>CM066033.1:1333216256-1334514885 GCA_033557465.1 Ichthyophis bannanicus
TTAAATAGCATAATTACCCTATTTAACCCATTGCAGCCAAGTGGTTTCTATGCTCGAACAGGCATTGGAAAACATTCCTAAGATCCTTAACTTGGTCTGGATAAAATAGAGGCAGCAGTTGCTTTCTCCCTTTTTTGCTGTGGATGCCGAGAAGGCATTTGACAGGGTGGACTACGAATTTATGCTTAAGACATTGAAGATAGGGAGTGGCCCAGTCTTCTTGAAATGGATGAAGGCATTGTATTGCACATCCAAGCCTGTCAGAATTAATGAGGGGGTATGCAATTTTTTTGTTTATCTAGAAAGGGCTATGTAGGGGTCTCCCCTTTCCCATTTGCTTTATCAGTCAAGTTTTTAGCTGCCAGAGTTTGCATGTGTGGATATTTGTGGGACTGAATTGGGAGGGGTAAGATTGAATTGGAAGAGGTGGACGTTTTGACTTTGTTGGGATGAAGCAGGTTGAAGCCCACTTCATACCATGTTCTAAAGCAGTCCTGTGGCCTAAGAGTGACCCCAAGCACACCTATAGCAAGAGCCTAACTAAATGAGGCCTTTGTTTTGTTGCTGGGCAGGTTTCAGAGAGCCGTTGTCTCTGGTCAGGCAGGTCAGGAGATGTGAAAGTTGGTTAAGACACATTGTGGCAGCAAGTCAAGTACAGGACATGCAGAAACAGGAAACATGCCCACCAGAGATTAAACAGGGGGAGGGAAAAAGGGGGGGGGGGGTAGAGACAAGCTGGAAAAGAACTGATAGCATAGTTGCTAGAATTTGCAGAAGTCTGAACTGCTTGCACAGGAAACAGTTAAATCTACCAATAGGAATATATTACAATAAAAAGTCCAAACCACAGTTAAGTGATAGGCTAAGTTAATGTATATAAATAACAGCAATTGGTATCATTCAGGTGGAGGATGCGAGACAAACAATTCATACAGAGAGTCTGTAATTGATTGCTCAGCTTCTGTTCTCTGTCTTCCAGACTCTGGCTCAGGCAAACTGTATTGCTAAGAAATAATACTGCTTTTGGCTTTTCAGCTAAGACTGATTGGGCATAATAAAGATCGCATTTCCTTCCAAGTGTCTGAATCTGTTTGGAGCAGTGCAAGGTCAATCTTATATCTTTGGGGTACAACACAGCAGCCTTAGTCCACCAAAATCCCCAAGAACTTGTAGAAAAACGTTATATCAAAAACTGTTAAATAAATACGAGGCTGGAGAAGCAGAGGAACAATGCTGGCAAAATATTTCCACGTATATGTCCTTGAACACTGCTCAAGAATTTTGCAGCATAAAAAGCTGAGAACAAGGGCTTCTTCCAGCTCAGTTTAGCTTAATATAACGTCCAGTTGTGGGCAGCTGTATATTGATATTGTATTATACATGTACATTTTAAACCATCTATTAGAGTACTGCCCTAATTAAACTGATCCTTGTATGACTGCTCTACTGTGGGACCCCCAGAGATACAACTAATTGCCTTATATAATATCCTAGTATTTAAAAATACTTTATAATGTTAAGCACACCCCCATGTGCTGCATTAAATTTGCCATTGTTTAAAATTTAAACAGTTTGTAGAAGAAAGAAATGTATGTTGATCAGTGGTCAACTAGAAAGCAATTTAGTAATGAAGAAATACATGTATTTAACAGTCAGCACAGGGTATGTTACCACATAAGCTAGTTTTCTGCTGATGGAAGAAAAGAGCATATAAATCCTTAATTGCTTAGCACTGATCCAAAGTGTCTATAGGGCAAAAAACTGTATGTCTAACAATAAAGATATGTTTGTACAGGACAAAACACGGACTCTTAATCTGCCAGCCTATAATAAACTATAAGACACAGACGGAACACTACTACATTAATTACAAAGCCATGGCAATAGTGACGAGCAACAGTGTCTTGTTTCAACCAAATAACGAGCAACTTGAAAAAAAAATCCATTAATAAGTGAAAGCTGTGTGGCAAGTCCAGGCCGGCCGCCCGTAACCGGGTGGAGCAGCGAGGGGCGAGGATGTAGGCAGGTCGGCTGGGCAGGAGGAGTAGGTGGGGTCCGGACACGGCATAATTTGAATTCATTGGCTCCCGGTGCGTGGTGGGGAGCCAATGAGTATAGAAAGGAAGAGGCGGAACCCATGCGACTGCCCCGGCGGTGCAGAGAGTCGCGCGGAGGAGGTCCAGAGGCCGGTGTGGTGCTGTTGCGTCTGTCGGCGGGGTGCAGAGGTGTACGCCGGCAAGGGGAGCTGCTGTACTGCGATTGAGAGGAGGTTCGGGCCAGAGCGGAGTCAGAGCTGTCTGGTGGGTGAGGTGCAGGCAGACCATGAAGAGCACACGGCTGGACTGCATGCAGGCAGGAGTGGAGCGGGCCGTTGGCTGTGTGGAGGGACAGCAGGCAAGTTGTTGTATGTGGAGTGTGGCATATAAGTAGTAATAAGTAAAATGAAATAAAATAAAAATGAAGGTAAAGATTGCAGAGAGAAGAAAGAAGGCCTCCTTTTATTAATTCAATTACCGTCTCTCTTCTAGTGCAGTGAGCTGCGTCGTGGAGTGATGCCTGCGCAAGTACGCCAGTGGGGGGAGGGGGGAGCAGGGGGCCCGGGAGGGCTGGTAGGGTCACGGAGAGGTGGGCATTGCAGGAAGGGGGGGGGGTTCTGCGGGGGGGGGGGAGGCAGGGGACTATGATCCAGTGCCTGTGGCTGTGAGCAAGGCAAGAGGCAAGGGGGACAGAGCAAGAGTGGCTCACAGAGATGGGAGGGGCCATGGATCCCTCTTGGGACCGGGAGGGGCGGAGTAGCTGGGCAAGGAGCAGGGGGGAGTAGGGAAAAGGCCCGAGGGTCTTTCACCAGGGCCGGGAGGTGAGGGGGGCAGAGAGCTGTGGAGCGGGTGCCTCATGAGGGAGGGGTTGGGGGTGCTGATGCGGGAGTAGGGGTGTGGGGTGTATCGGAAGGGGCGGAGGTTGCACATGGTTCGGGAATGGGAGGGGGGGTGGGGGAAAGGGGGGAGGGGGTGCTCCGGGTCAGGCATATGGCATGGTGTGGGGGACACGGTCTTCTGTCATCAGCAGCGGGATGGGTGGCGCAAGGGGGTGTGAGGCAGGCTAGTGCGGGGTCCTGGGAGTATTGGCTTGGAGGGGGGCAAGGTCCATCAGGAGCAGAGTGGCTCAGGGCTTGGCAGCCTGCGTGGCAATCGGTAGTCCCTCCCCCAGTGTTTCTATTTATGTCTCCACGGGGGCCAGCGATGGGGCGGTATCCTGCAACGCCGGGAAGAGGAGTGCACCTTGAAGCGGAGCAGCCGGAGATTTGTGGGACGGTGCATCAGACCATGGGGGTAGAGATGCCCAGCGTGAGACCAGATGAGCCGCAGCAGCTCATGGGGGAGGACAGCCAGACGGCGACTATCACCTACTGTAGGTGCAATGGTCGCGACGGCCACAGGTGAGTTTCACGTCGGTGAGGGTTCATTGCAAAGGGGGGAATCAGCGGTGGATAAAGGAAAGGCGCACAAGAAGCAGAGGCACGGGTGTAGAAGGAGGCATGGGTCAGATTCCTCATCGTCTTCGTCATCCTGGTCGTCGTCGTCATCGGTGAGTGGGGGTGAGGCTGGGCTTGTGGGGGGCATGAGTGGAGAGGGGCTTAGTAGACAGGTTGGGGGAGCCCCTTCCTTGGTAGTGTATGCAGAATTATGGGAAAGTGTTCCGAAGAAATTGGGCCGTAAGATTCGGAAGCGAAGATATATTGATATCTTCGATTGTTGGAGGGAAGGAGGCATTTGGGGGATAGTAAGAAGAAGAGAAAAGAGGATGAGAAGGCGGGACGTGTAAAAAAGGTGTCACGGAACGTGGTGAACTGGACACGAGCGTTCTTGCATTTAGCGAGCGTGTGGGGGCATCATCCGGAGCAGTATGGGATGTTGTTGGCATACACGGACTCTATTTTGGAGGCTGCGCAGAAGCACGAGGGCTGATCGTGGTTGAACTACGATGAGAGGTTTCGCGATAAGATGGAGGAGAACCGGTTCTTGTCTTGGGGTTCGCAAGATATCAATCTATGGCTGACGCAGATGTTGGCGAAAGGGGGTGTCGGGGGAGCTGGGGGGAAGCTGAGGTGGAGGCAGGGGAGACGCCGGCAGCAGGGATGGGTCGTTCCTTTCGGACTACAGGACCCTTATTGCAGCAGAAAGGGGGGGGGGTACGGGATCGGGGGGGATGTGTGCTGAAGATTCAACAAGTCCTCGTGTCCCTTTCCTGATTGCAAGTTCTGACATGCCTGCTCCAGTTGTGGAGGTGGGCATTCGGCAGCAAAATGCATCAAGAAAGTGTCCGTCCCGCCCAGTGGTCCTGTCACGAAGTAGGTGGATGTGGGGTAGTCTCGCTCCTTCCCCGGTAAAGGTGGAGGCTTTGCGGGCTCACCTGCTGTTATATCCGAGGCGACGAGACAGGGTGATTTTGGAAAAGGGGTTTCAAGAGGGTTTTGTTATTCTGGTGCGCGGTAAGGTTGCGGTTAGCTCTGCATGCAATTCGCCCTCGGTGCGGAGGCTGGCACCCATAGTGCGAGAAAAATTGTTAAAAGAATTAGAGTTGGGTAGGATTGCAGGCCCGTTTGTAGAAAGGCCGTTCCCGAATTTGGTGGTGTCTCCATTGGGGCTGATACCTAAGACGGAAAGTGGGAAGTTTCGGTTAATTCATAATTTGTCATGTCCGAATGGCGAGTCGGTAAACGATCACATAGCATGGGCAAATTGTACCGTGAGATATGCATCGTTTGATCGGGCGGTGTTTGGTGAGGTGGGCGGGGGGTGAGGCGTGGATGGCGAAAGTCGATATTGAGTCGGTGTTTCATTTGTTGCCGGCGTTTTCCGTTTTTAGGTTTTCCGTTGTTAGGTTTTCGGTTTGAAGATAGCTATTATTTTGATAAATGCATGCCTATGGGTTGTTCGGTGTCTTGTGTTTATTTTGAGAAATTTAGTACATTCCTGCACTGGGCACTGGTGAAGAAGGTGGGGTGTGAGAGCGTGGTGCATTATTTGGGTGATTTTTTCTTTGTGGGAGCAGCGCAGTCCCAGGAGTGCCAGAGGCTATTGACCGGTTTTTTGGAATTGACAAAGGCAATTGGTGTGCCGTTGGCAGAGGGGAAGACAGAGGGGCCAACTAAGCGATTGACTTTTCTAGGTGTGGAGCTAGATTCTAGGGAGATGGTGGCTAGGCTGCTACAGGATAAGGTCGCAAGGTTGAGGGTGTTGGTAGCCAATGTAATGGCTTCTAGCAAGGTGAATTTGAGGGAGTTGCAGGCGCTGATTGGGGCTTTGAATTTTGCTTGTCGCGTCATCCCAATGGGCAGGGTGTTTTTGTAGCGGTTGGCAGTGGCTACGGCAGGGGTGAGGAAACCGCATCACCGTATCTGGGTGTCCAGGGTGATGAGGGCGGATTTACGGATTTGGGATATCTTTTTGAAGGAATTTAATGGGACGTCAGTGCTGATGGGAGGGGAGATTTCCTCGCAGGACTTGCAGTTGTATACAGATGCGACTGGGGGAGCACGTTTAGGCATTTATTTTGCAGGGGAATGGTGTGCCGATAGATGGCCACAGTCGTGGCAGGAGTCTGGTTTAGTGAATAATGTGGCCTTTTTGGAGCTGTTTCCCATGCTAGTGGCGTTATGGCCGGAGCGCCTTCGTAATCGGCGGGTATTGTGGTGATGTGACAATGCAGCGGTGGTCAGCGTGGTCAATCATTATACCCCGCGATGTGTGCAAGTGGCGGAGCTGATGCGTGAGGTGGTTCTCGCGTGTTTGCGATTGAACGTAGTGGTAAAAGCAAAACATATACCGGGGTGTACTAATGAGGTGGCTGATGCTCTCGTTTTCAGTGGAATCGGTTACGGAAACTGGTGCCAGGAACAGATGTGACCAGGTTAGTGGTCCCAGAGCAATTATGGCAGGTTGGCCAGGGGAGATGAGGAGTTTGCTGCAGAGCTCAGTGGCGCGATCTACATGGGCGGCTTATCAGCGCGGTTGTGACAAGGTGGAGGAGTTTTTGGCAGCACAAGGATGGCAGCCGGACTCAGTTTCGGATCGGATGTTGGCACAATATGTGGTGGCCGCAAAGGAGAAGGGGATCTCCAAGTCTGCAGTCCGTGCCCATCTAGCTAGTTTCATTTTTTTTGCTCGGGCGGTTGGATGGGCTCCGGGGGACAGGGTTTTTTTGACTCGGAGGTTGTTGCACGGGTGGGGGAGGGTGGAGCCGAGGCATAGGGACCTCAGACAGCTGATTACGCATGACCTGCTTGTGCGGTTATGTGCGGCCCTCCCTTTGGTGGCGTTGTCCAGGTATGAAGTGCTATTGTTCAAAGCTCTATTTTGTTTGGCGCTTTTCGGATAGGGAAGCTAGTAGCGGCTTCAAGGGGGTCGGGCGGTGCCGGTGGTCTTTTGCTCCACCATGTGCATGTTGAGGGAGGCCGGGTGCGGGTTTTGCTGGCACGCTCTAAGACGGACCAGCAGGGGCGTGGGTGGTGAGTAGTGTTACAGGCAATTCTGGGTGTGCCGACTTGTGCGGTTGGGGCATTGTGGGACTATCTGCGGTGCCGGCCGGCAGCGGGTGGTTTACTGTTTATGCATGCAGATGCTCGGGGAGTGACATGGTTCCAAGTGACAGCGGTGCTATGAATGGTCCTGCAGCGGATAGGCAAGGAACCGCATCAGTTTGCGGCACGTTCCTTCCGCACAGGGGCGACTAGTGCTGCGGCGGCGGGGTTGTCTGTGCAGGAGGTGCAGTGTATTGGGAGATGGCGGTCCAAGGCCTTTTTGGGTTATGTCCGTTTATAATGGGGGTGGTGGAAGGGGCAGTGTATGGCTAATTTTGTTTTCTTTTGCAGATAGTGGGAGTACACCCCATCAATGTTGGTTGATTGGCCATTCGCTTGTGCACTGGGCAGGTCAGCGAGCGGCAGTGCGACCTTTGGGGTCTAATTTGGGCTTGGATCCAGATGTGGTGACCATCTCATGGCTGGGTGAGCGAGGTCTGCGATGGACACAGCTGCTCCTTTTGCTGAGGCACCATGGCCGCCTGAGGACTTCACCGGATTTGCTGTTAATACATTTGGGAGGGAATGATTTGTCAGCTTGGACCTGCAAGCAGTTGATCAAGGCGGTGTAGAAAGATTTAGGGGAAGTACTTCAGTTGTTCCCAGGGGTGATTGTAATGTGGTCAGACATTATAATGCGGCCGAGTTGTCAGGATCAGCGGCGCTGGTCGAGAGGCTTAACTAAGATCAACCGACAAATCGGCCATTGGGTATGTGCACATGGCGGGTACCAAGTGATACATCCCTGGGTAGAGGGGGGCTGTGCAGGATTGTATGGCAGGGATGGGGTACATTTATCCCCGGTGGGGTGGGATTTATTATTGAACGATTGGCAGGAGGCGTTAGAATGGGTTGCCTTGCGGGATTCTTGCTGGTCGCAGCTTCGGGAGGGGGGGGGGCGGCGCAGGGACGGTGAGGTCACTGCGCTGATGGCGGGATCCCGGAAGTTTCCGGGGTCTGAAGACTTCGGATAAGCTTGGGACGGGGGGTGGGGTACCCCCGACCCGGACAACCCCTGGCTGGCTTTTGCTAATGACATGGCGAAGTCGGGACTAAGGGGGGGGGGGAAGGAAGTGGAGAAAGCGGAGGCAATCTCACTTTGCTAGTGATATGGCTGGTGAGGTATCATTCCGCTATTGTATGTTATTGGAGTTGATTGTTGAATTGTTTAATGGTTAATAAAGCTGCGACCAGACGTTTCCAAATAATTGATGGTGTCAGATTGTTGTGTTAAAGGGGGGGGGAGAGAAGTGGGGGGGTAAGAAAAAGGTAAGGGGGTAAGGGAGGAGCATCGAGTCCGCTCTACCCCGGTTAGTGAAGGCCACGTGGCAAGTCCAGGCCGGCCGCCCGTAACCGGGTGGCACGGCGAGGGGCAAGGATGAAGGCAGGTCGGCTGGGCAGGAGGAGTAGGTGGGGCCCGGACGTGACATAATTTGAATTCATTGGTCCCAGCACGCAGGAGCGCGGTGGGGAGCCAATGAGTATAGAAAGGAAGAGGCGGGACCCATG
This sequence comes from Ichthyophis bannanicus, assembly GCA_033557465.1. NCBI lineage: Eukaryota > Metazoa > Chordata > Amphibia > Gymnophiona > Ichthyophiidae > Ichthyophis > Ichthyophis bannanicus. Next base: position 1,333,224,346 of record CM066033.1, read on the forward strand.
CGACTGCCCTGGCGGTGCAGAGAGTTGCGCACAGGAGGTCCAGAGGCCAGTGTCCCACCCGCCCGCCCCCTTTGGTGGGGAATTGGGGGGGTGGATTGGGGGTGTCACAGTTGAGGGGGAGCGGCGGGATCCCGGAGGTTTCTGGGGTCCGGAGACTTCAGATAAGCTTGGGACGGGGGTGGGGTACCCCAGACCCAGACAACCCCTGGCTGGCTTTTGCTAATGACATGGTAAAGTCGGGGCTAAGGGGGGGAAGGAAGTGGAGAAAGTGGAGACGATCTCACTTTGCTAGTGATATGGCTGGTGAGGTATCATTCCGCTATTGTATGTTATTGGAATTGATTGTTGAATTGTTTAATGGTTAATAAAGCTGCGACCAGAAGTTTCCAAATAATTGATGGTGTCAGAGTGTTGTGTTAAGGGGGGGGGGGAAGGGGGGGGAAAGAAAAAGGTAAGGGGGGTAAGGAAGGAGCATCAAGTCCACCTTACCCCGGTTAATAGTTGCATTTAATTTTGATTAGGAAGACATTTAAAGTCATTTTATGAAGTAAATAGCATATTTACACAGGTCGAGTGACCTGACTGGAAACTATCCCCCATGGCCACATGAAAGGACATGCTTGGCTTTTATTGTGCAGTTTAATCAGGTTAAAAAAGAAAATTCTTGGGGGGTGTCAAGGTCGGGGAGGAAAACAGCATGTATATATTACATTTTTAAAATATATACCCACTATTTTATCCTTGCTCAACCATCCACATAAATAGGTGGAAAGGACATATCTTTTTAATACATACACTTCACATAATAAAGGATCAAAAGGAAAGTAAGGTAGTTTATCTCTAAAAATGAGTTATTAAATGTGTATTAAAAGGGCAAGTGGACTTTACAACTAGGCAGCCTATCAGAAATTGCACCCGAAGTTAGTTTTATCAACAGTTCACTTAGACTGCAAAGGGCAACATATGCATCTATATGCCTGTATACAATTTGCCTCCTCCAAAGCTCTCACACAAAATTAAAACCAGCTCCAAAGCAGGAATAACTTTCCACTTGTTTGTATGCCATGTACATATTTAAAAAAAACCCAAACCCCCCCCCCCTATCTTGCCATTGACCAACTCCAGGGGCACTTACAGGTATACGATGTTAAAGTTTACACTATGTACTGGCAGCACATACTTAGCTAGATACTGTTGGGCAATTCTGGGTGCACCTAATTTTCGCACCTAAAATGCTGCTTTACGTGCATAAAACGGCTTATAAAATGATGCCCATGAGGATACTCGAGTTAGAGCTCCCAGTTTCCTATGGTGGCTCAAAACATGCATTAAATTTTTATGTTTTAATGAACATTATGAAACTATTTGTGTACCCAAGGGATGTGTCACCAGGAGTCTGCATCGACTCAGTGGCACGCAACATCTTTTCCTTTGCTATAGTTTTCAATCATTCCTTTTTCCATTTAGGTTCTCTTTAATGCTTTTTATCCAGAAGCATTTACAATCTGTCTAGGACAGAGGTTCTCAACCCACTCCTCGGGACACACCTAGCCAGTTAGATATTCAGGATAACCATACTGAATATGCATATGAGAAATTTGCATGCATTACCTCAATTGAATGCAGATTTCTCTCATGTATATTCATTGTGGTTATCTTGAAAACCTGACTGGCTAGGTGTGTCCTGAGGACTGGGTTGAGAACCCCTAGTCTAGTGGCAGAATCATCTTTGCACTAAATGGGCCCTACTATGAATGGGAATGATTAGTGAAGGGGAAGGAGGAAAGGTCTGTTTTAGCACCTACTCTTTTGAAAACTCTCTTGATCCTGTCTTGCACTTTCAATGTCTCCTCCATACTCTGCATCCTCCCTCCCTCCAACCCTTCTTCACATATGTGTACCCACCTTTTGTATTGCATTTCATGCATCTGATGAAGTGGACTTTTGCCCTTGAAAGCTCATGCCTCAAATTGGTTAATCTGTAACAGTGCCACCTGCTTCTGTCATTTTTGACAATGATCTGGTAAAGGTGAACTCACATTTCCATTTCCAGTTTCTCAGTAGGATCAAGTGGACAGGTGCTAGGAAGCCCCAGAAACAGTTCCCACTGCTTTCTTTGTCCATTTTCAAATATGTCTCCTCCACTTTCTGTTTCCTTATACCTATTCCATTTACAATCCATCTTTTTCCTTCTCTGAAAAACAGCACTCTTATCTGCCTTTACTCTTATTCTTTTTTTCTCAAAGTTCTCCAACTTTATCATGTTGGACTTGTTCTGCAGTATTCCCCTCCCTCCCTTCTCTCACCTCTTTGTATGCGTTTCACTCCCTGGTTTTCCTTTAATACAGCCTCACCCAAACCTTCATTCCTCCAGCCACCCTCCCCCCCAGACCTCTCTCCTTTCCCCATAATCAGACCTCTCACCTTCAATGCCTGATCCCAGGTCCTTTCCCTTGATCTTTCAGGCAATGTTAAATCCTGCAATAGTTAGATGTCCTATTTCTGGAGTCCAATGGATTGCAGGATCCAAGGCAGCATAGGTTTACTAGATGCAATTCTTGTTAGACAAAGTTGATTGATTTCTTTGTGTGACCAGAATTGGACTGAGTGAGAGCTCTAGATGTGGTGAAGCCTTTGACACGGTTCTGCACAAGCAACAGCGTACCTAGGGATGGACCCTAAAGTGACTGACTGGGTTAGAAAATGATTGATTGGGAAGCGACAAAGGATGCAAGTAAATGGAGCAGACTGAGGAGAAAAATGTTGCCAGTGAAGTGCCGCAGGGATCTGTCTTTGGTCCAATTCTTTTTAACATTTTTTATTAGTTCTATTGTGGAAGGGCTGTTGGGTAAGCTTTGCCTCCTTGTGGATGATACCAAAATCTGTAATAGAGTAGACACCGAGAAATGAGTTGATAACATAAGGGGGGATCTAGCCAAAACTTGAATTTGGCAGCTGAGATTTAATGCTAAAAGATGTAGGGTCATGCATTTGGACTGCAAAAACCTACCCAGTACTTCTGTCCATGAAAGAAGAATGGTAACTGGGCATGATTGATGATCTTAAAGTGGCTAAACAGGTAGAAAAGATGACTGCAAAAGCCAGAAGGATGATTGGCTGCAGAGAAAAAGGAATGGCCAGCAGTATAAAGGAGGTGATCGTTCCTCTGTATAAGTCTTTGGCGAGACCTCATTTGGAGTATTGTTTGCATTTCTGGAGACCGCACCTTTGAAAGGATATAAACAAGATGGAGTCTATGTAGAGGGTAGCTATCAAAATGGCCAGTGGTCTTAGTTATATGGGGACAGACAGAGATCTCAATATGTATAATTTGGAGGAAAGGCAGGATAGAGGAGATATGATAGATGCTTAAATATCTGTGACAAACAGAGGAGAGCCTCTTTCAATTGAAACCAAGCTCTGCAACAAGGGGGATATAAATTAAGTGTGAAAGGGGATAGACTCAGGAGTAATATGTGGAAATATTTCCTTACATAAAGAGTGGCAAATGCATGGAATAGTCTTCCAGTGGAGGTAGTAGAGACCAGGACAGCATCCGAATTCAAGCAAGCATGGAACAAATACAGAAGATTTCTAAAGGAAAAGGGATTTAAAATACTATCTTGGAGAGCTGATTTAGATATTGCTCTATGTAAAAAAAAACGAAATTTTATCTTTTGTTTTTAAATCTCACTTAAACTTGGAATCTACACTTCAATTGTGTGCTAAGCTTAGTACAGCATTATAATTACACTGAAAACTTGCCGTTAGATAAAATTAAGTCAACAAGAATGACAAAAGTGAACTATGCTCACAGAAGCCAGTTATGGGCTAGGATTCAAGAAATGAAGAATTTTTTTTCAAGAACATAGGATTAGGCTGCAAATCTTGCTCCCTGTCTTAGCCACAATGCTTATCCCTCCCATTCTCATCCTCTATGTAAAACTACTCCCACCATATGTGTAAAGCATGTGCAAACATGTATGCTAGCTGGTGCAGAGAACCGAAACCTTGACCAGCCTGACAGCATAGCTGAAACATTCACACAGCTGACTGTACTGGAGGAAGTATTTAACACCACTTTTCAGGCACTGCAAGCGAGTGAATGGATGAAGGGGGATATATGAGAGAGAGCGAGAGAGAGAGAAATCAGGTGCATGGGAGGGTCATATGAGAGACTGGGTGAAGTCTTGGGGGTGGTGTCAGTTCATGAGACACACACTAAGCCTAGCTTGGGTGGGGATCATATGAGAGAAAGAGGTAGAGAGACTGAGGGAAGGCTGGAGGGAGTAAGAAACACACATGCACCTTCAACAATCCCTATGAGACATATTCATGCATCCCCAAACATACAAACATGCACAAATTCCGACACATACACACGGCCATGCAAGCTCACAACACACTCCCCCGCAAGGCCAGATTCATTTTGTTGGCACCCATAAGCAACAATAGGGGAGGGGTCTCCCCCTCCCAATCCGCTCTGGCTCCTCCTCCCCTGATTTTATTTATTTATTTATTTCAGTGTTTTTCTATACCGCCCCTTCCAGAGATCAGGGGCGGTTTACAAGGAACTTAAACAACAATATAGCAGGACAGTGCAATATTGAATTACATTAAATATTAGGTGAACATAAACTAGGTTACATAATAACTAGGTTAAATGGAAAACAATGGAAAACAATGTGAGAGTTATTAACATAAAAGGAAGTATAAAACTATGTTACAAGGAGTCATAAAACTATGTTACAAGGAACCAGAAGGGTAGATTTACATGGTTAGTAAGAGACTATAATAGTTATTTGTGATCATAAATAAAGTATTGGGAGTAGACTAACTTGGGTGGATGAGAAATGAAGTCCGGCATTAGGTGGGGTAGACCTGTGTTTGGTTTGTTGCATGTTTTTGTGTAGTAAATTTGGTTCCAGGTTGTAGGTTGCTATAGTGTTGACTAAATAGGTAGGTTTTAAGTTCCTTCCTGAAAGATGTAAGGTCTTTAATCTCTCTGAGGTATAGTGGGAGTTTATTCCATTGGCTGGGAGCATAATATGAAAAAGCAGTGTTGGTGGTTATTTGCTTTGATTTTGTCACTGCAATGGGAATTAATAGCATGTTGAGGTTAGTTTTTCTTCTGGTTCTGTTTTCTTGTGGGGTTTGGAGTAGAGTGGCCAACTGTGATGGGGCTAGGTCATTAATGAGTTTAAAAGTGGTGACAAGTGTTTTATATTGAATCCTACTATAGATAGGAAGCCAGTGGAGAGAGTATAGGATAGGAGAGATGTGATCGAATATTTTAGCTTTCATAATTATTCGAGCAGTGACATTCTGAGCTCTTTGAAGGATATGTAAATTCTTTTTGGATGTTCCTTGGAGTATGCCATTGCAGAAGTCTAAATGTGGCATAATAAGAGCCTGGACAACTGTTCTGAAGTCATTGATGTCGATGAGGGGTCTGAGTTGCTGTATAGTTCTCAGTTTGAAAAATATAGTTTTGGCAGTCTGTTTTATGTGGTTAGTCATGCTTAGGGTCTTGTCTAGTGTAACTCCAAGGTATTTAATTTCAGACTTGACTGGGAGAGTAATGTTCATAAGGTTGATGGAAGTTGGAGGAGTGAAGGTGGTATTTCTGGTTACGAAGAGTGCTTCGGTCTTTTTGAAATTGATATCCATATGGATTGAGTGAAGCCATTTTTCAGCTTCAAGGAGGCAGGTGGCGATTTTGTTGAAATTAAGGTTAGCTATGTCTAACGGGGCGAATAGCATGATGTCATCTGCATAGATGAAATATTTTAGATTGTGGCGTTGAAAGATTGTGCAAATAGGTTGTATGTAAAGGTTAAAGAGTAGTGCAGAGAGTGAGGATCCTTGAGGGATACCACGCTCTTGTGGGAATGGTAGTGAGGGGGAATGATCTAAATGGACATATTGGAAGCGATTAGAAATGTAGGACTTAAACCAGTTAAGAGTGGTATCTTTTAAACCTAGTTGGGATAGTCTAGATAAGAGCGTAATATGATCAACGCTGTCGAAGGCTGAAGAAATGTCAAGGAAAATGAGCAAGAAGGTCTGCTTTATATTATCCATACCTCGGATAAGTGAATCAAGAAGGGATATGAGTAGGGTTTCTACTCCGTGATATGAGCGGAAACCATATTGGTACTCATCTAATGGGAAGTTCATATCAATATGATCCTGAAGTTGTGTCTGAGCTACCTTTTCAATAATTTTAGCTAAGAAAGGTATGCTTGCAATGGGGCGGTATGAGGAAGGGTCAGAACTGTTAAGGGTTTTATTTTTTAGTAAAGGGCGAATAGCTGAGTATTTCAGATCATCCGGCATGAATCCTTGAAGTAGAGATTGGTTTACCAGCTTCAAAATGTATGGGGCTAGTTCAGATTTTGTTGCTTTAACCCAAGATACCGGGCAAGGGTCAAGTAATGACGTGGTAGTATTAAGGTTTGATATAATCTCTATCAGTTGTTTGTTGGAAATTGTATGGAATGAGCTCCATTCCGTGATGGATTTTGGTGTGGGAGAGGTCAAGATAATGCTTGGACGGGCGCTTAGTTTAAGTTTATTAGCAAAATGGTTTGCAAGGAGTTGTGGATCTATAGGTGTTTTGTTAGGAGTGTTATCGGGAACCTTAGTTAGAGATTTAATAATCTCAAAAAGTTCTCTGGGTCGATTGATGGCATTAGCTAATGTTTTAGTGTGGAATAGTCTTTTTGTGTTGTTAATGGCTTCCTTGTAGGTTTTAAGGCTTGTGAAGTATTGAACCCTGAGTTCAGTGGTTTTTTTCTTCCTCCATTTAGACTCTAATTTCCGAAGGTTTTTCTTTAGTGTAGCTGATTGGCTCGGGCTCGATGTACTGCTTACCACGCAACCTGTTCCCTGAGCGGCAGCAGCAAGTTTGTTAATGAAATTCAGCCCGGGACTGCCCAGGCTCTGCAGCATCCCTTCCTTTCTTCTCACAGGGCTTCCTGTTACCACAGAAGCCCTGCAGGCGGAAAAGAGAAAGTGGGACGCTACAGGACCTGGGTTATGCGGTAAGCAGATCTTCACGACACAGCCGATCGGGGGGGGGGGGGGCGAGACAAAGCAGATCAGCAACATGATCACAGATCAAAGCATGGCAGGTGCCACCATTGCCTATTCCTAAATCTGGGCCTACCCCCTCCCTCCAACAATGCTATGACACTCACATATAAACCCTCCACTTGCCTGATTGTGCAAATGGGGTAGGTGCCATGGTGAGGCACTGCAAGTGTAAAGTTTTCAACTTGTTTAAATCCAGCAATTTATTCCAAAGCTTACACACCGAGGAAAAATATTCTCTCAGATTAGTCTTAAATGCACTACTTTGTAGCTTCATTATGTGCACCCTAGTCTTTATACTTTTTGAAAGAGTAAACTACTGATTGTTTTTTGCTTTCTTCTCTCTCCTCCATGAAGAAAGGTGTATTCCCTTTTCTTCTCTCTTCTCTAGTACCTTTTCTATTTATATATAATTTATTTTGTTGCGATGGCCATTGTGCTTTGGTGGCGTAACAGATAACTAAAAGAGAAAGAGGAATTTAAGGCTTAGCAGTTGGTATAAATGGGACAGACTGGATAGGCTGAATGGTCTTTATCTGCCATCATTTTCTATGTTTCTATGACTGAGACAACCAATGGTGTGGGCAGCTGTACAGGGCCAGCCCGTCCATTGAGCGAGAATGTTTTTTGAACAGGGCCCCGCTTTTCAGGGGGCCCCGCGCAAACATTCTGCATTAAAAGTAAATCAAAAATTCAGCGCCAGCAGGATTAACAGAGCCACGAGGGAGAAATTCTCCCTTCGAAGCTCTGAAAGCCGGTGCGGAGAGGGACTGATGCAGGGAGGGAGGGCTCTGCCAGGCGGGGGGGGCGCTCCGGGACACTTGAGCCGTGGCAGCGGCAAGCTTTTTTTTATTTAAAATTTTCCCTGGGCTGATGGGGGGGAGGGGGGTTAGGACTGGTAACAGGCTATGGATAGGGCTAAGACTGAAAATGGGGTGATGGGGGGGTAGGACTGGAAGTGGGCTGATGGGGGTTAGGACTGGTAATTGGCTATGGGGGGGGGGCGGCTAGGACTGGAAATGGGCTGATGGGGTGTTAGAACTTGATGGGGGGTTAGAACTTGTAATGGGCTGTGGGCTGATGGGGGTAGGACTGGTAATAGGCTATGGGGGGGCTAAGACTGGAAGTGGGCTGATGGGGGTTAGGACTGGTAATGGGCTATGGGTTGGGGGTTGCTAGGACTGGAAATGGGCTGAGTGGAAGGGGAGGTTTGAACTGCAAATAGCTGATGGGGACGGGGGCTTGGAATGGAAATGGGCTGAGTAGAAGGGAGCTAGAATTTGATATGGGCTGATGGTGGGGCTAGGAAAGGACTAGAAATGGGCTGATGGGGGCTGGGATTGGAAATGAGCTGATGGAGGGACTTGGATAGGACTGGAAATGGATGGGGGAGCTAGGACTGGAAATGGGCTGATGTGGGGACTAGAAGGGAGCGGATGCTGGGTGGGGGTGGGGCTGGAACTTGAAGGGAGCTGATGTTGGGGGAGGATTAGAATGGGATGGGGCTGGGAGAGTGAAATGGAGAGGGGAAAAATATTGTGTAGGAGGGAAGAAAAATCTACAATTGGCCGGGTATTGGGAGAGTAAGTGGGGATTGAGGATGGAGGGGTAAAATTTGAGTGGATGAAATAGGAAAGAGGAAAGAGCAAAAGGAGAAAGATAAGTATGTTAAAGCAAATGTAGAGAATGGAAAAAAACTAGAAGAGAGAAGAAAGGACAAATAGACAGCAGACGATAAGATATTCTTTGGTTAAATCCATGTTGGCTTTCTCTCATTATTGCATGGATTATCTCCATGTTTAGTATTTGTTCTTTATAATGGTTTCTACCATTTTGCCAGGTACTGTCGTCAAGCTCAACAGTCTGTAGTTTCCCAGATTACCCCTAGAACCCTCGTGTGCAATTCTGATCACTGTATCTTAAAAAGAATATAGCAGAATTAGAAAAGGTACAGAAAAGAGCCACCAAAATGGTAAAAGGGATATAGGGAACATGCAATGAAGCTACAGTGTAACCTGCTTAAGACTAGTAAGAGAAAATATTTTTTCACTCAATGCAGTAAACTCTGGAATTCATTACTCGAAAATGTAGTAAAAGCTGTTAGTGTAGCTGCATTTAAAAAAAAGGTTTGGACAAGTTCCTGGAGGAAAGGTACATAAACCATTATTAAAGAGGACTGGGGGAATCCACTGCTTGCCCCGATAACAAGCATTGCGGAACCTGTGTGTGTTTTTGGGAACCTGCTAGGTACTTGTGATTTGGATTGACCACTGTTGGAACAGGATACTGGGCTTGATGGACCTTGATCTGACCCAGTACGGCATCTCTTATGTTTAAAATTGGTATTAAACTGGCCATTTTCCAATCTTCAGGTACAACATTGTTTTAATGATAGTTCACAGATTACTAATAAGTCTGAAATCTCATGTCAGTTCTTTCAGCACCCCGGGATGTATACCATCTGGTCCAGGTGCTTTGCTACTCTTTATCATTAGTTGTAGTACATCTTTGCAGTTTATAGAGACTTGTCTCAATTCTTTTGATTCATCACCTTTAAATATTTCAGGGATGGATAACTTCTCTACATCTTCAGTAATGACCAACGCCTTCATTCTGTCTCTCTATGGCCTTGTTCTCCCTTAGCACTCCATTTACCCCTCTATCATTTAATGGTTCAAATGACTTTTTTCTACAAGTGTACTTGAAAAAGCTTTTTATATGTTTTTGCTTCCAAGGCAAGCTTCTTTTCAAATTTTCTCTGCCTGCCTTGTCATTGCCTTGCATCTAACTTGCCAGTGCTTATGTTTCCTGTTTTCATATATGGCTCCTTTTTCCATTTCCTGAAAGATGCTTTTTTTGGCTACAACAGCATCTCTGACCTCACCTTTAAACCATGCTGGCAGTCGTTGGGCGTTTCTTCCACCTTTCTTAAAGCATGGAATACATCTTGTCTAGGCTTCCAAGATAGTATTTTAAATGCTGCCCAAAACTGATGTAAGCTATTAACATTTGCAGCTACTCCTGTTAATATTTTTCTTAACTATTTACATTTTATCTTGATCTCCCTTTTGAAAGTTAAATGCTAGTGTAGTGGATTTCCTTGTTCTCGCTCCATTTATTAAATCGAAACATGATCACTATTGCCAAATGGCCCCAACAGTCTCTTACAGTAAGGACTAAGGACTAGGTCTAAGATAGGTTCCTGTCATGTTACTTCATGAATCAGGTGCTCCAGGTGTGACTGGAAGTAGATTTCATCTAGAAACCTTATCTCCCAAGCATGTCCTGCTGTGACATTGATCCAACGTGTTCAGAAAAAACTGCAGTCTCGCTGTTGGTTTACATAACACGTTTTCACAATGTGGCTTTATCATTTGTAGTGGCTTACAATTACTAGTCCCACTCTGTTTTTTGGCTTTTTATCCATGATACAATAGGTTCTGATAAGTTGAATACGTTAAGATTAAAACGTTTTTTCTGAACACGTTGAAAACAAGGAAGGTATTTTATCCTTTCATTTATTTATTTATTATGGTTACTCCGTTTTTTTCTAAAGCCATCCCATTATCATTAAGACTGCCATTTAATATATGTACATCAAGATTGTGCTATGCCATAGTTCACCCTCCTATCTTGACATTACAATATAATAATCCCTTGATACAGAATTTTATGAGTTCTATCTCAGTGCGCCTCCTTTGCTCTGCTCATTCCATATTTATTAACACAATATACTTAAGTAGAAAGAATCTCACCATTTTATTATTTTATTTTTATGTTAACTGAAATATTTGTTGGTGCCTATGTTTTTAAACTTTTGTTTAAAAATTATGTTGCTTATTTATCTATTTATTTATGGATGTATTAACATTGGTTTTTAATGATATAATGTATTTATGTGATAAATGTCCTTTATATATGTATTAACCCATCTATTTATTACTTTCTATATATTAATTGACTAAACATATTTGGCCTTTATTTCAGTGACATGCTTTCACTTGAAAGAAAGTTTGTTACAAAAATGTATCGGCTGACATTTATGTTTTTATGTATTTTATCTTTATTATATTTTATTATTTATTATATTTTCGTTTCCATGTTTCCATAGGTATTTAATAACACACTATTTATTCATTTTATAGTTGTCCTCCTTATCTCATATACATTTGGTTTTAATGACATGTGTTTTGATTTTATTGATGATTTTCTTTATATTGTCTAATTAGAATTTTGCTGAATTTTTTTATTATAATAATTTGCATGTTTTTAGATTTATTTTTATTATTTTTTTTAACTGTTATTTAATAATTTATCTTTTGACGGTTTGGTTTTTTATTATGTTTTTAATTATGATTTTGATTTTAATTATGATTATGTTCTTTCAAGGTTTGCTCCCTCACTTGATATCCCCCTGAAGAAGGCCAAGAGGCCGAAACGCGTAGGGGCTAATAAAAGGGGTTTGCAAAACCTGAAACACCTGCCAGTCTTGGTATCTGTTCTTTTGTTCCCACGTATTCTACAGATACTTTGCTGCTTCTTTTTGGTCTTATCAGGACTACGGTAGTACACCCTTAATGCCACTGTCATTCCCTTTTTACATGGAATTTCTATCTATAGAGATTCTACAGTGTATTTTGTTTCCTGTAAAGCCTTTATCCTCCAACTCTATGCCCTCCTTGAACAGAGAGCAACCCCTCCACCAATTTGATCTACCCTATCATTGCAAAATAGCTTGTACCCAGGTATCAGTGTCCCATTGGTTGTCCTCTTTCCAGCAGGTTTCTGAGATGCCAATTACATCTAACCTTTCATTTAGTGCTACATATTCCAATTCCCATCTTATTTTTTAGACTTCTAGCATTTGCATACAGGCATTTCAGAAATTCAATTTTGGTTATATTAAATATCCATTATCAGTTGACGGGTAATTTGAAATCTTCCAGCTTTGTCTACTCTTTACTTAAAAGGCATCTGGGACACGTGTACCTTTATTGGAGCCTCTCTATCGGGATGCCTCTTTTGCTAGCATCCTTCAAGAATACATCATTCCAAACCATGCACTCTTGGGAGACTGTCAGCTCCTAAATTTGACCTCCAGAATCTCTCTCCCACATTTTCCTGTCTCATTGGTACCAGCATGTACCAAGACAGCAGGTTCCTCCCCAGCACCATCTAAAATTTCGTCTAGGTGGTGTATAATGTCTGCTATCTTAGCAACAGGCAGGCATGTTACCAGGCAATTCTGGCTTCTATGATGGTCTCCTTTAATATTTTCTCTTCCATTGATCATTCTCTAGGATCAGGGATAGTCTGGTACAGAAGTGTGGCATTCAGAAATTAAAGTATTTGAAATGTCCTGCAGTACCTGACAAGCTTTACCACCTCCTCTTTTCTGTTAAGCACTCTTAGCACCCACACATTAGCTTTCCCTGCTCCTTTATTGCTTCTTACTGTATGCAGTACAGTGCAATGGAATATGTGCCATTGAGTCAGCCCTACCATTCCCATAGTACCTGGGTTTTCTTGGCAAAGTGCGATCAGAAGTAGATTGCCAGGCCTTTCTTCCAAGGCAATGGAAGATAAAGTGACTTTCCCCAAGTGGGAACTGAACCCTGGTCTCGGTCACTAGGCTGCTGCTCTAACCACTAGGCTACTCCTCCATTTGTGGAATGACTTCTAGGTCACTTTCCTCTTTGGAAGTTTGCAGTTCTTTCCTAATTGATGAATGCTAAATGAATCTTAGGGGCTTGTTTACAAAGCCGCGGTAGCGGTTTCTGATCATTATCGGAGCCATGGCCCCATTGAAATCAATGGGGCCGCGGCTCCGATAATGATCGGAAACCGCTACCGCAGCTTTGTAAACAAGCCCCTTAGTGTCCCAGATCCATAATTTAAGATTTATTAAAATAAAAATTTCAGTATTCCAATACAATAAGATTTTGAAATGTATCATTAAACACTAATTATGGTTCTGGCACATTTGGTTATGTGATGGGTGACAAAGTGAAACTATAATGCAGCGTTGACATGTTAATTCCTCTTTGCTAAGGAAAAAGGACTACGCTCCTGCATGTAAAGTAGTAAAAGAACCACCATCTTAGTCTGCCCCTTTTAAGATGGAGCTATACTGGAATCTTGCGTAAGAACCATGTCTTATTAAGGAGAGGTTATAAGTCCAAACTAGTATCAGGTAGCATGGTAAGTAACTATTACCGCCCCAATTCATTTTGACTCTGTTTCACAAAAGATTTACTTCAATGAGAAAAACCAATACAGAAAGGAGCAATGAACATTACCATGCAGATTTTTTATAACTGTTACTGAACTGTTACTATACCATCAAAAAGTAATCTGCATAACAGTTGGACATGTAGAAAATAAAGGAACTGTAAAGTAGGCTCAATTTTGGTAAATTATATTACTGACCAAAGAACACTCAAGATGGCTGGATATTTATCATATCAAAACACACAAATCTCTGATCAATGGCCATCAAAATAGTATCCACTCTGGCAAGGGAACTCAAAGGATTTTATAAGGAGAAAGACTTCAGCAGGGATAACACATCACAGGTCTAAAAGCAAAGATCTCTATTGGGCTTAAGATTTTGTGGACTGCAAGGTACTATATTTTTAGTATGGATGTTATGGACTCAGTGATTTTTTGAGTAGAGTATGCTTACAGCAGGAGAGAAAGGTTTAGAGTTGGAAGTTGTTTACATAAGAAATAGAAAAAACCCCACACATCCTTGGCTGGTACATAACCTAAGTGGTAAGGAGTTTTTTAGACCTGTGATGTGTTAACATTATCCTTGATGTAGTGAAGGGAGAGATCCCTTATTTATTGAGGAGAAGCAGCACAGTGCGGTCTTTCTCCTGATAAAATCCTTTGCGAGTTCCCTTACCAGCGTGGATACTATTTTGATAAACATTGATAAGAGATTTGTGGTTTTGGTGTGATTTGCAGTCTAATACCAATGTTTTTGTCATTTGGATTATATTTATACCAACAATGGGTTACTGTCTGGTTCACTGCAATACCACATATGGCAGGATTGGCCCAATGAAGGGGCGAGCCACATGACCCGTCCTCAGGCAGGGGGAGGGCCCAAGGAAGGAAGGCCAGGAAGCAGGAAAGGGGGTGGGGCATGGGCTGGTATAAAGGAAGAGACCAAAGAGGCCTCTTCCCCTCCCCCCCCGGCTGAGAACGCGATCCAGCGGCAGGAGCAGTAGGGAGCAGAGGGCCGCATACAGAAAAGGCTCTTTTCAGAGCCACAATGCAGACAAAGCGGCGCTTTTCAGAGCCGCAGCATTGAGCAAAAAGGCTCTTTTCAGAGCCATGTGCATGGAACAAAGGCTCTTTTCAGAGCCGCAAACAGAAAAGGATGCAGGAGGCGGCCGCCAGCAGCATGAGGCGGTGCTTTCCCAGTAAGAGCAGTCCCCGGTAAGAGGAGGCAGCAGCAGGAGCTTAACGGGGTGGCAGGAAGCGGCTTGAGCCAAGCAGAAGGCCTTCGGAGGGAACTGGCAGCACCAAGCAGAGGAGTCGGTAGTCTGAGGCAGAAGAGAACATGGCTTGCCACGTGTTTGGGAACTGTTTTGGACTGTGCAGGAGCTCAACCTGGTGGTGACTGGGTGTAACTGCAGCACTAAAGAAAAAAAAAAAAAAGAGAGAGAGAGAGTGGGGCTCTGCCACCTCGGAGAGGGCACGCACACAGGTAGCAAAGTGGCCAGCAGGGAGAAAAGAAGCAGCGGGAGACACGACATGGCCAAGCAGCAGCGATCCAGCGGCAGGAGCAGTGGACCAGTAGCCAAGACGACCAGCAGTGGCAACGGTGGACCGGCAGCCAAGAGGGCACAAACGAAGGGTACCATGAAGGTGGCGGGAAAAGGAAAACAGGAGTACAGACAGAAGTTCCAAGAGAGACAGTGGCAGCAGCAAGGAGAAGCAGAACAATGTGCAGTGGTGAAAAGAGCCCATGGCAGTCGCAGGAAGAATGACTTGAGGCGCAACATCCATTAGTCCACCCCAATTGTGCGGCAGGTACAGGCAGGAGGCAGAGGCTCTGGGTGTGCGTGACCTCATGAACCAGGTCAGAGCCATGGCTGCAGTCCATGGTGTGGGACGCATCAGGCTCAGAGTCGCTTGACAGAGTGCCACCCAGGGGTGGGATGGGACAGCTACAGAAGAAGCGGGTGCAGGCTGTGCAGCAGCACCCATCAGAGCCGGCCAGATAGGTTAGTATGAGCAACTGTCTTATTTGTATAATGGGGCTGGGGGAGAGGGAAACAGGGGAAGGGGAGGATCGGGCGGGGGAAGCAGCCCCAGGACAGGGGGTCAGCACAGGTGGGAGTGAGGCAGCTACCACAGTGGCTAAAGTCTGGGGGGGGGGTTACCACAGCCAGTGACTGCCAGGGTGTTGAGAGTCTTGTGCAGGTGCCTGCCAAGCATGGCGAGACAAGGAGGGGACCCACAGCGGCGCAGGGCGTGTCGGGAAAAGAGGGGGCTGGAGGGCCCCTCAAAAGCTACGCAGGGGATGTTATCCCTGTGAATGTGGATGGGGTGGAGATGGGGGCCCCCAAATAGGCATGGAGAGCTGATAATGGACGTAAAGCCGGCAGAATGTGTGTGTGTCACGAGCGCGCTAGATAGCACGTCCTGGCCAGGCAAAAAGAAAAGATCCGAAAGGACAAGTACGTAGAAATATTCTCGCTGCTTGTGCGGAAGGACGACGCCAATTGCAAATGCTCGGGCTGTCGCAACAAGTGCAAGCTAGTCTCCAAGAAGGCCGATAGTCCATGGTACACTATCACCAACTGATGTGCAGCCTTCCGGGTGCTAGTCAGTGAAGTGGGCAAGAAGCACCCGGAGCAGTGCTGGGGTCTGCTCAAATACAAGGACAGTATTTGCGAGGTCTACAGGGTGTACGGTGGCACCACCTGATTAGAGTACGATGAACAATTTTGTCAAAACATGGCAGGCAACAGAGGGCTCAGCTGGGTCCGAAAAGATATTGACCTGTGGATTCAGTTGATGCAGGGTCAGCAGGGCAGTAGAGCAAGCAGGGTCGCAGGGGGAGTTTGCCCAGCTGGCTCAGAGGCCCACAGCTGCTGTTTTGGGGAGACAGCAGGGCGGGTATCAAGAAGGGCTGCTCTAGTACCATGCCATCCAACTTACCCTCCCACTGGGGTGTATGTAGGTTATATAATGGGGGTGCCTGCAGGTTTGATAATGCATGCAGATACCGGCACGCATGCGCAATGTGCGTGGAAAGCCATCCAGATATGCTGCGGTAAGCAAGGGGGTTAGCCACTAAGCCTTTGTTAAGGCAGCCTGTTGGGGCGGGCTGCGACGCCTATCAACTTTGAGGCGTTGTGTGCAATCTCAGGGGTTACGATCCAAAGAAAACATGGTGGTTGCTCAATGGTTTCACATTCGGCTTCATTATTCCTTTACAGTGGCCCGGCAGGCCCGCAAGAGGCGAGGAACTTGAAATCTGCACTGGAGCAGAAAAAAGGTGGTCCAGAGGAAGCTTGATAAGGAGCGGGCACTGGGTAAGATAGCAAGCCCTTTCGTGAGCAAGCCCCTGCCCAACTTAATAGTTTCCCCTCTGGTCTAGTCCCAAAAAAGAAGCCAGATGAGTACTGGCTCATTCACCACTGATCATACCCGGATTGGGTATCTGTGAATGACCACCTCAATCCTGCGGCATGCTCAGTCAAGTATGCATCAGTGGAGCAAGCCCTGGAGTTGCTCAGGGCTTGGAGGGGAGGGGGGGGGCATGAATAGCAAAGACCGATGTGGAAGCCATCTTCAGGCTGCTCCCAATACATCCAAACAGCTTCTACCTGCTGTGTCTGTGGCTCAGGGGGGGGGGGGGGTGGTACTATGTGGACAAATGCCTCCCAATGGGGTGTTCAATATTATGTGCCTACTTCAAGGAGTTCAGCTCGACACTCCAATGGATGGCTGGGGGGGGGGGGGGGTGTCGCCCCAGGACAGGATCATACATTACTTGGATGACTTTCTACTCATATCCCAGGACAGGCAGGGCCACTTTCTACTCATATCCCAGGACAGGCAGGGCCAGGGCCTTTTAGGCGCCTTCCGGGGGGTGGTGGAGGAGTTGGGGGTGCCGCTAGCCCCTAACAAGACTGAAGGGCCAGCACAGTGCCTCTCTCTTC
This sequence comes from Ichthyophis bannanicus, assembly GCA_033557465.1. NCBI lineage: Eukaryota > Metazoa > Chordata > Amphibia > Gymnophiona > Ichthyophiidae > Ichthyophis > Ichthyophis bannanicus. The sequence goes on from CM066033.1 coordinate 1,333,241,625, forward strand.
TAGGGATAGAAAGACATTAAAGAAATGGTGAGGTGGCTACTAGTTGATAAGATGGCGGCCTTGAAGGTGGTGGATAAGGCAGCAGTGGTCGCAAAGATGATCCCCAATCCTTGATGGGCCACCTGAACTTCACATGCTGGGTAGTGCCTATGGGGCAGGCATTTATACGGCAGCTGGCAGACACCACACAAATGGCATCCATTGGCAACACCACTTCATTAGGACCACCGTGCCCCTGAGGGAGGACCTGACCATTTGGCAACAGTTCCTGTTGCACTACAACGGCAGGAGCATATGGAGGGCGCCAGCCACATGCAATAGGGAACTAGAGTTATTCAATGATGCGGCTCGGAGGAGTGTGTTTTGGAATCTACTTCAAGGGGCAATGGTGCCACGAATGCTGGCCAGCGGAGTGGCACCAGCAGGACGTGACTGGGGACATTACATTCTTGGAAATGTTCCCCATTGTCGTAGCCATGACCATGTGGAAGCAGCTATTCGCCAACGGGAGAATAGTTTTTCACATGGACAATGCGATGGTGGTATTCGCCATTAATAAGCAAATAGCAAGGGCGAGGAGGGTGATGCAGTTGATTAGGAAGCAGGTGCTGTTGAGCCTAAAACCGAATACATTCATTATGGCCTGGCATGTATCAGGGGAAAGCAATGAGTTGGCTGATGTGCTCTCATTTCCAACTCTAGCAGTTCCGGCAGATAGCCCCCAATGCAGCACCACAGGCAGTCCACATGCCAGAAGAAATGTGGACTCTTGGATGCAGAGCACTGGCAGACTTCTAAAACGGCATCACTGTTGGCTGCTACATGGAAGGCGTACAGGGTACGGGTACTCCTGGAATAAGCTCCAGAGCTTCATGAAACAGCAGGGAGCCAGCGGCAGGCAAGGGGTGACAACCGGGCTCTTGCTCGAGTTCCTTTTGCAGTTACAGGCTGAAAGGACATCAGTGAGGCAAGTCAGACTGGCGCTGGCGGGGATAGCCTTCTCTCTCAAATTGGGGTTGGATGTAAGGATGTGACGAAGGAATTTCTGATCAAGAAGATAATGGAAAGCTGGGCAAGGATGGCAGCAGGGTGGCTGGATGGTCGCCACCTGGTCTCCCTTCCCATCCAGGGCAGGGTCATACAGCAAACGGCAGCTATCACCAGGAACAAATTCAAGGAGAAACTGTTCTGGTTGGCAGCTCTATTGATGTTCTTCAGGGCCTTCCGCATTAGTAACCTAATCTAATGATGTTTGATGTACAAATGTATATAGTTTCCCTGTTGCTCCAAGTTTAAACTCCTGTTACAATGTAAGCACAGAACAGTCTCCTGACTGTGCAACCTTTGCTATATGTAAACCGCACTGATAACAAATAGCGCGGTATATAAAAGCTGTTAAATAAAAATAAATAAATAAGTAAGGTCCTGCCTCGGTCCAAGGCGGATACAGCTGGCACAGCTATCTGGGTGGGTGATGCTCAGATTGCAGGAGACAGGATGCGCCTGTTCCAGGCCAAATCCAAGATGGATCAGCTGGGGAAGGGGAGAACGATATGGCTAAACGCTACAGCGGTCTGAGAGCTTTGTCCAGTCAAGGCCCTGTGCACGTACCGAGGGTACACCTCCCGGTTGGGGGGCCCTTGCTCCAGTATGTGGATTGTTCCTGTCTCTCACAGTACCAATTCAGGGCAATGTGGCAATGGGCGGTGGAGGCAGCACTCCTTTAGAATCGGGGAAGAACTACAGCTCACGGGCTGATCCTGGGAGTGGGACAAATACAGGTCATTGGGAGGTGGGTTTCCAACCGGTATAAGCTGTACATTCGACACCACTGACATTTGGTGATGCTGCTCTCCTTCTTGCCCGCTAGGTCTTAGAGCGATCTCAGTTTGGATTGTGGGACATTACTATATTTATTGGGCTGAGCAAAGAGCAGCGGAATAACACTACAGCAGGCAGCTCGGCTTCCACCCTGACAGTGTCCACATTCAGTGAATGGGACAAAGGGGGATGCAGTGGGATCAGCTGAGGCCTGCACTCACCGCCAGCTGGACTTTGTGGTCCTCCACCTGGGTGGCAACGATCTGGTGGCCCAAAAGTGCATAGATCTTAGGATCAAGGTAGACGGGGGTCATTTGGTCCCCCATCATCCTGTGACAGCAGTGGAAGGGTGCAGATCACCTGAAAGGTATCAAAAAAAGCAGGAGGAAGCTAAAGAGGTCGGGATTTTTGTGCAAGCAGTGGGAGGGCTGGCAGTGGATCACTGGGGCATCTTGGAGAAAGGGGAGACAGTGTACTCAGGGGATGGGGTTCACCTGAATGAAATTGGCATGGAGCTGTTCATAAAAGGTTTGCAGTGGGCCATCAGTTTGGTTCTGACTATGGGGTGAATCGGGCCACGGGCCCTCCTAGTGGCAGGACCTCATCGATAGAAGAGGAGGGGAGGGGCACTCCGGGAAAAGAAAAGGGGGCCCAGGTACCAGGTTGGGGGTGCCTAAGCCCAGCGAAAGGTGGGGCCAGGTACAAGGGGATGGGGTGCTTGGCCTCAAATTACCGGAAACGGGGACCACCAGGGCACCAACATGTAGTGGTTGGTGACAGGGAGGTAAAAGGGGGTGGCAGCTGGGATGGTGGTACTCTTCCACATTAGTTAACCTAAGGTCAGGGTATTCATTGTTTATTCATTATTGATATACATGATAAACAAAATCACAGCAACCATATGTACATCTGTGTATCCACAAGCTGTGGCCTAAAAGGCTCACTAATAAAGCAGTTCAAGAAAACAAACAAGGGGTCGGACCTTATTTGCAGGCAAGAAAAAAGGGGTGGGGGGCGGGATGGTAATGGAATGGCAATTGGGCCCGAGGCCAGTCTGGCATGCCGGGGGTCATGTAAATATGCTATTCTAGCAGGAAAAGAATTGTAGAATGTTTTAATTACTGTAGGGGAGCAATAATCAGTCCATCCTACGAGAAACTATTTTAAGAACATAAGATATGCCATACTGGGTCAGACCAAGGTCCATCAAGCCCAGTATCCCGTTTCCAACAGTGGCCAATCTAGGTCATAAGTACCTAGCAGTTTCCACAAAAGACAGGTTCCTCAAGCAGTGATATCCTGGATCCCTTTTAATAATGATCTATGGACCTTTCCTCCAGGAACTTGTCCAAACCTTTTTTAAACCCAGCTACACTAACAGCTCTTACTACATCCTCCGGTAACAAATTCCAGAGTTTGATTACACGTTGCGTGAAAAAAACCCTAATAGTCTTAAATAGGTTACCCTGTAGCTTCATTGAATGTCCCCTAGTCTCTTTATATCCTGATAACGTAAACAATCGATCTACGTTTACCCGTTCCACTGCATTCATTAATTTATAGACCTCTATCATATCTCCCCTCAGCCATCTCTTTTCCAGATTGAAGAGCCCTAACCTTTTTAGCCTCTCTTCATAGGAGTATCCTTCCATCTGCATTACCATTTTGGTGGCTCTTCTGTGTACTTTTTCTAATAACGCTATATCCTTTTTAAGATACGGCGACCAGAATTGCACACAATATTCAAGGTGCGGTCGCACCATGTAACGATACAGAGGCATTATAATATCCTTTGTTTTATTTTCCATTCCTTTCCTTATGATACCTAGCATTCTATTTGCTCTCTTGGCCGCCGTTGCACACTGGGCCGAGGGTTTTAACATGTTTGTTTATTTTTTTATTTATTTAACATTTCTTATATACCGCCTTTCATGATATCAAGGCGGTTTACATTGAACAAACTGAAATTACATTGAACAGGGCATTATAACTTGGAGATAACTATTTTACAGGGAACATGGGCTATGGAGGGTTAAGTGGCTTGCCCAAGACCACAAGGAGCACCTGTGGGACTTGAAACCCCAGTCCTTCCAGCCCAAGGTTGCTGTCCTCTAGTGGGATTTGAACCCCTGACCCTCCGGCCTGAAGTACCTTGCCCCAACCACTAGGCCACTCCTCCACTCCACATGTTATCCACGATGACGCCTAAATCGTTTTCCTGGGTGGTGGTTCCCAATGTGGAACCTTGCATCGTGTAACCATAGTTTGGGTTGTTCTTTCCTAGGTCCATAACTTTGCACTTGTCCACATTAAATTTCATCTGCCATTTGGATGCCCAGTTTTGCAATTTTCCACAATCCTCTTGGGTTTTAACAAATTTAAATAGTTTTGTCTCATTTTCAAATTTGATAACCTCACTCGTTATTTCCTTTCCAGGTCATTTATGACTACGTCAAAAAGCAGCAGAGCCAGCACTCCACTATTCACCTTTTTCCATTGGGAAAATTGGTCATTTAGCCCTACCCTCTGCTTTCTATCTTTTAACCAGTTCCTGATCCACAATGGTGTATCACCTCCTATCCCATGACTTTTTAGTTTTGCCAAAAGTCTCTGATGAGGGACCTTGTCAAAGGCTTTCTGAAAGTCCAGATACACTATATCAACCGACTCACCTTTGTCTACCTGTTTGACACCTTCAAAAAAACGTAGGATTAGTAAGACAAGATCTTCCTTGTCTAAAGCCATGTTTGCTGTCTCCCATTCAGCCATGACTTTCTACATGTCGAGTAATTTTGTTCTTTATGATGGTTTCTACCATTTTCCTGGTAATGACGTCAGGCTCACCGGTTTGTAGTTTCCCAGATCACCCCTGGAACCCTTTTTAAAAACTGGCGTTACATTGGAGATCCTCCAATCTTCAGGTATTACAGATGATTTTAATAAGTTCACAGATTACTAAGAGCAGGTCTACAATTTCATATTTCAGTTATTTCAATACCCTTGGATGTATACCATCTGGTCCAGGTGATTTGCTGCTCTTCAGTTTATCAAATAGTTGTAATACATCTTCCCGGTGTATCGATTTTTCTTTCAATTCCTCTGCAGTATCACCTTTAAATACCACTTCAGTCATGGGTAACATCCATACATCTTCCTCAGTAAAGACCGAAGCAAAGAATTCAGTCTCTCTGCTATAGCCTTGTCCCCTCTTACTGCCCCTTTTACCCCTCTATCATCTAATGGTCCGACTGTCTCACAGGTTTTTTGCTATGAATGTACTTGAAAAAGTCTTTATTATGCGTTTTTGCTTCCACAGCAAGTTTCTTCTCAAATTCTCCTTACCTGCCTTACCAATGGCCTTGCATTTAACTTGCCAGTGCTTGTGCCGTTTCCAGTTTTTGTCATTTGGCTCTTTTTTCCATTTCCTGAAAGATGCTTTTTTGGGAAAAGCCTCTCTGACCTCACCTTTAAAACATGCTGGCAGTTTTCTGGACTTCCTTCCACTTTTCTTAAAGTGTGGAATACAGCTGGTCTGGGCTTCCAAGATAGTATTTTTAAACAGCACCAAGCTTGATGTAAGTCTTTAACCTTTGCAACAGCTCCTTTTAGTTTCTTCTTAACTATTTTCCTCATTTTATCATAGTTTCCCTTTCAAAAGTTAAAAGGTAGTAATGTGGATTTCCTTACCATCTCTCCTCCATTAATTAAATCAAACGCGATCATGCTATGATCACTATTGACAAGTGGCCCAAACACCCTTCTCTTGCACCAGATCTGGTGTTCCACTAAGGATTAAGTCCAAAATGGCTTCCCCTCTGGTCAGTTAATGAACCAGCTGCTCCAAGAAGCAGTCATTTATTTCATCTAGAAACTATCTCCCTAGCATGTCCTGCCGTGACACTGACCCAGTCAATACGGGAGAAATTGAAATCACCCATTATTACCGTTCTGTAACTTGTTAGCTTCCCTGATTTCTTTGAGCATTTCATCATCCATTTATTCATTCTGGCCAGGTGGTCGATAGTACACCCCCACGGCCATCGGCTTCCCCTTTTCACATGGAATTTCAATCCATAGAGCTTCTACAACAAATTTTGTTTCCTGTAGATCTTTAATCCTTTGTGACTCAATGCCCTCTCTAACAGAGCACAACCCCTCCACCAATTTGATCATCTCTTATCATTATGATATAGTTTGTACCCAGGTATCACAGTGTCCCACTGGTTGTCCTCCTTCCACCATGTCTCTGCGATACTAATATCTAAACTTCTCATTTAGTGTTATATATTCTAGCTCTCCCATCTTATTCTTTAGACTGCTAGCATTTGCATACAAGCATTTTAGAGACTATTTTATTCATATTAATCTGGTTATCGGTAGGCAGGGGTAATTTGGAATTTTTAAGCTCTGTCTGCTCTGTACTCAAGGGCATTTGGGCTACCTTTGTCTTTATTGGAACCTCTCTGATGTGCCCTATCTTCATTTATTTGATAGTATCCTTCAAGGATACATTGTTCCGAACCACACGCTCTTGGGCGACTGTCGACTCTTCCCCTACTATCTAGTTTAAAAGCTGCTCTATCTCCATTTTAAAAGTTAATGCCAGCAGCCTGGTTAAGGTGAAGCCCATCCCTTCAGAAGAGCCCCTCCTTTCCCCAGAATGTTCCCCAGTTCCTAACAAATCTAAAACCCTCATCCTTGCACCACTGTCTCATCCACGCATTGAGACTCTGGAGCTCTGCCTACTTTTTGGGTCCTGCGCGTGGAACGGGAAGCATTTCGGAGAAAGCTACCCTGGAAGTTCTGGATTTCAACTTCCTACCTAAAAGCCTAAATTTAGCCTCCAGAACCTCCCTACCACATTTTCCTATGTCATTGGTACCGACATATACCAAGACAGCAGACTCCTCCCCAGCAATATCTAAGACCTTGTCTAGATGGCGCATGAGGTCCGCTACCTTCGCACCAGGCAGGCATGTTACCAGGCGATCCTCACATCCACAAGCCACCCAGCTATCTACATGCCTAATGATCGAATCACCAACTATAACGGCTGCCCTAACCCTTCCCTCATGGGCACCTGGCCCTGGAGAAACTTCCTCGGTGCGAGAGGGTTTTACATCACCTGTGAATGTCACGGATTTGATTACCCAACTTATGAACAGGTGAAAATATGCACATTTTTCAATATTACCTGCTATACACAGAGGCACCACAGGGGATGAGGGGGAGGGATGTCAGGCCAGGTACTTTTGGAAGGGAAAACTGCATGTAGAAAGGCAGATGCAAATCCCAGTGTGGCCAGGTTTAGCTACCACCCCCGGAGAACGCCGCTTCTTGTTGCGTTCTGCATTTACACATTGCTTGTTCATCCTTCCCGTCTTAATCACTTCCTCCAGTTGGCATTTATGTTACTGGCCCTGGTAAATAAGCTATATAATTTCAACTGTAAAGCTTTGGAGCTCTACATACTAGCAGAATAGTAGTGTGTTGTGTTCCTATTAATTAGGCTGATAGAGAAAACTAGCAGTCTAACAGATAATGCCACATTTAAACACAATTACCGCCAAGTACAGAAAAGAGACCGATGCATGAGTAAACAGCAAAGGAAAAACTAGCACACAATTAACACAGAATATTTAAATTTCTTTAAATTACATGCAAATAAGCTATGCATAATAAAATGGTATGCTAATATTGGCTGTGCCTAATGCAAAGAAACGCATAGAGGAATCTGCAACCAGCCTTAGCGCCAATCTCTCTATGCCTGGTCTTGAGGTGGCTTAAACATCTAGTGCATGCCCCCAACAGCATTTTGATGGCATCGTGTGCTGTCCCTTATGTGTGTATCATCTGAGGGGAAATGTCAAAGATGATCTAGACATTGGGGAAAGTCCCTGATGCCATCAAATTACTGTCGGGGCCAGTGCCCCTGACAAAGCAAATCCCTGGTGGCCCAGTGGTCCCAATCCCCCAGCCCCTCCCGGTACCTTTACAAAGGGAACACTGCCCACTTGCTCCTGTGCTGCCATCTTGAAAAATGGTGGTGCCTGGCCCCATGCGGTGCATCCTGATATTCACCATGCACTGCCAGGCATTGCCATTTTTCATAATGGCAGTACTCTTGCTTGTTTGTAAAGGTATGGAGGGGGTGGGGTGGTGGTGGAGGATTCAGGGCTGCTGGGCCACCAGGTTTATTTTTAGTTGGGAGGGGGGGGGGGGAAAAAGAAGAATTGGGGTTGCTGGGACACTGGGGATTCGCTTTCTGTCAGGGGCACCAGACCTAGACAGTATTTTGATGACATCGGTGCTTTCCCTGATGCTTGGATCATCTGAGGGGAGTTGGACATTTCCTTTCAGATGATCGAGGCAGAGGAAGGCCCTGATACCATCAAAATACTGTCAGGGCTCATATGCAAATTAGCCATGTGGTACCCCTGTTTCTCTGGGATAGCATGCCAAACTTGTGATGACTTCTGTGCGAATGCGTTTGGCTTGCTCTCCCAGTTTAACACTGCCATTTGTGCATAGTTAAATGAATGGCTGATGTGTGGCTAGTTTGCATATGAGCCCCTTTCTGCATGCCGGCATTAAAGTAGTGCACTATTGGTGTGCTGCAAATAGACATAAAAAGTTAATAGCTCGCAACTTGAGCACCAGCTTTCTACATCAGCCTGTATGTTTGTACTGATCTCAGGTTTTGTTTTAGTGCATTGTAAAATAGCAGCACAGTTAAAGAATCCTACATTGCTGTGATGGATATAGATGTTTACGTCTTGATATGCCACAAAAAGAGAAGAGGAAATTAAATCCATGTGACTTCTACTTACCAATATCATCACTTATGCAAACCAAACATGCATCACAACTATTAAAATCAATTCATGAATATGCATTTTAGGATTCAAAATTCAGACTCATTGTCTAAGCAAGGGATGAGTGCTTGGTACACTAAATATTCAAAGTCTTACAGGATGAAAAATTGTAAAACAATGGCAAAAGGTATGCAGTTTGATTATGTTGCATTTTTGCTTTAGTATTATACCGGCTAGTAGATCTGCAGAGGCGGATGAACTAGAAGCTGCTTGGGTTACAGGCTGTGGCTCTTGAACACAGCTCCCAAAAGCATCTAGGTGATTTCCATAATGCAGCATTTAAGATAAAGAAAAGACATTAAGCATGTGAATTTCTGTTAAGTAGAAAAACAAAATCTTAAGAGCACAATGTCATGGGCCTGCTATCATAAGTCCTGGGCAAACACAATCCTACGGGTAAAAAATGCTCTGTTCATGTATGACTTGCACTAAGAGCAAGGTGTAAGTTTCTGGCACAAGAAGCCTACATTTTTCAAACAGCACATCCTTTATCCAGCGACTTGATTTCCTCTAGCCTATAAAGGGGGAAAATGCCAAATAAAAAACTGCCAGTGAAAATTTCAGGTTTTTGTGCATTTTCCCCTTCTACAGACATTGAATGAAATTTAGGGCCCCTTTTACTAAAGTCCAGTGACCGATTAGCAGGCTTTTTAATGTGCAGCACCTGGCAACTGGGAACACTAATATGCGGGCATGCAAGCTAATTGGCCATCAGATGATGGAACAGGGAATGAGCAGAGTGTGTACGTGGAGAAGGCAGTACTGGTAGCACCAGAGCAATTCATGTGTGCTCAGTGGCAATGTGGCTCTCAACATGAGTTCACTGATTGATACATCTATGGGAGGAGTCAGATGAAGCCCCCTTACTGGAATGCATGTTAGTGTTCACATCCAAGCGTTTACTGCTAGTCATGCCCCTGATGGCTGATGTGGGGGCACGGCATGTAACCTGTGTTTGCTGCACACATTAAGTGCAAATCCGTGGAAGGTTTTAGTAAAAGAAGCCCTAAGTCCTTGGACAAAATATATGCTTCTCAACAGTGCAATCAAAATGACTTTGAACATTTTATACTCTTTTCCTAAAGCTTTAAAATCCAGCCCATAAGAAACTTTAAATTCAATCTTTAAATTCAAGTATATTACTTTCACAAATTACCTCATTTAGTCATTAAACAGAAGACATAAAAAGTTAGGTATGATGCTCTTTAATTTGAAGTGCTTGGAATTCACAAGAAAGAGTAGTTACTCACCTGTAACAGGTGTTCTCCAGGAGCAGCAGGAATCAGTCCTCACATATGGGTGACGTCGGCACCGACGGAGCCCTCGCGGAGCAATTTCCCCAGCTTTCAAAGAAAGCCTTTGGGAATTGCAGCGCGCATGCGCGGTCCCCTTTCCGCCCAAGGGTGCCATCTTGCTCAGTTTGACGACATAGCTAAAAGACAGCAAAAAAATTAGCAAAAACAAAATGATAGGACTGCAACTCCAAGGGGAGGAGGGAGGGTTGTGAGGACTGATTCCTGCTGCTCCTGGAGAACACCTGTTACAGGTGAGTAACTACTCTTTCTCCAGGACCAAGCAGGAAGTCAGTCCTCACATATGGGACTCCCAAGCTTAAGGCTACCGGAGACCTCAAGCACAAAAATGAGCTCCCTCTAGCTCAGCAGAATAGAAGGAAGGAATCTTCTCTGAAAACGCCCCCGACCGGTAGCCCAACACCAGGGCCGGAGGGTAGGAGTTGCCTAAACCTCAAAGAGATTATGGAGGACTGCTTGACCGAAAGCACTGTCCCTGCGCGACTCCCTCTCCAGGCAGTAATGTGCCGCAAAAGTCTGGCTTGAAGACCAAGTAGCGGCCCGGCAGATGTCTGCCAACGGAACAGAGTGGAGGTGTGCCACTGACGCAGCCTTCGCCATAACACGATGAGCCGTGACTCGACCCTCCAACGAGAGGCCGGCTGCCCCATAAGCCCAGGCGATACAGTCAGCTACCCAGATGGACAAGGTACGCTTGGAGACAGGGAGCCCCGAGTTATTGGGGTCAAAAGAAACGAAGAGCTGAACAGCCCTCCTATGCTCCCGCGTACGGTCATGGTAGAAGGACAAGGCCCTTCTACAGTCCAGGGTATGCAGGACCATTTCAGCCCGGCTGGAGTGCGGCCTGGGAAAGAAGGTCGAAAGAACCACCTCCTGGTTGAGATGAAAAGGAGAAACCACTTTTGGAAGAAACTTAGGGTGAGTCCGTAAGACCACCCTATTCCTGTAGAACCTAGTGTAAGGAGGATCAGACACTAGGGCCTGCAGTTCACTAACACGCCTAGCAGAGGTAAGGGATACCAAGAACAAGGTTTTCCAAGAAAGAAATCGAAGAGGGCAGGTAGCCATAGGTTCAAAGGGCGGACAGGTAATCCGCTGCAAGACCACATTCAGATCCCATTCAGGGGCTGGTGGACGCAAAGGAGGCTTAAGCAGAAGGAGGCCTCGGAGAAAACGAGCCACCAAAGGGTGGTTGGACAGAGGCCTGCCATCTACCGGTGCGTGATGTGCAGAGAGAGCACTGAGGTGGACTCTGACAGAGTTGGACTTAAGGCCCAGATTGGAGAGGTAAAGCAAATATTGCAAGACCACCGCCACCAAGCAGGAGAAGGGATTCTCAGACTGCTGAGCACACCACATGGAGAAGCGACGCCACTTAAGAGCGTAGGACTTCTGGGTGGAGGGCCGCCTGGAGGCCAAGACGACTTCTTCCACCTCCCGAGGGAGTAGGAGGGGAGCAAGGACTACCCTTTCAGCAGCCAGGCCATCAGATGAAGGGACCGGAGGTTGGGGTGTAGGAGAGACCCGTGGTCTTGTGTCAGAAGATCGGGTTGAAACCCCAGAGGAAGAGGAGTGTCCACCGCCAGCTGCATTAGAAGCGGGAACCAAGGTTGCCTCGGCCACCGGGGAGCCACTAGGATCATCGAGGCTTTGTCTCTGAGAACCTTGAAGAGCGTTCGAGACACCAGTGGCATGGGAGGAAAGGCATACAAGAGGCCTGTGGACCATGGAATCAGAAAAGCATCCGGCGCTACTCTGAGAGGATGCGGTTGTCGAGAGCAGAATCTGGGTAGTTGCCGGTTCAGAGGACTGACAAACAGATCCAAGGTGGGGAGTCCCCACTTGAGAAAGATCTGCTGAACCACTAATGGATCCAATCTCCACTCGTGTGGTTGGAGGATCCTGCTTAGTTTGTCTGCCAGGTAATTTTCTTGACCTGGGAGATAGACCGCTTTGAGGAGTATGCCGTGGCCGACTGCCCAAGAGCACAGCCGTCGTGCCTCCTGACAGAGAAGGAAGGAGCCTGTGCCTCCCTGTTTGTTCACGTAGAACATTGCTACTTGATTGTCCGTCTGGACCAGTACAGACTGGTGAGAAGTGAGGTGGGAGAAGGTTCTCAGAGCTAGGCGGATGGCTCTGAGCTCCAGGAAGTTTATCTGCTGCGCAGACTCCCAAGGAGTCCAGAGGCCTTGAGTACATGTCCCTTGGCAATGTGCTCCCCATCCCAGGAGAGAAGCATCGGTTGTTAGTACCTGAGAAGGAGGAGGAGATTGAAAATCCACTCCCAGTACTAGGTTTGGCAGATGAAGCCACCTCCGCAGAGAAGAGACCAGCAGGTCCGAGACTTGTACTGAGTCCGTCAGGCTCCCCGTGGCCTGATGCCATTGAGTGCGAAGGCACCACTGGGCAGGTCGCATGTTCAGGCAGGCATTGGGGGTCACATGGACCGTGGAAGCCATATGGCCGATCAGTCTCAGAAATTGCCTGGCAGAGACCAGGGAATTGCTGCGAAAGTGGCTGGCGAGATTCATGAGCCTGTGGGCCCTGTCCAGAGGCAGGAAGGCCCGTGCCTGAAGTGTGCTTAACCTTGCGCCGATGAATTCGAGATCTTGAGAGGGGAGCAAAGTGGACTTTGCGAAGTTTATGACAAAGCCCAAGTGCTGGAGCAGAGACACAGTGCGATGAGTGGCTTGAGTGGCCTCTTGGGAAGACTGGGCCCAGATGAGCCAGTCGTCCAGGTATGGAAACACAAAAAGGCCTTGAAGTCTGAGATAAGCCGCCACCACTGCCAGGCATTTGGTGAAAACCCGTGGGGCGGAGGATAGGCCAAAGGGCAGGACCCTGTACTGGTAATGATTTCCTCCCACAACAAATCTGAGATATTGTCTGTGGTCTGGATGAATAAGGATGTGAGTATAGGCATCCTTTAGATCTAAGGAGCATAGCCAGTCTCCCCGCTGGAGGTAGGGCAGCAGGATTCCAAGGGAAAGCATCTTGAACTTTTCCCTTGCCAGGAACTTGAGGTTTCGCAAGTCCAGGATGGGTCTGAGGCCTCCTGTTCTTTTTGGTATCAGAAAGTACCTGGAATAAAAGCCGTGACCTCTCAGGTGGTGGGGCACCGGTTCCACAGCCTGTTCCTGAAGAAGACTTGCCAACTCCTGAAGGAGTAAGTCCCTGTGCAGAGGGAGCCTTGGAGGCTCCCCTGGAAAGTAGGAGGGACGTACTTGGTGAAAGTGTAGAAGATAGCCCTTCTGAACTATATGAAGTACCCAGGTATCTGATGTGATGGCTGACCACCAGTGGGCAAAGTGGACCAGCCGGCCTCCTGTGCTTAGGGAAACCAGCTGAGGGGGAAGAGGCTATGCTGATGGAGTCAAAAACCCCCACCCTGCTGAGCAGGGGCCGGTGTAGTGGGCTTGGGGGCCTGCTGCCTACGGGACCCATTACCCCGTCCCTTGGCCTGCTGACCCTTTTGGGGAGCTGCTGAGGCCTGATACAGAGGGTAGTATTTATAGGCAGCCGCCTTCCTCGGGTAAAAGGGCTTTTTCCCCGAGCCCTTCTTCTTCTGAGAAGGGGCAGAGGTTTTTCTGGACAGCCTAGTTCTGGTCAGAGTCTTGGTCTTGATTTGTGCAGCCTTTTCAGCCATGGGTTTGCCAAAGAGGTTTTCACCTCTGCAGGGGACATCGACCAACTTGTCCTGGACCCATGGCTCGAGGTCGGATGACTGAAGCCAAGCCTGTCGGCGGGCACCGATGCCGGCTCCGGCTACTCGAGCCGATGCTTCAAAGCCATCGTAGGCTGCCTGAGAGATAAACTTCGAGCACTCTCGAATCCCAGTGGACAAGACTTGTAACCTCTGCAAAGGTTCCTCGGAGAGACCAGCCGAGAACCCGGCAATTTCCTTTGCCAGATCTCGGAGATACATGCCCATATAGAGCTGGTAGGTCTGGACTCGACAAGCAAGCATAGAGCCCTGGAAACACTTTCTACCGAGGGCATCCAGGCTCTGGGCCTCCCTGCCGGGAGGCACCGAGGAGTGCATTTTTTGACTCTTGAGTCTATGCATGGCCGATTCCACCACCATGGAATGGTGCGGTAGTTGTGCCTTTTGGAAGCCGGGGCTCTTGCGGACTCGATAAATGGAATCGACCCACTTGCTTAACACCGGCGCCGATGCCGGGTTCTCCCACATGCGGAAGAGAAGTCGTTCCAGCATCGGAGGAACCGGTACAGTAAAGGCCTCCTTCGGGGGAGAATCATACTGGAGGGCATCGAGCTCCTCGGCTCGAGGCTCCTCCTCGGGATCCGCGGGGAATGCCAAGGCCTTGGCCATATCCCGCACGAAATCCGAGAACCGGGTGTTCTCCGGGGGGGACCGTCTCCGAGGTTCGGACTCAGGCGAGTCCGAGGGGACACACCGAGTCCGAAAACTACCAGGGGACTCTTTGTCCTCCGATTCCCAGTCGGACTCCGCGGAGGAGGATTCGAGTGGCTCCAGTCGGGCGGGCACCGATGCCCTCTGCTTGGACGCCGAAGGAGTCGGCATCGACGACCTCGGTCCCGAACGGGAGGCCGAGGGAGACCGCGACCGAGGATTGACTTGAGCTCGGATGAACTCGAGGATCGGCTCGGTCTCCGGGGTCGACTTGGACGTCGACGTCCCGGTGGCTGGGGCAGACGCATTGGCAAGGCCAGCGATCAATGCCCGCTGCTGGTCCATGAAGGCAGCTAAACTGCTCTCCAAGGCCGTCAACCTGAGTCCAAGCTCAGGAGACTCAGCAGCCCCTGACTCAGGCCCCGACGGCGTCGGGCCCGACGTCAGCTCCTTCGGAGGCGAGTCCACGAGGACCACAGTACTCACGTGTCCAGGCGACTCCATCTCGAGACGAGGATGTTTCGAAGGCCTCTCCGACTCCGAGGACCCGGGACGGGGCTATGCGACCTGGCCCTCGAGGAACCAGGAGCGTCCGCCGACGCCGCCCTCGCGGGTTTTTTCTTCCTATGATGTTCCCGGGTAGGAGACCCCCGCTCAGAGGAACTCCGACGATGCTCAGGACCGGAGTCCCGGGACGTCGAAGCCTCTGACGAGGTCCGGGCTCGGCCGGACGCGGAGTCAGAGAAGATTCGTTCTCGCTGATGCTGCCGACTCAACGCTTTTGAGGACATTTTGCCACACGGACCACAGATCATCGGGTCATGATCGGGTCCGAGGCAGCGGAGGCAGCAGTCGTGTGTTGGTAAGAGACATGAGTTTCTTACAGCGATCACACTTCTTAAACCCGCTGGCAGCCATCGAGGGAACAAGGGCCCCTGCGAGGTCAAAAGACAGGGCTGCCAGTGAAAAGGAAAAAAATGGCGCGAACGCTTGTCAAAGGACAAAAAAACGAAAATTAAAGAAACGGACCCGATACCGGTGTAGCGGGTCCGGGCGGGAAAAAGAATCCGGCGTCGAACCGAAAAAGAATAAATAAGAGAAAATCAACTTTTTCAGCGGTGAATACAAACAGCGTCTGTAGGGCTCCGCGGAAAAAAGAAGACTGAGCAAGATGGCACCCTTGGGCGGGAAGGGGACCGCGCATGCGCGCTGCAATTCCCAAAGGCTTTCTTTGACAGCTGGGGAAATTGCTCCGTGAGGGCTCCGTCGGCGCCGACGTCACCCATATGTGAGGACTGACTTCCTGCTTGGTCCTGGAGAATTACTGTTTTCAGTATGTTCAGTGGAAATGCATAAAAATGCCCATAACTTCAAATTAACTGGACCTTGTACATAGTATGAGGATCCACCAGTTGTTGCCTGATTTTCACCAACAAAAACTGGATAGTGCTAAAACATTTACTTGTACCAATGATATATCTTATAGCATTTTACAATCCTATTTACAAATAAATGGTTTATTTAAAAAGATCCGGTCATTTTTGTACAAACACACATTAAGAATAGCCATTTCAATTAATGGATTCCTCTTATCGGCTCAAAGAAACACAAACAACCCCCTCCCCCCAAATACCCTTACTTTAACCCAATGCTTCTTAATTAGAAAAAAAATCTTGCCAAGAAATGAAACATAAGTTATATACACACATTACTGCCCAAGTAACATTAACAACTCCAGTGCACTAGGAGTATCCATCTAAGTAGGTACTGGATATCTGAAGTGTGTAAAAGTGGTGGATCCTGGATGGAAGGCGGCTGGACCTGCCATCTCAGTTATTTTACTGACAGCAAAAATGAACAAAATATTGTGTGTAAACTCTACAATTTTGTTTTCGTTTAAGGAAAGCTATAAGTGACAGAGCATGTCTCTGGGAAGCAGCAATTGCGCTTGGCCTCTACCTTCAATGACCTAAGCTCGGGGGGGGGGGCGGGGTCCGCAGGATTGTAACACTTGGATCTAGATGCTACATCTCCATCACTGCACTCATGATGATCATGGTGCTCTGTGCATCAGTCTGCCTGTATCTCTCAGTCTCTGATTGGCTGCAATTGACTGCCAGCAGGTGCACTGCTGCCTACGGCAAAAGCAGTGCTTGTAGTAGCAACATGGCAGTGCGAACAGCTTAACAGTCAAAAGATGTTTGGTAATCATTTTCACTTGTAGGAGCTCATGGCCCAGCAAAAGAGCAGAGCTACATCACCATATAGAAGATCAATTGCTAACATGCGTTATTTGCCTCGGGGGGCTCATTTTATTCCTAGGAGTTCTGTGTAGATAGCACACACTTATGGGCTTGTTTACAAAGCTGCGGTAGCGGTTCACGGTCGTTATCGGAGCCGCGGCCCCATTGAAATCAATGGGGCCGCGGCTCCGATATCGACCACGAACCGCTACCACGGCTTTGTAAACAAGCCCCTAAATGTTAATAGATGAGCCCCATAATGGGTATTAGTAGACCTTTACAAAAAGGACAGGACCTCATACTCCATGAAATATTTAGTGGCAGTCCCTTGGACAAACAGAAATCCAATGACTCTGGAAGCAGGCAGAGGAACCTCTGTGGCATATAAAGGGTCAATTTCAACAGTGTGATCAGTTATGCACAAAATGTTAACAGTAAATTCAGTGCTCATGCCTTTGCAATAAGGAGTATCTCCATAGGAGGCTTTTACTTGTGTAAAAACAGGTAATCAGGTGGTGGCAAGCTCTGGGTAAGACCCCCCCAATTAATGGCAAACTAGGGCACCCTCAATTCATTGATTCATCAGCATACAAAGAAATAGTTTATTATAGCTATAAATTATTTTGATTTGGAACAAAACCGGGAAGCTTTTAGCAGCATTAACCAGAAAGTGTGAAGACTCTAGGAATATTGTGGCGGTAGGGGTGTCCTGGTTTTCTTTAGGACAAGTATTTGTGAAAATGTTCCAAGAGTTTTTTTGAAGCTTTGTATTCAAGGACAAATATGTGGAAAGGAAAAATACTTCACTGCTAGTCCTCTTTTCCAAGTTAGTGCAGAACATCTGGAGATCCTTATCATGACTACTCAGGATGAAGCGTAATGGGCCATTCAAATGGCTATCCTATGAAAGACACCTGAGCCTGATTGGGTTTTTTTACAAGGTGTTAAGGATGGAGCAGCAATCCCCCTAGTTGGTGTATTATCAGACAGTGTAACAGGGCCATTTTCCATCTAACATGAAGCTAGCACATTATGTTAATTCCAAAATCAGGTAAAGATTTAGAGAAGCTAGAATCTCATTGTCTTATTTTTCTAATCAACTTTGATCTCAAGGTGTTGGCTAACGTTTTAGCTATTAAGTTGGCCCCAATAGTACTCTCATCTGAACCCAGATCATTAGGTTGGCTTTGACAGTGTTACTTGGTAAAAATATTTGAGGAAGACCTTACCATCTTTTGAATGTGGAAAGGTAGGGGACACGCAATGAAGCAACAATGTAACTCATTTAAGACTAAAAAGAGAGAATATTTTTTCACTCAATGTATAATCAAACTCAAATTTGTTACTGGAGGATGTAGTCAAAGTTGTTGGGGTAGCTGGGTTTAAAAAAAAGGTTTGAACAAGTTCCTAGAGGAAAGGTACATAAAACACTGCTTACTTCAGGATAAGCATTGTGGAACCTATGTACCTTTTTGGGAACCTGCCAAGTAACCTGTGACCTGGATCGGACATGTTGGAAACAGGATACTGGGCTTGATGAACCTTGATCTGACACAGTATAGCATTTCTTATGTTCTTTCTTCATTAATTAGTTTTGATGTAGAGAAAGCATTTGACTGGTTAGATAACTATTTGTTTGCTGTATTGGGGAAAACGTATGGGTAGGTTTTGGGATGTGGTGAAGGTGCTATATGTAAAACCAGACTGCAATTTTGGTTAATGGTAATGTATCAGCACTATTCCACTTGCAACAAGGGACTAGGCAGGGTTGCCCCTGGTTGTCTTAGTGCTTGAGCCCTTGAATCAAGCATAGAAAAATGATTGCACATCCAGGGGGTTGCGTTTAGGGTTAGGGACCAAGAGTTAAAGGTGGCTGCCTTTTCAGATGATATTTTGGTGCACACTCTAGAGCCCTGCACTTCGTAGCTTCTATGATGGAGTTTTCCTGCTTCAGGTCATTTTCAGAGTTGTACCTGAATTTAGCAAAGGTCTGAGGTGCAGCCATCACAGCCTGGGTTGAGAAAGACTTGGGCAGACTATTTTCCTTTTTAGGAACTGTTTTGATGCTGGTAACTGCACTGCTGTATGGGAGCATCATCCAACCTCCTGCTTCAAATGTCTGGCAGGCACTTCCCTTCTTGCTTAGTGAGTGGGTGAGTTTAAGACGACTGCTTCCTAAATGGTTATATATCCTCCAGTGTTGCCATTGCCTTTACTGAAAAAAAGATTTTGTTGTGATTATAAAATCCATAACCCAAATTTAATGGATGGCAGCTGGGCCAAGATCACATTCACTAAATTGAGGACTGGAGATGTTGTGGACATGGGCTTATGGATCTTAAGACTATAGAACTGGGCATGTCTCATATGCTACCTCATTTATGAATCACAAGATTCTGCACCCACTGACGTGGCAAGAAACCTTTTACATTCATTTATTATATTTCAGAACTTTTATATATTGCTCGTCATACTTCAAGGTGGTTTACAAGAAAAACAATCAAACAATACTTATAACATAAATCAAAATGAATATTTTACATAACCAGATAAACACTGTAAATAAAACTCACTTTGCATTAAAATTGCTCTACATTCCAAAGATGTTAGATATTTTGCACGAAATTTGGAAAACTACATTCCTGATGAGGCTCGCAAGGAAGTTTCTTCCAAAGCTTGGTACTACCAACTGAAAATATATAAGATTGTGTGGCTACCAGACTGATATACAGACTGTTGGACATTGTAATCGAGTAGTATGCTATGAGGGATGGTCAGGCAAGAACCCATGACCATGAAGAATTTACTGTACTGTAATTCAGAAAGATTTTCTGAGAATAAAGTCTTAAATAACAATAGCAATATTTTAAACTCCATGCAATACTGGATGGAAAGCAGGTGCAGATGGCATAATGAAGGCTATATATGATATGATTTCAATATCTGCTATTGGTAATCATATGGTCAGTAGCTTTTTAAACTGTAGGGCATCTCAGCAAAATAGTGGGTAAACCTATGTATACTGAAATGTAATAATCTAAGATCAGAAGAACCACTGCATGGATTGCTGAATAAACATTTTGTGTTAAAAAATCAGATCATAAAGTAGGACAAACACAAACTAACAATTACAACATAAAACATATAAAATTGTAGTTAAATGTAGGAACATCCGTCAAGTCAGGGGACAGGAAACCCCCTCGTATGAGCGGACTTCTCCCTTTAATCTTTTTTATTATTATTTCAATTTCTACAACAGTCTCAAGGAAAACAAAGCAGACCCAAAGAGCCACAATGCTAAGAATATAAATTCTGAATGACCAAAACTTAAAGTCAAACTTAGCTGGAAATGGGGTCCTGCAGCATATATCCACCTCCCAAGGTGTTTCAACAGGAAGGCATCTACTGAAGAGTTCCACAAAATTATTCAACGAGAAAACAATTCTTCAGGGTTCCATAATTCCATAACCCAGCGCTGCGTTTCGGGTTTTCCAACCCTGCATCAGATGGTACAAAAACAGTCGTCTTCAGATTTCAGCCATTATTACTTTCCATGGAACGTCCTTCCAAAAGAGTGGCGTCTGACGTCAGAACTTGAATCAGCCATTTTATACCCTGAAACAAAAAGCGTGAAAAACAGAAACACCTTATCAGGTGGGCAAAATGCTCCACCAATCAAGTTCTTGATTGAGTCCGTTGGGGGATCACTGATTTGAGAGAAAAAATCCAGCGTTGTTCTAAGACCTGTAAATGTTGTTCCCGATCCCCCCTGCGGGGGCTATCTGGTACAAAATCCAAAATGCACCAAAGAAAATCAGTGAATACATGATTCATTTGAAGGCAATGAGCTACTAAAGGGGCAGAGAGTGTTTTGGTATGAATCCGAGATTTGTGCTCCGAAAGGCGTTTTTTCACAGGACGAATCGTGCGACCTACATAATGCAAGCCACAAGGGCATGTAAGAACAAACTACAAAAGAAGATGTATAATCTGTATGCCATTTTAACGGAATAATTCGTCCCGTGGGAATATGTGTCCATGTGACACCGGTTTGTGATTGTGAACAACATTGGCAGCGAGAGGATGTACAAGGGAAATGTCCCATAGCCATCCGGAGTTCCTCCGGAGGCTCAAACTTTGTCATAGAGTGTACTACAAAATCTCTAATGTTCGCACCACGTTGATACGAAATCATAAGGTCTTGTTGAAAAACAGGATCAAGCTGCAAAATGTGCCAATGTTTACGTAAAAGGGCTACTGTTTGCGGCGAACCTATCATATAAGGTAAAACTTCAATTATTTTCTTATTATCACCACCAGATAGCACCTGAGATGTTTGAGACACCGGAGACTCTCCAGTAGACAAAATCTCTTTCCGAGTAGCAGAATGTAACAACCAGTCTCGATGTGCATGTTGTGCTATTTTATAAGCTCTTTGAACCACTTGTACTGGGTAACCACGATGTAACAAACGGTGGTACAAATCTTTTGCATGTTTCAGAAATTCTTCCTTCGTGGTACAATTCCGCTTTATACGAAAAAATTGTCAGAGGGCCCGGATGAAAACTGTGATATTGCAATAAAGTATTTCGTTGCACAGGTTTGCGGTACAGCGTAGAACAGATTGTATGACCAGATTTATATAAACGAACATCTAAAAAATCTATGGTGTTATAGTCATACTTTGCTGTAAAACTAAGATTTGCCTTCCTAGTATTCAGCTAGTCCAAAAATAATAATAAAGATGATTTATCTGCTGTCCAAACAAAAAAGATATCGTCCAGAAAACGAACCCAAAATGGTATGCTCTTAAACCAATCTGAAATATAAAGAATATCTTCCTCAAATGCTGCTAAATAGTGGCAATGGAAGGACCAACAGTAGCACCCATTGCTATCCCATAAATTTGTTGATAAAAATTTCTTTCATACAAAAAATAATTATGGTTAAGCACCAAGGAGAGAAACTCCAAAAATAATGTTTTGGGAATCCGGTCAGGTAATGATAGTGGAAATGATTGTAAAATACGTAATGCTTCAGTCTGATCTATGTTAGTGTAGAGAGCCGTCACATCAATCGTGACCAGCCCACTGAAGAAAACGAAAACGTACACTGAGATAGCAAGGTCAAAAAATGTGAAGTATCCCGTAAATAAGACCTTACCAAACTTGCAGATTTTTGTAAAAACCGGTCACAGAATTTGGACAAAGGTTCCAGGACCGAATCCCGACAGGAAACTATAGGTCTACATGGAGGGGCCACTATAGATTTATGTACTTTAGGAACCATATAGAACACCGGTGTTTTTGGATACTTTGGTGTCAAAAATTTGGCTTCCTTAGTCGTTAATTGCCCCTTATCCTTAGCTTGTGTCACCAGGCTCAAAATCATTTTCTGCAAATCATTCAAAGGGTCCTGAGATAACAAGTAGTATTTAGTATCAGAAAGATGTGATAGCACTTGTTGATAATACTGTGCGGATAATACAACTATTGACCCTCCCTTATCGGCATTACGGATCACTATATCAAGATTAGATCTTAAAGCCAGCAATGCATGCCATTCATCACGTTGCACATTAGAATATTTTGGAAGTGTAGCATCAAAGCCAGCCAAATCTGATAAGACCAACTGTTGAAAGGTTTGTAATATAGGTGGGGGAGGAGTAGGAGGTATCCATAAAGAAGGTCCCCATATTACTGAATCATCCGGGACTGACAAAGATTTTTCTGAAAAATAATGAAGAATATGTAATTTACGAAAAAACTTATACAATGCCCGATGCATCTTAAAAGAATCAAAACGAGATGTCGGGACAAAAGAAAGGCCCGTGTTAAGAACCTGTTCTTCCATGAATGTTAACACATAAGAACTGAGGTTTATGACCACCGAGGTTGATATGTCCCAGTGTTCCGCCGTCTGTAGCGGTGAGAGGACCAAGGTCGATTCGAAAACCGGCCGCCTCTCCCTCCCTCCCCCACGCCGAAAATCCTGATCAGCATTAACAGGAGGCAAGGAAGTAACAGAAGAATCACTGGAATCCACATCTTCAGAAGACTTTTCAAAAGTAACATGTTTTGTGCGAGCCATAGGCCGTCTCCAAGTATAAACACAATCATTTTCATAATCTTGTTTATCACGGTTATATTTATCCAATTTTAAGGAACGCAAATATTTGTGAAAAGAATTGGTCTGTTGAAGAATTTGTTCATATTGAGAAAAATTAGTCTTGTCCATTTTTAAACGTTGTTCCATGTCATATACTTGAACCGTGACAGTCGCAGATTCAGATGATAAGCGTTCTATTAGCAGAGCAATCAAATCCAGGCTGCATTTGTTAATACTATTCCACTTATGCAGAAAAGCTTTGTCCTCAGAAAACATCTTTGGCGGCTTCAGCATTCGCAACCCTCTAGGAATCATCTTAGTTTCCAAATAGTGTGTCATAGTTGCTTCATGTAAAGAAAGACGAATCGCCTTCTTTTTTAGATTTTTAAAATCCCCCAAAGCCGATGAAACTATAGAGGATGCACACTCATCACACAAAGCCGGTCTTCGCACCAAAGCTTGTATTTGATCTTCGGTATAAGCAAATACCGCTAAATTATCCAAATTATTCCCAATAACTGCTCCCGCAGAAAAAGAGTCCTGTATAGTTCTAGCATCAATCTGCATTCTCCCAACAGAGTCTGAAGATATAGGGTCAATCGAAACTGAATCAGGGTTCACTGAAACCGAATCAGAAGCCATCTCGCAAAAAAACTATCTGGCTCACAATAAATCCAAAAAATTGCCAAATCTAAGATCTGTTTAAAAAAAGAGAGTCTTTTTTGAATAAACATTTTGGGAAAGAAGTTGGAGTAGTCAGTGATGCACCTTTATTTTAATGATTAACACTTAGATAATTGGAAATTTATTGGAAAGCAAACAGACTAGCATAAAATAAACCAAATAAACCTAAAGGCCTTTATATTAATTTACATATCTCTACTCCCTTAATCTCTCTCAACAACTAAACTTTCTAACACAAGATGCAGACAGCAGTGCAGCAGTGTAAACGGTGTTATCCAGTCTTTTGCATTGAGTGCCACATGTATGATTATCTTCTGGATAGTAAGAGAACATGTGCATGCGCTTGGTGCAAAGAGCTCCTGGCTCTCAGAGAAAGAGTCTATCTCTGGAGGATAGAGTAGCAGACTTCGAAGAGCTCAGAAGACAGATGTACATATAGGAGACTGATGTACATACAGAAGAGACTAACAGGGACCCGGTAGAAAGTCCCACCTCCAGTCTGGCAGCCTTAGTGCTAACCTGGACAGGAGGGGTCACCTGGAAAGCACAGTTACTTACCTGTAACAGGTGATCTCTGGGAACAGCAGAAAGCTTTTGGGAGCATCCCACGCACGCTGCCTTCCCGCCCATTCACTTCCCTCTCATCAGTTGGGTTTGTAGCTGAGACCGAAGGAGGGAAGTAGACAAATTAGAGAAAAAGAGAGAGAGAAACAACTCCTAGGGGAGGTGGGTGGGTTGTGAAGACTTATTCCTGCTGTTCCCAGAGATCACCTGTTACAGGTAAGTAACTGTGTTATCTCCAGGAACAAGCAGGAATGAATCTTCACATATGGGGACTCCCAAGCTAGAGATGCCTGGAGAAGGTCCCAGCATGTTGCAAATCTAATAGATGGGCCATGCTATTTCCCAGAACCGCAGGCATCTAAGGGATGGAGGGTAGGAGTTGAACTAAAAAGGGTGTGCTGTGGAACAGCTTGACTAAACAAGGCGTCTAAAGAGGCGTCCTCGTGTAGATCAGAAATGTTAGTGAAAATTGGATTCCAATTTTCTAATATGGACCTTAGTCAAAAATATTGCGAAAATATTTGTTGAGACTAATGGTATGGTGCTAGAAACCAGTACATTATTCTCAAACATACCTTACTGAGAAGTAGAGGAAAATAAATTTCGCAATACAGGCAGAGGTTAGAAGCCTAAAAGGCTAGAACTAATCCCAAAAGAAAAAACTTGGAGAGTTTAATGAGGTTGGACTTTGGATGAGAAGCTAAGCTTCTGTAGGCCAACGTTTGAAGCTCTTTGTCCTTGGAGCAGAAAAAGGCTCTAGGAAAGAGGAGATAAATCTGACTGGTTTTCAGAAAAAGGATGGGTCTTTGAGACCCCTCTATCCATTGAAGAAAGAAAGAAACATTTGTAGTAGGTGGTGTAGCCTCCAATTTCTTGAAGATCAGTAATGCCCTCCCTAAATGATGTCACTTAGGATGACTTTACATGGAGAGCTTCAGATGTAACGTAACCGGAGAGGTTACAGTAAAAGAAGGTAGTTTGTGATTACCATAGAAATTGGTTGTCCATTTAAAGCCTATGGAATGCTGGAACAGCATTAATATGGACAGCAACAAATCTTTCAGAGTGAGATATATATATACACACACACATACAAACAAGAAAGCACAGTTACTTACCTGTAACAGGTGATCTCTGGGAACAGCAGGAATTAGTCCTCACATATGGGTACGTCGGAACCGACGGAGCCTGCGCGGGAAAGCTCCCCAGCTTCCCAGAAAGGAAGCTTTTGGGGCCTCCCACAGCGCATGCGCGCTGCCTTCCCGCCTTCCTGACCAACTCTCTTCAGTTCGAGTTTAAAGCTGAGACAATAGAGAGAGGAAAGGAAAGAGAGAGAGAGATACAACTCCTAGGGGAGGTGGGAGGGTTGTGAGGACTAATTCCTGCTGTTCCCAGAGATCACCTGTTACAGGTAAGTAACTGTGCTATCTCCAGGAACAAGCAGGAATGAGTCCTCACATATGGGGACTCCCTAGCTAAGATGCCAGGGAGATCCCCCTGCAAGAATTCCTCATCTTCCCATGGATCTCAGGCATCCATTCAGGGAAGGTGGGCAGGAGTTGTTTAAGAATGGAACAGGTGTCTGAGGACAGCCTGACCAAACAAGGCATCCCGGGAGTCCTTGTCCAATGGGCTGTGAAGGTATGAACCGAGGCCCAAGTGGCTGCTCGACAGATCTGATCGATGGATACAGAATGAAGATGAGCCATAGATGTGGCCATGGCTCTCACATTGTGAGCTGTGACATGGCCTTCCAGAGAAAGGTTCTTACTCTGGTAAGCAAAAGAAATACACTGAGCAATCCAATTGGACAGTTCTTTTTGAGACTGGAAGTCCTAAATGAGAAGGATCAAAAGCAACAAAAAGTTGAGAAGACTTTCTATGTTGCTGTGTCCTGTGGATGTAAAAGGCAAGAGCTCTTTTACAATCTAATGTATGTAGGTTCCTCTCTGCACTAGATGCATGAGGAGCTGGAAAAAAGACAGGTAGATATACCTCTTGATTAAGATGAAAAGGTGAGACCACTTTAGGCATAAAGTGGGGATTTGTCCTAAGGACTACCTTATCATGATGGAACCTTGTATAAGGTGGATGAGCCACTAAAGTCTGCAGTTCACTGATGCGGCGAGCAGAAGTGATTGCAATAAGGAAAATGACTTTCCAGGAAAGGAATTTTAAGGAGGTAGTGGCTAAGGGTTCAAAGGGCGGCTTCATAAGCTGACCAAGAACTACGTTTAAGTCCCATGCCACTGGAGGAGGCCGAATGGGAGGTTTAGTTAAAGTTAGACCTCTCATGAATCTTGCAATAAGAGGATGAGAGGAAACAGATTGTCCATTGATAGGCTGAAGAGATGCTGCAATAGCACTCAAATGGACTCTTACAGAATTGGTTTTAAGTCCTGCATTGGAAAGATGCAGGAGATATTCAAGTAAAGAGGTTAAAGGTAGTGCTAGAGGGTTAAGACCTTTGTTAGCACACCAAATTGAAAATCTTTTCCATTTAAAAGCATAAGAACGCCTGGTGGAAGGTTTCCTCGATGCATGGAGGATATCCTTCACCTGTTGAGAAAGATTCAAGTCTTGAAGTTCTAGGCCTTCAGTAACCAAGCTCTGAGGTGAAGGGACTTGGGGTTTGGGTGCCACAAAGTCCCCTCCTCTTGAGACAGAAGGTCTGGAGCAGCTCCCAGATCCAGGGAGGGTGTCTGGGAGAGATGCAGAAGTAGAGGGTACCACACTTGGCGTGGCCAGCGTGGAGCTATGAGGATCATGGATCCTTGATCCCTCTGAAGTTTGAATAGAGTCTTGGGAATCAAGGGAATGGGTGGAAAGGCATATAGGAAGGCCTGACCCCAATGAAGGAGGAAGGCATCCTTGGCCTGAGCTCCCTGACACGGAATCCTGGAACAGAACCGGGGAAGTTTGGCATTGTACGGACTTGCAAAGAGGTCTATGTCCGGGGTCCCCCATTCTTTAAAGATTCTGAGTACCTGATCCATGTGCAGGGACCATTCGTGTGGCAGCAGAACTCGACTGAGTCTGTCTGCCCAAGAGTTTTGGATTCCTGGGAGGTACACTGCCAGGAGATGGATCCCATGCGCTCTGGCGAAGGCCCAGAGTTTTAGAGCTTCGTTGCAAAGCAACAGAGAGCCAGTCCCTCCTTGTTTGTTTACGTAGAACATGGCTACTTGATTGTCGGTATGAACAAGGACTGTCATGTTGATGAGGAGGATATGAAAGACCTTGAGAGCAAGGAGAATTGCTCGCAGCTCCAAAAGGTTGATATGAAGGGTGGTTTCCTGTGGAGACCAAATGCCCTGAGTGGAGAGGTCTTGGAGATGAGCTCCCCAGCCTGTTTGGGAGGCATCTGTAGTGAGTTGCTTGGGGT
This sequence comes from Ichthyophis bannanicus, assembly GCA_033557465.1. Classification (NCBI taxonomy): domain Eukaryota; kingdom Metazoa; phylum Chordata; class Amphibia; order Gymnophiona; family Ichthyophiidae; genus Ichthyophis; species Ichthyophis bannanicus. The sequence continues at coordinate 1,333,268,993 of CM066033.1, forward strand.
AACACAGGTTGGAAGGGGGCCCCCAACAACAGATTTTGAGTGGATATCCACCATTGGAGAGACCAAAAAAGAGATTTTGAGGTTGCTATTTGGTCTGAGAGAGCTCCTGATGCTTGGGTCCACTGTGTGGACAAGGTCCATTGAGCTGCTCTCATATGTAGGCGAGCATAAGGCACTACATGAACTGTGGATGCCATGTGACCTAGCAGTTGTAGCATCTCTCTGGCAGTCAAGTGGCTTCTGGACTGAATTTGAGAGGCCAAGTGCACTAGACGGTTGCAACTGGCCTGAGGAAGATAGGCCCTTGCAGTGGTAGTATCTAGCCAAGCCCCAATGAACTCTAGGGATTGTGTAGGGGTGAGTTGAGACTTTGGCAGATTGATGACAAGTCCCAGATACTGCAGTATGCGTCTGGTGTGGTCCAGGGAAGTCTGAGCCTCGGACTGAGATGGAGCTCGGATGAGCCAGTCGTCCAGGTACGGGTAGACAAAGATCCCCAGAGTGCGTAGAAATGCAGCTACTATTGCCATGCATTTGGTAAATACCCTTGGAGCAGAGGCTACACCGAAGGGGAGTACTCTGTATTGGAAATGTTTTCCCTGGAACATGAACCGTAGGAATTTTCTGTGGGATGGATGGATGAGTATATGTGTGTACGCATCCTTGAGATCTAGAGAACAAAGCCAGTCCTGACTCTGTAGGTATGGAAGGAGAGTACCTAGAGAAAGCATTTTGAATTTCTCTTTGTAGAGGAATTTGTTCAATTCTCTGAGATCCAGAATGGGTCTGTATCCCCCTGTTTTCTTGGGAATCAGAAAATAGGGGGAGTAGAAACCTGACCCTTGTTGAGGAAGAGGAACCTCTTCTATTGCCCTTTGGGCGAGAAGAGTGGTCACCTCTTGGCCCAACAGGTGCAGGAGAGATGGGGGAGAATTGAATTGTCTCACCATGGTATGGGGAGGAAGGCTGGAGAAATGTAGTTTGTAGCCCTCTCTGATGATAGAGAGGGTCCACGGTTCTGATGTGATTTGTTCCCATCTGGGAGCAAAATGAGCCAACCTTCCTGGAATGGTGAGAGGTTCTGGCTGTTGCAGAGCCAGAAAGGGTACGTTCTCTAGAATCAAGTCAAAAACCCTGAGGAGGTTGGGACTGCTGGATTGTAGCAGCCCCTGTGGCCTTTGTTCTGGCCTGCTTAGTTTGCTGACGCTTAGGAGCAAAGCGAACTTGGGAAGATTGCTGGCCAGTATTTGTGGAAAATCTGGTCTTATAGAAAGTTTTCTTAAAAGGTTTCTTCTTGGTAGGGGTAGAGGTAGACTTAGAAAGTCTATCTAAAGCAGCATTCTCTGCATCCATTTGAGTGGCTTTGATTTGCCACTCTTTGCCAAACAGATTTTCACCCGTACAGGGCAGATTGCCCAAGCCTTCTTGTACCCAGGGTTCCAAATCAGAGGCCTGGAGCCAAGCCAGTCTGCGAGCAGCTATGGCTATGCCAGAGGCTCTGCTTGCCCCCTCAAAAGAGTCAAAGGCTGCTCTGTTGGAGAACTTGGAAACATCTTGTGTGCTTTAGCAAAAGAAGGAATTCCTCCTGTTTATCCTCTGGGATAAAGGGGAGAAATTGACGTATCTTTAATGCAATCTCTTTCAAAAACATGCCCATATAAAGGCTGTATGAATTGATTCTGGCAATAAGCATGCTAGCTTGGAAGATTTTTCTCCCAAAAGCATCCAGAGTCCTACATTCTCTTCCTGGAGGGGTAGATGAGTGTCTTTTGGTACTCTATCTTTTTCATAGCAGACTTCACCACAATAGAGTGGTGAGGAAGCTGAGTTTTTTGAAAACCAGGAGGAGGAGGAACCCTGGTGTCCAAACGTCGAGAATGTGGAGATAGGGTAAGAGGAGCCTCCCACAAATCCATCATGTGTTCTTGAAGAATTTCATGTATGGGTAAGGTGGCTGCCTCTTTAGGAACCTTAGAGTATCCTAAAATATCTAATTTTTTTGCTCTAGGTTCCTTTTCTGAGGATACAGATATGGAGAGTCCTTTAGCTACTTCAATAATGAAGTCTTGAAAGGACAAATCCTCTGGAGGAGACATTCTCCTTTTTGGAGAAGAGGGCTCCTCAGGAAGAGTGAAAGACGTCAGCAGAATCATCCGAGGTATCAGACTCTTCAGAGGATTCAAAGTATCGTCTATTTGCTTCCAGAGATCGATACGCGTACCGATCGGTACCGACATCGGGCGTACCGGGTATCGGAGCGGTATCGAAGAAAGCTCCGGAACCGGCATGCTACTGGAAGTAGATGCTCTGGGTACCGGTATCTGTTGCGGTACCGGAATCGGAACCGATTGTCGCGGTACCGATGGCGGTGCAGCATTAATGAAAGTCAGTAAGGCTTGCTGCATGGATTGTACCGTAGTACCCATAGCCGCCACAACTGCCTGGAAGTCGGTACCGGTGTTAGCCGGTACCCCAGAGCAGTCTAACAGGAGATCGGTCGAGGCCGTGCCATCGATGTCTACCTGTAACCCCATAGGAGGAGCTTTGGAAGCCGGAGCTTCCCGCCGGGGTTGTTTGGCTGGGGCAGGGTCCTCAGGGTCAATTGCAAGGGCCTCTCGCTGCTTAGAGGGAGATTTGCCTTTTGAGGACTTGCCCGAAGAATGTTTGGTTACCTGAGATCCATCAGGAGAAGAAGACCTGGAGGATGTTGATGCTGGAGTATCGGTAGAAAACAGCATATGAAATTTAGCTGCTCTGTTCTGTAAGCCCCTTTTGGACATCAGAGAGCAGGATGGACAATCCGGAATGGAATGGTCAGGCCCCAAACATTTAAGACACCACTCATGGGTGTCTGTAACTGAAATAGTACCGGTACACTTAGTGCATTTTTTAAAACCAGAAGCTGGTTTTTCCATGAGGGAGACCTGAGAAGGCCTAGAGGCCTCACAGAAAAAATACACCAAGTGTAGGAGAAAGTAATTTTTTTTTTTTTTTTAATAAACGAAAAAAGGACCGGCGGTACCGGTCTGGAATCGGGGAAGGCAGACACGCGGTCAAAGAAACAAATTAAAATAACAATTTCTTCAGCAGTGACAGGAACACGACCTGCTGGCTCCGCGGAAAAAGAAGAACTGAAGAGAATTGGTCAGGAAGGCGGGAAGGCAGCGCGCATGCGCTGTGGGAGGCCCCAAAAGCTTCCTTTCTGGGAAGCTGGGGAGCTTTCCCGCGCAGGCTCCATCGGTTCCGACGTACCCATATGTGAGGACTCATTCCTGCTTGTTCCTGGAGATGGGGTAAGACCTGCTTGAAAATATGGATAGAGAAACCCTTTACTGGTTATACGTGGAAGAACCATGAAGAAGGTTACATGGAAAACCAGTGGAATGTTCCTAGTCAGGATTGGTCTAGATGTCTTTAAATTCTAGACTTTGAATAACCAGAAATGGAGATCTACGTGAAGGGGTGCAGAGAAAGCACAGTTACTTACCTGTAACAGGTGATCTCTGGGAAAAGCAGGAATTAGTCTTCACATATGAGTACGTCGGTACCGATGGAGCCTGCACGGGAATGCTCCCCAGCATCCAATCAGAAAGCTTTTGGGAGCATCCCTCGCGCCTGCGCGCTGACTTCCCGCCTTTCCCACTGCCTCTCCTCAGTTGAGTTTCATAGCTGAGACAGAAGGAGAGAAAAAGGAAAGGAGATAGATAGATACAACTCCTAGGGGAGGTGGGTGGGTTGTGAAGACTAATTCCTGCTGTTCCCAGAGATCACCTGTTACAGGTAAGTAACTGTGCTATCTCCAGGAACAAGCAGGAATGAGTCTTCACATATGGGGACTCCCTAGCTGTGGGTGCCAGGGGAGATCCCATAAAATGCGTATCTCTGGAACAGGATGGCATTTCCCAAACCTGGATCCCCGGCATCCCCTGAGGGATGGGGGGTAGGAGTCGAATAGAGAAGAGCTGTAGAGGAACAGCGAATCTAAAGACTACAGAAAAAATGAGTCTTTAGAATGTATGTCAAGTATCATTAAAACATTTAATGAACTAGTACAATATAGAGCTTACCTACTGGATTGTAGGAAGTAGAACTGTGATGGAGTGTACTGTAGATGCAGTAGCGGAATCTTCAAAGTAACTTCACAGCAGTGAGGATGAAGTTCCAAGGCTGGAATGGGCAGGTGACCCAGGTGTCAACTGGGGTAGGAGAAGAACGGCAGGTCTTCAATGGAAAGCTTTATGGAAAAAAGCTGAAAACTCTTTTAGGTACAGAGTTATTAACATTGAGGACTAAAAGAAGAAGACTGACCGATTTGAAGAATTAGCCCAGTCCGGAAAGGAAGAGGGGGTATGGAAAAAAGCCCCTATTCCCAAAGAGAACAGAAGTGTACTCAGAAATACTGAAGATGTACACTGTCTTTCCTAGCTGGTAAGAGATAGGAAGACATTGAAGTTTGAAACTTCATAGACAGGGAGATGTATAACAAAAATAGAAGCTGTTGACATCACAGCAGTAATTGTATGTATAACCGCTCCCACTTACTGAGCCATATGAAAATAGGCAAGTTGACTGTCTGGACCCCTTAAGAAGGTAAAAGCCTTATAGCACAGACAGTTAGGGAGATAGTAGGTAATACTTAGCGTCCTATGGACATCTCCCAATGGGCATATATATGGAGAGACATACATATCTATATACATGTGCATATATGTCTAGATATATATATAGATAGATATAGATATATACATGGGCATGACTTATGCCCACACAGACTACAGAAATATGTATGTATAGGACATATACATACATGAATATAAGTCTGAGGATACATGCCTGCAACTGAGCCCCACAAAAACATTCACGTGGGGAATGTGATGGGAAAAGATTCATCTAATAAAGAGGGGGTAAAAACCACCTGAAGATATATAGAGAATCTATTTCAGTGGTGCAGGAATGTAGTTCAGTGGAATAACCAGTATGGTTGCGTGAAAAAACAGAGGATAATAGCAGTCTGGCAAGAGCACGTCAGGAGTACCTTAGGACTCTGACATGTCCAAAGGACAAAAAAACGCATAGACTAAGACACCAGGATGACCCAGCCAAGGGACACAGGGGTATCATGTACACTAAAAGAGTATGCGTTGTCCAAGTGGAGCAGAAAAGCATAATGCCAAGCTGTAAGGAAAAAAGGGGTAGATTCCTGCAAGATTGGGAACTCCTTGGACATTCACGCCATGGAATGATTATAGAAGCTTTTTCTACTATATAGAAAAACCCCCCCAGAGACAAAGTTCAATGCTCTGTAGCAAGGGCCCATAGTAGAAAGCTTCTCTGAAGATTGCAGAGAGCATTGTGCAGGAGAATTATAAGATAAAGCTGACAGAAGTCAGGTGTATTGCCACATCCCAGGAAAGGATATGGCTAGAAGAAGATAACCTGCAGTGAGTAGTATTATGCAAGATAGTTGAAGTAACTTGCAATGAGTACTAGAGTAATCACTGGAACTCCTGCATATACAGCAACTGAACAAAACAGCAGAGGGGATTCTCCTGTATAAAAACAGAGAAAAAACAGACCAAGGGAGCGGAAATATTCCCGTCTCTGTCTGATGAGTTGTTCAGAGCATGCATTGAAGGATAAGAAAAAGTCTACACTGGAAAGAAAGAGAAGTGTTTCAGTATGGTACCAACTCAAGCAGGGGAACCCCCGGAAGAGAGGGGGTTGGAGAGTGACTTACCATATGGTAAGTCAGCTGAAGGAAAAGATGTCCATGTGGGGACAGAACTATCATGGGATAGTTGTAACCTCCTTTCGTAGGAGTAAGAAGGGGAGAATTCTGTAACCCATGGACAAAAGTATCCTAACAGCTTAGCATACTGAAAAAGAAAAAAACAGTGTAGAGTTTGAAGAAGAAACTTCTGCTAAGAAGAAAGGAACTGTAGATTGCAACATACAGGAACCTATGGTTGCTGGTTATGATTAGACTGGTTAGAGTCTGGAGACTTCAGACTAAGATGAGATGTCCCTTGCTTGGGTACATCTGGAGGATGGGCAGGAGAAGGGTGAAACCTTCTTTTCTTAGGGAAAGAAGGTTTGGCAGGACATTTCCTACGTCCTGGAGAAAAAGAAGGCTTAGGATGGTTTCCAGAACCAGGGAAGTCAGTGGAGCAATGAGCAACCTGACGTAAAGCCTCCTTATTGAAGAGATTTTCTCCAGTACAAGGAGAATTACCCAGTGTATGTTGTGTCCATCTGCTCAAGTCTGAAGCTTGCAGCCAGGCTGTACGACGTGCTCCAATGGCAATAGCAGAGGATCTGCTAACAGACTCAAAAGAGTCTAGGGAAGCACGAGAAAGAAACCAAGAGATATTCCTGCTATGATTAAGAAGCAAGGAATAGTCAGTGGCCCTAGGCTCTGACAAAAAAGGGGACAGAAGAGATAATTTCTCTGTGACCTCCTGAAGTGTCAGACTCATATAAAAAATATATGAAATAATTCTTGAAACCAGCATAGAAGTTTGGAAGGTTTGACATCCAAAGGCATCAAGTGCTTTAGATGCACGACCTGGCGGATAAGAAGAATGCTTCTTCTTGCTTCTTACCTTCCTCATTGCTGATTCCACTACAATGGAATGATGTGGAAGTTGGTTTTTTTGAAACCCTGGAGAGGGAGGCACCTGATACAGAACATTCATGGCTGTAGAAGGCGAAGGAACCTTTAAGGGTGATTCCCACATCCTCAGAAGAAGATCCTGCAAAGAATGATGTAAAGGAAGCATTATATTTTCCTTATCTGCAGGATCTTGGTCAAGAGTAAAGCCCGGAATAGGAATGGCAAGAAAGGTTGCCATGTCAAGGAGAAATTTCTGAAAAGAAGGATCTCCAATAGGAACTATTCCTGGGTAAGCTGAGGTTGAAGGAGCAGCTTGAGCACAAGAAGACATACTGGCCTGGTGCAGAAAAAGAATCCTGCTAGATGGACAGTGATACTAACAGTTCTGAGTTGAGGCAGTTAGTACTGCATTGTCAGTGCCTGGTATCGATTCCAAACTAGGCATAGAAAGGATCGATGGCACAGATGGAACTGCAGGAATCGACATTGATACCGGTACCGGTATCGGAGACGATAATGTCATCGAAGCAGTAATCGGGGGCTGCTGAAGCGGTGCCGAGGTAACCAGAGAGCCTTGGTAAGTATCCTCGGTACTGTGTAGTCGTAAACGAAAGGGATCGGTTCCGAAACGCGTCGGTACCAAGTCATCGAGACTGGATATCGATTCTAGACTCGGCATCGAAGTGAACGAGCCCATCGATGCATGTCTAGAAGGTACCGATGTTGGTGGTGGTATCGGCGATGCCGATACAGGAAAGTCAATCGGAGTCGCATCGATCGGTTCCGAAGGTACTGAGGACGTCCAAAGACGATGCCCGGTGAAGAGCGGAACACTCGACACCGGCGCCGATGTCGGGGTATCGGTACCGCTCGAAGCTGATACCAACCCCGAACATGGCGAAGATACAGGAAAGTCAATCTGGTTCGCATTGATCGGCCCCGAAGGTACCGAGGATACCAGCTGACGATCCCAGGTGAAGAGTGGAACACTCGACACCGATGCCGGGGTATCGGTACCGCTCAAAGCCGGTACCAACCCCGAGCATGGCGGAGATACAGGAAAGTCAATCTGGGTCGTATCGATCGGTCCCGAAGGTACCGAGGACACCAGATGACGATCCCTGGTGAAGAGTGGAACACTCGACACTGGTGCCGATGCTGGGTTATCGGTACCGCTCGAAGCGGATAACGCCCCCAAGCATGGCTCAGGTATGTTCTGTGAGGGGTGAGCCCCAGGAACAACCTGAAACCCCGTAAATGCTTTGGAGCCCGAAGACTCCCGCCGGGGTTTTATTGCCAATGAGGTCTTGAGGGCAAGGCCGGAGCCGTCATCATGCTGGGCATGAGACTTACCCTTCATGAATTGGCTAGTCTTAACAGACTGTTTGTGGGTTACCTGATCCTGGAGAGAAGAATAAACCGGTGTCCTCACCTCAGGAGGAAAAACGGCATCGAGGGAAACTCGAAAAAGGGAAGGTCTTCTCCCAATAATATAGCCTGAGGTATCAGGGGAAAAAGGGTCAGGACCCAAACAGGTTAGACACCAAGCATTGGAGTCTAAAAAGAAAACTAAGTTTCCACAGTGAAGGCACTTCTTAGGGGAAGAAGGCTCCATGTTGGAAAAGGCCTAGTAGGCCCCAAAAAGTTAAAACAAAAAACTGAGGAGAAAAAAATTTCTCTAAGTTTGAAAAAGAAAAGAATAAAGCACCGGCGGTACCGGTATCGGCAGGAAAGACAGCCGCGACCACAAGAAAACAAGAAAATAAGGATTTTAAAGAAAAAAGTTTCTGCGGTGACAGGACGTCCTCCTGTTTGCTCCGCGGAAAAACGAAAACTGAGGAGAGGCAGTGGGAAAGGCGGGAAGTCAGCGCGCAGGCGCGAGGGATGCTCCCAAAAGCTTTCTGATTGGATGCTGGGGAGCATTCCCGTGCAGGCTCCGTCGGTACCGACGTACCCATATGTGAAGACTCATGCCTGCTTGTTCCTGGAGATAAGGGAATACCATATTTGCCCATCTATGAGGGCAATATGAGTATAATGCGTTCTTTGCTCAGCATAAGCTCCAATGAAGTATTTGGAATTAGAAGGAATGCACTAGACAAGGACAACGCAAATGCAATGTGTGCCTTCGAGTCAGTCCTGACTCCTGGCGACCCAGAAGCTCCTGGGTTTTCTTGGCAGTGTCACCGAAAGTAGATTGCCAGGCCTTTCTTCCGAGGCAATGGAGGGTTAAGTGACTTGCCCAAGGCCACAAGGAGTGCTAGCGGGAATCGAACCCTGGTTGCTTGGTTACCAAGCCAGTGCTCTAACCACTAGGCTACTCCTCCACTCCACTAGACAAGGACAGACTGCAGTAAAAAGAAATGCCTCCCTGTTGGAAGAGTTCCACTGGAGATGTTGAACAATTCAGGGAGTTAAGCAATTCTTTATGCTTTCACGTGATCTAAACCCTGGTTCATCTTCCTTAAAAGGAAATTTTTTAAGGAAGATGGTAAAAGTAGGAGCATGACTGGGCAAGCCTTTCAACCATCTGGAAGTTACCCACCAGGAATGGCTCTGACACTCTCTGGCAAAGGCCCATAGTTGCAGAGCTTTTTGTAGAATTGCAGAGAGCATGTTGTAGGTTGCCCAGGTGAGATCTGGTTGTTTAATTACCAGTGTGCAACCTAATCTATTCTGTGGGAGCCAAAGAATTGAAGATGGCTAAGAATAGTAGACAGGCTGGTTGCCTGCAACGATAAATTGTCCAAGTAGGTTTTGAAACCTCTCTTAGAAATATGTGTTATTAAGGCAGCAGAAGAGGTTAGGTCCTATAGATTGGAAAAAGGACCGACAGACCGAATTAGAAATGACAACTTTCACTTATGGTCTGATAAGCTGTCTTAAAAGAAATATTTGAAAGATTGCAAAGGGGAGAAACTCTGTATGGAAATTACTTACTGGAGTAGGTATTAGGGACAATCCTATGGCTTAAAGGTAAGCCCTCCAGTCAAATAGTATCACTCTTAGATTGAAAATCTCAACTAAGAGGGATAGAAGTAAAAACAGAGTTGGGAAGACTTACAATTTGGTAAGTCTCTGAAAAGGGTAAGCTCCCCTGTAGTGAAAAGTATGAGATAGCACAGTTTCTTACCTGTAACAGGTGATCTCTGGGAACAGCAGGAATAAGTCTTCACATATGGGTACGTCGGTACCGACGGAGTCTGCGCGGGAACGCTTCCCAGCGTCCAATCAAAGAGCTTTTGGAAGCATCCTACCACGCCTGTGTGCTGCCTTCCCGCCTTTCCAAACTGCCTCTCCTTAGTTAAGTTTTAAAGCTGAGACAAAGAGAGAGAGAGGAAAGGAAAGATAGAGATACAACTCCTGGGGAGGTGGGTGGGTTGTGAAGACTTATTCCTGCTGTTCCCAGAGATCACCTGTTACAGGTAAGAAACTGCTATCTCCAGGAACAAGCAGGAATGAGTCTTCACATATGGGGACTCCCAAGCTGAGATGCCTGGAGTCCCAGCATGTCATAGGTTGGAACATGCTATCTCCCAGAACACCAGGCATCCTGAGGATGGAGGGTAGGAGTTGAAGAAAGAAAGGTGCTGTGGAACAGCTGACCTAGGATAGGCTTGCAGACAAGGAGTCCATGTGTGGATGATAATTGTCATCAATGATATTGCAAAGAAAAAATATTGCAATAGGGACCTCCCCTAACAGGACTTTAGAGAAGTATGGAGGTTCATGGGATCTACTGGGGAACCCAGTAGAGGAACCTCGAGAAGGACCTCACTATAAGTGGAGGTAGTAAACCTGTAGGAAAAGTAATGGAGGTCAGAATCCTGAAAGGTAACAGGGAACCCCAGTAGGAGAAAACTGGGGTAGTACAAAAATGGTGGGCCTTCAGCAGAAGGCTTTATGATAAAATCCCAACTCTTTTGGCAGCAGAGTGGCTCACTCTTAGGAACAAAAAGAGAAAGGCTAACCGATTTGGACAGACAGGCCCAATCCTTGTGGGGAGAAAGGGTATGGGAACCCCTTGTATCCCAAAAGACAGGACAACGCCGGAGGCGTTAGAGCCTGTGAGTAGCTGAAGATCCGCAATGCCTCTCCTAACTGAAGTCAGCTGGGAGAGATATTGGAGCATGGAGAGCTTCAGAGGTACCTAAACCTTAGGGTTATGGGAGGTGTTAACTACCACCAAAGTGGTTGTGAGTGTAGGACCCCAAACATGCTGGATAGCATAAGTATGGGTAAAGCCCATCTGTCAGGATCATATGGCTATATGAGCTTGGACAGTCAGGAAGATAAAGCAGAAACATATCTACCGATAGTAAAATATCTCGACAGATACATATAGATATATCTATATACACATATAGATATATCTATATGATCTATCTATCTATCTATATATATATATAGATATATCTATATGATATATCTATCTATCTATATATATCTATATGATATATCTATATATATATATATGAGAATATATCTATAGTGAGATATGAAGGGCATAAAATACTCACACATGATAGACAGACATCTGTAAGATGTGTGCTATAGGTATGAATATATATATATATATATATATATATATATATATATATATATATATATATATATATATATACACACACACACAACTCTATATGGAAGTCTGCAAGAAGCAGACAGAGATATGCCTACAAAGGGTATTCACATAGGAAAATGTGGAGAGGAAAGATTCATCTAATAACAAGAAGGTGGAACCTACTTGAGAAGACAGAGAATCAATTCCCACTGGTTATGGCTACAGGAATGCTAGGTAGTAGAATAACCAGGATGGTTACGTGAAAGCAGAGGATGATATCAGTCTGCAGCCTGCAAGTCCCGAGTATTCCAGAACTCTAGCATGGTAAGTGAACAGAAGACGCATAGGAATGAGATACCATGCTGACCTGCTTAAGGGCAAAAAGGTATCATGCGTTCTTACCATGAGGACGAGCTGGAAGGAGAAAACATATTCCCTATTGGAAATACTATGGACCAAAGCAGGGAATTAGCAACTCCTTAAGCTTTCACGTAAGAGGAGGCCTATGTCCTTTATATTAAAAGGAGAACTTTTCTAGTCATGGGAGACATGACTGAAAAAGCCTTTTTCAACTATCTAGTATGGCTGTTGGAGAAAAAGCTCTCCCCCCATGCTCTCTAGCAAGGGCCCATAGTGGAGAGCTTCTCTGTAGAATTGCAGAGAGCATGATGCAGGAGAATGGGGAGATAGCTACTGGCTCTTCTGCAGCCAGTTCTATGTCAACTATGCTGCCAAACCCAGGGGAATGGAGATGGCAGAAAGAGAAGACAATCCAGCAAGTTTGTAGTGAAAAAATTTTCAAGACAGTTGATAGCACTGACTTGGAGCCACTACTAAGACCAGACAGAATGTTAGCGGAGGACAAATCTGTTGCTGGTGGACAAGAACCAGTGGTTGAAAGATTAAGGCTCCTGCATTGGCAGCTGCTTGCCAGACAGCAGAAGAATGGTACTGTTTAAAAACAGTAAGAACAGACAAAACAAGAGTAGAAAACTCTGGACGTGTCTGATGAACTGCTTCAAAGCAAGATTGAAAAAGAGGAGTCAACTCAGAGAAGAGAACTCTGCACTGGAAAAGTAAGAAAACTAGAGAGGCTGAAGAAAAGCCCTCCAGTGAAGCAATACCGCTCTTACAGAGGAAAAACCCTGGTAAGAGGGTAAAGAGAATGGAGCTGAAGAAAACTTACAAAGCAGTAAGTTTATAGGAGGGAGAAAAGACATGCTGGCACAGGAAACTATCATTTGACAGTGGATAGACCTCTTTCCCTAGAAGGAAAAAGAGGAAAAATCCTGTGACCTAGAAGCATGAACATCCTAACAGCTCATAGAACATAGAAAGAATGGATGTCTTTCGGGAAGAGATTCATGTTTAGGATTTAGAATGACAGCAGTGGATTGTCTCTAATGAGCAGAAGCAACTGCAGATTGTAATCCCCAGAGTCACAAGCATCTGATGAATTTATCAGAAACCCTGTGGTTGCTGGGTTTGCTGAGCCTGGTGAGAGGTTGAACTCTGTAGACCAGGACGATGCTTCCCCTGTTTGGGAACATCTGTATGATGGGCAGATGATGCATAAAACCTTCTCCTATGGGAAGAAAGTTTGGCAGGACATTTCCTACCTACTGGGACAGAAGAAGGTGCAGAACAGCTCCTAGGAACAGGTAAGTCAGTGGAGAACTGAGTAACCTGACGTAAAGACTCCTTGTTGAAAAGATTGTCTCCAGTGCAAGGAGTATGTCCCAGTCTGTGCTGTGCCCATTTGTCCAAGCCTGAAGCTTGGAGCCAGGCTCTACGTCGTGCCCCTATGGTTATAGCAGAAGTCCTGCTAACAGACTCAAAAGAGTCTAGGGAAGCACGAGTAAGAAACCAAGAGATATTCTGGAGATGCTTGAGTAGTGAAGAATAGTCTGCACTCCTGGACTCTGGAAGAGAAGGAGTCAAAAGATGTAATTGCTTTGTGACCTCCTCAAGAGATAGACTCATATAGAAAATATATGAGAGAGTTCTTGCAGAAAGCATAGATGTCTGGAAGGTTTGACGTCCAAAGGCATCAAGTATCTTAGACTCACGACCTGGCGGATAAGAAGAGTGCTTTTTCTTGCTCTTTACCCGCCTCATTGCTGATTCCACAACTATGGCATGATGAGGAAGTTGAGTCTTTTGAAACCCTGGAGAGGGGGACACTTGATATAAGAGATCAGTTGCTCTGGAAGGTGGGGGTACCCTTAAAGGTGTTTCCCACATTCCTAGAAGGAGATTCTGCAAGGAATGATGCAAAGGAAGCATTATGTTCTCCTTTGCTTTGGTAGAAAGAGTCCTGTGCAGGATCATGTCCTGGGATAGGAATGGAAAGAGATCTTGCTATATCTAGGAGGAAACTCTGAAAAAAGAGGGTTCCCCAACAGTAGTTTCCCTTGGATAGGTTAGATCTGGAGAACTAGCCTGAGCACCGACAGAGCTATCCAGATATATAGGAATAGAAGATCCTACATAGTGCAGTGTGGAATGCTTAAAGGATGGTCGCCGGTACTGGCTGTCAGAAGCAGCGACCGTCATTACCACATTGTCCATGCCAGGTATAGACTCCAAGCTTGGCATAGAAGGGAGCGATCCTGTTGAAAAAAGCATGGTAGGAGTTGGCCACGATGCTACTGTGGATACCGGTACCTATGCCAATACTGGTACCGATGTCGGAGTCGAGCTCGACAAAGACAACGGAGCAGTCATTGGTGACTGTTCAATCGGTACCGAGGTAAGCGAAACCCTCCGGGTGCTATCCTCGGTACCGAGCCACCGGTATCGATCGGTGTCGGTACCAAAATGTACTGGTACCGAGTCTTCCAGAGCGATTCTAAACTCGGCATCGATAAGCGAAGCATGGAAGGCACTGACTGTAAGGGTAAAGAGGACGTCGGTACCGACTTCGGTACCATGTCTGATACCGGTGAGTGAAGGTCCGCTAGTGACAACTCAATCGGCCTCGAGGGAACAGAGAGTTGCGGATCCGAATCATCGGAACCGAGCCTTCGGTACCGCCCGGAGCCGGTACCAAGGCGAGTCGGTACCCAGTCCTCCAGACTGGAGATCGATTCCAGACTCGGCATCGAAGGAAGCGAGGCTATCGATGCCCGTCTGGAGGGTACCGACGTCGGTGGTAGTATCGGTACTGGTACCGATAATGGAAGGTCAGTCTGGAGTGTATCCACCGGTCCCGAAGGCACCGAGGATGCCAGATGACCATCCCTGGTGAGGAGTATTTCATCCAACACCAGTGCTGATGTCGGGGTATCGGTACCGCTCGAAGCGGATGCCACCACCGGACACGGCTCAGGTATGTTCTGTGAGGGGTGAACTCCAGGAACAACCTGAAAACCCCTTATACGCTTTGGAGACTGAAGACTCCCGCCGGGATTTAAGCCAGTAGGCCCTCAAGGGCAAGGCCGGAGCCGTCTACATACTGTGCATGAGACCTACCACTCGAGGGCTGGCTAGTCTTAACAGACTGTTCGTGGGTTACCTGATCTTGCGTAGAAGGGGGCGGTGCCCCGAAGCTGGAGGGAAACCGTGTATCGAGGGAACCTCGATATTGAAGACTTCTTCTCACCAAACTATTGTCAGGACCCAAGCAGGTTAGACACCGACGTCGAGGGTCTAAAAATAAAGTTGTACCGCCACAGTTTGAACATTTCTTGGAGAAAGTGGCTGGCGGTTCCATGAAGGAAAAAGAAGAGGCCTAAAAGGCCTAAGATACCATGAGATACTATGAAGAAAAAATATTCCCTGAAAAAGGAAGATTTTACAAGAAAAGAAAAGAAAACACCGGCGGTACCGGTGGCGTCGGGAAGACAGCCGCGACCACAAGAAAACTAAAGAAATAAAAGAAGAATTTTCTGCGGTGACAGGAGGACGTCCTGCCGGCTCCGCGGAAAAACGAAAACTGAGGAGAGGCAGTTGGGAAAGGCGGGAAGGCAGCACGCAGGCGTGGTGGGATGCTTCCAAAAGCTCTTTGATTGGACGCTGGGAAGCGTTCCCGCGCAGACTCCGTCGGTACCGACGTACCCATATGTAAAACCTCATTCTTGCTTGTTCCTGGAGATATCCTGGTACAGGACAACTGCTAAGGTGAAGGGCATAGCATACCTTGTAAGTAGTTGTAACTCCTTTGTTTACTTTTAAAAGGAGAGGAGAACTTGTTACCTGTAGGGCATAATTATCCTCAATAGCTCTAAGAGCTGAAAGGATGGACTGCTCTTAACAAAAGAGTCATGCCTAAAGTGGAGGATTAAGGCAGTGTATCACTGACCTCTCAATAAGGAGAGATTGAATGAATTCTTTGCTTCAGTCTTTACTGAGGAAGATGTAGGGATGTTACCCATGACTGAAGTGGTATTTAAAGGTGCGGAAGAATTGAAGGAAATATCGATACATCGGGAAGATGTATTACAACTATTAGATAAACTGAAGAGTAGCAAATCACCTGGGCCGGATGGTATACATCCAAGGGTGTTGAAAGAACTGAAATATGAGATTGCAGACCTGCTATTAGTAATCTGTATACTATCATTAAAATCATCTCTAATACCTGAAGATTGGAGGATCGCCAATGTAACACCAATTTTTAAAAAGGGTTCCAGGGATGATCCGGGAAACTACAGACCAGTGAGCCTGACGTCAGTACCGGGAAAAATGGTAGAAACCATCATAAAGAATAAAATTACTCAGCATGTAGATAGTCATGACCTAATGGGAGACAGCCAACATGGCTTTAGACAAGGAAGATCTTGTCTTACTAATCTGTTATGTTTTTTGAAGGAGTGAATAATCAGGTGGACAAAGGTGAGTCAGTTGATATTGTGTATCTGGACTTTCAGAAAGCCTTTGACAAGGTCCCTCATCAGACACTTTTGGCCAAACTAAAGAGTCATGGGATAGGAGGCAGTGTACTATTGTGGATCAGGAACTGGTTAAAAGATAGAAAGCAGAGGGTAGGGCTAAATGGCCAATTTTCCCAATGGAGGAAGGTGAATA
Source organism: Ichthyophis bannanicus (assembly GCA_033557465.1). Lineage (NCBI taxonomy): Eukaryota > Metazoa > Chordata > Amphibia > Gymnophiona > Ichthyophiidae > Ichthyophis > Ichthyophis bannanicus. Next base: position 1,333,285,198 of record CM066033.1, read on the forward strand.
GTGGTGTACCCCAGGGATCTGTGCTGGGTCCGCTGCTTTTTGACATATTCATAAATGACCTGGAAAGTGGAATAACGAGTGAGGTTGTCAAATTTGCAGATGACACAAAACTATTTAAAGTTGTTAAAACCCAAGAGGACTGTGGAAAATTGCAAGAGGATCTTGATAAATTGGAAGACTGGGCATCAAAATGGCAGATGAAATTTAATGTGGACAAGTGCAAGGTTATGCACCTAGGGAAGAACAACCCAAACTATGGTTACACGATGCAAGGTTCCACATTAGGAACCACCACCCAGGAAAAAGATTTAGGCGTCATTGTGGATACCATGTTAAAACCCTCGGCCCAGTGTGCAGCGGCGGCCAAGAGCAAATAGAATGCTAGGTATGATAAGGAAAGGAATGGAAAATAAAACAAAAGATATTATAATGCCTTTATATCGTTCCATGGTGAGACCGCACCTTGAATATTGTGTGCAATTCTGGTCGCCGTATCTTAAAAAGGATATAGCGATTTTAGAAAAGGTTCAAAGAGCCACCAAAATGGTAAAGGGGATGGAAGGATACTCCTATGAAGAAAGGCTAAAAAGGTTAGAGCTCTTTAACCTGGAAAAGAGACGGCTGAGGGGAGATATGATAGAAGTCTATAAATTAATGAACGGAGTGGAACGGGTAAACGTAGATCGATTGTTTACCTTATCAGAATATAGAAAGACTAGGGGACATGCAATGAAGCTACAGGGTAAACTATTTAAGACTAATAAAAGAAATATTTTTTCACTCAACGTGTAATCAAACTCTGGAATTTGTTACCGGAGGATGTAGTAAAGGCTGTTAGTGTAGCTGGGTTAAAAAAGGTTTGGACAAGTTCCTGGAGGAAAGGTCCATAAGCCATTATTAAGAAGGGACCCAGGATATCAATGCTTGAAGCAATACAAGCATTGTGGAACCTGTGTCCCTTGGGGAAACTGCTAGGTACGTATGACCTAGATTGGCCACGGTTGAAAACAGAATACTGGGCTTGATGGACCTTGGTCTGACCCAGTATGGCATATCTTATGTCCTTATGTAAGGATGAGAAGAACTGTAAATGCTTCTGTAGTTAAGTAGTGGTTCTGAAACTCAACAGGAAAAAAATTTAATGAAATAAAGAATCAGAAACCCTGCGACTGCTGAGTTTGCTGAGCCTGTTGAGACTTTGGTTTTCTTAGCCTGGTATGATGTTGTCCTTCTTTGGAAACATCTGCATGATGGGTAGAAGATGAATAAAACTTTTTCCCCTTAGGGGAATAAAGTTTGTTAGGAGATTTTTTACTAGCTGGGATAGAGGAAAGTTTTGACAATCCTCTAAAAGCAACAATATCAGTGTTTAACTGATTAGCTTGAAATAAAGCATCCTTGTTAAAGAGATTTTCACCAGTACAAGGAGTATTTCCCAGCTTTTCTTGTACCCATTTGTCCAAGTCTGAAGCTTGGAGCCAGGCCATGCGTCGTGCTCCTATGGCTATAGCAGAAGTTCTGCTAATAGACTCAAAACAGTCCAGGGAAGCATGATTAAGGAATTTAGAGACATTTTGAGCATGACTAATATGAAAAAGTCTGCTCTTTTATGTTCTTGAAGAAAAGGGTTCAAAAGTTTTAAGTTCTTTATAACCTCTTCAAGAGAATCCCATACAGAAAATATATGAGATAATTCTTGCTGAAAGCATGGATGCTTGGAAACATCGACATCCAAAGGCATCTAAAGTTCTAGACTCACGACCTGGCGGATAAGAAGAGTGCTTCTTTGCACTCTTAATACGCCTCATTGCTGATTCTACAACAATAGAATGATGAGGAATTGGGTCTTTTGAAAACCTGGAGAAGGTGGCACCTTGTACATGGAGTTAAGTGTCTTAGAATGTGGTGATACCGTTAAAGGAGTTTCCCACATCCTTAAAAGTAGATCTTGTAAGATCTGATGCAAAGGAAGCATGATCACCTCCTTTGGAAACCAGGGGGATTGCAGGGTCTCTGAATCCCCTGGCAAGGATTCTTTACCAGGTATAGAAATGGCAAGTAACTTTGCCATATCAAGCAGAAAAGCTTGAAAAGAAATCTCCCCTGAGGAGGACCCTCTAAAATGAGGGGTAAAGGCTAGACTTGTTGAAGATTCAGCCTTGGTACCGATGGACTCATCCCAGTCATCGGGATCGGAAGACCTGAAAGGATGAAGCATCGGATTTTCCTTAAAGCGATGTCTTCGGTACCCCCCGGAGTCGGTACCGAATCATCCATGCTAGAGATCGATTCCAGGCTCGGCATTGAAGGGAGCGAGTCTGTCGAAGCAAGCATGGACGGTACCGACACCAATGCCCATGTCGATACCAGTACCGGTACCGAAGCCGATACTGATACCGATACTGGAGGAACAGTCTGCAGCAACTCTAGCGGTACCGAAGTAGCTGAGAGCGCTAGACTGCGATCATCGGTGAGGAGTGTTTCATCCATCACCATAGCCGATGCGTCGGTACCGCTCGAAGCAGCCACAACCACCGAGCACGGCCCAGGTATGTTCATCGTGGTAAGAACCCCGGGAACAACCTGAAGCCCCGTTAATGCTTTGGAGCCCGAAGACTCCCGCCGGGGCTTTATTGACAAAATGTCCGAGGGCAAGGCCAGAGCCATCTCGATACTGGGAAGGAGATCTACCACTTGAGGACTGGCTAGTCTTTACAGACTTTTGTTTGGTTACCTGATCCTGTGGAGATATTCTAGCTGGTGACATTGAGTGCGATGTGAACCGGGTATCGAGTTGTGCTCAATTCTGAAGATTTCTTCTGTTTGAGCTCCAGCAGGAAAGACACTCCAGTGGACAGTGGTCAGGACCCCAAACATTTTAGACACCAAGTATGGGTGTCTGAAAATATATCTGTACCGCCACACTTAGAGCATTTCTTAAGGGTAGTGGCTGGCTTTTCCATAATGGAAAGATAGAGGCCTAGTGGCCTAGAAACCGTCAGACACGAAACAGGAAAAATTTCTGAAGAAAAAAAAGAAATTCTTTAGATAAAAGAAAGAAAAGCACCGGCGGTACCGGTGGCGTCGAGGGAAGGCAGACGCGACCACAAAAAACTAAGAATAAAAAGAAGAATTTTCTGCGATGACAGGAATACGTCCTGCTGGCTCCGCGGAAAACGGAAAACTGATGAGGGAAGTGAATGGGCGGAAAGGTAGCGTGCATGCGCATGGGATGCTCCCAAAAGCTTTCTTTTTGGACGCTGGGGAGCGTTCCCGCACAGACTCCGTCGGTACCGACGTACTGTGATGGAGCTGACACTACTGAAGCTATGGAGTTAGGAGAAAACTCGGTTTTTTCAAAAGAAACTGATTTACAGAGAATGCAGTTACCAAGAAGTGCAGCTAGAGGGAGCAGGCATGAGGCTGCAGAAGGTAGGCTGACACACCCAGATTGCAATGATGCAATAGTTAATCAAATGCACCTGAGTAGTGGGCCAAAAAGCTCACTAGAGTAACGGCTTTATAAGCAGTGCTTGTTTAGGAGAATACAGAGAGGACCACAAAGAGAGAGACGACCACAGGAGGAAGGAGGATCACAGATATAGAGAGGAACAGAAGCCCCTGCTACTAAGGAGAGAGAAAGGGGAAAGCTTCAACTAAGAAAGGAAAGGCAGTTAAGCTTGGAATCCTTACAGGGAAGGGACAACTTCCAGGAAGGACAAGCCCATGCTAAAAAGCTCCAGAAAGAAGTCTTCAGCAAAGAGAGTAAGCAGGAGAGTGCCTGGTAGAGGGAATACCAGCAACGCACATCTCAGAGAACAAAGGTACATTCACACTTCCTTTTCTAAATGTGAGCCAGGTCCTAGAAAGGCTTGTAAACCCGAGAGCCATAGTGATAAGAAACAAAGCTGGGAAAAGCTTTGCAAAGCTGTGCAGAAGGTCCTAGATAAAAGCCATATTAATTGCTTACCAGACCAGGTCCAGCCACGCTGGAAAGCCCTGGAGAGAGCTACTGAAGTACAGCCACTTTTGCCTAGGGAAAGCTCAGGCTTAGCAGAAACCATATCTGAACCAGAGGATATGCAAATAGAGCTGGTAGAATCAGAACCAGTGCTGCCTGAATACCCCATGGACTGTACACTCTGTGTAGCTGAGAATATAAAAGCTCTCACAGAGTTATAGCATAAGACATGCTCTAGAATGCTACTGTTTTGTTGAGCTGAAAAGAAGAAGCTTTCTGTGTTTATTTAACCTGTTTCTGTTGAAAAACCCTGTTTGAATGGAAAAGACTCTTATAACAGTTTTGGACTTTGTAACTACTTTGGTAGAAGCCCTGAATGAAGGTGAATTCTGTTGTCTTCTTGGAGAACCTTAGCGCATCAAGGGAATAAAACCTTATATTTAACCCTGCACAAGGCTCACGCAACTATTCTTTATGACGAAGGGAACTGCAAGGACCATAATGCACCTGGTCTAAGTTAGAATTTCCTATTTCAACAATTAGTAAATGTCCGCCCTGACCCTTCAGCACACTGCCACCGGGAGGGGCTGTGACAGTACCCATATGTGAAGACTCATTCCTGCTTGTTCCTGGAGATCGAGATAACCACCTTGGTGTGGCAGGAAATAATCCTGTCACCAGGACCTGCCCTCTAAGGGATGCAATATCCTCACAATGAAATTTCTCTAGGGACTTCAGCCCAGAAGGAAAGGCTTAGGATGGCCATTTTAGATGGTGATTTGATCACTGGGCATGTAGATAGCTGGGTAGCTGACACACATGAGGATTGCCTTATCACTTGCCTACCTGGTGCAAAGATGGCAGACCTCATACCTCACCTAGATGGGATTCTACTGTAGCTAGTGCAGAGAAAGAGCCGGCTATGTTGGTACATATGTGCACCAACAAGCTTCATTCGACTGATTGCCCACCTTCCCTCTCCCTCAGCCCTCTGAGTCAGGCCCTCCCCCCAGTGCCATCCTTGACTCATGTCTGGTGCTCTCTTCGCACTGTCTCTTCTGCAGATTTACTCAATACCAACTTTCTATGAGAAAACCACCTGTTGCTCTGACCCAATCCCATCTGCCTGGTTTACTGAGATCTCACTGACCCACTTACCGGCCATTTTATCATGAACCTGGACTCTAGTATTTTTTTCAGCCCTATGGAAGGAGGCCCAGTTTCGTCCTCATCTTGAAAAACCCCTCCTTGGACCGCTCTTCCACAGCTCATTAAGAGTAGTTACTCACCTGTAACAGGTGTTCTCCAGGAGCAGCAGGAATCAGTCCTCACATATGGGTACGTCGGTGCCGACGGAGCCCTCGTGCGGAGCATTTCCCCAGCTTTCAAAGAAAGCCTTTGGGAATTGCAGCGCGCATGCGCGGTCCTCTTCCCGTCCAAGGGTGCCATCTTGCTCAGTCTGATGACAGCTAAAAGACAGCAAAAAGTAGAAAAAATAAATCATATGACTGCAACTCCAAGGGGAGGAGGGAGGGTTGTGAGGACTGATTCCTGCTGCTCCTGGAGAACACCTGTTACAGGTGAGTAACTATTCTTTCTCCAGGACCAAGAAGGAAGTCAGTCCTCACATATGGGACTCCCTAGCTTAAGGCTACCGGAGACCTGAAGCGGAAAAATGAGCTCCCTCTAGCTCGTCAGCACAGAAGGAAGGAATCTTCTCTGAGAATGCCCCCGACCGGTAACCCAACACCAGGGCCGGAGGGTAGGAGTTGCCTAAACCCCAAAGAGATTATGGAGTACTGCCTGTCCGAAAGCACTGTCCCTGCGGGACTCCCTCTCAAAGCAGTAATGGGCTGCAAAAGTCTGGCTTGAAGACCAAGTAGCGGCCCGGCAGATGTCTGCCAACGGAACAGAGCGGAGATGAGCCACTGACGCAGCCTTCGCCCTGACACGATGAGCCATGACTCGACCCTCCAACGAGAGGACGGCTGCCCCATAAGCCCAGGCAATACAGTCAGCGACCCATATGGACAGCGTACGCTTGGAGACAGAGAGCCCCAACTTATTGGGGTCAAAAGAAACGAAAAGCTGAACAGCCTTCCGATGCTCCCGCGTACGGTCAAGGTAGAAGGATAATGCCCTCCCCTACAGTCAAGGGTATGCAAGCCCATCTCAGCCCGGTTGGCATGCGGCCTGGGAAAGAAGGTCAGAAGAACCACCTCCTGATTGAGGTGAAAAGGTGAGACAACCTTAGGAAGAAACTTAGGGTGAGTCCGTAAGACTACCCTATTCCTGTAGAACCTAGTGTAAGGAGGATCAGACACTAGAGCCTGCAGTTCACTCACTCGCCTAGCAGAGGTGAGAGCTACCAGAAATAAAGTTTTCCAGGAGAGAAAACGGAGAGGGCAAGTAGCCATAGGTTCAAAAGGCGGACAAGTAAGCCGCTGCAATACCACATTCAGATCCCACTCAGGGGCCGGTGGATGCAAAGGAGGCTTAAGCAGAAGGAGGCCTCTGAGGAAACGAGCCACCAAAGGGTGGTTGGAAAGAGGCCTGCCGTCCACCGGCGAGTGGTGAGCTGAGAGAGCACTCAGGTGAACTCTGACAGAGTTAGACTTAAGGCCTAGATTGGAGAGGTAAAGCAAATATTGCAATACCACCGCTACCAAGCACGAGAAAGGATTCTCATCGTGCTGAGCACGCCATGTGGAGAATCTACGCCACTTAAGAGCGTAGGATTTCCTGGTGGATTGTCGTCTAGAAGCTAAGACGACATCTTCCACCTCTCGAGGCAGCAGTAGGGGAGCCAGGACTACCCTTTCAGCAGCCAGGCCATCAGATGAAGGGACTGGAGGTTGGGGTGCAAGAGAGCCCCTGATCTTGAGACAGGAGATCGTGTTGAAACCCCAGAGGCAGAGGGGTGTCCACCGCTAGCTTTAGCAGAAGCGGGAACCACGGTTGCCTCGACCACTTGGGGGCAATGAGAATCAATGAAGCCCCGTCCTTGAGGACTTTGAACAGCATTCTGGACACTAGTGGTGTGGGAGGAAACGCATACAGTAGGCCTGTGGACCACGAGATCAGAAACGCATCCGCTGCTACTCTGAGGGGATGCGGTTGTCTGGAGCAAAATCTCGGGAGTTGCCAGTTCAGAGGACTGGCGAAAAGATCCAAGGTGGGGAGTCCCCACCTGAGAAAGATCTGCTGAACCACCAATGGGTTCAATCTCCATTTGTGTGGTTGCAGGATCCTGCTCAGTTTGTCTGCCAGGTAATTTTCCTGATCTGGGAGGTAGACAGCCTTGAGAAGGATCCCGTGATTGACAGCCCAAGAGCACAGCCGTTGAGCTTCTTGACAAAGAAGGAAGGAGCCTGTGCCTCCTTGTTTGTTCACATAGAACATGGCAACTTGATTGTCCGTTTGAACCAGTACAGACTGGTGAGAGGCGAGGTGGGAGAAGGCTCTCAGAGCTAGGCGTATCGCCCGTAGCTCCAGGAAGTTTATCTGCTGAGAAGCCTCCCAAGGGGTCCAGAGACCCTGAGTACATGTCCCTTGGCAATGTGCTCCCCAACCGAGAAGAGAAGCATCTGTTGTGAGCACTTGAGAAGGTGGAGGGGATTGAAAATCCACTCCGAGCACCAGATTCGGAAGATGAAGCCACCAATGCAGAGAGACCACCAGTAGGTCGGATATCGTTATTGAGTCCGCCAGGCTTCCTGTGGCCTGAAGCCATTGAGTGCAGAGGCACCAGTGAGCAGGCCGCATGTGCAGGCGGGCATTGGGGGTGACATGAACCGTGGAAGCCATATGGCCGAGTAGCCTCAGGAATTGCCTGGCAGAGACCAGGGAATTGCTGCGAAACTGGCTGGCCAGATCTATTAGCCTGTGGGCCCTGTCCAGAGGCAGAAAAGCTTTTGCTTGAAGAGTGTCGAGCCTGGCCCCTATGAACTCCAAGTTCTGGGACGGGAGCAAAGTGGACTTTGCGAAGTTTATGACAAACCCCAAGTGCTGAAGCAGAGTCACAGTGCGAAGGGTGGCCTGGTTGGCCTCCTGGGAAGATTGGCCCCTTATGAGCCAGTCGTCCAGGTACGGAAACACAAAAAGACCCTGAAGCCTCAGGTAGGCTGCCACCACTGCCAGGCACTTGGTGAACACCCTGGGAGCGGATGACAGGCCAAAGGGTAGTACTCTGTACTGATAGTGGTTTCCTCCCACAACAAACCTGAGATATTGTCTGTGGTCTGGATGAATAAGGATGCGAGTATACGCATCCTTTAGATCTAAGGAGCATAGCCAGTCTCCCTGCTGGAGGTAGGGCAGCAGGATTCCAAGGGTAAGCATCTTGAACTTTCCCCTCTCCAGGAACTTGTTGAGGTTTTGCAAGTCTAGGATGGGTCTGAGGCCTCCTGTTCTTTTTGGTACCAGAAAGTACCTGGAATAAAAGCCTTGACCTCTCAGGTGGTGGGGCACCGGTTCCACAGCCTGATCTTTTAGCAGACCTGTCAACTCCTGAAGGAGTAGGTCCCTGTGCAGAGGAGGTCTTGGAGGCTCCCCTGGATAATAGGAGGGAGGTACCTGGTGAAAATGGAGAAGATAGCTCTTTTGGACTATATGAAGAACCCAGGTATCTGATGTGACGGCTGACCACCTGTGGGCAAAGTGGGCCAGCCGGCCTCCCGTGCTGAGAGAAGCCAGCTGAGAAGAGGCTATGCTGTTTGAATCAAAACCCCCACCCTGCTGAGCAGGGGCCGGTGTTGGTGGCTTGGGGGCCTTCTACCTACGGGGCCCTTGACCCTGCCCTGCTGACCCTGTTGGGGAGCTGCAGAGGCCTGATAATGAGGGTATTGTTTGTAGGCAGATGACTTCCTCGGGTAAAAGGTCTTTTTTCCCGAGCCCTTCTTTTTCTGAGAAGGGGCAGAGGTTTTCCTGGAAAGCCTAGTCCTGGTCAGAGTCTCAGTCTCGAGTTCTGCAGCCTTTTCAGCCATGGGCTTGCCAAAGAGGTTTTCACCTCGGCAGAGGACATCGACCAACTTGTCCTGGACCCATGGCTCGAGGTCGGATGACTGTAGCCAAGCCTGTCGGTGGGCACCGATGCCGGCCCCGGCTACTCGGGCCGAAGCCTCGAAGCCATCGTAGGCTGCTCGAGAGATAAACTTTGAGCACTCTCGAATACCAGTGGACAAGGCCTGGAACCTCTGCAAAGGTTCCTCGGAGAGACCAGCAGAGAACCCGGCAATCTCCTTTGCCAGGTCTCGGAGGTACATGCCCATGTAGAGCTGGTATGTCTGGACACGGCAAGCAAGCATAGAGCCCTGGAAGCACTTCTTACCGAGGGCATCCAGGTTCCTGGCCTCCCGGCCGGGAGGCACCGAGGAGTGCATCTTCTGACTTTTCAGTCGATGCATGGCCGATTCCACAACCATGGAGTGGTGCGGTAATTGTGCCTTTTGGAACCCGGGGCTCTTGCGGACTCGATAAATGGAATCGACCCGCTTGCTTAACACCGGCGTCGAGGCCGGGGTCTCCCACATGCGGAAGAGCAGCCACTCCAGCATCGGAGGAACCGGAACAGTAAAGGCTTCCTTCGGGGGAGAGTCATACTGGAGGGCCTCGAGCTCCTCGGCTCGAGGCTCCTCCTCGGGATCCGCGGGGAAGGCCAAGGCCTTGGCCATATCCCGCACGAAGTCCGAGAACCGGGTATCCTCCGGTGGGGACCGTCTCTGAGGTTCGGACTCGGGCGAGTCCGATGGGACACACAGAGTTTGATGGGTGTCGGGTGACTCTTCGTCCTCCGTCTCCCAGCCCGACTCCTCGGAGGAGGAATCGAGCGGCTCCGGTCAGGCGGGCACCGATGCCCTCCGCCCCGACGCCAAGGTTATTGGCGTCGATGACCTCGGTCCCGAATGGGAGGTCGAGGGAGACCGTGGCCAAGGATCGACTTGAGCCCGCATGGACTCGAGGATCAGCTCGGCCTCCGGGGTCGACTAGGACGTCAAGGTCCCGGTGGTCGGGGCAGATGCACCGGTGAGACTGGCGATCAATGCCCGCTGCTGTTCCATGAAGGCAGCGAAGCTGCTCTCCAAGGCCATCAACCCGAGTCCGAGCTCAGGAGACCCAGCAGCCCCCGACTCGGGCCCTGACGGCGGCTCCCTCGGAGGAGAGTCAACGAGGACAACAGCACTTACGTGTCCAGGAGACTCCATCTCGACACGAGGATGCTTGGCAGGCCTCTCCGACTCTGAAGACCCGGGACGGCTATCGGGGCTATGCGACCTGGCCCTCAAGGAACCAGGAGCGTCCACCGACACCGACCTCGCGGGTTTCTTCTTCCTGCGATGTTCCCGCGAAGGAGACCCCCACTCAGAGGAACCCCGATGCTGCTCGGGGCCGGAGTCCCGAGACATCGAGGCCTCTGACGAGGTCCGGGCCCGGCCGGACGCGGAGTCAGAAAAAATTCTATCCCTCTGGTGCTGCCGACTCCTCAATGCCTTCGAGGACATTTTGCCACTCGGACCACAGATCAGCGGGTCATGATTGGGTCCGAGGCAACGGAGGCAGCAGTCATGTGTGTCGGTAAGAGACATAAGTTTCTTACACCGATCACATTTCTTAAACCCGCTGGCAGCCATCGGGGGAAAAAGGGCCCCTGCTAGGTCAAAAGACCGGTCTGCCAGGGAAAAAAGTAAAAAGGCACGAACGCCAGTCACAAAGGACAAAAACCGAAAAAGAGAAAAGGACTCGATACCGGCGTATCGGTCCGAGCGGGAAAAGGATCCGGCGTCGAACCGGAGGAAAAAAAAAGAGAAAAACAGAGAAAATCAACTTTTTCCTCGGGGAAAAACGAACTACGTTTATCGGGCTCCGTGGAAAAAAGAAGACTGAGCAAGATGGCACCCTTGGGCGGGAAGAGGACCGCGCATGTGCGCTGCAATTCCCATTCTTTGAAAGCTGGGGAAATGCTCCGTCGGCGCCGACATCACCCATATGTGAGGACTGACTTCCTGCTTGGTCCTGGAGAAAAGGCCTGTCTCCAACCCCCCCTCTGTCTAATTTTTTGCAGAGGTGGTATTTGCTCAACTCCTTGCACACTTGGATGCCACTCATGCCATATACCCCTGCCAATCTGGTTTCGGCCTGGGATATAGCACAGACAATGAGTCTCCTTTGTCAATGAAGTCTGCAAGTAACATGATAGAGACATTTATCTTGCAAACTCCCTGGACCTATCCTCCACTTTTGACCATGTGGACCATACCATTCTTCTCTCCCGTCTGCATGATTATGGCACTGTCCATCACTGGTTGCACTCATAGATCCTTCTGTTATTTCTGACTCCTTCATGCCCTCTCAACCCGCTACACTGTGGTGTCCCACAGGGCTGTATTATTAAACATTTTCCTTGTTCCTCTTACCCTTCTTGTACAAAGCAGCAGGATTTCGGCATATTGCTATGACAACTTAATACTCCTTCACTGATGCCATTTCTCCACCTGTCTCGTCCAAATCACTAGCTAGATGTCATCTAACCTTTTCTTGAACCCTGATAAGACTTCTGCCATTTGGCTTACTAGTTCCAACCCCTGTCCTTCACTTTCCCCAATGATACTGGATATTCCTATTCCCTTGGTCTCCTTGATTGCCTACCTAGGTGTTATTCTGGACTCTTCCCTGACCTTTCATGACCATATTAGTGATGTCATCAGTCACTCGACTCACTGTCAGATCTGGGCCATTCAACAGTTCCACTCCCCTTCTTCCCAGGCTACCTTACTTCTAACATTAATCATGTCTCGCTAAGATTATTGCAATGTTCTCATAAGACTCCCAACGTTACAAACTACAGAGTCTTCAACTTATCCAAAATAAGAGTCAAGATACTTGCTCATGCTTCAACCACCTGACCCCACTTTTCATTCACTTCCATTGGTTCCCAGTATCCTATCACATCCAGTATAAACTCCTCATCCTGAATCACAAGGCCCTTCACACTGGTACTCCTCTCTCTCTCCAATCTTCTTATTCTGAAGTCTCCACACTAGATTCTCTGCTCCATCCATGCTGTCTTCATCTCCCCTCCGCTACTCAAGCCAGATTAGAAACCACTCGTCATACTGACTTATTTCCTGGGTCCAAGCCTCTGGAATGCTCTACTTCCTGACCTAAGATTAGAATTATCCTATGTTGGATTCAAATCACAACTCAAAACTCATCTCTTCTAGAAAGCTTTTGATCTGCTAATCACCTGACTTTCTAATCTCTTATTCCCTTAACCTCTGTCCTCTCTCTCTGAAGTATAAATGCTATCTTCTTTCCTATCAAATATGGTGTTCCTTTTTGTCTCCTCTTCATTACCTGATTTTATTGTACACCACCCTACGTGAATGTGAAGGCCAGTATATCGAGTTTAACAAACATACACTGTGGGAAAACATGGGAGAGAAGTTCTGGAAGCTAAACATAGGCTTTGAGGTTGCTGCTGTTAAGTGCCATCAAGTCTATATTGACTCTTGGCAACCCTGAGCATAGTTGTTCCAACTATATTCGGTTTCAGTCAAGTGGTTAAACGTTGAGAGGAATCCCATAGCTGCCATTGTAGTATCAATCTCTCTCTTTGCTGGCCTTTCTATTTTGCATTGACCTTTAACCTTACCAAGCATGTCTCTCTAATGACCTCTTCTGATGTGTCCAAAACATGAAAGTCAAAGTCTTGACATTTGAGCTTCTAAAGAAAGCTTAGGTTTGATCTCTTCTAGTATCGATTGATTTGTTCTTTGGGCAGTCCTTGATATACATGGTATTTTTCACCAGCACCGTAAGTTTAAGGCATCAATTTTCTAGTTTTCTTCGCTGTCCAACTTGTGTAACCATATGATATTGAAAATACTTTTTGGGCAAGCCAAATCTGTTGAAAGTCTTGTCTAGGTCCTTTTGGGCCATTTTGTCCAGAGTAATTTATTAGATCTCTACTGATTCTTTATCGATTATTACTTAGAAAACTGAAATCTAGAACTTCTGGGATAGTATTCGCAGAAATATTTCCTGTTCCACGAGCAGGACCCAATGGCAAACAGCTCTCTGGAGTCTCATTGTGAGATGAAAGGTGCAGGGAAGAGACTTCAGATTTGTCAGGAACTGGGCAACATTCTGAGGAAGAATGATACAACACAGCATGCCTCATACATTGGAAACTCTAGAAATACTACACCACTATATCCCTGAAAAGCACTGAGATCATGACCCTGATAATTACAGAGAAAGCATAGTTACTCACCTGTAACAGGTGATCTCCGGGAACAGCAGGAATTTAGTCTTCACATATGGGTATCATTGGTACCGACGGAGCCTGCATGGGAACGCTCCCCAGCGTCCAATAGGAAAGCTTTTGGGAGCATCCCACAGCACCAGCGTGCTGCCTTCTTGCCTTTCCCAACTGTCCCTCTCCAGTGGAGTTTAAGGCTGAGACAAAAGAGAGAGGGAAAGAGAGAAAGAGAGAACTAGAGAGATACAACTCCTAGGGGAGGTGGGTGGGTTGTGAAGACTAAATTCCTGCTGTTCCCGGAGATCACCTGTTACAGGTGAGTAACTATGCTATCTCCAGGAACAAGCAGGAATGTAGACTTCACATATGGGGACAACCTAGCTGCAGATGCCGGGGAGAAGGCCCCAGAATTTGTATGCCCCTGTGAAAGGGCTCCACTTCCCCCCATGGATCTCTGGCATCCTACCAGGGATGGTGGGTAGGAGTTGATTAAGTATGAAACAGGTGTTGAATAACAGCCTGACCAAACAAAGCATCCTGGTGAGAGTCCTTGTCTAAGCAGTAATGGGCTGTGAAGGTATGAACAGAAGCCCAAGTAGCTGCTCGACAGATGTCGTCGATAGACACAGAGTGAAGATGAGCCATAGAGGCTGCCATGGCTCTCACATTGTGAGCTGTGACATGGCCTTCAAGGGGAAGGTTCTTACTCTCAAAGGCAAAAGATATACACTGTGCAATCCAGCTGGACAGTGTTCTTTTGGAGACTGGAAGTCCCAAATGACTAGGATCAAAAGCAACAAAGAGTTGAGAGGACTTTCTATGTTGCTGTGTCCTTTGCAAGCAAAAGGCCAAAGCCCTTTTACAGTCCAAAGTATGAAGATTCCTTCCTGCATTTGAGGCGTGAAGCCTTGGGAAGGATACAGGAAGGTAAACCGCTTGGTTTAAATGAAAATGTGACACCACCTTTGGCATAAAGTGTGGATGAGTCCTAAGGACTACCTTATGATGGAACCTTGTATAAGGAGGATCAGCCACCAACACTTGCAATTCACGCTGATGTGATTGCAATAAGAAAGATGACCTTCCAGGAAAGGAATTTCAAAGAGGTAGTGGTTAATGGTTCAAAAGGCGGTTTCATGAGCTGCCAAAGAACCAGATTTAAATCCCATGCCACCGGTGGTGGCTTAATGGGAGGCTTAGTTAAAAGGAGACCTCTCATAAATCTTGCTATGAGAGGATGAGAGGAAATAGGTTGTCCATTTAGAGGCTTGAAAGAAGCTGCAATAGCACTCATATGAACTCTCACTGAATTGGTCTGAAGCCCTGCATTTGATAAATGAAGGAGATACTCCAGTAATGATTCCAGATGTATCGCAAGAGGGTTAAGACCCTTCTGCGAGCACCATATGGTAAACCTTTTCCACTTAAATGCATAAGAGCGTCTTGTGGAAGGCTTCCTGGAAGCATAAAGGATATCCTTTACCTGCTGGGAAAGGTTAAGACCGTGAAGTTCTAGGCTTTCAGCAACCAGGCCCTGAAATGCAGAGACTGGGGATTGGGATGCCAGAGCATCCCATCCTCTTGAGAAAGGTGATTTGGAGCAGATCCTTACTCCAGAGGTGGAGTTTGAGAGAGATGTAGGAGCAGAGGATACCACATTTGCCGTGGCCAACGTGGAGCTATGAGAATCATATGACCTCTGTCTCTCTGAAGCTTGAACAGGGTTTTGGGAATTGGGGAATGGGTGGGAAAGGCATACAGGAAGTCTTGACCCCAATGGAGGAGGAAAGCATCCCTGGCCTGACAACCCTGAGCCGGAATACTGGAACAGATCCGGGGAAGTTTCGCATTCAGCAGACTTGCAAAGAGGTCTTTGTCCGGGGTTCCCCAAATTTGAAAAATTTTGGCCACCTGGTCTGCATGGAGAGACCATTCATGTGGAAACAGAACTTGACTGAGTCTGTCTGCTCTAAAGTTTTGAATGCCTGGAAGATACACTGCAAGGAGATGAATCTGATGCTTTCTGGCAAGGGCCCATAGTCGCAAAGCTTCGTTGCAGAGCGAGAGAGCCTGTTCCGCCCTGCTTCTTCACATAGAATATGGCTACCTGATTGTCCGTTTGAATGAGGACTGTCTGGTAGCTGAGCTGGGTGTGGAATACTCGAAGAGTAAGGAAGATTGCTCTGAGTTCCAGGAGATTGATATGTAAATAGGCCTCCTGTAGAGTCCAGGTACCCTGAGTAGAGAGGCCTTGTAGGTGGGCTCCCCAACCTACTTGTGAAGCATCTGTTCTTAGAGTGGCTTGGTGTAGGGGTTGCTGAAAAGGAGACCCCACCAAAAGGTTTTGGGGTGACTGCCACCATTGGAGGAACAAAATAAGGCGATCTGAATTTGCTATAAAGTCCACTGGTCTGCCCTCATATAGAGGCGAGCATAAGGAACCATAAGCACGATGGATGCCATGTGGCCTAGCAACTGTAACATTTCCCAAGCAGTGAGATGAGATTTTAGCACTGCTTGGGAAGCTAACTGCACAATGCGAAGGCAACGAGGCTGTGGAAGGTAGGCCCTTGTCTGTCTGTTATCCAGCAGAGCTCCTATAAACTCTAAGGACTGAGTGGAGCAAGGTTGGATTTTGGGAAGTTTATGACAAGTCCCAAATACTGAAGGATGCGCATTGTGCGAGAGAGAGCAACCCTGGCCTCTGGCTCTGAAGGGGCTCAAATGAGCCAGTCGTCTAAGTAAGGGAAGACGAATATTCCCAGGGTGTGGAGAAAGCTGCCACCACAGCCATGCATTTTGTGGACTCTCTTGGTGCAGAGGCCAGGTCAAAGGGAAGAACCCTGTATTGGTAGTGCTTCCCTTGAAACAGAAAGCGAACAAACGTTCGATGAGTTGAGTGGATGAGAACATGAGTGTACGCATCCTTGAGATCTAGAGAACAAAGCCAAACCTGACTCTGAAGGTATGGCAGCAGAGTTCCTAGAGAAATCATTTTGAAATTCTCTTTGAACAGGAATTTGTTCAATTCTCTGAGGTCTAAAATGGGTCTGTCCCCTCCTGTTTTCTTTGGAATAAGGAAATAGGGGGAGTAAAACCCTGTACCCCGTTGGGGAATGGGTACTTCTATTGCACCTTGAGCAAGGAGCACAGTGACCTCTTGACCTAACTGGTCGTTGAGAGAGGTCTGAGAATTGAACTGTCTTACCATTGTAGGAGGGTGCATGCTGAGGAAATGACGGTTGTACCCCTCTCTTACAATAGACAGAGTCCAATTTTCTGCTGTTATCTGACCCCATCTGGGGGCAAAATGACAGAGGTTCTGCTTATGCACTCAAAGCAGTCAAAGGCAGCACGATTCACAAACTTGGAAACATCCTGAGCATGTTTGACAAGGGCGAGGTAATCTTGCCTCGTATCAGGAAGGAGAGGGCTCATAAGCTCTAAATCTCCTGTGACCTCCTTAAGGAACATTTCCATATATAAGATATAGGAACTAATCCTAGCAGAAAGAATGGAAGCCTGGAAGGTTCGATGTCCAAAGGCGTCAAGAGTCCTACACTCACGTCCTGGAGGATTAGATGCATGCCTTTTTGCACTCTTTATCCTTCTCATAGCTGATTGCATCACCATGGAATGGTGTGGTAATTGAGTCTTCTGAAACCCAGTACAAGGAGGAACTCGATACATAGTGTCGAGTCTTCGAGAGTGAGGAGACGTGGTTAGAGGTGTTTCCCACATCCTTAACATGGGATCATGCAAGATCTCATGAATAGGTAAGGTAGCTGCCTCCTTGGGAGCTTTAGGGTATTGTAGGATTTCTAATTCCTTTGCCCTAGGCTCCTTTTCAGGAACCACTGCGATGGAAAGACCTCGGGCCACATCTCGGATAAAGTCCTGAAAGGACACATCCTCTGGTGGAGACATCCTATGCTGAGAAGAAGAAGAATCCTCAGGAAGAAGTACTCTGTTATCGGCAGAGCTTTCAGAGTCTTCAGACTCATCCGAGGATTTGAAGTATCTCCGATCCGGGTGATCGTGCAAGGCACGGTACCGGTACCGATCGAAGTCGGCATCGTTGTGGTCCGGTACTGACTTGCTGATGTGGGATAGACACGCATGACTCGGTCTTGGTAGAATACCTGCCGATATCGATGCAGTCGGTGCCAGCACCAGAGTCGGAGCCGGTACCGGTTGAATTGTCTGAAGTGGTTTCAGGGGCATTGAAACCGTGAGAAGAGCCGCCAGACTGCATTCAATAGCCAAGAATCTCTGGTCTATCGACGCTGTCGATACTTGGGTATCGGTACCGGATGAAGCGGCCGGCACCCCAGAGCATAGCAGTAGTATTTCTGCCAAGGTTGAAGCCTCAAGAACATCCTGGAGCCCCGTTAGTGCTTTGGAAGCCGAAGCCTCCCGCCGGGGCAATTTTGCCGGTGAAAGTCCCTCAAGGGCAATGCCAGAGGCATCTCGATGTCTAGGAGATCTACCCAAAATAGCACCCCCTTGGGTGGTTCTTGGTTCTCTCAGCTATTTCTCTAGCATGTCCTGAAGTGCGAGGCAGTGTCCTATTGTGGTTTGGGAACTGCTAAGGATAGAAAGCAGAGAGTTGGACTAAATGGTCAATTTTCTCAATGGAGAAAGGAAAATAGTGAAGTTCCCTTAAGAATTTGTGCTGGGCCCACTACTTTAACATTTATAAATGACCTGGAAACGACAAGTGTGGTGGTCAAATTTGCAGACGACATAAAATTATTCTAAGTTGTTAAATGACAAAAGGATTGTTAAAAATTTCAAGAGAACCCTGAGAAACTGGGAGACTGGGCATACAAACGGCAGATGAAGTTTAATGTGGACAAGTGCAAAATTATCCACTTAAGAACTAACCAATTTATAGCTACATAATTCAAGGTGCCACATTGGCAATCACCCACAGGAAAAAGGTCTAGATGTCAACATGGATAGTATGTTAAAATCCTATGCTCAGCATGCAGCAGCAGTCAAGAAAGCTAATAGAATGCTAGGAATTAGAAGAAAAAACCCAAAGGATATAACGCCTTTGTATTGCTCCATGGTGCAACTGCATCTTGAGTATTGTGGACAGTTCTGGTCACCCCATTGAAAATCAGAAATAGTGGAATTGGAAAAGATACATAGAAGGGTGGCCAAAACAAGGGGGATGGAAGGATACCCTTATGAGGAAAGGCTTAAAAGGTTAGGGCTTTTCAGGTTGGATGCAAGACGGTGGAGGGGCGATATGATAAAAATCTATAAAATAATGAGTAGAGTAGAACAAAAACACAAACTGGTTGTTAAAGCCCTTAAAAAAATATAAAGGCTAGGAGACACAAAACGAAGCTGCAAAGTAGAACATTTAAGAATAATTGCAGAAAAAGCATAGTTACTTACCTGTAACAGGTGATCTCTGGGAACAGCAGGAATAAGTCTTCACATATGGGGTATCGTCGTAACTGACGGAGCCTGCGCGGGAACGCTCCCCAGCGTCCAATAGGAAAGCTTTTGGGAGCATCCCACAGCGCCTGCGTGCTGCCTTCTCGCCTTTCCCAACTGCCTCTCTCCAGTTCGAGTTTAAAGCTGAGACAAAGAGAGAGAGAGAGAGAGAGAGAGAGAAAGGAAAGATAGAGAGATACAACTCCTAGGGGAGGTGGGTGGGTTGTGAAGACTTATTCCTGCTGTTTCCAGAGATCACCTGTTACAGGTAAGTAACTGTGCTATCTCCAGGAACAAGCAGGAATGAGTCTTCACATATGGGGACTCCCCAGCTTAGATGCCAGGGAGAGACCCCAGAAGATGTGTGTCCCTGAGAAGGGTCCCACTTCCCCCCATGGATCTCTGGCATCCAACTAGGGTTGGTGGGTAGGAGTTGATTAGGTATGGAACAGGTGTTTGAGAACAGCCTGACCAAACAAGGCATCCCGACGGGAGTCCTTGTCCAAACAGTAATGGGCTGTGAAGGTATGAACCGAGGCCCAAGTGGCTGCTCGACAGATGTCGTTGATAGACACAGAATTGAGATGAGCCATTGAGGCTGCCATGGCTCTCACATTGTGAGCTTGACATGGCCCTCCAGAGGAAGGTTCTTACTCTGATAAGTGAAAGAAATACACTGAGCAATCCAGTTGGACAGTGTCCTCTTGGAGACTGAAAGTCCTAAATGAGAAGGGTCAAAAGCAACAAAGAGTTGAGAGGACTTTCTATGTTGCTGTGTCCTTTGTAGGTAAAAAGCTAGAGCTCTTACAATCGAAGGTATGAAGATTCCTCTCTGCACTTGATGCATGAGGTCCTGGAAAAAAGACAGGTAGGTATACCTCTTGGTTTAAATGAAAAGGTGAGACCACTTTGGGCATAAAGTGAGGATGGGTCCTAAGGACTACCTTGTCATGATGGAACCTTGTATAAGGTGGATTAGCTACTAACGCTTGCAATTCACTAATGCGGCGTGCTGATGTGATTGCAATGAGAAAGATAACCTTCCAAGAAAGAAATTTCAAGGAGGTGGTAGCCAAGGGTTCAAAGGGTGGCTTCATAAGTTGCCCAAGAACCAGGTTTAAGTCCCATGCCACCGGGGGTGGTTTAATGGGAGGTTTAGTTAAAAGAAGGCCTCTCATGAATCTTGCTATAAGAGGATGAAAGGAAACAGGCTGTCCCCATTGAGAGGCTTCAGGGAAGCTGCAATGGCACTCAAATGGACTCTCACTGAATTCGTCTTAAGACCTGCATGGGATAGATGCAGGAGATACTCTAGTAA
Organism: Ichthyophis bannanicus; assembly: GCA_033557465.1. Classification (NCBI taxonomy): domain Eukaryota; kingdom Metazoa; phylum Chordata; class Amphibia; order Gymnophiona; family Ichthyophiidae; genus Ichthyophis; species Ichthyophis bannanicus. The sequence goes on from CM066033.1 coordinate 1,333,305,187, forward strand.
AGAATTCAGGGGTATCTTAAGAGGGTTAAGACCCTTTTCCAAACACCAAACGGTAAATCTTTTCCACTTGAAAGCATAAGAACGTCTAGTGGAAGGCTTTCTGGAAGCATGAAGAATATCTTTCACTTGTTGAGAAAGATAGAGATCCTGAAGATCTAGGCCTTCAGCAACTAATCCCTGAGATGCAGAGACTGAGGACTGGGGTGCCATAATGTTCCATCCTCCTGAGATAGGAGATCTGGAGCAGACCCTAACTCCAGGGAAGGAGCTTGAGAGAGATGTAGAAGCAGAGGGTACCACACTTGGCGTGGCCAATGTGGTGCTATGAGGATCATACAACCTCTGTCTCTCTAAAGCTTGAACAGGGTCTTGGGAATTAGGGGAATGGGCAGAAAGGCATACAGGAAGTCCTGACCCCATTAAAGGAGGAAGGCATCTCTGGTCTGAGCTCTTTGAGCTGGAATTCTGGAACAGAACCGGGGAAGTTTGGCATTCCACGGACTTGCAAAAAGGTCTATGTCTGGGGTTCCCCAAATTCGAAAAATCCTGGCCACCTGGTCTGTATGGAGGGACCACTCGTGTGGAAGCAGAACTCGACTGAGTCTGTCTGCCCAAGAGTTTTGAACACCTGGAAGATACACTGCCAGAAGATGAATCTGATGCTCTCTGGCGAGGGCCCACAGTCGCAAAGCTTCGTTGCAAAGCGACAGAGAGCCTGTTCCCCCCTGCTTGTTCACATAGAACATGGCTACTTGGTTGTCCGTGTGGATGAGGACTGTCTTGTAGCTGAGCAGGGTGTGGAACACTCTCAGAGCTAGGAAGATTGCTCTGAGTTCCAAGAGATTGATATGTAGACAACTCTCCTGTGGAGACCAGATGCCCTGGGTGGAGAGGTCTTGCAGATGAGCTCCACAACCCATTGGAGAAGCATCTGTTGAAAGAGTTGCTTGGGGTAGTGGCTGTTGAAAAGGAGACCCCAGCAACAGGCTTTGAGTGGACTTCCACCACTGGAGGGACAAAATGAGGCGACTTGTGTTTGCTATTTTGTCTGACAGGCACCCTGATGCCTGGGTCCACTGGGTGGATAAAGTCCACTGAGCTGCTCTCATGTGAAGGCGAGCATATGGTACCACATGCACGGTGGATGCCATGTGGCCTAGTAGCTGCAACATTTCTCGAGCAGTTAAATGGGACTTTAACTCTATTTGAGAAGCTAACTGCACCAAGCGAAGGCAACGGGCCTGGGGAAGATAGGCCCTTGCCGTTGTGGTATCGAGCAACGCCCCTATGAACTCCAGTGATTGAGTAGGGGTTAGATTGGATTTTGGGATGTTTATTACCAGCTCTAAATACTGAAGGATACGCATTGTGCACGATAGGGAAGTCTTGGCCTCTGACTGTGTTGGAGCTCGAATGAGCCAGTCGTCCAAGTAAGGGAAGACGAATATTCTCAGAGTGCGTAGAAATGCTGCTACCACAACCATGCATTTCGTGAACACCCTTGGTGCAGAGGCCAGACCAAAAGGAAGCACCCTGTATTGATAGTGCTTCTCCTGAAAAAGGAACCGAAGGAACCTTCTGTGGGTTGGATGGATGAGAATATGAGTGTACGCATCCTTGAGATCTAGAGAACAAAGCCAATCCTGACTCTGAAGGTATGGAAGCAGAGCTCCGAGAGGAATCATTTTGAATTTCTCCTTGACTAGAAATTTGTTCAACTCTCAGATCTAAGATGGGTCTGTAGCCCCCTGTTTTCTTTGGGATAAAAAAATAAGGGGAGTAGAACCCTGCACCCTGTTGAAGAGGTACTTCTTCTATTGCCCCTTGGGCAAGAAGGGTGGCAATCTCCTGACCTAATAGGATGAGGAGAGATGTCGGAGAATTGAACTGCTTCACTTCTGTGTGAGGGGGCAGGCTTGAAAAATGAAGCTTGTACCCTTCTTTTATGATGGAGAGTGACCAAAGCTCTGCTGTGATTTGTCCCCATCTGGGAGCAAAGTAAGCCAACCTTCCTGGAATGGTGGAGGGCTCTGGTCCTTCCAGGGCCAGGCAGGCTAAGTTCTCTAGCTGCAAGTCAAAGGCCCTGAGGAGGCTGAGGTTGCTGGCCTGTTGGAGGCCTAGCAGCCTTTGCTTTGCTTTGTTTGGGTGGTTGCTGACGCTTGGTAGCAAACCGACCTGTAGAAAATGCCTGCTGACCATAAGCAGGATAAAACCTTCCCTTTTTATAAAAGGGTGCCTTTTTGAACAACCTTTTCCTAACAGGAGCAGAGGTAGACTTGGATAGTCTATCCAAGGCAGAGTTTTCAGCATCCATCTGATTGGCCTTTGCCTGCCAATCCTTACCAAACAGGTTCTCACCGGTACAAGGGATATTTCCCAATTCATCTTGGACCCAGAGCTCCAAATCAGATGCTTGAAGCCAAGCAATTCTACGTGCACCTATGGCAATAGCCGAGGCTCTGCTTACGCATTCAAAGGAGTCAAAGGCTGCACGGTTGGAGAATTTGGAGACATCTTGGGCATGTTTGAGCCAAGTGAGAAATTCCTGTCTTTTATCCTCAGAAATGAAAGGACTTAAAGTCAGCAGATGATTTGTGACTTCTTTTAGGAACATTCCTATGTAGAGACTATAGGAATTGATCCTGGCAGCTTGCATGGAAGCTTGAAAGACTCTTAAAGCATCCAGGGTTCTGCATTTACGTCCTGGAGGATTAGAGGAGTGTCTCTTTGCACTTTTAATCTTTCTCATGGCAGACTCTACCACAATAGAGTGGTGAGGAAGCTGAGTCTTATGGAAGCCAGGACAAGGAGGGACACGATACATGGTGTCTAACCTGCGAGAATGAGGAGAGGTGGTGAGGGGTGTCTCCCACATCCTCAATATGAGATCATATAGAATCTCATGAACAGGTAAGGTAGCTGCCTCTTTAGGAGTCTTAGGATATTGCAAAATATCTAACTCCTTGGCTCTGGGTTCTGACTCAGGGGCCGTAGTGATGGATAGGCCCCGAGCCACCTCCCTGATGTAGTCTTGAAAAGACAAGTCCTCTGGAGGAGACATCCTTCATTTAGGAGATGAAGGCTCCTGTGGAAGAAGCATCGATGCATCAACAGAACCATCAGATTCCTCAGACTCAGAGGAATCGAAATATCGCCTGTCTGGATGCTCCTGCAAAGCCCGATACCCATACTGATTAGGATCGGTATCGGGAGTAACCGGTCCCGGGATTTCGGTACCGGAGGGCATCAGAGGACAGGGTACCGTTCTAGCCGACACTGATGTCGATGCGATCGGTACCGGAATCTGTACAGATGCCGGTGCTGGAACCGGTACCGCTGGAGTAGTCTGTTGCAGTACCTGGGGCGTCGATGCCACAAGGAATGCCGCCAGACTGCGTTCCATGGACAGAATCCTCTGGTCCATCGACGCTACCATTGTCTGGAGATCGGTACCGGTGGGCGCCACCGGTACCCCAGAGCATGGCAACAGGTGATCTGTCGAGGCCGTGCCATCGAGATCAACCTGTAACCCCATAGATGATGCTTTGGAAGCCGGAGCTTCCCGCCGGGGTAATTTTGCCGGTGCGGAATCCTCAAGGGCAAGCCCGGAGGCATCTCGATGCTTAGAGGGAGATCTACCCTTCAAGAACCGGCTGGACTTATGTTTGGTTACCTGAGATCCATGGGAGGAAGAAGCAGCCCTGGAAGACGTCGATGCCACCGAAGCCGCATCAGAGGGAAACAGGGTACTGAGCTTGGCTGCTCGGTTCTGCCGACCTCTTTTAGACATCATGGAACAGGACAGAATCTGTCGGACATAGTACCGCCACATTTTGTGCACTTTTTAAACCCGGAGGCGGGCTTTCCCATGTTCAGGAAAATTTTTGGGCCTAAGGGCCAAAACGGCGAGTTCACCGAAAAAAAAAAAAAAGGAAATATATATATATATTTTTAAAGAAGAAGGAAGAAAGACCGGCGGTACCGGTAGAGCGTCGAAGAAGGCAGACGCGACACAAAAGAAATAAAGAAAATAAAGAAATTTTTCTGCGGTGACAGGAACACGATCTGCTGGCTCCGCGGAAAAGAAGAACTGGAGAGAGGCAGTTGGGAAAGGCGGGAAGGCAGCACGCAGGCGCTGTGGGATGCTCCCAAAAGCATTCCTATTGGACGCTGGGGAGCGTTCCCGCGCAGGCTCCGTCGGTACCGACGATACCCCATATGTGAAGACTCATTCCTGCTTGTTCCTGGAGATTATCTTTTTTCACTCAATGCTTAATTAAACTAAGGAATTCATTGCCAGAGGATGTAGCAAAAGCAGTTAGTGTAGCTGGCTATCAAAAAGGTTTGAAAAGTTTCAGAAACAATCCATAAACCATTTAAGTGGACTAGGGGAAATCCCTTGGATAAGCAGCATAGAATCTGTCCACCTTTTGGGATTTTGCTAGGTACTTTTGACCTGGATTGGCCACTGTTGGCAACAGGATACTGGGCTTGATAGACCATTGTTCTGATCCAGGTTGGCAAATCTTGTGTTCTAATTTGCAGAATTAAAAAGGGTAACTATCCCCAAATAATTCACTACAACTGTACCTATTCAAGAATCAAATAGCCCAGGAACAAATGGATCACAGTGGGCTCTGGTAGGTTACGACCTGTAATGCAGAGACACCCTATCCTTGAAGTGAAATCCCTGCATAATGCCTTCTCTGCCTTGGATAACAAGTGTGCCCAATCAATGGAAACTGAAGTGCCCTTAAATGATAGACTTAATGCCAAATCTACTGATAATATACCAATTGGGAAGAAAAAAAAAATCACAAAACAGAAAAACTCCTCCTCCTTGGAGATTCCATTAGAGGCATCAACCTGGGAACACAGCTCAAAGGAGAGAGGATGGTCAAATGCCTCCCAGGCTCTTCAGCCATCAGGAATACACACCAAATTGTTGGTTTAGTTAGTGCAGAAAGTGATCACTCCAAAACTGGTATTGTCATCCACTTGGGTACAAATGACCTGGCTAGAAACAGTGCCTCTGCAGTGCAATGGGACTTCCAGACTCTGGGAGAGAAACTCATGCCCATTGCTAACACTACAGCATGCTCATAGTTTTACCTGTTCATGGTAAGGGGGCAGAAGAGCTACATTGCATAAACAACTTTAATACATGCCTCCAAACCTGGTGCAAACAAGAAGGATTTAGATATATAGGCGACTGAGGAAACCTATGAATCAACAAGAGACTATACTGTGCTTATGGACTACATCTCTCCGCCGCAGGGAAAAGGATCCTAAATGAAAAATTCAGGCATTATGTGGACAGGCATTTAAACTAGGGAAAGGGGGTGACAGATGAAGGACAAGTTCAGTACGTCACTCCCAGCAAAAGCAAACACTGGAACAGACACACTTTTGAACACCACATTAATGGCAAGCGGGAAGGGGCGTGTAGAACAAAATCCATGCAAAAAAGCAGGCAAGCCATTCAACAAATGCTGGAAAGCAATGAGTACAAATGCTCGAAGCCTAGCCAACAAAGTTCCTGATCTGGGAGCCCTAATGGTGGAAATGGGCTTGGACATTGTCGCCATTACAGAAACATGGTTTAACAAGTCACATGCATGAGATATAGCCATAGCTGGCTGGCTATAATCTATTTAGAAGAGATAGAGAGGGTAGAAAAGGAGTAGCCCTGTATATCAAAAGCAATATTAAAGCTGCTGAAATGTAGGGGACATGGGGAAAAAGAAGCGCTCTGGATTGTGTTGGAAAGAGGAGATGGCACTGTCATCCATACTGGTGTGGTCTACAGGCCTCCAACTCAAACCAAAGAAATGGATAGTGAATTGATTGTTGATATTGCAACGATAGCCATGGAGGGGGAAGTGATCATATTAGGTGACTTTATCTACCCGATGTGGATTGAAGTGTTCCTTCTGCAAATCTGGAAAGTAGTAAGAAAAAAATTGTGGATGCCTTCCAAGATGCGTTACTTAAACAAATGGTGATGGAATCGACCAGGAAGAGCTCCGATTTAGTGCTCACCAACAGAGACAGCATGTCAAATATCCAGATGGGTGCCCATGTGAGCAGCAGCGATCACACAGTGTGGTTTGAGATAAAAGCCAAAGTGGAATCCGATCACAGCAAACTCAGTCTTAGACTTCAAAAATGCTGAGTTCAGTAAAATGGCCGAGTACCTGAAGGAGGAGTTGGTAGGGTGAGAGGAGGTAAGGGAAGTGGAATTGCAATGGGCTAAACTAAAGAAAGCAATAAAAGGTGCAACAGATACATAGTAAGGAAAGTAAATAAAAACAAGAGGACAAGGAAACCTATTTGGTTCTCCAAAGAAGTGGCTGCACAAATAAAGACAAAAAGCACAGCTTTCACAAAATTTAGCAGCTCGCAAACAGAGGAACACAGAAAAGAATACAAGATCAAACTAAAAGAGAAATAAGGATAGCAAAATCAAAGGCAGAAGAAAAGATGGCTAAAGATGTGAAGTGTGGCAACAAGACTTTTTCAGGTGTATTCGGGAGAGGATGAAAATCTGCGGTGGAATTGCAAGACTCAAAAGTGCTGGGAACGGATTCGTGGAAAGTGACATTGAAAGAGCGAAAATGCTGAACAAATACTTCTGCTCTGTTTTCACTAGAGAAAATCCTGGAGAAGGACCACCTGTGATTGACAAATATACAAATGGGAATGGAGTAGATATCACACCATTCAGAAAAGATGTTAGAACAGCTTGCAGAACTGAAAGTGGACAAGTCTATGGGACCAGATGGGACACATCCCAGGATACTGAAAGAGCTCAGAGGTTCTTGCAGGGCCGTTAAAGGATGTTTTTAATAGATCCCTTGAGACAGGAAACGTTCCACAGGACTAGAGAAGGGCTGATGTGGTACCTCTCCACAAAAGTGGTAATAGGAAAGAAGTGACAAACTACAGGTCAGTAAGCCTTACCTCTGTGGTGGGAAAAGTAATGGAGGTGCTCCTGAAAGAGTGAATAGTGGATTTCCTCGAAACCAACAGGTTGCATGATCTAAGGCAACATGATTTTACCAAAGGATGATCTTGCTAAACAAATCTGATTGAGTTCTTTGACTGGGTGACCAGAGAACTAGATCTTCAACATCTCCCCGCCGGCATTGCTCAGCAGCTCCCCCGATCGGGGTAGAGCACCTGAGCGGGAAGCCCTCCCGCTCAGAAGCTCCTGCCCAATTGGGGCAGTGGGAGCAACGCGACCACAGCCAAGGACACATTAAAGCAGCGCCCCAGCAGGGTGTGCCCGCGCCTGGCGGGCCCGTGCCTGAGGGCCTCGCCAGAGGGCCCTTTGGCGTGGCCCTTAGGTGCGGCCCTTAGGCGCGGCACAGATGCGCGCACAATCTGAACCACCCAAAAGAAAAATCCCAACAACTGACCACGCGGGACCCACGAAAGCTGTGGAGACCAAACAAAACAAACCAAACAGCGGAATACACCAAACAATACAGCCGTGGAAATACAACAACGACAACTATAACATCACGGAAAAAGGACGCCACCACACCAAGAAACCAGCATTGAAACACAGCACAGCCCCTGAACACCAAGGTACTCACACACCATGCCACCCTTCCTAGCCCCTATCTACCTCCTAACCCCACTCCTGACCCTCTACCCCTCCCCCACAGACACACTCACTAACCCACCCTGGCCAGACATCACAACACGCCAACCCCCGAACATCTACAACCCCTCACAAAACTACACCCACACACAGTATGCACCAACCCACATCCCCGACCCCCCGAACTACCACCACCTCTCCATCCCACTAATAAACACACGCTCAGTCAGAAACAAATACCATATGCTCCAAGACCTGATTACAACTAGAAAGATTGACATCCTATGCATAACAGAAACCTGGCTAACAGACGACACAGTGGTCATGAACCAACTAACGCCAATTGGATACAACCTCCAACACTGCTCCCGAACACATGCCAAAGGAGGAGGTGTAGCCATCATAGCAAAAGCCAACCTTCACCTCAGGAACCATACGTCAGAAACAACTAATGAAGCGGACATACTCATCCTCACCAATAAGCACCTCTCAATATGCCTAATCTACTGTGCACCCACCACAAACACCGACCTACCAAGGATACTACAACTCATATCTGAGAGCGCCATCTCCGCAAAAGAACAAATAATTCTAGGAGACTTCAACCTCCCATCACTCCAAGATGAACAAGCAGAAACCTTCATCAATGCCATGACAGCAATGAACGTAACGCAGGTCATACAAGAACCAACACACGAAAAGGGAAACACACTGGACCTCATATTCCTAAACTCCCAAACCGCCTCCTCGTACAGGAACCCGGAGATCTCACCTGTACCATGGCCAGACCACTACCTCATCAACATATCCCACACCTACCAACATATGAACAACAAGGAGAACAAACACCACATAAGATGATTTAAAGCATTTATCAAAGAAGATTTCCTAGCACAAACCCTACCTAAACTTCAAACAAACTCCAACAACATTGATGTCCTAATTTACAACTGGAACACCACAATCTCCTCCGCATCCAGCACAACAACAAACAAGGCCAACGCCAGACCCACCTCCTCAAAAGCCCGATGGTTCACTCCCAGCCTCCGGAAGCTAAAAACCAAACTCAGAAGAGCAGAAAGAAAATGGAGAAAAACCAAAAATGAAGATGACAAAACAAAATACATATACGAACTTGCTGCATACCACACAGAAACTGACAAAGCAAAAAAGGCCTACCATTCAAAGATCATAAACACATCAATAAATAAACCACGAGAACTCTTTCAGATTGTCAAAAAACTAACAAGAGCACCTAACAACTCTGACCAACTACCAAATATCCCACCGGAATTACTAGCCCGACAGTACAAACAGCTTCAACAACCACAGAATCCACATATGAACACCGAGACAACCACAACAAGCCACCACCCCACCACGAACAGAGACTGGAGTATGTTCGAAGCAACCACAGAAGACGAAATATCATCCACCATCTCCCGCCTAAACACCACCACCTTTCCGCTAGATCCCTGCCCTACTGAATGGATAAAGAAATCCAAAGAAGACCTGAGCGCACCATTAACCCACATTGTCAATGAATCCCTCAACCAAGGACGCATGCCAGACATTCTCAAAACCACAATCATTCAACCAACCCTAAAAAAGCACAACCTGGATCCCTTAGCCCCCTCCTCTTACAGACCTATAGCGAGCCTCCCGTTCACCGCCAAGATAATCGAGAAGGTAGTTCAGCAGCAGCTTCAAACACATCTGGACATCAACAACATACTGGACCCACAACATGGCTTCCGTCCACTACATGGAGTCGAGACTCATGACAACACTAACACCCTCATCATAGGAACTCAAGCAAAACACTCCGGATATGCTATGGTCTTCCTAGATATATCAGCAGCCTTTGACACCATCTCCCACAACATCCTAATACGCAGACTATAAACAATTGGCATAAAAAACACCGTACTTCAATGGTTTCAGTCCTACCTAACCAATAGACAACAATTGATCCGCACAAGCATATCAACCTCGCCCCCCTTCCAGCAACACCAAGGAGTACCCCAAGGATCCACACTATCTGCCATGCTCTTCAACTTCTACCTGCAACCACTCTGCTCACTCAAACGTACCCATAACATCAACTTCCACATATATGCTGATGACATAGTGCTCTATGCTCCAATTACAACATCTAATCCAACAAATAAACATCTATCAGCATGCTTCACTGAAGTATCCAACTGGCTACAGGAAAACAACCTATCCATTAACATAAAGAAAACCGAAGCTCTCATAGTAACAAAGGACCCAGACCTCACGCCACCTACACACCTCAACATGGGAACCACACAAATTCAAATACAACCACAAAGATGATATCTAGGCATTATCATAAACCAAGCTCTCACGCTCAAGCAACAAATCACAAACCACCAGAACTATATTCCACAAAGCCAAAACAGTACAACGTCTCAGACCTCTCCTCGAACCTCAGGACAGTAATGCAAGCTATGATACTCCCACATCTGGACTACTGCAACATAATTTACCACGGGCTACCTGCCGCACAGACCAACCCCCTTCGAACTGCCTTGAACACCACAGCAAGGATTATTCAGAAAGCAAAGAAACGAGACCACATCACCCCAATTCTGAGACCTACACATACTTCCCCTTGAAGCAAGAATTAAATACAAATCCATTCTACTCACTCATAAAGCCATCCACCAAACACAGACCTCCCAGCTCAGCACTCTGCTGCCCCGTCCAGCCCACAGCAAATCAACTAGACAAACCTCCAGCAACTCCCTCACCATCCCCCACAAAAGAACCAAATGCACTCAACGGACCTGCAACAGAGCCTTTGAACTTTATGCTCCGTCCCTCTGGAATTCTCTGCCTAATCACATCAGGAACAACGGTGATCTCTTGTCATTTAAAAAACAACTAAAAACCATCCTATTCCAAGAATATCTCAAAATAGAAACAGACTCCCACCACTGACTGCACCCCATTCCCCTACCCCATCCATCATGAACACATGATCAAAAACTGTGTTACTTTGTCCATGTCTATGTCCATCTGTTGTCGAAATCATCAATGTTTGTCCACCTGGTGATGGCCCTACCCCTTTATCTGATTATCCCCCCCCCCCCTCCTTCTTGCGTTACACCGCTTTGACCCGGTGAAAAGCGGGATATAAATACAGTTAAATAAAATAAAATAAATAAATAAATAGATCAAGGGCATGCGATGGATGTGATCTACCTAGATTTCAGTAAAGTCTTTGAAATTGTTCCTCATAGGAGGCTTATCAAACTCAACAGCTTGGGGATGGGTCCCAAGATGAACTGATCAGAAACTGGTTGACTGACAGACAACAGAAGGTAGTGGTAAACTGAACTCACTTGGATGAAAGGCAGGTGATTAGCTGTGTGCCCCAGGGTTTGGTCTTGGGACTGGTACTGTTCAATATATTCGTGAGTGATATTGCTGAAGGGCTGAATGGAAAAGTCTGTCTCTGCAGATGACACCAAAATTTGCAACAGAGTGGACTCCCATGAGGAAAGATATCCAAAATCTGGAAGAATGGTCTAATGCTTGGCAGTTAAAGTTTAAATGTGAAGAAAAGCAGTGTCATGCACATGGGAAGCAGAAATCTGAGAATTGTATGCAATAGGGGGCGAGAGACTGATGTGCACAGACCAGGAGAAGGACCTTGGAGTGATCTCAAGGTGGCGGTAAAATCCAGAAGGATGCTGGGTTGCATACACAGGAATTACCAGCAGAAAGGAAGAGGTACTAATGCCACTGTACAAGTCGCTGGTGAGGCCTCACTTGGAATATGTATTCAGTTTTGGAGACCATATCTCGCAAAGGATATAGAGAGGCTGGAAGCAGTTCAGAGGAAGGAGACCAAAATGATTTGGAGCCTGTGTCAGAAGGCTTGAGAAGAGACTTGAAAACCTAAATTTGTACACTCTGGAGGAGAGGAGGGACAGGGGAGATATGATTCAGACCTTTAAATACTTAAGAGTATTAATGGACAAAAAAACCTTTTCCAAAGACGGGGAAAGAGGGCATAACATGAAGCTGCAAGGGGGTAAACTGAAAGGCAATGTCAGGAAATACTTTTTCACTGAAAGGGTGGTAGATACTTGGAATGCCCTCCCGATGGAAGTGATGGGGGCAAACAATGACAGAATTCAAAATGGCATGGGGCAGATACAGTGGATCCCTTTATAGCAACAGGATAAAATCAAAATAAGCATAACTATCTTTTATATTCTGAATAAACAGGGGTGACCTACACAAAGGCATGGGGAGGGGTGACCTGCAAGGAGCAGCAAGTGCACCTAACTCTTGCCATCTTGCTAGGCAGACTAGATGGACCATACTGGTCTTTATCTGCCGTCATATACTATGTTAGGATTATAGTTTACTGATCTATGTATTGTATAATCAGGGCTTCAGTCTCAAGCCATTTGCTATTAATCAGGATTGCATGTTTCTATAGCATAGTTACTCACCTGTAACAGGTGTTCTCCAGGGACAGCAGGAATCAGTCCTCACATATGGGTGATGTCTGCACAGACGGAGCCCTCTCAGAAGAATCCCCCCCAGCTTTCAAAAAAAGCCTTTGGGAGATACCATCACATATGCATGGTGCCCTTCCCATCCAAGGGTGCCATCTTGCTCAGATGAGACAGCTAAAAGATGGCAAAAATAAAAGGGGAGGAGGAAGGGTTGTGAGTATCGATTCCTGCTGTCCCTGGAGAACTCATGTTACAGGTGAGTAACTATGCTTTCTCCAACAAGCAGCGGGAAGTCAGTCCTCACATATGGGACTCCCTAGTTACAGTCTACTGCAAGCCCGCAGGAAAAAAACAAAACAAAACACACATGATTGCCCTCAAGGGGATCCAGAGCAGCAGCAATTGAGTCAGCTGATACAGACTGCAGTAGGACCTGTGTCCCCGATGGAAACCAGCACTCTGGTAACCTGAACACAGAAGGGTAGGAGAATAGGCGTTGCCTAGACTTTGAAAAGATTACGGAGCATGGCCTGGCTGAAGGCGCTGTCCTGTTTGAACTCTTTCCAGGCAGTAATGAGCTGCAAAGGTGTGAACTGAAGACCAGGTGGCGGCCCGGCAGATGTCCAGCATAGAGACGGAGCACAGGTTTGCCACAGAGGTTGCCATAGCCCTGACAGTGTGCCGTGACCCAGCTATCCCGCGTGGGCTCAGCTTGGTCATTGGCGAGGGTGATTTAATCCGCCACCCAGATGGACAGTGTCCATTTAGTTACCACCTCCCCCAGCCGACTGAGGTCATAGGAAACAAAAATCTGAGCAGCTTTCTGGAGGCCCTGGGTACGCTGAATGTAGAAAAACAGGGCCCTCTTACTGTCTTCCACACCTTGGACTGTCTCTGCTCTACTGGTGTGAGGCCTTGGGAAGAAGGTTGGCAGCACTACCTCCTGGTTGAGGTGGAATGAAGACACCACCTTTGGAAGGAATTTGGGGTGTGCACAGAGCACAACCCTGTTCTTGTAGAACCCTGGTATACGGCGCCTCTGCCACTAAGGCTTGGAGCTCGCTAACCCTGTGAATAGAGATGAGCACCACAAGAAACACCACATTCCACGATAGGTATGGCAGGTGGCAGGTAGCCAGAGGCTCAAAAGGTGGGGGAGTGAGCTGCACCAATACTATGTTAAGGTCCCACTCGGTCACCGGGGGGGGGGGGGGGGGCGGCGGACAGGGGGTTTTGATAACAGGAGTCCCCTCAAGAAGTGGGTCACAAGTAGCTGGACAGACAGGGGCTTGCCATCCACAGATGGCAATGGGCTGCCAGGGCACTGAGGTGCACTCTGACAGTTTGATTTGAGCCCATATTGTGAGCGAGAGAGAAGGTACTACAGCACCAGCTGCACCGGGCAGAGGAACGGGTTAACCCCTTGCTCCGTGCACCAAACCAAAAATCTACGCCATTTGAAGATGTATACTTTCCTGGTGGAAGCCCTATGGGAGGCCAGCAGGATCGCCTCCACTTCTCCCGAGAGGCTGGAAGGGGCTAAAGTCACCCTTTCAGCAGCCACACCATCAGTTATAGGGACCCCAGGTTGGGGTGCAAGAGAGAACCCCCTCCCAAGACAGGAGCCCCCCAGTGGGGTGCAAGTCTTTGACAGCTGGGGGAGCAGCAGGAACAACGGCTGCCTGGGCCATCAGGGGCTATCAGGATCAGGAAGGCCTTGCTGCAGTGGGTCCTGAACAGAGTTTTGGCAATTAGTGGTGTGGGTGGGAAGGCATACATGAGACCTTCCACAAACAAAATGAGAAATGCGTCTGCCGCCACCCGGGAGGGGTGGGTTTGCCAGGAGCAAAGGCGGGGCAACTGGTAGTTGTCTGGCCTGACAAAAAGGTTCACCCATGGAGGACCCTGCTCAATATGTCTGCAAAGGAGTTGTTCTGGCCCGACAGGTATACTACCTTGTAGGGGTATGCCCTCCTGGATTATATAGGAGCAGAGCGTCATCGCCTTGCAGCAGAGGATGCGAGACCCTGTAGTCCCCTGCTTGTTCACACAGAACATTGCCACTTGGTTGTCTGTTTGGATCAACACTGGCTGGCACCACAGGTGGTGGCAAAACGGTTGGAGGGCTAGATATATTGCCTGAAGCTCCAGAAGTTGATCTGCTTGTTATCGCTCTGTGACCAGCTGCCTTGGGTGCGGAGTTCCTCACAGTGGGCTCCCCATCCCAGCAGGGAGGCGTTCATAGTGAGAACCCTTAAAGGAGCTTGGAGTTTGGAAGGGCATTCCTGCCTCAAAGCACTAGGGGTTTTGTCACCTGGTCAGATTCCGCCAACTGGCGGGTCCCTGAAGCTGTTCTGGAGACTGCCTGTGGCCTGTGTCCACTGGTCCCGATGGCACCACTGTGTAGCCCTCATGTGAAGGCAGGCATCTGGGGTGATATGGAATGTGCAGGCCTCGTGCCCAAGTTGGCGCAACAGGAGCTGAGCTAACACACAGAGGGGCGGTGTTATAAGTTTAGGGCCAGTGCCTTGAGATGGTCAGCTTGGTCGTTGGGGAGTAAGGCCTTTGCCTGGAGGATGTCTAGTCTTGCCCCTATAAACTCTAGACACTGTCGGGAGAAGGTAGAACTTGGGGTAGTTTATTACAAACCCCAGATGCAGGACCTGGATGGTGTATGCAGTTACCTGCTGCACCTCTGTAGCCGTGTCTCCTTTTATAAGCCAATCATCCCCTGGAGGCGGAGGAAGGCAGCCACGACTGCCAGGCACTTTACATAGAAACAGAAATATGATGACAGAAAAATACCACATGGCCTATTTAGTCTGTCCTTCCATATCAACAACTACAGCAGTCCCCTTTTTACCTGTAGAGATCCTCTGTGTTTGTCCCATGCTTTTTTGAATTCAGTTACTGTCCTCATCTCTACCACCTCCACTGGGAGACTATTCCATGGATCCACTACTCTTTCCGTAAAGAAATATTTCTGCATATCACTCCTGAATCTATCTCCCTTCAGCCTCATCCCATATCCCCTCGTAGTAGAACTTGCTTTCAACTGAAAGAGGCTCTCTCCCTGAACATTTATGCCACAGAGGTATTTAAACATCTCAATCATATCACCTTTATCCCGCCTTTCCTCTAAGGTGTACATAATTAAGATCCTTAAGTCTGTCCTCATATGCTTTATAATGAAGACCACTAATCATTTTAGTAGCCACCCTCTGCACCGACTCCATCCTGTTCACATCCTTTTGAAGGTGCGGTCTCCAGAATTGCACACTATACTCCAAATGAGGTCGCACCAAAGACTTATACAGAGGCATTATCACCTTTTTTCTGCTAGCCATTCCTCTCCGTATGCACCCAAGCATCCTTCTAGCTTTTGCCATCACCTTTTCTACCTGTTTAACTACTTTAAGATCATCAGACACAACCACGCCTAGATCCTGCTCTTCTTCAGTGGACAAAAGTACTTCACCCCCTATACTATATTGCTCCCTTGGATTGCTGCAGCCCAAATGCATGACCTTACATTTTTTAACATTAAATCCCAGCTGCCAAATTCTAGACCATTCTTCAAGCTTAGCTAGATCCCTCCTCATGTTATCTACACCTTCTTGGGCGTTTACTCTTTTGCAGATTTTGGTATCATCCGCAAAGAGGCAAACCTTACCCGACAGCCCTTTCGCTATATCACTAACAAAGATGTTAAAAAGAATCGGACCAAGGACAGATCCCTGGGGCACACCACTGGTAACATCCTTCTCCTCAGAGTGAGCTCCATTTACTTGTACTCTTTGTCGCCTCCCACCCAACCAATTTCTAACCCAAGCAGTAACTTTAGGGTCCATCCCTAGGGTGCTCAGTTTGTTTATAAGTCGCCTGAGGGGAACAGTGTCAAAGGCTTTACTGAAATCTAAATACACCACATCTAGGGCTCTTCCTTGTGAAGACCCTTGGGGCAGAAGCCAGGCCCAAGGGAGCACCCTGTACTGGTAGTGGCCACCCCCCCCACCATGAACCGCAGGTATTGCCTGTGGTTAGGGTGTATGAGGATGTGGGTATAAGCATCCTTCAGATCCAAGGAGCATAGCCAATCTCCCTGCTGGAGTTAAGGCAGCAATGTTCCAAGGGAGAGCATCTTGAACTTCTCCCTCACCAGGGATCTGTTCAGATTGAGCAGGTTGAGGATGGGCCTTAAGGCCTCCTTTTTTTTTTGGCATGAGGAAGTACCTGGGGTAGAACCCTTCGCCCCTGAGATGGTAAGGAACTTGGTTCTACTGCTCCATCCTCAAGAAGACCTGCCAGTTCCTTCAGTAGAAGGCCCCAGTGAAGGGAAGGCCAGGGGGCTCTCCCAGGAAGAAAGGAGGTGTCTGAGACAGATGGAAGAGGTAGTCCTCCTTGACCACCTGGAGTGCCCAAGAATTGGTGGTGATGGCTGGCCACCTTTTGGCATAATGAGACGTCCCCTTGTGGGCTGCTGACCTCCTTGGGGTGGAGAGGCTATGCCCAATTAGTCAAAAGCTTCCTCCCTGGCTGGACCAGGGCCGACGCCTGGGCTTGGGAGCCTTCTGCTTATGAGGGCCTTGCCCATGTCCCTTGACCTGCTGACCCTGCTGGGGAGCCA
Source organism: Ichthyophis bannanicus (assembly GCA_033557465.1). NCBI lineage: Eukaryota > Metazoa > Chordata > Amphibia > Gymnophiona > Ichthyophiidae > Ichthyophis > Ichthyophis bannanicus. Next base: position 1,333,321,922 of record CM066033.1, read on the forward strand.
GGGAGGCCTGAAAAAGTGGGTAGTTTCTGTAAGCAGCCCCTTTCTTTGGGTAGAAGGGCTTTTTACCTGAGCCCTTCCGTCAGGGAGGGGCAGTGGTTTGTTTTTTCTTTTATATAGAGAGAGCCTGGTCCTCATTATGAACTGTCTCCAGCTTGATGGCCTTGAAGGTCATGGGTTTGCCAAAGAGGTTCTCTCCTTGGCATGGGACATTGACCAATTTGTCCTGAACCCATTGCTCGAGGTCAGACGACTGTAGCCAAGCCTGGCATCGGGCACAGATGCCTGCCACCGCTACTCGAGCCACCGACTCGAAGCAGTCATAGGCTGGCTGAGACAAATTTGGAGCACTCACGGATGGCCTTGGCCAGGTTCTTGAACCGCTGCAGAGGTTCCTTGCAAAGACCAGCTGAGAACCCAGAGTTCCTTTGCCAGGCCTCAGGTATATGCGCCCATGTCCAGCTGGTAGGCTTGAATCCAGCTGTTGAGCAGAGTTCTAGTAGCACTTTCTGCCAAGAGCATCCAGGGTGCGTGCCTACTGGGGGGGCACCGAGGAGTGCATCTGACTTCAACCGACGCATGGCCAACTCCATCATGGAGTTGTGCGACAGCTGTGCCTTCTGGAAGCTGGGGCTCTGGCAGACTCTATACATAGAATCAAGCCACTTGCTCACCACTGGCACCGATGTCAGTGTCTCCCACATACAGAGCATTAGCTGTTCCAGGATGGATGGGATGGGCACCATAAGAGATTCTCTTGGGAGGGCCTCGTATTGGAGGATTTCTAACTCCTCTGTCCCAAGGTCCTCTTCTGATTCCGTTGGGAATGCTTGAGCCTTGGACATGTCCCTGAACATCAAGGAACACCATGTCCTCAAGTGTGGACCGACACCAGGACTCCCAAGGAGGGGAGTCCGAGGGGATGTTATGGTGACGACAGGTGTCCAGTGACTCCTCATCCTCCATGTCCTACTATGACTAGTCTGTCAAAGATTTGAAAGAAGGATGGCTCACAGGCTCTGGGCCTGAACCCCACCCGTGGCCCTTAGAGGCCCTGCGCTGGTGCCAAGCACATTAGTCAGGGAAGATCTCGACCCCATGCAACGGGAACTAGATCAAGACCTTGGCTGGAGGACCATTTTGAGGCTGAAGGGTCTTGAGGATCGGCTCAGCCTCCAAGGATGTATTCGACATCTATGGCCCAGTGGTCTGGGTGGAGGAACTGGTAGTACCAGACAATAGTGCCTGCTGCTGGTCCATGAAGACGGACAAGCTGTGCTCTAGGGCTGCCATTCTGGACTCAAGACCAGAAGGCTCCGCAGCCATTGACGCGGGCATCGAAGGACTCTGGCTCGACACCGGTTTCCCCGAGGTGGGAGTCTTTGACAAGGATAGTGTCTGGTGACAGAAGCCGGTCTGAAGTCTAGTCCTTCCGGGGGATATTTACAGGCCACTCCCTCTCCAATCCCTCAGACGAGCATCAAGGACTGTGGGACCTGGCTTGGGGCTTACCGTGCCTGACAGAGCCATCCAGGGACGCCACCTTCAAGGTTTTCTTCTTTGAGTTCCCTCGAGGGAGAGCCCCATTTCGAAGAGCCATGGCATCGAATGTGGTCTGTAAGCCTATCCAGAGATTCCACGGCTTCAGAGAAGACCTTGGGAGATACCAGGGACTATGGGGGAAAAAACCTTATGCTGCTGCTAACAGCTCCTGAGGGCCTTGGTGGACATTTTTAATTTATTTTTTTTTTTTTTTACAGAGGCGGCATGCAATGGGGTCGTGGTCCAGCCCCAGGCAGTGAAGACGGCAGTCATGTGTGTCAGTAAAGGACATTTTGGCACACCGATCACGCTTCTTAAAGCCACTGGTAGCCATGGGGGAAAAAGTACCCCAGCGAGGTTGAAGACCCGTGGTGTTGCCAGATGGAAAAAAGGTGAAGGTGCCAAAAGGATTAAAAATAGGTAAGAACCAGAGACTCTATGCCGGGACAGCAAGTTCAGGTGGTGGGAAGAATACTGGTGCATTACTGGAGAGAGCATGAAACGTTGGTCACAAAATATCAACCTTTTTCGGGGAAAGACCAGACGTCTGAAGGATGCCACGTTAAAATGGAGACTGAGCAAGATGGCACCCTTAGGCAGGAAGGGCACCACACATGCATGGTGGCATCTCCCAAAGACTTTCTTTGAAAGCTGGGGGGATGCTTCTGCAAGGGCTCTGTCAGTTCTGGTGTCACCCACATGTGAGAACTGACTTCCTGCTTGTTCCCAGAGAATAATCAGGATTACAGGTGAGAAAAGTGAGTTATGAAATTTAATGCATGAATGTCAGATTCAATTCTTTAAGGCATCAATAACATTGTATTATCTCTGTGCAATTCTAAAATCCACTTTAAGATGTCCTAATAACTTATAAAATGGGACCATCTACAAGTTAAATACAGCTGATAAGGCAGAAGCCTGCAGGAGGCCACGTTTTAATGGAAACCAACCAACCGATAGGCACTTTGCCAGAAATGAGGATACCCAATACAAAATAGTGGGGCAAAGACCAATCCCTGATAGCATTCCTTTGAAGCTATGTTATCAAAGGTCACCTTTATGCCTAGAAATATAAAGCAGTTACTTACCTGTAACAGGTGATCTCTGGGAACAGCAGGAATTAGTCTTCACATATGGGTACGTCGGTACCGACGGAGCCTGCACGGGAATGCTGCCCAGCTTTCAATTAGAAAGCTTTTGGCAGCATCCCTCGCGCCTGCGCAGTGACTTCCCGCCTTCTCCACAGCCTCTCTTCAGTTGAGTTTCAGAGCTGAGACAAAGGCGAGGAGAGAAAAGGGAAAAAATAAAAAAGATTCAACTCCTAGGGGAGGTGGGAGGGTTGGGAAGACTAATTCCTGCTGTTCCCAGAGATCACCTGTTACAGGTAAGTAACTGTGCTATCTCCAGGAACAAGCAGGAATAAGTCTTCATATATGGGGACTCCCTAGCTGGAGATGCCAGGGGGAGATCCCATAAAAATGCAAGTGCCTGGATCAGGGGTGCATTTTGACTCCAGGAATCCCCGGCATCCAATGTGGGATGGAGGGTAGGAGTTGACAATAAAGGAGCTGTGAGGAAAGAACAGCATAGCCAAGGACTAGAGGGTTGTACAAACTACAGGAGTCCTTGGTAGTGGGAGGAGTGGCCTAGTGGTTAGGACAAGGTACTTCAGGCCGGAGGGCCGGGGGTTCAAGTCCCACCTGGGGACAGCAATCTCAGGCCGGAGGGACTGGGATTTCTAGTCCTATAAGGCACTCCTTGTGGTCTTGGGCAAGCCACTTAACCCTCCATTGCCCATGTTCCCTGTACGTATTAGCGTATGTGTGTCATATCCCCTCGTGTTAAATGTATCTCCCAATTGACCGCTTTGACCTGGTGAAAAGCGGGATATAAATACAGCTAAATAAATAAATAAAATAAATAAATTATGAGTAGCATTAAAAGACATTTAATGTACACTTAAAATATGCAGCTTACCTACTGTATTGTAGGAAGTAGAAAGCATGATGGATTCTACTGGATAAGTAGTAGCAGAATCTTCAAGGTGACCTCTCAGCAGTGAGGATGAAGGTCCAGACCTGGAGGTAGTAGATGATCCAGGTGTCAACTGGGTAGGAGTAGACGTCTGGTCTTCAATGGAAAGCTTTATGGGAAAAGCTGAAAAGTCCTTTAGGCATCATGAACATTGAGGACTAAAGGAAGAAGACTGACGGAGTTGAAGAACTAGCCCAGTCCTGGCAGGAAAGGGGGGATGGAAAACCCCTATTCCTACGGAAAACAGTTGTGTACTCGAAGATAAAGATGTACACTGTTTTTCCTAGCTGGCGAGAGATAGGAAAAATATTGAAGCTGGATGCTTCAAGGACAAAGAAAAAATAGAAGATGTTAGCACCAAAGTGGTTGTTGGTGCTGAACAGGTCCTGTATCATAATTTGGTATGGGACGTGGGGCAACAATCTGTCTAAAACCTCTAAGAGGTAAATCATGTAGTATAGACAGTAAGGGTGATAGTGAATAAGATTGACCAACCCTTAAGAAGCCCCCCATCAAACACATACATATAGGGAGATATATATATATATGTGGCTGGAATAGATATGTATATATTCGTAGATATATATAGAGAGATAAATATACATATGTCCAGAGTTGTATATTAGGATATGGGTGGTGAAATGTATCATATATATATATAGATATAGATATATAGATATAGATATATATATATAGATATATATATAGATGATACACCTAGATATATGGAAAGTTGTGGGGCATGGTTTAGCACCACCAGAGAAATGATATACGTATGTAGACATATGTGGAGATGCTACATACAAGACAACAGATTGAGATACATGTCTACCACCCAGCCCCATAATTGTACATGGGGAATGTAAATGAAAAAGAATCTGCGTTCTGCGAGAGGGTGAGCCCACTTGGGATATGCATAGAGAATCTATTTTCGTGGGTTGAGGGATGCAGGAAAGCAACCCAGTGAGATAACCGTGATGTTTGCGTGAGAACAGATGAAGATATGAATCTGTAGGGAACAAGGCAGGGAGTTCTACAGAACACTGACATGGTAGATGTCTTGGATTTTCACGCAGAAGAACTGCTATCTCGTGTGAACACCCCAGGTTAGAGGGGGTGTGGAGAACCCTCACAGACATAGGAAGGGTTGAGAAGTTTCTCTCGAATAATAGGAACTTCAGAGACAAGGACAATGCTCTATAGCAAAGCCCTCATAGTAGAAAGCTTCTCTGAAGACTGCAGAGAGCATTGTGCAGGAGAGCTATGAGAGAAACTGACTGAAAATCAGTTATGTTGCCATATCCTAGAAAAGGAGATGGTTAGAAGAATGTGAGAAAGCCTAACCAGTAGGAGGATCCAAGATAGTTTGGAATCACTACTGAGGCTAGACAAAAAATTGTTAACAAGGGACTGGAACTTGGAAAAGTCCCAGTAATACAATTACTACAACTCCTGCAGGCAGGGCTGTTGACAGAAACAGCAGAGAGAGTGTCCTGTGCTGAATAAAGAAAACAGACAAGAAAAGAGAGGGGATATCTCTTCTCACTGTCTGGGGAACGACCAGAGAAGTTCCGTATGGTAGCCCTCAAGTAGTTGGAGGGGACGTACCCATGGGGTAAGTCAACTGAAGGAAAAATGTTCAGTTGGGAAAGAAACTATCAGGTGATAGTTGCAACTGCTCTTCTGGAGTGTGTAGTACCTGAACAAAATAATATTTTTTTTTTGACAGGTTAGTACACTGAAAAAGAAAAGCACAGTGAATAATCTTTAAATATGTAGGTTACAATTCCAGGCACCTATGGTTGCTGGGGATGTTGAGACTGGCCAGAACTGGAGGACTTCAGACTAGGCTGAGGCGTCCCTTGTTTAGGTACAGCCGAATGATGGGCAGGAGAGGAATGAAACTTCCTTTTCTTAGGAAAAGAAGGTTTGGTAGGACATTTCCTACTATTTGAAGAAGGAGGTGGCTTAGAATGGTTTCTAGTGGAAGAAGAGTCAGGGGAGCATTGAGCAACCTGACGTAAAGCCTCCTTATTAAAAAGACCTTCTCCTGTACAAGGAGAATGAGCTAGTATAAGTTTGTGCCCATTTGCTCAAGTCTGAAGCCTCAAGCCAGGCTCTGCGACGTGCTGCAATGGCAATAGCAGAGGATCTGCTAATGGACTCAAAAGAATCTATAGAAGCACGAGACAGAAACCAGGATATATTCCGGCTGTGATTGATGAGCAAGGTATAATCAGTAGCCTTGGGCTCTGGTAAAAAAGGGGTCAAAAGAGACAATTTCTCTGTGACTTCCTGGAGTGTTAGACTCATGTGAAAAATATATGAGAGAACTCTGGAAGCCAACATAGAGTTTTGGAAGGCTTGACGGCCAAAAGCATCAAGTGTTCTTGAAGAACGACCTGGTGGAAAAGAAGAATGCTTCTTCTTGCTCTTAACCTTCCTCAGTGCTGATTCCACTACCAGGGAACGATGAGAAAGTTGAGGTTTTTGGAACCCTGGAGAGGGTGGTACACGGTACCTAACCTCAACATCATTAGAAACTTGAGGAAGTCGTAAGGGTGATTTCCATACCCTAAGAAGGAGATCCTGCAGAGCAGGATGTAAAGGAAACTGTATTTGTTGCTTTTGTGCCGGTGAGCCATGTGTAGGATCACAACCAGGGATAGAAATATTAAGGAAGGTTGCCATATCCAGGAGAAAAGTCTGAAAAGACTGATCTCCTATGGGAAGTATTCCTGGTGAGGCTAAAGAAAGAGCCTGAGTATCAGAGGACGTACAAAGTACTGCAGCAATGCCAGGTATCGGTTCCAAACTAGGCAGCGGTGCAAGAACAGGCAACAACCTTGCTAGTGATAAAGGACTAGCAGGTGAAGTAGTCATCGGGAACTGCTGTGGTGGTACCGAGATCATGAGGGAGTTATGGTTAAGATCTTCGGAACTACCTATGGGGAAACGACCGGAGTCAGTTCCGGGACGCGTCGGGACGCAGTCCTCGAGACTCGATATCGACTCAAGACTCGGCATCAAAGAGAGCGAGACTAGCGATGCATGTCTCGACAGTTCCGACGCCAGTGGTAGTATCGGCGATGCCGATACCACTAAGGCAGCCTGGGTGACATCGATCGATATCGACGGTACCGAGGTCCATGTCGATGCCGATGCTAGGGTATCGGAACCGATCGACGTCGGTACCGTCCCGAAGCATGGCTGAGGGAAGTCAATGCGGTGCGTATCGATCGGTCCCGAAGGTACCGAGGACGCCCGATGACGATCCCTGGTGAAGAGTGGAGTGCTCGACACCGGTGCCGATGCCGGAGGCTCGATACCGCTCGAAGCAGATACCACCTCCGCGCATGGCTCAGGTATGTTCTGTGAGGGGTGAGCCCCAGGAACATCCTGAAACCCCTTTAACGCTTTGGAGCCCGAAGACTCCCGCAGGAGTAATGCCAATGGGTTCTTGAGGGTAAGGCCGGAGCTGTCACCATGCTGGGCATGGGACATACCACCCAAGCATTGGCTAGTCTTAACAGACTGTTTTTGGGTTACCTGATCCTGTGAAGTAGAGAAACCGGGTACCCTCAATGCCGAAGAAAAAACGGTATCGAGGGAAACTCTAAATACTGAAGGTTGTCTCACAAAATTATCTCCTGACAAGTCAGGGGAAAAAGGGTCAGGACCCACACAGTTGAGACACCAACTATTGGTGTCTAAAAAGAAACAGGTGTTTCCACAGCGGAGGCACTTTTTAGGAAAAGAAGGCTCCATAATGAGAAAGGCCTAGTAGGCCTAAGAGTTAAGGCAAAAAAAACTGAAGAAAAGTTTTACAGATTTTAGCCTAAAAACCACCGGCGGTACCGGTGGTAGCGGGAGAAACAGCCGCGACCACAAGAAAACAAAAAATTAAAATAATTAAAGCAATTAAAGAGAAAAGTTTCTGCGGTGACAGGAGGACGTCCTGCCGGCTCCGCGGAAAAACGAAAACTGAAGAGAGGCTGTGGAGAAGGCGGGAAGTCACTGCGCAGGCACGAGGGATGCTGCCAAAAGCTTTCTAATTGAAAGCTGGGCAGCATTCCCGTGCAGGCTCTGTCGGTACCGACATACCCATATGTGAAAACTCATTCCTGCTTGTTTCTGGAGATCAGGATAGCCGTTTCCAGATTCATTTAAGCATCTTCTTCATGCAGCCCCTGACAGGGTGCCCATACACTTAGTCTAGTGTGATACTGGTCCCTCTTAGGGCAGTGTGGAGCTCTCATTTGCTAGCACAACTTGCAAATTATTTCTCGCCTGTCTATCCAGGGTGATGCTAATTTTCAGCTATGGTATCAGACTAAGGCATTTGACCAGCAGGCCAAGAGGGTTTTTTGTGAGATTGTGCAAATGGTGACAGAAGGCGGCGCTTTCTGTATGAGTGCAGAAGTATAGGTTATGGCAAAGTATCTCTTATCCCTATATGCAAGTATGTCATTTGAAGACTATTGACAGAATGTCCCATCTCAGATGCATTTAAAAATAAATTTCAAGAGGTCTTTAAGATGTATGATTTTGAGTGTGTCTCAGTGTCAAGATTGCATAAGGTGGTTAGGGAAGTGCAGCTGTCCATTTCTTTGGGGTCCTTGTAGGAAAAAAGTAAGAAGGATTTCTTTTTGGACTTGGAATAAATATGTCCTCATGTTTATGGGTGGTTTCCACAGGTAGTATCTAATGTTCTTTTGAGAGAAATGCAATATAAAAATTACTTGATAGCACCTATTTCTTCCGAAGTAGGACTTTTCTATTTAAATGCACCCTCTTATGTGTGAAAAATGCAGTCAAGATGTAGGCATGTCAGGCCATCTTTTTTTATTTGGCATACCTTCATTGGGTTAAAATAGTAACCGACAGATCCAGAAATCTTGCTATGACTTCAGTGGGACTCATATGTGACTGCCCAGACTCCCTTGAAGTCAAAGGCAAAGTTGATATGGAAAAAGAATATTTTACAGAGGTGGTTACAGGTTGAGCCATCCCCTCCTTTTGATGTTGGAGAATACCCTGCGTCATTGTATTTTATCAGAGCAGCAAGAAGCTAGTGGGCAACCCATGAGTGAATGAAGTCTGTGTGTAAGAAGACTATATACAAGACTCTCGCTTCTTCATAGCAGGAGTGTAATGCTTAGCACTTTAGTAATATGAGGTAGTGTGGCATATTTCTATTATCTCTACATTTTGTCCATGTTGGCCTTGCCTATGTGAAGGCTGTTAGCAGATGGTCCTGAGAGTGTGATGGAGGGAAGGGTCAGGGATTGGAGTATAGAAAGGGGAAAGGGGTCAAGAGCAGTTGGTAAATTCAAGTGTGCATACGGAATCAAGGCATGTCTTGTGGGGGGAGGAGAGGTGTCAATCTCATAAGATGTAAAGGTAAATTTGTGACGGGTAGAGACAGAAAAGGGGAATGTAGGTTCTCAGGAGTTCCTGGAACAGTTCCCCAGTTGTGATGGTTGAGTTTGGAGTGCATGGGAATGCCTTTGGCCTATATATTGTTAGTGTGTCATTTGCTGAGAGCCAAGACGCTACTAGGTATCTTGTGCTATCTGTTAATACTTTCAAAATCGGTGGGGGGGGGGGGGGGGTAGAAAACAAAAATAAATGTGCTAAGTTGTTTGGTATGTTGATGGAATAGGCCAAGTACTATGCAGTGTTCCTGTAGGATTGTGAATAAAATGATTGAAACTAAAAACTTATGTTGTCAGGAAAAATCTGGCAGTGTTAGTAAAAGAAAATCATGAGATAGCATCCTTTGGACTACATTATCCCTCCCTTCTAGACCTATTTTTCAATGAGGTTAAACTGCTATACAGTATTTAATGAGCTTTTCTTCTAGTAACAAATTGGACTTCTTGATTGGGAAATATCATTTGAAATGAAGGAAAGAAGAAATGATTGAGTCACTAAAGACTAATCAGGAAAACCACAGGCTATACATACAATAAAATGATGTAATTGATCTAAGAATTTGTATAATGTAAGTATGCAGAATGAAAATCACCACAAAGATGGATTAAACAAAAAATTGTTAAAAATACCCACCACCGAAGAGGTCAAGCATGGGTGAGGGTTCCAATTTTGCTGGCGAGGCTGTGGGCACAGGAGATGGTGCCGTAAATGCATCCACTGCGGCAAGCGTGAAACATTTAAAGTTTAACATCAGCAAACCATCTTGATAACCAAGCCAAAAATAGAAACAACCTAAGTGATGCTAAACAAGTAGACTGTCATAAGAGGACACACTTAACACAACCAGCAATTCAAGAACATGGATGGCAGAAAAAGGCTATACAAACACACAGTGTAGTCATTGGCAGACATTACACCTCATAGCGCTATACAAATGATTAATAGTAGTAGTAGTACCAAAAACACTTAAAAGAAATATATTCACAGTTTAGCAGTGGCGTACCAAGGGCAGGGCAGTGGGTGTGGTCCACCCGAGGTGCTGGCCAAGACAGCAGGTGCCAATATTTCAGGCTGACATGGTGAGGTGTGCAGGGCAAACTTACCTTTAGTATTTTTTTGGCTTGCTGTGCTGCCTCCGCTCCAGGCCTGGAGTCTGTTCTCTTGGCTGAAATCTCATGATCATTGCAAGACTTCGGCCCAGGAGGGAATAGCCACCAGGTCTGGAGTGGAGGCAGCATTGCAAGCCAGCAAAGTAGCAAAGGCGTGTTTGCCGCGCATGCCTCCACTGTGTGGGCCCCGCATGTGGGGGGGGGGGGGAGAGAGGGGGATGTCACTGAGTTTAGGCCTTCTACTATCAGTGAAGAGGAAAGGGAATTTATTACAGACTCTTTCCTAAAGCTGGTGTGAACTTAATATAAACTGCCTTGATGGACCTGTGGCCAGAAATTGTGGTTAATTCAGTCTTAAAAATAAAACCAATACAGCACTGGTAAGTATGTGGCAACAGATTCATTAAAGTTGTTTAACATATTTAACCGCTTCTAAAGTTTTTGGATACTGCTCAGAATTTCAGTTTCTATTTTCTTTAATACAAGTTATAGGGGATAGTTTGAACAACACTGATGACTAATTTTTGAGAGCTATGTTCATGTCAGAGAAAAATAAGTTGTCACCTACAACTTTCTGTACATCTAAGTGGATAAACTATACTGCTTTATTCAGTACATATTAAAACGCAACAAGGACACAAACTGAAAACCACAAAATAACACGTAACAAATACTTGTGTAGTATTAAAGAGGCCTAAAAAGCATCAACATCCCCTGAAACTAGCACTCACCAGACAAGAGATCAGCAGTTAGAGAAGCCTCAGGAACAGGGGAAGCCCCACGTGGTGGGGATGAAAAGGCATCTTCCAAAAGTAAAGGAAATAAAAAGCAAAGCTAATAAGTTTATAATAAGAAAAAGCAAAGAAGTCAGTCACACAACCAAGGCTCCCATTTCAACATATTAACTTCTCATTCTTTACCTGTACCAAACAAGTCTATGCTAGGCACAGCATCGGTCTTAACTGCTGCAGTGGCATCAGAAACTGATTCAAATATATCTATGACCAAGAACACAAGCGTCATTACTCATGAATCAAACAAAGAGCAGTTTCAGAGTGAAGGGAACTTAAAAGGTATTTGAAATTTGCATAAAGAATGTTTCTAAATAATGCATGCAATGGTTCACGTGTCTACACTGGACCATCTTTAATGCAGTTGATTTGTAAAGTTAAACAGAAGAATTACCACCAAAGATATCTAGAGCAGGAGCAGCAGGAGTGGTGGCAGATGTAGTGGTAGTGGTAGTAGCAGTAGCAGGAGTGGTGGCAGTGGCAGCAGCAGTCGTAGCAGGAGAAGGAGGTGGAGGAGGAGTAGTAGTAGTTGCGAGTGCTATAGAGGCAGCACTAGTTGTAGGGGTAACTACAGGAACACTGGTCTCTGCTGGCTTCATAGCAAAAAGGTCCAGCTCAGGAGCAGCTTCTGCACTACCTTCAGATGGGGCAAAGGGGTCTTGTAAAAAGGAAAGTGAACACACAGGATCAGCATGGAAGGCATTTACCAAAAATAAAATTACAGCTACGGGTAACAGACCACAGATCCAGTATGCCAACATATAGACTTTGGTCCTCTGTGCTAACAATCTCAACCATTAACAGCCTAGAAGTTTGAGGCATAGAAAACAACTTTATATCATTTTGATGGCAGTCTAATGCAATGGTAAGATTTCATAACACAAAATCCTTCAAAGAAAAATGAACATTTCTTGTCAGTTCAGTTTAAAGATTTAAGCAAATCCATGTAAAGAAAATATTCACTGTACACAGACACATGCTACAAACCAGAGAAACTATCTTTGGCAAAACACAATGTTGTAAAGCCAGTTTTCTCCTACAAATGCTTTACCATTTTAAAATGTGGCTTTTGAGACTCTGAACACTGCTCTATAATTTCAATATAATGAAAGGGTAATTGGAAAATACGAAAAAATGCACTCATCTACCTACAACACAAATCACAAAGACCAGCTAAGGACATGCCACCCACCATTTCCTGAACATGCATCAAGTGCGGCTGCTACAGGGGGTGGGGTAGCTGGAGCTGCTGCCCCCTCGGATGCCGCCGGGGCTTCACCAGGAGAAGCTGCAAAGGCATCTAGAGTGTAAGTTTTAAAATAAAAATGAGAAGAATAAGAAATGGAAAAAATATGGTATAATATCCATGTTAAATTACATAAAGCTTTTTAACATGAGCTATGGCACATTTTTATTTGAAGAATTTCTGAAATCTCCTTCCAACTCAAGGTAATGTCCAACTCAAGGTAATGTACAAAATTACAATACACATGTTTTAACAAAAAACAGTCACATCAGCTAAAGATCACTACATGCTCAGGAAAGCCGAATTACCCACCAACTACTTATACAAAAGCCTGCCAGAGCAAAGTCCACATCTAGAGGAAAAAAGAAAATAAAGGGTTCTGACTTAAGACAACATAAGGCTAATCTCATCTGATAGTTTATTCCATAGGAAACAATCCTCCACAGAACAGGTCCTACCACGGGTCTCTTTCCTTACCATCTTATCACTTTTTTCAAATACATGGGACCCTTTCCTCTCAGAGATCAAAAAACAAGATCAACTGTGCTCTTCTTTCAGAAGAAAGCTACATGCTGCTTGAAGCCTGTGTATTAGCCTTACAAAGTTCATATTGCCACATTTCACGTCAGTTAGGGGCTATGTTGTGTGCAGTTGAATCAATGGCGATTTCTGATGACCCTATGGCTATTTGTCCCTAAATGCTTGTTTTAGCTTTTTGTCCCATCTCTGTCTCTCACGCATGCAATTTCTGAAGATTTTTACCAGCTATATTGTAGAGCTCCCTTTGATTTCTGCATACCTTGCAAATGATCCTACATTTTTTAGCATGAATCTTAGCTACCCAATTGGACCATTCTAGCAGCTATGCTAGATTCTTCCGTCTAAGCATGCTTCTCTTCTGGAACATAGGTGATTATGGGACTCTTATGAAAGGGCACTAGCTGTCAGCAGGGCCTTAGCGAGTGTAAATCGCACCCTGTGTGACTTGCACATAGGGCGCCCCCCCGCCCTGCCCCCGCCCTCCCCCGCGGCAGGAGAGAAGAGGCGCAGCCAATGTGCAAGTCACCGGCATGCTAAGCTGTCGTTGCCTGCCACCGCTGAGAGAAGAAAAAGTGGCAGCGGCAGGCAACAGCAGACAGCTAAAATGCACCCCTTAAGCCTTTGCGCCCTGTGCGGCCGCACCGCTCGCACAGGGCTAGGTACAGTCCTGGCTGTCAGCATGGGTTGGACATACATTGATAGCTAATGCTGCCAGATTTTGATGTTAACTGCCCATGATGCACTAGGGTTACAAGAGTGAGGGTAGAGGTGGAGAATGAGCAGGGTTAGCGCCGTGCAAGTAGAAAACCCACACTACTTGCACAGTGGGCTGGTTGTGTGGGTGGACACACTGTCACCTGCATAGAGTGTACCCACTCTAGTGCTGTGTTGCAGCAGGGCTGCATGCACTGCAGTAACTACCAGAAACATACTTTCCATGTTTCCAGCAGTTAATACTGCGGCATTGCCGTAACGTGCCATGGATTGGCATGTTCTCTGCATGTTAGGTGTAATACCCCAGTGAGCTTTAGTAAAAGGGCCCTTAAGTTTAGTAACTTCTTTGGCATTGGGGATCAAAGGGGGCAGAAGCACAAAGAGCCCTGCAGCTTGGAAGTTGAGGTAAGTGCTGTGGGGCTGTTTGAAGCTTCTGCAGGATCCAGAAAGGGGCGGCAGTGGTGGCAATGGGCCTAAATGGTTGCGTTAGCCCTCGAGGACCAGAAGGTGGTACCTGTGACCTTTGCTTAATTTGTTCTGCTCCAAACTACTGAAAATGAATCTTCCAATTTCTCATCTAAGTCTGGAACTTGATCTTCTGTATGTGACTGCATAATAGTCCTCAAAAATGCTTTCAATGTTTTGATGGTATTGATAATTTGGCCTGATCCCTATTTCAGCAATAGATTCTGATTTTTTTGGGTGTGTTTTTTTAATTTGAAATGTGACTTATTCAAGTTTAATATTTTATAGCACCAGTAAATTTCTTTATGTATATATAGTACTTTGAGTTTTGCAATCTACTTAGAGCTATACTATAATAAAATATATCAGGTATAGATCAATTAACTAGCCTGTTTAAGCTATCTGCTTGTCCACTGCAATTTTTATATAGCTTTGGCTGTAAAATCCAATTTAACTGCTTTCTTCGCAACAATTTGACACCTGTTTATGTAATAACTAGTAACTTACTACATTTTACTTTTTACGGCTTCAGCTCTAGCTCAACTGAAACATAACAGCCACTAAATCTCCACCATATTAAATGTATTCAGAAAGCTTTTCTAGCAGAGTCTATTGTGCCATACAAGATATGATTATATACATATAAGGGGGTGGGTGGGAGAGAGAGAAGCAGAAGCCTAGTGGTTACACTTGCGGTTGGTTGGCAGCTTCCTTCAGGCATGTTACCAGATCCAGAGTCTTTGGGCCCAATATTCAAATCGATTAACGTGGTGGCAAATGTGTTTAGGGCTGCTGAATATCTGCAGGTACCACCAATGACGCATTAATATGAGCCAGCTAGCAATGGGGTGTTCCGGGGACAGAGCAAAGGTGGCATACAGGGATAACCTGCCATCCCTAAGCAGTGAAAGTTAGGCACCTTAAAGGCTGTCCTAACTTTTGCCACCGAAGCTAACCAGGCAGCAGCTGAATATCACCGCTGTCTGCTCAGCTTCCACGCTATCCGGTTGACCTGGATATTCAATGATGGTGGCCAAATATCCGACATGGAATATCCAGGTCTTGATGGCAAGCCACTTTTCTACGGGTAGCGGCTGCCACTGCTAAATACGTCTCCTTTATTTTTCCCCCAGAGATTTTACTCATTATTGGGGGGGGGGGGGGGGAATTCTTCAGATGCTTTCAAAGTTTTAAAGCAGCAGTTCTTGAGACCATTACAGGACATCAGAGGCTGGTGTGAATTGGCTGGGGAGGGTAGAGAGAGAGAGACTGGAGGGAAATGGTTGGGGGAAGGAAGAGAAAGGCAGACTGGTGGAAACTGTTCTGGAGAAGAGACTGGTGGAGACAGGGAGGAGTAGAGAGAGAAAAGGTTAGTGGGGGACATGCTTAATGCTGAGGGGAGAGGCACAAGAGTGGTGGGGATGAACTTTGTGTCTCTGAACGTTAGAAACTGTGCTTTAAAAGACTGATTATAGTAATGTTCCTTCTGCTAAATCAGAATGTACTGTATGCTAAAACCATCCAATGTCCCATCAACTCTAAGACCATAAATGTGTGGCAAACTGTTATTGGATTTGGATATTTGCGGAAGCTAATGTGCCGTGATGGATATGATTATCTACATGAGCCATATATGATGAATAAGAGGATAATGTTTAAATCTTCTGTGCAGTGGATTGATTTGCCCTGACAAATGGTTGAAGGCTGTGAGGTTCTAACACTATGCTTGAACCATTTGTCATTTTTTTTGTTCTACCAGGCTCCCGGAGCTCCTCACACATAGGCTAATGTTAGCTGATGCATTATATTATAGCCATCTCCAATGAAAATTTCATTTTGTGGAACTGTATTTATCGTGTACATGGATGTTTCTGCATCTAGTGCGTAAGACTTGGTGCAGCAATGAGGGCAATTTTGTTTGGGGCTTGAGATTGCAGCCATCACTCCTGCAGCAGGGCATATGTTGGATTTAGTTTTCTCTCTGGGACAATTTATCCAAATGAGCTAATTCTGCACAGTACTGTAGTTTAGGAGTAAGGTTCATTAAAGTGGAGTATGGTCTCAATCTCAGATTTATTGTCCGTGTTCGGCATAGTACTTGCATCATTCTAAAGAGCTCTCTGCTGGAGTTCATAAGATATAATATATATAGGCAACTTATGAAAGTGTGATTGAAAAATCTTCTTAATCAGGCCTGTGGCTCCCAATATGATGGGACATATTTCTGTCCTGCCACTGTTTCTTGAATGCATTTCTTTGTACTTGAGCATCTTCTCCTGCTCCACAGAATTTATAGAATAATCACTTGGAATAAATGTCTATCAATGCCATTCTGATGCTTTTCTCCTTTGACTTTGTGGTCCATGAGATCCTTCCGAGATGCCTTTCAATGCTGAGCATAGGTGGGTCAGCATTCGAATGGTTTGAGTCCTATTATTTTGGATCGAGAACAGTGGGTCATCATGGGTGATCATCAGCCCAAGTGGTTTAAGTGTATCATGAGGTACCAC
Source organism: Ichthyophis bannanicus (assembly GCA_033557465.1). NCBI lineage: Eukaryota > Metazoa > Chordata > Amphibia > Gymnophiona > Ichthyophiidae > Ichthyophis > Ichthyophis bannanicus. The sequence goes on from CM066033.1 coordinate 1,333,338,309, forward strand.
AGGGATCAGCCCTTTGGCTGTTTTTTTTTGTGTTTTTTTTTTAATTTTAAACAATCTCTGCATATTGAATATTATTATTATGCAGATGATATTATGCTAGTTCTTTGAGCTGAAGGACCTCTACAAACTTCTTTATGGCAGATTTTATAAACAACGTTTATGTATGTTTATCTAGCTCGGGACTGTAATTAAACCTAGCACAAAGGCCTTAATTATTCAGCATGCTTTGGAAGCACAGTTTCCATCCATCCTGGAAATCAGAAACCATAAAGCACCTACCGTACAGCAAAAATTTGCTATTTAGGGGACATGGTAGACTTTAGGCTCACATTTCAGCGCCATATAAGGGAGCTTGAGAACATAATATATGATATGCCATACTGGGCCAGACCAAGGTCCATCAAGCACGGTATCCTGTTTCCAACAGCAGCCAATCCAAGTCACAAGTACCTATATCGGGTTCCCAAAACATACACAGATTCCACTTTGCTTAACCTGGGGGGTAAGCAGTGGATTTCCCTAGTCCTTTTCAATAACAGTTTATGGACTTCTCCTCCAGGAAATTGTGCAAAAAGCTTTACTACATCCTCTGATAAATTCCATAGTTTGATTATGCATTGAATGAAAAAATATTTTCTCCTATTAGTCTTAAATAGGTTACATTGTACTAACATTGCATATCCTAGTCTTTTTACTTTTTGAAGGCATAAACAACCGATCTATGTTTACCTGTTCCACTCATTAATTTATAGACCTCTATCATATCCCCCCCCCCCCTCATCTGTGTCTTTTCCAAGTTAAAGAGCCCTAACATTTAAGCCTTTCCTCATAAGGGTATCCTTCTATCCCCTTTACCATTTTTGTGGCTCTTCTTTGTACCTTTTCTAATAACGCTATATCCTTTTTAAAGGAATGGAAACCAGCACTGTACACCATATGCAAGGTGTGGTCCCACCATGGAACGATGCAGAGGCATTACAAAATCCTTGGTTTTATTCTCCATTCCTTTCCTTTTGATTTCTAACAATTTTTGTCTTGGCCGCTGCTGCACAATGGGCAGATGGTGTCAACATATCCATGATGCTGCCTAAATCCTTTTCCTGTCCAAGAAAAAACCCCTTAGCCTAGGGCAAAATATAAGACCAAAATGAAAATACCCCGGCTCGTAAGAAACCGTAAAAGTGAATCAAAATGCAAAACTTGTGCAACACATTCTTTTTTGTCGGAATAACCAAGCAAAAGGAGGCAGGGATTGAACCCACCCCTCGCCGTGGTCGGTCCTTTTTAATAATTTTAAATGCTCAAAACTTATCTCATTCTCTTTACTCAGCCAGCTTGGAATTCAGAAGACACAACGTGCCACGTTTCGGGCCATCCACACCAACCGTGGCCCTGCATCAGGTGAAGTATAGGGAATCCCAGAAAGTCAGCTTATGAGAAATATCCGACGGTCAAACTCTTATCGAAAACGGCGCATGACGTCACCACAAACACGGAAGGAAAGCTGCCAATCAGCCCCCTACACGTAGCAGACTTTAAAAAAGAGCATTTAAAGAAAGAAAGGGAAAACCCATTGTAGGGGAGTCCCAATGTAAAATGATAACACATAGGTAGAGTAGAATCACAATATGGTGTGCCATTCCACAGAGGCATTTAATCCATGAGGGGAAACCGTATCCAATTGAAATATCCAACGTTGTTCTGTACGCTGCAGTCTCCCAATTCTATCACCTCCCCGAGGGTCAATAGGAATGTGGTCCAGTACTCGCCAGCGTAGCTGACTAAAAAAGTGATTTTCTTGAAGGCAGTGAGGCACCATAGGCGCTGAAACCGTTTTCGATCGCAACCGGGAAGCATGCTCCCCAAGACGGATCTTAACTGGACGAGTAGTACGGCCTATGTAGCAAAGTCCACACGGGCAGGTGATTAAATAGACCACGTAAGATGAAATGCAGGTAGTGTGCCACCGAGCCTTATATGTAGTGGAAGTAGAAGTGTTCTGCCACGTTGGTCCACTAATTGTCATAGCGCAGAAATCACATGAACCACATGGGTAATGTCCAGGGTTAAGATGAAGAACAGGGGGGCGATCCGAAGGCCAGGACGACTTAACAATCCTATCTCGGAGATTCGGTGCCCTTGAAAAGGCCACCCGTAAATGCTTGCCAGAAAAAAAAGGGGGGTGAACCGATAACACCGGCCAATATCGGCGTAAGAGTGTAATCACTTTCGGAACTCCCATGAGATACGGAAAAATGCCAGTAAAAGCCTCTTCCCCCGGATTATCAGGTGGAACACGGGGAAGAAACAACCAATCTCGATGCAAAAACCTGGCCCGCTTATAAGCTTTTCTTATTAGAGGGAGAGGATACCCCCGAGTTAACAAACGGGACTTCAGGTCTTCAGCCTGTTTATAAAAATCTTCCAGAGATGAACAATTTCTACGAAGCCGCAAAAATTGGCCGAATGGGAGGCCCCTCTTTAAAGGTAAGGGATGAAAACTGGAAAACTTTAACAGGGTGTTCCGTTGGACCAGCTAAACAGTGTAGCACAGCTTGTTGGTCAATGTTCGTATACAGTGCTTGTACATCTAATGACACTAAATACGTGTATGTCAAAAAATCAGTGCAAGATAATTGCGTAAGGATATCCCCGGTGTCCCGTAAATAGGAGGGGACTTTTGATGCCACTGGTTGTAGAAATATGTCGCAAAACTTAGAAAGAGGCTCCAGTAAAGAGTCACGGCAGGACACTATAGGTCTCCCCGGGGGGCTATGAACATTCTTATGGATCTTGGGGACCAGATAAAACACCGGGATCTTAGGGCTTGAATTCACCAAAAACTTAAATTCACGTCCCGTTATCCATCCATTCAAGCGAGCCTCCAGCATCAGAGATGTAATTTGCTGCAATAATTCTATGGTTGGATCCCGCATCAAAAGCTGATAATGTATACGATTCTGAAGATGTTTCTGAATCTCACAACGATATTGATCGGGCGACATCACCACAATTCCGCCCCCTTTATCCGCGCGACGGATGACCAGATCAGAGTTCACAAGATCATGCATCACTTGAAATTGCTCACGAGAAAGATTCGAATGGGGAACCGGCATATTAGTCTCCAATTCTTGTAGGTCCCGAAGGACCAACTCCTGAAATGTGGAAATAACAGGATCTACCGCCCCAGGGGGGAGCCAGCGTGATGGGCCAGAGATAACTGACTGATCCTCACCTGCTGATCCTTGTTGAGAAAAATACAATGAAACCCGTAGTTTACGAAAAAAACGGAATAGAGCCACCCGTACGCCAAATCTATCATACCGAGAGGTCGGGACAAATGACAGGCCCATTTCGAGTAGCTGTAACTGGGGAGGGGTGAGAGATCTACCAGAAAGATTAAATACTACAGATTCCGAGTCCGGGATCGGGTCTCGGGACCTTCCCAAAAATCCGGTTGGGCTTGATATTGACGTCTAGATCGACGACCCCGGCGAGAGGGAACCTCCTCCATAGATGCCGGGCGAGACTGGCGGCCTCCGCGTCTAGATTCCGACCCATCGGAATCCGTAGAATCCTCTGAACTAGCCGCAAAAGAGACCTGTTTAGCAGGAGCGACATATTGACCAGTTGTATGTTTCTTCGAACATACAATTCACTGCCACGTATGATCGGCATGCCATTCAGTTTTTAGACCTTACAGTTTTCTTGTCACCTGAGGGGATCACTACCACGTTGTTTCGTAAGCCGGTCCAACGGAACACCCTGTTAAAGTTTTCCAGTTTTCATCCCTTACCTTTAAAGAGGGGCCTCCCATTCGGCCAATTTTTGCGGCTTCGTAGAAATTGTTCATCTCTGGAAGATTTTTATAAACAGGCTGAAGACCTGAAGTCCCGTTTGTTAACTCGGGGGTATCCTCTCCCTCTAATAAGAAAAGCTTATAAGCGGGCCAGGTTTTTGCATCGAGATTGGTTGTTTCTTCCCCGTGTTCCACCTGATAATCCGGGGGAAGAGGCTTTTACTGGCATTTTTCCGTATCTCATGGGAGTTCCGAAAGTGATTACACTCTTACGCCGATATTGGCCGGTGTTATCGGTTCACCCCCTTTTTTTCTGGCAAGCATTTACGGGTGGCCTTTTCAAGGGCACCGAATCTCCGAGATAGGATTGTTAAGTCGTCCTGGCCTTCGGATCGCCCCCCTGTTCTTCATCTTAACCCTGGACATTACCCATGTGGTTCATGTGATTTCTGCGCTATGACAATTAGTGGACCAACGTGGCAGAATACTTCTACTTCCACTACATATAAGGTTCGGTGGCACACTACCTGCATTTCATCTTACGTGGTCTATTTAATCACCTGCCCGTGTGGACTTTGCTACATAGGCCGTACTACTCGTCCAGTTAAGATCCGTCTTGGGGAGCATGCTTCCCGGTTGCGATCGAAAACGGTTTCAGCGCCTATGGTGCCTCACTGCCTTCAAGAAAATCACTTTTTTAGTCAGCTACGCTGGCGAGTACTGGACCACATTCCTATTGACCCTCGGGGAGGTGATAGAATTGGGAGACTGCAGCGTACAGAACAACGTTGGATATTTCAATTGGATACGGTTTCCCCTCATGGATTAAATGCCTCTGTGGAATGGCACACCATATTGTGATTCTACTCTACCTATGTGTTATCATTTTACATTGGGACTCCCCTACAATGGGTTTTCCCTTTCTTTCTTTAAATGCTCTTTTTTAAAGTCTGCTACGTGTAGGGGGCTGATTGGCAGCTTTCCTTCCGTGTTTGTGGTGACGTCATGCGCCGTTTTCGATAAAAGAGTTTGACCGTCGGATATTTCTCATAAGCTGACTTTCTGGGATTCCCTATACTTCACCTGATGCAGGGCCACGGTTGGTGTGGATGGCCCGAAACGTGGCACGTTGTGTCTTCTGAATTCCAAGCTGGCTGAGTAAAGAGAATGAGATAAGTTTTGAGCATTTAAAATTATTAAAAAGGACCGACCACGGCGAGGGGTGGGTTCAATCCCTGCCTCCTTTTGCTTGGTTATTCCGACAAAAAAGAATGTGTTGTTGCACAAGTTTTGCATTTTGATTCACTTTTATGGTTTCTTACGAGCCGGGGTATTTTCATTTTGGTCTTAAATCCTTTTCCTGGCTGGTGGTTCCTAATGTGGAACCTTGCATCATGTAACCATAGTCTGGGTTGTTCTTTCCTAGGTGCATAACTTTGCACTTGTCCACATTTAATTTCATCTGCCAATTGGACGTCCAATCTTCCAATTTATCAAGGTCTTCTTGCATTTTTTCACAATCCTCTTGTCTTAACAACTTTGAACAATTGTTTAAGCTTCATTTATTAAGCAACTTTTTCTTAGTTTTGCTGATTTTAGGATTATTGTGCAGGCAATATTCTAGTCTAGTCCAAAATTTGGGTGCTTATCTACTGACAGACTAGATTGCATGAGCATATTAAACCTTTACAGGCCCTTCATTTCTTGCCAATTAATTATCAAAATCAATTTAGGATGATTACACGGGTCTTGAGAACACCGAGGTTGAGTATCTGATTCCTTATGCCTTTACCTTTGAAATTTCAAGGCCTATTAACAGCAGCTGAGATCCCAAGAGACTGGACTGCTGAGAATTCCAGCCTTTACATATATTCAAGGGTCCTAAATATTAGACAGTTTTGTCCCTCTAGAATGGAATAATCTGCCCATAGACACAAAATGTTTTTTATTTTTCTAGATTTTAGGAAACAGGTTAAGGCTTTCTCTTAGGCAGCTTTTCTGAGCGATTTTTATTTTTATGGCTTTTGATATGTTTTTATTTTTAGAATTATTTAAATGTTTTATTTGAATTATGATAGTTTGTGTTAAGTGGCACTATTTCATTGATTGCTATGTAAACCAGAGTACGAACAAAATCTCCAGTATATAAGTTTTAAAATAAATTTTAAAAACTATCAGGTTTTGTCGCATCCAGCTTCTTATCCATTGGAATGGGTATGTCCTAAGTGATCATAACTTCATTCTTTGTAATCCTCAGGGACATGCCAGTGCTTTTCCAGTATAATGATGTTGTAATGCTTATAAAGTTTCCAATGAATGAGATGTACCACCTCATTGTGCCTCTCTTTATAGAGGTTTTCTACCACTGGAACTTTGCACTTAGCCAGAATGGATTTCCAGCTTTTTCTTACAGAACAAAAATATTTTTTATTCATTCTGTGAACCATCTCATTCATAATCCACTGTCCTGGGCTGAATCAATCTCATTTTTGGCTTTCAATTCACTTCTCCTTAACTACAACCATTCTGGTGGAAGGTGGTGCTGCGCTGAAGGAGATTCATGAAAGGGGAATGGAAACTCTCCTTAAGGCTTTCATTGCTTCAGTCTTGGGTACTCTGATAGTGCTTTGTCCAGATGTGGTATCATGAGCTCTTATGCTGGATTCAACCATTGCCAGACAGACTGGAGATAGTGACATGGAGTGTCATTTGTGCAGGATGCTCTGTACAACTTCTCTAAGACAATGGCAGAAGCTGTGATGGTCTAAAGGTAGCTCTGGAACTGGTCTGTCCATGCCACATCCAAGCTACGGGTAAGCAAGGGCAGGTCACTCTTTGGGGAGGACAGAGAAGCTGGTGAAAGCTGTTGGAGAGGCTTACCCACAGATGCTCTCAGAAGTATCTCATGTAGGGCTTAGTGAGGAGCACTGGGATTGTTTTAGGGCCAGAAAAAGTTCAGAGATAAAATAAATAGGCCATGCATGGTTTCCTTCTATACCGTTTTCAGTACTTGTCAAAAGAGATGCACAACAAATTTATATTAAAGGATTCAAAGAAGGGCCTGTAGGCAGGCTGAAAATAATGCTAAGTAGGACGGGGGAGGGAAGAGGAATTAGGAAGGAAAGTTAGAGTAAGACAAGATGCTGAATTGATCTCCAAAGGCATGGGTGAAAAATGAGTCTTAAGGCCAACCCTGAATTTATTGTAGTTGGATTCTGAACAAAGATGAGCTGAGAGAGAGTTCTCAGATATGTAGGAGAAAGTGAATTGACATGACAAGAAGAGGCATATCTGTTGCAGGAGACTGAGATGAAATGAAGCATGTTATTGTGAGAGCAAGTGGGATAAGTAGAGGGAGAGAAGGTGGGCAGAGAGATAAGGAGACCAGTGTAGATGACTTTGTGGACAATGAGGTAAATCTTTAATTTGATGGGATAAGTGATAAGCAACCAGTGATTAAGAAAGTTGAGTGTAGTGAGCTGGTCATGCTTCTGAAACCCATAGATGAGTCTCAAGATAGTATTTTGAACATTTTGAAGTCTCTTAAGAGTGTACTGGGAGCCTAGAGTATACCACATTATTGTAGTCAAGATGAGAGCTTATCAATGGATGACCTGCTGCTGTGATGGCATCTTGAGAAAGATATTTGACAGAGCAAAGCTGCTATAGGGAAAAGAAACATCTATCACAGAGGACATCTGAAGAATGAAGGAGAGAGAAGGGTTGACATGGCATCCTAGAATTTGAAGGGAGTCAGGGTAAGGACCGTGCCATAATGCTGTAGGGATACAGAGGGGCAGCCATCACCGTCTGATCCACATGGCCTAAGAATTAGAGATACTGGGCCTGAGTTTATCAGAGGTAATCTGCCAGGAGGAGTAGGAGGAGTGGAGGAGTAGCCTAGTGGAGGAGTGGAGGAGTAGCCTAGTGGTTAGAACACTGGCTTGGTAACTAAGCAACCAGGGTTTGATTCCCACTAGCACTCCTTGTGGCTTTGGGCAAGTCACTTAGCCCTCCATTGCCTCGGAAGATGTATACGTATAGTTCTATGTTATTGGGTTTAGGATACTGAACGGACTTTTTTGATTACATCACTGTCGGAAGAAAGGCCTGGCAATCTACTTCTGGTGACACTGCCAAGAAAACCCAGGAGCTTCTGGGTCGCCAGGAGTCAGGACTGACTTGAAGGCACACATTGCATTTGCAATCTGCCAGGTAGTAACATCAAGGCATGTTAAGAGGAGAGAGGTCAGGAGAGTAAAAACTGTCTGGGAAAACTAGATGTATGGCATAGCAGAAGGCACTAATAGCTAGAGACTAGACTAAACTAGCTAAAGGGCCGAGAGAGAGATTAAAAAGAGAAAGGGAGAGAATAGCACCCTAGGACCCCCACAGTGTAGGGGATAGTGGAATAAGGGAGCAAGACAGAAAAAAGAACATTGTTGCTAAGGCAAGGGGTGAGCTACTGTATTTCAAGACCATGCCTTTAATACTAAAGTCAGTTAAGCAATGAAATAAGAGTATATGGTTGATTAAATCAAAGGTGGCAGTGAGATCTAGGAAGACTCCCATGATCAATAATTGAGTACGACTTAGCACAGCAGGCTAGTGTAATTCATGTGCTGTGACCTGCACGGAAGCCAGACTGTTTAAGATGAAGTGCATTTAGAGCCTCCATATACTGTATCAGATGAGCGAGGACAATTTTCAGTAACTTTGGACAAAAAAAATGGTATGTTGGATAAATGTCTATAATTGGCAAGATCTGAGAGGGGTCAAAATTAGAAGGCCTAAGTTTGGAGTTGACAATGGCATGTTTCCAGTTAACAGGTATTTCACTGGAGGAAAGGGATGTGTCAACCACCGAACAGACGATTTTGGAGCAACCAGGGCAGAATTATTTTTTTTTTATTAGAATTTATGCTTTAGATACAAAGCAAATAAAAGCAGAAAATTACAGGAAATGAAATATAAATAGGTACAAATAAGAAGAAAAATACCACCATTTACTTCTTAGCCAACATTCTGAGAAGCAAGATTAACCCCAGTGTGTGGCAAGAAAAGAAAAAAGTTAAGAATTCCCCCATCCTCAAAAAAAAAAGAAAAGATTAATACATCAAGAAATCTGGGGGATGCCATAGACCCTAAGTCCTCATTTACCCTCTAGAAAATTCTCAAGTTGCAAAGGATCCACAAATATATAGTAAACTCCCTGGTAAATTAAATATTTACACAGAAAACAGATGAATAAAGTCCCCCTAACAGCCAACACACGTGACTTAAGTTGGAGGAATTATTTGCTTTAATAAATCCTGAAATGTCTAGAAAGAGTAATTTGTTGGCGACAGAGTAAGTGATCTGTCTTCTGAAAATACTCTTTCAAAATACTAACTTTACCAAGTTCAGTAGAAAGAGAGACAAGGTGGCTTGGGAAAGTATTTCATTCATTGATGATTCAAAGAAATTAGTTAAATCCACATTAGCATCTTCCCCTACCTGAGCCATCTGAGTGCCCTGAGCTAGGGTTCTAGTTGCAAGATAATAAATTAAAAAGACTATTTCCTCAATAAAAACAAAGGGTATAGCAGTCAAGTCTTTGGAAAAATTCAGAAATCTAAGCTTTTCAGAAGGAAAAAAAAATATCCAAAGACTTAACTTGTTTATGCAATGTACAACTGTCTTTAATACTCAAAGACCCAACAGATTGCAGTGAGACCACCTGGCAAATTTTATCTAGCCTATGAGTTAAAGCAGTTATTCTTGAATCATGAAATAGAAATTTAACTGTCTGAACAGAAGATGACAGTCTGATCCATAAACCACTTTAACAAAGAATTGGTCTGAGAAACTTCTTTCCAATAGTCCATTACCTCAAAGGCCGATGTTTTTGAGGCAGAAAAGGAAACAGCAATTCCAAGAACTTGAACAGATTCTAAAACCACATCTCCTACTAGGACTTGCAGTGGAGTAAGAGCAGAGACATACTTTCTCCTCCTCAGTTCCCATTAAGGGAGAATAAATGCCCCTTCATTCAGTCCAGTACACCCCCAAGTGGAGGGGGCAGGATCCTAACAATCAGGCTGAGGGATGCTCCAGAGCAGAGACAAAAAGATCTCCTGATGAAATAGCAACACCCCCTTCCCACAAGCACATGCTGATCCATAGGCCCCCACAGTTACCTAGGACAGGAGTTCTTAACCAGGGGTATCCATTCCCCTTTGGAGTATGGGAACTAAACAATAGGAGTAAGAGACTGGATCTCTAAACAATTAAAAAAGATGTTAGATTACAATTTAGATTATTAATTATTGCAGTTATCAACACCGAATGAGATGGTAAAACATTACCTGCAGAAGTACTTTAGGAAATCTAGAACAATTTGGAAGTACAAATTTTGAGTTATTAATGATTTTAGCATGGAATCTTTGGATCATGAACCCATTCTCACTTGATATATCTACGAGGTGTGATCAAAAAGTATCGAGACTTGTTGTGTAGCTATATAACCATACGTCACACCACAATACTATTAAGCACGCAGTGATCTAGTTATATGCTCTGCATGTGCAGAGTGTAGTGTGGCTGCAGCACACTTGTACCTTTTTTAATCACGTGATGTTTGGTAGCATGTAAAAAGCAGATTTACAATGAGTGAAAAAATTTTGAATTTGCATCAAATTCTGCCAAAAACATGGAGATTTGTGCAAAGAGACTTATGACAAGTTACAGCAAGTGTATGGCGATGGATGCATGAGTCATGCTCGATTTATGACTGGTACAAACATTTCCAAGAGGGCCGCCAAAGTGTTGACAGTGACGAAGGTTCTGGAAAGCCATCCACAAGCAGGAATGAAGACAAAGTTGAAGTAGTATGTGCTGCAATATGCTCCAATTGTCGATAGACTATCAGGGAACTTGCTGAGGACATGGACATCAGTTTCAGGTCGGTACAGTCCATTCTTACTGTCGATTTGGGGTCAAGACGTGTGTCTGCAAAATTTGTGCCAAAACTCCTGTCCCCTGACCAAAAAAGATCTACTGTCTGCAGCCAGGGAGTTGTTGGAATGCATGGAAAATGACTTAGATTTCATCAAAAAGATTATTAGTGATGATGAATCAGGGGTTTATGGTTATTACCCAGAAACTAAGGCTCAAGCCTCACACTGGAAGACACCAAACTTTCTCAGACCCAATAAAGCCCATCAAGTGAGGAGCAACGTCAAGGTCATCCTCAGTTTTCTTTGATTACCAGAGTATTGTTCATCGTGAGTATGCTCCAAAAGGCCAAACCATCAATAAGGAGTATTATGTCCGACTCGATTCATTGTAAAGGGCCAGAGTTGCACAGAAATGGTGAATTGTTGCTTCATCACAATAACGCCCCAGCTCATGCATCACATCTTGTCCAGCAGTTCTTGGCCAAACACCAAATCAAGCAAGTCAGTCAGCCTCTATACTCACCAGACCTTGCACCCTGTAACTCATTCTTGTTCCCAAAACTGAAATTACCACTGAAAGGAAGGTGATTCGATGACTTGGAAACCATCAAGCAAAATTTGACAGCAGCTTCACAGCATAATTAAAGAAGCATTTCAAAATGGTTTCCAGCAGTGGCAGGAACCCTGGAGGAAGTGTGTTTTATCGGAAGAGGACTACTTTAAAGGAGACTGAGTGCAATAACCGCCGGTGTTATACTTCTTGTGCTATTGTACAAGTCTTGTAACTTTTTGATCGCACCTCATACGATTTTGACAATCTGGTGAAGGAAGTATGAGGGACATACTGGGAGATCCATTGGAGGTCTGTATTTGTAAAAAGGTTAAGATCCTCTGCCTTAAGAGTTGATGAAGATACCTGCTTCTTTTCCTTTATCTTCCTTTTCTCTGCTCCCTTGGGCAGCTCACTCTGACAAAGTGGCGGTGCTTTTATTGTTTTCTGATCACCTGTTGATGACATCGGCAGAAGGAGCTATGTCCACACAAGCCCAGCCGAGGATATAGCTCCAGGCACAGCACCAGGCAGAGCTGCACTTCAGACAATCAAGGTCTCCTGATCTCCCAGGGCAGGATCTTTAATAAGTCAGAAGGGTGGTCTGTCAGGAAGGTGGCAAGCTTCAAAGGTGCTAATGTTTCAGCAAGGAAAGAAATTGGTTTGTTTAAAGATGACCAGGTGGTAGAGGGGAGGACGGAGGACTTTCTAAGGGGAGGGGAAGGTAGAGGAAAGAAAAGGAAAGGGCAGGGCATTGCTGGGGGGGGGGGGGGGGGTTGTTGGGTAAAGGAGGACATTCCTTGTCTACTTTAGGCTTAAAGTAGGTAGGAAGAGTTGACGCCAGACGTTTTCAGGGACATGAGAAGTATCGGAAGGGAGCAAGGCAGATTGGAAACAATGTTGAAGGTTTTTTCCTTTTTGGAAAAGATGCTGTGAGCTTGTATAATGGAGGAGTAATGGGTTTTTGGCAAGTTTTATAATCGCATAGTAGTCAGAAGCACATTCTTCTAATGTCAAGGTGGAGAGGAGGGATACTTATGCCAAAGGTTTTCTGCTCTCCTCATCTGAGATATGAGGAAATAAAGACCCGGGTGGGACCTAGAGTACAGAGGTTTGGGTCTGGGAAGAAGAAACCAAGAAGAAACTGCAAGATTTAGAGCCTGAAAGAGAACATGATTCCAGGTGGGACATGGTCTGTGATGCTAAGGTCAGCAAAGTTAAAAGAGAACTCACTACAGCAAGCGGCAAGCCTTTTTGTAATAAGGGATTTGAGCTTCCTGCACTAGTATCTGGAAGAATTAAAGAGCATGAAAGTAGTAGGAAGGCAAAGGGAGAAACTAAGGAAAAAAAGTTCTGCCCAGGGGTAATAGTAATGTCTGGAAAACTGAACAGACTAGTGGTAAGTGACGAAACTAAATCCAGAGTATGTTCCACAGAATGAGCGTATGTTTACATATTAGTGGAGAGGTCATTGAGGAGGTGGAGAAAATAGGGCTCAAGATCTGGAGGGGCTTATCAACGTGAACATTGAAGTCACCAAGAACGAAGAATTTAGGAAAACGGGATACTGATAAGGGTGATAAGGTTGCAAACCATATTCCACTGAGGAGCTATGAGGGAGGACAGGACAGGAGGCTATATAAGACAGGGGGAGAACTTACAGAGATCAGTAGATTCTCCAAGTGAGAGAGGTGGTGTCAAGTGCTTGACATGATGGACTTGAGAGAAAACAGTTACCTCTTCCCATATGGGAGGAGTGATTGCAGGAGAGAAAAAAATTTGTTAGGAGAACAATTCCTCCTATGGCTCTAAACTCAAGGGGGTGAGCCCTTTCAGAGATTCCAGCAATCTTAGAACTCAGTAGGTGCCTTCTTGGGAACTAGTACCCTTGGGACAAGCAGTCAGGGGGCATCTCCAGCTGTGTTACTTGGAATGGAATGGCATCATGTCAGACTATTTAGCTTTTCTTATATACTACCTTATCAACTTGTCAAGGCAGTTTACATTTAACAGTATAAACTACAGTTAATACTTACATGGAATGTAGGAACTGTTAACATAAGAGAACAGGTGTAAGCAGATGTCTAGATGGTAACATGCAAAAAATAGAACATACATTAACTATCACCTGATCGCTATGTTAACTATTGCAAGAAAAAGTGGGTAAGCAAAATGAATGGTGCAGGAAATGAGGGGGAACCAAGTAATCTAAACTTCAAACATAGCATTAGGGACATGAGTCTAGGTTTTATTTATTTAAAAGTGTTTCTATCCCACCTTCTCCTTCAATCAAGGCGGTCTCACAGCAAACAATCATAAGTGTGGTTAAGTGTTTTCATGCAGTGATACAGGTTGTGTGTTTGTGGTGGTGTATATCAGATTCTTGATGAGCTATTTACATTATGCGCTATTATACATTCTTATGTACAAGGGTTAGGGGTGGGGATTGGTCTTTTGTTCTTGCATGGTGAGTAGATCATGTGACGTGTTCATAGTGTTCAATGAATAGTGTTGTCTTAAGCTGCTTCCGAAAGTCTTTGAGGACTGTTAGTCTTAGTTCGTCTGGGAGGGTGTTCCAAATTGCTGGTGCAGCCAGTGAAAGGGCTCGTTCCGCGGTGTCCTTGCGGACCTTGGTGAGGTCTTTTGGCGTGTTTACACGGTTGGAAGTGGCTCTCCTCCTTGGTCGTGTGCTTCTGTCAGGTTGTATGAGTGTTTGTAGGCTGAGGGCTGATGACTGTTTGATCTTGAAGATGTTTATGACTGTCTTATATTTGATGCGTGAGCTGATTGGGAGCCAGTGTAGATCTTTCAGTATGGGTGTGATGTGTTCTTGTCTTGTTGTGCCAGATATTATGCGTGCCGCTGTGTTTTGTGCCAATTGCAGCGGTCTGAGTGTTTGTTTTGATAGGCCAAGGTAGATTGGGTTGCAGAAGTCTAGTAGTGGGGTTATTAGTGCCTGGCAGACTGTACGGAATTGCTCTGAGGCAAGGAGGGGCTTAAGGCGTCGGATAAATTTCATCCTGTGGTATGCGCTTTTGGTGGATCTGCTTATGTGTGCATGTAGATTCAGTTCCTTGTCCAGGGTTACACCGAGGTACTTTACTTCCGGTTTTATGGGTATTGTTGTGTCTTATCTTGATGCTGGGTGGAGGGACGAATTTGGTGTTTCGCGTGATTAGTGCCTCAGTCTTGCTATAGTTTATGGTGAGATTGTTGTTTTGAAACCAGCTGGTCATGTGTATGAGACAGTTTGTTATTTTGGAGTAGTCCGGGTTGTCGACTGTGATAGGTGTGTATATCATGATGTCATTGGCGTAGATTGTGTATTGTATATTGTGTTCTTTCATGATGTCGCATATTGGCTGGATGTAGAGGTTGAATAAAAGTGCTGATAAGGCTGATCCTTGTGGTACTCCTTGCAGGACTTATGGGTCGGGAGGTGTTGGGGCCTACCTTGACCTGTATCTGTCTGTTGGTAGGTATGAGTGGACCACACTTAACAGCACCACCCTTTCACACCTCTTATCTCACTCTTTTTTTCTTCAATACGTTAAGTTGATAAATATTAATTAATTAAATAAAAGGTTCAAAAGGCCTCAGTTAACGCTCTTACCATTCATCGGTGAACAGGGTCACCATAGGACCGAGCTGAAAGACTTCCACATCATAGGCCTAGCCCTACCTACCTACACCTTTAATTAACAATTTAATTCAAATTATTTAATTTAAATTATGTAATTTAAAATTATATCCTAAAAAGTACTTTTAAAGGATTCATTCAAACAATTGTATAGAAATATATTCAAAAATTAAAGTATATCTGTTACTTGGAAATACAACTCTTATCGAAGAGGAAACAACTCCTTCACATTAAAAATGTGAAGATATCTCTTACAGAGACCGTCAAGCATCTGGAAAAATAAAGAGAAGAGAAACACATTGGATGACTAATCTCAATCTCTTAAGTTGTGATAACACTATTCTACTTATCTTGACACTTTGCTCCCGATGTGATTTCTACAAAAATTCTTCAGAGAAAAATCAAACGCTTCACGGTTCGTCGCCGCAGATAATCAAAACACTGGTCAAACACCACCATGAGCTGACTGGGCAGCAAATATGTTCCAGATCTGACAAAAGCTTCTGTTTCACCCTACCGGGCTTCCTCAGGGATCGAACGTCATGCCCAAATAACCGTTACACCATTAAACGAGAGCGATCAGAGCGCTTCAGCAACTAAAACAGCGTCTGACATCACTGCCCTTAAATACAATCAGAAACCAACTACTACCAGGCTGATACGCTGCCAAAAGCTATAACGTCATCCCCCTCTTAATCCGCTAAAGTTTATTAAACAACGTACACAACCCTACTCACAAAGAGCATTGTATAGGGTAACCTAACCAGTGTCAAGATAAGTAGAATAGTGTTATCACAACTTAAGAGATTGAGATTAGTCATCCAATGTGTTTCTCTTCTCTTTATTTTTCCAGATGCTTGACGGTCTCTGTAAGAGATATCTTCACATTTTTAATGTGAAGGAGTTGTTTCCTCTTCGATAAGAGTTGTATTTCCAAGTAACAGATATACTTTAATTTTTGAATATATTTATATACGATTGTTTGAATGAATCCTTTAAAAGTACTTTTTAGGATATAATTTTAAATTACATAATTTAAATTAAATAATTTGAATTAAATTGTTAAAGGTGTAGGTAGGTAGGGCTAGGCCTATGATGTGGAAGTCTTTCAGCTCGGTCCTATGGTGACCCTGTTCACCGATGAATGGTAAGAGCGTTAACTGAGGCCTTTTGAACCTTTTATTTAATTAATTAATATTTATCAACTTAACGTATTGAAGAAAAAAAGAGTGAGATAAGAGGTGTGAAAGGGTGGTGCTGTTAAGTGTGGTTTACCTATACCCTTTCGGTGGTTTTGTTTGTGTAGGTATGAGTGGAACCATTTCAGGGTGGATCCATGTAATCCAATGTTTTGTAGTCTTTCCAGTAGGGTTCTGTGATCCACTGTGTCGAATGCTGATGAAATGTCGATGATCATTAGTATTCCTTTCTTGGCGTTGTCTATGAGGCGGAGAATGTTATTGAAGAGGTATAGTAGGAGTGTTTCAACCTTGTGGTTGGGGCGGAAACCATGTTGGTTGATGTCTAGTGGTGCGTTGTCGTCGATGTGGTCTTGTAGCTGGTGTTGTACTACCTTCTCGATTATTTTTGCCAGTAGGGGTATGCTTGATATCGGTCTGTATGTTGCTGGATTGTTCTTATTGAGTGTGGATTTCTTCAGGATAGGTCTTATCGTGGCGAACTTTAATTGATTTGGAATGGTCCCTTGAGACAGAGAGCTGTGTACCATGTTGTGTATGTTATGAATGAAGTTTGATTTGGTGGCTTTGATCCATGTCACTGGGCATGGGTCTGTTGGAGCCGTGCTTGTATAGAGTGCGGTGATGATGTGAGATAGCTGCTCTGTGGATGGGGTGCTGAATGTGCCCCAGGTTTTCGGGGGTGAGTTTTGCTTTGTGGTTGAGTTGGATCTTGGTTGTACTGCCGAATGGAATTTTTCTTGGATGTGGTCAGCAAATTTTTGTGGGTCTATTTGCACCTCGTTTTCTGCTTTCTGTTCCTTGGTAAGGTTTTTCACGATTTCAAATAGCTCTCTAGGTTTGTTGTTGGATCTGAGTATAAAGTTTGTGCGGTATTCTCTCTTTGTTTGGTTGATGAGTTCATTGTAGTGTTTTCGTTTTGTTAGGTATAGTTCCTGGGTATTGGATGACTTGGTGTGTCTCCATCTCCGTTCTAATTTTCTGAGTTCCCTCTTTTCGCTCCGTATGGCTTTTGAGTACCATGGCTTTTGATGTAATTTGGTGTAGTGAGTTTTCTTGGGTCTATAATCTGTGGCTTTGGCAGCGTCATTGATGGTGTTGTTCCAGTTTCTGATTTGAACTTCTAGATCTGTTTGAGGTTGTGTGTGGTATAGTGTCCTGTAGGAATTGTTCCCTGTCGAAGCTCTTGAATCTTCTTTGTGTGGATGTGTTGTCCGGGTATTTGTCTTGTTTTCCTCCTCATGGCATAATGTTTATTTTAATAATGTGGTGGTCTGACCATGGTACTGGTGTGACAGTGGGTGTTGAAATTAGTCCTCTCGTGATTAGTTGGGTGCGAAAATGAGGTCTGGCGATGATCCATTTCTGTGTGCCAGGGTGTTAATTATTTGGGTGAATTGCAATGAACTCATCGCTTGAAGGAAAGCGTCTGCGTCTTTGGTGTTGGTAGATTTAAGGTTGAAGTCTCCTAGCAGTAGTGTGGGTTTGTCGTTTGGGTTGATTGCGCAGACTGCTTCGAGGGTGGAGGCTAGTTCATCAGGTAGTGCACGGGGTGCTCTGTAGGTGAGGCATAAAGCCATGTAGAATTAAGTTATCTGCGGAGTGTGGATATAGTTGTCTCTAGCTCCCAGAGGTAGGAGCATCACTCCTCACTATCAAACTGTTCGATGAACAGATGGGTTGGAGGAGAAGCATAGTGATTAGAGCACTGGCTTGTGAACCAAAAGACCAGGGTTTGATTCCCACTAGCATGCCTTGTGACCTTGGGAAAGTCATTTAACCCTTCATTACCTTAGAAGAATCCAAGCTATCAATGTCCCTTTTTAATGTACAGCACCAAGTTTAAGTTACATTGTAAACCGCTTTGACTAAAATGATAAAGTGGTATAAAAAACCCTTTTAAATATGTTTTCAACTTCTTGCTAATGGGTCCTCAAGGTTCTTGAAAAGCTATATGCATATGAGTTTGCAGAGCCTCTCTGGGATGCTTTTGTGGAGGCTCCAGGGCAGCCAAGGAAACTTCAGTGCCTCCTACAGTTGCAGGCTATTGTACTCATGCCCTCTGCAGTACATGATAGAAGCAGTATTCCATTTCCTTCAGGTCTAAAATGGGTCAGAAGGACCCACCTGCCTTTGGCACCATGAAGGTGTGGTCAATGCCAAGCTAAGAGTGCCCCACATCCGCATGGAGACCCTCAGACGAGTCATTGCACTGGTCCAGCAAGAGGAGTTTTAACTTCCTTGGACCTTTCTATAGTATATTGTATCGCTGATGATGCTCCCACCTGGGAGCATCAGCAGTTCCTCTGCTTCTGCATCCTGAGCTGCCTTTTTCAGTTTTGTGCCCTGCATTTTGGCCTGGTTCCAGTGCTTTGCACCTTCAAGGTCATGGTGGTGGTGGAGGCCGCCTTCCCACAAAAGCAAGGAATTCAGGTTCACCTATACCTGGACAATTGGCTGATTTGGTTCGACTCCATGGAGAAGTCCAGTGCAGGCACTACCTAGATGATCCAGTGGTTGGAGAAGCTGGGATGAGTGAGATTACCCAAAGAGCAGCTTAGTTTCCTTCCAAGATTTGGAGTATCTGGATGCCCGCTTAAACACTTGCTTCCCAAAGAGCAGCTTAGTTTCCTTCCAAGATTTGGAGTATCTGGATGCCCGCTTAAACACTTGCTTGGGTAGGATGTGTCATCCCAGAAAGAATGAATAAACTGCAGTTGTAATTGCAACTGCAGCTCAGGAGTTAAAGGACCTGTGACTACCTGCAACTTTTGGCATTGACCCTGGAATTGGTATCTTAGGCCATGGGCAAATGCACTCCCTTGAGGGACACCTTCTGATTACCAGGTCTCCCTGCTTACAGTTGTTACAACAGCACCTACCTCTTTCCTGGAGGACAATGGGGGAATTGGTCTGGTGGCTACAAACTCGCCCTCTGATGGCATTGGATTGAACAATAGTCACCACACACACCAGCATGCTGAGCTAGAGGTATGGGAAACAGGATGCATTGTCAGTTTGTTCAGGGGAGCTGGTACCCTCAGGAAGAATTCTAGTCTATCTGGGCCATCTGCTTCCACTCTCATGCAAACAGCAAGTGCAAGTAAGCATTGTGCATTGAGGAGACAAAAAAAATCAAACAGCACTTAAGTGCCAGCGGTTTCAGTAAGTGCTACAGTAGGTCCTGGAGAGCAGAGGCAGTGGTGGCAATGGGCTGCCTTCATACAACTGGTGCTCTAGACGATTGCCCAGTCATCTAATGGTAGCCCTAGCCTTGCATGGGATAAACAGAGGATCCTTAGCTACATACAACGTGGACAGGTGAAACATTGACTATTAGAAATATTCAAAACAGGCCCTGGGACTGACAATGAATGGCAAGAGGGTAACACTAAATGTTTGGTATCTCAGCATTAACCACAGCAAACCTCAACCAATTCACTCTGGCAGGCTGTAAGTGCAATTAATAAACAAAAGTCCTAAAAGAAATACATCTGTATAGGCTGGTCTCATTCTTAGGCTATACCCCTCCTCCCATCTCAATTAACAGATGCAACAGCTCGTTTGTGATGGGATACTGTATAGAAAAATCACAGGGGTCCTGGCAGACTAGGTCTTCCAACTGCTTTGCTAGCAGCGAGGGGAAGGATTTGATTCCTCCTTCTTTTGAGGATTGCTCTGACAAAAAGTTAAGTTAGAAGGGGCTTTTCTTGATCACATTAGGGTTTTTCTGAATTAGTTTTTTTACCCAAAACGGTGGGGTCTAATTGTATTTTTGCTAGTATTAGAGCTATTCAGATTACTACAAAGTTTGTGGATAGATATGGGAAAGAATAGGGTGAGAGAAGGGAACCTTGCATCCTTAAGACTGCACGCCATACTATCTATTCCCTCTACTGCAGACTTTTATGTCAAAGAACATGGCGGAGACAATACAGCATAGCCAGTCTGCTCATCCAAGTGAGCTGCACATCTCTCCATTCCCTCTCAACCTCTGAGACAAAACCATTCTTTAACCCCTTCACAATATCACACACCAAGATAGAATGAAACCGGTCCTAGGACATATCCCTGAGATTATCCACTCAACATCTTTCTTATTTCTAAATCAACTAGAACCTACTCTTCAACTAGTTTTTAATCCAGTTGACCACCCTGACAGAATCCCAGGATTACTCAGTGTATTCTTAAAGAAATTGTGGAAAAAAGTGTACATTTGCAATACAAGCCGAGTACATCTTTTAAGCCTTTTATGGAAGAAACACCAAGGTCCTGGAACCTTTACTTCCTGCCAGATGAATTCTGCCAAACTGGATATAAGCTAAACCACACACGCAGTAAACAAACATTTAGAGTGCCAGCCAAAGAGAATCAAGACATGGAATCAGGGTTAAAACTACTGCTGTCTGGAACCAATGTACTTAAGAAATACCAGAAAAATATGTAAAAAAGTATGATCACAAAACCACATTAATTTAAAAATGAACAGTTGGCAAGATTTAAAAATATCTGTAAGTTAAACACTTTGATAAACTAACATTAATTGGCAACAGTGTTCTGGAAAATAAACTACCTTTGTTACAATCCTAATGGTTTTTGATGGAGCAGAGGCTTTCACAGAGCTGGAATATAAAGCTTGAGTTCTTAAGGAACTTATATAAAGTTATTAAAGGCACACCAAAGCAATCAAGAGGGCCCAGCTATAAGACAACACAAAAGTAGTTCAGAAGCAATGACGATTCTGGAACTGAGAAAAGATTACTCCAGAAATGTTTCATTTCTGAACCCTATAGAGCTGAGAGACTGAGGACTAACAGGAA
This sequence comes from Ichthyophis bannanicus, assembly GCA_033557465.1. Lineage (NCBI taxonomy): Eukaryota > Metazoa > Chordata > Amphibia > Gymnophiona > Ichthyophiidae > Ichthyophis > Ichthyophis bannanicus. The sequence goes on from CM066033.1 coordinate 1,333,359,255, forward strand.
GGCCAGCACAAACGGACCAAAGAGGCAGTAACTAGATAGTCCACAAATACAGCGTGATTGAAAAATCCTTCTGCAGTGAGCAAACCAAACAGCAATGGGGCAGTGTACCTCCCTGCCAGATCCAGAGCAGCTGAGCCACTCAGTCACGGCTGAGCTGCTCCGGCTTTGGTGAGAGGGTTTGCTGCTTTGTCCCACGGACCCACGGTGACTTTGCTTGACTGGTCAGAGAGGTGCAGGGGAACCAGCCGATCGACAATGCCTGAGGTGATTAGGGAGAGCAGTGTTTGGTTGGCAATGACTCTGGTGGGGCGGACTCTGGAGCTGGGGGCATTTGGACATGGTCAGTTTCATGCTGTCTTCTGTTTTCATGCGTTGAGAGTCGTCACATGGGTGGGGTTTCCCTAGTGGGTCATGCTGATGCAAGTAGGGGGAAGAAAGAAAAGAATTGGCCTGTGTGGGTCACTGGCAGGATGGTTGGGCGTTGTTACTGTCTCTGTGCAGGTCAGTTTGTCTTTGGTTTGCTCACTGCGGAGGGACTTTTCAAACACACTGTACATTAAACAGCCAAATAGGTATAATGTTTAACAAAATTCCCTTCTCAGTGATAATCTGCAAAAAAACCTGGGGTCCATTTTTATTTAACAGGTTTTTTATACCACTATCATTTTAGTCAAAGCAGTTTACACTGTAACTTAAACTTGATAATGTACATTAAACAGACATTGATAACCCTCCATTGCCTCAGAAGAATCCAGGTTAAGTGACTTGCTCAAGGCCACAATATGTACTATTGGGAATCAAACCCTGGTCTCTTGGTTCCCAAACCAGTGCCCGAACCACTAGGCTACTCTTCCACTTGAGCTTATAACATGGCCTCCTAAATTGGCCTCTCTAAAAATGTACTAGGGCTGCATTTCTAAATTTATAATTATACAACTAAAGAGAAGAACATGACCATGGATAGTCAGTATAATGAGTTTAAACACCTGACTTGGCCAAGTTTCGGATACAAAGGCCTTTGTCAGATGTCTAAAATTCAACATATACATAAAACAGCACATGAATACATAAACAAAATAAAAAACAAAACAAACTTTTAAAAATTATATAAGCTGAGTTTTGTATCTTTGTAGTAAGATCACGCTGGGTACACAAGTTATAGGAAGCTTTGCAGTGGCCCCGAGTGCGTTGGATATAGAAGGACAAAGCCCTCTTACAGTCCAAGGTATGAAGGACCATCTCCGCCCAACTGGAGTGAGGTCTTGGAAAGAAGGTAGGGAACACTACTTCCTGGTTGAGATGGAAGGGCGATACTTTGGGGTGAGTGAGAAGCACCACTCTGTTCTTGTAGAACCTGATATAAGAGGCCTCCACCACCAGGGTTTGAGGCTCACTAACTCTGCGAGTGGAGGTGAGTGCAACCAGGAAAGCCACCTTCCAAGAGAGGTAGCGAAGGTGGCAGGTACTGGCTTGAAGGGTGGACGCATTAGCTGCCCTAACACTACGTTGAGGTCCCATTTGGTTGCCAGAGGGCGAACCGGGGGCTTCGATAGGAGCAGGCCCTAAAGAAAACAGGTCAAAGGCTGGACCGAGAAGAGCTTGCCATCTACTGGGTGGTGGTGTGCCATCAGGGCACTAAGGTGCACTTGGACCGAGTTAGACTTAAGCCCGGATTGTGAGAGGTGGAGAAGGTACTGTAACACCAATCCCATCAGGCAGGAGAACGGGTCAGCCCCACGCTCAGCGCACCAAGCCGAAAACCTGTGCCATTTGAGGGCATAAGCCTTCCTAATAGAGGCCTTGGGAGAGGCCAGCAGAATCTCTTCCACCTCAGCCGAAAGGTTGAAAGGGGCCAGAGTCACCCTCTCGGCAGCCATGCTGTCAGCGACAGGGATATCAGGTTGGGGTGCAGAAGAGCCCTCCTCCTGATATGAGTCCCGGAGAGGTCCCCAAGGGGATGGAGGTCTCCACTGACAACCAGAGGAGCAATGGGAACCATGGTTTCCTGGGCCACCAAGGGGCTGTTAGGGTGAGCGAGGCCCTGTCGCGGAGGGTCTGGAACAAGATTTTGGCAATCAGTGGTGTGGGAGGGAAGGCGTACATGAAGCCCTCTGATCATGAGACAAGAAACGCGTCTGCTGCCACTCTGGAGGAGTGGCCTGCCGGGAACAGAAGCGGGGCAACTGGGAGTTGTCCAGACTAGTGAACAGGTCCATCACAGGTTCCCCCAGATCTGTAAAAGCCAATTGGCTACCCTGGGGTCCAGCTGCCACTCGTGTGGCTGGAGGACTCTGCTCAGCCTGTCGGCCAGAAGGTTGTCCTGGCCTGGTAGGTACACTGCCTGCAGGATATCCTGTTGGATTACATACGAGCAGAGGACCGAGATCCCGACAGAGGGCACGAGACCCCGTGCCCCCCTGCTTGTAAACAGACCATCGCTATCTGATTGTCCATCTGGACGAGCTCCGGCTGGTGACAGATGGTGGCAAAAGACTCGCATGGCTAAGTATATGGCCTGCAACTCCAGGAGGTTGATCTGCTGGGTGCTCTCGTCTAGTAATGAGTTGCCCTGGGTGCAGAGCTCCCTGCATTGGGCTCCCCAGCCTAGCAGGGAGGCGTCTGATGAGAAACCTCGAAGGGCTGGGGCCTGAAAGGGCATGCCTGCCTCTAGATGCTGGAGAGATTGCCACCAGACCAGGGAGTCTGCCAATTGGCGGGTAACAGACTGTCTTGGAGGCGTCCTGTTGCCTGAGACTACTGGTCCCAGGGACACTACTGCACCACCCTCATGTGGAGGCGAGCGTCTGGGGTGACGTGGACCATGGAGGCCATGTGCCCGGGGAGGCGCAGAAGCAGCCAGGCAGGCACCAAGGGACAGTACTGTACCTGTGCCAGAGTCCTGAGACGGTCAGCTCAGTCCCTTGGCAAGGCGGCCTTCGACTGGAGAGTGGCACGCTTTGCTCCAATGAACTCCAAACACTGTCGGGAGGAGGTGAGACTTGGGATAGTTTATAACAAAACCCAAGTGCTGCAGAACCTGGATGGTGCATGCAGTGGCCTGTTGCACGTCTGAGGCCATGCCTCCCTTTATGAGCCAGTCATCCAGTTAGGGAAAGAAAGACCCCCTGGAGATAGAGGAAGGCGGCCACAACTGCCAGGCATTTTGTGAAGACTCCTGGGGCAGAGGCCAAGCCAAAAGGTAGTAGTACCCTGTACTGAAAATGTCTGCCCCCCCCCCCCACTAAGAACCGCAGATACTTCCTATGGTTGGGGTGAATGAGGATGTGGGTATGGGCATCCTTGAGATCTAAGGAGCATAGCCAATCTCCCTGCTGGAGGTATGGCAGCAAAGTTCCAAGGAGAGCATTTTGAACTTCTCCCTCAGCAGGAATTTGTTGAGGTTGCGCAGGTTGAGGTTAGGCCTTAGGCCCCCTGTTCTTTTTAGCACGAGGAAGTACCTGGAGTAGAATCCCTGCCCTTGAGATGGTGGAGGGGAGACCTGAACAGCTCTCCTGGGAAATAAGGGGGAGATGTCCGAGTCAGGTGGAGGAGGTAACCCTCCCTGACCACCCAAAGCGCCCATGAATCTGTGGTGATGGCTAACCACCTCTGGGCATAGTGAGCCAGACATCCCCTGTGGGCTGCTGATCTTCTTGGGGAAGACGCTATGCTCAAGGAGTCAAACTCCCCCTGGCCGGGCAGGAGCCGGTGCCTGGGGTTTTGGAGCCTTCTGCTTACGAGAGCCACGTCTATGTCCCAAACACTTGCTAAAATCATTAATGTCGGCCGCCTGGTGACAGCCCAGACCCCTACAATTGATTATTGTTCCCCCCCCCCTCTCGTTCAATGTTCCACCGCTTTGACCCGGTGAAAAGCGGGATATAAATGCAGCTAAATAAATAAATGCCCAAGTCCCTTGGCCTACTGACCCTGTTGGGGAGCTGGGGAGGCCTGAAAAGGTGGGTAGTTTCTGAAAGCAGCCCCTTTCCTTGGGTTTAAGGGCATTTTACCCGAGCCCTTCTGTTGGGGAGGGGCAGCGGTCTTTTTTTAAGAGCCTGGTCCTCGTCATGAACTCTGTCTCCAGCTCGGCAGCCTTGTTGGTCATGAGTTTGCCTTGGCATGGGACATTGACCAATTTGTCCTGAACCTGCTGCTTGAGGTCAGACAACTGTAGCCAAGCCTGGCGTTGTGCACCAATGCCCGCCGCTGCTACACAAGCTGCCAACTCAAACCTATCATAGGCCGCTCGAGACCTGAATTTGGAGCACTAGCAGACTGCCTTGGCCAGGTGCTTGAACTGCTGCAAGGGATCCTTGGAAAGACCAGCTGAGAACCAACTAGTTCCTTTGCCAGGTCTCTCAAGTAGATGCCCATGCACAGCTGGTAGGCCTAGATGCAGCTGATGAGCATTGAACCCTGGTAGCACTTTCTGAGGGCATCCAGGGTATGGGCCTCCCTGCCGGGGAGGCACCGAGGAATGCATCTTCTGGCTTTTCGGCCAACACATGGCCAACTTCACCACCATGGAGTTATGTGGCAGCTGTGACTTTTGGAAGCCTGGGCTCCAGCTGACTCGATACATTGAGTCAAGCCATTTGCTCACAACCAGTACAGACGCTGTTGTCTCCCACAACTGGAGCATCAGCCGTTCCATCATGGGAGGAATAGGCAAAATGAGATATCCGCGGAAGAGCCTCGTACTGGAGGATTTCCAACTCATCCGCCTGAGGATCCTCCTCCAACTCAGTAGGGAATGCCAGGGCTTTCGACATATCCTTGATGAAATCAAGGAAGCCCATATCCTCTGGCAGGGGACCGCTAACAGGGCTCCGAGATGGGAGAGTCGGATGGGACGTTGCGGTGGCGACAGGTATTGGGGGATTCCTCATCCTCTGTCTCCCACTTGGAGTAGTCTGTCGAGGACTCGGAGGGCTGCTAAGCAGGCCTCGGGGCTCCCAATGCTCCATAACCGGTGCCCGGCACACTTGCTAGGGAGGATCGCAGTCCCATCAAGCGGGACTCTGATTGCGACCTCAGCCGAGGATTGACTCAAGGCCGAAGGAACTCGAGGATTGGCTCGGCCTCCAGGGACATCGTGGATGTCGAGGGCCCAGTGGTCGGGCGGATGAACCAGTCATGCCGGACAATAGCGCCCACTGCTGGTTCATGAAAACAGACAAACTGCGCTCTAGGACCGCCATTCTGGACTCTGAAGCCTTCAGTGCAGGCAAAGAGGGACTTGGGCCCGAAGCCGGCTCCCCCAAAGGGGATTTCCCGATGAGGATGGTGTCTGGTGATCAAGACTGGTCTGAGATAGAGTCCTTTTGGGGGACCTTTGCAGGCCGCTCCTTCTCCGAAGCCTCGGATGAGTGCCTCAGACTGCGGGTCCAGGCCCACGAGGCACCCGGCCCGTTTGAATCTTCCCAAGATGCCGCCTTTGAGGGTTTCTTCTTCCTGGGTTCCTTCGAGGGAGATCCCCTTTCTGAGGACCCATGACAGGGCTCGTGTACGGAGTGTTCCGCCTGAGGCGTCGAGGTCTCAGATGAGGCCCTAGCCTTTGGAGGCACTAGGAACTCTGGGAAAAACTTGTTGTGCTGCTGCTGGCAGCTCTTGAGGACCTTGCTGGACATCCTTTTGCAGAGACCACAGGCTGCCGGATTGTGATCTAGCCTGAGGCAGTGGAGACAGCAGTCGTGTGTGTTAAAGACAATTTTAGAGCACCGATCACACTTCTTAAAGCCACTGGTAGCTATGGGGGAAAAAAATGAGTGGAGGAGTGGCCTAGTGGTTGGGGCAAGGTACTTCAGGCCGGAAGGTCGGGGGTTCAAATCCCACTAGTGAACAGCAACCTTGGGTCGGAAGGACTGGGGTTTCTAGTCCCACAGGTGCTCCTTGTGGTCTTGGGCAAGCCACTTAACCCTCCATAGCCCATGTTCCCTGTAAAATAGTTATCTCCAAGTTATAATGCCCTGTTCAATGTAATTTCAGTTTGTTCAATGTAAACCGCACTGATGCAGAATAGCGCGGTATATAAGAGAATGTAAATAAATAAATCCCTGCGAGGTGGAAGACACTCTGGGCTGCCAGTTGGAAAAAAAAGGCACCAAGACACCAAAGAAAAGAAGAATGAAAAACTACAGAAATAGAACCGAGCTTGATGCAGAGGCAATGATTTCGGGTGGTGGGACAAAGTTCCCTCTAATTTTCTGTAGGCTGTGTGCACATAAAATATCAGCTGTGCAGCTTTTGAAGGAAGGTTAAATTTTTGTGCGCCACATAATGACACTTGGAATTATATACTTTAAAATTTGACTACTGTCAGACGGCTGCCTAGGGTGAGAACTTACACAATCTTGACGATGCATATATTCATATGATTCTTGCAAGGTATTGTGGGTAATGTAGTTCTTTCACTCCCAAACACAGCTGAAGACAATAATTGAGTTGTGATACCAGTGGTAAGGCCAATAAAATACTTCTTTTATTAATGGGGTTTAATTCACCCAGCACAAATATGCTTGGTAGCAATATAAATGAGGTTACTTGCTTGCAGTGTTTAAATGGATAACATAAAGTCACAAAGCAAATCAGAAAACAACCTTCAGCTTGTCAGGCAATTAGCTAATGTTTTCTTAGCAAATAATTACCAAATGAAAAAGGCACAAAGAAATAAATGAACTTTGCTTGTTAGGTTAACTTCTGCTTATTTTCCACACAGATCCCAGCAGTGATTCTCCCTTGCTCACACACACAATCAGGTGCAGCTTTAATTACTATCAATTGACCAGCTGAAAGCCTTTAGCTGGCTGGCTGCTACTGTGTGAACCCAAATCCTGCTTTAAGAGCTGTTTGCAGTGGAAATAAAGAACAAAGTTAGGTTTCTTTGTGATGGCTGAGGTGTTTGCTCACAGAAAGCTAGCAATAGCATTTAGATAGAGAACAGTCCATGTAATGAATAGTTTCATCTGCTGTATCTCCCCCTTCATCAATCAGCATAGGGTCACTATCATACATTGGCACAGACGAGTCTTTCATTAAGGCACTATCATGAGAATGCTTATTCCCTTGCTGCCATTCTCTATTATAGATAGGGTCTGGATCAGTGTTCATACCTGAGCCTCTCCTGCTATCATAATTCCTCTCTGTATAGCCTGGCCAGTATGTAATCCAATTCTGATGTCCAGCCTTCCAATCTTGATCCCTGGACACTGGATCTCCTCTCACATACCTTCTGGCCTTGGTCTGAAAGTCCTTTCCACGTGCAGTCTTCTCTCTTCCAGGTAGCCCCTGGTGATTCCTATCTCTGCCAATCCATTCCTCTGGCTGACTCCAGTCCAATGGACTCTGCTGGCACTTGGAATACCTCCCAGTATAGGTACTGCCTTGGAATCTCCCAGACCTTCCAATAGCCTTCCTTCTTTTCCTTCCAGAGAGTTTCCTTCTCTCTCTATCCGCTTGGCTTGGCTTCTGTTTCTCCAAGTGATGTTGGTGCTTGTAGCCATTGCTGTATCTTTTCCTGAAGCTCTCCCTGAAGCTGTTATCTGAAGAATAAGCTCTATTCTTATTCTGTCCTAATGTGTGCTCCTCCCTAACACAGCGCAGCTGTGTTGAATCATGCCCTGCCCTTTGAGATGAGTGCTTAGGGATTACCTCATAGCTCTCTTGATTGCACACACGTTTTCTCACTTCAGCCCCTCTCATGGCTGCTGGAAACCTGGTGCACTCTGGGACTGGTAGTCTTTTATGTGAAAACTCTGTTTTCTTACTTCTACCAAAACTGACAGGTTGCTTGTTCAGAGTCACATCATCTTTTCTATAGCTCCTACCTGAGCTATGATAAGCTTCCTTATCACACTACACGTCAGAATACAGTATGTACAACACATTGATTGCACTAGAAAATATTGTAGAACTTGTGAAAACCGTAAATACGCAACAACTTTTAAATTTTAAGACATCTGTGTTGTTTTCTATCAGAATCAGAACCAAAATTTTTGTGCGCTCTGTTGTAAAGTATGTGCGCTCGCTTGGCGAGGTGTGTGCGCGCGCACATGCGCACAGCTTAGAGGGAACAGTGTGGTGGGAAGAGTATTGGTGCGATACCGGAGGCGAGTATGAAAACTCGGGGAGAAAAATCAACTTTTTCCAGGGACAAGCTAGACAGACGTCTAAAGGGCTCTGTGGAAAAAAGGAGACTGAGCAAGATGGCACCCTTTGGCAGGAAGGGGACCACGCATGCGTGGTGGCATCTCCGAAAGGCTTTCTATGAAAACTGGGGGGATATGCTTCCACGAGGGCTCAGTCAGTGCTGTCGTCACCCATATGTGAGGACCAACTTCCTGCTTGTTCCCAGAGAAAAATTAGGTTCCTAAATCAAGGCAAATTAATAGCAGGCCTAAATTTAGCTGAATTTTCAGCTGATAACTTAGGCTCCTATGTCTGGCTGAAAACAGGGGACAAATCTGGGAATCTAATTTAGGCACATTCCTAAACTTAATAATCATTGTTTTTAAGCAATATATGATGGTGTTTTGCAATCACCCTCTCTACTGCTTGTTTTCTTGCATCAATGACAAGCAGAGATGATTAGATTTAAAAAATCTTATTAAAAAGAGCCTCCATGTAAAAGATCAGTTATCAGAGGAAGCCAACTCTTAAGTACTCCCCCCAATCCATAACAGTACTCAACAAGCCCGTTGTAGAGCATTCTAATTCTATGCCCCAACTACTTTGAACTCCCTCCCAACCAACATAAACACCAGACTTCCCAACCTTATGTAAACTCCTTAAGACTCACCTCGTCACCCTCCACTTTTACCTCCTCCCCACCAACAACCAAACACCTTCCATAATTTGCACCTACAACCCACCACACCAATATATAGACAGACCACAACACTCTTACTCAACATATCAAGCACCACAAGAATGCATAGACAGTTCATTAACCTGTACACAGTTAATCCTGTATATAAACATTCCCTATCGGCCTACTCCTTGTTCATTGTACAAAGTTATCTGTTCTAATGTAAACATTCCTTGTGTTTCTCCAGTTCACTGTAAACTGCTTTGACCACTATTAAAACCACTATATAAACTTGGCCAAATAAAATAAATACTCACCTGCTAAAGCTTCCTAAACTTGAAGACATAGCCAATGATTAGTATACAAATAAAAGTCTATAAAGCAGCTTACACAAAGCAACAGAGCTTCCAATACATGCCTTATTTCACTTGAAGAAACTTGAAAGTGCTAGCAAAGACCACCTATTTTGTTTGCTTAGTCATGACATCATACAAGGCATTCACTTTCCACTAATTCTGCAACAAATGAGTAAATACATGACAAGGGAAGATAGCTTTACAGCATGCCTGAGAGAGAAAGTAAGGGCAAAGATTTAGACAAAGGGAGAAGAAATCCTGTCAAAAAAAAAAAAAAAGACACCATAGGGTGGTATGTGCAAGTTTACATGCAAATATTTGAGCTTTTTGGCCTTATGGCAGAAGGTTCTGCTTTCCAAAATGCATGATGGTTGCAAAACAGAGGATCCCATTCTTTGCTTTTGATTAATACAAACAGTAGTGCTGAGGCCCCAGTGTCTGAGAAGAATGCGGCTCTAGGCAAAGGCATGACAGGGGTGACCTGCACAAAGCGGCAGGTACAACCCTAAACAAAGGGATAGATGACAGGCATCATAACTCTAGCAACTTTACTTGGCAGTCAATACTGACAGTATTTTTCTTTATCTGCCATCATAGTATGTTACTATGTACAGCTCATTAAGTAGCTACAATGATATAGGCCAAGGAACATGAATTCTCCAGGACCAAGCAGGAAGTCAGTCCTCACATATGGGTGACGTTGGTGCCGATGGAGCCCCCGTGCGGAGCATTTCCCCAGCTTTCAAGGAAAGCCTTTGGGAATGCAGCAGGCATGCACGGTCCCCTTCCCTCCCAAAGGTGCCATCTTGCTCAGTCTTTCTTTTTCCGCAGAGCCCAATGGACGTGAGTTCGTGTCACCCGAGAAAAGTAGATTTTTTTTCGTCTATTTTGTTTTTTTCTGATCCAGTTCGACACCAGTTCCCCTTCCCGCCTGGGCTCGGTACACCGGTATTGAGTCAGGAGTTTTGATTTTTGGTTTTTGTCCTTCGTGACTAGCGTTCGCGCTCTTTTTGTGTTTTCACTGGCAGCCCAGTCTTTTGACCTTGCAGGGGCCCTTTTCCCCTCCCGATGGCTGCCAGCGGGTTCAAAAAGTGTGATCGGTGCAAGAAACTTATGTCTCTCACCGACACACATGACTGCTGTTGCTGTTGCCTCGGGTCTGACCATGATCCGCTGGCCTGTGGCCCATGTGGCAAAATGTCGAAGGCACTTCGGAGCCGTCAGCATTAACGTGAGAGAATTTTCTCAGAGTCCGCGTCCGGCCGGGCCCGGACTTCGTCAGAGGCCTCGACATCTCGGGAGTCTGACCCTGAGCGCCGTCGGGGTTCCTCTGAGAGGGAGTCTCACACCCAGGAGCACAGAAGGAAGCAGCTCGCGAAGGCGGCGTCGGTGGAGGCTCCTGGATCCTCAAGGGCCAGGTCGCCTAGCCCTGACTGCCGCCCTGGGCTCTCGGAGTTGGAGAGGCTGTCCAAGTTACCTCGTGTGGAGCCGGAGTCCAAGTCACGTAAGTGCTGTTGCCCTCGTGGACTCTCCTCTGGTGGAGCCGACGTTGGGACCGACGCTGTCGGGACATGAGTCGGGGGCTGCTGAGTCTCCTGAGCATGGACTCAGGTTGATGGCCTTGGAGAGCAGCTTGGCTGCCTTCATGGAACAGCAGCGGGTGCTGATCACCGTCTGACCAGTGCATCTGCCCCGACCACCAGGACCTCGACGTCCAAGTCAATCCCGGAGACCAATCCAATCCTCGAGTCAATGAAGTCTCGAGTCGATCCTCAGTCAAGGTCCCCCTCGACCTCCCGTGCGGGGCCGAGATCGTCGACGCCGATACCCTCGGCATCGGGGTGGGTGGCACTGAGGCCCACATGGCCGGAGCCGCTCGATTCCTCCTCGGAATCGTCGGCGTGGGAAACAGAGGACGAAGAGTCCCCGGACACCTTCCGGACTCGGTGCATCCCTTCGGACTCACCGGAGTCCGAGCCTTGGAGAAGGTCCCCCACCCCGGAGGATACCCGGTTCTCGGACTTCATGAGGGACATGGCCAAAGCCTTGGCCTTCCCTGCGGATGCCGAGGAGCAGCCTCGAGCCGAGGAGCTCGAAGCCCTCCAGTATGACTGCCCTCTGAAGGAAGCCTTTACTGTACCGGTTCCTCCGATGCTGGAACGGCTGCTCTTCTGTATGTGGGAGGCACCGGCCTCGGCGCCAGTTCTTAGCAAATGGGTCAATTCCATTTATCGAGTCCGTAAGAGCCCTGGGTTCCAAAAGGCGCAGCTACCGCACAACTCCATGGTGGTGGAATTGGCCATGCACCGCCTGAAGAGTCAGATGATGCACTCCTCGGTGCCCCCCAGCCGGGAGGCCCGGAACCTGGATGCCCTCGGTAGAAAGTGCTTCCAGGGCTCTATGCTATCTTGCCGTGTCCAGACCTACCAGCTGTACATGGGCATGTACCTACGAGACTTGGCAAAGGAGATTGCCAGGTTCTCAGCTGGCCTCTCCGAGGAACCTTTGCAGAGGTTCAAGGCTTTGTCAACAGGGATCCGAGAGTGCTCGAAGTTTCTCTCTCGAGCAGCCTATGACGACTTCGAGGCTTCGACCCGGGTAGCCATGGCCAGCATCGGTGCACGCCGTCAGGCCTGGCTGCAGTCATCAGACCTGGAGTCATGGGTACAGGACAAGTTGGTCAATGTCCCCTGCCGAGGTGAAAAACCTTTTTGGTAAGCCCATGACTGAATAGGCTGCAGAAATCTAAGACTCTCACCAGGACAAGGCTGTCCAGGAAGACTTCTACCCCTTCTCAGAAAAAGAAGGTCTGGGGAAAGAAGCCCTTTTTCCCGAGGAAGGGTGCTGCTTACAAATCCTACCCTCAATATCAGGCCTCTCCAGCTCTCCAACAGGGCCAGCAGGCCAAGGGGCAGGGGCATGGGCCCTGTAGGCAGAAGACCCCCAAGCACTAACTCCGGCTCCTGCACAGCAGGGAGCAGGGTTTTGATTCCCACAGCATAGCCTCTTCTCCACAGCTGGCTCCACTCAGCACAGGTCGTCGGCTGACCCTGTATGCCTACAGGTGGCCAGCCATCACAGGGGATACCTGGGTACTCAGCATAGTCCAAAAGGGCTACATGCTCCACTTCCACCAGCTACCCCCTCCTACTTTCCAGTGGAGCCTCCAAGACTCCATCTGCACAGAAACTTCCTCCTTCAGGAGTTGGCAAGTCTTCTAAAGGCAACGTATGGCAACGTAATCCAAATTTGAAGGACATTTTGAGTCCCTCTTTTTTACGATCTGTAACTCCTATAATTTCTGATAGTTCAGGACATAGAAAATGTGGAGTGTGTTCTTGTTGTGATGTGATGTGGGAGACTGATAGGTTTGTTTATAATGGTCAGCAGATTTACTTGAAAGATAATACTTCATGTAATTCAGATTTTGTGATTTACGGGATCCTTTGCCCGTGTAGGCTTCTTTACATAGGTAAGACAGTTAGGAGTTTTCGTATTCGGTTACTTGAACATAAAAGTAAGCTCCATTGTCAACGTAAGGAAGCACCAATGGTTGAACATTGTTTAAATTTCCAGCATAAATTTAGTGATTTTCAATGTTTTGTGATTCAACATATCCGGAATGGTTCGAAAGGCATGTCACGTGATCGGTTCCTTTTGTATAGGGAGCAATGGTGGATTTTTCATTTAAAAACGATCTCTCCTAATGGCTTAAATTCTTGTATTGAATGGGGAGTTTGTTTGTGATTTGTCTATTGGGGAAGTTAAGTTCGGGCTCATTATGAGTCGTGCCTGTGCTTGCTAGGAACGTTGAAGGGGGGTGGGTTTCTGTTTCTTAATTGATTTATCTAGTGTGATCAGTTGTTTAGCCTGCTTAATTACGATTTTAGCTATTTGTGATAGCTGGGTAGGAGTTCTGGGTATATATCACGTGTCCGGAAGCACACGCTGTTCTGAAACCAGCGTTGATGCATGAGGGAGAATGGCGGTTTTGAAGCCTAGCTCTGATGAGTGGCGGTGAGCAGTCTTGGGACATCTAGCTGGGAGTTAAAGTAATTTTTGGTAAGCGTTTAAGATCTTGTTGCAGTATATATAAGGAGTTTTTATGGGTTGCGGCATTATAGTAAGCTATTTTTATTTTATTTTTTTTTAGAGTTGGATCCCCTTGATACAGCGGTAGCGAAACGCTAACATAAGATGTCTTGAAAAGGCGTCGGGGGCACTCAATCTCATCTTGATTCACAATTTGTACATTTGGTGGTATCTTAAAAATTGAGAGCTGTGATGGTACACTGTTTTTGATAGATAATTGTGTATGATATATGTCGTGAATCAGGATGAGGGTGTATAGCGAGTGAGAACCATTGATGTTATTACAACTCCTGATTTGGTTTTATCAGTGAGTGTATTCTGAGGCTCTCACTCGCGGGCTATGTTTAAAATGTTTGCAAAGTGTTTAGATTTGCTGAAGTCTTATATTTAAATTTATGAGGTATCATATGTAGGCTTCGATATAGGCTTTATAGTTAAGTCTTCTAAAGGAACAGGCGGTGGAACTGGTGCCTCACCACCTGGAAGGGCAAGGCTTCTACTCCAGGTACTTCCTGGTACCAAAAAGGACAGGAGGCCTCTGGCTTATTCTAGACTTGCAAAACCTAAACAAGTTTCTGGAGAGGGAAAAGTTCAAGATGCTTACCCTTGGGATACTGCTGCCCTACCTCCAGCAGGGAGACTGGCTATGCTCCTTAAACCTAAAGGATGCTTATACTCACATCCTCATTCATCCAGACCACAGACAATCTCTCAGATTTGTGGTGGGAGGAAACCATTTTCAGTGCAGGGTACTTCCCTTTGGCCTAACCTCTGCCCCCAGGGTTTTCACCAAATGCCTGGCGGTGGTGGTGGCCTATCTCAGGAATCAGGGAATTTTTGTCTTCCCATACCTGGACGACTGGCTCATCAGGGTCCAGTCTCTCCAGGAGGCCAGACAAGCCACTCTTTGCACTGTTCTTCAGCATCTGGGCTTTGTCATAAACTACGCAAAGTCCACTTTGCTCCCCTCACAGAGCCTAGAGTTTATAGGGGCAAGATTAGACACCATGCAGGCAAGAGCTTACTTGCCCGAGGACAGGGCCCACAGACAGATGGACTTGGCAAACCAGTTCCAAAGCAATTCTCAGGTCTCTGCCAGTTACTTCCTGCGGCTCCTGGGCCACATGGCATCCACAGTACACGTGACTCCGAATGCCCGTCTGCACATACGGGCTGCTCAGTGGTGCCTCAGAGCTCAGTGGGCGCAGGCCACAGGCGACCTCCGAGACAGAGTAAAGGTGTCCAAACCACTTTTAGACTCCTTGCAGTGGTGGCTACATCTCCCAAACCTTCTCAGGGGGTACCTTTTCAGGCTCCAGCACACACAAGGGTGCTGACGACCGATGCTTCCTTAAAGGGCTGGGGTGCACATTGCCAGGGCACGTGCACTCAAGGCCTCTGGTCTCCTCGGGAGGCCACACAGCAGATCAATCTTTTGGAGCTGAGAGCAATCCGCTTGGCTGTACAGACTATTTCTCATGCCCTCTCTCACCAGACTGTCTTAGTTCAGACAGACAATCAGGTGGCAATGTTCTATGTGAATAAACAAGGGGGCACGGGGTCCAGGCTCCTATGTCAGGAGGCGCAGGCCCTTTGCTCCTTTGCAGTCAAACAAGGCATGTTTCTCAAAGCACTTTATCTACCTGGTCAGGAGAACTTCTTAGCAGACAGGCTAAGCAGGATTCTCCAGCCCCACGAATGGCAGTTGAATCCATTGGTGGTCCAGCAGATCTTCCTACGATTGGACTTGCAAAGAGATCGATGGATGGAAGTCCCCCTGAACTGTCAGCTGCCCAGGTTTTGCTCCAGAGAGCCGCATCCCCTGAGAATGGCAGCAGATGCTTTTCTGATCTCTTGGTCTACGGGCCTCCTGTATGCGTTTCCTCCCATGCCCCTGGTGACCAGAACTCTGTTCAAGATTCTCCGGGATAAATTGGAAGACTGGGCATCAAAATGGCAGATGAAATTTAATGTGGACAAGTGCAAGGTTATGCACCTAGGGAAGAACAACCCAAACTATAGTTACACGATGCAAGGTTCCACATTAGGAACCACCACCCAGGAAAAAGATTTAGGCGTCATTGTGGATACCATGTTAAAACCCTCGGCCCAGTGTGCAGCGGCGGCCAAGAGAGCAAATAGAATGCTAGGTATGATAAGGAAAGGAATGGAAAATAAAACAAAAGATATTATAATGCCTCTATATCGTTCCATGGTGAGACCGCACCTTGAATATTGTGTGCCATTCTGGTCGCCGTATCTTAAAAAGGATATAGTGATTTTAGAAAAGGTTCAGAGAAGAGCCACCAAAATGGTAAAGGGGATGGAAGGATACTCCTATGAAGAAAGGCTAAAAAGGTTAGGGCTCTTTAACCTGGAAAAGAGACGGCTGAGGGGAGATATGATAGAAGTCTATAAATTAATGAACGGAGTGGAATGGGTAAACGTAGATCGACTGTTTACGTTATCAGAATATAGAAAGACTAGGGGACATGCAATGAAGCTACAGGGTAAACTATTTAAGACTAATAAAAGAAAATATTTTTTCACTCAACGTGTAATCAAACTCTGGAATTTGTTACCGGAGGATGTAGTAAAGGCTGTTAGTGTAGCTGGGTTTAAAAAAGGTTTGGACAAGTTCCTGGAGGAAAGGTCCATAAACCATTATTAAGAAGTGACCGAAGATATCAATGCTTGACCCAGTACAAGCATTGTGGAACTTGTGTCTCTTGGGGATACTGCTAGGTACATATGACCTAGATTGGCCACTGTTGGAAACAGAATACTGGGCTTGATGGACCCTTGTCTGACCCAGTATGGCATATCTTATGTTCTTATGACAAGGCCTTGGTGATTCTGGTAGCCCCCAGATGGCCGAGGCAACTGTGGTTTCCACTTCTGCTACAGTTGGCGGTGGAAACTCCTTTCCCTCTGGGGTTGCAACACGATCTCCTGTCTCAAGATCAGGGTTCCCTTCTGCACCCCAATCTCAGGTCCCTTAATCTGATGGCATGGCTGCTGAAAGGATAGTGCTAGCTCCCTTGCTTTACCTAAGGAGGTTGAAGAGGTGGATTTGGCCTCTAGGAGGCAGTCCACCAGAAAGTCCTATGCCCTCAAGTGGCGTAGGTTCACGATATGGTGTGCTCAGTGCAATGAATATCCTTTCTTGTGTCTTGTGTCAGTAGTACTGCAGTATCCACTTCACTTGTCAGACCTAGGCCTTAAGTCTAACTCTGTTCGGGTCCACCTCAGTGCTCTATCAGCGCACCACTCACCGGTGGAGGGACAGTCTGTCGGTTCATCCCTTGGTGTCCCGCTTCCTCAGGGGTATGCTTCTTCTCAAACCTCCGGTTTGTCCACTGGCGACTGAGTGGGATTTGAATGTGGTCTTGCAGCAACTTACTCGCCCACCGTTTGAGCCGATGGCTACTTGCCATTTGCGCTTCCTTTCTTGGAAAGCACTCTTCCTGGTAGCTCTTACCTCAGCCAGTCGTGTGAGTGAACAAGCAGCTCTGGTTTCTGATAGACTGTACACACGGTTCTATAGGAACAGGGTGATCCTATGGACCCACCCGAAGTTCCTTCCAAAAGTGGTCTCCTCTTTCCAGGAGGTGGTTCTTCCGACCTTCTTTCCCAGGCTGCATACCAGCCGGGCTGAAACAGTCTTGCATACCCTGGACTGTAAGAGGGCGTTGTCTTTTTACATAGAACGTACGAGGGGGCATCAAAGGGCCACTCAGCTCTTCGTCTCCTTTGACCCTAATAAACTAGGGTTACCCGTCTCCAAGCATACGTTGTCCACTTGAGTAGCAGATTGTATCGCCTGGGCGTATAAGGCAGCCGACCTCCCCTTGCAGGGTCGAGTCACGGCCCACCGTGTCAGGGCGAAAGCCGCGTCAGTAGCTCATCTCTGCTCTGTTCAGTTGGCAGACATCTGCCGGGCCGCTACTTGGTCTTCAAGCCAGACTTTTGCAGCCCACTACTGCCTCGAGAGAGAGTCCCAAAGGGACAGTGCTTTCGGACAGGCGGTACTCCGTAATCTGAGGTTTAGGCAACTCCTACCCTCCGGCCCTTCTGTTGGGCTACCGTATGGGGGCGTTCTCAGAGGATATTCTTCTCACAAATGCTGAGGCTCTTGAGAGGGAGCCATTTTTCAGCTTAGGGTTCCCGGTAGCCTAGAGCTGGGGAGTCCCATATGTGAGGACTGACTTCCTGCTTGGTCCTGGAGAAAGTAGTTACTCACCTGTAACAGGTGTTCTCCAGGAGCATGTCAGTAGTTATGTCATCAGACTGAGCAAGATGGCACCCTTGGGTGGGAGGGGGACCGTGCATGCATGCTGCATTCCCAAAGGTTTTCCTTGAAAGCTGGGGAAATGCTCCGTACGGGGGCTCCATTGGCGCCGACGTCACCCATATGTGAGGACTGATTCCTGCTGCTCCTGGAGAACACCTGTTACAGGTGAGTAACTACTCTTTCCATAACAAGGAACAATGACCTTGAAGAAATGGCTCCAGGCTCCACAAAGCACACGTCCTGTAATGTTTGTCTGCAGCAGCTGGAAGGTCTGGACAAGGCTATACATGGATTCTAATTCCTGGCTGGAAGCATCTTTAAAAGAACAGAAGGTTGTGTATTATCGGATTCATATTCTTACAGATGCGGTTTTCCTTGGCCGTGGACTGACAGCCTGGTCACACCAGCAGCCCAGTAAGAGCAGTCGTAATGAACAGAAAATGGACTATTTGCTGCAGCTGCTCCTGCTACCACACTCAATACATGCTGAGAAGACACATTGCTGTTTTACTGTCTGCCTTCGAGACGGATCCTACTGACTATTTAATTTGCTTCATTGTGCCTGCACTTAGTTCTGAAGCCTATCGACAGCTTTCTGTGTGGCGAACAGGCGTGTAGGCAGCCTACTACATGGTCTGGCACATAAGACTAGTGGAAGTATCTTGACAGTTATGCTGAGAGACTAGAACTCTAGCAGAGTATGAAAACTGACTAAAGGCTGCTAGCTGGTGCATAAACTTGCTTACTGAGGCCCGGTTGTATTTTATACAACCTTACCCACCATTTATATGTACCAGGCAACTATTTGACTCATGAGCAGGACTGCCCATAAATAGTACAGAATTTTATTTACTTAATCTCATTATCTTACAAACTAAGTATTTAACTGTTTTGATTAGATACTCATTGCTTTTATGTATCTAATTTCTTTTCCTTCTTCCCTCTTTCTCCATCCCCATCACCACCCCTCATCTTAGGCTGGATTTTCGCTTCCATTTCTTATTGCTCCATACCACTTTCTTCCTTTTTCTGACATTCCCTAACTTTCTCCCCTTCACCTTTAACTCAAATCCCCCCTTATCCTCTCTACCTTTCCCATTTCTCCTCCTATCTTGTCTTCCTTCCTTTCCTCAGCTCTTGAACTTCACCTTTTTCTTCCTCTTTCATCCCTCTCCCATCTCTTAAACAACCTCATCCTTGTTTCTGCCATTCCATTTCCTCTCTGCCTCACACTCTTCTCCTCCTTTCATCTGATGACATTGATCCTAACCCTGGCGCCCCCCCCTCCCCTTTAGACATTTCTCACTCATGCTCCTCACTCAACTGCTGTAACCTCATCCATATTCCTTTCCTTTCTCCCTTCTCTCTCCCCTTTTCTTGCGCCATATGGAATGCTCATTCCATAGCTAATAAAACTCCTTTGTCCATGATCTTTTCATTTCTCTCCTCAACTTCTAGTTCTTACTGAAACCTGCCTCTTACCTGGCGACACTACTTTTGTCATTACCCTCTCACGGTGGCTACCAATTCTTGCACGCTCCTTGTGCCACTGGCCATGGTGGTGGTGTGGGGTTTCTCCTTCCTGCCAATTTCAACCCCTACCTCTACCTCAGTCTTGTTCCTTTCCCTCCTTCGAAGTCTACTCCATCCACCTTTTTATCTCTTACCTTTTCGGATAGCTGCTACCTATAGACCACCTGACAGGACCAGATCTTTCTCCGACTCATGACTCTCTATTTCTCGATTCTTTTTCCCCTTCCTTTATTCTTGGCGACTTCAACATTCATGCCAATAACCCTTCTGACACCAATGCTTCCAAATCCCTTTCCCTTACCTCATTTAACTTTCAGCTTTGCTCTTCTACCCTCACTCATCAGAACGGCTATTGCCTTGACCTTGTTTTCTTCTCTAATTGTTTACCCTCTAATTTCTGTATCTCAGCTCTTCCCTTATCTGATCATCAACTGGTTAGCTTCATTCTTTATCATGCCCCATTTTAATCTCGCCCAGTCTCCTATCTTTATAGGAATCTTCATGCTATCGATCTATTAGCACTCTCCACTCTTCTAATCTCCTCTCATCCTCTGACTTCTAACAACTGATGAGGCTATAGTTTCCTATAATACTGCTCTCTCATCTGCTCTGGATTCTCTTGCTCCCCCTATCCTATACCCTGGCTGTCTTCAACTATCTTCACTCCTGTGCCTGTTCAGTTGAGCATCATTTGGCTCAAATCCCGCTCCCTTTTTGAATGACTTTCTTCCAATCTGTTATAGCACTCACCAAGCAAAGCTACTATGTCCATCTAACTCTTGCCTCCGACCTCCATCTCTTCTGTACTCTCAACCCTCTCCTCAAGGCAACTCCATCTCTGACCCCCCCCCCCCTTCCTTGTCAAACCCTTGCTATTTCCATGATAAAGTCCACAAGATTACACTCCAGTATCCCTCAAGATCAACTTCATTCCCCTCTTCAATACTAACTTTTTCCCTCAATCTGTTATCCTTTCTTCCTTTTCTAAGATCTCCTAAGATGAAACTTCATCTTCTGTCCTCCTCTAAACATATTACCAGTTCCTCTAGTCCTATCCCCAACCATCTCCTTCTCTGTCATCTCTTCCATCACACACATTCTCAGCCTATCATTTTCTACTGCAACTTTCCCTGCAGCCTTCAAGCATGAACTGGTCACACCTCTCAAGAAACCATCACTTGACCCTACTTTTCCTAATTATCGACCCATCTCCCTTCTTACCTTCATTTCCAAAATTCTTGAACGTATAGTACTCCGCCATTACCATGAATTTCTCTCCTCGCAAGCCCTCCTAGAGCTATTTCAATCTGGCTTTTGTCCCTTATACTCCACTGAAGCAGCCATTGATAAAGTCCCCAGCAACCTGTTAATTCTATCAGCCTCTGCTGTCTGAGCAAGCTATCTGATCCAGTTATCGTTATCACAACTCCAAGAGACTCTACAAAGCTAAGCTTTCAAACTTTACTAGTTGACTGGTTTTTGATATAAAATTTTCCTTGACTATTTATTACGTGTTTTATTCTCTTATAAGACTACTTAGGCACTATGGTGTGTTAGGGTAACCGCACCAAGGGAGAAAGAAACACAACCCCCCCCCCCCCAAAAAAAAAACAAAGACCTTGCACTCTTCCTATCTTTTTGTCTCTATCCCATTTTTATCTGTTCACAGCCACCTCAATCTACAGTCTATTGACAGACAACCTAAATTTTGGTTATAAGATGAGGAATATTTAGCTTGCCTACATTCCTTGCATAGCCTTTTTACATCAGAAATCTGAATGTGCCCTCAGTTCATATAAGGTCTATTGGCCAGCGACACAAATTCCCACCAACCCTACGTCTCACCCCACCCACCTCAGGGTTGCATTGCCTATACAGTCATTGTATAGACTGACATCTGTCCTCCAATAAGATGTAACACACCTTCTCTTTTTCCTAGAACTGCTTTATAGCAGTCTTAATCAGCATGTTGCATATTCAATGCAATAGCTGTGGTGCTTTCATTCTAAGAAGAATCATTTGGCGTCTAAGGGTTTGCCCTTCATGTCTCAAGTCATCTACTACGCATAAAGAATTGATTCTATTAAGGGAAAAATTATCTGCAATTAAACACACCACCTCTAAGGTACAAACTGAAAAAAATCCACCACCGCTCCCACAAAGATTCAAACAGCCCAGGAACAAATGGATCACAGTGGGCTCTGGTAGGCTGTGACTTGTAACACAGAGACACCCTCTCCATCAAGAGATCCCTGCATGCTGCCTTCTCTGCCTTGGAAAATGAGAGTGCCCAATTAGTGGAAACTGAAGTGCCCTTAAATGAGAAGGTTAATGTCCAATCTACTGAAAATGCAACAAATATGAAGAAAAAAATCACAAGACAGGGAACTACTACAACTTGGAGATTATATCATCAGTGGCACCAACTTGGGAACACAGTTCAAAGGAGAGAAGATGGTCAAATGCCTCCCAGGCTTTTCAGCCGGTAGGAATACAAACCAAATGGTTGGCACAGTTAATGCAGAAAGTGAGCACTCCAAAATCATCATCATCCACTTGGGGATAAATGATCTGGTTAGAAACAGTCTCTACAGTTAAAAGGAACTTCCAGATTCTGGGAGAGAAACTCAAACCCACTGTTAACACTATAGCATTCTCAGAAGTTCTACCTGTTCTTGGTAAAGGGAGCAGAAAGGCTGTATAATCAACTTTCATACATGGCTCCAAACTTGGTGCAAACAAGGATTTAGATAAATAGGTGACTGGGGAAATAGATGGAACAAAAGGCTATACTGTGTTGGACTGCATCTGACACAGGGAAAAGGATCCTAAGTGAAAAGTTCAGGCATTATGTGGACAGGCATTTAAACTAGGGAAAGGGGGTGACAGATGGAAAAGAACAAGTTCAGGGCATCACCCCCAGCAAAAGCATAACACTGGAAACAGCCACACTATTAACCCACACAAAGACAAGTGGAAAGAGGCATGTCGAACAAAAGTCATGCAAAATATAGGCAAGTCAGTCAACAAAAGCTGGAAAGCAATGATCACAAATGCTTGAAGCCTAGCCAATGAAGTTCTTGACCTGGAAGCCCTAATGGTGGAAATTGACTTGGACATTATGGCCCTTACAGAAACATGGTTTAACGAATTGCATGAATGGGATATAGCCATAGCTGGCTATAATTTATTTAGGAGATATAGAAAAGACAGGAAAGGAGGAGGAGTAGCCCTCTATGCCAAAAGCAATATTAAAGCTGCTGAAATGCAGAGGACATGGGGAAAAGAAGCAGCACTGTGGATTGTGTTGGATAAAGGAGATGGCACTATCATCCATACTGGTACAGTCTGCATGCCTCCAACTCAAATTGAAGACATGGATACAGCCTTTATATTGCAAAGGTAGCCATGAAGGGGGAGGGGGAGTGAACATACTGAGTGACTAATCTACCTGATGTGGATTGGAGAATCCCTTCTGTAAATTTGGAAAGTAAAAAAAAAAAAATTGTGGATGCCTACCAAGATGTATTGCTTAGAAAAATGGTGATGGAACCAACCAGGGAAAGTTCAAAGCTGGATTTAGTACTCATTAATGGAGACAGTGCCCATGTGAGCAGCAGCGATCATCACAGGGTGTGGTATGAAATAAAAGCCAAGGCAGAGTCTAAGCACAGCAATCTCAAAGTCCTAGACTTCAAAAACGCTGACTTCAGTAAAAAAGCCAAACGCCTGAAGGAGAAGCTGGCAGATTGGGAGAAGGTAAGGTAAGTGGAATTGCAGTGGCTAAACTAAAGGAAACAAAGGGGCAAGAGATATATATGTAAGGAAAGAAAATAAAAACAGGAGGAAAAGGAAACCACAAAAAAAGGCAAAAAAACCACACAGCTTTCACAAAATTCAGAAGTTCACAAATAGAGGAACACCGGACCTCACGTGCCACCTAGACAAGGTCTTAAATAGTGCTGGGGAAGAATCTGCTGTCTTGGTACATGTCAGTACCAATGACATAGGAAAATGTGGTAGGGAGGTTCTGGAGGCTAAATTTAGGCTTTTAGGTAGGAACTTGAAATTCAGAACTTCCAGGGTAGCTTTCTCCAAAATGTTTCCCATTCCACACACAGGGCCCAAAGACCCAAAAGGCAGGCAGAGCTCTGGAGTCTCAATGCGTGGATGAGACGATAGTGCAAGGATGAGGATTTTGGATTTGTTAGGAACTGGGGAACATTCTGAGGAAAGGAGGGGGATCTTCCGAAGGGATGGGCTTCAACTTAACTGGGATGGAAGCAGGTTGCTGGCATTAACCTTTAAA
Source organism: Ichthyophis bannanicus (assembly GCA_033557465.1). Lineage (NCBI taxonomy): Eukaryota > Metazoa > Chordata > Amphibia > Gymnophiona > Ichthyophiidae > Ichthyophis > Ichthyophis bannanicus. The sequence goes on from CM066033.1 coordinate 1,333,382,645, forward strand.
AAGGAGATAGAGCAGCTTTTAAACTAGATAATAGGGGAGAGCCGACAGTCGCCCAAGAGCGCATGGTTTGGAACACTGTATCCTTGAAGGATACTACCAAAAGAATGAAGTTAGGGCATATCAGCAGAGAGGTTCCAATAAAGACAAAAGTAACCCAAATGTCCTGGAGTACGGAGCAGAGCGAGCTTAAAAATTCCAAATTACACCTGCCTACTGATAACCAGATTAATATGAATAAAATACAGTCTCTAAAATGCTTGTATGCAAATGCTAGAAGTCTAAAAAATAAGATGGGAGAGTTAGAATATATAGCACTAAATGAGAGGTTAGATATGATTGGTATCTCAGAGACATGGTGGAAGGAGGACAACCAGGGGGATGCTGTGATACCTGGGTACAAACTACAGTATATCATAATGATAAAGCTGATCAAATTGGTAGAGAGGTGGAGCTCTATGTTAGAGAGGGCATTGAGTCAAAGGATTAAAGTTTTGCAGGAAACAAAATTTGCTATAGAATCTGTGATAAGGAAGCTTATCATAGCTCAGGTAGGAGCTATAGAAAAGATGATGTGACTGAACAAGCAACCTGTCAGTTTTGGTAGAAGTAAGAAAACAGAGTTTTCACATAAAAGACTACCAGTCCCAGAATGCACCAGGTTTCCAGCAGCCATGAGAGGGGCTGAAGTGAGAAAATGTGTGCAATCAGGAGAGCTATGAGGTAATCCCTAAGCACTCATCTCAAAGGGCAGGGCCTGATTCAACACAGCTGCGCTGTGTTAGGGAGGAGCACACATTAGGACAGAATAAGAATAGAGCTTATTCTACATATAACAGCTACAGAAAGAGCTTCAGGAAAGGAGACAGCAACAGCCACAAGCTCAAGCACCAGCATCACCTGGAGAAACAGAAGCCAAGCCGATAGAGAGAGAAGGAAACTCTCTGGAAGGAAGAGAAGAAAGCCCATTGGAAGGTCTGGGAGAGTCCAAGGCAGTACCCATACTGGGAGGTATTCCAAGTGCCAGCAGAGTCCATTGGACTGGAGTCAGCCAGAGGAATGGAATGGCAGAGATAGGAATCACCAGTGGCTACCTGGAAGAGAGAAGACTACACGTGGAAGGGACTTTCAGACCAAGGCCAGAAGGTGTGTGAGAGAGGATCCAGTGTCCAGGGATCAAGATTGGAAGGCTGGACATCAGAACTGGATTACATACTGGCCAGGCTATACAGAGAGGAATTATGATAGCAGGAGAGGCTCAGGTATAAACACTGATCCAGACCCTATCTATAATAGTGAATGGCAAGGGAATAAGCATTCTCATGATAGTGCCTTATTGAAAGACTCGTCTGTGCCAATGTATGATAGTGACCCTATGCTGATTGATGAAGGGGGAAATACAGCAGATGAAACTATTCATTACATGGACTGTTCTCTATCTAAATGCTATTGCTAGCTTTCTGTGAGCAAACACATCAGCCATCACAAAGAAACCTAACTTTGTTCTTTATTTCCACTGCAAACAGCTCTTAAAGCAGGATTTGGGTTCACACAGTAGCAGCCAGCCAGCTAAAGGGTTTCAGCTGGTCAATTGATAGTAATTAAAGCTGCACCTGATTGTGTGTGTGAGCAAATGAGAATCACTGCTGGGATCTGCGTGGAAAATAAGCAGAAGTTAACCTAACAAGCAAAGTTTATTCATTTCTTTGTGCCTTTTTATTTGGCAATTATTTGCTAAGAAAACATTAGCTAATTGCCTGACAAGTTGAAGGTTGTTTTCTGATTTGCTTTGTGACTTTATGTTATCCATTTAAACACTGCAAGCAAGTAACCTCATTTATATTGCTACCAAGCAAGTAACCTCATTTATATTGCTACCAAGCATATTTGTGCTGGGTGAATTAAACCCCATCAATAAAAGAAGTATTTTATTGGCCTTACCACTGGTTTCACAACTCAATTATTGTCTTCAGCTGTGTTTGGAGTGAAAGAACTACATTACCCACAATACCTTGCAAGAATCATATGAATATATGCATCGTCAAGATTGTGTAAGTTCTCACCCTAGGCAGCCGTCTGACAAATCTTTATGGATTGGAATTCCATCTAAAAAGGGGAAGGCGATGGCAGTGGGGGTGTACTATCGACCACCTGGCCAGAATGAACAAATGGAGGATGAAATGCTCAAAGAAATCAGGGAAGCTAACAAAAGTTACTGAACAGTAATAATGGGTGATTTCAATTACCCGGTATCGACTGGGTCAGCGTCACGGTAGGACATGCTAGGGAGATAAAGTTTCTAGATGAAATAACTACTTCTTAGAGCAGCTGGTTCATGAACCAACCAAATGGGAAGCCATTTTGGACCTAGTCCTTAGTGAAACACCAGATCTGGTACAAGAGATAAGGGTGTTAGGGCCACTTGGCAATAGTGATCATAGCATGATCGCGTTTGATTTAATTAATGGAAGAGGGATGGTAAGGAAATCCACAGAACTACCTTTTAACTTTTGAAAGGGAGACTATGATAAAATGAGGAAAATAGTTAAGAAAAAACTAAAAGGAGCAGTTGCAAATGTCAAAGACTTACATCAAGCTTGGTTGTTTAAAAATACTATCTTGGAAGCCCAGACCAGCTGTATTCCATGCTTTAAGAAAAGTGGAAGGAAGTCCAAAAAACTGCCAGCATGGTTTAAAGGTCAGGTCAGAGATGCTGTTGCCAAAAAAAGCATCTTTCAGGAAATGGAAAAAAGAGCCAAATGACAAAAACTGGAAACAGCACAAGCACTGACAAGTTAGATGCAAGGCATTGATAAGGCAGGCAAAGAGAATTTGAGAAGCTTGCTGTTGAAGCAAAAACGCATAAAAGACATTTTCAAGTACATTCATAGCAAACACTCTGCGAGAGTCAGCTGGACTATTAGATGATAAAGGAGTAAAAGGGGCAGTAAGAGGGGACAAGGGCATAGCACAGAGACTGAATGAATTCTTTGCTTTGGTCTTTACTGAGGAAGATGTAGAGATGTTACCCATGACTGAAGTGGTCTTTAAAGGTGATTCTGTGGAAGAATTGAAAGAAACCAATACACTGGGAAGATGTATTACAACTATTTGATAAACTGAAGAGCAGCAAATCACCTGGACCAGATGGTATACATCCAAGGGTGTTGAAAGAACTGAAATATGAGATTGCAGACATGCTATTAGTAATCTGTGAACTATCATTAAAATCAAATGTAATACCTGAAGTTTGGAGGATGGCCAATGTAACGCCAATTTTTTAAAGAGGGTTCCAGGGGTGATCCGGGAAACTACAGACTGGTGAGCCTGACGTCAGTACTGGGAAAAATGGTAGAAACCATTATAAAGAACAAAATTACTGAACATGTAGATAGTCATGGCTTAATGGGAGACAGCCAACATGGCTTTAGACAAGGAAGATCTTGTCTTACTAATCGGTTATGTTTTTTTGAAGGTGTGAACAAACAAGTAGACAAAGGTGAGTCATTTGATATAGTGTATCTGAACTTTCAGAAAGCCTTTGACAAGGTCCCTCAAGAGAGACGTTTGGCAAAGTCATGGGATAGGAGGCAGTGTACTATTGTGGATCAGTAACTGGTTAAAAGATAGAAAGCAGAGGGTAGGGCTAACTGGCCAATTTTCCCAATGGAGAAAGGTGAATAGTGGAGTAGTACCCCAGGGATCTGTGCTGGGTCTGCTGCTTAACATTCATAAATGACCTGGAAATGGGAATAAGAGTGAGGTTATCAAATTTTCAGATGACAAAACTATTTGAAGTTGTGAAAACCCAAGAGGATTGTGACAAATTGCAAGAGGATCTTGATAAACTGGAAGACTGGGCATCCAAATGGCAGAGGAAATTTAATGTGGACAAGTGCAAAGTTATGCACCTAGGAAGGAAAAACCCTAACTATGGTTACACAATGCAAGGTTCCACATTAGGAACCACCACCCAGGAAAGAGATTTAGGCGTCATTGTGGATAACATGTTAAAACCCTCTGCCCAGTGTGCAGCAGTGGCCAAGAGAGCAAATAGAATGCTAGGTATCATAAGGAAAGGAATGGAAAATAAAACAAGGGATATTATAATGCCTCTGTATCGTTCCATGGTGCGACCGCACCTTAAATATTGTGTGCAATCCTGGTCGCCATATCTTAAGGATATAGTGTTATTAGAAAAGGTACAGAGAAGAGCAACCAAAATGGTAAAGGGGATGGAAGGATACCCCTATGAAGAGAGGCTAAAAAAGGTTAGGGCTTTTCAACCTGCAAAAGAGGTGGCTGAGGGGAGATATGATAGAGGTCTATAAATTAATGAATGGAGTAGAACGGGTAAACATAGATTGTTTACATCAGAATATAGAAAAACTAGGGTAAGCTATTGAAGGCTAATAAGAGAAAATATTTTTTCACTCAACGTATAATCAAACTCTTGAATTTGTTGCCGGAGGATGTAGTAAAAGCTGTTAGCGTAGCTGGGTTTAAAAAAAGCTTTGAACAAGTTCTTGGAGGAAAGGTCCATAAACCATTATTAAAAAGGGATCCGGGATATCACTGCTTGACTCAATACAAGCATTGTGAAACCTGTCTCTTTTGGGGAAACTACTAGGTACTTATGACCTAGATTGGCCACTACTGGCAACAGGATGCTGGGCTTGATGGACCTTGGTGTGACCCAGTATGGCATATCTTATTTTCTTATGAAAAGAATACAGGATAAAGCTAAAAGAACAAAAGAAAACTAAGGATAGCAAAATCCAAGGCAGAAAAGAGATGGCTAAAGATCTGAAGTGTGATGACAAAACTTTTTTCAGCTATATTCGGAGAAGAGGAAGATCAGTGATGAAAATGCAAGACTCGCCGAGAATGGAATCATGGAAAGTGACATTAAAAAAAGCAAAAATGCTAAACACATTTCTGTTCTGTTTTTACTAAAGAAAATCCTGGAGAAGGACCACCTATGATTGACAAATATACAAATGGGAATGAAGTAGATACTATGCCATTCACAGAAGATGCGTTTTTACAGCTTGCAAACTGGACAAGGTGATGAGACTGGATGGGATACATCCCAGGATACTGAAAGAGCTCAGAGGTTCTTGCAGGGCCTTTAAAGGATGTTTTTAATAGCTCTTTGGAGACAGCATAAGTTCCATAGGACTGGAGAAGGGCTGATGTGGTACCTCTTCACAGAAGTGGCAATAAGAAAGAAATGACAAACTACAGCCAGTAAACCTTACCTCGATGGCGAGAAAAAGTCATGAAGGCGCTCCTGAAAGAGAGAATAATGGATTCTCTCAAAACAGGTTGCAGGATCTAAGACAAAATGGTTTTACCAAAGGACTATCATGCCAAAGAAATCTGAGTTCTTTGACTGGGTGACCAGAGAACTAGATCAAGAGCATGTGATGGATGCAATCCACCTAGATTAAAGTCAAGCCTTTGATACTGTTCCTCAAAGGAGGATTATCAATAAACTGAACAGCCTGGGGATGGGTCCCATGATGGTGAAGTGTATCAGAAATTGGTTGACTAACAGACAACAGAAGGTGATGGTATTCGGAAGTCACTCGGATGAAAGGAAGGTGATTAGTGGTCCTGGAACCAGTACTGTCCAATGCATTTGTGAGTAACATTGCTGAAGGACTGAATGGAAAAAAGTCTGCCTTTTTGTAGATGACAAAGTTGCAACAGAGTGGACTCCCCTGAGGGAGGGATAACTTGAGTAAAGATCTACAAAAGCTGGAAGAATGGTCTAATGCTTGGCAGTTAAGATTTAATATGAAGTGCAGTGTCATGCACTTGTGATGCAGAAATCCAATGGAACCGGATGCAATAGGGGGCAAGAGGTTGGTGTGCATGGATTAGGTGAAGGACCACGGAATAATTGTTTGAGGATCTCAAGTTGGTGAAACAGTGTGACAAGATGGTGGCTAAAGCTAGAAGGATGCTGGGTTACATACAGGAAGGAATTACCAGCAGAAAGGAGGTACACTAACGCCATTGTACATATCGCTGGTGAGGCCTCATTTGGAATATTGTGTTCAAGTTTTGGAGACTATCATGCAAAGGATATAAAAAGACTGAAAACTATTCAGAGGAAGGCGACCAAAATGATTTGAAGCCTGCGTCAGGAGACAATTGAGGAGACCTGAAGACCTAAATTTGTACACTCTGGAGAGGAGGGACAGAGGAGATGATACATACCTTTAAATACTTAAAGAGTATCAATGAACAAACCTTTTTCAAAGATTGGGAAGCTACAAAACTAGAGGGCGTAACATGAAGCTGCAGGGGGTAAACAAAGCTGTCAGGAAATACTTTACTGAAAGTGTGGTGGATGCTTGGAATGCCCTCCCGATGGAAGTGGTGTGGGCAAATACACTGACAGAATTCAAAATGGCATGGGACAGACAGTGGATCCCTTTATAGCAACAGGATAAAATCAAAATAACTGTCTCTGCTATCTCAATAAATAGGGTAGACCTGCACAGAGTGGTGGGTTCACCCCTAAACAGAGGCATGGCGAGGGAGGACCTGCACCCGAGCAACAAGTGCACCTACTCTTGCCACCTTGCTGGGCAGACTAGATGTATTATGATTGTCTTTATCTGCCATCTTATACTATGTTACTATGTAAATCCCAAGGCCTTTACTCAGTCATTTTTTCTGGACTTTTCTGCTGCTTTTGATACGGATGACCACCAACTTTCTCCTTGATACATTGTCCTCACTTGGTTTTAGGGGCTCTGTACTGTCCTGGTTCTCCTCTTATCTCAGATTGCTCCTTTGGTGTCTGTTTTGGTGGTTCCTACTCTGCTATCCCTTTTTCAGTTGGTCTACCCCAAGGGTCTGTTCTAGGCCCTCTCATTTTCTGTCTATACCCATTTCCTTGGTTCTCTCATCTCCTCCCATGGCTTTAAATTTAATTTTTATGATGAAAACTCTCCGATCTATCGACATCTGATATTTCTCTTACACTGCAAGCCTGTATATCTGCCTGCCTATCTGACATTGCTTCCTGGATGTCTCACCACTGTTTGAAATTGAACATAGCCAAAACTGAACTTATTTTCCCCCCGAAATCCTCTGTCTCCATTTCTCTCTTCTCTATCTTTGATAACACACTAATGCTTCCTGTTCCCTCAACCCACAACCTTGGAATCGTCTGACTTCTCCCTCTCCTCCTCCACACAAACAGATAGCAAAAACCTGTTTCTTTCTCTACAACATTAACAAAATTCACCCCTTCCTTTCTGAACATACTACTGAAACACTTATCCACTTTTGTGTCACTTCTCACCTTGACTACCGCAACCTCCTCCTTGCTGGTCTCCCTCTGAGTCATCTTTCTCCCCTTCAATTTGTACAAAACTCTGCTGCGCGGCTCATCTTCCGCCAGCCCCAATATCCTCATATAACCCTTCTTCTCAAATTACTTCATTGGCTTCCCTTCCATTTCCATATCCAATACACTTCTCTTTCTGACCTATAAGTGCATTCATTCTATTGCTCCTCACTACATTTCCTCTCTCCCTACACCCCTCCTCGTAAACTCCACATCCTCTGGCTTGCTTCTCTTCAACAGCTATATCCAGACTTCGATCCTTTCACCTTGCTGCTCCTTATGCCTGGAACAGACTACCTTTATCTTTACATCAGGTTTCATCTCTCCCCCTTTTCAAATCCATGCTAAAGGCTCACCTCTTTCAGGCCGCTTTTGGATCTCAATCCTTTGTTCTCCTGTCTCATTACCCTTCCCTGCTATACCTTTGTTCTCATCTATTGTACGTATCTTGATTAGATTGTAAGCTCTGATGAGCAGGGACTATCTTTGATGTGTCTGTACAGCGCTGTGTATGCCTTGTAGTGCTATATAAATGATTAACAATAGCAGTAGTAGTAGTTGTAGTAATTGAACAGGCATGCTTTTTATGGCTTAGCCTCTAGGCAGCATAGTTAGCATACTCCTAGGATGCAGTCCTTAGGATATGTTGCTTCAAAGGGCAGACACACAGTGACCTAAGTGAATTAAAACTGCATCACGTGTTTCTTAAATATATAACATGCCTGTAGACAAAGTATAAATTTTAATTAATTTTTCTTGCTTTATAATGCACTTGCTCAGAATTGCACAAAAATGGTTTTAAAAAGTAGCAAGACCAAAAATCTTAATGAGACGAGCTTTGTCTGTGCAAGATTAACTGGGAAAACTGGAGCACATTTGTAGAAATATTTAATATTTATTAGGAGTGGAGTAGCAGCATAGTGGTTAGAGCACTGGCTTGGTACCAAGAGACTAGGGTTCAATTCCCACTGGCACTCCTTGTGACTTTGGGCAAGTCACTTAACCCTTCATTGCCTCAGGAAGGAAGGCCTGACAATCTACTTCTGGTCACACTGCCAAGAAAACACAGGAGCTGCTTGGTCATCAGAAGTCAGCACTGACTCGAAGACACACATTGCATTACATTTTTACGCATTTATGGATAAAAATGTTATGGATACCCCTCATTTTTTTTCTTTAATAATTTCAAAGCTTAGCCACATTGGAAGACATCAAAGTCCTTATCTATATATGCATACCAAGGCTCTGCCTCACACTTAGATGTTTATCTCTGAAAGCCAAATAGCCAGAATTGTTCCAGTGAAGGTGAATATATGACATGACATTGACACAGGATACGGCTGCCAAACTGCAGTCTTCATGAAGACAGGGTCAGGCATGGAGTTAACATGTCCTAGCTCTAACACTCAAATCCAATATTTCAACACAGGGTTGGAGAAAGCCACTTGCCTAACTACTAGAGATTTGTCTTTTCGGAATAGAAGAGGTCATCAATCATATCACCACTTACAAATGGAACACAATTTGCTGAACATATTCAGGGATACGAATTATGCCCAATTGTTCCTGTCCTGCCAGAGCTGAAACTCAAAATGGCACTGGCTGACTTGGGTTCCTCTCTGCTCCACGCATGAAAAGTTTAAAGACATCCTGGGACAGCTGGTACTATTCTGAATTTTGAAACCAGAAGGGAAGGGAAAACTGGCTATCACTCCTGTTCCACACATCATAATGCTACTCTGGAGTAAGCTTTCTTAGAGGACTAATATGGTAGTATTTAAAGATTTGGGGTAGCACTCCCTAATCATGTCAGAGGCAGGAACTACTTGCGGGGAGGAGGGCCCCCCCCCCACAGGCATGGGGAATTTCTATAGTGAGTGGATGCGTGTGTCTGTATGGGGGAGGGGAGGCAAGGCAGGGCCAAAGTGCTCTTGGGGGAAGCTGAATATAGTTTCCTAATTTTCCCTGTATGACTTGATATTTTAGTACTATTGGCAATGATTGTATATAGGCAGGAATGCCTGTCAATGCATTTAACATGCCCTGATGCTAAACTAGGTTTAGCACACATTGATGCTTTAATACTGGTTGGTTAATAGACCCCATTAGCAGCTATATAGAACAGATCTTAAAAGCAAATGAAAATATGCACTTAATATTTCAGATGTCTATAAAACAAAATAATCATATTCTCCTTTAACAGGATTGAAATTTTATGTTTTCAAATTGAAATTATATTAGAATAACCATGCTTAGATTTATCACCAATGACCTCACACACAAGAGCACCTGATTGATTCGTGTGATTGTGATGGTCGGTACAGAGATGAGAAAATTGGGTCTGAATATCATATTGTTAAGATTGCTGTTATCAAGTAGAATCTCAAGGAATTGCTGATGTGAATTGTGGGCCATGGGGGATCAAGAACTACAATTCTGGAATTAAAACTGTATGTATACAATTTAACAAAAAAATATTATACATTATCCAGTACGTGCTTTTTAAAATGTATTGTATCTTTCAAATGTAATCCTATCATGTGAGGCAGGGTTTGACAAACCCCAGGTTCTAGGTTGCCAAAGTGACAAAAATTGGACCTAGAGCCTGGTGCTCAGAGCACATTGTAGCAGCATGGAGATGGGCATTAGTGATGCAAAAGGCCAAGACTGGCACTATCTGCCCCAGGGATCCCATCTCCCATGGGCAGAAGTGCTGCAAAAAGCTGCCACTGTGCCAAGACTAACAGTGTCTGCAGAGCCTGTAAAAAAAAAAAAAAAAGGTTATAAGTAGGTTGGGTGGGGGGGGGGGGGGGAGTGTTGCTGCACAGACTGCTGAAGAAATGTAAAGAGGCAGCAAGTTTGAGTAATGGTGACGGGAATGGAAGACAGGGGCAAGGGGAAGACAGAAGGGGGGAGGGAGAAAGAAAGTGAGAAGGTTGGGGTGGGGGAGGGACAGCAGGAGAGGGACTGGAATGGAGAGGGGAAGATGATGAATGCATGGAAAGTAAAGGTCAATGTGTATGTGCAAAAAATGCAAATCCCCCCCCAGGGGCGGCCCAAGGGGGGTGCGGGGCCATGTGCGGAGACTCGGTGCGGGGCCTCATTTGCATAAGGTGTCTCATTTGCATAAATATTTGCATAATGTTACCATACACCAGAGCTACTCAATTCCAGTCCTGGTGGTCCACAATCCTGCAGGTTTTCGGGATATCCCTAATAAATATGCATGAGATATATATGCATTGGAGATATCCTGCCAACCTGACTGGTTTGTGGCCCTCCAGGGCTGGATTTGGAGACCCCTGCCTTACATCTCTGTCATTTAAGATTGTGAGTGAACAAGGTACAGATATCCTAGACATCAAAAGGGTAGATAGAATGTGTCACATTCCTCCTCGATTCTCACCACCACCAAAAAGTTGTATAATAGATAATATTTTGGTGGTGGTGAGAAGCGAGGAGGAATGTGACAAATGCTATCTAACTTTTTTGATGTCTTGGACATCTGCACCTTGCCCACTCACAATCGTAAATGACAGAGATGTAAGGCAGGGGTCTCCAAATCCAGCCCTGGAGGGCCACAAACCAGTCAGGTTAGCAGGATCTCTCCAATGCATATATATCTCATGCATATTTATTAGGGATATCCTGAAAACCTGCAGGATTGTGGACCACCAGGACTGGAATTGAGTAGCTCTGCCATACACTAACTTTTAGTAAACATGCCTCTTAATGAGTATATGGATAAAGAAAGACTAAAAGGTTTCTACATTACTATAATCCAGTACCAACCGCCAGGCACATTAGGAACTACTACAAACACTGCCCATTTAGAACCCATAGCAAACCCGCCATATTCTAACAGCACTACCAGGACTCACAAAGCACCATACCCTAACTATCAAAAGGCAACACTGCAAATATTAAACCAATACATTTCAGAGAACAACAATACATGACCTACTGGGGAAAGAACAAGTGGCAATGTCAAATAGGAATTATATAAACAGAATACCTCAGCTCAGTTACACATGCACAACATAGACCATCACCAAACAAGGAATCACAATTTAGAAACAGGAAGACAATAATTAAACTGGGAACCCCAAAAGCCAAACTTGGAATATACAACACTGTAGAAATAAAACTATAAATTAATTTCCTCTTGTACTAAACAAAGCGCAAAAATTAATGATGCACATTTCCCAGAGCTGACATATTCCAGTTAATAAATTCAAAATAAAGAGATATTTTTCTACCTTTTGTGCATTTTTTTTCAGTTGCAATTGTTCCAGCCACTTTCTTCTGGTTTCTTCGTGTCTTCTGCTAACTCTCCATCTGCTGTCCATTTGTCCTTTCTTCTGCCTTCTTGTTTTTTTTTTTTCCATTCTCTCTCTACATCTGCTTTAACATACTAATCTTTCTCCTTTTGCTCTTTCCTCATTCCTATTTCATCTACTCAAAATTTACCCCTCCATCCTCAATCCCCACTTACTCTCCCAATACCCGGCCAATTGTAGATTTTTTATCCCTCCCACACAAAATATTTTTCCCCTCTCCATTTTACTCTCCCAGCCCCATCCCATTCTAATCCTCCCCCAACACCAGCTCCCTTCTAGTTCCAGCCTCACCCAGCATCCATTCCCTTCTAGTCCCTGCATCAGCCCATTTCCAGTCCTAGCCCCCCCCCCATCAACCCAATACCAGTCCTAGCCCCCCCCATCAACCCACTTCCAGTCCTAACCAACCATCACCCCATTTTCAGTTTAAGCCCCCCCTATAACCCATTACCAGTCCTAACCCCCCCATCAGCCCACTTCCAGTCCTAACCCCCATCAACCCATTTCCAGTCAGCCCCCCATAGCCCATTGCCAGTCCTAACCCCCCCCCCATCAGCCCACAGTCCATTACCAGTCCTAACCCCATCAGCCCACCTCAAGTCCTAACCCCTCCCCATCAGCCCATTTCCTGTCCTAGCCCCCCCCCTCAGTCCATTTTCAGTCCTAACCCCCCATAGCCCATTACCAGACAGCCCCCATCAGCCAACAGCCCATTACCAGTCTTAACCCCCCCCATAGCCCATTGCCAGTCCTAACCCCCCCATCAGCCCACAGTCCATTACCAGTCCTAACCCCATCAGCCCACCTCAAGTCCTAACCCCTTCCCATCAGCCCATTTCCTGTCCTAGCCCCCCATAGCCCATTACCAGTCCTAACCCCCCCCCAACAGCCCACAGCCCATTACCAGTCCTAACTCCATCAGCCCACCTCCAGTCTTAATCCCCCAGCCCATTTCCAGTCCTAGCAACCCCCCCAACCCATTACCAGTCCTAGCCCCCCTAGCCCACTCCCAGTCCTAATCCCACCAGCCCATTTCCAGTCCTAATCACCCTTCTCCCCATTTTTAGTTTAAGCCGCCCCCCTAGCCCATTACCAGTCCTAAGCCCCCATCAACCCACTTCCAGTCCTAATCCCATCAGCCCATATAGACATAGCTCCCCCATAGCCCATAGCCCCCCCATAGCCCATCACCACTCCTAACCCCCCCATAGCCCATCACCAGTCCTAACCCCCCCAGCAGCCCACAGCCATTACCACTCCTAACCCCCCCCAGCCCATCACCAGTCCTAACCCCCCCCAACAGCCCACAGCCATTACCACTCCTAACCCCCCCCAGCCCATCACCAGTCCTAACCCCCCCAGCAGCCCACAGCCATTACCACTCCTAACCCCCCCCAGCCCATCACCAGTCCTAACCCCCCCAACAGCCCACAGCCATCACCCCACCTCACCCCCCCCAGCCCAACACCAGTCCCACCCCCCACCAGCCCCCAGCCATTACCACTAACCCCCCCCAGCCCATCACCAGTCCTAACCCCCCCAACAACCCACAGCCATTACCACTCCTAACCCCCCCAGCCCATCACCAGTCCTAACCCCCCCAGCCCACAGCCATTACCACTCCTAACCCCCCCAGCCCATCACCAGTCCTAACCCCCCCAACAGCCCACAGCCATTACCACTCTTACCCCCCCCAGCCCATCACCAGTCCTAACCCCCCAACAGCCCACAGCCATTACCACTCCTACCCCCCCAGCCCACCCCACCCCAGCCCATCACCAGTCCTAACCCCCCAACAACCCACAGCCATTACCACTCCCAACCCCCCCAGCCCATCACCAGTCCTAACCCCCCACCAGCCCACAGCCATTACCACTCCTAACCCCCCCAGCCCATCACCAGTCCTAACCCCCCCAACCGCCCACCGCCATTACCACTCCTACCCCCCCAGCCCATCACCAGTCCCAACCACCCCAACAGCCCACAGGCATTAACACTCCTTCACCCCCCAGCCCACCCCACCCCATCCCATCACCAGTCCTAACCCCCCCCAGCCCACAGCCATTACCACTCCTACCCCCCCCAGCCCACAGCCATTACTACTCCTAACCCCCCCCAGCCCATCACCAGTCCTAACCCCCCCCAACAGCCCACAGCCATTACCACTCCTAACCCCCCCAGCCCATCACCAGTCCTAACCCCCCCCAACAGCCCACAGCCATCACCACTCCTAACCCCCCCCAGCCCATCACCACTCCTAACCCCCCCCAGCCCACAGCCATTACCACTCCTAACCCCCCCCAGCCCATCACCAGTCCTAACCCCCCCAACAACCCACAGCCATTACCACTCCTAACCCCCCCAGCCCATCACCAGTCCTAACCCCCCCAGCCCACAGCCATTACCACTCCTAACCCCCCCAGCCGATCACCAGTCCTATCACCTCCAAAAGCCCACAGCCATTACCACTCCTACCCCCCCATCCCTTCACCAGTCCTAACCCCCCCAACAGCCCACAGCCATTACCACTCCTACCCCCCCCAGCCCATCACCAGTCCTAACCCCCCCAACAGCCCACAGCCATTACCACTCCTACCCCCCCCAGCCCACCCCACCCCACCCCAGCCCATCACCAGCCCTAACCCCCCCAACAGCCCACAGCCATTACCACTCCTAACCCCCCCAGCCCATCACCCGTCCTAACCCCCCCAACAGCCCACAGCCATTACCACTCCTAACCCCCCCAGCCCATCACCAGTACTACCCCCCACCCCAGCCCACAGCATTTTCCACTCCTAACCCCCCCAGCACCCAGCCATTACCACTCCTAACCCCCCCAGCCCACAGCCATTACCACTCCTAACCCCCCCCAGCCCATCACCAGTCCTAACCCCCCCCCCAGCAGCCCACAGCAATTACCACTCCTAACCCCCCCAGCCCATCACCAGTCCAAACCCCCCCAACAGCCCACAGCCATTACCTCTCCTACCCCCCCCCGCCCATCACCAGTCCTAAACCCCCCAATAGCCCACAGCCATTACCACTCCTACCCCCCTCCCCCAGCCCAGCCCAGCCCAGCGAATCTTTTTTTACAAAACAAGCTGTCGCTGCCTCTGCCGGGGCCGGGGCCGCCGCGGCAGAATCGAGTGTGCCGCGGGGCCCCCCCTGCCCAGCAGAGCCTGCCCTCCCCGGTATCACCTCTCTCAGCTGCCTCCCTCCAGTCACACGTGCCGGCTTTCAGAGCGCGAGGGAAGAGTTTTTCCCTCGCTGCTCTGTTTAAGCCCGCGGGGGCTGATGGGACTTCCCATCAGCCCCCGCGGGCTTAACAGAGCAGCGAGGGAGAAACTCACCTCGCGCTCTGAAAGCCGGCGCGTGTGACTGGAGGGAGGCAGCTGAGAGAGGTGATACCGGGGAGGGCAGGCTCTGCTGGGCAGGGGGGGCCCCGCGGCACACTCTATTCTGCCGCGGCGGCCCCGGCCCCGGCAGAGGTAGCGACAGCTTTTTTTTTTTTTTTTTTAAATTTTAATGTTGGATGATGGATCAGAATGTTTTTTGCGCGGGGCCCCCTGAAACGCGGGGCCCTGTGCAAAAAACATTCTCGCTCAATGGACGGGCCGGCCCTGTCCCCCCCACACACGGGCATTCCACCTCCTCACTATACAAGCACAAGCTCCCCACTTCCGCACCACACACACAACACACAGGTGCAACTTAAAGTGTCAGGAGAGGGAGGAGGTGGACTGGTGCCACAGTCTTCTGTTTACACTGTGCAGTAGTCCATTAAGAGCTAGATTTGAGCTTTTTCCCCCAGAGAATGGGAAAATGGTTTTAGAATTTAGAGCCTGATTTACTAAAAGTAAAAGTAGTATGCCTTTTTTTGGGTGGGGGGAGGGGAAGAGGGGTGAAGGCATGTACTGTGACCCAGGCTTTGACAGCCAGCTCCCAGATTTTTAGGCTGTCTTTTAGATTCTAAGAAAAATGATCAAGGCCTGATATAAGGTATAGGATTTTTTTTTTTTTTTTAGTGCCGTCAAGTCAGTGTTGACTCATAGCAATCCAGCTACCTCTGGGTTTTCTTGGAAATGTATCACCGGATGTAGATTGCCAGCCTTTTCTTCTGAGGCAATGGAGGGTAAAACAGTTACTCACCTGTAACAGGTGATCTCTGGGAACAGCAGGAATTTAGTCTTCACATATGGGTATCGTCGGTACCGATGTAGCCTGCGCGGGAACGCTCCCCAGCATCCAATAGGAAAGCTTTTGGGAGCATCCCACAGCATCTGCGTGCTGCCTTCCCGCCTTTCCCAACTGTCCCTCTCCAGTTGAGTTTATAACTGACACAAAAGAGAGAGGGAAAGAGAGAAAGAGAGAGATAGAGAGATACAACTCTTTTGGGAGGTGGGTGGGTTGTGAAGACTAAATTCTTGCTGTTTCCGGAGATCACCTCTTACAGGTGAGTAATTATGCTATCTCCAGGAACAAGCAGGAATGTAGTCTTCACATATGGGGACTCCCTAGCTGCAGATGCCTGGGAGAAGGCCCCAGAGGTTGTGTGCCCTTCTGAAAGGGCTCCACTTCCCCCCATGGATCTCTGGCATTCTACCAGGGATGGTGGGTAGGAGTTGACTATGGAACAGGTGTTGAACAGCCAAACAAGGCATCCCGGCGGGAGTCCTTGTCTAAGCAGTAATGGGCTGTGAAGGTATGAACCGAAGCCCAAGTAGCTGCTCGAAGGATGTCGCCGATAGACACACAGTGAAGATGAGCCATAGAGGCTGCCATGGCTCTCACATTGTGAGCTGTGACATGGCCTGAGGACGATTTTTACTCTCATAGGCAAAAGATATACACTGTGCAATCCAGCTGGACAGTGTTCTTTTGGAGACTGGAAGTCCCAAATGACTAGGATCAAAAGCAACAAAGAGTTGAGAGGACTTTCTATGTTGCTGTGTCCTTTGTATGTAAAAGGGCAAAGTATGAAGATTCCTTTCTGCATTTGATGCGTGAAGCCTTGGAAAGAATACAGGAAGGTAAACCGCTTGGTTTAAATGAAAAGGTGACACCACCTTTGGCATAAAGTGTGGATGAGTCCTAAGGACTACCTTATGATGGAACCTTGTATAAGGAGGATCAGCCACCAATGCTTGCAATTCACTGATGCGACATGCTGATGTGATTGCAATAAGAAAGATGACCTTCCGGGAAAGGAATTTCAAAGAGGTAATGGCAAATGGTTCAAAGGGTGGTTTCATGAGCAGCCCAAGAACCAGATTTAAGTCCCATGCCACCGGTGGTGGCTTAATGGGAGGCTTAGTTAAAAGAAGGCCTCTCATATCTCGCTATGTGGAGGATGAGAGGAAATAGGTTGTCCATTTAGAGGCTTGAAAGAAGCTGCAATAGCACTCAAATGAACTCTCACTGAATTGGTCTTAAGCCCTGCATTTGATAAATGAAGTAGATACTCCAGTAATGATTCCAGAGGTATCGCAAGGGGGTTAAGACCCTTCTGCGAGCACCATATGGTAAACCTTTTCCACTTAAATGTATAAGAGCATCTTGTGGAAGGCTTCCTGGAAGCATAAAGGATATCCTTTACCTGCTGGGAAAGGTTAAGACCGTGAAGTTCTAGGCTTTCAGCAACCAGGCCCTGAGATGCAGAGACTGGGGATTGGGATGCCACAGCATCCCATCCTCTTGAGAAAGGAGATCTGGAGCAGACCCTAACTCCAGAGGCAGAGCTTGAGAGAGATGTAGGAGCAGAGGGTACCACATTTACCATGCCCAACATGGGGCTATGAGAATCATATTTATTTATTTAACATCTCTTCTATACCGCGCTATTAAAATCAGCGCGGTGTACATCGAACAAAATATACTGCAATGCATACAGGTAACATTGAGTTTACAGAGAACAAGGGAATATATAACATGGAATAACAGGGATAACTATGTACAGTCAACATTATACTATATATATGCTTTTACTATATACCATATTTAAACTCGAGTGGATATTGTACGTGTATTCATGTAGGTGGCACGGGTCAACAGTAGTAATGTGAACTATCGTGGAGTCTAACCATTTTCTGGTTGTATTAAGGTGCTAAGGTGTTTGGTGTAAGTGGGAGGCCTGTTGGTTGTGTGAGTGTCCATGATCACTTCTGGGTAGTATTTTGTGAATAAGTGATGCTTCACGGCTTTTCGGAATTGCAATAGGCTTTTGATGCCACGGATTTCATGGGGAAGTATATTCCAATTCATGGGTGCGAATATTGAGAAAGCTCTGTTTGATGTAGCTTTAGTACATGATGTCATCATCTTGGGAACTATTAAGGTGTTCATAGCTGTAGTCCTTCTGTTTCTATTTTCGAGGGTGTTATGGATTAGTTTGCTGATTGGTGTCGGTGGGTAGTTATTCATGGCTTTGAAGGTCAGGACTAGTGACTTATATGAGAGTCTGGCTTGTAGAGGTAGCCAGTGTAGGTCTTTCATGATAGGCGTTATGTGAGCAGATCTTGGTGACCCAGAGAGGACTCTTGCAGCTGCATTCATAGCCAGACGAAGTGGATTTAAGGTTGATTGAGAGAGCCCGTGGAGGATGATGTTCGCAAAATCTAGATGTGGGAGGACTAGTGCCTGGAAGGTTGATCGGTAATCAGTATAGTCAAGTAGGGGGCGGAGGTGGCGTAGCGTTCTGATCTTATGATATATACTCTGTCACATTCTTCACATGCATTGTCATATCCAGGTGTTGATCTAATGTGATGCCGAGGTATCGGATTGTGGGTTTGGACGTCAGTTCTATGTTGTTGACCAGCAGCGACGGAGGAGGTACGAACTTACGATTCCTTGTAACAAATAGGACATCCGTTTTGCTATGATTTATTCTTAAGTTTTGAGTCAGCAGCCATTCAGCTACTGCTCCGAAACAATTGATTATTGGTGTAAACACTGGTTGGTCAGTTTTGAACGGCATGTATATGAGGATGTCATCTGCGTATGCCAGGCATTGCACGTTGAAGGATCTGATCAATTCACATATCGGCTGCATATATATTGAACATTAATGCCGATAGGGAAGATCCTTGTGGTACACCTTGAGACTGTAGGAATGGCTCTGAGGATTCCTGGCCTGTTTTAACTTGTTGCCACCTATTGGAAAGGTAGGATCTACACCATTCCAGTGCTGTGCTTCGAATCCCCTTCTCTCTCAGACGTTGCAGCAGTATATCGTGGTTCACAGAATCGAAGGCGGCGGAAATGTCTAAAAAGATGAGGACAAATCCTTGTTTGATGCTGTTTATTCCTGTGATCAGATCATTGAATAGGGTTGTAAGGATTGTGTCGACTCCATGTGCTTCTCTGAATCCATGTTGTGATTTGTCTAGTGGTGCTTCTGTGTCAATATGATGCTGGAGCTGTTGTTGGGCAGCTTTCTCGATGATTTTTGCAAGCTGGGGGATGCTCGAGATTGGCCTAAATGATTCAACTTTGGATGGATCGAGCTTACTGTTTTTCAGTAGGGGCTTGATAGAGGTGTGTTTAAGACTCTGACAAGTCCCAAATACTGAAGGATGCGCAATGTGAGAGAGAGAGCAACCCTGGCCTCTGGCTCTGAAGGGGCATGAATGAGCCAGTCATCTAAGTAAGGGAAGACGAATATTCCCAGGATGCGGAGAAATGCTGCCACCACAGCCATGCATTTTGTGAACACCCTTGGTGCAGAGGCCAGGCCAAAAGGAAGAACCCTGTATTGGTAGTGCTTCCCTTGAAACAGAAAGCGAAGGAACTTTCGGTGAGTTGGATGGATGAGAACATGAGTGTACGCATCCTTGAGATCTAGAGAACAAAGCTAATCCTGACTCTGAAGGTATGGCAGCAGAGTTCCTAGAGAAATCATTTTGAACTTCTCTTTGAAAAGGAAATATGTTCAATTCTCTGTGGTCTAAAATAGGTCTGCGTCCTCCTGTTTTCTTTGGAATAAGAAAATAGGGGGAGTAAAACCCTGTACCCCCTTGGGGAATGGGTACCTCTTCTATTGCCCCTTGAGCAAAGAGCACAGTGACCTCTTGACCTAATCGGTCGTTGAGAGAGGTCTGAGAATTGAACTGTCTTACCACTGTAGGAGGGGGCAGGCTGAGGAAATGAAGCTTGTACCCCTCTCTTACAATAGACAGAGTCCAATTTTCTTCTGAACCCATCTGGGGGCAAAATGACACAACCTTCCTGGGATGGTGAAGGGTTCTGGGCCATTCAGGGCCAGGAAGGCAAAGTTCTCTAGATAGGAGTCAAAGCCCCTGTGGAGGCTGAGTCTACTGAGCCGGTTGAGGCTTCGCTGCTTTTGTCTTTCTTTGCCTAGGTTGTTGCTGCTGTCCCTTTTGGGCAGACTGACCTAAACGATGCCCCTGCTGGGTATAGGAGGGATAAAACCTTTTCTTCTTGCTGAAGAATGGTTTCTTAGAGGATCTTTTCCTCGCAGGATCAGTTGTAGATTTAGACAATTTATCCAAAGTGATACTGTCAGCATCTATCTCATTAGCTTTTTCCTGCCAATTCTTGCCAAAGTGATTCTCTCCTGTGCAAGGTATATTCCCTAGTTTGTCCTGTACCCAAATTTCCAAGCCAGATGCCTGGAGCCAGGCAATCCTACATGCACCTATGGCAATGGCGGAGGTTCTGCTTATGCATTTAAAGCAGTCAAATGGTGCACTATTCACAAACTTGGAAACATCCTGAGCATGTTTGACAAGAGCGAGATAATCTTGCCTTTTATCATCAGGAAGGAGAGGGCTCATAAGCTCTAAATCTCCTGTGACCTCTTTAAGGAAAATTCCCATATGCAAGATATAGGAACTGATCCTAGCAGAAAGCATGGGAGCCTGGAAGGATCGACGTCCAAAGGTGTCAAGAGTCCTACACTCACGTCCTGAGGATTAGATGCATGCCTTTTTGCACTCTTAATCCTTCTCATGGCTGATTCCACTACCATGGAATGGTGTGGTAATTGAGTCTTCTGAAACCCAGGACAATGAGGAACTCTATACATGGTGTCGAGTCTTCGAGAGTGAGGAGATGTGGTCAGAGGTGTTTCCCACATCCTTAACATAAGATCATGCAAGATCTCATGAATAGGTAAGGTAGCTGCCTCCTTGGGAGCTTTAGGGTATTGTAGGATTTCTAATTCCTTTGCCCTAGGCTCTTTTTCAGGAACCACTGTGATGGAAAGACCTCGGGCCACATCTCGTATAAAATCCTGAAAGGACATATCCTCTGGTGGAGACATCCTATGCTGAGGAGAAGAGGAATCCTCAGGAAGAAGTACTCTGGTATCGGCAGAGCTTTCAGAGTCTTCATACTCATCCGAGGATTCGAAGTATCACCGATCTGGGTGATCGTGCAAGGCACGGTACCGGTACCGATCGAAGTCGGCATCGGAGTGGTCTGGTACCAACTTGTCGATACCGGATAGAGATACATGACTCGGTCCCGGTAGAATACCTGCCGATGTCGATGCAGTCGGTGCTGGTACCGGTTGAATTGTCTGAAGCGGTCTCAGGGGCAACGAGGCCGTGAGAAGAGCCGCCAGACTGCGTTCAATAGCCAAGAATCTCTGGTCTATTGACGCTACCGACGCTTGGGTATCGGTGCCGGATAATGCGGTCGGCACCCCAGAGCATGGCACCAGTAGTTCTACCGAGGTTGAAGCCTCGAGAACATCCTGGAGTCCCGTTAGTGCTTTGGAAGCCAAAGCCTCCTGCCGGGGCAATTTTGCCGGTGAAAGTCCCTCAAGGGCAACGCCAGAGGCATCTCGATGTTTAGGAGATCTACCTTTGAGGACCGGCTAGATTTATGTGTAGTTACCCGAGATCCATGGGAGGAAGATGAAGCCCTGGAAGACGTCGATGCCACGGAGGCTGCATCGGAGGGAAAAAGGGTGCTAAGTTTAGCAGCTCGGTTTTGCTGGCCCCTTTTCAACATCATCCCACAGGCAACACACTCTGAAATAGAGTGGTCAGGACCTAAACATTTGAGGCACCACTCATGAGTGTCGGTGACGGAGATGGTACCGCCACACTTAGAACAATTTTTAAAACCCGAAGCGGGTTTTTCCATTTTGAAGGAAAAAGTTGGGCCTTGTGCCCAAAATGGCACGTGGCAGCTGAGGAGAAAATTACTGGAAAAGACTCCAGAAAGGTTTTTTTTTTTTGGAGAAAAAAAGAAAACCACCGGCAGTCCCGGTGAAGCGTTGAGGGAAGGCAGACGTGACCACAAAAAAGAAGGGAATTTTTTCTGCGGTGACAGGATGTGCGACCTGTCGGCTCCACGGAAAATGAAGAACTGGAGAGGGACAGTTGGGAAAGGTGGGAAGGCAGCACGCAGGCGCTGTGGGATGTTCCCAAAAGCTTTCCTATTGGATGCTGGGGAGCGTTCCCACGCAGGCTCTGTTGGTACAGACAATACCCATATGTGAAGATTACATTCCTGCTTGTTCCTGGAGATAGTGACTTGCGCAAAGTCACAAGGAGTGCCAGTGGAAATTGAACCCTTGATCTTCTGGGTACTAGGCAGTTGCTCTAACCACTAGGCTACTCCTCCACTCCAGGTGATCAAAATCAAACTAGAGAATTTGATGCAGTGAGAATAGGTAATTATTAAAGAGACCAGGCTTGCCAAAATTACCACAGTATTGCACATTTACATTAGATTTATGTACCTAGTGACTGTGTAGGATAAGCAAAGCTTCCTAGGAAACCACACAGAAAAAAACCTAAGATTTTTTAAAGGACAAGTTTAAATTAAGAGATATAGAGTTCTAGTTATTGAGGTATGCTAATGTAGACGTGTGTTAAAAATGCATGTTAATATTGAATTAACACAGATCCCTCATTCAGTGGTGACTAATTGCTAATAACATGCGCTAAAATTAGAGCACCTTAGTTACTAGACCCTATAGTGTTTTCTGGGACTAGTATGCATACAGAGGATAATTTTATAACAAGGCTCCTAGTTTAAAGCATCCAAAACACGCCTACTTTATAAGGTAAAGTAGGCTTCTATTTTTCTTTATAAAATATTAGCCTAAGTATTTTATACTAGCTGAAAATGCACTGAGTTCCTATGGCTGGTGTAAATATTTATGCCTCGAACTAGAAAGTGAACATGTAAATTATTATATTTTATAATCTATACGCATAGTTGTGCACTTCACCCACACTCAACCCATGTGAATGCCCACAATGGAAGTACACACCGGGCAATGCATGCGTGCACTTTTATGTGCGTCTGTATTCTATAAGAGGTCATTCACATGCAGCAAGTGACCATATGCTTGTGTAAATTAATAAAATGACAACATTTAGGTGCCTTCCTGCCACATAAATCTAGGTTGTTCCTTACAAGATAACTCCTAGAATGTCTAAATGACAGTCCCATTTATTTCTAGGAAATCATTCTTAAAATGGAAAAACTCAAATGTGTAGGTCTGCTACTTACTAGAACTAAAACAGTCATTCAATTTTATTTTAGATTTGGGTACATTCCTTCTAATATGAAAGGAATTAAATGTTATCAAGGCAAACTGGTTAGTTAATAGGCCCCTTTACTAGCTAATCTCTGCTCTTGCCTTTTAGATTCCCATCTCCCTAAATATTTTCTGTTGAAAAAAACACTCAACATGTAGAATGATCTCCAAGCCACTTAACCCTCCATTTCCCATGTTCCCTGTAAGTATTAGTGTATGTGTCTCATATCCCCGTGTGTTAAATGTATCCCCCAATTGTGTTGTGACCGCTTTGGTTGAAGGATAATGCGGTATACAAAACTGTCTAAATAAATAAATAAATAAAGCAAGCATGAGATTTTCCTTAATATTCTGTTTCACTAGATATGAGGGCAAATGTACAAACAGCCAGTGTACAACAAAACCTTTAAAGCGACAAATGTTATAAGTGGTGAAAAATCCTCAACTAACCTCCAAAAAGATCCACTTCACCAGTCACAGCAGCGACCGTTGTGGTGGCTGAAGCAGAAGCTGTTATCTCAGTAGGTGCAGTAATGCTTGGACTAGGCTCTGGCGCAAATGGATCAGAAAGATGGACCTCGGAAGAAATAGCAGTGCAAGGTGCAGAAAGGGTGTCTGTAAGTAACCGATAGTGATGATCAAATGGCAGTCAAGGAGAGAAGGGAGAGGGAGGGAGATTCTGCTTGTATGGTTTTCTGCAACATCAATGTGATAAAAATGGATATGAACACTTTTCAGACTAGGCATGCTGAAAATACATTCAAAGGTCTAATGAAAACAAGCATTAAATTACCAGCCTTGTGGTGGAAGCTGCCCTGAGTTTATCCCGTCAGGACCTGCAGGAATCAGCCAGGTCTAAGAAGTTAGGGTACACTATCCCAGAGAGGAAGGTAAATTATTTAAAATACTCTGGCACCCCAGCAAACCAGCCAAAGGAGCGGTGCAGAGAGTTAGCTTTAAAGGAGACCCTGCTTTAACCTTTCATTGCTAAATGTATGTGCACTGCGCAGGCATGCTGTAGGAGATGTGACTGGGCAGTGGAGGGACTGAATATGGACAAAAACAGATTTAAAAAACAAAACAAAACAAAAAAAACCTACTCACCCTCTCCCAACAGATCTGTCACGTCCATTAAGTTAGCAGAGTGAAAAAACAAAAGTTAAAGATTATGCAAAATGTACACAGAGACCAACTGGGTCAAATATTTCTCCTTTTACAACATATTGCAATGTAGAAATCAGACTATAATACATATAAATCACAGCACTGAGGGACATTTTAGGTTTTATTCTTCTATTTTTCAAAGAGGTTAAGAACTGTATACAGTACTTACACTGTCTACTCTGCACATTTATTCATTTAACTGGATTACCCTTGAAGATCAGAACTTTTGCCTCCTTTTTCAATTGTGAAAAATGACAAATATGGACTTTTAAAAATGATACAATTATGGAGATTCTGAAGGCCACATATCTAGACAAACCTGTATTTGATTCAGTAAGAAAAATGGTTAGAGACTGGACTGTCAAAACTACTGTTAGATGTCCACTGGTAATGAAAAATTATCAGAAGACAAATACTACGAGATACATTTCACACCGATGGCAAAAATGTTTGATGCTCAAAATGAAACTCAACATGCTGGAAAGGTTTGTACTGCCTTATTTTAC
The DNA here is from genome assembly GCA_033557465.1 of Ichthyophis bannanicus. Classification (NCBI taxonomy): domain Eukaryota; kingdom Metazoa; phylum Chordata; class Amphibia; order Gymnophiona; family Ichthyophiidae; genus Ichthyophis; species Ichthyophis bannanicus. Next base: position 1,333,407,542 of record CM066033.1, read on the forward strand.
AGTACTGATTATCAGTAGAATCTTCACCCCACTCTTCCAAAATAAAGCCAAGAGGTTAACATTTTCTTCTCAAATTTGAAGCTGATAGAGGGCACAAAGTGATTTGATCCGTATGCTACCCTTCTCCCCCAAAAAAGATTAGTAATAAAGTGATAGTCTAAAACCATAGATGAAGTCTTAAAACTTGTGCTGCACAGCTAACAGACTGGACAATCAAAATTAAACTAAAAATTGTCTTCATTTTCTTAATGAAAAGTGAGAAGAGTAATTTTATCTGGTTAAAAGTAGTTTTCTTTTTTTATATTTATCCTTCCCCAGAGTTTTTACACAATGGTCCTTTCCTCTTACTAAATGGCAAACAAATTCTTTAAGATGACTGCTACATTCCTGTATCTCTCTGCTGGAGTACATTTGTAGTTTCCCCAGTGGTGACCACCAAAGAATCATGAGGCTGACCTTACTTTTAGTCACTCCTCTAAGAGGAGCAATTCTGCCCCCGACAGTGGAAAAGACATGCTTTGAAGACATTGCTTTACTCAGCTCAGGATCTATAAGCAGATTCCAACTCGGATACCAAATTCCTTGGATGGTTAATAAAAACAACCCTTCAAGTATTATCTCTCATTGCTCCTAAAATTTCATGACTGAATTACAGTTCATGTACCAGGTCTGTCCAAAAAGAAACCAAACTTGCTAAAGAGGGCGCCAGAGAGCCAACACAGCAGACTCACGATAATGGTGATGTGTAGTGGAGACCTTGAGCTTTAGCCTTCCACTTGCTCGATCACACCATGTGAATTCGTTTTGGACTACGTGCAGCAGAATGAACTTGTCTCATGCGCCTTTTGCTATTTCTGAAACATGTCATAACAGGCTACCTTTCAGAGTGGATTTCAACTTCAGGAACAAAAAAGAAATCTGCAGGGGCCAAATCTGGAGAGTAGGGAGGTTGTCGGAACTAGACATCTCATGCTTTGCCAAAAATTCACGAATAAGGAGCGACGAGTGAGCGTGACATTCACTTTTTGCTCCTCTGTCCAGAGATGTGGAACAAATTTTGCAGCAACATGATGCATCTGAAGTTTTTCAGTCAATTGTATGATACGAACATTTACTGATACCTATTTCTTCAGCAACTTCATGGACAGTTAGGTGATGATTTTCAAGAATCAATGCACACACTAACAATCATCGTCCACTAACATGGAATGCAGTCCAGTTTTAGGGTAGCTTTCGGTGGACATTCTGCCCGATTTGAATGATACAATTTGTAACATTGTTTGCAGCTTAAACAATCCTCTCCATAAGTTTGCTGCACCATCTGAAAGTCCCAATACAAGTCAATTTCACACAGAATTTCATGCAAACGTGTTGCTATTCAAGATCCTTCATATTTCAATTTTATTTAGTCTCTTTTATACCGCGCTATTTAAAATCAGTGCAGTTTACATGTAACAGTAACTTATACAGTGCTGCCTAGGCTGTGCTGTATTTACAATGAAACAGGTGTTGTATCTTGGACATTGCTGGGGTAACTATTTACAGGTTGGAAATCAAGTCAGGTCCGCGCCAGGCTATCACTGAGTAGAGACTATTTACAAAAGTTTATATACAATAGGACTGTATACATGCAGCTATTTACCTGGTGTGCATGGTTGATGATGGCGCCAATGGGTGTGGTTGCCTCGTTGTGTGCTGGGTGTTCTAGTGGGGCAATCCTGGTTGGGGGGGGGCAGTTTGTGGGCTGTCAGAGTAGTGCTTGAGGAAAACGTGGTGCTTCAGCTTGCAAAATCGCAAAAGGCACATGAGACGGGTTCACTCTACTGCATGCAGTCCATAACTAATTCATGTGGTGTGATCAAGTGGAAGGCTAAAGCTCAAGGTCACCACTACACATCACCATTATCGCAAGTCTGTTGTATCTGCTCACTGGTGCCCTCTTTAGCAAGTTTGGTTTTGGACAGACCTCTTATCTTGGCTAAATGACTGGTTCCATAAGTTGAAAGACACTTTCTGTAGTGATGGTGGGTTAGCTACATTAATGACAGAAGCCAATGACTTCCATAATAATTTGATTTCACCTCTAATAAAAGATTCCATTATAGATTCCACTGTGAACTAGTCATCTATATAGGCTAAAAATTTAGAAGAGAGAAAATGACGACTTAACAACCTAACTACACTTCAGAATCCATCTTCGCCCCTTCACAGTCATCCCGCTCTCAGTCTTTATCTGTCCCCAGGTCTGTCAATTTACTAGACTAAGCTTCACAGAGGCTGTCTCTGCTCAGTTTGGCTGTAAACTGCTGCAAATACCTTGCAGTGTTACATAAATGTTTAATACTAGTTGTATTCTAGTGGTGTGCATTAGACAATACTTCATTAAGCAAAGAGTGGGAGGAAGTCAGAGAAGATTATGTTTAACAGAATAGGCAGGTATGCAATAAAGATATTGGAGGAGAAGAATTTCTTCTGCAGTATCTTCATTGCAAACCTGCCTGCTGGTACTGAGGAGCATAAGAGCTGTATGTGTTAACTTTTTAGCCCTAAGTAAAATGAGAAGTTTGGCAACAGCAGTTAAGTACATTTTGTTTGTTTGGGATCACTTGATGAGTATGGTAATACCCCTCTACTATTTCTACTTCTTAACATTTTTATAGCACTACAAGGCATACGCCGGGCTGTACACATACACAAGAGACAGTCCCTACTTACTACAGAAAAACACACAAGAAAGCCATCAAAAATACGACAGATTAGACATTTACAAAAACAGGGCACCAGAGTAAACTAAGAGGAAATGGATGTAACATAAGGGTGGTATACAAAGCAGCCACGAAGAGATTTTTTTTTTGCCTGGATTTGAATAGGATTAAGGATAGAGACTAGCAAACAGCCTCAGATAGTCTATTCCAGGCACTGAAGAGTCCCAGAGATTAATTCCTCCATCCACAAAATCAGTTGAAGGACTACACTTCAACTGATTTTTAATAAACTAAGAAATCTCTCTTCACAGAATGCAGTTTATCAGGATTATATTATATCTTTTTATTCCTCAGCTCTGTGTTTGCATGGTATTGACTGCAGAGTACCCTTCTCCTCTGTTTGTTGCTATATTATACCTGTTCCAATATTTCTGAAGCCCTCCTAGTGTCCACCTAGGGAACACGTTCACTTCTCTCTACCTAAGGCAACATTGGTGATTTCCTCCATTCTAATTTCCCAAGTGACCTGTGACTGCACGGCATGGAAACCTCATCAATAGCATGTCCCCACTGATGATCTAATGAGATCATTCACTGCACTTGTCACAGAGATTTCAGCATGGTGCGGTTACACTGCAAAGAACTGCATTGGGTCCTGCTGTGATCAGACTCCTGCAATTGCTTCAAAGAGTAAAAACAGAGGAAATTGTGACTTCTTGTCTGGCAGGGAAAGGGGATGCATTTGCTGCATCACTTGGGGGGAGGCGATTGTGAAAAGTTGGATACTGGTGCTGTGTGGCAAGTCAAGGAGGGGGTTTTAATGCAATTCAGAAGCCATGGGGAACATTGAAGGGGGATCAAGGGCTATAATGCTGGTAAAGGGAGGACAAAGCGTAGTTACTCACCTGTGATCTTCAGGAACAGCAGGAATTTAGTCTTCACATATGGGTATCGTTGGTACTGACGGAGCCTGCGCGGGAATGCTCCCCAGCGTCCAATAGGAACGCGTTTGGGAGCATCCCTCAGCACATGCGCACTGCCTTCCCGCCTTTCCAACTGTCCCTCTTCAGTTAAGTTTGTAGCTATGTGAAAGGATAGAGGGAGAGAGGAAAGAGACAGAGATAGAGAGACAACTCCTAGGGGAGGTGGGTGGGTTGTGAAGACTAAATTCCTGCTGTTCCCGGAGATCACCTGTTACAGGTGAGTAACTACTCTATCTCCAGGAACAAGCAGGAATGTAGTCTTCACATATGGGGACTCCCTAGGTGAAGATGCCAGGGAGATAGCCCCAGGAAGGTGCCACCCCAGAAGATAGGCATCCTTCCTCCCATGGATCTCTGGCATTCCACCAGGGTTGGTGGGTAGGAGTTGAATTAGGTCTGAAAGAGATTTCGAAGAACAGCTTGGCCAAAGAAGGCATCCCGACGGGAGGCTTTATCCAGGCAGTAGTGGGCTGTGAAGGTGTGTACCGAAGCCCAGGTGGCTGCTCGACAAATGTCATCGATAGACACAGAGTGGAGATTAGCCATAGAAGCTGCCATGGCTCTCACATTATGAGCTGTGACATGGTCCTGAAGAGGAAGACCCTTACTCTCATAAGCAAAGGATATGCATTGGGCAATCCATTTAGATAAAGTTCTTTTGGAGACTGGAAATCCGAAATGTCTAGGGTTAAAAGCTATAAAAAGTTGCGAGGACTTTATGTTGCTGTGCTTTTTGTACGTAAAAGGCTAAAGCCCTTTTACAATCCAAAGTATGAAGGTTTCTTTCTGCATTAGAGGCGTGAGGCCTCGGAAAGAATACAGGAATATAAATTGATTGATTTAAATGAAAAGGCGAAACCACCTTTGGCATAAAGTGTGGATGAGTTCTAAGAACAACCTTATCATGATGAAACCTAGTATAAGGAGTATCAGCCACTAAAGCTTGCAATTCACTAATGCGACGTGCAGAGGTGATTGCAATTAGGAAGATGACCTTCCAGGTCAAAAGCTTAAGGGCTGTAGTGGCCAAAGGCTCAAAAGGCGGCATCATGAGCTACCCAAGAACTAGATTTAGATCCCATGCCACCGGTGGTGGCTTGATGGGAGGTTTGGTTAATAGAAGGCCTCTCATAAATCTTGATATGAGTGGATGAGAGGAAATTGGTTGTCCCTTCAAAGGCTTATAAGAAGCTGCAATTGCACTAAGATGGACTCTTACCGAGTTGGTCTTTAGACCAGAATTCGATAAGTGAAGCAGATACTCTAGTATCGATTCCAGGGGTATGACAAGGGGGTTTAATCCCTTCCTGGAGCACCATATAGTAACACGTTTCCACTTGAAGGCATAAGATCCTCTTGTGGAAAGTTTCCTAGAAGCCTGAAGGATATCTTTTACCTGTTGGGACAGGTTGAGATCCTGGAGGTCTAAGCCTTCAGCAACCAGGCCGTGAGGTGCAGGGACTGGGGATTCGGGTGCCATAGCATCCCGTTCTCTTCGGAAAGGAGATCTGGAGCATGCCCTAACTCCAGAGGTGCCGCTTGAGAGAGATGTAGGAGCAGGGGATACCATGTTTGGTGTGGCCATCGTGGTGCTATGAGAATCATGAGACCCCTGTCTCTCTGAAGCTTGAAGAGTGTTTTGGGGATGAGGGGAATGGGTGGGAAGGTATAAAAGAAGTCCTGACCCCAGTGAAGGTGGAAGGCATCCCTTGCCTGACAATTGTGAGCCGGAATCCTGGAACAGAACTGGGGAAGCTTGGCATTCAGTGGACTTGCAAAGAGGTCTATGTCTGGAGTGCCCCAGAGATGAAATATCTTTGCCACCTGGTCCAGGTGGAGGGACCACTCGTGAGGCAGCAGTACTCGACTGAGTTTGTCTGCCCAAAGGTTTTGAATGCCTGGAAGATATACCACTATAAGGTGAATGTGATACTCTCTGGCGAGGGCCTATTTTTTTATTTATTTATTTATTTTATTTTCTTATATACCGCACTTTTTAGTATCAGCGCGGTTTACATGGAACAAAGAACCATAGTCGTAAAGCTTTGTTGCATAACGACAGAGCCTGTTCCGCCCTGCTTGTTCACATAGAACATGGCTACTTGATTGTCTGTCTGGACTAAGACTGTCTTGTAGCTGAGCTGGGCGTGGAATACTCGAAGAGCTAAATAGATTGCTCTTAATTCCAGGAGGTTTGTGTGTAAACCGGCCTCCTGTGGAGTCCAAGTTCCCTGGGTAGAGATGATTCAGATGTGCTCCCCAACCCACCTGTGATGCATCTGTTAGGGTGGCCTGAAAAAATGGTTGACGAAAAGGAGACCCCACTGTCAGGTTTTCTAGTGATTGCCACCATTGAAGGGACAAAATTAGTCAGAGTTTATTATTTTGTCCGACAAATGACCTGTGGCCTGTGTCCACTGTGTGGATAGGGTCCACTGAGCTGCTCGCATGTGGAGGCGAGCATATGGGACTACATGAACTGTGGATGCCATATGTCCCAGTAACTGTAGCAGCTCTCGAGCAGTGAGGGAGGATTTGCCTGCTGCTTGAGAAGCTAGTTGCATTATGCGAAGACACCGGGCTGTGGAAGGAAAGCCTTTGCCTGTCTGGTATCTAGACAGGCTCCTATGAATTCCAGGCATTGGGAAGGAACAAGTTGGGATTTAGGGAAGTTTATTACCAACCCCAAGTATTGAAGAATTTGCATTGTATGGGACAGTGCAGTGCTGGCCTCTGCAACTGTAGGGGCTCGATTGAGCCAGCGTCTAAGTAAGGGAAGACAAATATCCCCAGGGTTCGTAGAAATGCAGCTACTACTGCCATGCATTTCGTGAATACCCTTGGTGCTGAAGCCAGACCAAAGGGAAGAACCCTGTATGGGAAATGTCTTCCCCTGAAAAGGAATCTTAAGAATTTCCTGTGATCTGAATGGATGAGAATGTGAGAGTGTATGCATCCTTTAAGTCTAGAGAGCAAAGCCAATCCTGGCTTTGAAGGTATGGCAGAAGAGTTCCTAGAAAAATCATTTAGAACTTCTCTCAAAACAGGTATTTGTTCAATTCTCTGAGGTACAAAATGAGTCTGTGTCCTCCTGTTTTCTTTGGAATAAGAAAATAGGGGGAGCAGAACCCTGCGCCCCGTTGAAGAATGGGTACCTCCTCTATTGCCCCTTGGGCAAGAAGTGTGGAGACCTCATGATCTAGCAGATTGTCTGCGGAGGTTTAAGAATTGAATTGTTTTAGAATTATAGGAGAGGGCATGCTGTGAAAATGAAGCTTGTACCCCTCTCCTACAATAGACAAAGTCCAGTCTTCTGCTGTTATCTGATGCCATCTGTTGGCAAAGTGGCATAACCTGCCCAGGATATTGGGGGGTTGGGGACCCCTCAGAGGCAGGAAGGCAAAGCTCTCTAGGAAGGAGTCAAAGCCCTTGAGGGGGCTGAACCTGGAGAACTGGTTGGGCTCTCGGGCCTTTTGGCTTCTTTTGCTGTCTAGCTTGTCCCTTTTGGGCAACCTGCCCCTGAGTTTGACTCTGCTGGGTATACGAAGGATAAAATTCCTTCTTTTTGCTGAAAGAGGGTTTTTTATAAGGCTTCTTATTGGCTGGAGTGGCTGTAGATTTTGACAATCTATCTAAAGTGGTATTGTCAGTATCTCATTAGCCTTTTCCTGACAGTTCTTGTCAAAGAGATTCTCCCCCGTGCAAGGAATGTTGCCTAATTTGCCCTGTACCCAAGTCTCCAAGTCTGATGCCTGCTGCCAGGCAATCCGTCGTGCACCAATGGCAATAGCAGAGGTTCTGCTGATGCATTTGAAGCAGTCAAAGGTTGCACGATTTACAAACTTAGATACATTCTGAGCATGCTTAACTAGAGCAAGAAAATCTTCTCTTGTCATCTGGGAGAAATGGGCTCATAAGTTCCAAGTCTCCTGTGACTTCCTTGAGGAACATTCCCATATATAGAATATATGAACTGATCCTAGCTGAAAGCATGGAAGCTTGAAAGGTTTGGCACCCAAAAGCATCCAGAGTCCTGCATTCACGACCTGTAGGATTGGATGCATGCCTCGCTGCACTTTTCATCCTACACATGGCTGACTCCACTATCATAGAATGGTGTGGCAGCTGAGTTTTCTGAAATCCAGGACATGGCGGAACTCGATACATAGTATCAAGTCTCCTAGAATGAGGAGAAGTAGTCAGAGGTGTCTCCCACATTCTGAGCATCAAGTTATGCAGAATTTCATGGATAGGCAGAGTGGCTGCCTCCTTAGGAGCTTTAGGATATTGGAGAATTTCCAATTCCTTTGCTCTGGGTTCCTCTTCAGGAGCTACTGTGATTGAAAGACCCTTGGCCATATAATGGATAAAATCCTGAAAGGACATGTCCTCTGGAGGTGACATTCTGTGTTGGGGAGAAGAGGGATCTTCTGGGAGAAACCCTCTAGTACCAGCAGAATTGTCAGAGTCTTTGGATTCGGAGGATTCGAAGTATTCCTGACCCCGATGCTCCATTAAAGCATGGTCCCGGTATCAATCGAAGTCGGTACTGAGTTGATCCGGTACCAATCTGTCGATTCCAGCCAAAGTTGGTGTGGGAAGAATTCCCACTGGGGCCGGTACTGTCGGTACTGGTACCGGTGTCGGTACCGGCATCAGTGTCGATGTCAGTACCGGTGCCCGTTGGACCAACGGTACAGCAGCTGAGAGAAGAGCTGCGATGCTGCGTTCGATAGCGAGGAACCTCTGGTCTATCGACACTGCCGATGCCTGGGTGTCGGTACCGGTAAAAAAGGCTGGAACCCCTGAGCATGGCACAGGTAGTTCTTGCGAGGTTGAGGCCTTGAGAACATCCTGAAGCCCCATCGATGCTTTGGAAGTCGAAGCCTCCCGCCAGGGCTGTTTTGCCGGTGTGGTTCCCTCAAGGGCAATGCCGATGGCCTCTCGATGCTTAGCAGGAGAGCTACCCTTTGAGGACTGGCTTTTATGTTTAGTTACCTGAGATCCATGGGAGGAAGAAGAGGCCCTTGATGTCGATGCAATGGATTTGGCATCCGAAGAAGAGGGTACAGAGCTTTGCAGCCCGGTTCTGTCTTCCTCTTTTGGTCATCCCCATACAGGAGAGACATTCGGTTGGAGAATGTTCAGGCCCTAAGCATTTAAGACACCAATCATGGGTGTCAGTGACGGAAATGGTACCGCCACACTTAGTACATTTTTTAAAACCACTAGTTGGTTTTTCCATGTTTTAGGAATATGGGGACTAGTGCCCAAAATGGCACCTAGCACCAAAGGAGAAAAGTTTCTGAAGAGAAACAGTTTAAAGTATATATATATTTTTTTTGAAAAAGAAAAAAGGAACCAGCAAGCGTCGTGCGGCAGGCAAACGCGACCACAAGAAAAGAAATTAAATACGGAATTTTCTGCGGTGACAGGGAATAGATCCTGTCGACTCCGCGGAAAACAAAGAACTGAAGAGGGACAAGTTGTAAAGGCGGGAAGGCAGCACGCATGTGCTGAGGGATGCTCCCAAAAGCGTTCCTATTGGATGCTGGGGAGCGTTCTCGCGCAGGCTCCGTCGGTACCGACGATACCCATATGTGAAGACTACATTCCTGCTTGTTCTGGAGATCAGCCGAACACACTGTTCATTCTCAGTCTGGGCCTCGAAAGTTTTGTCTAAAAGATCTCAGGGCCCAATATTCAGTGGCAGCAGCTAGCGCTTCTAAAGCGCATAGCTGTTGCTGCTGAACATTAACCATAGATACTTAATGGTGGAGCCATATCTGGCCACCAGCATTGAATATCTGGGTCAAAGCATGGAACAGAAGCTAACCAGGTAGCGACGATATTGAGCCATTGCCTGTTTAGCTCCCACAGTTAAAGATAGGCCAGCTTTTCCCACGCCAGTCTTTACCTACAGGTTGCTAACTGGGCAGCAGTTCAATACTGCCACCATCCAGTTAGCAACAGGTGATGCCTCTGCTCAGCCACATCAGGATGTGTAGCGGCAGCACCTGCAGATAAACAGCAGCACTGCGTTAATGCCGCTTAGTGGGATATTCAGAGACACTAACAGTTTACAAGTCTGTAAACCGCATAAATGCCTTTGAATAATCAGGCCCTCAATTCCTCACCCCAAAATTGAAGTACTTATGCCCCAACTTTATTGTTTTCCAAAATTCCTTTGGGGCTATATTGTGTCTAGTATTATTAACAGGAAAATCATTCATCCATAATGTTATGCAGATAAGCCACAAATTGTCCTTTTTCCAATCGTCTTTCAGGTTTCATTATGAAGTAAACAAGAGTTTAGTGGCTATTGCTAGCTGGATGAAGAATAACTCTTGACTGGGATTAGTACCTTCTTGTGCATCAAAGAATGCTGTCATCTCAAATCTTCTAGTAGCCGAGTTGAGTTCTGCAATCATTAGCAATTTCAAAAATTTAAATTCTGTTTTGGGTTTCACTCAGAAAAAGCCTGCATAATACTGAATTGCTTCAAATTTATTGAATTACAAGTAGTGCAATCCATGATCTTGAATTTAGAAACACAGACTTGCGAACATAGAAAATATAAAAATGGGAAACTACTGCATTTGATAAAAGGAAACTTATCAGTCGCATCTGACCTGAAATACGAGAACAAAAATTAAGACAAATAAGTACAGCTGCTGATACAACACAAAAAAACAAACCACTTCTCCATATATGAGACACGATCAAAGTATCAAGACTTGTACAACACAAGAAGTGTAACACTGCCAGTTATTGCACTAAGTCTCCTTCAAAGTAGTCCCTTTCAATAAAACCTTTTCCAGCATTCCTGCCATTGCTGAAAACAATTCTGAAATGCCTCTTGTTATGCTGTGAAGCTGCTGTGTCGAATTTTGCTTATCGTCTCCAAGTCATCAAATCTCCTTCCTTTCAGTGGTAATTTTAGTTTTGGAAACAAGAAGAGTCACAGGGTGCGAGGTCAGATGAGTACAGAGGCTGACTGACTTGCTTGATTTGGTGTTTGGCCAAGAATGCTGGACAAGATGTGATGCGTGAGCTGGAGCGTTATCGTGATGAAGCAACCATTCACCATTCCTATGCAACTCTGGCCTCTTATGATGAACTGCATCTCTCAAATGAGTCAGAACTTGAACGCAGTACTCCTTATTGATGGTTTGGCCTTTTGGAGCAGACTCAGATGAATGCCCTGGTAATTAAAGAAAACCGTGAGCATGACCTTGACACTGTTCCTCACCTGATGGGCTTTCATGGGTCTGGGAGAGTCTGGAGTCTTCCACTGTGAGGAATGAGCCTTAGTTTCCGGGTCATAACCAAAAACCTTTGATCCATCAAAAAGATTACTGGTGATGAATTATGTGTCATTTTCAATGTATTCCAACTCCTCGCTGGCTGCAGTTGATCTTTTTGGTCAGGGGACAGTAATTTTGGCATGAATTTTGCAGACATGTCTCATCCCCAAATCAACAGTAAGAATGGACTGTGCTGACTGGAAATTGATGTCCATGCCATCAGTAAGTTACCTGATAGTCAATTGACTATTTCAGCATGTTGCAGCATGCATTGCTTCAACTTTGTCTTCATTCCTGTTCGTGGATGCCCTTCCAGAATGTTCATCACTGTCAGCACTTTGGTGGTCCTCTTGGAAACATCTGTGCCAGTCAAACTCTAGCATGATCCATACATTCATTGCCATACACTTGATGTAACTTGCCATGTGTGTCTGCATGAATCTCCAAGTTTGACAGAATTTAATACAGATTCGCTGTTCAATTTTTTCACTCATCGTAAATCTGACTAACTGCTTTTACACAATACCAAACATCACGTAATTTAAAAAGTACAGGTGTGCTGCAACCATGTTACACACTGCACATGCAAAGCACATAACTAGGTCACTGCATGCTTAATAGTATCGTGATGCGACGTACTGTTATACAACTACACAGCAAGTCTTGATACTTTTTGATTGCACCTTGTAATGTGGCTGAAGAGACGGGAGTGGGGGAAACAGAGGAGGGGGGAGAGGGGTGTTGAGGTTGTGCGAGGCTGCTGCATTCTTCCAGATCGTTCCAATTTCTGACCATTCAACAGGCTCTTATAAGCGCGGGGAGTTAAACCAATTTTCCCTCCTATGGCTATCTAGTTGAGCCTCCCATGTTGTGCTCAAGTGAGAGTCTCACCCTCAAAGTGGTTATTCACGAGCGTTTAATCAGTCTTTTCTTCTCAATCTTAAGAATTTTCTTCAGAGAGGAGAATCCATCCACCATCTGCTGGAGACAGAAATACTGAAGAGACCTCTGTTGGCTGAGATGGATAGAGGCATGGGAGTGATGTCATTGAAACCTGGGCTTTTCATTAGTTCTTTGTCTCCACCAATCAGCTGGTAGGGAAACACAACTCACTTGTCTGCACTGGTTTAGCAAGATATGGAATATATTTTTAACAAAAGTAATTGGATTAAGATTTATAGTCATACCTACATCATAGTGTTACTTGTAGTAAACCTGATCTAAGACCAGAAAACCCAGGTTAAATAGTCTAACTGCTAGGATACAAGGCCACAGTGCAACCAATCCAAAATGTATGTTTAATAGTAACCCTTATGTACCTACACCAAAACGTGGTCTATATATGTAGCAATAGTTATACAGGGATACTGTGACGGCCAATAAAGTCTCCACTAACAGGCTGGCAGTCAACAAAAACCTAAGTTGGACTTACTCTACTTCATCCACACACTGCAAAGTATCTCAGGTATCATTCAAGCTTCTCTCTCCTGGAGTTGATCTACTACCACTGCAAACATGCAGAGACCTCCTCCAGATCAGAAAATAGTCTTCCCAGTATGGCTTCTGCAGCTCCCACCTCCACACCGAACAATGCAGCTTCCATAGTTGCTCTGGCTATCTGCTGTGCTATCAACATAACTTAAGCAAGAACGCAGTGGGGACACTTGTGTTTCTCCTCTGCAATTGGCATCAGAACCTACAAAAAGAACCCTATGCCATGAAATTCCAGTCTTAGCCTGGGTCAGAGGAATAGAGGCAGTCTTAAGTGGGTAAACTCATGCTTTGCCCTTCCGATTGCACAAATTAAAAGGTTTTTTTTTTTTTTTTTAAAGAGTAAAAAACACAAAAGAGCCCCAACAAATCATGCCTCCCTACTTGACATCTTTATTATGAGTCTCTTAAGGCTATGCCTAGCATGCAACTTGACTGCTTAGCAAATGTTATGCTCCTTCTTGATACCTGAGATCTGGGAATTATTGCTTTCAATTCCTTCACCTGGGAATTACAGATTTGCTTGAACTACAGCATAAGTCTTTACAAGTTTAGCCCCTTTATTGTGGAACTCCTTCTTAAAGTTCTGTCTGGAAAAGATTTGACATTAAGGGCTTTTCAGCTTTTCACTCAGGTTTCAACAGGTAAATTGCTCAATAGGCAAATTGTATTATGTTTTTAATGGGTCAGGCTTGGATCAGTGGCTTTCAACCTAGTATTCAGACCAGAAGCTAGTTTTCAGAATATCCCAAACAAATACAAAAGATCAACTTTCATGTATTGCCCCCACTGTATGCAAACTTAAGGTATATCATTTGTGGAAATCCTGGAAACCTGACTGAATGATTCCAGAAAACTGGACTGAACATTACTAGGCTGACTTAAAAGGATACTTTTGGCTTAGAATTTATGTCTAGCCCAGGGCTTCCTGAACTTCTTCTGGAGACCCCCCAGTCAGATTTTCAAGATACCCACAATAAACCGGTATGCAATCAATTTGCATACACTATGAGGCCAATTCAGATATGTGCCTCCCCAGGCCATACACCCGATTCTGCTCCATGGGGGCTAGATAGCCCCATGGGAGCAGAATCGCAGCATAAGGCCAGGACATCCAGCACGTGCCTTGATTCAAGCACTCGGGATGTTGCAGTACTTACCTGGCTAGCCCAGTCAGGCTCCTGCATGGAACGACAGTGACATGGCATCCTGTTGCCATGCCACCATGGCTCCATGCAGGAGCCACAATCACTGGTGGACTCCGCAAAACTCCTTTCCCCACCACCTGACCCCCGATCGGGCCTGCCGTGGCCAGGATCGGGCTGTGGGGAATTCCCTGCACTGCTCACCAGGCCCCAGATCCTCCATCTTATGCCATCCAAGGGGGACTTATTCCACCTCCAAGGTGGAACATCACCTCCATCTAGATGGCCGACCCAAGATGTACAGGGCCTACCTCTGAATAGGCCCTATACATCCAGAGCAAAGTTCCTGCCCACCCCCTGCCCTCGTTCTTCCTTCAGCCCACCCCTGCCACCCATGAACAGAGCTCCCTGTACAACTTGCCTGTACATGTGGAGAGCTGTCTGCAAGATCAACACCCCGGCATTTAGCAGGGATGAAGGTCCAAATTGGACATCCATCCACACTAAACGCCATCCGGAATCTACCCCATGTCTCCAATGGATACCAATTCATCTCATGCATAATTCAAATGGCTGTGGAGTCCCTAAAATGGATTTGGGAATCCAAGCTAGTTTATGTTCAATACAGCAATGTTAAACATATGCTCACAAGCAGTTTCCAGACCAATGCAAGTAATAGCATCTCCCTTATAACCTCCTCCTCACAACCCAGTTCAAACTTTTTCTTCACTCCTTCCTACCACCACCATACTTCCATCTCCACAAACCTGTGGTGGACTAAAAAATTAAGGAAGGGGGCTTTTGAGCTCATGCATGTCTTGAAGGCCCTATCGGTCCTGCCCCGACATGTCAAGTATGCATCAGAGAGTGCAGATCTGAAAAGGCCTTTTATATGCACATCAGCTCAAAGGTTCTGCATTTACAGTTTTTGTTTTGCCACCAATACTGGTCTAATAAAATGCTGCAATGGCCAGTAAGGCTAAGGGAGAGGTGGGGTTGGAAAGAAAATGCTGGACCTGGGGCGGGGGGAAATGATGCAGGACCATGTTCCAAACAGGGGATGTGAGAGGATATGCTGGACCACAAAGAAAAGTTAAAATGGTGAAGATAGGGGAGATACTAGACAGGGAGAGAAGGATGGAGAAGGGAGGGGCAGAGATGAAATGGAATGCTGAGGAAGACTGAAGACTGGATGTTAAAGTAAAACCTGAATGGACAGAAGGAGAAAAATAAAATGGAGGAAAGCTAAAAGATCAATGTCAGATATGGCTGTAGGGGAGGAAGTGAAGACAGAAGAAAGAAAAAATGACCAATGGATTAGAGACCCTTGTAAATGTTGAGAAAACAGGAAAGCAGAAACTAGAAAATGGGATGAACATGATCACAAAAACAAATAACCAAAGGTAGACGTTTTATTGTAGTTTGAACAAATTCTTTTTGAAAAGGGGAAACCAGTTTCATTGAAATCAGTGAGGGTGAAATCATGAAAGTGTACAGCTGCTATTGAAACATTAATCATTTCCTATCAGAGGTATGCAAAAATATGTATAGGAGGGGAGACTAAATCCCTTCAACTACCAAAGCATCTTGTGTAAAATGATTTGGAGATGGTTGGTGAGAGCAGTACAGCAGAAGCTTGGTATTTCTGCTGGTGGCAACAGATCTGTCTGATGTATTTTTCATGTCTGAAAAACTGGTCACTGAACTCAAAGTAGAACAATCATTTAGCATTCTCCAACATTAAGAATGCTTGACAAACTCTGTTGAATATTTATTCACTGGTTTTCCATCTAGAATGTAAGTGGTCTGGAGAAATATTTGACTATATTCTTGTTGCCTCTCAAAAGAGGTGAAAGGAACGCACTCTTTGCCTGTTGACATAAAAACATACTAACACCGAATTGGATCTGCAGAGTTACTAAACGGCATAAGCAAATAGCCAAAGAGTAGAAACTCTGAGCCCATTGGGATGATATGAAGCAGCTTCTCAGCTTTGGGCCAGGCACCTGAGTATGGCATAAGGTTGAGATGAGCTTCCCAGTTATTGCTGAAAACATTGGTGGCAAGTACACAGTGTTGAGGCTAAGGCACAAAACGAAGGCCCTTTAAGGAGATTAGCCTCTGTTCTCTACCACTGAATAGCATAGTTACTCACCTGTAACAGGTGATCTCCGAGAACAGCAGGAATTTAGTCTTCACATATGGGTATCGTCGGTACCAACGGAGCCTGCGCGGGAATGCTCCCCAGCGTCCAATAGGAAAGCTTTTCGGAGCATCCCACAGCGCCTGCGAGCTGCCTTCCCGCCTTTCCCAACTGTCCCTCTCCAGTTGAGTTGAAAGCTGAGGCAAAAGAGAGGGAAAGAGAGAGAGAGAGATAGAGATATACAACTCCTAGGGGAGGTGGTGGGTTTTGAAGACTAAATTCCTGCTGTTCCCAGAGATCACCTGTTACAGGTGAGTAACTATGCTATCTCCAGGAACAAGCAGGAATGTAGTCTTCACATATGGGGACTCCCTAGCTGCAGATACCAGGGAGAAGGCCCCAGAAGTTGTGTGCCCTTGTGAAAGGGCTCCACTTCCCCCTATGGATCTCTGGCATCCTACTAGGGATGGTGGGTAGGAGCTGATTAAGTATGGAACAGGTGTTGAACAGCCTGACCAAACAAGGCATCCTGGCGGGAGTCCTTGTCTAAGCAGTAATGGGCTGTGAAGGTATGAACAGAAGCCCAAGTAGCTGCTCAATAGATGTCGTTGATAGACAGAATGAAGATGAGCCATAGAGGCTGCCATGGCTCTCACATTGTGAGCTGTGACATGGCCTTCAAGAGGAAGGTTTTTACTCTCATAGGCAAGAGATATACACTGTGCAATCCAGCTGGACAGCGTTCTTTTGGAGACTGGAAGTCCCAAATGACTAGGATCAAAAGCAACAAAGAATTGAGAGGGCTTTCTATGTTGCTGTGTCCTTTGTAAGTAAAAGGCCAAAGCCCTTTTACAGTCCAAAGTATGAAGATTCCTTTCTGCATTTGAGGCGTGAGGCCTTGGAAAGAATACAGGAAGGTAAACCGCTTGGTTCAGATGAAAAGGTGACACCACCTTTGGCATAAAGTGTGGATGAGTCCTAAGGACTACCTTATGATGCAACCTTGTATCAGCCACCAACGCTTGCAATTCAGTGATGCGATGTGCTGATGTGATTGCAATAAGAAAGATGACCTTCCAGGAAAGGAATTTCAAAGAGGTAGTGGCTAATGGTTCAAAGGGCGGTTTCATGAGCTGCCAAGAACCAGATTTAAGTCCCATGCCACCAGTGGTGGCTTAATGGGAGGCTTAGTTAAAAGAAGGCCTCTCATAAATCTCGCTATAAGAGGATGAGAGGAAATAGGTTGTCCATTTAGAAGCTTGAAAGAAGCTGCAATAACACTCAAATGAACTCACTGAATTGGTCTTAAGCCCTGCATTTGATAAATGAAGGAGATACTCCAGAAATGATTCCAGAGGTATCTCAAGAGGGTTAAGACCCTTCTGCGAGCACCATATGGTAAACCTTTCCCACTTAAATGCATAAGAGCGTCTTGTGGAAGGCTTCCTGGAAGCATAAAGGATATCCTTTACCTGTGGGATAGGTTAAGACCGTGAAGTTCTAGGCTTTCAGCAACCAGGCCCTGAGATGCAGAGATTGGGGATTGGGATGCCACAGCATCCCGTCCTCCTGAGAAAGGAGATTTGTAGCAGATCCTAACTCCAGAGGTGGAGCTTGAGAGAGATATAGCAGCAGAGGGTACCACATTTGCCGTGGCCAATGTGGAGCAATGAGAATCATATGACCTCTGTCTCTCTGAAGCTTGAACAGGGTTTTGGGAATTAGGGGAATGGGTGAAAAGGCATACAGGAAGTCCTGATCCCAATGGATGAGGAAAGCATCCCTGGCCTGACAACCCTGAGCCGGAATTCTGGAACAGAACCGGGGAAGTTTGGCATTCAGCAGACTTGCAAAGAGGTCTATGTCCGGGGTTCCCCAAATTTGAAAAATTTTGGCCACCTGGTCTGCATGGAGAGACCATTCGTGTGGAAGCAGAACTCGACTGAGGCTGTCTGCCCAAGAGTTCTGAATGCCTGGAAGACACACTGCAAGGAGATGAATTTGATACTCTCTGGCGAGGGCCCATAGTCACAAAGCTTTGTTGCAGAGCAACAGAGAGCCTGTTCCGCCCTGTTTGTTCACATAGAACATGGCTATTGATTGTCCGTTTGAACTAGGACTGTCTTGTAGCTGAGCTGGGTGTGGAATACTCTAAGAGCAAGGAAGATTGCTCTGAGTTTCAGGTGATTGATGTGTAGATAGGCCTCCTGTGTAGACCAGGTACCCCGGGTAGAGAGGCCTTGTAGGTGGGCTCCCAGACCCACCTGTGAAGCATCTGTTAGAGTGGCTTGGGGTGGGGGCTGCTGAAAAGGAGACCCCTCCAAAAGGTTTTGGGGTGACTGCCACCATTGGAGGGACAAAATAAGGCGATTTGAGTTTGCTATTTTGTCTCACAAGCAGCCTGACGCCTGAGTCCACTGAGTGGATGACGTCCACTGGGCTGCCCTCATATGGAGGCGAGCATAAGGAACCACATGCACAGTGGATGCCATGTGGCCTAGCAACTAACATTTCCGGAGCAGTGAGGTGAGGTTTTAGCACTGCTTGGGAAGCTAACTGCACAATGCGAAGGCAGCGGGGCTGTGGAAGGAAGGCCCTTGTCTGTCTGGTATCCAGCAGAGTTCCTATAAACTCTAGGGACTGAGTGGGAGCAAGGTTGGATTTTGGGAAGTTTATGACAAGTCCCAAATACTGAAGGATGCGCATTGTGCGAGAGAGAGCAACCCTGGCCTATGGCTCTGAAGGGGCTCGAATGAGCCAGTCGTCTAAGTAAGGGAAGACGAATATTCCCAGGGTGCGGAGAAATGCTGCCACCACAGCCATGCATTTTGTGAACACCCTTGGTGCAGAGGCCAGGCCAAAAGGAAGAACCCTGAGTTGGTAGTTCTTCCATTGAAACAGGAATCGAAGGAACTTTCGGTGAGTTGGATGGATGAGAACATGAGTGTATGCATCCTTGAGATCGAGAACAAAGCCAATCCTGACTCTGAAGGTATGGCAGCAGAGTTCCTAGAGAAATCATTTTGAACTTCTTTGAACAGGAATTTGTTCAATTCTCTGAGGTCTAAAATAGGTCCGAGTCGTCCTGTTTTCTTTGGAATAAGGAAATAGAGGGAGTAAAACCCTGTACCCCGTTGGGGAATGGGTACCTCTTCTACTGCCTCTTGAGCAAGGAGCACAGTGACCTCTTGACCTAACCGGTCGTTGAGAGTGGTCTGAGAACTGAGCTGTCTTACCATTGTAGGAGGGGGCATGCTGAGGAAATGAAGTTTGTACCCCTCTCGTACAATAGAGTCCAATTTTCTGCTGTTATCTGACCCTATCTGGGGGTAAAATGACACAACCTTCCTGAGATGGTGGAGGGTTCTGGGCCATTCAGGCCCAGGAAGGCAAAGTTCTCTAAATAGGAGTCAAAGCCCCTGTGGAGGCTGAGTCTACTGAGCCGGTTGAGGCTTAGCTGCTTTTGTCTTTCTTTGCCTAGGTTGTTGCTGCTGTCCCTTTTGGGCAGACTGACCTAAACGATGCCCCTGCTGGGTATAGGAGGGATAAAACGTTTTCGTCTTACTGAAGAATGGTTTCTTAGAGGATCTTTTCCTCGCAGGATCAGCTGTAGATTTAGACAATCTATCCAAAGTGATATTGTCAGCATCTCATTAGCTTTTTCTTGACAATTCTTGCCAAAGAGATTCTCTCCTGTGCAAGGTATATTCCCTAGTTTGTCCTGTACCCAAATTTCCAATTCACAGGCAATCCTACGTGCACCTATGGCAATGTCAGAGGTTCTGCTTATGCATTCAAAGCAGTCAAAGGCTGCATGATTCACAAACTTGGAAACATCCTGAGCATGTTTGACAAGAGCGAGATAATCTTGCCTTTTATCATCAGGAAGAAGAGGGCTCATAAGCTCTAAATCTCCTGTGACCTCTTTAAGGAACATTCCCATATACAAGATATAGGAACTGATCCTAGCAGAAAGCATGGAAGCCTGGAAGGATCGACGTCCAAAGGCGTCAGGAGTCCTACACTCACGTCCTGGAGGAATAGATGCATGCCTTTTTGCACTCTTTATCCTTCTCATGGCTGATTCCACCACCATGGAATGGTGTTGTAATTGAGTCTTCTGAAACCCAGGACAAGGAGGAACTCGATACATGGTGTCGGGTCTTCGAGAGTGAGGAGATGTGGTTAGAGGTGTTTCCCACATCCTTAATATAAGATCATGCAAGATCTCCCTGAATAGGTAAGGTAGCTGCCTCCTTGGGAGCTTTAGGGTATTGTAGGATTTCTAATTCCTTTGCCCTAGGCTCTTTTTCAGGAGGCACTGTGATGGAAAGACCTCGGGCCACATCGCGGATAAAATCCTGAAAGGACATTCTCTGGTGGAGACATCCTATGCTGAGGAGAAAAGGAATCCTCAGGAAGAAGTACTCTGGTATCGGCAGAGCTTTCAAAGTCTTCAGACTCATGCGAGGATTCGAAGTATCTCCGATCCGGGTGATCGTGCAAGGCACAGTACCGGTACCGATCGAAGTTGGCATCGGAGTGTTCCAGTACCGTCTTGTCGATACTGGATAGAGACGGATGACTCTGTCCCGGTAGAATACCTGCCGATGTCGATGTAGTCGGTGCCGGTTGAATTGTCTGAAGCGGTTTCAGGGGCATGAGGCCATGAGAAGAGCCACCAGACTGCGTTCCATAGCCCAAGAGTCTCTGGTCTATTGACGCTGCCAATGCTTGGGTATCGGTGCCGGATGAAGCGGCCGGCACCCCAGAGCATGGCAAAAGTAGTTTATTTATTTATTTTATTTTTTTATTTATTTATTTATTTTTATTTATCTATTTCTTCTATACCGCCCCTTCCAGAGATCAGGGGCGGTTTACATGGAACAATTGTATACATTCGTATAACATTACATAGAACAAGAACTTTTTAACTTTTTACATATAACTTTTTAACTTTTTACATAAAACAGAACAGTAAGTTGTTAAAACTATTTACAGGGTGTATGCTTTTGTATACTACTGGATTTACAGGGGAATGTCAGCGAGCTGACATTGCTATTTATAGATGTTATTTACAAAAAGGTTAGGATATATGATTTACTATTCAAGTGTGTGTGTGTGAGTGTGTGTGTATGTGTGTGTGTGTGTGTGTGTGTGTGTGTGTGTGTGTGGGTGTGTGTGTGGGTGTGTGTGTGGGTGTGTGTGTGGGTGTGTGTGTGTGTGTGTGATGGAATTTATTTCCATTTTTTCGTGGGTTGTTTGGGGTGTCTTTGGGGGCTGTTTGAAGAAGGGGTTGTGTGTGTTAATTGTGTGTCTGCAGGTTTTTTTGTTTGTGTGCCTGTGGACGCTGTGTGGCTGGACTTGGAGGGTAGGGGATTCCGAAATGCTCAGAGAATAGGTATGTCTTGAGTTCTTTCCTGAATTGGGAGAGGTCTTTTATGATTCGGATGTCTATTGGGAGGTCATTCCAGAGTGTGGGAGCGGTGAATGTGAAGGCTCTGGCACTGGTGGATTTTTTAGTCCTCGTGAATGTTTTTGGCAGCTCTAGTGAGAGGGTTGCATTTAGTCTGCGGGCTCTTGAATCATTTGGGGCGTGGAGGAGTGTGGATAGATGGGAGGGGGCAATATCGTTTAGTAGTTTGAAGGTTGTTAGTAGTATTTTGTATTTGATTCAGTTATTTATGGGGAGCCAGTGTAGTTCTAGCAGTATAGGGGTTACATGGTCTGCTAGGTGGGCTTTAGTGACTACTTTTGCACAAATGTTTTGTGCTCTTTGTAATAGGTAGATATTCTTTTGTGGGAGGCCGGTTAGGAGACTATTACAATAGTCAAAGTGAGGGGTTATGAGTGCACTTACGACTGATCTAAAGTCTTGCGTGTCAAGAAGGAGCCTTAAGTGTTGAATAGTTTTAAGTTTGTAGAATATAGTTTTTACCGTCTGCTTTATGTGTGGTAGCATGGTGAGTGTGTGATCGATTATAACGCCTAGGTATTTTACCTCTGTTTTAACAGGTATCATTGTGTTATTGATGGAGATAGTTGTTGGGTAGGTATCTTCAGCCATAGGTGCTCTTGATACAAACATTGCCTCAGTTTTTTTGAGATTGATGCTGAGGAAGTTGGTTTCCATCCAGGATGAGGTTTCCGCCATGCATTCGGATAGAGTGTTATAATTAGGGTTTTTCGTGGTTATGGGGAGGGCGAGCATGATGTCGTCGGCGTAGATAAAATGACTGATTTTGTGTTTTTTAAATATTTTTGTGATGGGTTGTAGGTATAGGTTGAAAAGGAGAGCAGAAAGGGCTGATCCTTGGGGTATACCTTGTTCTTGGGGGAAGGTTTCTGATGCTTCCTGGTTTAATTGAACTCGCATTAGTCTGTGTGTGATGTAGGACTTGAACCAATTGAGGACAGTCCCGCCTATTCCTAGGTTTTCTAATCTGTTAATCAGTGTGAGGTGATTGATATTGTCAAATGCGGCGGAAATGTCTATGAAAAGGAGTAGGAGGCCTTGAGTGTTATCGTCTGTGTCTCTTATGAGGAAGTCCATCAGAGTAATTAAGAGGGTTTCTACCCCATGGCAGGGGCGGAAACCAAATTGGTGGGAGTCAAGGGAGTTGTGCTCGTCTATATGTTCTTGCAGTTGAAGTTGAACAGTTTTTTCTATTATTTTAGCCATGAATGGAATGCTGGCTATCGGTCTATATGAGATTGGGTCTTTCGGGTCGAGTTTATTGTTTTTTATTATTGGGCGGATTGTTGTGAGTTTTAGGGCATCAGGCATAATGCCTTGGGATAGGGATTGATTTACTATGTATTGAATGTTTCCAGCTAGTTCTTCCTTAGCACTTTTGATCCATGACACAGGGCATGGATCGAGTGGGGAGGTTGTGGTGTTGATAATTGTTATAATCCTGAGGAGGTGTTTTTGATCTATCGTGTGAAAGGTTGTCCAGTTGTTGTTAGTTTCGGTGTTTGTGTGGATTAGTGTTGGTGTAGTGTTAAGTTTGCATTTTAGTTTTTCTGCAAAGTGGGTTGCTAGGGTTTGGATACTTATTGCTGATTGTTTTGGTTCTGGATTTTTGACTTTTGTCAGTGTTTTTACAATTGCAAATAGTTCTCTCGGGCGATTGATAGCTAGGTTTATTACCTTGGAGTGGTAATCCTTTTTTGATTTGTTAATCGCATTCTTGTATTCGTTGAGTGTGTTTAAGTATTGGGATTTATTCTCAGCAGATTTAGTTTTCCTCCATTTCTTTTCTTGTTTTCTCAGTTGTTTTTTTAGGTTCACTAGTTCTTTCGTGAACCATTTTTCTGTCTTTTTTAGCTGTCTATGCGTGGGGTGTGTGGGGGCAGCTGCTTTTTGAACTGTAAGGTTCCAGTGATTTACAGTGGAGTTGATGTCTGGGAGGTTTGTGTTGAGTATGGGTAGTACTTTGTCAAGGAAGGTATCTTTGTTGAAGTGTGCAACGCGTGATATGTGAGGTGTGTGGTGCGTGGAGTTCTGCGTTGCTTGTACTGGGAGGTGGAGTGTAATGAGGTGATGGTCGGACCATGGTACTTCTGTTATTGTTGGAGGGGTGTGTTGCTGGTGGTTTATAAAGGAGCTGGGGAGGAAGATGAGATCTAGAGTGTTACCTTTTATGTGGGTAGGTGCTTGTACTATCTGTGTATATCCCATTTGGAACATAGTGTCCATGAAGTTGTTTGATTGGGAATCATTCAGAGAAGGGAGGTTTAAGTCACCTAGGATTATGAGCGGTTTGCTTGGTGATGTGCAAGCAAGTTCAAGGATGGGAGAGAGGTTTTTGTGATCAGCTGTAGGGGGTCTATATATGAGTGTGAGTGCAAGGGTTCTATTTTCTATGTTGATTATGTCCATTCCGTCTATATTATTTAAACTTGTTAAGGTGTATTGTAGGTCTTTTTTGGTGAGTATGAGTGCGCCACCTCCTCTCTTTGCATCTCGATGACAGCTGAATATGTCATACTGATGTGTGGTTAGTTGGTTCAGTAGTACGGTGTCTGTGGGAGAGAGCCATGTTTCAGTGATGCATATGATTTCAGGTTTTTTTTCTTTATCATGTCATTGATTATTGGTATTTTGTTTCGTATGGATCTAATGTTTATTAAGATGAGCTTTATTTTTGCGTCTATATTGGTGGTTTTGTCAGTTATACCTCTGTATGGATGCTGCTTTATTTGTATGAGTCTTCGTTGGTGTTTGTTTGAGTCATGGCGTGTATTGTGATTATGGGAGTGTGTTGAACTATGCGATGGGTTTTGGTAAGGAACCTGTATGATGGGGTTAATGTTTTGTGAGCTTCTGTAGTGATTATGGATGATGGGGATGTTTTTGTAGGTGTTTTGATTGGTTTTGTATGTATAGATATGTTGTATTAGGAGTGTTATTAGGAGGAGAGTGAAGGGGATGTTTATTTGTTTTGTAGGAGGCATTGTGTGTATTTCAGAGGGGGTCTTTTGGTGTAAGGGGATTAGCTGATGAGTATAGGGGGTAGAAGGTTACAATCAACAGTATGGTGTTGTATGAAGGATGGGTAGGAGGTTTGATTGTTACTGACACTAGGATATATTTCTGATAGCAGTTCCTGGTGATTTGAGTGACTACTGACAACAGTATAATGAGTATTGATTTATAACTTTAGTATAACAGTGTATGAAGATGGATTAGTTTTTACTGTCAACAGTATAGTGGTTAGTTATTACTGATAATAGTTTTTGATGAATTGGTTGGTTACTGACAACAGTAATATGATTGTTCTTTTCAGACAGCAGTTATATAACAGTATAAGCAATTATATTCTGTGAACACAGTTATAGATAAGAGTGTGTAATTCTTTTGAAAATAGGATATGTGTGGAGATTACTGACAACAGTAAGATTATGTATGTTTATAGGCACAAAGTTAGTTATATCGTTTTTTCATTTGGAGCTGGTTTACTTGCTTTTCTGTGAGGATGATCTGGTTGATGATGTTTAGCGAGCTCAACCTAAGGGGAGCTCCAGCTGGTTGGTTAGTTTGGTTCTTGTTTGAGGTGTCGGTTGATCTCTTCTGCTGAGGTTGGGGTGTTTGCTTGAAGGAGCCGTTCCGTGTATGTCCAATCAATCTTAGACAGCGGTGGGGGACCGAGAGAACAGATGGTCTGGCTGCTGTTTGGTGAGACTTTGGAGCGGTGTCTTCTAGGTGTTTAGCTTGTGAGGACCCCGCCTAAGGGCCACGCCAAAGGGCCCTCTGGCGAGGCCCTCAGGCGCGGGCCCGCCTGCCGGCGGCACGTTTTTAAAGTGGCCGCTGAGACCTCCCACAACCCCGATTGGGTTGGAGTGCAGGAGCGGGAAAGCAAAGGCCGCCCTGTGCTCTACCCCGACCGGGGAGCTGCTGATGATGGCTTCCGAGGCTGAAGAGGGCTTTCTCCTGCCGGCGGCACGTTTTTAAAGTGGCCGCTGAGACCTCCCACAACCCCGATTGGGTTGGAGTGCAGGAGCGGGAAAGCAAAGGCCGCCCTGTGCTCTACCCCGACCGGGGAGCTGCTGATGATGGCTTCCGAGGCTGAAGAGGGCTTTCTCCTGCCGGCGGCACGTTTTTAAAGTGGCCGCTGAGACCTCCCACAACCCCGATTGGGTTGGAGTGCAGGAGCGGGAAAGCAAAGGCCGCCCTGTGCTCTACCCCGACCGGGGAGCTGCTTATGATGGCTTCCGAGGCTGAAGAGGGCTTTCTCCTGCCGGCGGCACGTTTTTAAAGTGGCTGCTGAGACCTCCCACAACCCCGATTGGGTTGGAGTGCAGGAGCGGGAAAGCAAAGGCCGCCCTGTGCTCTACCCCGACCGGGGAGCTGCTGATGATGGCTTCCGAGGCTGAAGAGGGCTTTCTCCTGCCGGCGGCACGTTTTTAAAGTGGCCGCTGAGCCTCCCACAACCCCGATTGGGTTGGAGTGCAGGAGCGGGAAAGCAAAGGCCGCCCTGTGCTCTACCCCGACCGGGGAGCTGCTGATGATGGCTTCCGAGGCTGAAGAGGGCTTTCTCCTGCCGGCGGCACGTTTTTAAAGTGGCCGCTGAGACCTCCCACAACCCCGATTGGGTTGGAGTGCAGGAGCGGGAAAGCAAAGGCCGCCCTGTGCTCTACCCCGACCGGGGAGCTGCTGATGATGGCTTCCGAGGCTGAAGAGGGCTTTCTCCTGCCGGCGGCACGTTTTTAAAGTGGCCGCTGAGACCTCCCACAACCCCGATTGGGTTGGAGTGCAGGAGCGGGAAAGCAAAGGCCGCCCTGTGCTCTACCCCGACCGGGGAACTGCTGATGATGGCTTCCGAGGCTGAAGAGGGCTTTCTCCTGCCGGCGGCACGTTTTTAAAGTGGCCGCTGAGACCTCCCACAACCCCGATTGGGTTGGAGTGCAGGAGCGGGAAAGCAAAGGCCGCCCTGTGCTCTACCCCGACCGGGGAGCTGCTGATGATGGCTTCCGAGGCTGAAGAGGGCTTTCTCCTGCCGGCGGCACGTTTTTAAAGTGGCCGCTGAGACCTCCCACAACCCCGATTGGGTTGGAGTGCAGGAGCGGGAAAGCAAAGGCCGCCCTGTGCTCTACCCCGACCGGGGAGCTGCTGATGATGGCTTCCGAGGCTGAAGAGTTGAAGCCTCGAGAACATCCTGGAGCCCCGTCAGTGCTTTGGAAGCCGAAGTCTCCCGCCTGGGCAATTTTGCAGGTGAAAGTCCCTCAAGGGCAACTCCAGAGGCATCTCGATGTTTAGGAGATCTACCCTTTGAGGACCGGCTAGATTTATGTTTAGTTACCTGAGATCCATGGGAGGAAGACGAAGCCCTGGAAGACGTCAATGCCACGGAGGCTGCATCGGAGGGAAAAAGGGTGCTAAGTTTAGCAGCTTGGTTTTGCCGGCCCCTTTTCGACATCATCCCACAGGCAACACACTCTGAAATAGAGTGGTCAGGACCTAAACATTTGAGGCACCACTCATGGGTGTCGGTGACGGAGATGGTACCGCCACACTTAGAACACTTTTTAAAACCCGAAGCGGGTTTTTCCATTTTGAAGGAAAAATTTGGGCCTAGTGCCCAAAATGGCTCAAGGCACCTGAGGAGAAAATTAGTGGAAAAGACTATTTATTATTTATTTATTACAATCTCTTATATACCGCACTATTCAACATCAGCGCGGTTTACATGAAACAGAATGACCAGAACAAAAAGCTGTTCTGTTTTTACAGAGAACAGGTGCACAAACTTGGATAACATAGGGGAACTATTTACATGTACTATCTACATACAGGCGTTATGACAAAGCTCAAAGATCTCGGATATCGCACCGAGAAAGTTGAAGACTCCAGAAAGAAGCTTTTTTTCATAAAAAAACACAAAAAAAATCCCCCTTAAGAACCACCGGCGGTACTGGTGTAGCGCCGAGGGAAGGCAGATGCGACCATAAAAAAAAAAGGGAATGTTTTCTGTGGAAAACGAAGAACTGGAGAGGGACAGTTGGGAAAGGCAGGAAGGCAGCATGCAGACGCTGTGGGATGCTCCGAAAAGCTTTCCTATTGGTTGCTGGGGAGCATTCCCGCACAGGCTCCGTCGGTACCGACGATACCCATATGTGAAGACTACATTCCTGCTTGTTCCTGGAGATTACAATTGTAACAAGTAGGATAGGACTGCATTGGATTTTGACTGACAACAGCTGGATTGCCTTATTCCAATGAAATTGTAAAACCCACTGTAGTTGTCTATTCTTAATACAGAGAAGATACAGTAGGCTACATACCCTGTGGAAACCTCATGATCGGGTAGTCTTTGGATGGGACCCAAGTGACACTTTGGAAGAGCTGATGTAGCCTAGCAATGCACACAAAGCTTGATTGGTATCCAGAAGGGCTCCAATAAAGGACAGCTTCTTTATCAGGAGCAGGGTGAATTTGTTCAAGTTGATTTGAAACTGCAATGATTGCAGTAGAGTCAAGACTTCACTCCTTGCTATTAAATGTTGTTAAGTCACTATCCCCTGGATTTTCTTGGCAAGATTGACAAAGTAGATTGCCAAGCCCTTCTTCTGCACACTAAGCCTACAGCATCTGGTATTCCAAGGTAGTCTCTCATCCAACTACTAACCAGGCCGACCATGCTTAGCTTCCAAGATCAGATTAGATTGGGTGCATTTTCACTTTCGAGAAAGATGAAAAGATCTGATGGGGTGGGCCCCCCACCCCATCATCCAGGTATGTGAATACCAGCAAATCTTTTTCTCAGGTGAGCTGCCATGACCAGCCATTTTTTGCAAACTCTGAGATCAGAGGAAAGTCTTAAAGGAAGAACTCTTTTGTTAGTTGATCCTTTGCATGGTAAAACAAAGGTATCTGCATGATTCAGATGAATTAGAATGTATAGTTAGTTAATCATTGAGATCTAGCAAAAAAAGTAAAACAGTCTTGTTTAAACAGGGGAGAAAGGTCAATAAGGAGCTCATTTTGAATTTTGCTTTGATGAGAATTGTTTCAGATTTCTTAGATCTGAGAGGGAACAGTCTCCTTTCTGCCTTCAGGCTGAGGGATTATTTTAGATAAAACTTAAGATTTATCTGAAAGGCACTGCTTTTATTGCTTTCATTTGCTGTGGACCACTTCTGGAAGTTGGGCATGAGACTGAAATAGGACATTCAATTCTGAGTGGCCTTTGTGGAAAACTAGATAGAAAATTTAAGCAAAAATCCTGTCAATACTGAACACACCGGAACTTTTATGGCCTCCTATGCTCTGTCCAATAAATAGAAGGCTTGCCCATGTTCAGATGGTTCAGTGAAAAACATTTGGACTGGAGCAGGCTGCTTAGGTTGCCTTCTGTATTGGTCTTGTGGAATTACTGTGCAAATGACAAACAGCTCATTTTTCTCAAAGCAAGCTTCTCTTTACAAAACTCACATGCTTAGAGGTTGATGTAAGCTCCAAGAACAGGGCAAACAAACATTGTATGGTTGGCACTGTCATTTTTAATTGACATTATCTCCAAAAAGGTTATCGACTGAGCTAGCAGCATTGGCTAATTAAGGAGACATTTTTTCTGAGCCTTGAAACTTTCAACTAGGCAAGTCTGGCAACAGCTGATGCGAAAATTCTGGAAGTGGTTATGAACTCAACTTCCATAACAACGGGTCCAAATTTTGCTTCAGTAGGCAGTGTAGTAAATACTTTCTGTATGTGTAATTATGGTATGTATACTGGACCATAAAGAGCTGAGTATGTATTTTTTGAAGACCGTATGGATTCATGAAATTTCTTTCTCAAATTAATTAGAAAGCTAATGACCTGTCCACAGCAGCAAGAGATTGATCTAGAATAAAGTCTTTTCAAGCTGCTCAAGTTTACAGAAGCTCTCAAACTTCAATTGGCATAGCAACTTCAATTGGCATAGCAAACCCACATGTGCCAGTTGTCCTTTTCAATACAGCTCGTTTCAGAAAAATATAAGGTTTAACCAACTCCAGGATTCATCAAAACTCAACTATTTCATAATTCAGCTGTGGTTATCTGCTATGAAAGAGACTAAGTGCAGAGACCACTCAAAAACCCTTCCCTCTGAAGCGCTTAAAAGTTAAATTGAATTCAATTTAATATGACATTTTATACTACTTAGCCAGGAAAATCCTGATTCAATGTGGTTAAACATTTTGGTACGAAATCAATTACAACTCCTCAAAATAATTTGTTAATATATATAACAGCTTGATCATGATCCTAATAACCTTAACAGATCAGAAGAATTATCAATTTTGTAAAAAAATTGCTCAAAAGAATTGTAAGATTTATTCTTGATCTTTTGCAATAGGCTGCTTTGAAACTATTGACTGCCACATATGGGTTTGCTGCTCTAATAGAAACCTGCAAACCTCTATAAGCTTAAGCAACTTGAATACATTTGATCTTGGCTAAGTGTCTTGGAGAAGTAGCCTAGTGGTTAGAGCAACTGCCTCATACCCAGAAGATCAAGGGTTCAATTCCCACTGGCACTCCTTGTGACCTTGTGCAAGTCACTTAACCCTTCATTGCCTTGGAAGAAAAGGCTGGAAATCTACTTCCAGTGATACATTGCCAAGAAAACAGAGGTAGCTGGGTCGCTATAAATCAACACCGACTTGATGGCACTTTAAAAAAAAAAAAAAAAAAGTGGCTGTGGAAAAGGGACCCCTCTTGGCTTTTCTTTTTTGGTATATGCTTGCTGGGGGTGATCTGAAGTAATACCCATAAATATCTTCCTCCTACAACAGAGCTGTAGACTTCAGATTACTAGATCTGCAAAATGATCTAAAGCAGTTCTGAACTGGTAGAGAGGGACAAAGACAGACTTTGAATGTACTACCTATTTCTTGGACAAAGACAAGAGTGAAACTACTGGATCTTGCATAGTTTGCTCTCCTTCCTGCACTGGAGTAAGCCGTATAAAACGTGAATTTTGATGCATATTGTTGGCCGTATCTTCATTTTGATACTGGCATATCCTTGCAGAAGCCCTTCAAAATTTACTTAACATTTTCTGCAAGACGACATTAGGCTGCTTGGGCAGGACTCATGAAACAGAAGAGATAGAATCATCTGCCACAGCAACAGGTGATGGAAAGTTCTGTGCATAATTACATCAGAGAACGCCTAGATCCATAGGTAACATCACAAGTATGCTTTGTTGAGGACTTAAAGCTTTATAGTTCTAGCGATCAACACTTAGCAGAACAACTTTGTAGTAAAAAGCTTTTTGGAGAATATCCGGATTGATTAAAATGGACTAAGGCAATCTTCTTTAAAGGAAAGTTGAGGAAAACCTCTCTGGCTAATGACAAAGGAACATGAACAGGAAGGTGTGTATAAACATCTAGAAGCAGAAGCAAGAGTAACAATCTGACACACTACAAAAGCCCCTATTTGTCTGATCTTGGGAAAGCACCTAATTGCCTGAAAACTAAACACCTAAAATTCCACAAACAGAAAATTGGAATCTGTAACGATACTCCACATAGCCTGGCTTAGGAGCAAGGTTCATTATCATGAGAGACAAAACCAAGTGAATAAAAAACAATGACACATTCAAGGAGTTAAATCCATGGCCAAATTACCACAACAACTCATCGCATGACTCTACATGGCCATGTTTGGCATGTGCCTTCATCATGCAGTTTTTAGCCATGCGACAGTAAATGCTGTGAATACTTTTGAAGGGATTTGTTTGAATCCTATTTGTTTCACCTATATATGATACAACAGCTCTTTGCAGAAAGGACCCTGAGGGAAGCATATGCTGAAATATGGCTGTATAGGGTCATACAAAGTTATTTTGGTTCCAAAAGTGTGGCAATAAATTGGTCTTGGACGTGGACTTATCTACTTGCCAACTGTCATTACTTTTTATTCACCTCACTTTATCTGACAGCTATACTTTGCTAGTACAAGTGCCCAATTGTATCTCATGCATAAAACATATCCACATTTGTTAACATGCCTTTGGAAAGCTGACTGTGCAGGCACCCAATTAGAAGCAGAAACTCTGGGCTATTGTACTGATGCTAGTGCAGGTGTGTGGATTATGCAGGTGGCATGGTGGTGCTGGGGCTTTGGTACACGAGTTACTTCATTTCATACACTTTGATGTTGTGCCATCATTCAAGTTATCCATACTTCATGAATGGTGCTCAGTAATTATCTTGGAGCCATTCTTCTCACAGTGACTGATAGCAAGTACTAAAGAATTAAGATACCTTTTGCCAGGAATGCTCAGCAGAAACCTAAACCACTTCCAAGAGGTATAATGCATCCCTGTTTTAACAGCCAAACACTTGACTACTGTGTGAGGAGACAGAAGCCACTTCAGGGCAAACAAGCAGATCATCATTTTCCATGGAACGAGTCAGCTTCTGTGTAGAGAACATTTTTTGAAGCCTCAAGAGTTGCTCTTTACCCCCTCAATGGTTCCAGAGATAGGGCAGGCACCGAATCCTGGCTTACTCTGTGCCATGACCCCCAAGATGAAGACCACATCAAACAAATTACAATTTTTTTTCTTTGGTAAGATTAAACTAAGAGTAAAAAAATAAAAAAGTAAAACAGCTCTCAGAAAACTTTTGAGATAGCTTTGTTTCACATCTATTCAGTGGTCAACACCCCCCCCCCCCAAAAAAAAAACAAACAAACCCCAAGAGATTACAAGGACTGCTGTTAGGGAAAGGCTGTGCATACTAAGAACTTTACAACAGTTCTCAGCTCTGGGAAAGCTGTTCCTTCCTAATGTCCTCACTCACTTGTGTGAATGATTACATCCTGTTAACAGAAAAAGCGTAGTTACTCACCTGTAACAGGTGTTCTCCAGGAACAGCAGGAATCAGTCCTCACATATGGGTGATGTCGACAGAGCCCTGAACGGAAGTATCTCCTCAGCTTTCAAAGAAAGCCTTTGGGAGATGCCACCACGCATGAATGGTCCCCTTCCTACCCAAGAGTGCCATCTTGCTCAGTCAGATGACATAGCTAGAGCTGACAAAAGAAGATGGCAAAAATAGTACAGCAACTCCAAGGGGAGGAGGGAGAGTTGTGAAGACTGATCCATGCTGTCCCTAGAGAAAGCACAGTTACTTACCTGTAAAGCACAGTTACTTACCTGTAACAGGTAATCTCTGGGAACAGCAGGAATAAGTCTTCACATATGGGTACGTCGGTACCGACGGAGCCTGCGCGGGAACGCTCCCCAGCGTCCAATCAGAAAGCTTTTGGGAGCATCCCTCAGCGCCTGTGTGCTGCCTTCCCGCCTTTCCAACTGTCTCTCCTCAGTTGAGTTTTATAGCTGAGACAAAGAGAGAGAAAGAGGAAAGGAAGATAGAGAGATACAACTCCTAGGGGAGGTGGGTGGGTTGTGAAGACTTATTCCTGCTGTTCCCAGAGATAGCACAGTTACTTACCTGTAACAGGTGATCTCTGGGAACAGCAGGAATTAGTCATCACATATGGGTACGTCGGTACCGACGGAGCCTGCGGGGGAAAGCTCCCCAGCTTTTCAAATGAAAAGCTTTTGGGGCCTCCCACTGCACATGCGCGCTGCCTTCCCGCCTTCCTGACCAGCTCTCCTCAGTTCGAGTTTAAAGCTGAGACAATAGAGAGAGAGGACAGGAAGATAGAGGAATAGAGAGACAACTCCTAGGGGAGGTGGGTGGGTTGTGATGACTAATTCCTGCTGTTCCCAGAGATCACCTGTTACAGGTAAGTAACTGTGCTATCTCTAGGAACAAGCAGGAATAAGTAATCACATATGGGGACTCCCTAGCTGAGATGCCTGGGAGATCCCCCTCCAAGGGTAACCATCTTCGGATGGATCTCAGGCATCCATTCTGGGAAGGTGGGCAGGAGTTGTTTAAGTATGGAACAGGTGTTTGAGGACAGCCTGACCAAACAAGGCATCCCGGCGGGAGTCCTTGTCCAAGCAGTAATGGGCTGTGAAGGTATGCACCGAGGCCCAAGTGGCTGCTCGACAGATCTGATCTATGGATACAGAGTGGAGATGAGCCATAGAAGTGGCCATGGCTCTCACATTGTGAGCTGTGACATGGCCTTCCAGAGAAATGTTCTTACTCTGGTAAGCAAAAGAAATACACTGAGCAATCCAATTGGAAAGTGTACGTTTGGTGACTGGAAGTCCCAAATGAGAAGGATCAAAAGCCACGAAAAGTTGGGAAGACTTTCGATGTGGCTGAGTCCTGTTGAGGTAAAAGGCGAGAGCTCTTTTACAGTCAAGAGTATGAAGGTTCCTCTCTGCACTGGATGCATGAGGAGCCGGAAAAAAATCAGGTAGATATACCTCTTGATTAAGATGAAAAGGCGAGACCACTTTAGGCATAAAGTGGGGATTCGTCCTAAGGACCACCTTATCATGATGAAATCTGGTATAAGGTGGATTAGCCACCAAAGCCTGCAGTTCACTGATGCGGCGAGCCGAAGTGACTGCAATAAGGAAAAGAACCTTCCAGGAAAGAAATTTCAGGGAGGTAGATACCAACGGTTCAAAAGGTGGCTTCATAAGTTGACCCAGAACTAAATTCAAGTCCCATGCTACCGGAGGAGGCCGGATGGGAGGCTTAGTGAGGGTTAGGCCTCTCATGAATCTTGCAATAAGAGGATGAGAGGAAACAGATTGTCCATTTATAGGTTTTAAGGATGCTGTAATAGCACTTAAATGGACTCGTACTGAATTCGTCTTGAGGCCTGCATTGGAAAGATGCAGGAGATAGTCTAGTAGAGAATTCAAAGGAAGTGCCAGAGGGTCAAGACCCTGTTGAGCACACCAAATGGAAAAACGTTTCCATTTGAAAGCATAGGAACGCCTGGTAGAGGGTTTCCTAGAGGCATAAAGGATATCTTTCACTGGTTGAGAAAGATTAAACTCTTGAAGGCTTAAGCCTTCAGTAACCAAGCTCGGAGATGTAGGGACTTGGGGTTTGGATGCCACAAAGTCCCCTGCTCCTGAGACAGAAGGTCTGGTGCAGCTCCCAGGTCCAGGGAGGAGCCCTGGGAGAGCTGTAGAAGGAGAGGGAACCACACTTGGCGTGGCCAGCGTGGAGCAATGAGGATCATGGATCCGTGATCCCTCTGAAGTTTGAACAGAGTCTTGGGAATCAAAGGAATGGGTGGAAAAGCGTACAGGAATTCCTGACCCCAATGCAGGAGAAAGGCATCGTTGGCCTGAGCTCCCTGACACGGAGTCCTGGAACAGAACCGGGGAAGTTTGGCATTCCACGGACTTGCAAAGAGGTCTATGTCCGGGGTCCCCCATTCCTGAAAGATTCTGCGTATTTGGTCCATATGTAGGGACCATTCGTGTGGGAGCAGAACTCGACTGAGTCTGTCTGCCCGAGAGTTTTGAACTCCTGGAAGATATACTGCCAGAAGATGAATTTGGTGCTCTCTGGCGAAGGCCCATAATCTGAGAGCTTCGTTGCAAAGCGACAGAGAGCCCGTCCCTCCTTGTTTGTTGATATAAAACATGGCCACCTGATTGTCTGTCTGAACTAGGACAGTCAGGTTGGCAAGGAGGGTATGGAAGACTGTGAGAGCAAGGAAGATTGCTCGCAGTTCCAGAAGATTGATATGAAGGGTGGTCTCTTGGGGAGACCAGATTCCCTGAGTGGAGAGATGTTGAAGATGAGCTCCCCACCCTGTTTGGGAGGCATCTGTTGTGAGGGTTGCTTGGGGCAACGAAGGTTGGAAGGGGGTCCCCAACAACAGATTTTTGGAGGATGTCCACCACTGGAGAGACCAAAACAGACGTTTTGAGGTGAGTACCTGGTCTGACAGCAGTCCCGATGCTTGAGACCACTGGGTGGCCAATGTCCATTGAGCTGCTCTCATATGGAGACGAGCATAAGGTACCACATGAACCGTGGAGGCCATGTGGCCGAGAAGTTGCAGCATTTCTTTGGCTGACAAGTGACTTCTGGACTGAGCCTGGGAGGCCAAGCTTATTAGCCTTTGGCCTCGGACCAGAGGGAGGTAGGCCGTTGCAGTGGTGGAGTCCAATTGGGCCCCTATGAATTCCAGGGACTGAGTAGGGATGAGTTGGGACTTGGGAATGTTTACCACAAGTCCCAGATATTGAAGAATACGCCTTGTGCGGTCCAGAGAAATCTGGGCTTCTGATTGAGATGGAGCTCGGATGAGCCAGTCGTCCAGATATGGGAAGACAAAGATTCCCATGCCTCTGAGAAATGCGGCAACGACTGCCATGCATTTTGTGAATACTCTTGGAGCAGAGGCCAGACCGAAGGGTAGTACTCTGTACTGGAAATGTTTTCCCTGGAACAGAAATCTTAGATACTTTCTGTGGGATGGATGGATGAGTATATGAGTGTATGCATCCTTGAGATCTAGAGAACAAAGCCAATCTTGACTCTGAAGGTATGGAAGGAGAAGGCCCAGAGAGAGCATTTTGAATTTCTCCTTGAATAGAAACCTGTTCAATTCTCTCAGATCTAGGATAGGTCTGAAGCCCCCTGTCTTCTTTGTTATGAGAAAGTAAGGGGAGTAGAAACCTAACCCCTGTTGTGGAGGAGGAACCTC
Source organism: Ichthyophis bannanicus (assembly GCA_033557465.1). Lineage (NCBI taxonomy): Eukaryota > Metazoa > Chordata > Amphibia > Gymnophiona > Ichthyophiidae > Ichthyophis > Ichthyophis bannanicus. Next base: position 1,333,443,417 of record CM066033.1, read on the forward strand.
CTCTATTGCCCCTTGGGCAAGAAGAGAAGAGACTTCCTGACCCAACAGGGTCAGAAGAGATGGGGGAGAACTGAATTGCCTCACCATGGTATGGGGAGGAAGGCTGGAGAAATGAAGTTTGTAGCCTTCTCGGATAATAGAGAGGGTCCATTGCTCTGATGTTATTTGCTCCCATCTGGGAGCAAAGTGAGCTAGCCTTCCAGGAATGGTGAGGGGCTCTGGCTGTGCTAGAGCCAGAAACGGCAAGTTCTCTAGAGGGAAGTCAAAACCCCTGAGGGGGTTGAGTCTACTGGGATGTAGCAGACACTGCAGGCTTTGACTTTACCTGCTTAGATTGTTGACGCTTAGCCGCAAGGCGAGGCTGAGCAGATTGCTGGCCAGTATTTGTGGGAAATCTGGTCTTTTTATAGTAAGGCCTTTTAAAAGGCTTTTTTGGTAGGGGTAGAAGTAGACTTGGAAAGTCTATCTAGAGTGGCATTTTCTGCATCCATTTGAGCAGCTTTAATCTGCCAGCCTTCCCCAAATAAGTTCTCACCGGTACAGGGCAGATTCCTGAGGCCTTCTACAACCCAGGGTTCTAGGTTAGAAGCCTGGAGCCAAGCGAGACGTCGGGCTGCAATAGCAATTCCCGAAGCTCTGCCTGCAACCTCGAAGGAATCAAAGGCTGCCCTGTTGGAGAACTTGGAGACCTCTGAAAGTTGTGTCACCATAGAAAAGAAGTCCGCCCTTTGATCATCAGGGATAAAGGGGGCAAAATTCTGTATTTTTAGGGCAAGTTGCCCAAGATACATGCCCATATAAAGGCTATAAGAGTTGATCCTGGCTATAAGCATACTAGCCTGGAACATCTTTCTTCCAAAAGAGTCTAGGTTCTTACATTCTCGCCCTGGAGGGGTAGAAGAATGCCTCTTAGGACTCTTTATTTTCTTCATAGCAGACTTCACCACAATGGAGTGGTGAGGCAGCTGAGTTTTCTGGAACCCAGGCGAAGGAGGGACCCGATACATGGTGTCCAACCTGCGGGAATGGGGAGACAGTGTTAAAGGAGTCTCCCACAAATCCATCAAGTGTTCTTGAAGGATTTCATGGACAGGCAGAGTGACTGCCTCTTTAGGAGCTTTTGAGTATCCTAAAATGTCCAATTTTTTTGATCTGGGTTCTCTTTCAGAAGATGTAGTAATAGAAAGTGCTTTAGCTACATCAACAATAAAATCCTGAAAGGATAAATCCTCTGGAGGAGACATCCTCCTCTTGGGAGAAGAGGGCTCCTCAGGAAGAGTAAGCTCAGCAGAGTCATCAGAGGAATTAAATTCATCAGAAGAATCTGAGTACTCTTTCTGTGCTTCCAATGTACGATACGCATACCGATCGGTATCGACATCGGGCGTATCGGGCATGAGATCGGTACCGGGCGGAAAGCCGGAATCCGGCATGCGAAACCGATCGACGTTTAGAAGTCGATGGTCTCGGTTCCGGTGTAGATACCGGAACCGGGGTCGGTACCGATGAAATCGGTACCGAGGGCGTCGCAGCCTTAATGAATGCCAGTACGGCCTGCTGCATGGTCTGGACAGTACTGCCCATAGACGCCACTACTGCCTGGATGTCGGTACCGGTATGGGCCGGTACCCCAGAGCAGTCCAACAGGTGATCTGTCGAGGCCGTGCCATCGATGTCAACCTGTGACCCCATGATTGCTTTGGAGGCCGGAACCTCCCGCCGGGGTTTTTTGGCCTGGGCAGAATCCTCGAACTCAGAACTGAGAGCCTCTCGATCTTTAGAAAGAGATTTGCTTTTAGAGGATTTGCCCACAGAAGTTTTGGTTACCTGAGATCCATCCGGAGAGGAAGACCTGGACGACTGTGATGCTTCTGAAGGAAACAGCACATGAAGCTTGTTAGCCCGGTTCTGCAAACCGCGTTTAGACATCTGGGTGCAGGATGGGCAGTCCGGTATGGAGTGCTCAGGTCCCAAACATTTGAGACACCATTCATGGGTGTCTGTGACAGAAATGACAGCACTGCATTTGGTACATTTTTTGAAACCAGGGACTGGCTTCTCCATGAGGAGAAATTGTGTAGGCCTTAAGGCCTAACACCGGGTACCAAGCTGTGCTGAAGAAAAATAAAAAAGTCTTTTTTTTTTTTTTTTTGATATAGAAAGAAAGAAAGACCGGCGATACCGGTTTCGGTATGGGGAAGGCAGGTACGCGGTCTAAAGAAACAAACAAAAGTAACAAATTCTTCAGCGGTGACAGGAACACAACCTGCTGGCTCCGTGGAAAAAGAAGAACTGAGGAGAGCTGGTCAGGAAGGCGGGAAGGCAGCGCGCATGTGCAGTGGGAGGCCCCAAAAGCTTTTCATTTGAAAAGCTGGGGAGCTTTCCCGCGCAGGCTCCGTCGGTACCGACGTACCCATATGTGATGACTTATTCCTGCTTGTTCCTAGAGATCACCTGTTACAGGTAAGTAACTGCTATCTCCAGGAACAAGCAGGAATGAGTCTTCACATATGGGGACTCCCAAGCTAAGATGCCTGGAGCCCTAGCATGGTGGGGATTGGAACATGCTACACCTCATATGGCCAGGCGTCCTGAGGATGGAGAGTAGGAGTTGAAAAGAGGAGCTGTAGAAAAACAGCTAACCTAAGGACTACAGGTAAGGAGTCCTTGTATGTCTGATAATTATCATGAAAAATATTGAAATGAACAATCACAATATGGACCTCACCTACTGGATTGCAGGAAGTAGAGAGGCTGATGGAGTCTACTGGAGATCCAGTAGAGGAATCTTCAAGGTGACCTCACTGAAGTGAAGGTGAAGGTCCAAATCTGGAATTGACAGGTGACCCAGGTGTCAACTGGGGTAGTACAAAAACGGCAGGTCTTTAGTGGAAAGCTTTATGGAAAAGCTGGGAACTCTTTTGGCTGCAGAGTTACTCACATTTAGGAGCAAAAGAGGAAGACTGACCGATTTGGATAAACTAGCCCAGTCCTGGAGGGAAGAAGGGGTATGGAAAAAAGCTCGCATTCCCAAGGAGGACAGATGTCTGAAGGGTTGAAACCTCAGATCTACTGAAGATCCATCCTTTCTTTCCTAACTGGTGAGAGATAGGAAAGATATTGGAGCATGGAGCTTCAGGGATACTTAAACCTAGGGTTAAAATAGGAGCTGTCAGTACCACAGTAGTGGTTGTGTGCATAATACCCCAGACATACTGAGGGACAGTATGAACATATGCAAGCCTACTGTCTGGAAGCTATAGGAAGGTAAAACCTTTATAAGCATAGACAGTTAGAGAGATAAGTATGTAAATACATATCTACCTATAAGGAAGCATCTCGACACATACACATATATATAGGGATATATATATATATGTGTGTATATATATATATATGTCTATAGTGAGATCTGGAGGGGCATAACATATGCACACGCAGCTTACAGACATATGTATCTATAGAGAAGTATATAGAGATATATACATACATGAACATATATGTCTAACGATAAATGTCTGCAACTAAGCAGATAGAGATATGCCCATAAGAACATTCACATGGGAGATGTGAAGGAGAAAGACTCATCTAACAAGAAGGTGGAACCTACTTGAGAAGATATATAGAGAATCTATTCCCCCTGGCTAAGATGGTGCAGGAATGCTATCCAGTGAAATAACCAGGATGGTTGCATGAAAAAACAGAGGATAATATCAGTCTGTAAACAGCAAGTCCTGAGTCCTGTAGAACTCTCGCATGGTAAATGGACAGAAAACGCATAGGATGAGATACCAGGTTGACCCACTGGAGGGACACAAGGGGTATCATGCGTTATTAGTTAAATATGTGCTGTCCATGAAGGAGTAGGATACCATGAGGACAAGCTGCAAGGAAAAAAGAGCATATTCCTTGTAGGAATTGGAGAACTCTTTAGACGTTCACGCAGAAAAAGCTTATGTCCTGTATTATAACAGGAGATAATAGGGTGTGGAGAACCCTCACAGTCATGGAAAATGACTGAGGAAGCTTTTTCCAACCATATAGGATAGTCATCAGAGACAAAACCCCATGCTCTCTAGCAAGGGCCCATAGTAGAAAGCTTCTCTGTAGATTGCAGAGAGCATTATGCAGGAGAATTGGGAAATAAAACTGGCTGTACGTCAACTATGCTGCCAAATCCAAAGAAATTGGAGATGGCAAGGAAAGAAGATAGTGTGATAAGCCTGAAGTGATTAGGATTATCCAAGATAGATGAAAGCACTATCTTGGAATCACCACTAAGGCCAGACAGAAAGTAGTGGAGAACAGACTGGAAACTTGTGGAAAAGTACCAGTCGTCCAATCACTGGAACTCCTGCATGGGCAGCTGCTGAATAAGACAGCAGAGAGAATCCTTCTGTGTAAAACATAGAACAGACAGAATAGAAGGAGAAATTCCTTTCCCTGTCTGATGAGCTGCCCAGAGAAAAGAAGAGAGTTTATTCGAAAGAAAAAAACTCCATACTGGAATGAAAGAAATGACTAGAAAGGCTAGAGAAGCCCTGCAGTGGTATGGTACCACTCTTTCAGGGGAAACCCTGGATAAGAGGGTAGAGAAACAGGAGCTGAAGGGTGACTTACCATATGGTAAGTCTGTGGAAGGAAAAAATTCATGTTGGAACAGAAAACTATCATGGGATAGTTGTTAAACTTCTCTTCTTGGTAGGAAGAAGAGGAGAAATCTGTGACCCATAGACATGAATATCCTGACAGCTCAGCATACCTAGGAGCAAATGGATGTCCTGAGAAAAGGAATCCATGTGTAGAGTTTTGAATGAAAAAACAGTGAAAAAACTTCTACTGAGAAGTCAACTGTAGGTTGTAAACCTCAGGACCCTATGGTTGCTGGGTTTGTTCAGCCCGGCTAGAGTTTGGATTCTTCAGACCAGGGTGAGGTTTCCCCTGCTTGGGAACATCTGTATGATGGGCAGGAGAAGAGTGAAACCACCTTCTCCTAGGGAAAGAAGGTTTGGTAGGGCATTTCCTACCTACTGGGGAAGAAGGCGGCTTAGAATAGCCTTCAGAAACAGGGAAGTCAGTGGACCACTGAGCAACCTGATGTAAAGACTCTTTATTGAAGAGATTTTCCCCAGTGCAAGGAGTATTACCCAGTCTTTGTTGTGCCCATCTGCTTAAGTCTGAAGCTTGGAGCCAGGCTCTACGTCGTGCCCCTATGGCTATAGCAGAAGTTCTGCTAACAGACTCAAAGGAGTCTAGGGAAGCACGAGTAAGAAACCAAGAGATACTTTGAATATGACTAAGTAGTAAGGAATAATCTGCAGTCTTGGGCTCTGAAAGAAAAGGAGTCAAGATATAATTTCTTTGTGACCTCCTGAAGGGATAGACTCATAAAAAATATATGAAAGAATCCTTGTTGACAGCATGGATGTCTAGAAGGTTTGACGTCCAAAGGCATCTAGTGTCCTAGACTCACGACCTGGTGGGTAAGAAGAGTGCTTCTTCTTACTTTTCACCTTCCTCATTGCTGATTCCACCACAATGGAATGATGGGGAAGTTGAGTCTTTTGAAACCCTGGAGAGGGGGGCACCTGATATAGAAGATCAGTTGCTCTAGAAGGTGAGGGAACCCTTAAAGGTGCTTCCCACATTCTTAGAAGAAGATCCTGCAAGGAATGATGTAAAGGAAGCATTATATGGAGAAATTAGACCTTACCTGCTAATTGTCTTTCCTTGAGTTCTCTCCGGGCCAGTCCAGAACTGATGGGTAGTCAAATCTCCCTCCTCTAGCAGCTGAGGACTGAATACTGATTCTTGTTGCTAGGTTACCCAGCTCTCCCCTGGTTACAGAAGGCAGTCTTAACGTACCAAGCAGAGAAAAACAACCACCAAGACGAAGAAATCTCGAAAAACAGTGAGAACAGTGGAAGAGTTACACAGAAGGTTGCTGACCGTGCACTGTGCGCTGCCATCGAGCACGGTGGCATCGTTAAGAGCAAAGCTTAGGCTCTGTCTTTAGAACTGCGCTTGTGCTTTTTTTTTTTTTTTTTTTTTATTCTACTAGACTATCAAACACGAAGATGACTATTAAATTTACCTCACTGAGAAGATACAGAAGACACAGAAAGGGCGGGTTCTAGACTGGCCCGGAGAGAACTCAAGGAAAGACAATTAGCAGGTAAGGTCTAATTTCTCCTTCCTAATCGTCTCTCCGGGCCAGTCCAGAACTGATGGGTAGTACCAAAGCAGTATCTAACCCTGGGAGGGACCTGTGAGCCCCGCTACTACGGCGGAAGCCCCCACAGATGCATCTTGTCGCGCAAACACATCTAATCTATAATGACGCGAAAAGGCATGGAGAGAAGACCAGGCCGCCGCACGACAAATATCCACCGGAGGAACCAAAGCAGACTCCGCCCACGAGGTCGCCTGACCCCTGGGTAGAATGAGCCTGAAGACCGACAGGAACGGTCTTGCCTTGGGTTTCATACGCGACCCGAATGGCCTGTTTCACCCAACGCGCAATGGAAGCCTTGGAGGCCGCTTTACCCTTGGACGGCCCTCCAAACAGCACAAACAACCTGTCGGACTTACGAAATGATTCAGTCTAAGGTACCGACGGAGCACACGACCCATATCCAACTTTCGCAGAGAACGATCAAAAGAAGCCCCGGCCCCCGACTCCACGAAGGTGGGCAGTGAGACGGACTGGTTCAGATGGAATTCCGACACCACCTTAGGCAGAAAAGATGGAACCGGACGCAAGACTACTTTCTCTTCTGAAAACTGAAGAAATGGTGGCCGACACGAAAGCGCCTGCAAATCCGAAATGCGTCTAGCGGAACATAAGGCTACCAAAAATGCTGTCTTCCAGGATAACTCCCGGATAGAACTGGAGGAACGCGGCTCAAAAGGAGAGCCTGTCAAAACCTCTAGCACCGCGGGAGAGAGGTTGGAGGCAGCGCAGAGGTCCGGAGACATCGGGCTTCTTTCCCCGCCGGCCCCGACGTCATCGGGGGCCTTTTAAAAAGCTGCTCAGCTGGTTTGCAGTCCCAGGAGAGAGGTTGGAGGCAGCGCAGAGGTCTGGAGACATCGGGCTTCTTTCCCCGCCGGCCCCGACGTCATCGGGGGCCTTTTAAAAAGCTGCTCAGCTGGTTTGCAGTCCCGGGAGAGAGGTTGGAGGCAGCGCAGAGGTCCGGAGACATCGGGCTTCTTTCCCCGCCGGCCCCGACGTCATCGGGGGCCCCTTTAAAACCTTGGTAGGCCAGGCGCAGCCGGAGGCGCTAGTCGGGGCAGCGATATAAGGGGCTAGATACAAGGGGCATATTATGCCCCTTGGGGCCACGAAGGAGAGCGGGAGAGCCGTTTCAAGTGCTGCGTGGTGTAGCTGCTGGATAGATGGGCAAAAGAAAAAAGAAGATCTTGCCGGCGGAGCAAACGGAGGTTGCTGTTGGACCCATGGACAAACATGTTAAGGTAGTGACTAACACCAATGTACCACTTGACCCTGACTTTCTCGTTCTACGTTCATCCCCGGTATCTCTTAGCTCTCCAGACCGGACACCACCTTTTCCTCCAGTTTATGAATCTCCACCTTTGTCTGCTCCTCTGGGCACTCAATTTCAGCAGAGTACCCCGATTGATGTTGGGGAAAAGCTGAAACCAGTGGTATGGGTTCCTGTTCCAGACGAAGCCAGGGTGATCTCAGATGATCAGGTTACCCTGGCAGATATCTGGAAAGTGGTAACCCGTATTGAGAACACCTTGGTACCCACTGTAATACAGCTTTGTGGTTTCTCTTCTGAGATTACCACTAGGCTGTCTGAAGTAGATAAAAAGGTTGAGAATATTTCTAAACAGGTTGCTAAGTGTGAAACCCAGTGTCAGACCCTTGCAGCTGTTAATTCTTCCCATATAAAGGAAAGTTTGTATGTGCACAACAAGATGGAGCAATATGACAATATGTTTCGAGCAAAAAATGTTAGATTGTTGAATTTTCCCTTTTCTCATTTGCTTTCTGCTGAAATCTTGTTGAGAAAGTATTTCAAAGAGGTCTTGGGGTTGGCTTCGGCTGACTCCATTGCCCTCTCTAAGTTATATTACCTTACTGGTAAGAGGTTAGCTACGGGTTCTCTGGTGGGGTTTGATGAGGTTAAGGGCATGGAGGCCCTGGACCTTACCAAATTCCTAGAGGACTCAAGAGATAATATTTCCTCAAGAGCCACTTTGGTGGTTTCTTTTTTTTCAGACCAGGATAGAATGATGGTTTTTTCGTAGTTATTTTAAAAATATGTCTGCTCTGTTTTGCGGTGCTAGGGTTCAAATGTTTCCAGATATTAGTAGAGTGACTCAGACTAGGAGACAGGCCTTTTTGGCTCTTAAACCTAGACTGCTTGCTATCTCTGCTACTTTTTTTCTTAGATACCCTTGTAAATGTTTGGTTTTGTATCAAGGTTCAAAGTTTGTTTTCTTGATCCTTCTCAGCTTGAGGTATTTCTTGCTGACAAGGAACGACTGGGTAATTAGTACTGGAGGTGGGTGGGTTAAGTTAGTAAGCTGCCTGATAAATTAGAGTTGGCTCTATTTGTTTTGTGCTGATTTATTTTCTTTTAAGTATCTCCCCAGATTGTGGGCTATGATGATGTATTGCCACTAATTGTGTATTTCGGTAATTATCTGTATTATTTTGCCTTTAGGAAACATTCACGGTTTCTTTATGCTTGCTTTGTAAGTTTGTTGAAATTTCAAAAAAAAAAAAAAAAAAAAAAAACCAAACAAAAAACCTCTAGCACCAGATTTAAATCCCAAGGAGGAATAACCTGCCGAAAAGGCGGCCTAATATGCTTGGCCGCTTTTAGGAATCGCAGTATATCCGGATGCGAGGAAAGACGAGACCCGCGAATCGGACCCCGAAAAACCGTTAGCGCCGCCAACTGTACCTTTAAGGTGCTAAGAGCAAGCCCCTTCTCCAGCCCGCACTGAAGAAACGCGAGAATATCTGGAATGGAAGACAAACGGGCTCGCAAGGTGCGTTCTGCGCACCATGCTTCAAAAACGCGCCACACGCGGATGTATGCCAACGACGTGAAGCGCCTGCGAGACTGCAGCAAAGTGGCGATCACTGCTGCCGAATAACCTTTGCGGCGCAACCGTTGCCTCTCAATAGCCATGCCGTAAGCAAGAATCGATCCGCCTGGGGCATCGGAACAGGCCCCTGATGTAGCAAGTCCGCCCGAGCGGGCAACCGCCACGGCGGCTCCACCAGAAGCCACATCAGATCGGCATACCAAGGGCGCCTGGGCCAATCTGGAGCAATAAGGATCACATGACCCTCGTGAGTGGCTGCTTTTTGAATGACTCGACCTACTAATGGCCACGGAGGAAACACATATAGAAGCTGCCCCGACGGCCAGGGTTGAACCAGGCCGTCGAGACCCTCCGACATATGCTCTCTGCGCCTGCTGTAAAAGCGCTCCGTCTTTGCATTGCGAAGAGTCGCCATCAGGTCCATGACCGGCTGACCCCAACGCAAAGTGAGATCGCGAAAAACTTCTGCATTGAGCTCCCACTCTCCCGGATCTAGCACATTTCGACTGAGGTAGTCGGCTTGTACATTGTTCTTTCCTGCCACATGAGACGCCGAAAGTGCCACAAGGTGCAATTCCGCCCAGTGAAACAAGCGTTGACTCTCCTCCAGGAGAGGGAGACTGCCCGTTCCGCCTTGGCGATTTATGTAGGAGACTGTCACTAGGTTGTCGGAAAAGACGCGCACCGGCTTTCCCTCCAGAAGAGTGGCAAACGCTAGTAGTGCTAGATAGACTGTTCTCAGTTCCAGTCGATTGATGGACCACAGAGTTTCCTCCGGCGACCAGGAGCCCTGTGCTATGTGAGTCAAACAATGCGCCCCCCAACCGGTCAGACTGGCATCCGTAGTGACCAAAATCCAATCCGGGAGTGCTAGGGGAACGCCCGCCAGGAGATGGTCCGGCACCAACCACCATTGAAGACTGAGCTTCACGTGATCGGGACAGCTCAAGCGACGAGAAAGCGGATGACGCTGCGGAGACCACCGTGAAAGAAGCGCATGTTGGAGCGGCCGCATGTGTGCTCGAGCCCAAGGCACCAGATCTAAGGCTGCCGCCATCAGCCCCAGCAACTGCAAGTACTTCCAAGCTGTCGGCGCCCGAACCCGCAAAAAACCGGACACGTGAGAGAGAAGCTTCCGAACGCGCTCCGGAGGCAAGAGGACCAGCCCTCTGTCCGTGGCGAAAAACGCCCCTAGATAAGTAAGCTGCTGCACCGGCTGCAGACGACTCTTCGCCTGGTTCACAATCCAGCCGAGGTTCTCGAGACATGAAATCACCCGAGCGGTTGCCGTGACCGACTCTTCTTGCGACGCCGCCCGAATCAACCAGTCATCCAGATAGGGATGAACCTGGACGCCATCCCTGCGAAGAGCCGTCGCCACTACCACCATCACCTTGGTGAAGGTGTGCGGTGCCGTTACTAGAACGAACGGTAAGGCCCGAAACTGAAAATGACCCATGGGAACCGCAAAACGAAGGAACCGCTGATGCTCCGGCTTGATAGGAATGTGGAGGTAGGCCTCTGTCAAATCGATGGAAGAGAGAAACTCTCCCGGACGCACGGAGCGGATCACCGATCTCAGTTTCCATCCGGAAATGAGAGACACGCAGACACCGGTTTACGTGCTTCAAATCTAAAATGGGCCGGAAGGAGCCCTCCTTTTTGGGCACCACAAAATAAATCTAGTATCGACCGAATCCGCACTGGTCCAGAGGAACTGGAACCACGGCCCGGAGTTGCAATAAGCGCTGCAACGTGTCGTGGATCGCTCTCCGCTTGGCGAGTGGACCGCATGGAGAGAAAACGAAGGCATCTGCCAGATGACAAGCGAACTCGAGAGCATAGCCCTCTCTGACAATTTGCAGAACCCACCTGTCGGTGGTAATGGCGGTCCAAGCGGAGACAAACTCTTGCAATCGACCTACTGGAAGCTCCGCCTGGACCTGCCTCGCTTCATTGTGGCTTCTTAAGGGAAGTTGGAGTGGTTCCAAAATAGCCTCTACCGGAACCTCTAGCGCCCCGAAAGGACTGCCCCCGGGACGGAAAGCGACCCCGCTTATAAGGAGCAAAGCGGGCCCCCCAAAAACAGCGAAATTCATGCCCTTGCCCCCGAGGGAAGGAGCTCTGCTTAGCTGCCCGAGGACGGTCCTCGGGAAGGCGTCCCCCTTTGGAGTCACCTAAATCCTTAACAATTTTCTCCAGCGCTTCTCCAAAAAGAAGCTTACCTTTATACGGCAGTTTACTGAGACGGGCTTTGGAAGAAGCATCCGCCGCCCAATTGCGCAACCAGAGAAAGCGATGGGCGGCAATCATGGAAGCCATAGCTTTCGCAGAAATGCGAATCAAATCATAAAAGGCATCCTCCAGATAAGCTGCCGCCGACTCCAGCTTAGCCCCTTCCCCAGAAGGAGGGGAGTCCCCCTCTGGACTAGAAGCCAGCTGACTCCACCTAATAGAAGCTCTAGACACGTACGCCCCACAGACTGACGCCTGCAGCGCCAGGGCGCTGGCATCAAAGGCTTGCTTCAAGAGCCCCTGCAACCGACGATCCTGCATATCCTTAAGGGCCGTAGCCCCCTCCACTGGGATGGTGGTTTTCCTTGGTGACCGCCGAAACCAGCGCATCAACCTTAGGCATACGTAGGAGCTCTCTTTCTTCCTGGGGCACAGGATACAAACGAGCCATAGTCCTAGCCCCCCTCAAGGAAGCCTCCGGATATTCCCACTCCGACTCTATCATCTGTTTGATGACTCTGTGCAGAGGAAAACATTTCTGCTCGGCCTTGAAACCCTGTAACAAAGGATCCTCCAAGGGTTCTTGCTGAACTACCGGAGGAAGAATACTGAGAGCCAATAGAGACTGCGCAATCAGGGCAGGCAACTCATCTTTTCTAAAAACCCTAAAAATATTAGGGTCCTCCCCTGACCCCAACTCACCTTCTTCTAAATCTGCGGGCCAGGAGTCTAAACCCGGGTCTGCCAGGAGCTCCCCCTCCTCTGGCCCTAGAGCCTCTGCAGCCAGAGAAACGTCATCCACCTTAGAATCTCTAATGGCTGTCAAAGAAGAAACCCCTTCCCCGGGCTCTGATCGGCTAGAAACCCCTGTCTGAGGCATCAGCAGAGAGTCTGCCACCACTGGAACAGGAGACTGAGCTTTCTTAATTAGATAAGCCCTGTGAAACGCTAAGATAAATTCTGGAGAAAGAAGAGGATCAACCACCTCTGGCAGTGCTGGCACCACAGTCTGCTCCTGCTCCACAGCGCTATGATGCGATTTAGCCTTTCATTTGCCTGGCTTAGGAAGAGGGACTGAGGAAACGGATGGCTCTCCTAAGATGGCCGCCGTTCCCGTGCTTTCACCCGATGGCTGCAGCTTTGCAATGTGCTCCATCTGAGTCCACAACTGCTCGGGCATAGCAGGCTCGAGTCCCGCACAACGGAGAGACCTGAGATAAGCGAAAATACCGCGAATCCCCAGACCCCGACGAAAAACGCCCGCGGGAAAGCAAGAGCCCGAAAACCTGAGGGGGAAGGGAAACACACGTGGCGCGTAGGGAAATACCTGAAAGGATGCCGGTCAGTCTGAAGAGCTCCCGACAAAACAGAGAACCGCTGCTAGCGGCCCGAGGAGCTTGAAAGGCACCGTAGAAGGACAACAGCCGCTGGGGCCCCCAGGTCTGTTCCCAACTAGCACTACTCACAGAGAAGAGGAGACAGGCTCTGTCCCATTCTCTGAGCCGAGTAAACAGTTAAGTGGCACCAGCGAGAAATAGAAATCTCAGTCAGCATAGATAACAGAGAAGTGCTAAAATACCCTGCTAGGGTAAAGCACTAACCACAATATAAAACTCTTCCCATAAAATAATAAAATAAGGCAATAGAAATAAAAGTAACAGAACTCTTGTGGGGAGTCAAATCTCCACACATCCAGCTCAGCTGCTGAGGACAATAAGACAATAAGACTGCCTTCTGTAACCAGAGGAGAGCTGGGTAACCTAGCAACAAGAATCAGTATTCAGTCCTCAGCTGCTAGAGGAGGGAGATTTGACTACCCATCAGTTCTGGACTGGCCCGGAGAGACGATTAGGAATTTCCTTTTCTCCAGTAGAAAGAGAGCCTTGTGTAGGATCATAGCCAGGGATAGGAATAGCAAGAAATGTTGCCATATTCAGGAGAAAATTCTGAAAAGAAGGATCTCCAAAGGTAACCGTCCCTGGGCAGGCTAGCCCTGAAGAACTAGCCTGGGCACCGGAGAATCTACTTGAAAATATAGGAATATAAGATCCTGCACGGTGCAAGAAAGGATCCTTAAGGGATGGATGCTGGCACTGGAGGTCGTGACCTGAGACAGTCAGTACTGCATCGTCCATGCCAGGTATCAACTCCAAACATGGCATAGAAAGGAGCGATCCTGATAAAAGAAGCATGGAAGGAGCTGGCCCCGATGTTACTGCGGGTACCGGTAGCTGTGTCGGAATCGAAGGCGACACCGACATCGGAGCAGTCATCGGTGGCTGCTCAAGGGGGACTGAGGTAACCGAAAACCTTTGGCAATCACCCTCGGTACCGAGCATCCGGAACCGGTAAGCGCCGGTACTGAGACGTGTCAGTACCCAGTCTTCCAGACTAGAGATCGATTCCAGACTCGGCATCGAAGGAAGCGAGTCTATCGATGCCTGTCTAGAGGGTACCGACGTCGGTGGTAGTATCGGCGTTGATGCTGATACTGGAAAGTCAATCTGGGGCGTATCGACTGGTCCCGAAGGTACCGAGAAAGCCAGATGACGATCCCTGGTGAGGAGTGAATCGCTCAACACCAGTGCCGATGCTGGGTTATCGGTACCGTTCGAAGCCACCACCGAGCATGGCTCAGGTATGTTCTGTGAGGGGTGAGCCCCAGGAACAACCTGAAACCCCTGATAGGCTTTGGAGGCCGAAGACTCCCGCCGGGATTTTTGAAGCCAATGGACCCTTGAGGGCAAGGCCGGAGCTGTCATCATTCTGTGCATGAGACGTACCACTCAAGGGTTGGCTAGTCCTAACAGACTGTTTGTGGGTTACCTGATCTTGGGGAGAAGAAATAGTTGGTGCCCTGACACTGGAAGGGAACTCTGTATTGAGGGAAACTCGAAATGGAAAATTTCTTCTCACAATATTGTAGCCTAATGGCTCCGGAGGAAAATGGTCAGGACCCAAACAGGTTAGACAACAGTTCTTGGAGTCTAAAAACAAACTGTACCGCCACAGCTTAGACACTTCTTAGGAAAAGAAGGAGGCAGCTACATGATGGAGAGGCCTAGAAGGCCCAAAAAATTTAAGACAGAAACTAAGGGAAAAAGATTCCCTGAATTTAAGGAAAAAAGAAAAGAAAAAAAACCCGGCGGTACCGGTGGAGTTGGGGAGACAGCCACGACCACAAGAAAAGAAGAATAAAAGAATTAAGAATTAAAAAATTTTCTGCGGTGACAGGAGGACGTCCTGCCGGCTCCGTGGAAAAACGAAAACTGAGGAGAGACAGTTGGAAAGGCGGGAAGGCAGCACGCAGGCGCTGAGGGATGCTCCCAAAAGCTTTCTGATTGGATGCTGGGGAGCGTTCCCGCGCAGGCTCCGTCGGTACTGACGTACCCATATGTGAAGACTCATTCCTGCTTGTTCCTGGATATCAGGTGATCTCTGGGAACAGCAGGAATAAGTCTTCACATATGAGTTTCGTCGGTACAGACGGAGCCTGCGTGGGAACGCTCCCCGGCGTCCAATCAGAAAGCCTTTGGGAGCATCCCACAGCGCCTGCGTGCTGCCTTCCCGCCTTTCCCAACTGTCTCTCCTCAGTTGAGTTTTAAAGCTGAGACAAAGAGAGAGAGAGAGAGAGGGAAAGGAAAGATAGAGAGATACAACTCCTAGGGGAGGTGGGTGGGTTGTGAAGACTTATTCCTGTTGTTCCCAGAGATCACCTGTTACAGGTAAGTAACTGTGCTATCACCAGGAACAAGCAGGAATGAGTCTTCACATATGGGGACTCCCTAGCTTTAGATGCCAGGGAGAGACCCCAGAAGCTGTGTGTCCCTAAGAAGGGCTGCAGTTCCCCTCATGGATCTCTGGCATCCTACCAGGGATGGTGGGTAGGAGTTGATTAGGTATGGAACAGGTGTTTGAGAACAGCCTGACCAAACAAGGCATCCCGGCGGGAGTCCTTGTCCAAGCAGTAATGGGCTGTGAAGGTATGAACCGAGGCCCAAGTGGCTGCTCGACAGATATCATCAATAGACACAGAGTTCAGATGAGCCATTGAGGCTGCCATGGCTCTCACATTGTGAGCTGTGACATGGCCCTCCAGAGAAAGGTTCTTACTCTGATAGGCAAAAGAAATACACTGGGCAATCCAGTTAGATAGTGTTCTCTTGGAGACTGGCAGTCCCAAATGAGAAGAATCAAAGGCAACAAAGAGCTGAGAGGACTTTCTATGTTGCTGTGTCCTCTAAGTAAAAAGCCAGAGCTCTTTTACAGTCCAGGGTATGAAGATTCCTCTCTGCATCTGATGCATGAGGTCCTGGAAAAAAAGACAGGTAGGTAGACCTCCTGATTGAGGTGAAAAGGTGAGACCACCTTGGGCATAAAGTGTGGATGAGTCCTAAGGACTACCTTGTCATGATGGAACCTTGTATAAGGTGGATTAGCTACAAGTGCTTGCAATTCACTAATACGACGTGCTGATGTGATTGCAATGAGAAAGATAACCTTCCAAGAAAGGTATTTCAACGAGGTGGTAGCCAAAGGTTCAAAAGGCGGCTTCATGAGCTGACCAAGAACCAGGTGCAAGTCCCATGCCACCAGGAGGTGGTCTAATGGGAGGCTTTGTTAAAAGGAGGCCTCTCATAAACCTTGCTACAAGAGGATGAGAGGAAATAGGTTGTCCATTTAGAGGCTTAAGGGAAGCTGCAATAGCACTCAAATGGACCCTTACTGAATCTGTCTTAAGGCCTGCATTAGACAAAACGGAAGAGATACTCCAGCGAAGATTCCAGAGATATGGCAAGGGGGTTAAGACCCTTCTCAGAACACCAAATAATAAAACTCTTCCACTTGAAAGCATAAGAACGTCTAGTGAAACGTTTTCTGGAAGCATACAGAAAATCTTTCACCTGTTGAGAAAGATGAAGATCTTGGAGATCTAGGCCTTCAGCAACCAAGCCCTGAGATGCAGAGACTGGTGATTGGGATGCCATAACTTTCCATCCTCCTGAGATAGGAGATCTGGAGCAGACCCTAACTCCAGGGAGGGAGCTTGAGAGAGATGTAGAAGCAGAGGGTACCACACTTGCCGTGGCCAATGTGGAGCTATGAGAAAGCACAGTTACTTACATGTAACAGGTGATCTCTGGGAACAGCAGGAATAAGTCTTCACATATGGGTACGTCGGTACCGACGGAGTCTGCGCGGGAACGCTCCCCAGCTTCCCAAAAAGGAAAGCTTTTGGGAGCATCCCACAGCGCCTGTGCGCTGCCTTCCCGCCTCTCCTAACCGCCTCTCCCCAGTTCGAGTTTTAAAGCAGAGACAAAGAGAGAGAGGAAAGGAAAAAAATAGATAGAAAGATACAACTCCTAGGGGAGGTGGGTGGGTTGTGAAGACTTATTCCTGCTGTTCCCAGAGATCATCTGTTACAGGTAAGTAACTGTGCTATCTCCAGGAACAAGCAGGAATGAGTCTTCAAATATGGGGACTCCCTAGCTAGAGATGCCTGGGAGATCCCCAAGGTTATGAGACCCTGTGAAGGGCTCTATCTCCTCCTCTGGATCTCAGGCATCCATTCAGGGAAGGAGGGCAGGAGTTGATTAAGCATGGAACAGGTGTTTGAGAACAGCCTGACCAAACAAGGCATCCCGGCGGGAGTCCTTGTCCAAACAGTAATGGGCTGTGAAGGTATGAACCGAGGCCCAGGTGGCCGCTCGACAGATCTGGTCGATGGACACAGAATTTAGATGAGCCATAGAGGTGGCCATGGCCCTCACATTATGAGCTGTGACATGGCCTTCCAGAGAAAGGTTCTTACTCTGGTAGGCGAAAGAAATACACTGAGCAATCCAATTGGACAGTGTCCTCTTAGAGACTGGAAGTCCCAAATGAGAGGGATCAAAGGCAACAAAGAGTTGCGAAGACTTTCTATGATGCTGTGTCCTTTGTAAGTAAAAGGCAAGAGCTCTCTTACAATCCAGGGTATGAAGATTCCTCTCTGCACTTGATGCATGAGGACCTGGAAAAAAGACAGGTAAATACACCTCTTGATTAAGATGAAAAGTTGAAACCAATTTAGGCATAAAGTGTGGATTGGTCCTAAGGACTACCTTATCATGATGGAACCTTGTATAAGGAGGATTAGCCACTAAGGCCTGCAGTTCACTGATGCGGTGAGCTGAGGTGACTGCAATGAGGAAAATAACCTTCCAGGAAAGAAATTTCAAGGAGGTGGTGGCTAAGGGTGCAAAAGGTGGCTTCATAAGCTGACCAAGAACCAGATTTAAGTCCCATGCCACCGGAGGAGGCCTAATGGGAGGTTTAGTTAAAGTTAGGCCTCTCATGAATCTTGCAATAAGAGGATGAGAGGAAATAGGCTGTCCATTAATAGGCTTAAGGGATGCTGCAATAGCACTCAAATGGACCCTTACTGAATTTGTCTTAAGGCCTGCACTGGAGAGATGCAGGAGATATTCCAATAGAGAATTCAAAGGTAGTGCTACAGGGTCAAGACCCTTCTCAGCACACCAAATGGAAAACCTTTTCCATTTAAAAGCATAGGAACGTCTAGTAGAAGGTTTTCTGGAAGCATGGAGGATATCCTTCACCTGCTGAGAAAGATTCCAATCTTGAAGGTCTAGGCCCTTCAGCAACCAAGCTCTGAGGTGAAGGGACTTGGGGATTGGGTGCCACAAAGTCCCCTCCTCCTGGGACAGAAGGTCTGGAGCAGCTCCCAAGTCTAGGGAGGGAGCTTGAGAGAGATGCAGAAGTAGAGGGTACCACACTTGGCGTGGCCAGCGTGGAGCTATGAGGATCATGAATCCTTGATCCCTCTGGAGCTCGAACAGAGTCTTGGGAATCAAGGGAATGGGTGGAAAGGCATACAGGAAGCCCTGACCTCAATGAAGGAGGAAGGCATCCTTGGCCTGAACTCCCTGACACGGAATTCTGGAACAGAACCGGGGAAGTTTGGCATTCCACGGACTTGCAAAGAGGTCTATGTCCGGGGTTCCCCATTCTTGAAAGATTCTGAGTACCTGATCCATGTGCAGGGACCATTCGTGTGGGAGCAGAACTCGACTGAGTCTGTCTGCCCAAGAGTTTTGGATTCCTGGGAGGTATACTGCCAGGAGAAGGATTTGATGCTCTCTGGCGAAGGCCCACAATCTTAAAGCTTCGTTGCAAAGCAACAGAGAGCCAGTTCCTCCTTGCTTGTTTATGTAAAACATGGCTACTTGATTGTCCGTATGAATGAGGACTGTCTTGTAGCTGAGCAGGGTATGAAAGACCTTGAGAGCTAGAAAGACTGCTCGAAGCTCCAAGTGGCTGATATGAAGAAAGGACTCCTGTGGGGACCAAGTGCCTTGAGTGGAGAGGTCTTGTAGATGAGCTCCCCAACCTGTTTGGGAGGCATCTGCTGTGAGGGTTGCTTGGGGCAACTACTGTTGGAAGGGGGACCCCAGCAACAGATTTTGAGTGGACATCCACCACTGGAGAGACCAAAAGAGACACTTGGAGGTTGCTATTGGGTCTGAGAGAGCCCCTGATGCCTGAGTCCACTGGGTGGACAAAGTCCTTTGGACTGCTCTCATATGTAGGCGAGCATAGGGTACCACATGCACTGTGAAAGCCATGTGGCCTAGCAGTTGTAGCATCTCCCGGGCAGATAAGTGGCTCTTTGACTGAACCTGAGAGGCTAACTGCACTAGGCATAGGCAACGGGCCTGGGGAAGATAGGCCCTTGCAGTGGTAGTATCTAGCCAGGCCCCTATGAACTCTAGGGACTGAGTAGGGGTGAGCTGGGACTCTGGGAGGTTTACCACAAGTCCCAGATACTGCAGAATGTGCCTTGTGCAGTCCAGGGAAGTCTGGGCCTCTGACTGAGATGGAGCTCGGATGAGCCAGTCGTCCAGGTATGGGAATACAAATATTCCCAGAGTGCGTAGAAATGCAGCTACTGTTGCCATGCATTTGATGAACACTCTTGGGGCAGAGGCCAGACCAAACGGAAGCACCCTGTATTGATAATGTTTTCCTTGGAAAAGAAAATGGAGGAATCTTCTGTGAGATGGATGGATGAGGACATGTGTACGCATCCTTGAGATCTAGGGAACAAAGCCAATCCTGACTTTGAAGGTATGGAAGGAGAGTGCCCAGAGAAAGCAACTTGAACTTCTCCTTGTATAGAAATTTGTTCAATTCCCTGAGATCTAATATGGGTCTGTATCCCCCTGTCTTCTTTGGAATGAGAAAATAGGGGGAGTAAAACCCTGACCCTTGTTGAAGAAGGAGAACTTCTTCTATTACCCCTTGGGCAAGAAGGGTAGCCACCTCTTGACCTAGAAGGTCGAGAAGAGATGTGGGAGAATTGAAATGTCTCACCATGGTGTGGGGAGGAAGGTCTGAGAAATGAAGTTTGTAGCCCTCTCTTATGATGGAAAGGGTCCAGTGCTCTGATGTAATCTGCTCCCATCTGGGAGCAAAATGAGCTAACCTTCCTGGAATGGTGAGAGGCTCTGGCTGTTTTAAAGCCAGAAAGGCTAAGTTCTCTAGCATCAAGTCAAAAACCCTGAGGAGGTTGGGTCTGCTGAGTTGCAGCAGCCCCTGTAGTCTTAGGCCTGGCCTGTTTAGGTTGCTGACGCTTGGTAGCAAAGCGACCTGTAGAGGATTGTTGGCCAGAAGTAGAAGGGAATCTGCCCTTTTTGAAAAAAGACTTCTTGAAGGGTTTTTTCTTGGCAGGAATGGAGGTTGACTTTGAAAGTCTATCCAGAGCAGAATTTTCTGCATCCATTTGAGTGGCTTTTATTTGCCATTCTTTGCCAAACAGGTTTTCACCTGTACATGGAAGATTCCTTAATCCATCTTGGACCCAGGGTTCTAAATCAGAAGCTTGGAGCCAAGCAATTCTGCGAGCAGCTATGGCAATGCCAGAAGCTCTGCTGGCACCTTCAAAGGAATCAAAGGCTGCCCTTTTGGAAAACTTTGAAATGTCTTGAGTATGCTTAAGCCAAATGAGGAATTCATCCCTTTTATCTTCTGGTAGAAAAGGGAGGAAAGTGTGCAGTTTATCTGCAACCTCCTTTAGAAACATACCCATGTAAAGACTATAGGAGTTGATTCTGGCAACAAGCATACTGGCTTGGAAGATTTTTCTACCAAAAGCATCCAAGGTCCTGCATTCTCTTCCTGGAGGAGTAGAAGAGTGTCTCTTTGTACTCTTTATCCTCTTCATAGCTGACTGCACCACAATGGAATGGTGAGGAAGCTGTGTTTTATGAAAACCAGGACAGGGAGGGACACGATACATAGTGTCCAATCTGCGAGAATGAGGAGAGATAGTGAGAGGAGTCTCCCATAAATCAATCATGTGTTCATAAAGAATCTCATGAATTGGTAAGGTGACTGCCTCTTTAGGAGCTTTAGAATAACCCAAAATATCTAGGTTTTTTTGCTCTAGGCTCTGATTCAGAGGATACTGAAATAGAAAGACCTTTAGCCACTTCTCTTATGAAGTCTTGAAAGGACAAGTCCTCTGGAGGAGACACTCTTCTTTTTGGAGAAGGCGGCTCTTCAGGAAGGGTTATAGCTTCAGCAGACTCCTCTGATGTATCAGAATCACCAGAGGAATCAAAGTACCGCCTGTCAGGGTGGTCTTCTAATGCTCGGTACGCGTATCGAGCAGTATCAACATCGGGCATCATCGGAACCGGATCGGTACCGATGAACAGCCCTCGACAAGGAACCGCTGCAGTTGGTATCCTGGTCGATGCCGATGCAGTCGGTACCGGTATCGGCGCTGGTGCCGGTACCGGAGTTGATACCGACAACGGAGTTTGTTGTGGTATCAACGGCGTCGCAGCTTGGATGAAGGCACTGATAGCCTGCTGCATGGACAGAACATTCTGATCCATCGACGCCATGAATGCCTGGAACTCAGTACTGGAAGGTTGTGCCGGTACCCTAGAGCATTCTAACAGGTGATCGGTCGAGGCCGTGCCATCGATGTCAACTTGTAACCCCATAGGTGGAGCTTTGGAAGCCGGAGCTTCCCGCCGGGGTTGTTTTGCCCGTGCAGGATCCTCGAGGGCAAGCCCGGAGGCATCTCGATTCTTAGAGGGAGATCTACCCTTTGAGGACCGGCTGGATTTATGTTTGGTTACCTGAGATCCATCGGGGGAAGAAGCAGCCCTGGAAGACGTTGATGCCACCGAAGCTGCATCAGCGGGAAACAGCACATGGAGCTTAGCTGCTCGGTTCTGTAAACCCCGTTTAGACATCAGAGAGCAGGACGGACAATCCGAAATGGAGTGTTCAGGACCCAAACATTTAAGACACCATTCATGGGTGTCTGTAACAGAAATAGTACCGCTGCACTTAGTGCATTTCTTAAACCCGGAGGTTGGTTTTTCCATGAGGAAAAATTTTCTTGTGAGGCCTAAGGCCCAAAGAGAAAAATACACTAAGTGAGGGAAAAATATATAGTTTTTTTTTTTTTTTTTAAGTAAAGAAAGAAAAGACCGGCGGTACTGGTCCAGAGTCGGGGAAGGCAGACACGCGACCAAAGAAAGAAAATAAAATAAAGAACTTCTTCAGCGGTGACAGGGCTCGACCTGCTGGCTCCGCGGCAAAGAAGAACTGAGGAGAGGCGGTGAGGAAAGGCGGGAAGGCACCGCGCAGGCGTTGTGGGATGCTCCCAAAAGCTTTCCTTTTTGGGAAGCTGGGGAGCGTTCCCGCACAGGCTCCGTCGGTACCGACGTACCCCATATGTGAAGACTCATTCCTGCTTGTTCCTGGAGATATGCAGCTACCACTGCCATGCATTTCGTGAACACTCTTGGTGCAGAGGCCAGACCAAAAGGGAGCACTCTGTATTGATAGTGCTTCTCTTGAAAAAGGAACCGAAGGAACCTTCTGTGAGTTGGATGGATGAGAACATGGGTGTACGCATCCTTGAGATCTAGAGAACAAAGCCAATCCTGACTGAAGGTATGGTAGCAGAGTTCCTAGAGAAATCATTTTGAAATTTTCCTTGACTATTTATTTATTTATTTAACTGTATTTATATCCCACTTTTCACCGGGTCAAAGCGGTGTAACAAAAAAAAGGGGGGGGGGGGGTAATCAGTTATAGGGTAGGGCCATCACCAGGAGGGTAACATTGATGATTTCAGGAAAGGATGGACATAGACATGGGCGAGGTAACATAATAGGAATTTGTTCAATTCTCTGAGGTCTAAAATGGGTCTGTAGCCCCCTGTTTTCTTTGGAATAAGAAAATAGGGGGAGTAGAACCCTGTGCCCTGTTGCTGAAGAGGCACTTCCTCTATTGCCCCCTGGGCGAGAAGGGTGGCAATCTCCTGACCCAACAGGTTGAGGAGGGAGGTCGGAGAATTGAACTGGTTCACTCTTGTGTGAAGGGGCAAGCTTGAAAAATGAAGTTTGTACCCCTCTTATGATGGAGGGTGTCCAATGCTCTGCTGTAATTTGTCCCCACCTGGGAGCAAAATGACAACCTTCCTGGAATGGTGGAGGGCTCTGATCCTTCCAGAGCTAGGAAGGCTAAGTTCTCTAGCGGAAAGTCAAAGGCCCTGAGGGGGTTGAGGTTGCTGGGCCAGTGGAGGCCTAGCAGCCTTTGCTTTGTTCTGTTTGGATGATTGCTGACGTTTGGTAGGGAACTGAGCTGCAGAAGATGCCCGCTGACTATAAGCAGGATAAAATCTTCCCTTTTTAGAAAAAGGTGCTTTCTTGAACAACCTTTTCTTAACAGGAGCAGCTGTAGACTTGGATAGTCTATCTAAGGCAGAATTTTCAGCATCCATCTGATTGGCCTTTGCTTGCCAATCTTTACCAAAGAGGTTTTCACCTGTACAAGGGATATTTCCCAATTCATCTTGTACCCAGATCTCCAAATCAGATGCTTGAAGCCAAGCAATTCTACGTGCAACTATGGCAATAGCCGAGGCTCTGCTTACACATTCAAAGGAATCGAAAGCTGCACAGTTGGAGAATTTGGAGATATCTTGGGCATGTTTGAGCCAAGTGAGGAAGTCCTGTCTTATCTACAGAAATGAAAGGACTTAAAGTCTGCAAATGATGATCAGTGACCTCTTTTAGGAACATTCCCATGTAAAGACTATAGGAATTAATTCTCGCAGCAAGCATGGAAGCTTGGAAGACTCTACGTCCAAAAGCATCCAGGGATCTACATTCACATCCTGGAGGATTAGAGGCATGTCTTTTAGCACTTCTAATCTTTCTCATTGCAGACTCAACCACAATAGAGTGGTGAGGAAGCTGAGTTTTATGGAAACCAGGACAAGGAGGGACACGATACATGGTATCTAACCTGCGAGAATGAGGAAAGGTGGTAAGAAGTGTTTCCCACATCCTCAACATGAGATCATAAAAAATCTCATGAACAGGGAAGGTAGCTGCCTCCTTAGGAGTTTTAGGATATTGTAAAATATCTAACTCCTTGGCTCTGGGTTCTGTCTCAGGGGCCACCGTGATGGATAGGCCCCGAGCCACCTCCCTGATGAAGTCTTGAAAAGAGAAATCCTCTGGAGGAGACATCCTTCGTTTAGGAGAGGACTCCTCCTGTGGAGGAAGCATCACTGCATCGACAGACGCCTCAGAATCTTCAGAGTCTTCAGAGGAATCAAAGTATTGTCTGTCCGGATGCTCTTGCAAAGCCCGATACCCGTACCGACCGGGATTGGTATCGGGAATAATCGGTACCGGAGAGCTTTAGAGGACAGAGTACCGGCATAGCAGACACTGATGCCAATGTCGATGCCACCGGTACCGGGATCGGTACCGATGGCGGTGCTAGAGCCGGTACCGGTGGAGTAGTCTGTTGCAGTACCAGGGGCGTCGATGCCACAAGGAAAGCCGCCAGACTGCGTTCTATGGACAGAATCCTCTGGTCCATCGATGCCGCCAATGCTTAGAAGTCGGTACCGGTGGAAGCCACTGGTACCCCAGAGCATGGCACCAGGTGATCTGTCGAGGCCAAGCCATCGAGATCATCCTGGAACCCCGATGATGATGCTCTGTCGGCCGAAGCCTCCCGCCGGGGTAATTTTGCCGGTGCAGAATCCAAGGGCAACGCCAGAGGCATCTTGATGCTTAGGAGATCTACCCTTCGAGGACCGGCTGGATTTATGTTTAGTTACCTGAGATCCATGTGAGGAAGAAGCAGCCCTGGAAGACATCGATGCCACCGAAGCCGCATCAGAAGGAAGCAGGGTACTGAGCTTGGCAGCTCGGTTCTGCCGACCTCTTTTAGACATCATAGAACAGGACATGCAATCTGTGATGGAGTGGTCAGGACCTAAACATTTTAGACACCAGTCATGGGTGTCGGTGACGGAAATGGTACCGCCACATTTTGTGCACTTCTTAAACCCTGAGGCAGGCTTTTCCATGTTAAGGAAAAAAGTTTTGGGCCTAAGGCCCAAAACACAAGTGCACCTGAAGAAAAAAGAAAAGGAAATAGTTTTCTTGTTTTTTTTTTCAAAAAGAAGAAAAGAAGGACCGGCGGTACCGGTAGAGCATCGAAGGCGGCAGACGCGATACAAAAGAAATAAAGAAAAATAAAGAAATTCTTCTGCGGTGACAGGAACACGACTTGCTGGCTCCGCGGAAAAAGAAGAACTGAGGAGAGACAGTTGGGAAAGGCGGGAAGGCAGCACGCAGGCGCTGTGGGATGCTCCCAAAGGCTTTCTGATTGGACGCTGGGGAGCGTTCCTGTGCAGGCTCCGTCGGTACCGATGAAACCCATATGTGAAGACTCATTCCTGCTTGTTCCTGGAGATCATCTGTTACAGGTGAGTAATTACGCTTTCTCCAGGAACAAGCAGGAAGTCAGTCCTCACATATGGGGGACTCTAGCTACAGGCTACTGAGGACCTGTAGAAAAGGCAAAACACAGCTCAGCCGTGAGCAGCCACAAGAGAATTTGAGGACAGACTCTGGAGGACCCCAGTGTCCAGGGAGAACCATGGCTCCGGTAGCCTGAACAAGAAGGGTTGGAGGGCAAGAGTTGTCTAAACCCCTAACAGATTATGGAGTATAGCTTGGCCAAAGGTACTGTCCCATCAGGAGTTCCTCACCAGACAGTAGTGAGCTGCAAGAGTGTAGACCAAGGAGCAAGTGACGGCCTGGCAGATGTCTGCCATGGGAACAGAATGAAAGCTTGCAACAGACGTTGCCATAGCCCTGACGTTATGTACTGTGACCTAGTGCTCCAGCGGCAGCCCAGCCTAATCATGGATGAAGGTGATGCAGCCCACCACCCAAATGGACAGAATCCGCTTGGTGACAGCCTCTGCCAGCCGACTGGGGTCATATGAGACAAAAAGCTGTGAGGCTTTGTGGTGGCCCTCAGTATATTGTAGATAGGACAGGTCCCTTTTGCAGTCCTGAGTATGGAGAATGGCAGACGCCTTGTCTGTGTGGGACGATGGAAAGAAGGTAGGGAGTACTACCTCTTGGCTGAGGTGGAAATCAGACACCACCTTCGGAAGAAACTTCAGGTGAGTGTGGAGCACGATCCTGTTCTTGTAGAACCTAGTGTAGGGTGGCTTGGCCACCAGGGCCTGGAGCTCACTGACACTACATGCAGAGGTGAGTGCCACCAGAAAGCCACCTTCCAGGACAGGTATCTCAGGGCTGGCAAAGAGGTCACAGTCCAGGGTGCCCCACAAACGGAAGAGCCGCTGCACTGCCCTGGGTCCAGATGCCACTCGTGTGGCTGGAGAACCCTGCTTAGCGTTGTCCTGGCCCAGGAGATATATTACCCTGAGGAGCATACCCTGCCTGGTTGCATACAAGCAGAGGGCTACTGCCTCCTGGCAGAGGAGGTAGGAGATTGTGCCACCTTGCTTGTTCAAGTAAAACATCATGACCCGATTGTCTGTCTGGATGAGTACTGACTGATGTTGTAGGCGCTGCTGGAAGGCCTTGAGCACAAGGAAGACTGACCTGAGTTCCAGCAGGTTGATCTGCTGCTGGCTCTCCTTGAAAGACCAGATGCCCTGGGTGCACAATTCCTCGCAATTGGTGCCCCAGCCCAGCAGGGAAGCATCTGTCGTGAGGACCCTCTGGGGGCTCAGGAGTTGGAAGGGAATGCCCTTCTGCATGTTTTACGGATCCTGCCACGAACTGAGGGACTCTGCCAGTTGACAGGACACAGAGACCCTGTCCCAGAGCCTGCCCATGGCCTAGGTCTACTGTGAGCAGAGACACCACTGAGCTGCCCGCATGTGGAGGCGGGCGGTGTTGGGCACCACATGCACCATAGAGGCCATGTGGCCAAAAAGGCAGAGCATGGACCATGTTGAGACCATGTGGCGGTGCTGTACTTCAGCTGCTAGGGACATGAGGCAATCCACCCAGTCCAGGGGGAGGAAAGCCACAGCCTGGAGGGTGTCCAGGCAAGCCCCCATGAACTCCAAGTCCTGAGTTGGGGTAAGATGGGACTTTGGGTGATTTATCATTAATCCCAGATGTTGCAGGACCCTGATGGTGCAGCCTGTGGTCTGCAGTGCTTTTAAGAACATAACATAAGATATGCCATACTAGGTCAGACCAAGATCCATCCAAGCCCAGTATCCTGTTTCCAACAGTGGCCAATCTAGGTCATAAGTACCTAGAAGTCTCCCCAAAAGACACAGGGTTCCTCAATGCTTGGAGGCTGTGTCTCCATTTAAGAGCCAGTTATCCAAGTAAGGGAAGACAAAGGGCCCTTGGAGACTGAGATAGGCAGCCACCACTGCTAGGCATTTGGTGAAGACCCTTGGTGCAGAGGCAAGGCTGAAGGGTAATACCCTGTACTGGTAATGGTCACCCCCGACCATGAATTTTAGGTACTACCTGTGACTGGGATTGGTAAGTAGGTGGGTATAAGCATCCTTCAGGTCCAAGGAACACAGTCAATCTCCCTGCCAGAGATAAGACAACAATATTCTAAAGAGCAGCATCCTGAACTTCTCCCACACTAGGAATTTGTGCAGGTTTCTCCAGGATGGGCCTTAATTCTCCTGTTTTTGGGACCAGAAAGGACCTGGAGTAAAACACCTTTCCTTTCAGGTTGTGTGGTACAGGCTCTCCTGCCCTGGCCCTGAGAAGGCCTGCCAGTTCTTGTACTAGCAGAGCCTGGTACAGGGGAGACCAAGGGGGGGCTCCAAAGGAAAGAAGGGTGGGGGCAGCTGGTCCAGGTGGAGGAGGTAACCCTCCCTGACCACCTGAAATGGCCATGAGCCTGTGGTAATGGAAGCCTACCTATGGGTGAAATGGACCAGATGCCCCCTGTTGGCAGCTGATCCTTCAGAGGGGGAGAAGCTACGCTGGGGGGTATCAAAACCCTGACCCAGGCTGGGTTGAGGCTGGAGTGTGGGGCTTGGGGCCCTTGGGCTTGCATGGGCCCTGCCCCATTCCTTTACCCTGGTGACCCTGTGGGGTAGCCGGGTATGGAGGATATCCTTGACAGGGTTGACCCTTCCTATGGGAAGGAGGCTTCTTTCCTGGAGACTTCTTCATTGGAAGAATAGAGGTCTTCCTTGAGAGTCAAGTCTGACTCCTCAGAGGCCCGTCAGGGGCTGAGGGACCATGCACGGGATTTCTCATGCTTCTCTGCCTCCCAGGATGAGGTCCTTGAGGTCTTTCTTCTTACGCCCTCATTTGGGGGACTCCTGCTCGGAATGTCTGCGAGCCTTCTCTGGAACAACGGGGGCCTTACGCAACTCCAAGGATCTGTGTGGAACCTTTGAGCGTGAGCCTACCAGGGAGAGCGGGGTCGAGTTTACCCTGTGGAAGATGTCATCTTGCTTTAAGCTGGCGGCTCTGGATGGCCTTGGCTGACATCTTTTTGCACAGGGGACATCCCTCCAGTTCATGGTCGGTGCCCAGGCACTAGAAGCAACAGTCATGAGTGTCGGTGAGTCACATGTTTTTGGAGCACCGATCACATTTCTTAAAACCAGTGGTCATTGGGTCAAAAAGGACCCTTGTGAGGTTGAAGGCCCTCAGCGCAGCCAGCAGTTGAAAAGGGTGAAAGTTTTATTTTGTTAAGGTTCCTCCAGCGCTAAGTTGAGGTCCAATGCTTGGGCAGTGGGCCTCAAAAGTGGGAAAGGGACTGGCGCGAGCCGGAAAAGTGTACTAGAGTGTATGAGAAATTAACTGTTTTCCAGAAGGAACAAGACAGACTTCTGTAGGGCTCTGTGGAAAAAGGGAGACTGAGCAAGATGGCACCCTTGGAGATGCTTCCATGCAGGGCTCCATCAGCATCGACGTCACTCATATGTGATGACCAACTTCCTGTTTGTTCCTGGAGAAACTAATTTACACATCTTTCCCTTTTCTATGAAATTTCAGAGTGAATAATCCATTTAGCTAAGCAGCTCAGTCTGGATGGTTGACATTCTGATATTCATAAAGAACATGAGAATAGACAGCCATGCCTTTTATAAATTAGTAAATGCAATCTACTATGGAAACATCAAAGTGATAAGTGAAAAGTAGCGGAGGGCAAAGACCAAGGCCAAACACAAGGAGATATCCAAAACAATTAATTGGAGCCTCTGGTTTTCAGGATCACCACAATGAATATGCATGAGATGAATGGCATATAATGAGCCTGTGCTATATACAGTTTTTTTTCTCATGCATATTTATTGTGGTGATCCTGTAAACCTGATTGGAAAGTTGTGCCTCAAGAAGAGGGTTGAGAAGCTCTGTATTCTATGACATACAACAAAATTACTGAATATTTAATAAAGGCAAACATATAGAAACTCATGATTAATTGATGTACTAAAGTCATTACCCTTGATATAGACTACTCAAATTTGTATGACATTTGACCACGTACACTGGAGTTTTATTTCTAGTATACTAAGATATTGATAAATGCTACAAATAGAAGCAGACTAAAGTTAGGAACAGATAAGTCTTCACATTTATGAAACACTAATGAAAGCAGTGTACCAAAAATGAACAAGCATAATTGAAAATCAGCATGTTGAATGAAAATTAATGCACTATTCAACAACATTATGCTTTCATTATTAACCATGAACAACTGTTTATGAATACTACTATTTATAGGTGCAGAATAACAGCACTGCAACAGAGCACTCGAAATGCAGCATGACCCCCTTCCCTAACTGTAGCTATTATTGCTATATACATTGTTCAAGAATGGATAACAAATGTTTTCAAAGAAAAAGCTATGTTTATGAACATTTACTGCCGTTCTGTCTGGTGTTTTCATAGCTTCAACTCTAATCACTGAAAAAAATTCAAGTGAAATGTATGAAATTGCAGGAAGTGGCGTGCCAAAACAAATGATGTATCTACTAGTGCATGTGCGCACCACAGTAAACTGCCCTTGCGATTCTGGGATCAGGAGGGATCCTACAGATACTGCAACACAGTTGAAGCAGCCCCAGCATTTGTATCCCACCTACCAGTATTGGCAGTACTGCCTTGATCCAAATGCTTTCTGATTTGCCAAACCACTCAAGTTGGAGGCAGCAGCGCCGGTGGTGCTAACAGGTGAAGCAGAGTGCAGCTGCTGGAGCCCCTGCTAGTGTTTTGCAGGTGTTCGCTAATTCTGTAAAGCATAGTTACTCATCTGTAACAGGTGATCTCCAGGAACAGCAGGAAATTAGTCCTCACATATGGATATCGGTACCGACAGAGCCTGCGCAGGAACGCTCCCCAGCGTTCAATCAGAAAGCTTTTGGGAGCATCCCACAGCGCCTGCGTGCTGCCTTCCCGCTTTTCCCAACTGCCTCTCTCCAGTTGAGTTTTAAAGCTGAGACAAAGAGAGAGAGAGGGAAAGGAAAGAGATAGAGAGATACAACTCCTAGGGGAGGTGGGTGGGTTGTGAGGACTAAATTCCTGCTGTTCCCGGAGATCACCTGTTACAGGTGAGTAACTATGCTATCTCCAGGAACAAGCAGGAATGTAGTCATCACATATGGGGACTCCCTAGCTTTAGGTGCCAGGGAGAGACCCCAGAAGTTGTGTGTCCCTGAGAAGGGCTCCACTTCCCCCCATGGATCTCTAGCATCCTACCAGGGATGGTGGGTAGGAGTTGATTAGGTATGGAACAGGTGTTTGAGAACAGCCTGACCAAACAAGGCATCCCGGCGGGAGTCCTTGTCCAAGCAGTAATGGGCTGTGAAGGTATGAACCGAGGCCCAAGTGGCTGCTCGACAGATGTCGTCAATAGACACAGAGTTTAGATGAGCCATTGAGGCTGCCATGGATCTCACATTGTGAGCTGTGACATGGCCCTCCAGAGAAAGGTTCTTACTCTGATAGGCGAAAGAAATACACTGAGCAATCCAGTTAGATAGTGTTCTCTTGGAGACTGGCAGTCCCAAATGAGAAGGATCAAAAGCAACAAAGAGTTGAGAGGACTTTCTATGTTGCTGTGTCCTCTAAGTAAAAAGCTAGAGCTCTTTTACAGTCCAAGGTATGAAGATTCCTCTCTGCATTTGATGCATGAGGTCCTGGAAAAAAGACAGGTAGGTAGACCTCTTGGTTGAGGTGAAAAGGCAAGACCACCTTAGGCATAAAGTGTGGATGAGTCCTAAGGACTACCTTGTCATGATGGAACCTTGTATAAGGTGGATTAGCTACTAGTGCTTGCAATTCACTAATGCGGCGTGCTGATGTGATTGCAATGAGAAAGATAACCTTCCAAGAAAGGTATTTCAAGGAGGTGGTAGCCAAAGGTTTAAAAGGCGGCTTCATGAGCTGACCAAGAACCAGGTTCAAGTCCCATGCCACCGGAGGAGGACTAATGGGAGGCTTAGTTAAAAGGAGGCCTCTCATAAACCTTGCTATAAGAGGATGAGAGTGTCAGCATACATCAACTTGACATTATGCTTAGCATAGGTGTCATGGCTGTTCCCAGACCTTGGATTTCAAGCAGCTTTGCTATTCTGGTGATATCAGTCTCCAAACTTA
This sequence comes from Ichthyophis bannanicus, assembly GCA_033557465.1. NCBI lineage: Eukaryota > Metazoa > Chordata > Amphibia > Gymnophiona > Ichthyophiidae > Ichthyophis > Ichthyophis bannanicus. The sequence goes on from CM066033.1 coordinate 1,333,474,712, forward strand.
ATGAGGGTAGTTTACAAGATGAGATTAACTCTGACCCCCTGGTGATGTCAGTCTCCAGGCCTGATGAGATTGGTCTGCAGCCCCTCCTTGCTAAATCAAGAATAGCAGACCTCAAAGGGAGGTGCTAGAGAAAATTCACTATAAAGGACAGAAATACTTCCTCTTTCTCTCGCTCTATTCATTGGACATGAAGGACAGGAGGCTCTGACAATCACTTCTCTTCACCCCTCCCCCCCTCTCTCTCTGATCTCTCTCACACACACATGCACACACAGAGTCTTTCATATACTCTATTCTCTCTCACACTTCACACATGCACACACACACACAGATTCATTGATGCACACTGAAGCAGCTCTTTAACAACCACTATATAACTCTGTTCTGTACCTATGTAATAAGCCTATTTCTGTATAAAACTCTTTTTCCAAGCCACACCTGTTTGGTTATCTTATTTGTGCTGCTTAACCTACTGTCTCTGTGAAATGAACCCAGGACCAAAAGGAGAGTAGACCAGAAGATTACATATTCAGAAGATTACATTTTATGGGGGCCGTCTCAGACTTCACAGCAGATCTCCAGTTGGGTAAGTAATAATTTTGTTTGATACATTAAAGTGGATTTCAGACAGGGTGTGACAGGAAAATCAAAAGCCCTTGTGATCATGTACAATTGACAATTTTGGTTACAGGCTGGATTTAGTGAAAAGTTCCAGTGATACCTTTGTTTTGTGGGTTAGACAAGGTGAGATTTTTATTGTCAAAAGGCTCTGTAATAATCCTGAATTGTAATATTACCTACACCTAGGGACATTACATAGAGTGGCTTGCAATTTTCTTATTTGTAGGTAGAGGCTTGTTACGGTTTGTTACAAGGCACAGATTTTTCTTTAGTACTTGAGCTGCTAAGAAAAGACAGAGAGATAGTCCAGCTTTAGTTTGGAAGTGGCACACAGGTAAACATTCCCTCATTGAATATAATATACATCTTTCCTGGTAACACTATTACCTCCTGTCTTGTCTTTTATTTCTCAGTCTCCTGTCAGGTATAACTGACAATTCTGTTAATCTCCTAACCCTTCTTACTATAATTTCATCCTGAACTTCCACCCTGTTAAAAGGTGGTAACCACTTTTTATTCAGGTATAATTTTAAGGCGTGGTCTTTATGCCAGTACTCTTTACTGAACACCCATAAAACGTATGCCATTCCAACTATAATTCTAAGTCTCACTTCTTCATAAAAGTGAGCATTCCTCCTTCCAAGGTTGCACATTTGAGATAGTCCAACTACAGCCTTTCTGCAGTCTCAAATATGGAAGTCTTTGATTTTAAAGAACTGAAACAAATAGTACTGACATACTGTAAGAGAAAAGGTGGTCCCTTTGAAGGTGAATTCCCTGAGTCATCATGGTATAATATTCAAAGACAAATGTTAAACCATTATCAAGAATTCAAAAAGAACACAAATAAAAGAAAATGCCTTTTTATCTAAGGTATGTGCAGGGGGCTCATTAGCATGAAACAGGACAATACTGAACTGACTTCTCATTGTACCCAATTGACCAAAGACCTTGAGGAGGCACAAAGTTGCATTGCCATACAAAAGACTCAGGTGATACAAGCCACAAATTCTTTTATAACTGTTAGTGAGCAATTAGAAGCACTTAAACTTGAATTGAGGCACGTTAAGGATCAATTGGCCTCTGAAAGACAAAAGAAATGCATCTCCCTTGTTATCCAAGTTTTGATGTCCGGTTAATTGTAAACTCAGACACATGTTACCCTGTCTGATTTTTCTATTCCATGTAAACCGCGCTGATTCAGAATAGTGCGGTATATAAGAAATTGTAATAAATAAATAAATAAAATAAATAAATATACGCCCTGGTCAACACCCATTTCTCCCTCAGCCCCCTATGCCTATGACACACCCTATAAGCCATGCATCCAAGCTATTGAGAAACAAAAGAATACAAAAGTATGCATAGCTGGACTTAGGACTGGGAAAAATACGGAGGAAAACAGCAAAGAGGAAGAAATTCCTAATAGCTTATCTCAGCCAGAACAGAGCAATAATCAGGATCTGTGTCAGGAGGATAATTCAGATGACTCAGACATGGCACCCAGTACTGAACTCAGAGCACCAGTTAAAGTGATGCTGCAGGACAATTTAAAAGATAGAGACATGGAAAGAATAGTTGAGAAAACTGGCCCTATGCCTTTTAATGTTAATGACTGGTGCAAATGGGCCACTGATATTCTGATTCACTGGGGTCTAGGGAAATACAGAATAAAACAATAAGACTTTGATAGACTTATGCATCTGGCTCTGGGGCCACACTATTATAAAGTTGGCTCTCACTCACCCATACCAGTTGGTTAAAAGGGGCATTGAGAAACTATTTCACTGTTTAATTTATTTATTATTTATTTATTATATTCTCATATACTGCGCTATTCTGCATCAGTGCGGTTTACATTGAACAAACTGATATTACATTGAACAGGGCATTATAACTTGGAGATAACTATTTTACAGGGAACATGGGCTATGGAGGGTTAAGTGTAATGTGGGACTAGAAACCCCAGTCCTTCCAGCCCAAGGTTGCTGTCCTCTAGTGGGATTTGAACCCCAGACCTTCCGGCCTGAAGTACCTTGCCCCAACCACTAGGCCACTCCTCCACTCCCCAATGCAAGTATTTAATGCATTGCATTTAATTTAATGCATTGCATTGTTCCCCAATGCAAGTATTTACAATTATTTCACCTCTACCAAATGATACACTGGAAGAGTTTGCATATAGAGCCTGGATTTTAAAAGCAGTTCTTAATGAGCAGGAGTCCTGGCCCAATGAAGAAGATTATGGGGAGAGCACGCATAAAACATTTTTATTAGAATTGCTATCCCCTGAGATTACAAAACACCTTCTGTTATTTTCTGAAGACCCTAAAGCAACCCCTTTTGAAACTTTAATGCTCAGAATTGGGTCTGTTTGGAATACCCAGCCCTCGCAGGTCATAACAGTATCAGAAGCACGGAAGTGGCAAGCTGAAGGATCCCTCCAATACACAAAAAACACAAAGGATACCGAGGACAGACACCTTGGAGAGGACAAAGCAGAGGTACTTTTAGAAACTTCTCAGGTTACATTCCCTTTCAGGAGCTCAAAGCACAGAGAGATGGATTAGAAAAGGAGAAAATTAAATGGGAACAGGACAAATACATACTGCAGATAGAAATAGATAAATTAAAACAGGACTTACAAGCAGCACAGGACAAACACAAGGCTAGTGCATAGGGGTGTCCTGACCTCCTGGGTTCAGATATCAAAATGTCTCAAGCCTTCATAGCCCAGCCTGCCTCCGTTCTCTCAGCAGAGGACTCAATTCCAGAGCCTCTGGATGATGAAACAGACAGGCCCAGAATACAGTTTAAGGCTTGTAACATCCTTGATACTGGACTCTTGTGGACGCCCCAATGTTATCAGTAGAGTAGGGGGTCAGGATAAACTAGCTTTGATTGACACAGGGGCTGGAATTAGTTTTATAAACAGAGCTTCTCCCACTGAAGATCAGAAAAATATGGACATTTATGAAATTCAAGGAATTAATGACACAGCTTCCAAATGTGTGGCTATCCCAGTTAAATGGGGTATCCCTGTGCACAGTGAACAAAACAAGGATGTTAGAAACCACTGCCTCCACTATAGTGGACACACCAAAAGAAATAATTGGAATTGACGTTCTCAACCAGTTAAATTTGGTGGTGGATATGGCTAATCTTAAATTGTGGCAGTATTCAGGAACTTCAAGTGCTTCTAAAACTTTAGTGCATGAAGTCATTCCCATGCAGTTAGCAACTCAGTGCACCAAGGCAGCTCATCAGTATGATCTGTGTGTAATTCCCTCAGAAGTGGCTGATATTCCAGTCTGGGCTCAAGACAAGTTAGATTGTGGGAAAATGCACACAGAAATACTGTTGGAAGGCGAGGATCCTCCACCACAGAAACAATAACCAGTACCTCATCAGGCTATAGAACCAGTGACTAAAATTGTGAAGATACTGGAGGAGAGGGGTCTGATTAGACCTATTTCTTCCACATGCAATTCACCAGCCTGGCCGATAGTTAAACCGGGGGGTTCCTTCAGGCTCACTATGGACTTCCGTACCCTGAATCAAGTTTCAAAATCTGTAGTGCCCGTGGTAGCCTCATATCCTGAAATGATCTCTAAACTGAACCCCAAATGTAAATCTTTCTCTGTTTTAGACATATCCAATGTGTTTTGGAGTCTGCCCCTGGCCCTTGAATGCCAGTACAAAACAGCATTTCAGTGGATGAATAAACAATATGCATGGACTGTGCTTCCACAGGGATATAAGGATTCCCCCTCAATATTTCATAAAGACATGCAGGAAGCCCTGTCACTATTGTCTTGCAGAGATATTATTATTCAGTATGTAGATGACATTCTGATTCAGTCTGAGAATGAAGCTGCTCACTGGAATCATGTAAGAGAAGTTTTAAAAGCCCTCTTACAAGCTGGTCTTAAAGTTAATCCTGCCAAGGCTCAACTGTGCAAATCACAGGTTTTCTTTTTAGGGGTTACTATTGGCCAGGATGGTAAATCCGTAGATTCTCAGAGGATAGAGCCGATACAGAAACTTCCACTTCCTACAGATCAGAAATCACTCCAGTCATTTCTAGGGCTCACTGGTTTCTGTCGTGACTTCATGCACAATTATGCTGAAGTGGCAGCTCCACTTTACTCCCTGCTAAAAAGTAAAAGTTATGTTTGGGAGGAAGAACATACAGAAGCTATAACTAAATTAAAGCACATTCTGACTTCCGCTCCTGTTCTTGCAAACCCAGATCACACACATTTTTTCCTGTACCCTGTAGTTGGAGAGAACAGTATAGGTGCAGCTCTAACACAACGCCTAGGAGAAGTAGATCGACCTATTGCCTTCTGTTTCAGAGTTCTCACTTCTCCTGAACTCAAAATGGGAAACTGTGAAAAACATGTACTAGCTTCCTATGCTGCTATGCAGAAATTTACATACATCATTGGTGCTCAAACCACATACATATGCAGCCATCACATCCCCCTCAAATTCATTGTAGAGGGAAAGTTAGCATGTAGCAAGATTAGGACTGAGAGAATAGTCCAGTGGACTCATATTGCAAGCACAGAATGTAAAGTTTGAATTGTTGAAAGAACCTAACGTGCAAGTGGCTGGAATTTTGCTGGAGGGGCAACCTCATGACTGTCAGTCCTCACCCAGTGCACCCAATCACATGATCTTTAGGGAACTGGGACTAGACAAAATTTCACCTTTTCTTCCTACAGTATATATTGATGGTAGTAGCCAATGTGAAGGAGGCAGGCGACTAGCAGGTTTTGCAATTGTACAATGGGACCCAAATAACCAAGTGGTACTGCAGAGACAGTATTCCTGTGGGTCAGCGTCAGCACAGTACTGTGAGCTGGCTGCTTTTGTAGCTTGTATGCAACAATATCAGGATTCACACCCAGAGATACAAATCATTTTAGATTATGATTATGTCTTTAAAGTGCCATTGCCCTGTTACCCTGGTGGCTGGCAAATAAATTTAAATCTACGGATGGGTCCACAGTGAAAAATTCATCAATGTGGACTATGGCACAAGGACTGAGTGAGAAGTTTCAGAGAGTACATTTAGTTAAAGTAAAGGCACATAGGAAGAAAGGCCCTTTAGTGAAAGGAAACACATTAGCAGACTCACTAGCCAAGGAAGCATGCCATGTAGGCCTCATATGGCCCTGGTATGAGCAGACACGCATGGTTGCTATTGCTACACGTTCCACAGATTATGATCAGATAATACCACCAGATTACTTCGTAGCACTGCAGACAAAGGACCCTGAGCTTTCCAATTTGAGGAAGCTTTTGCAGGACGCCCCAGATAACCTATATCAGCACACACCCTTTTTCACACTCACTATAGAGAAAGACATTCTATGTGTAAAAAGAGGAAGGCTTGGTTATAGCTATCCCTAGAGCTCGAGGTAAAGAGTGGATGCATTGGGTTCATGGTGCAGGTCCTATGGGACACCCTAAAGCAGAAGAAATGCAGACTATCCTCAATAGGTTGGTATGGTGGTCAGAAATGAAACATGATATACAGGATCATGTTTCCTCCTGTGTAATCTGTGCTTCATTTGGGAGGCAACCTAAAAAGAGAAGGGGACAGTTAATGAGAGCACCTCCTCGTGGCCCATTTGAGAGATTGCAAATAGATCATGTGGGCCCCTCTTCCGTTAACAGCTAGGAAAAATAGATTTTTGCTCACTGCTGTTGATTCCTTTTCTCATTGGGTAGAAGCATTCCCTGTCCCAGATCAAACTGCTCGAACCACTGCAGAAATCCTAACTATGCAATTTTTTACACGCTGGGGCATTCCCAAGACTATTGATTCTGATAATGGTCCTACATTTGTTTCTCAGCTCATCAAGGAATTGTTTGATTTTCTAGGCATAGAACAACAACTCCACATTCCGTACCATCCACAGGCAGCAGGGCAGGTAGAAAGAATGAATCAAACAATTAAGGCCCACCTCAGCCCTATGCTTAATCTGACCAGAAAAAATTGGGATCTGGTGCTTCCTTTAGTCCTTATGTGTATCAGAGCTAATTCTGTAAATCCACAGGTTTTGCACCCTATGAAGCCTTAATGGGAAGGCCAATGCAACGGTGGAAAAATATGCTGAGTCCTTTTCTTCCAGAGGACCAGACAGTAATTCTCACCAATGAGTGGATGAAATCCCTGCAAGAACATCTAAAAGAAATTCAGACCACTGTGCTAGCTAACACAGAAAAAGCTAGAGATTATTTGCAGGAGGTACATGCAAAAGGTTCTGATTTAAGGCCCCTCAAGGTTGGGAGTAAAGTGATGATTCTGAGACCTAGACCAAACCTCCCCTTTGGAGCTGCAAAGTGGGAAGGACCGTACTTAGTTACTGATACCTTAGGCCCAAGCCTATACCAAATCCTAATGCCTGACAACCAGCAGTATTGGAAACACATCACCCACTTGAAACCATATGGGTAATACGTGTTTTATCAGTCTTTGCTTTCAGATACCACCTGAAGACAGCACGGACAGCTGCTTTCTGAAGACAGCACGGACAACTGCTTGCTAAACAAAAGTCGCTTGAGGATGGCAACTATTTACTTCTGCTGTATAGTTGATGTGTCCTATATAATGGACATGTGTAATAGTTAAGTAAATAAGTAGTAAACATTATTTCTGTTACATAGTATAAGTGGGGAGCACTAGTTTACTCCCTAGTAGAGTGAAACAAGTTAGCTTTTATTATGTCTCGGTTTCCTGTTGTTCTTGTATCTGCTCTCTTCTACCCAAGTCTCATTACAGGAACTATCATCCGAATATGCACGGTTGGCTGGGCTAACTCCACAGATGGGGTATATCGTTATCAAGAAATACCCCCACCTTTCCCGGAAGGAAAGGATCTGGTCATCCTGAGTTTCTGTTCCATACAGGACAAGCCAGTGTTCTATTCATTAAACATCACTCAAGTACAGTGGGCGCCACCAGTTTCCACTTCTCTAGAAAGGACACAAGAATTGAGGGCACCTCCAGAACATTACTTTCTAGGTCCTCCTGCCTAGATTTTGTACAATATTTCCTGTCAGAACAAAGAATGTTTCTTTGTCAGTTGCTCCCAGAATGCATGACACCCGCCTTCCTAAGAACACTTTGTTGTAGAGTTCAAACAATACCTGGTGCAGTCATACACCACTGGTCTCCATCACCATTAACGGGACAACTTATTCCACACCGCTGGTTACCAATGACTCTATGGACATTCCAGACTTTATCTCACATGCTGTGCATCCATTACCACTTGGCATGGGAGAAGAGACACTACATAAACTGCTCAACTTTACAGAACTCCATGCTTATATTGATCACCTTAAAACATCCACTGAAGTGTATCACACCATCACTTATGAGAATGGACACACTTGCTACAAGATGCTCATGCGTCTGCGTGGGAATTGTTATTTGGTTACTCACCTAATGCTGATCATGTCTGTAATGTTTTTAGTCACCCTATTATTTTAACTGCTGTACAAATATTGCTATGCATATCATAATTTTCCTGTGTTGTAAAATGAAACACATGCAGCGCATGTCCTACAAAAATACCAACATCATTTTAAGGTAGTTACACTGAATTTCTCCAGCATCTACCCCTACATCCAGGCTAATTTGGCCTGCTAATTTGGCATTTCCTATTACACTGAATACTAGAGTCAGCTGCAGTCTAGTATTGCTTCCTATCCTCACTCATAGTATCCTGGTACCTTTCGGCTTTAACCTCCTCAAAAATTCCTGTAACCCTTATGCACTGTTCACTCTCTCTAAGACGAGCACGGAGGTAGCATATTGGGTCCCCCCCCCAGTAGTGGCTGCCCTAAGACATGAGGTTTGGACTCATAAGGGGACTTGTTTATCTCTAGAACACTAGAGACAGTACTGTGCAGGACAGGGGAACTGCTAGACATAGCAAGGTATTTAATACAGGAGGTATTAGACAAGCTGCCTACTATCATATAATGGCAGCTGGGACAGGTACCACAGGTTTGCTTCCACCATTTCCAGGCACAAATAATAAATAAAAATAAAAAAGGTGTGGGAGATGTCAGCATACATCAACATGACATTATGCTTAGCATAGGTGTCATGGCTGTTCCCAGACCTTGGATTTCAAGCAGCTTTGTTACTCTGGTGATATCAGTCTCCAAACTTAATGAGGGTAGTTTACAAGATGAGATTAACTCTGACCCCCTGGTGATGTCAGTCTCCGGGCCTGATGAGATTGGTCTGCAGCCTCTCCTTGCTAAATCAAGAATAGCAGACCTCAAAGGGAGGTGCTAGAGAAAATTCACTATAAAGGACAGAAATGCTTCCTCTTTCTCTCGCTCTATTCATCGGACATGAAGGACAGGAGGCTCTGACAATCACTTCTCTTCACCCCTCCCCCCCTCTCTCTCTGATCTCTCTCACACACACACAGAGTTTCATATACTCTATTCTCTCTCACACTTCACACATGCACACACACACACAGATTCATTGATGCACACTGAAGCAGCTCTTTAACAACCAGTATATAACTCTGTTCTGTACCTATGTAATAAGCCTATTTCTGTATAAAACGTTTTCCAAGCCACACCTGTTTGGTTATCTTATTTGTGCTGCTCACCCTGTCTCTGTGAAATGAACCCAGGACCAAACGGAGAGTAGACCAGAAGATTACATATTCAGAAGATTACAGAGAGGAAATAGGTTGTCCATTTAGAGGCTTAAGGGAAGCTGCAATAGCACTCAAATGGACCCTTACTGAATTTGTCTTAAGGCCTGCATTAAACAAATGGAGGAGATACTCCAGCAAAGATTCCAGGAGGTATGGCAAGAGGGTTAAGACCCTTTTCAGAACACCAAATAGTAAACCTCTTCCACTTGAAAACATAAGAACGTCTAGTGGAAGGTTTTCTGGAAGCATAAAGAACATCTTTCACCTGCTGAGAAAGATGAAGATCTTGGAGATCTAGGCCTTCAGCAACCAAGCCCTGAGATGCAGAGACTGGGGATTGGGATGCCATAACATTCCGTCCTCCTGAGATAGGAGATCTGGAGCAGACCCTAACTCCATGGAGGGAGCTTGAGAGAGAGATGTAGAAGCAGAGGGTACCACACTTGCCGTGGCCAATGTGGTGCTATGATTATCATGTTGCCTCTGTCTCTCTGAAACTTGAAAAGGGTTTTGGGAATTAGGGGAATGGGTGGAAAGGCATACAGGAAGTCTTGACCCCAGTGAAGGAGGAAAGCATCCTTTGCCTGAGCTCCCTGAGCCTGAGTTCTGGAACATAACCGGGGAAGTTTGGCATTCCAGGGACTTGCAAAGAGGTCTATGTCCGGGGTTCCCCAAAGTCGAAAAATCCTGGCCATCTGGTCTGCATGTAGAGATCACTTGTGTGGAAGCAGAACTCGACTGAGTTTGTCTGCCCAAGAGTTCTGAACGCCTGGAAGATACACTGCCAGAAGATTAATCTGATGCTCTCTGGCGAGGGCCCACAGTCACAAAGCTTCGTTGCAAAGCGACAGAGAGCCTGTTCCCCCCTGCTTGTTCATATAGAACATGACTACTTGATTGTCCGTCTGAATAAGGACTGTCTTGTAGCTGAGCAGGGTGTGGAACACTCGCAGAGCAAGGAAGATTGCTCTGAGCTCCAAGAGAATGATATGTAGACAACTCTCCTGTGGGGACCAGGTGCCTTGGGTGGAGAGGTCTTGCAGATGAGCTCCCCAACCCATTGGAGAAGCATCTGTTGTAAGAGTTGCTTGGGGCAGAGGTTGCTGAAAGGGGGAACCCAGAAACAGATTTTTAGTGGACTTCCACCACTGGAGAGACAAAATGAGGCGACTTGTGTTTGCTATTTTGTCTGACAGGCAGTCTGATGCCTGGGTCCATTGGGTGGATAAAGTCCACTGAGCTGCCCTCATGTGAAGGCGAGCATATGGTACCACATGCACGGTGGATGCCATGTGACCTAGTAACTAACATCTCTCGAGCAGTTAAAAGGGGCTTTAGCACTGCTTGAGAAGCTAACTGCACCAAGCGAAGGCAACGGGCCTGGGGAAGATAGGCCCTTGCCCTTGTGGTATCCAGCAAGGCTCCTATGAACTCTAGAGACTGAGTAGGAGTTAGATTGGATTTTGGGATGTTTATTACCAGCCCTAAATACTGAAGGATACGCATTGTGCAGGATAGGGAAGTCTTGGCCTCTGACTGTGTTGGAGCTCGAATGAGCCAGTCGTCCAAGTAAGGGAAGATGAATAGTCTCAGAGTGCGTAGAAATGCTGCCACCACAGCCATGCATTTCGTGAACACCCTTGGTGCAGAGGCCAGACCAAAAGGAAGCACCCTGTATTGGTAGTGCTTTCCCTGGAAAAGGAACTGCAGACAACTTCTGTGGGTTGGATGATGAGAACATGGGTGTACGCATCCTTGAGATCTAGAGAAGAAAGCCAATCCTGATTCTGAAGGTATGGAAGCAGAGCTCTGAGAGAAATCATTTTGAATTTCTCCTTGACAAGGAATTTGTTCAATTCTCTGAGATCTAAGATAGGTCTGTATCCCCCTGTTTTCTTTGGGATAAGAAAATAAGGGGAATAGAACCCTGTGCCCTGTTGATGAAGAGGCACTTCTTCTATTGCCCTTTGGGCAAGAAGGATGGTAACCTCCTGACCTAACAGGTCGATGAGAGAGGTCGGAGAATTGAACTGCTTCACTATTGTGGGAGGGGGCATACTTGAAAAATGAAGTTTGTACCCCTCTCTTATGATGGAGTGTCCAATGCTCTGCTGTTATTTGCCCCCATCTGGGAGCAAAATGGCATAACCTTCCTGGAATGGTGGACGGTTCTGGTCCTTCCAGAGCCAGAAAGGCTAAGTTCTCTAGCTGAAAGTCAAAGGCCCTGAGGAACCTGAGGCTGCTGGGCCGGTTGAGGCCTAGCAGCCTTTGCTTTCTTCTGTTTGGGTGGTTGCTGACGTTTGGTTGAAAACTGACCTGCAGAAGATACCTGCTGACCATAAGCAGGATAAAATCTTTTCTTTTTAGAAAAAGGTGTTTTCTTGAACAACTTTTTCCTAACAGGATCATCAGTAGACTTGGATAATCTATCCAAAGTGGAATTTTCAGCATCCATTTCATTGGCTTTTTCTTGCCAATCTTTACCAAACAGGTTCTCACCAGTACAAGGGATATTTCCCAATTTATCTTTTACCCAGAGCTCTAAATCAGATGCTTAGAGCCAAGCAATTCTACGTGCACCTATGGCAATAGCCGAGGCCCTGCTTATACATTCAAAGCAGTCGAAGGCTGCACGGTTGGAGAATTTAGAGACATCTTGAGCATGTTTGAGCCAAGTGAGAAGCTCTTGCCTTTTATCCTCAGAGATGAAAGGACTTAAAGTTTGTAGATGATCAGTAACTTCCTTTAGGAACATTCCCGTGTAGAGACTATAGGAACTGATTCTTGCAGCAAGCATAGAAGCTTGAAAGACTCTACGTCCAAAAGCAGCCAGAGTTCTGCATTCACATCCTGGAGGATTAGAGGCATGTCTTTTTGCACTTTTAATCCTTCTCATAGCAGATTCCACCACAATAGAGTGGTGAGGAAGCTGAGTTTTATGGAAACCATGACAAGGAGGGACACGATACATAGTATCTAACCTACGAGAATGAGGAGAGGTGGTAAGAGTTGTTTCCCACATCCTCAACATGAGATCATATAGAATCTCATGAATGGGTAGGGTAGCTGCCTCCTTAGGAGTTTTGGGATATTGCAAAATATCCAACTCCTTGGCTCTGTCTCAGGGGCCACAATGATGGACAGGCCCCGAGCCACCTCTCAGATGAAGTCTTGGAAAGACATGTCCTCTGGAGGAGACATCCTGCGTTTAGGGGAGGACTCCTCCAGTGGAAGGATCATCGCTGCAGACAGAACTTTCAGAGTCCTCAGATTCTTCTGAGGAATCAAAGTATCGTCTGTCTAGATGCTCCTGCAGAGCCCGATACCTGTACCGAGCAAAATCGGTATCGGGAATAACCGGTACCGGGGAATCGGTACTGGCGTGCATCGGAGGACAGGGTACCGGCATAGCAGACACCGATGCTATCGGTACCAGTTGCGATACCGATACCGATGCCGGTACTGGTGGAGTTGTCTGTCACAGTACCAAGGGCGTCGATGCCACAAGGAAAGCCGCTAGACTGCGTTCTATGGACAGAATTCTCTGGTCCATAGACGCTGCCAATGCCTGGAAGTCGGTACCGGTGGGAACCGCCGGTACCCCAGAGCATGGCATCAGGAGATCTGTCTAGGCCAAGCCATCGAGAACATCCTAGAACCCCGATGATGGTGCTTTGGAAGCCGAAGTCTCCCGCCGGGGTAATTTTGCCGGTGCAAAATCAGAGGGCAACGCCAGAGGCATCTCGATGCTTATAAGGAGATCTACCCTTCGAGGACCGGCTGGATTTATGTTTAGTTACCTGAGACCCACGGGAAGAAGCAGCCCTGGAAGACGTTGATGCCACCGAAGCCGCATCAAAGGGAAACAGGGTACTGAGCTTAGCAGCTCGGTTCTGTTGACCTCTTTTAGACATCATAGCACAAGACACACAATCTGTGATGGAGTGGTCAGGACCTAAACATTTTAGACACCATTCATGGGTGTCGGTGACGGAAATGGTACCGCCACATTTTGTGCACTTTTTAAAACCTGAACAGGTTTTTCCATGTTAAGGAAATTTTTTGGGGCCTAAGGCCCAAAAAGGCGAGTGCACCTGAAGAAAAGGAAAAAAAAAAAGAGATAAATTATTAAAAAAGAAAATACCAGCGGTACCAGTAGAGCGTCGGGGAAGGCAGACGCGACCACAAAAAGAAATAAGGAAATTCTTCTGCGGTGACAGGAACACGACCTGCTGGCTCCGCGGAAAAAGAAGAACTGGAGAAAGGCAGTTGGGAAAGGCGGGAAGGCAGCATGCAGGCGCTGTGGGATGCTCCCAAACGCTTTCTGATTGGATGCTGGGGAGTGTTCCCGCGCAGGCTCCGTCGGTACCGACGATACCCATATGTGATGACTACGTTCCTGCTTGTTCCTGGAGATTACAGGTGCAATTCAATTAAAAAAAAAATCTACACCAACATGTAACTTCCGTACACAACTTCACAAAACCATCCTTTTATAGGGGGTAAATTTAGAAGTCCTTTATGAGCATAAAACAGAATTTTGTGCTCCAAAATGGCCCAGAGACTACCCAGGTTTATAGTATATGCAATACCATACCATTTCATGCATACTTTGACCTATGACAAACAGGGGAGGCTGCCTGGCAGCAGACCAGATTTCAAAGTTTCATAAGTTGGGCTGTGGAGGTGGTGGAGCACAAATAGGGAAAAGTCTAAAAGGTATGGGACAGACACAAAGGACCCCTTTATCGCAAGAGGATGGGAGAAATCTTGAGTGTCATTTGAACCATTAGATGATAGAGGGGTAAAAGAGGCACTAAGGGAGGACTGGGCAATAGTAATGAGACTGAATGAATTCTTTGCTTCGGTCTCTACCGAAGATGTAGGGAAGTTACCCATAGGGCAGCGAGATGTGTGGAATGGTCACAGATGCTTTATTGAACAATGCCTACGTGTTTCGGCAGATTGTCTTCAGAGGGTAAAATAAAAGCACTGTTTGTAACTTGGTAAACAAAATGTATCCCAATAAAAATTCTTCTAAATCGCCAGGGCATTACAGAATCATGTCATGGCGATTTAAAAGAATTGCGATACGTTTATGTTTGCTAAGTTACAAAACACAGTGCTTTTGTTTTACCTCCTAAGATGGCAATCTGCCAAAATGCATAGCAGGAATCAGTACCCATATACAGGTGACGTCAGTGCCAGAGGAGCCCATGCGGAAGCATCTCTCCAGCTTTCAAGGAAAGCCTTTGGGAGATACACCATGCATATGTGGTCCACTTCCCGCCTAAGGGTGCCATCTTGCCTCAGTCTAATAACATAGCTAAGACTGCAAAAATATAAGATGGTAAAGAAGCAATCCAAGGGGAGGAGGGAGGTTTGTGAGAACTGATTCCTGCTGTCCCCGGAGAACACCTGATACAGGTAACTACACTTTCTCCGGGAACAAGCAGGAAGTCAGTCCTCAGATATGAGACTCTCCAGCTACAGGCTACCGAGAACCTGTAACCAAAAGAAAAATGCCACTGCAACCTGCAAAAGTAGAGCCGTGACGAGCAGCAGTTGAGTCCCAAGGGAGAGACTCTCGCAAGATCCAAGCATCCAATGAACACCAGTACTCTGGTAGCCTGAACACAGAAGGCTTGGAGGGGAGGAGTTGCCTACACTCCGAAAAGAGTAGTCTGGCTGAAGGCGCTGTCCTGGGGGGACTCAGTCTCCAGGCAGTAGTGAGCTGCGAAGGTAAGGATCGAAGACCAGGTGGTGGCCTGACAAATTTCCATCATAGGGATGGAATGCAGACTGGCTATGGCAGTAGCCATGGCTCTGATGCAGTGTGCTGTGACTCTGGTCCAGTGGGGTCCCTGCTTGCTCGTAGGCGAGGGTAATGTAGTCCGCCACTCAGGTGGACAGAGTTTGCTTAGTTACTGGGGGCCCCAGACAGCTGGGGATATAGGATACAGAAAGCTGTTGAGCTTTGCGATGGTCGTGGGTCTGTTGCAGGTAGGAGGACAGGGCTCTCTTGCAATCCTAATTATGGAGAACTGTCTCCACCCTGCCAGAGTGAGGCCTGGGAAAGAAGGTGGATTGAACCACCTTCTGATTGAGGTGGGATGAGGACACCACCTTTGGCAGAAGCTTAGGGCGTGCAGAGCATGAACCTGTTCTTGTAGAACCTTGTGTAAGGAGGCTCTGCCAGAGCCTGGAGCTCACTAACTCTGCAAGGTGATTGGAGTGCTACCAGGAAGGAGACCTTCCAGGAGAGGTACTGCAGGTGGCTGATAGCTAAAGGCTCAAATGGAGTCTTATTGAGTTGCAAGAGCACCACATTAAGGTCCCATTCCACCACCAGAGGGTGGATGATGGGTTTGGACAACATGAGGCCCCATAGGAACTGAGACAAGGGGCTTCCCTTCGACAGAGTGATGATGCACTATGATGGCACTTAGGTGTACTCTGAGTTGGACTTCAGTCCTGCCTGCGATAGGTGGAGCAAGTATTAGAGTACCATGTGCACTGAGCACAGAGAAACTGGTTCGTCCATATCTCTGTGCACCACAGTGAGTAATGTCGTCACTTGAAGGCATATGTCCTTCTCGTGGAGGCCTTCTGAGAGGCCAGGAGGATGTCTTCCATGTCCCGTAAAAGGTAGAAGGGGGCTAGTGCTACCCTTTCAGCAGCCAAGCCATGAGCAAGAGGTTGGGGTGTAGGAAAGTGCTCTGCTCCTGCGAGAGTAGTCCTGGGGCTTGGCCCAGGGGAAATCAGCGGTACCGTCAACAAAGTGAGGAGCAGTGGGAACCAGGGTTGTCTGAGCCACCGAGGGGCTGTCAGTACTAGCAAAGCTCTGTTGCATGGAGCCTTGAACAGGGTCTTGGCTATCAGCAGTGTTGGAAGGCATACAGGAGGCCTTCCAACATTGGGATGAAGAGTGCATCTGCCACTACCAGAGATCGGTGCAGTCGGCAGGAACAGAAACAGGGCAATTGCGCATTGTCCAAGCTGGCGAACAGGTCCATCACTGGGACACCCTAGAGCTGGAACAGCCGTGAGGCTATTGCTGAGTTCAGGTACCACTCATGCAGCTGGAGTGCCCTGCTCAGCTTGTCTGCCAAGATATTGTCCTGGCCCAGGAGGTAGACCGCCCTCAGCAGCATCTCTCTGCATGTAGCATAAGAGCAAAGGGCTATCACCTCTTGGCAGAGGGGTTATGACCCCGTTCCCCCTGTTTGTTCATGTAGAACATCGTGACCAGATTGTCAGTCTGGATCAGTACCGCATGGTGCTGTAGCTGGTGGCTGAAGGCTTTGAAGGCCACGAATATAGTCCTACTTTCCAGCAGGTTGATCTGCATTTCAGATTCCCTCTGGGACCAGCAGCCTTGTGTCTGGAGACTCCTGCAATGTGTTCCCCAGCCCATTAGAGAGGCATTCGTGGTGAGGACTCTGGTGGCTGTGTGCCTGGAAGGGCATCCTGGCCTGAAGGTAACCTAGGTTCTGCCACCATTCAAGGGAGTCTGCCAGCTGGCTGGTCATGTACACCATGTCCCTGAGCCTGCCTGTAGCTTGGGTCCACAGAAAGGAGGCACCACTGGGCTGCTCTCATGTGTAGGCAGGCATGTGGGGTCACGTGGATTGTGGAAGCCATGTGTCCCAGTGGTGTAGGAGAAGCCGGGCAGGTAGTGTCCTGCACTGTTGCACCTCTGTAGCTAGTTCCCTGAGGCATTACTGACCTCTCCTGAGGGAGTAAGGCTTTTGCCTGAAGGGTGTCTAGCTGTGCCCCTATGAACTCTGGGCTCTGAGGAGGAGTGAAGTGGGACTTGGGGTAGTTTATGACAAACCCTATGGGCAGCAGGGCATTTAGGGTGTGTCCGGTGGCGCATTGTGCCTCTGCAGCTGTGTTCCCCTTTATGAGCCAGTCATCCAGGTAGGAGAAGAGAGACTCCTTGAAGCCTGAGGTGGGCTGCGACCACTGTGAGGCACTTTGTAAAGACCCTTGGAGACGAGGCCAGCCTGAAGGGCAGTTCCCTGTATTGACAGTGCTGTCCTCCCACCACGAACTGGAGGTATTTTCCGTGTCTGGGGTGGATTAGGTTGTGAGTGTAGGCATCCTTTAGGTTCAAGGAGCAAAGCCAATCTCCCTGCTGGAGGAATGGCAGCAGTGCTCCAAGGGAAAGCATCTTGAGCTTCTCTCTGATCAGAAATCTGTTGAGCTCTCGCAGGTCCAGGGTGGGCCCGAGGTCCCCAGTCCTCTTAGGGACAAGAAAGTACCTGGAGTAGAAGCCCAAAGGTGTTTTGGACTGGCTCCACTGCTTTGTCCCCGGAGTAATCCTGCTAACTCTGTGAGGAGCAGGGTCTGGTGAAGGAGAGGACTGGTGGGCTCTCCTGGGAAGAACAGGGACAGTGCCTGATATAGGTGGAAAAGGAGGGTTACCACCTCCATCTATAACACCCAGGTATCAGTGGTGATGGCTGCCCATCTCTGGGCAAACAGGGCTAGGCACCCCTGTGGGCAGCAGAGAACCCCCTGGGGGGTGTGGTCGCACTCCGGCAGTCAAAAGCCTCCCCTGGGCTGGGTCCGAGCCAGTGCCTGGGGCTTCAGGGCTTTTTGCTTTCTGGAACCATGTCCCTGGCCTTTTTGTTGCTGGGCCTGCTGAGGGCACGAGAAGGCTTGGAAGTGTGGAGTAGTACTGAAGCCCCCCCTTTCTTCCTCTGGAAGAAGGGCTTTTCCCCCTGGTGTTTTCTTTCATGGTTGTACAGAGGTCTTTTTTGAGAGCCTGGTCCTAGTCACAATCTATCTCTGCTGCTTTGTCCACCATGGGTTTCCTTAACAGGCTATCACCTGTGCAGGGGACACCGATCAGTTTGTCCTGTACCCATTGTTCTAGGTCAGATGACTGCAGCCATATTCGGTGCTGTGCCCTGAAGCCTGCAGCAGCCACCCTAGCCAATGACTCAAAGCCATCATAGGCTGCTTGGGACAGGAACTTCAAACATTCTTTTACTGTAGAGGTTAGGGTCTTGAACCTTTGGAGGGGTTCTTTGTCGAGGCCTGCTGAGAATCCCCTGAGCTCCCTTGACAGTTCCTTTGGGTACATGCCGATGTAGAGCTGGTATGAGTGGATCCAGCAT
Source organism: Ichthyophis bannanicus (assembly GCA_033557465.1). NCBI lineage: Eukaryota > Metazoa > Chordata > Amphibia > Gymnophiona > Ichthyophiidae > Ichthyophis > Ichthyophis bannanicus. The sequence continues at coordinate 1,333,493,166 of CM066033.1, forward strand.
GCTAGCATCAAGCCCTGAAAAGCCTTCCGGCCGAGGGTGTCAAGTGTTTGGGTCTCTCTGCTGGGTGGTACAGACGAGTGTGTTTTTTGTCTCTTAAGCCAATGCATGGCCAACTCTATGACCATGAGTTGTGGGGGAGCTGGGCCTTTTGGAACCCAGGGCGCCAACGTATCCAGTACATGGTGTCGAGGTGCCTGCTGACAACTGGTACAGACAGTGCTTCCCATATCCAGAGGCAGCGGTTGAGGATCAGGGGCACTGGAACCTAAGGATTTCCTTCAGGGGTGCCTCGTATTGGAGTATCTCCAATTCCTCTGTTCACGGGTCCTCTTCAGCCTCGATCTCGATTGTGGGAGCCTTGGCCATATCCCTCAAAAATATCAAAGAATGCAACATCCTCGCGAGCGGAGCAGCGTCGGGTCGCCAGGGAAGACTGATCCGAGAGCATGACACTGTGTTGTCTCGTGTCCAGGGACACTCTGTCCTCCGTCTCCCATTTGGACTCTGAATACAAGTCCAATACCGTACGATCACCTCAGTAGAGGAATGCTCTCTGTGGTGTGGGACCTCCAAAGAACTGTTGGTCCGAGCAATTGGCACTCACTGAGGAGAACCAATGTCCTGAAGAATGGGACCGGGACCTCAACCAGTGGTGCTTGAAGACTGGCACGACATCTGGGGAAGCCCTCGACGATGTCGAGGGTCCCATCATTGGGGTGGATAAACCAGATGAGCTGGACAAACACCTGCTGCATGGCCACTAGGGCAAATATACTGCTCTCTAGGGATGTCATTCTGGTCTCCATGCCAGTTGGCTCCGCAGTTTTCGATGCAGGTATCGAGGACTTCGGGCCCCAGTGTCAGTATTGTCGAAGGGAAATCCTCAATGAGGATGGCCTTGGAGACCTGAAGCGTCAGTGGGAGTAGACAATTCCTTGTGGGGCAACTTGGAGGACCACTCCTGCCCTGACTCCTTGGACTTACACCTGGTACTGCAGGACCTGCAGCGGGAATTTCACCTTATTCCCAGATCCGTCTTCCAAGTCAGTCTTTCAAGGGTTTCTTCTTATGCTCCACCTCTGGGGACTTCAGCTCAGAGGAACCGCGGCCGCAGGACTGAGGATGCTCTAGCTTTGCAGGGCATGGAGGTATCAGAGGGAGCCCTGGAGCGTGGTGTTACCGGAGACTATGAGGCGGAGTCGGACTTATGAAAAAGTTTTTCCTGCTGCTGATGGCAACTCTTTAAGGCCTTTGGAGTTATTGTTCTGAAGAGCTTGCAGTCTGAGTCATTGTGCTCTGGGCCAAGGCATCGGAAGTAGAAGTCATGTGGATCAGTAAGTGACAACTTTGCCACACTGATCACACTTTTTGAAGCTACTTGAAGCTTTCAGAAAAAGGGGGTTCCTGCCTCCCGTCAGGGGTCCAAGGCCTTTGGCCGATAAAGGGCACGAATGCTGGTCGAGGTGGACCTCAATTAAAAAAGTGGAAAAATGAATAGACGAACCAGAAGCGAGCTGGCTTGGGAGAAAGAAGGAACTGGTATGCAAACCGGACAAAATTAAAACTATTTTAAAAAAAATCTGACTTTTTCCAGGGAAAAAGGACAACCTCCTAAGAGCTCCATGGAAAAAAGGAGACTGAGGCAAGATGCACCCTTGGGTGGGAAGTGGACCAAACATGTATGGTGCACCTCCCAAAGGCTTTCCTTGAAAGCTGGGAAGATTCTTCCATGCAGGCTCAGTCGGTGCAGACGTCACCTATATGTGAGGGCAGACTTCCTGCTTGTTCCAGGAGAAAACATCTATGACCATTCCACACATCTCACTGTCTTGTGTATGTTCCTGCTTCTTGCGAGTATGATCACTCTGCTTGTCTTTTGGGAAGTTACCCTTGCCAGAAATATTCAAAAAAATTAAAAATCTATGATCTGATTGCAAAATCTGCAACTACTATGAGGGTGATGCCGTCCTCTAGACTCTTCTGGATGAACAATGTGGATTACAGTATCGTGAATACTTATCCCCCTAGTTTGTTTTTATTTCGTAATTTGTTCTTTATTCAATTTTTCCAACACCAACTTACACTTACATCTTCACATCTCAGGACCACAACTGGTCTGTCCAATTCTTCATTATCTATACATTAGAACTAACTTCCACAAAAAATGTTGTTATCCCTCTCCCCCCCCCCCTATCCCTCCACCCCTCCCCCCTCACTTACCCTCCCTTACCCTTCCCCACTCCCCCAAGCATATCCTCCCACTCCCCACTCTTTTTTCCTCTTATTATATTTAACACTTTTAAACAGTTAAACATTTTGAAACAGTTAAACATTTAACCAGCAACTCCTCCACCTTCTCCACACTCACCCCTCACACCAATGCTCCACCCCCATCCCCCTCCACTGTTCGTACAGCTCCCACATAGTTTTATAATTGGGAATAGTGTGTTTTCTATATGCTTCTATTGCACAAAAGCCCCATAATTTCTCCATTCTCCCCACTACCTCTCCCTACTACCTCTGATCGGGGGCACTTCAATCTTTTTCCACCAGCGAAGCAAGCTCATCCGGGCTGCAACAACAATACCCCAAAAGTCTCCCTCTTTCCCCTCCACCGTCCTCTACCTCCTCATTCAAGATTACCATAGCAGGCGTAAATTGTACCCGCACCTTAATATCTTCAGTAAATCCTTCCACCTGTTTCCAATACTTCTGCACTTTCAGGCAGCTCTAGAACATGTGCAACAGATCTCCCTGCTCCTCACAGCCTTTCCAACATGCCTCCAAACTTTCTGGATAAAGCGCATGCAACCATACCTGGGTCCAGTACATCCGCAACCTTATTTTATAACTAATTTCCAACACTGCAGTCCCAGGTGCTAGCATAAATTCCATCCCACCTAGTAGGATCCCACTGCCCTCCCAACTCTGCTTCCCACTTCTGTTGGCTCCGAACTATCCCCATCTTATATTCCCCCAGTAGCTTATATACTCTCGATATCCTATTGTGGGCCCCCCTCTGTCCCATCATCTCCTCAAATGGAGTAGGCTTGGCTGCCCAGTCTTTCACACCCTGCTGTTGCAAAAAATACCACATTCGAACATATGCATACCGGTCTTTCTCCTCCAATTGATATTGCTGCTGTAATTCTTCAAACCCTCTAATACATCCCCTTTCCCCTATCTTACACAACCCCTTATGCCTCCATCTCTTATACACCCCCATCCCTTCCCCAAACCCACTCTCCGCTACTGTTTGAATATATGTCTCTCTTGAATAAGTTTCCCCACCATCAGATACCCTTTCCATTTCTTCCATACCTGTAAAGTTAGCTCCCTAAACGGATTTTCCTCCTCCTTTCCCCTATACCTTGTCCCAAGATCCCATATCCAGGCCTCTACATTTACTTCATCCCCTCCTTCCATTCTTACCCAACCTGGGTGTTCTACCTCATCTTTCCACGCAAACAACGTCCGGAGTTGTGCCGCCTCATAGTACCTAAGTAGCGAGGGCACACCCATCCCACCCTCCTCTTTCGGCTTATACATAGTCTCCCTTGCCACTTTCGGCCATTTCCCAGCCCAAATTAACTGCATAAGAAGGTTTTGCATCCTATTTCCTTTTTTGTCACCTTATATGGGAGAGACATGAACACAGAGCAACCTTGGTAATATATTCATTTTCACTACCGCAATGCGGCCCAGCCACGACAAGTACAATCCCCCCCACTTGGAAAGATCTTGTCTAATGCCTTCGACCAGACCCTGGTAATTCCATAACTTAATTTTATCTAGAGGTGTCCCAAGCTGAACCCCTAAATAGCGGAAGCTGCTCTCCACCCACTGAAATCTAAAATTCTGCCACAAACTCTTCTATTCTAGGCAATAAATTAAATCCCAACATTTCCGTCTTACTCCGATTCCTTTTGTACCCTGCTATCCTGCTATATCTCTGTATAGCCAACATCAGCACTGGCAACGTTGTAATGGGTTGTGCTAGCGTAAAAATAATATCATCCGCAAACAGCCCAATTTTTTCCTTCTGTCCCCGGATCCAAACCCCTTTTATATCTACTACCCGCCTAATATACGCTGCCAGCGGTTCAATAGCCAATGCAAATAGCATTGGGGACAGCAGGCAACCTTGCCTAGTACCTCTCAAACTCAAAACTCTCCAAATAGCCTCCATTTACCCTAACCCGACTCCTATAAAATGCCCTTATCCAACTGATATAATTGGCCCCAAAACCCATCTTCTCCAGAACCTGAAACATACGGTTATTCAACCCGATCAAATGCTTTTTCTGCATCTACTGTGACCATAACCGCTGGTTCTCCAGACCTCTGAAGATGCCATTCTATATTCAATAACTTCCTGACGTTATCGCTCCCTTGTCTTCCCTTGACAAACCCCATCTGGTCACCATGTATCAGCTGGGGCACCACATCTTGAATCCGGTTTGCCAAAACCTTCACCAATATCTTAGCATCCAAGTTTATTAATGATATGGGTCTGTATGATCCACACACCCCCTTATCCTTACCCGGCTTGGGCAGTACCGTAATCCCTGCTTCCATCATTGACCTGGGAATATCCTCACCCTTTAAAACCCTATTAAACACCTGCATAAGAACGGGTGTAATCTGCTCTGACACTTTGCAAAATTTCACCATGTACCCATCCAATCCTGGTGCCTTACCTGTTTTTAACGTGGATATAGCTCTCCTTACTTCCTCCCCTTGAAATTCTTGCCCTATCTGCTCCCTCTCCTCAGACTCCACTTGTTTTAGATTACACTCATCCAAAAAAGCTTCAGTCTCCTCCCATCCTGACTTCGTTTCACTTTTATACAATGTTTCATAATACTCTCTAAACACCTTTCTGATTGCTTTGGTCTGATGCACCATTTCTCCTTTGCCATTCCTAATCCCTTCTATATATGCTGCCTGCCTACGGGCCTTCAGGCGACAAGCCAAAATTTTCCCCGCCCTATTCCCACCCTCAAAATGTGCCTGCTTCAGCACAGCTAACTTATACGCCATCTCTTGAGCTCTTATTTTACTCAATTCTGCCCTTGCCTTAATTAGCTCCGTGAATAATACCAGGTTCCTGCACCACTTGGTGTATTCTTTCTAGTCTCTCCAATTTCCGCATTAATTCGTTCTCTGCAGCTCCCTTCTCCCGCTTTACCTGGGCTGCCAGGCTAATCAACTGTCCCCGGGCCACTGCCTTAAGTCCATCCCACAAGATTCCCATAGTCACCTCCCCTGTGTTATTCAAACTTAAGTATTCTTTTATACTATCCCGAATTTTCCCTACATGCCTTTCCTCCTCCAGAGAATCATTTAATTTCCAAAACTTTAAACTTTTGTTCTCTGCCCAAGTCCAATTTAATACTAACTGAAGCATGGTCCGACCATGTGATTAAGCCATGTTCCGCCTCCTGTACCCTAGCCACCCACTGCCCCCCACCCCAAATCATATCTAACCTGCTATAGGTTCCATGCACCAGTGAGTAGAATGTATATTTCCGCTCCCCCGGGTGCCAACTTCTCCACAAGTCCATCAACCCCAATCTCTCCTTCAATTTCTTCAAACTTCTCCTATCCCCTCCTCCCCCCCCCCATGGCCACCACTATTATCCAATTGTGGATTGCACGTCATGTTAAAGTCCCCTCCCATGATTATAGGGGTACTGCCGAATTCCTCCAACTCTTTCAAAATTTGCTCATATGCCTTGCCCTGCCGTTCACTCGGTCTGTACAAGCTAACCACCCACACGTCCTTTCTCTCTATTTGCAGTTTCATGCCTACCCATCTTCCACCCCTACCTCTGCACGTACCCTTCACCATATGTCACTCCCCACCAAAATTCCAACCCCCTTATGGGGGTTAGCCCTCTGCCCTGCCAAAACCACCATAGGATATTGCTTAGACACTAACATATATTCCTGCCCAACCCGCAAATGTGTTTCCTGTACACACAATCTCCGCCCCCAATCTTCTACCTTCTTGCCCCACCAATTGTCTTTTCCTCCACGTACGCAATCCTTTTACATTTATTCTAGCAATCGTTAATGTTCTCCTCTGACCGGTATGCATCTGAAAACTCCCTCCCGTCCTACTAGACCTCCCATGCACCTTCCCTCCTCCCTTTGCTCCCCACTTCCCTCCTCCCCACCCCCTTCTACTGATTCTTTTCTCCTTGTCCCCTCCCATTCCCTCCCCTACCAATGGCTCCCCTCCCCCTCTCCCCTCCCTCCCCTCATCCCCAACTTCCTCCATCTCCAGAGGTTTAAACAGAGTAGCGCGTCCCCTACCTACCCCAGCCACTTACTTCTAACTCCCCCCCACAGTCCCCCTGTTCTTTACATCCCCACTGCACACCCTGAAAACTAACCCCTCCCCCTTGTTTCACCATCTATTCCCACCCCTTACCCTCAAGCCCCTCCCTGCACCCCTCATTACTGTAGATCCTTATCACCCTCCTCCCTCCTTCCCCCACCAAGTCCACAATAGTACAGACATCAACATTTGTTTCAACCCCTCCACCCAACACTCCGTATCCCTCCCAGAACCTTTCATCCCCACCCTCCGCCCACCAAATCATACATCACTTTTAATAATCACCATCCTTTCCACAATATTCACCCCTCAACTTTGTAGTCCATTTTTTAGTACATTTTTCCCTTCTGCATTTCTGCCCACACTCTGCTCCTGACAAGGATCTCTGTTGGTCGGCTTTTCCTGGCTCCCTTCTCTTTGTGTCTTCCACCGCTGGTCTTCAGATCCGGCCACATTAGAGGCGTCCTGGAAGCCCAGACCCGCTTCTCGAAGGGCCCCCCAGTGCGGCCTCCTTTGTATCCGCCATGTCCTCCCCCGATGTGTAAAAGAGTCCAAAAGGATGCAGTCAGCGATATTTCACTTCCTCCCTCCTCAGGATCTGTGTAACTGGCTGCATTGCCCTCCTCCTCTGTAATGTTCCTGTAGACAAGTCCTCATATATATGCACAGGGTACCCCTGCCAAGTCAGAGTTCCAAATCCTCGCATCTTGGCCACAATTCTCTCCTTCACTTTATATCTCAATGTAATTTCAGTTTGTTCAATGTAAACCGCACTGATGCAGAATAGCGCGGTATATAAGAGAATGTAAATAAATAAATAAATAAATATCTCGCCAGGCACAATATAATATCTCTAGGCCTGTTCGCTAGTGGTGGGACCAGTGCTCGGTGTGCTCTCTCAATTTGTATGTCCTCGGGGGACACCTCCTCTCCCCCTTTCTTGAGCACTTCCACACACACATTGACACCGCCACCTTCTCATTGTTTTGAAATTCCTTCTAATCGGGGACACCCCTTATTCGCAAATTTCTGCGCGAACGAGCCTTCAATTTAGAGAGCATAACGCCCTGTTGGGATTGTATTTTTGAGAGACTTTGTACTCCTTCCTGCTGCTGTTCGAGCTCTTGCAGCCGATTCTCATGATCTCCCATCCGGCCTGTCAGTTCCACAATTTCCTCCTTTAAGGTGCCCAGGAGCTCACTTAGTTCACTTTTCACCGATTGTACCTCGGTTTTTATTTCTGAGAACCAGTCCCGGAGCTCCGCTCTCGTTATCCCCTGCTTAGGGTCCTTTTCTTGTTCCACAGCACTCACCAACCCTAAATCTTCCCCCAGATCAACACTCTCCCCTGTCGAACTGCTATTTTCATTAGCAGCGCTTTTAGTCCTTCCAGTTTGCAATACTGGGTACACATTCTCGCAGATCCGCTGCTTTCCGCCTCATGGTCATTTCAGCTACAGAGGACCCCACTTTTTAGAGGAGCTGTTCTTACTATATTTTTCCTTTGATCCTTTCAAACCTGTAGATTTATTTATTTATTTTTAATTTTAATGACAGTCCCTCCACAGCAGTGCTGACAAGAGACAGTTCCCCTGCCTTAGTGGTGGCTCTGCACAACCTCCAACTATCCTCGTCCCCCACCTCACCAGGTACTCTGCTGCCAATTCCTCTCTGTGGGCCTTTCTTCCTGCCCTCCACGCTTCCGTTAGGCCATCTCAGTTTTTTCTGCCCTCTGCTCCTGCCGCTATCCTCCTTCACCGATGGACACCTCCTTCTAGCGTTCCCGCTCCTCTGGCTGCTGTGGATCGCCTTCTTCCCCTCTTACCGCTCTGCCTCAACTTGTCACTTCACCATGCCCGGCCCGCATCTCCGGCTGCCATCTTCCCTGCGCCACGAGGCTTGCTCTCCTCTCCCTCTGATTCCGCCCCATCCTATCGGGACTGCCTCCGCTGCTCACTGCTGCATGCCGTTCAGCTCCCCAAGCCTTCCACCGTCCAGCACTCCTTTTTCCCTGCTGCCGGGGGGTTTTTTTGCTTTCTAAATAGCTGGGTCGGTGCCGGAGCGGTTGCTTCACGCCACCATCCGCTCCGGTGACGTCACTTCCTCCCTTATCCCCCTAGTTTAAGCCACACAAGGGCCCAATGAAAAAATGGAATGAATAGTAAAGCACATGCCAATAATTAAGTATTATATGAGCAAGCTTAGGTGCCAAGTTTGAAAAAAACCAACACGGAGCATATTCAGCAGCAGCAGCTAGTGCTGATAAAGCATCTAGCCATCGCCACTAAACTCTAAATTCAGATTTACAATGCCAGGGCCATATCTGGCCTCCAGCACTGAATATCTGGTTCAGCCAGAAAGCGCTGAAGCTAACTGGACAGTGGTGATATTCAATCACTGCCTGGTTAGCTTCAGTAGTGAAATTTAGGTGAGCCTTTCAAGCTAACTTTTGCCACTTTGAGATAACCGGCTAGCTGCTGAATTCCGCTGCAAGCGTGTTATCCCTGGGTGTGCCTCTGCGTCGCCCTGAAATGACCCAATGCTAGCTGGCATTCTATGGTGGCACCCAAGGATATTCAGAGGCACTAGCCATGTTAGTCCTGCTGAATATCCCGCAGAGTGCCATTTAGGTAGTCTGCAGGTCTGAAAACTGCCTAAATGGCTTTCAATTGGACCGCCTGCCGCATTGTCTTATCTAATAGTTCAATCGGACTAGTCCAGTAGCACAGTTTGCACATTACTCAGTTCTTAATACTGTCTTCAAGGTATGTTCCTTCCTAATGTTTGATTGACTTGGGCATAAAAGACTTCACAACTGGGGTCACCCCAGGCAGAACCCCCAGTTGTGCTGCCCCCCTCCATTGTGCCATGTCGTGCCGCCATCCCCTACTGCTGCCACCACCGATTCAGTCTTCTGGGGGGCCAGCAGCAGCAGTTTAAAGGCAGCAGTTTTGGCCACTACTCCGGTGCCTGCAGCAAGCCATGTGCTTTGGAACACATGGTCTGCTGTTTCTGATCCCTCCACCTAGTGGACCGGCTGGGTCTTGCTCACCACATTCAATTGATGATATGCATTTTCTGTGTATCTATTCACAAGAGTTTAGATATTAGCCTCTAATTTTCTACACGTCTTGTGAATAGATACACCTATATTGAGGGTACTCTAGGCACTGACATTTCTTGACTAAATCTATAAAATTGGAAGGACACCAGAGGGAAACAAATTTCAGTTGTGGAGAAAGTATACAATGGAAAGACTCCATTGGTCCTTTAAAACTGCAGCGACTATTAACTCCATGACCTTTATCTGGCGAGACTTTCAAGGCAAGATCAGGACCCGCAAAAGATTTAAAACTTCCTCAGATTCATGGATAACCACTTCAAACAGCTTAATATTTTGGTATGATGAAGGAAACTACCGCAGTGATAATACCAGGTTCTTGGGCATTTGGACCCAGTGACTTAGTAACACTAGTTGATAATGAATACTCTGCAGTAGCTTAAAAATACTAATATGCTTTGACTTAGAGACCCATACTTTAGGGTTATCCCGCTTAGGCTGTAAAGCTCAGAAGTTACAAGAGCATTTACATCCCCTTCTGGTAAGCAAAAACAAATTCTATTTACTATGGAACGAAGGGATAATTGCACAACTTGGTCAGGCAAGAGTATTCTTCTGCTACAACCATGCAGTCAGTGGGCCTCCTAAAGATCAATGTACACTTCCACAAGGCATCCATTAAGCAGTGACACATCCCCTTCTCCACCCCAAGTTATATAGTTAACATAAGACCTGCCATACTGGGTCAGACCAAAAGTCCATTAAAACTCATTTCCAATCGTGGCTAATTGGGGTTAAAAGTACAAGGTAGAATCCCAAAGAGAAAATACATTACCATGCTGCTTATCCCCAATGTTAAGTAGTGGCTTTTCCCAAGTCTACCTGGTTAACGTTCGTAGAATTTTCCTCCATGAAACTGCCGAACCTTTTAAACCCAGCTATTCTAAGTGCTGTTACCACATCCTGCAGCAATAAATGCCAGAGCTTAATTACGCAGAGTGAAAAAATAAATTTTCTCTGCTTTAAATACGCTACCTAACTTCATGGTGTGCTGCCTAGTCTTTGTCCCTATCGAAAGGGCAAATAACCCATTTGTGTTATTCTGTTCCACTCTAATCATGATTTTCTAGACCCCTATCATATTTCCTTTTCAGCTCTCTTCTCCAAGCTGAAGAGCTCTAACCTCTTTAGCCTTTCCTTACAAGGAAGCTGTTCATCTGTTTTATCATTTTGGTCACCTTTCTCTGTACCTTTTCTAGTTACATTTTTTTGCAATGCCACTACCAGAATGGCACAATTTTCCAGGTGTAGCGCATCATGAAGCTTTACATAGTCATCATTACATTCTTTTTTTATTATAGATTTCCTTTCCTAGTATAATTTGCTTTTGCCTCTCCCCCCACTACTGGGCACCAAGTAGAGGATTTCAAAATATTGTCATGATGCTGCTTTCCTCTTCCTGGAAAGTGACTCCTAACATGGAAAGCACAGTTACTTACCTGTAACAGGTGATCTCTGGGAACAGCAGGAATAAGTCTTCACATATGGGTACATCGGTACCGACGGAGCCTGCGCGGGAACGCTCCCCAGCGTCCAATCAGAAAGCTTTTGGGAGCATCCCACAGCGCCTGCGTGCTGCCTTCCTGCCTTTCCAACTGTCTCTCCTCAGTTGAGTTTTATAGCTGAGACAAGAGGGAGAGAGAGAGGGAAAGGAAAGAGATAGAGAGAGACAACTCCTTAGGGGAGGTGGGTGGGTTGTGAAGACTTATTCCTGCTGTTCCCAGAGATCACCTGTTACAGGTAACTGTTATCTCCAGGAAGAAGCAGGAATGAGTCTTCACATATGGGGACTCCCTAGCTTTTGATGCCAGGGAGAGAGCCCATAAATTGTGTGTCCCTGGAACAGGGCTGCACTTCCCCACCTGGATCTCTGGCATCCCATGAGGGATGGTGGGTAGGAGTTGATTAAGTATGGAACAGGTGTTTGAGGACAGCCTGACCAAACAAGGCATCCCGGCAGGAGTCCTTGTCCAAGCAGTAATGAGCTGTAAAGGTATGAACCGAGGCCCAAGTGGCTGCTCGACAGATGTCGTCGATAGACACACAGTTCAGATGAGCCATTGAGGCTGCCATGGCTCTCACATTGTGAGCTGTGACATGGCCCTCCAGAGAAATGTTCTTGCTCTGGTAGGCAAAAGAAATACACTGGGCAATCCAGTTGGCAAGTGTTCTCTTGAAGACTGCTTGTCCCAAATGAGAAGGATCAAAAGCAACAAAGAGTTGAGAAGACTTTCTATGTTGCTGTGTCCTCTGTAAGTAAAAAGCTAGAGCTCTTTTACAGTCCAGGGTATGAAGATTCCTCTCTGCACTTGATGCATGAGGTCCTGGAAAAAAGACAGGTAGGTAGACCTCTTGGTTGAGGTGAAAAGGCGAGACCACCTTAGGCATAAAATGTGGATTAGTCCTAAGGACCACCTTGTCATGATGGAACCTTGTATAAGGTGGATTAGCTACTAGTGCTTGCAATTCACTAATGTGGCGTGCTGAAGTGAGTGCAATGAGGAAGATAACCTTCCAAGAAAGGTAGTTCAAGGAAGTAGTAGCTAAAGTTTCAAAAGGCGGCTTCATAAGCTGACCAAGAACCAAATTTAAGTCCCATGCCACCGGTGGTGGTCTAATGGGAGGCTTTGTTAAAAGAAGGCCTCTCATGAACCTTGCTACAAGGGGATGAGAGGAAACAGGTTGTCCATTTAGAGGCTTGAGTGAAGCTGCAATAGCACTCAGATGGACTCTTACTGAATTTGTCTTAAGGCCTGCATTAGACAGATGCAGGAGATACTCCAGCAACGATTCCAGAGGTATGGCTCGGGGGTTAAGACCCTTTTCAGAACACCAGATGGTAAACCCTTTCCACTTGAAGGCGTAAGAACGTCTAGTGGAAGGTTTTCTGGAAGCATAAAGAACATCTCACTTGTTGTGAAAGATGAAAAGCCTGGAGATCTAGGCCTTCAGCAACCAAGCCCTGAGATGCAGAGACTGGGGATTGGGATGCCACAACTTTCCGTCCTCCTGAGAGAGGAGGTCTGGAGCAGAGCCTAACTCTAGGGAGGGAGCTTGAGAGAGATGTAGGGAGTGGAGGAATGGCCTAGTGGTTGGGGCAAGGTACTTCAGGCCGGAAGGTCAGGGGTTCAAATCCCACTAGAGGACAGCAACCTTGGGCCGGAAGGACTGGGGTTTCTAGTCCCACAGGTGCTCCTTGTGGTCTTGGGCAAGCCACTTAACCCTCCATTGCCCATGTTCCCTGTAAAATAGTTATCTCCAACTTATAATGCCCTGTTCAATGTAATTTCAGTTTGTTAAATGTAAACCGCACTGATGCAGAATAGCGCGGTATATAAGAGAATGTAAATAAATAAATAAATACATGTAGAAGCAGAGGGTACCACACTTGCCATGGCCAATGTGGAGCTATGAGAATCATGTGGCCTCTGTCTCTCTGAATCTTGAACAGGGTTTTGGGAATTAGGGGAAAGGGTGGAAAGGCATACAGGAAGTCTTGAACCCAGTGAAGGAGGAAAGCACCCCTTGCCTGAGCCCCCTCAGCCGGAGTTCTGGAACAGAACCGGGGAAGTTTGGCATTCCACGGACTTGCAAAGAGGTCTATGTCCGGGGTTCCCCAAATTTGAAACACCTTGGATACCTGGTCCATATGTAGGGACCACTCGTGTGGAAGAAGAACTCAACTGAGTCTGTCTGCCCAAGAGTTTTGAACCCCTGGAAGAGACTGCCAGAAGATGAATGTGATGCTCTCTGGCGAGGGCCCACAGTCGCAGAGCTTCATTGCAAAGCGACAGAGCCAGTTCCTCCCTGCTTGTTTATATAGAAGATGGCTACCTGATTGTTGGTGTGGATAAGGACTGTCTGGTGGCTGAGCAGGGTGTGGAAAACTCGCAGAGCAAGGAAGATTGCTCTGAGTTCCAAGAGATTGATGTGGAGACAAGTCTCCTGTGGGGATCAGATGTCCTGGGTGGAGAGGTCCTGAAGATGAGCTCCCCAGCCCATTGGAGAAGCATCTGTTGTAAGAGTTGCCTGGGGTAGAGGCTGTTGAAAGGGAGACCCCAGCAACAGGTTTTGAGGGGACTTCCACCACTGGAGGGACAAAATGAAGCGGCTTGTGTTTGCTATTTTGTCTGACAGGCAGCCTAATGCCTGGGTCCATTGGGTGGATAAAGTCCACTGAGCTGCTCTCATGTGAAGGCGAGCTAGAGCAGTCTTGGACTGAGTGGGAGTTCGAATGAGCCAGTCGTCCAGATAAGGGAAGACAAATATTCCCAGGGTGCGTAGAAAAACAGCAACCACTGCCATGCATTTCGTGAACACCCTTGGTGCAGAGGCCAGGCCAAAGGGAAGCACTCTGTATTGATAGTGCTTCACCTGGAAAAGGAACCGAAGGAACCTTCTGTGGGTTGGATGGATGAGAACATGGGTGTACGCATCCTTGAGATCTAGAGAACAAAGTCAATCCTGACTTTGAAGGTATGGCAGCAGAGTTCCTAGAGAAACCATCTTGAATTTTTCTTTGACTAAGAATCTGTTCAACTCTGAGATCTAAAATGGGTCTGAAGCCCCCTGTTTTCTTTGGGATAAGAAAATAGGGTGAGTAGAACCCTGTGCCCTGTTGTTGAGAAGGCACCTCCTCCATTGCCCCCTGGGTTAGAAGAGTGGCAACCTCCTACTCTAACAGGTTATAAGAACATAAGAACATAAGATACGCCATACTGGGTCAGACCAAGGTCCATCAAGCCCAGTATTCTGTTTCCAACAGTGGCCAATCTAGGTCATATGTACCTAGCAGTTTCCCCAAGGGACACAGGTTCCACAATGCTTGTATTGGTTCAAGCATTGATATCCTGGGTCCCTTCTTAGTAATAGTTTATGGACCTTTCCTCCAGGAACTTGTCCAAACCTTTTTTAAACCCAGCTACACTAACAGCCTTTATTATATCCTCCGGTAACAAATTCCAGAGTTTGATTACACGTTGAGTGAAAAAAATATTTTCTTTTATTAGTCTTAAACAGTTTACCCTGTAGCTTCATTGCATGTCCCCTAGTCTTTCTATATTCTGATAACGTAAACAATCAATCTACGCTTACCCGTTCCACTCCGTTCATTAATTTATAGACTTATATCATATCTCCCCTCAGCCGTCTCTTTTCCAGGTTAAAGAGCCCTAACCTTTTTAGCCTTTCTTCATAGGAGTATCCTTCCATCCCCTTTACCATTTTGGTGGCTCTTCTCTGAACCTTTTCTAAAATCGCTATATCCTTTTTAAGATACGGCGACCAGAATTGCACACAATATTCAAGGTGCGGTCTCACCATGGAACGATATAGAGGCATTATAATATCTTTTGTTTTATTTTCCATTCCTTTCCTTATCATACCTAGCATTCTATTTGCTCTCTTGGCCGCTGCTGCACACTGGGCCGAGGGTTTTAACATGGTATCCACAATGACGCCTAAATCTTTTTCCTGGGTGGTGGTTCCTAATGTGGAACCTTGCATCGTGTAACCATAGTTTGGGTTGTTCTTCCCTGGGTGCATAACCTTGCAGTTGTCCACATTAAATTTCATCTGCCATTTTGATGCCCAGTCTTCCAATTTTTCAACATCCTCTTGCAATTTTCCACAATCCTCTTGGGTTTTAACAACTTCAAATAGTTTTGTGTCATCTGCAAATTTGATAACCTCACTCGTTATTCCACTTTCCAGGTCATTTATGAATATGTCAAAAAGCAGCAGACCCAGCACAGATCCTTGGGGTACACCACTATTCACCTTTCTCCATTGGGAAAACTGGCCATTTAGCCCTACCCTCTGCTTTCTATCTTTTAACCAGTTCCTGATCCACAATAGTACACTTCCTCCTATCCCATGACTCTTTAGTTTTGCCAAAAGTCTCTCATGAAGGACCTTGTCAAAGGCTTTCTGAAAATCCAGATACACAATATCAACCGACTCACCTTTGTCCACCTGATTATTCACTCCTTCAAAACAACATAACAGATTAGTAAAACAAGATCTTCCTTGTCTAAAGCCATGTTGGCTGTCTCCCATTAGGTCATGACTATCTACATGCTGAGTAATTTTATTCTTTATGATGGTTTCTACCATTTTTCCCGGTACTGACGTCAGGCTCACCGGTCTGTAGTTTCCCGGATCACCCCTGGAACCCTTTTTAAAAATTGGTGTTACATTGGCGATCCTCCAATCTTCAGGTATTAGAGATGATTTTAATTATAGTTCACAGATTACTGATAGCAGGTCTGCAATCTCATATTTCAGTTCTTTCAACACCCTTGGATATATACCATCCGGCCCAGGTGATTTTCTACTCTTCAGTTTATCTAATAGTTGTAAGACATCTTCCCGATGTATCGATATGATGGTTGAGGAGGGAGGTTGGAGAATTGAACTGGTGCACTCTTGTGAGAGGGGGCAAGCTGGAAAAATGAAGTTTGTACCCCTCTCTTATGATGGAGAGTGTCCAATGCTCTGCTGTGATTTGCCCTCATCTGGGAGCAAAGTGACATAACTTTCCTGGAATGGTGGAGGGCTCTGGGCCTTCTAGAGCCAGGAAGGCTAAGTTCTCTAGCAGAAAGTCAAAGGCCCTGAGGGGGCTGAGATTGCTGGGCTGGAGCAGGCCTCGCAGCCTTTGCCTTGGTCTGTTTGGAGGATTGCTGACGTTTAGAAGGGAACTGAGCTGCAGAAGATGCTCTGACTATAAGCAGGATAGGACCTTCCCTTTTTAGAAAAAGGTGTTTTCTTGAACAACCTTTTCTTAGCAGGAGCAGCAGTAGATTTGGATAGTCTATCCAATGCAGAATTTTCAGCATCCATCTGATTGGTAAAGATTGGCAAGCAAAAGCCAAACAGATTCTCACCCGTACAAGGGATATTTCCCAGTTCATCTTGGACCCAGATCTCCAAATCAGATGCTTGAAGCCAAGCAATCCTACGTGCAACTATAGCTATAGCTGAAGCTCTGCTTACGCATTTAAAGGAGTCGAAAGCTGCACGGTTGGAGAATTTGGAGATATCCTGGGCATGTTTAAGCCCAGTAAGAAATTCTTGCCTTTTATTGTCAGACATAAAAGGACTTAAAGTCTGCAAATGGTCAGTGACCTCCTTCAAGAACATTCCCATGTAGAAACTATAGGAATTAATTCTCGCAGCAAGCATGGAAGCTTGGAAGACTCTACGTCCAAAAGCATCGAAGGTTCTACATTCACGTCCTGGAGGATTAGAGGCATGTCTCTTGGCACTTCTAATCTTTCTCATTGCAGACTCAACCACAATAGAGTGGTGAGGAAGCTGAGTTTTATGGAAACCAGGACAAGGAGGGACACGATACATGGTGTCCAACCTGTGAGAATGAGGAGAGGTGGTTAGAGGTGCTTCCCACATCCTTAACATGAGATCACACAGAATCTCATGAATAGGTAAGGTAGCTGCCTACTTAGGAGCTTTAGGATATTGCAAAATATCTAACTCCTTGGCTCTAGGTTCTGACTCAGGGGCCACTAACAGAGAGGCCCCTAGCCACCTCTCTGATAATGTCTTGAAAAGACAAGTCCTCTGGAGGAGACATCCTTCGTTTAGGCGAGGACTCCTCCCGTGGAAGAAGCATCCCTGCATCGACAGACTCTTCAGAATCCTCAGAGTCATCAGAGGAATCGAAGTATCGTCTGTCTGGATGTTCTTGCAAAGTCCGATACCCGTACCGTTTGAGATCGGTATCGGGAATCACCGGTACCGGGGTATCGGTACCGGAGGGCTGTAGAGGGCAGGGTACCGGCATGGTGGACACCGATGCCGATGTCACCGGTACCGGATCGGTGCCGATGGCGATGCCAGAGCCGGTACCGGCGGAGTAGTCTGTTGCGGTACCATGGGCGTCGATGCCACAAGGAAAGCCGCCAGACTGCGTTCGATGGACAGAATCCTCTGATCCATCGACGCTGCCACTGCCTGGAAGTTGGTACCGGTGGAAGCCACCGGTACCCCAGAGCATGGCACCAGGAGATCTGTCGAGGCCACGCCATCGAGATCATCCTGGAACCCCGATGATGATGCTTTAGAGGCCGAAGCCTCCTGCCGGGGTAATTTTGCCGGTGCAGAATCCTCGAGGGCAAGGCCGGAGGCATCTCGATGCTTAGGAGATTTGCCCTTCGAGGACCAGCTGGATTTATGTTTAGTTACCTGAGATCCATATGAGGAAGAAGCCCTGGAAGACGTCGATGCCACCGAAGCCGCTTCAGAGGGAAACAGGGTACTGAGCTTGGCAGCTCGGTTCTGTCGACCTCTTAGACATCATGGAGCAGGACACACAATCTGTAATGGAATGGTCAGGGCATAAACACTTTAGACACCAGTCATGGGTGTCGGTGACGGAGATAGTACCGCCACATTTTGTGCACTTCTTAAATCCTGAGGCAGGCTTTTCCATATTTAAGGAAAAAGGTTTTGGGCCTAAGGCCCAACACTGAAGTATACCTGAAGAAAAATGAATAGAATTTTTTTTTTTTTTTTAAAAGGAAAAGAACCACCACCGGCAGTACCGGTATAGCGTCGAGGAAGGCAGACGCGACAGAAAAGAAATAAAGAAAAAATAAGGAAATTCTTCTGCGGTGACAGGAACACGACCTGCTGGCTCCACGGAAAAAGAACCACTGAGAGACAGTTGGAAAGGTGGGAAGGCAGCACGCAGGCGCTGTGGGATGCTCCCAAAAGCTTTCTGATTGGACGCTGGGGAGCGTTCCCGCGCAGGCTCCGTCGGTACCGACGTACCCATATGTGAAGACTCATTCCTGCTTGTTCCTGGAGATCCTAGCATACATCTACTATATAGTTTGGAATATTTTTCCCCACATACACTGTCCATGTTAAAATCTCATCTGGAAGCGACAACCTACCAGCCTTGTAAGGGGCTCGCAGAATTTTCTCACAATCAGTTTATTCAAAGCAAAATCATAATCTGTCTAAATTTTATCACCTCCCTTATTCCCTTTATCACATTTATGACAAATGTTATATAGCACCAGTTCTTAAACAGATCCCCAGAGCATTCCATCTTTTAGCTTTCTCCATTTAGCCTTATTCTCTTTGCTCTTTTAATAAGATTACCAGAGCTTTTGCAGGCATATCTGGGACATTTATCCAAAGTGCGTGTGTGTGTTTGCCCCAATCCATTCCATGATAGCAACAATATAATTTCTAAGCCGACAAAATCAACAAAGAAATAGAAACAAAGTATTTTTTTCCGTACTGTGCAAAATATAAAGATATTAATTCTAAAAGCCGACATATGTAAACCACTAAATTGAGAAGAAATTTTTTCTACCCTCTCTGTTCCCATTGCTGAAATCGGAGACAGGAGGCTGCCAAACAGATGGGAGTTGGGTACAGAGCACTAAAATCCAGGGCAATCCCTGAATCTGATTTGGTAACCTTATCTTTTAGCCAATGACTAAGCCATAGTAAGATACTTAGGAGTCTCTCATAGTGATTTTGTCAAATGCCTTTTGGAAAAAAATAAACACAGAAGAACTAATCATAAATATTGTTAAACAGATAGTTAACAACTCCTTCAATAAAATTTCAGCCAAGGGAGATGTCCATTTTCACACAATGTAGTCCTTGTCATTGCCAGAGCTGCCAACACTACATGATCTATAAAAAACGTCAAAAACGTTTCTCAGATTGTTAATTAACCTCCAGAACTCAACTTCCTCTCTCACAAAGGAGGATGTATCCCTGTACCTTTGCATTAACTACTGGACACTGTAATCTTCTGAATATGTATTCTTCTGGTCTACTCTCCATTTGGTCCTGGGTTCATTTCACAGAGACAGTAGGGTAAGCAACACAAATAAGATAACCAAACAGGTGTGGCTTGAGAGAACAAGGGGGAGGGGAGAGAAGTGGGTGTCAGAGCCTCATGGCAAGGTGTGTCCGATGAAAATAGGAAAAGAGCGAAAGAGGAAGTATTTCTGTCCTTTATAGTGAATTTTCTCTAGCACCTCCCTTTGAGGTCTGCTATTCTTGATTTAGCAAGGAGGGGCTGCAGACCAATCTAATCAGGCCCGGAGACTGACATCACCAGGGGGTCAGAGTTAATCTCATCTTGTAAACTACCCTCATTAAGTTTGGAGACTGATATCACCAGAGTAACAAAGCAGCTTGAAATCCAAGGTCTGGGAACAGCCATGACACCTATGCTAAGCATGTCATGTTGATGTATGCTGACAGACACTATCATCATTCCAATTAATGATTTATTTCAATGCCTCCACTCAGTTTGAATATTTACTGAACTAGATGTATGAAGGACATAAGGGTCCAGATCATATTGGGAAAGGAATGGAAGACCACCTTTGGTACTTGATATGGACATTTTGAGCACCTACTAAATACTATTATAGTTTGCAATTCATTCACCAGCAACTTCCAGAACTTTGTTAATGACATTTTCTGAGCGATGTTAGATTTGTGATCCATTACCTATATAACATACTGATAGTTTCTCAAGACTCTGTACAATAATCAGCATATACATTTGATTCTGAATCGCCTCAAACTTCACAAGCTTTTACCATCCTAGAGAAGAGCATGTTCAACACCAGATCAAGTTTCTTTGTTATGTATGTCCCCCAGATGGTCATATATTATGGCAGGCACAGAATGGCACCTGCCCAAGAACAAAGACTTTCTAAGGTTCACTAGCATTCAAAGATTCATTGAACGGTTCTCAGAGGTAGCAGCCCCAATCACAAGCCAACTCAAAGAAATTCCCTTCACCATAATGCTTCATAGTAGAAAAAGATACATGAGGCATAACAGTTGTAGTCATTCCATCCCAAAGAACGGTGACAAACACCCTTTTCCATTTATGTGCATTCTACTTCTGCCAACTGACCTAGACAAAGGAATAATTTGACAACTTGAATCCTAGTGATAGTATTATAAAACTATCACTAGAGGTCAGAGGCACAGTTTTAAATTGTGCTGTTAACCGAGGCATCCATGGATCAGTTCTGCCATGTACCCACTCCCCACACTAAACATCAAGGAAACTTGGTAAGAGCTAGGGTAAAGAGGGGAGAGTCCTTTCAGCAGTGTTGGGTCTGGTAGGTGCACTGCAGTTTGCACAGCTGCACTTACTGTCTCCTCTTCAGGAAATGGTGAGTGTATCTGACCTATATCCAGCCGCGACAGCACACAGTAACTTACCATGCACTGACTGCAAGTGCTGTTGATGCAGATAGCCCACACATCTACTCCTTTCCCAAGACCAGCAGTTACCCTGAGAATTAGCAAGCAGACTTATGAAGAGGCACAGTAACTGCTTATACCACACTTACTAACCAGGATCTTTTAGTGTGCTTTCTTCATGGTCTGTCTGGTATGCTGGTAGGGTAGGTTCTCTGTACTAATTTACTATTTGTGTGCCACTAATCCAGCTTTCCCCCACACAGTAGGCCCACATCTTGTATGGATCTTTTGTGAATGTGTGTATTGTGGCTTTTTGATTCTGTGCTCTGGGCATAGTTTGCAGTTACAGATAAGAGGAGTCTGTGGTGTTCATACACAGAGTAAGTAGCACTGCTAGGTGAAGTTTCTACCTGTCCTATCAAGCCTCTTTTGGCAATAGTGTGATGTACTGTCAGAGCCAAAGGAGCTAAGAAAAGCTCAAAAGAACAAGGGCCTTGATGGAGTTTGGGAACCCCCAAGTTTCTAAGTTTAGGTTTCTGGTTAGGTCAGAGAGCAACTATTCTTTTTTCTGAGGGAGACTTCTGCTTGTAGGAAAGAATATGGACATTCTCATCTTACTGTCTGTTAGCTCCCTCACAAAGTTAGTATTTTCCAGTTTATCTCAAGTTAATAGCAGGCTCTGCTTCACATCAGTATAGCCCATTCTTAATCGGAAAGCACTAAAGTAGTAATTGCATGAAGCTAGATTCAGATTTTAGAATACAAGCTACTGAGTTTTTAAAAGACCTTTTGTTCAATACTCACTGACCTACTATAGTACAGACATAGGATCAAGGACTAATTAAGACACACAATTTTGACAATACCAATTAAACTTTGGGTAACCTATCTGATGATAGCCCATAAATACAATGCCTTGATGTAATATTAAGATACCTCTCTCTGGAAAAGGAAGGATTGATCTGCTCAAAGATTCAATGATGAAAACAGTCATTGAAAACCACCTTAAATATATGACAGTTAAGAAAATATATTTTACCTCCCCATGAGCTTGTCCCTGTAGGAGGTACTGCAGCAGGTTGCACAGAAGATGTGAAGTCTGGCTGAAGATCAAGAAGGTCATTAGATGGTCGGGTGGCACTGTATTAATAAAATTAAACACTGAGTTTGCACACTTTAAAAAAGTAAATATGAACAAATATTTTTAAAGCTGCCTTATAAAAACTAGCAGGCATCATTAGTATCACAATTAGGGCTCTGAACTGCCAAACAGGAGACAGATTTATGTCAAACTTGGGCTCCCCCTATCTGGGCCAAGAGAATAGTCACTTAAGTTCATAACAGGAATGGGTGGGAGAATCAAGTATTGCAGACAGGAAGACACCTAGTAGTGGTATAAGAAAGGTGGATGCCTGATCTCAAGTCACAGAATACAACTACAATTCATGTGTAATGGACAGCACAGCAAAGTTTTACAGCTCACAAATGGGAAAAGACAAAGTGATTTTACAACTTTGGTCTCATCAGCATATTTAACTAGCAAGATTATCAAATTATTGTTTATTTACATTTGATATACCACCCCCCATTACATCGGGGCGATTTACAGTACAAATAAATTTGAAAGGAAAAGGAAGTTACAATAATTTGAGAGGTACAGGAGACAAGAGGAAAGGACAGCAATAGGGAGAGAAGAGGGGGGTCAGAGGAAATTTATAGAAAAACATTAAAAGCTAAGGAGAAAAGATGGGTTTTAAGAAGGGAGCGAAATTTGGGGTAGGATTCTTCTAATTGGAGGGAAGTGGGAAGGGAGTTCCAGAGGGAGGGGCCCAAATAGAAAAAGGCTGATTTCCGGGTAGATTGTAAGTGAGCTTTGGAGGGAGCTGGGAGGTGAAGACGGTTGACATGGATGGACCGAAGGATGCGAGTGGGAGTATGGAAAGTAAGTAAATCAGAGAGGTACTGAGGTCGGGAAAGATAGATGGCGCGGTGCACTAATGTAAGGGTCTTGAAAGAAATACGGAATTCCAGTGGTAGCCAGTGGAGATGTTGCAACAGCGGGGTAATATGATCGCGAGGGGAGGCGTGTAATATCATCCGGGCGGCTGTATTCTGTATTAGCTGTAATCGGTGTCGTTGATATTGGGGGATACCAGCATAGATGATGTTACAAAAATCCAATCTGGTGATGACCAAGGAAAGTAGAAAGGTAGTGAGGGCTTGAGAGGATAAGAATGGTCGAATGGCCCGAATTCGTCGGAGGCAGAAGAAAGAGCGCCGAGAAATGTGGGAGATGTGATCATGGAAGGTAAGGTCGCTATCGAGAATGACACCAAGGTAGCGGAATTGAGACTAAAGAGATACGGGTGCCTGAAAAAGAGGGAGTAAGCGACGGAACAGGGGAGCTGTGGGGGAACCAGATTGCAGCGGTCTTAGCAATATTGAGTACTAGACAGTTGGAGGCGAGCCATGAGGAGATTGAAGACAGACAGGTTTCTAGTGGGGTGATATCTGGGTGGGACGATGAATTAGTAGATAACACCAGATAATGAAGGTTGCTAAATCACATGCAGATTGTGAAAAATTGTAGAAGGATCTTGTGAACCTGGGCATTAAAATGGCCAATAAAATTTGATGCGGGTAAGTGCACAGTGATGTACAAACGAAAGAAAAACCCATATTATAGCTACAGGAAAAATATCTAAGTGTCTTCACTGACTACAGGGTAATGGGAAAGCATTAATATGGCAAAACTACCACCAATCAAAGCTGAAACAGAAACCTTCTGGAGAAACTATGAGGACCCTATAGAACACAGAGCAATCAAGAAACACAATGTTTACCCAACATACAGGAGCATTTAGAAAAAGCAAACATTAAACCTATGGAATGGCCTGCAGTAATGGTGAAAGAGCTGGAAAGCAGGTTAAAACGAGCTTCAAACTGGAAAAGCCCTAGCCGAGATGGAGTAAACAACTTTTGGCTTAAAACAGTTTACATCACTCCACCAAGACCTGATGAACTGCGAAATTCAGTTCAAGCAGCCAGACTTTATTTATTTATTAACATTTTTTATATACCGCACTATTCGTTATCAGCGCGGTTTACATGGAACAAGAAACTTCAGACAAGTTACATTTATCTGGTTATTACAGTTAACAGGAAAATCAACTTGGATAACAGGAGCAACTATTTACACAAAAACTATTTACATAACGGTGTCAGAGTCTGAATAGTGTATTGTTAATCTGTTGAAGAAGTGTAATGTGCTGTTAAGACAGGAAAGTTTACGTGGTTGGAATGTAGTTATTGATATTTGGGTGTGACTGTTTCTTTGTTCTCTGGGAAGTATTTGAGGAACAGGTGATGTTTCAGGGCCTTCCTGAATTGGCTGAGATCAGAGATGGCCCTAATGTGTGATGGAAGGGTGTTCCAAAGTTTTGGGGCACATAGACTGAAGGCTCTGCTCGATGTTGTGGAGTTGTATCTTATGACTTCCTTTGGTACAATTAGCATATTTAGTTCCGTGGTTCTTCTTAGTCTGTTGGGTATGATTGGTTGTATCATCTCCGATAATGAGGTGGATGTGAGACCTTTGTGCGCTTTAAAGGTCAGGAGCAGTGTCTTGAAAGTGATTCTCGCTTGAATAGGAAGCCAGTGTAGTTGTTTTAGGAGGGGTGTTACATGGTCTCTTTTGGATGCTCCAAAAAGCACTCTCGCTGCACTGTTCAAGGCAAGTTGAAGAGGATTTAATGTAGATTGAGGAAGCCCTTGAAGAATGGAGTTTGCATAATCAAAATGAGGAATGATAAGAGCCTGGTAAACAGTACGGAAATCGTCTGGCTCAGTCAGTTGGCGAAGATGTCTGAGGGAGCGAATTTTGAAGTAAATTGCTCTTACTGTGTTGGATATGCGAGTCTTCATGTCAAGGTTTTGATCAAGAGTCACTCCTAGATATCGGATATGGGGTTTTACTTGCAGCTTAGAATCTTGAACCTCTAGGCATGTAGGTGGTATGAAGTTCAAGTTCCTTGAGATAAAGAGAACCTCCGTTTTTTTATGTTGGATTCTGAGATTTTGTGTCAGTAGCCAGTTTGATATGGCGTTGAAACAGTTGGTTAAGGGAGTGAGGTCCATCTTATCTAAGCAGATCGGCATGTATAATAACACGTCAGCATATATCATACAATTGACATTAAAAGATCTGATGATGTCACATATAGGTTGCATGTATATGTTAAATAGTAATGATGATAGAGAGGATCCTTGTGGGACCCCTTGTCCTTGATGAAACGGATCTGATATTGCCCCATCTGATCGCACATGCTGCCATCTACCTGACAAGTATGAGTTACACCATTCGAGTGCTGTTCCACAGAGGCCCTTTTCTTTTAGACGGATAATAAGAAGCTCATGACATACCGAGTCAAAGGCTGCCGCAATGTCCAAAATTGATGAGTACGAATCCATTCCGGATGTTGTCCATGCCGGAGTTTAGGTTATTGAGGAGGGTGGTAAGGAGAGTCTCGACACCATGTGATTCTCTGAAACCATGTTGGCATGTATCCAACGGAGCTGCAGAGTCAATGTGGTCTTGTAGCTGCCTATAAACCACTTTCAATTACACAGGTACACTACCAAAAAACTGCCTCCAGTTTTGCAACTGATTCCTATAGATTTTGGGGTGCTGAATCCAGGAAAAATAGCCAAAATGTTCCATCACGTCACGTTTTCTTGCAAAATTAGATTTCTTACCCATATAAGGAATGTTCACATAATTTCTTTTTAGCCGACTGCAGTTTATTTTCTTGGCCCAAATTAGAGGTTGTAATGGTTAACTAACTAGAAACACTCCCTCATGATATTTTAGAGTGTTTTGTATTCATTTTATACATTAACAGGACAATTGGGAGGCGGGGGGCTAAATCCAGTACTCGCGCTGGCGCATGTTTTCCTGTTCGCCTCGCCTCGTTCGCTCGCTCAAACACGGTGGTTGCGACATGAACGTTCCTGTCAAATTTCAGTTTCTTGCAAGTTCATTATTACCTTTTGTTTGCTCAGCCGTAATCCAGCTTTATTCCGAAGTGGTTCACTACAGTTGTAGTTTGCAGTGCTGTGTATTTGTGATGGCTCACAGAGCCAGAGGTTGCGTCAACTCTCCGGACAGTTTTTGTTTTATTTGTGGGGAATATACCGTGAAAAAGCGGCAGAGGAACATTTCTGCATTTATTAAAAAAGTATATTTCGCCTATTTCGGTTTGAAGTTAGGCGATCAAGACAAACCGTGGGCTCCTCACAAAGTGTGCAAGACATGTGAGGAAGATCTACGCTTATGGATGAAAGGTAAAAAACAAGCATTTCGTTTCGGAATACCTATGATGTGGCGTGAACAAAGAGACCACAGCAGTGACTGCTATTTTTGCTCTTGCATTGTGAAGGGATACAACTTAAAAAATAAGAACGTAATAAGTTACCCCAACCTTCCCTCAGCAATTAGGCCTATGCCTCATAGCAACGAAGTACCTGTGCCTGAACCACCAAAATCTTTGGATCATATTTGTGTGGACGGTTCTGATCATGATGAGACTCATCAGATGGCTTTTCCCGATGAGTCCAGTACTTCCGAGTTTGAAACTGAACCAGATCCGAAACCTGAACTTTTCTCTCAAGCTGAATTGAATGATTTAGTCCGGGATTTAGGACTCCCAAAAGATGCTGCCCAACTGCTAGTTTCTCGGCTTAAACAGAAAAATCTATTGTCACCAGGAACAACTTTTTATTGGTACCGCATCCGCGAGACACAATTTTTGAAGTATTTCAGCAAAGAGGAAGATTTGGTATTTTGCATCGATATATACGGAGTGATGGAAAAGTTTAAACTCAAGTATGATCCTGCTGAATGGCGGCTGTTCATTGATTCGTCAAAAGACAGCATAAAAGGTGTTCTTCTTCATAATGGCAACACATTCGCTTCAGTTCCTATTGCTCACTCTGTTATTCTCCAAGAAAAATATGAGAATTTGGCCCTGATTCTTCAGAAGATTCGTTATGATGAGCATAAGTGGATGATTTGTGGAGACTTTAAAATTCTATCCATGCTATTAGGTCAGCAATCCAGTTTTACCAAATATCCCTGCTTCCTTTGCTTGTGGGATAGCCGGGCCCGCGACCTACACTGGGGGAAAAAAGACTGGCCAATTCGGGAGTATTTGAGACCCGGTGAGAAAAATGTTCTTCATGAGAGCTTGGTACCTCGTGATAAAATTCTATTACCACCTCTCCACATTAAGTTGGGTCTCATTAAGGAATTCATCAAGTCCCTTCCAAAAGATGGTGAGTGCTTTCGGTACCTTTGCTCAAAGTTCCCCCGACTTTCTGAAGCAAAGCTAAAGGAAGGAGTGTTTGTTGGCCCTGATATAAGGAAACTCATTTCAGATGGAGCATTCGCTGAAACGATGTCTGAGAAGGAAAAAGAAGCCTGGGATTCCTTCAAGGATGTTGTTCTCAAATTCTTGGGGAACAGGCAGGATGAGAACTATAAGGATATTGTTGCCAGGATGCTCAATGCCTTCAAAGAACAAGGCTGTAACATGAGCCTGAAAGTCCATTTCTTGCACTCCCATGTGAACTACTTTTCCGAAAACTTGGGGGCGTACAGTGAAGAACAAGGTGAAAGGTTTCACCAGGACATCAAGGACGCAGAGAGAAGGTACCAAGGAAGATGGAACACCACTATGATGGCTGATTTCTGCTGGTTGCTGCTGCGGGAAACCCCAGTGAAAAATACGCCAAGCAGCGCACCAAGAGAAGCATTCGGGGAAGAAGAAACGGGCCCACCAAGAGATTGATTGACCCAAGAATGACTAAAATCTAAACTGTGTTGACAAATATCGTGTTTTTACTAAACTTTGAAATAAAAATTTGCTAGTTATTACCACAGTGTCGGATCTCATTTATTAGAATTTTATTTTCACACCATCGGGTGTTTGTCTTCATGTATTGCAATGGTGCGGTTTGCGTTTTCTATTCTTACATACATACCTGTACAACATTTTTTGCACATTTCTTTGCTTTGCTTTGTGTCTAACCTCGCTCTTATATGCTCAATGTTTGTGCACATGTATGTGGCTGTTTTAAGTGCAGACAATTTTGCTACCATCACAGTGTGTTTTGTTGACATTATTCTATTCTTATGTGCTGCCTTGTTATAATTTTCTTTATTCTTATT
The DNA here is from genome assembly GCA_033557465.1 of Ichthyophis bannanicus. Lineage (NCBI taxonomy): Eukaryota > Metazoa > Chordata > Amphibia > Gymnophiona > Ichthyophiidae > Ichthyophis > Ichthyophis bannanicus. The sequence goes on from CM066033.1 coordinate 1,333,521,075, forward strand.
TGAATAACTACTAAACAATTAGTATAAAGATTTCATCCAAGAAACTTTTATCTCGATCGCACTCAATCTGAAACGTTCACCTCAAACTGCTAACCCAATGTAGCAAAAAATCTGTACGTGATGGAGCAAATTGGTTACCAGATTTGGATTCAGCGCACCAAAAAACGTAAAAATCAATTGAAACATTAGAGGCAGTTAAAAAAAAATTTTTTTTTAGTGTACCTGTGTTATCCAACCAAGCATAGACAGAAAGATGCATGAATTTTGTCTACTGAGAGAGAAACAATCAGTGAAAGGTTACATGTTGTTCAGCTAAGCATTAACAAGAGATTAACATTAATGAGAGAAAAATATTATGTGAACAGATACAAATTATTTGGTCAAGCATAACAAAGTTATACAAGTCTTGCTTGATGTGAGATACACAATGAAAGATACATATTATTTGTGCTTACGTGGGTGAAGGAAGGCTGTTTTCTAGTGCCCCGCCTAAGGGCCACGCCAAAGGGCCCTCTGGTGAGGCCCTCAGGCACGGGCCCGACAGGCGCAGGCGCGCCCGATGGCAGTGTCCTTTAGAGGCTGGTGCCCCTCCTCACACAGCCCCGATTGGGCTGGAGATCGCGGGTAGGAAGGTGGTAGGGTCCTGCCCGTGTGCTCTACCCCGATCGGGGGAGCAAGAAGATGGCGCTGGTGTGGTGACTTAACACCACAATGGCTTACTACAGGAAGAACATTTCTCTTTCCAAAGGGGGACCCAAGAAATATTACCAACAATTACAGACCAATACTACCTTCAACCTATAAGCTGTTGACTACAATAGATGCAGACAGAATATATGATCATATCGAGTCCAACAACATCATGGCAATAGAGCAAAAGGGCAATAAGAGGGGAGTATATGGACCAAAAAACCTGTTAATGTTGAATAAGGCCATCATGGCCAGTGTTAAAAGCAGAAATCTTAGAATAGCATGGATTGATTATAAGAAAGCTTTTGACAGCATCCTACACTTTTGGATAATAAACTGCTTTGAAATGTATAAAATAAATTCTGGTTTGATAGTCATGGTGAACTTAATGTGCTCTATGTGACAAACCACTCTTGCGATAGGAATGATATACTGACCATCTTCATAACATTAAGATCCAGTAAGGAATATTTCAGGGAGATAACCTGTCGTCCCTTCTGTTTTGTGTGGCACTTAATCCAATGAGTATTCAACTCCTTGGTATATGGATTTAGCCTGAATCCTAAAGAAGGCAACAACCCAGCAACACCTCTATTTGTAGATTATATGAAGCTCTATATTTCCAGTGACCAAAAATTAGAGCAACTCACTGTGGTGAAAAGCTTTTCTGACATCAGAATGACCTTTGGCCTTGACAAGTGTGCTAAGGCACTTTTTTTTTTTTTTAGAGGGAAATTGAGCAAAATGGAAAACATCTCCCTTGCTGAGGGCTGTGACATCAAGAAACTTGAAGAGGAAGGTGCATATAAGTATCTTGGAGTAGAGGAAGGAACACCACAAGCAGAAATTACTGAGAGAAAAGATTAGTAAAAAAAATACTACAGGAGATTAAAATTATTGAAAAGTGCTTTATCATGGAATATATAGGCCATTAATCAGATGGCAATTCCTGTATTCTCATACAACTTTGGCATTGTGGATTGGCCTCTCAAAGATCTTGAAAAACTAGATGTGTGAATAAGAAAACGCCTCCATGACCAATTAATTTACAAAAATCAGTGTATGCCAAGACTGTACATCCCTAGAGCTGAAGGAGGGCTAGACCTCTAATTACATATACAGAGCTACTATCATAGGCCTTCAGGCCTACCTAACTGCATATTCAGATCCAAATGCGCAAAATGTACTGAAATATGAAAGTAAACGTCCAGAATCTGTCTCTATCATTCAACTTGGACAAGTGTTCTGACAACTAGAAGGAAAGAGTGAGAATCCACAGGGAAGGGAGTAACAATTTGCAAAACAAGACAAAAAACTCTTCAAAGAATTAGATCAAGAAAAAACAAGTGTCAAATGCACAAATATAGTGGGAAATAGTGTTACTCCAGGAACCCTTTGTTGATCAAGAATGGACAAATGAATGGCTAAGGAGAGGTGATTTGAAACCGAAGTATGAGAGGTTGATAGTTGCAGCCCAAGACAGCGGATTACAGACTAGATGGTTTATAGCGAGCATTGAAAACACTGGCAACAGACATGTCAATTCTTTAAGGAAGACCTGGAAACGGTGTCTCACCTCATAGCTGGCTGTGAAGTTTTGATGACAAAAAATTTCTATACAGAAAAACAAAATAAAGTAGCATATCTCATCCATTGGAAACTCTAAGCACTAGAACATCACTGTGTCCATGACCCTAAGAGAATTTCAGAGAATGAGGTGGTTAGGATCACCTGCAATACTCCCATTCCAACCCATAAAAAGCTAGATGCGAGGAAGCTGAAGATATAGTGGTTAAAGAGAAACACCAGAACTGTATTGATTATACAGGTGTCAGTTCCAAGCAATTACTCTGAATCGCAAGGAGTGGCAGAAGATCCGGAAAAAACAAGAAATGCAGATAGAGACCAAGAAAATGTGGCAGAAAGATACAGAACTATTTTTCATAGTGTCAAGTGCCACAGGCTTAGCCTAAGAACATAGAATATGCTATACTGGGTCAGACCAAGATCCATCAAGCCCAGTATCCTGTTTCCAACAGTGGCCAATCTAGGTCACAAATACCTAGCAGATTCCCTAAAAGACAGCTTCCATAATGCTTGTATTGGGGCAAGCAGTGGATATCTCGGGTCCCCTTTAATAATGGTTTATGGACCTTTCCTCCAGGAACTTGTCCAAACCTTTTTTTAAACCCGGCTACACTAACAGCTTTTAACTACATCCTCTGGTAATGGATTCCAGAGTTTGATTATACATTGAGTGAAAAAACTATTCTCATAGTCTTAAATAGGTTACCCTGTAGCTTCATTTTATGTCCTCTAGTCTTTCTAGATTTTGATGGTGTAAACAATCTACGTTTACCCCTTCCACTCCATTCATTAATTTATAGACCTCTATCATATCTCCACTCAGCCATCTCTTTTCCACGTTGAAGAGCCCTACTCTTCTTAGCTTCTCTTCATAGGGGTATCCTTCCATCCCCTTTACCATTTTGGTGGCTCTTCTCTGTACCTTTTCTAAAAACGCTCTTCTCTGTACCTTTTCTAAAAACATCCTTTAAGATATGGCAACCAGAATTGTACACAATATTCAAGGTGCGGTCGCACCATGGAACGATACAGAGGCATTATAATATCCTTTGTTTTATTCTCCATTCCTTTCGATACCTAGCATTATTTGCTCTCTTGACTGCCGCTGCACACTGGGCGGAGGGTTTCAACATGTTATCCACGATGACACCTAAATCTTTTTCCTGGCTTGATAACGAAGATTTTCCAAGCACATCCTGACAAACTATGCATACGTCACATCTTACAAACACCAGGAGGAGGCTCTCTGGCACAAGGCAAATACTATGCTGAGCATTAGGAGTAAATCTGAGAGACTGAGATCACATTCCACATACCCTGGCTTAGAAATGAGCTTTAGGACTGTCATGGTATACGCAAAACTAATCCATTTGGAGAAACTGTCGAGACAAACCATATGTTGAAACCTGCTCAGTGTGTGGCAGTGGCCAAACCCCCATTCCATGAAGCTAACATGCAAAATAAAATGGAGAAAATATGGTTTTCATTCACACAATAATCAGGCTGTGACATATATTCCCAGAGGATATGGTCAAAGTATCTAATACAGTTGGGCTTATGATGTTTTGGCTAAAAAGTTCAAACAATTAGCAAAGTAGACCTGAGAATTCTATTGTTTATTCCTGGAAGGTAACTGCAAGAAATAAATCTTTTCTTTAGAATTTGCCAGGTATTTTATTTAACGTTTGTTTTTGTTTTGTTTTTAATACCGTCTTTACAATGATCAGTGTGGTTTACAAAACATTATACAGTGAACATGAAAGGAATACAAATTAATATATAAGGTACAGTACAATGAAAGCTATTAGGGAAGAAAAAAATAAAACTTGAGGTTATCATGCAGCCATAAACATTACAGGAAGTTTATCTTAGTGTGTGTGTATATAGCACAGTTACTTACCTGTAACAGGTGATCTCTGGGAACAGCAGGAATAAGTCTTCACATATGGGTATCGTCGGTACCGACAGAGCCTGCGCGGGAACGCTCCCCAGCGTCCAAAAGGAAAGCTTTTGGGAGCATCCCACAGCGCCTGCGCGCTGCCTTCCCGCCTTTCCTAACCGCCTCTCTCCAGTTCGAGTTTTAAAGCTGAGACAAAGAGAGAGAGAGGAAAGGAAAGAAAGATAGAGAGATACAACTCCTAGGGGAGGTGGGTGGGTTGTGAAGACTTATTCCTTCTGTTCCCAGAGATCACCTATTACAGGTAACTGTGCTATCTCCAGGAACAAGCAGGAATGAGTCTTCACATATGGGGACTCCCCAGCTAGAGATGCCTGGGAGATCACCCAGGTTGTGAGTCCCTGGGAAGGGCTCTACCTCCACCCATGAATCTCAGGCATCCAGCCAGGGATGGAGGGTAGGAGTTGGTTAGGTATGGAACAGGTGTTTGAGAACAGCCTGACCAAACAAGGCATCCCGGCGGGAGTCCTTGTCCAAGCAATAATGGGCTGTGAAGGTATGAACCAAGGCCCAGGTGGCCGCTCGACAGATCTGGTTGATGGACACAGAATTTAGATGAGCCATAGAGGCTGCCATGGCCCTCACATTGTGAGCTGTGACATGGCCTTCCAGAGAAAGGTTCTTACTCTGGTAGGCGAAAGAAATACATTGAGCAATCCAATTGGACAGAGTTCTCTTAGAGACTGGAAGTCCTAAATGAGAGGGATCAAAAGCAACAAAAAGTTGAGAGGACTTTCTATGTTGCTGTGTCCTTTGTAAGTAAAAAGCAAGAGCTCTTTTACAATCCAGGGTATGAAGATTCCTCTCTGCACTTGAAGCATGAGGTCCTGGAAAAAAGACAGGGAGGAGTGGTCTAGTGGTTAGGACAAGGTACTTCAGGCCGGAGGGCCGGGGGTTCAAGTCCCACCTGGGGACAGCAATCTCATGCCGGAGGGACTGGGATTTCTAGTCCTATAGGCACTCCTTGAGGTCTTGGGCAAGCCACTTAACCCTCCACTGCCCATGTTCCCTGTAAGTATTAGTGTATGTGTCTCATATCCCCTCGTGTTAAATGTATCCCCCTATTGACCGCTTTGACCCGGTGAAAAGCGGGATATAAATACAGCTAAATAAATAAATAAGGTAAATAAACCTCCTGGTTCAGATGAAAAGGTGAGACCACTTTAGGCATAAAGTGTGGATTAGTCCTGAGGACTACCTTGTCATGATGGAACCTTGTATAAGGAGGATTAGCCACCAAGGCTTGCAGCTCACTGATGCGGCGAGCTGAAATGACTGCAATGAGAAAAAAAACCTTCCAGGAAAGAAATTTCAAGGAGGTAGTGGCTAAGGGTTCAAAAGGTGGCTGCATAAGCTGGCCAAGAACCAAATTCAAGACCCATGCCACTGGAGGTGGTCTGATGGGAGGTTTAGTCAAAAGAAGGCCTCTCATGAATCTTGCTATAAGAGGATGAGAGGAAATAGGTTGTCCATGGAGAGGTTTAAGGGATGCTGCAATAGCACTCAAATTGACTCTTACTGAATTTGTTTTAAGGCCTGCATGGGATAAATGCAGCAAATACTCTAGTAAAGAATTCAGAGGTATTGCAAGAGGGTTAAGACCCTTCTCTGCACACCAAATGGTAAACCTTTTCCATTTAAAAGCATAGGAACGTCTAGTGGAAGGCTTTCTGGAAGCATGAAGGATATCCTGCACTTGCTGAGAAAGATGCAAATCTTGAAGGTCTAGGCCTTCAGCAACCAGGTTCTGAGGTGAAGAGACTGGGGATTTGGGTGCCACAATGTTCCCTCCTCCTGGGACAGGAGGTCTGGAGCAGATCCCAAGTCCAGGGAGGGAGCTTGGGAGAGATGCAGAAGTAGAGGGTACCACACTTGGCGTGGCCAATGTGGTGCTATGAGGATCATATACCCCTTGTCTCTCTGAAGTTTGAAGAGTGTCTTGGGAATTAGGGGAATGGGTGGAAAGGCATAGAGGAAGTCTTGCCCCCAATGAAGGAGGAAGGCATCCCTGGCCTGAACTCCCTGACACGGAATCCTGGAACAGAACCGGGGAAGTTCGGCATTCCACGGACTTGCAAAGAGGTCTATGTCTGGGGTTCCCCAAATTCGGAAGATTCTGGCTATCTGGTCCCCATGGAGGGACCATTCGTGTGGGAGCAGAACTCGACTGAGTCTGTCTGCCCAAGAGTTTTGAACCCCTGGAAGATACACTGCCATGAGATGAATTTGATGCTCTCTGGCGAAGGCCCACAATCTCAGAGCTTCGTTGCAAAGCGACAGAGAGCCAGTCCCGCCCTGCTTGTTCACGTAGAACATGGCTACTTGGTTGTCCGTGTGGATGAGGACTGTCTTGTAGCTGAGCAGGGTATGGAAGACTCAGAGCTAGAAAAATTGCTCTGAGCTCTAAGAGGTTGATATGTAGAGATGTCTCCTCTAGAGACCAAATGCCTTGAGTGGAGAGATCTTGAAGATGAGCTCCAACCTCTTGGAGAGGCATCTGTTGTAAGGGTTGCTTGGGGTAACACCTGTTGAAAGGGGGACCCCAGCAACAGATTTTGAGTGGACTTCCACCACTTGAGGGACCAAAAGGCGACTGGAGGTTGCTATTTTGTCTGACAGGCAACCTGATGCCTGGGTTCATTGGGTGGACAGAGTCCACTGAGCTGCCCTCATGTGAAGGCGAGTGTAAGGAACCACATGCACAGTGGATGCCATGTGGCTTAAGAGTTGTAACATCTCTCGAGCAGTTAAATGGGATTTTAACTGAATTTGTGAGGCTAACTGCACCAAGCGTAGGCAACGGGCCTGGGGAAGATAGGCCCTTGCAGTTGTGGTATCCAGCAAGGCCCCTATGAACTCTAGGGACTGAGTAGGGGTGAGATGGGATTTTGGAAAGTTTATTACAAGTCCCAGATACTTACGGCTTGTGCAGGTTAGAGAAGTCTGTGCCTCTGACTGGGATGGAGCTTGGATGAGCCAGTCGTCCAGATATGGGAATACGAATATCCCTAGAGTGCGTAGAAATGCAGCTACTACTGCCATGCATTTTGTGAACACCCTTGGTGCAGAGGCCAGACCGAAAGGAAGCACTCTGTATTGATAGTGCTTCCCTTGATAAAGGAACCGAAGGAACCTTCTGTGTGTTGGATGGATGAGGACATGGGTGTACGCATCCTTGAGGTCTAGAGAGCAAAGCCAATCCTGACTCTGAAGGTATGGAAGGAGAGTACCGAGAGAAATCATCTTGAATTTCTCCTTGCATAGAAACTTGTTCAATTCTTTGAGATCTAATATGGGTCTGTAGCCCCCTGTTTTCTTTGGGATAAGAAAGTAGGGGGAGTAGAACCCTGGGCCCTGTTGAAGAAGGGGTACTTCTTCTACTGCCCCTTGGGCAAGAAGGGTAGTAATCTCCTGACCCAGCAGGCCGAGGAGAGATGTTTGAGAATTGAACTGTCTCACCATGGTGTGAGGAGGAAGGTTTAAGAAATGAAGCTTGTACCCCTCCCTTATGATGGAGAGGGTCCATTGCTCTGCTGTAATTTGTTTCCATCTGGGAGCAAAGTAAGCCAACCTTCCTGTAATGGTGAGAGGCTCTGGATGTTCTAGAGCCAGAAAGGCTAAGCTCTCTAGTTGTAAGTCAAAGGCCCTGAGGAGGCTGAGGCTGTTGGGCCGTAGCAGTCCTAGCAGCCTTAGGCTTGGCCTGTTTCGGTTGTTGCTGTCTCTTTGTAGCAAAACGACCTGCAGAAGATGACTGCTGACCATAAGCAGAATAATATTTCCCTTTTTTGGGAAAAAATCCCTTTTTAAACAACCTTTTCTTAAAGGGAACAGAAGTAGACTTTGAAAGTCTATCTAAAGCAGAATTTCCAGCATCCATTTGGGTGGCCTTTGCTTGCCAATCTTTGCCAAAAAGGTTTTCACCTGTACAAGGAAGATTTCCTAGTCCATCTTGAACCCAAGGTTCCAAATCAGAAGCTTGTAACCAAGCAACTCTGCGTGCACCTATGGCAATGGCCGAGGCTCTGCTGGCACCTTCAAAAGAGTCAAAGGCTGCACGGTTGGAAAACTTGGAAATATCCTGGGCATGTTTGAGCCAGGTGAGGAATTCTTCCCTTTTATCTTCTGAAATAAAAGGAGATAAAGTTTGCAGGTGATCTGTAACTTCTTTTAGAAACATCCCCATATAGAGACTATAGGAGTTGATTCTGGCAACAAGCATACTAGCCTGGAAAATTCTCCTGCCAAAGGCATGTAAGGTTCTGCATTCTCTTCCTGGAGGAGCAGAAGAGTGCCTTTTTGTACTCTATCTTCTTCATAGCAGACTCCACCACAATGGAGTGGTGAGGAAGCTGAGTCTTATGGAAGCCAGGACAAGGAGGAACACGATACATGGTGTCCAACCTGCGAGAATGAGGGGAAGTGGTGAGAGGAGTCTCCCATATGCCCAACATGTGATCATCAAGAATCTCATGTATTGGTAAAGTGGCTGCCTCTTTAGGAGCCTTAGGATATTGTAAAATATCTAATTTTTTGGCTCTAGGCACTGTCTCAGGGGCCACTGAGATGGAAGGGCCCCTGGCCACTTCCCTAATGAAGTCTTGAAAAGACAAGTCTTCAGGAGGAGACATTCTCCTTTTTGGAGAAGAGGGCTCCTGAGGATGAATCACCGATGCTTCGACAGAGACCTCTGATTCATCAGAGTCTTCAGAGGAATCGAAGTATCGCCTGTCCGGATGCTCCTGCAGAGCCCGATACGCGTACCGGGTGGTATCGACATCGGGAGTGATCGGTACCGGTTCGGTACCGATGGGCATCACAGAACAGTGTACCGCTACAGTCGACACCTAAGCGGATGTCGATGCAATCGGTACCGGCACCGGAACCGATGTCGGTACCGGTGCTGGAGTCGGTACCGGCAACGGAGTTTGTTGCAGTACGAAAGGCGTCGCAGCTTGTATGAATGCTGTGATGGCACGCTGCATGGTCAGGATATTCTGATCCATTGACGCAACCAATGTCTATGTCGGTACCAGTGGGAACCACCGGTACCACAGAACATTGCCCAGCCATCGATGTCAACCTGTGACCCCATAGATAAAGCTTTGGAAGCCGGAGCCTCCCGCCGGGGTAATTTTGCCGGTGCGGATTCCTCGAGGGCAAGCCCGGAGGCATCTTGATACTTAGAGGGAGATCTACCCTTCGAGGACTGGCTGGATTTAAGTTTGGTTACCTGAGATCCATGTGAGGAAGAAGCAGCCCTGGAAGACGTCGATGCAACTGAAGCTGCATCTGAGGGAAACAGGGTATTGAGCTTAGCTGCTCGATTCTGTAGACCTCTCTTAGACATCATGGAGCAGGACTCACAATCCGCAATGGAGTGGTCAGGACCTAAACATTTTAGACACCATTCATGGGTGTCAGTGACAGAAATAGTGCCGCTGCACTTCGTGCATTTTTTAAACCCTGAGGCGGGCTTTTCCATGAGGAAAAATTTCCTAGGCCTATGGCCAAAGCAGAAAATGCACTGAAGTGAGAAAAACCAGTAGTTTTTTTTTGTTTTTTTTAGAATAAAGAAGGAAAAGACTGACAGTACCGGTCCAGCGTCGAGAAGGCAGACGCGCGACCAAAGAAATAAAATAAAATAAAGAAATTCTTCAGCGGTGACAGGAACACGACCTGCTGGCTCCGCGGAAAAGAAGAACTGGAGAGAGGCGGTTAGGAAAGGCGGGAAGGCAGCGCACAGGCACTGTGGGATGCTCCCAAAAGCTTTCCTTTTGGATGCTGGGGAGCGTTCCCGCCAAGGCTCTGTCCGTACCCATATGTGAAGACTCATTCCTGCTTGTTCCTGGAGATAATGGGTTACGTTGGGAGTATTAGATGCATGTCAGTTTCCGAAGTGATCCAAAAAGAGAAAAGTTTTTAGAACTTTCCTAAATACTGAAAGGTCTGAAGTTGCTCTAAGCTTATCTGGGAGTTTATTCCATAGGACTGGGGTTGCAAATGTAAAAGCTATTTCTGGTGATGACGTTTTGTCTTGCAGAACTCAGAAAAGACTACCAGCTGGTAATCTGGTACTGCTTTGAGAGTGGAAAGGAAGGAAGGAGATAACTTTCAAATTAATTAAAAACATATCATTAGTAGTTTATATTTAATTCGGCTGTGTATGGGGAGCCAGTGGAGTTTATAAAGGATTGGGGTTGTGTGTTCAGTAATGCTAGCCTTGAGTATAATGCGTGCCTCCATGTTTTGAGCTACTTGAAGGCCGTGTAATGCTTGTTTGGGTAGTCCATTTAGATTGCTATTACAATAGTCAAAGTGAAGGAGCACTATTGCTTGAAGGACAGATCTAAAGTCGTATTCTGGTGGTAGTGGACGTAATTGTTGCATTAGTCTTATTATAAATGGTTCTGGTGGTTAAGGTTGTGTGTGTAGTTTGGTTGAACATTTTGTCTATTATGATTCCAAGATATTTAGCTTCATTTTTTACTTCTAAAGTAGCATCTTTCAACTTAATATTAGAAGGAGGGTTGAAGTCGTTTTCTAGAAATAAATAAAACCTATTTTTTTATAGTTAATATTGAGTTTGTGGGTTTTTAACCAATTTGATATTTCATTGAAGCAGGATGATGGGTTCAAAGTTGGGATTTGTTATAGTAAAGGGCAGATATAGCATTATGTCATCAGCACATATGGAGTAGCTGACTTGAATTTATTGATAACTGAGTACAATGGCTGGAAGTATATATTAAATAGTAGAGCAGAAAGGGTTGAACCTTGTGGTAGCCCTTGTTGATCGTAGGTGTCAGAAGTCAGTTGGTCAATTTTGACTTGCTGTGATCAGATAGGATTTGAACCACTTGAGCGTGGTACCATGAATGCCTATTTGCTGTAACCAGTAAAGGAGAATGTTATGGCAAATGAAATTGAAAGCCAAAGTGATATTTAAGATGAGTATGAATGCAGCTTTAAGGTTTTCAATGCCTTTTAAAATGTTGTTAAATAGTGTCAGTAATAGTGTTTGTGCGATGTGGTCTGCATCCATATTGATGTTTAATCGAGACGGATGTTAAGGTCAATATGGTCTTGTAATTGGACATGTACCATCTTTTCAATTATTTTTGCAAGAAATGGGAGGCTGGATATTGGTTTATATGATTTTGGGCATAGCTTGTCCATTGATTTGTTTGAGGATGGGACGTATAATAGCTTTTTTTTTTTTTTTTTAAATCTTTGGGGATGTAGCCTTGTGAGAGATGTGTTGACCATTTTAAGTATAATTGGTGCAGTGAGTTCAGGGGTGGCCTTTATCCAACAGGACAGGGATCAAGGCCTAATGCTGTAGTGTTTAAGCCAGTTATATTCTTGAGGTGGTCAATAGATATTTGATACTTTCGAGATACTTCTTAGTAACCTGGATTGGCCACTATCAGAGATAGGATGCTGGCCTTGATAGACCTTTGATTTGACCAAGAATGGCTTATATAGTGTCTTATGTAAAACTGCTTGCCCCATTGTTCAATGGACCCAAACTATCCTAATAATTTGCAATCCAAAAATGAACCTTAACGGGTGACTAAATCAAACAAACCAAACTTTTTGCTATGTGCATCCTTACTAATTAGACTGTGAATATAGTGTATAATTTCATTCCTTTATATTTTATCCTTTTTCAGCAGTGTGTCATATTGTGAACCACTGTGCTCTTGCACAAGGCGGGTTAGAAAAATCAAACTGAATGACATCCAAGCTAACCCACTCCACCTCTTCAGATATTAACCAGGCTTCTAAGCATCTAGGAGCAATTGATGTGCAAAAAGCGTAGTTACTCACCAGGTGTTCTCCAGGGACAGCAGGAATCAGTCCTCACATATGGGTGATGTTGACACCGACTGAGCCCTCGTGGAAGCATTTCACCAGCTTTCAAAAAAAAAAGCCTGTGGGAGATGCCACCACATATGCATGATCACCTTCCCACCCAAGGGTGCCATCTTAGATGAGATATCTAGAGCCAACAAAGAAAGATGGCCAAAATTGTACAGCAACTCCAAGTGGAGGAGGGAGAATTGTGAGGACTGATTCCTGCTGTCCCTGGAGAACACCTATTACAGGTAAGTAACTACGCTTTCTCCAGGAACAAGCAGGAAGTCTGTCCTCACATGTGGGACTTTAACTACAGGCTACCAGGAACCTGCAGAAAAAACATGGCCCAGCTGTGAGCAGCTGCAAGTAAATCTGAGGACAGAGGACCCCAGTGTCCAGGAAGAATTATGACTGCAGTAGCCTGAACCAGAAGGGTCGGAGGGCAGGAGCTGCCTGAACTATGACTAGATTATGGGGTATGGCCTGGCCGAAGGCACTGTCCAATCAGGACTCCCTCTCCAGGCAGTAGTGAGCTACAAAACTGTGGACTGAGGACCAGATGGCGGCCCAGCAGATGTCTGCCATGGGAACAGAGTGTATGCTCACAACTGAGGTTGCCTTAGCCCTGATGACATGCGCTATGACACGGCACTCAAGTGATAGCCAAACCTAATTGTGGGTGAAGGCAATGCACACTGCCACCCAGATGGACAGGATCTGCTTGGTGACAGCCTCCCCCAGTTGAATGGGGTCATATGAAACGAAAAGCTGTTAGGCTTTGCGGTGGCCCAGAGTATGCTGCATGTAGAAGGAGAGGGCCCTTTTGAAGTCCAAAGTATGGAGAACAGCCACCGCTTTGCCAGCATGGGGCAGTGGAAAGAAGGTAGGGAGCACCACCTTTTGGTTGAGGTGAAAGGCAGATACCACCTTTGGAAGGAATTTAGGATGTGTGCGAAGCATGACCCTGATTCTTGTAGGACATGGTGTAGGGTGGCTTGGCCACCAAAGCCTGAAGCTCACTGGCTCTGCAGGCGGAGGTGAGTGCCACCAGCAATACCACCTTCCAAGATAAATAATGCAAATGGCAGGTAACCAAGTGTTCCAAGGGCGGCTTGGTAACCTGTGTCAGAACCACACTGAGATCCCATTCCTCCAGAGACGGCTGGATGGGAGGTTTAGAGAGTAGTAACACCCGCACCCGCACCAGCTAACACCCGCACTCCCAACAAACCAAATTGGATAATGGGTGATTTCAATCTCCCATCGCTACACCAAAACCACGCAAATGCGTTCCTTGATGCAATGGAAAACCTGGGTCTTAAACAAATCATAAATGAACCCACACATACAAAAGGGAACATTCTGGACATGGTTTTTGTGCCACATCCAGTTAAGGACAAAAGCCACAATCTGCCAACATCAGTCGTGGATGTACCCTGGTCCGACCACAAATTGATCATTATCCAGATTCCCAGCAACAATGACCAGCTGAACAGAAGCCAACCCACGAACATCACCTCTCGAACTTCCACTAGATGCTTCCGCCCCTTCGATAGGGAACTCATCCTTTCGGAGACCCCATCACTCATCAACAAAACACCTGACCTTGATGAACTAATCTCTTGCTGGAATTCCAGCCTGCTTGCCATCTCACAACACCCAAACCCTAAAAATACAGCAAGAGCGAAAAGAAGATCCTCCCCCTGGTTCTCTCCTGAGCTACGCGCTTCCCTCATGCAACTACGTAGACTCGAACGCCGATGGCGCCGATCACGCTCACCGGAAGATCAGACCGCATACCTAACCCACCTTGCAATACATCGAGAAACAATCTCTACCAGAATGAGACAATATCACACTGACACCCTAAAGAGGTCATTGAATAAACCTCGTGACCTCTTCAATTTGGTCAAATCCCTCTCAAAGGAACCATCACCCGAGCAACACATCAACATACACCCACAAGAATTCGCTGATTATCTGCAATCCAAGATTGTACAAACTAACAAGGTCTCAGCAGTCCAATATCAAGAACCGGCGGACCTCTCTCCACTTAACTTTTTTTCCACACCATCCAATAAATGTATTGAGAACACCATAGCATCACTCAACACCTCCACTGCACAGACCGACCCATGTCCAGCTTTTTGGATCAAGGAGCTACGTGATGTGCTCAGTCCTGTCATCGCAAATATAATGAAACTCTCCTTTACAACAGGCTATTTTCCCACTTCACTCAAGCAGACTTCCATTAGGCCATTACTGAAAAACCCCAAACTGGACCCCCAAAGGGTTGACTCCTATCGACCAATAGCTAGCATCCCCATCTTAGCCAAAATAATTGAGAAAGAAGCACAACGGCAAATTCAAGATCACATAGACTCTGTTGCTCCCCTAGATAACTGCCAACATGGGTTCAGAGAACATCATGGGGTTGAGACACTACTTACTGGTCTATTCAACAATATCATCACAGGAATTGACAACATCCATCAAGGTTTTGTCCTCATTTTCCTAGACATCGCCGCGGCATTTGACTCCGTGAGTCACGAAATCCTCCTTGGAAGACTAAAAGAAAAGGGTGTCTGCAACAATGCACTAAAATGGTGTAAGTCTTATCTGGACGATAGATGGCAATATGTGAAGTCTGGATCAGAAGAGTCTAGCCACTTCCATCAAAAACAAGGGGTACCTCAAGGATCCTCATTATCCTCCTTACTCTTCAATATCTACATGCAGCCCATATGCAATATCATAAGATCATTCAACGTAAACTGCATGATATATGCAGATGACATTCTTTTATACATGCCTTTCTCCACAACCCACATGGACCTGACCCCACTCACAGATTGTTTCAATGCAGTTTCAACATGGCTCCAGACACAGAACCTACGTATCCAGCATAAAAAAACAGAGGTCCTTTTCATCTCCAGAGACTCCAACTTTACGCCCCCGTCCCACGTCAGTGTCAAGGAAGCTGA
Source organism: Ichthyophis bannanicus (assembly GCA_033557465.1). Classification (NCBI taxonomy): domain Eukaryota; kingdom Metazoa; phylum Chordata; class Amphibia; order Gymnophiona; family Ichthyophiidae; genus Ichthyophis; species Ichthyophis bannanicus. Next base: position 1,333,536,153 of record CM066033.1, read on the forward strand.
TTTGCAAACTAAAGATGCAATAAAATATTTGGGAGTTACCCTGGACCAACATCTAGACATGAAACGCCACATAAGCAGCGTAGTCAAAGCCATCTACTTCAAAATCCGCTCCCTCAAACACCTACGCTCCCTGCTGGACCCAGACGATTTCCGTACCATATATCAAGCGCTGATACTGCCGCATTTTGACTTTGCAAATGCCATCTTACAAGGTCTCCCCCAATCCACACTAACCTCCTTACAGTTGGCCATGAATGCCGCAGCTAGGGTCCTCTACAGTGCATCCAGAAACGACCACGTGACTCCTATTCTCAAACAACTGCACTGGCTACCAATTCACGGGAGAATCACCTTCAAATCCCTTTTATTAGCATTTAAGGCAATCAAAGGCACCTCATCCCTCTCACTCACGAATCTAATCCACATGGTCCCCCCCAACAGATCAAGAAGAACATCAGCTGTAAACTTGCTAGCTATACCAAAGGCTTCGACAAAGTCCAACACGAACACCACAAACAGGGCATTCAGTTTTTATGTCCCAAAATGCTGGAACACCCTACCCCCCAACATTAGAGCCATTACCAATCTATATCAGTTCAGGAAGGCTCTCAAAACATACCTTTTCTGCCAATACTTCCCAGACAGCAACTGAACTAGATATCCCCTCCAAGAAATGACCCAATCTAGAAATGCCCTCACACTGCAGTGTAGATAGATTATGCATATAGTTAACCCAGTTATCCAAGTTTGTACTCCTGTTCAATGTAAAACCTGACAGTTTGTCGTTATGGTCGTTGTTATGATGTAAACCGCGCTGATTCTAAATAGCGCGGTATATAAGAAACTGTAATAAATAAATAAATAGTAATCCCTGCATGAATCGGGTAATGAGGGGCTGCACAGAAAGAGGCTTGCCTTCTATGGAGTGATGGTTCGTGGAGAGCACACTCAGGTGTACTCTGACAGAGTTGAACTTGAGCCCGGTCTGCAAGAGGTAGAGCAAGTATTGCAGCACTATATGCACTGGGCAGGAGAACAGATCTAATCATTGCTCCATACATCATACCAAAAATTTGCATCTCATGAAGGCCAGGACAACTTCTTCCATCTCCCTGGGAAGGTTGAGGGATGCTAGGGAGACCTGTTCAGCAGTCATGCCATTAATGACAGGGACCCCAGGTTGGGGTGGAGGAGTGAACTCTCCTCCTGGATCAGCAGTCCTGGGGAACTTCCCAGAGGGACTGGAAACTCCGTCAAGAGGTGGAGTAACAGGGGAAACCAAGGCTGTCTGGACCACCAGGATCATGGAAGCCTTGTCCTGCTAGACCTTGAAGAGGGTCCACATGATTAGTGACATGGGAGGGAAGGCATACAGAAGGCCCTCCCACGAGATGAGGAAGGCGTCCGTGTTATCTGGGACGGATGTGGTTCGGGACAGCAGAAGTGGGGCAGCTGGGTGTTGGCTGGACTGGTAAAGAGGTCCAGACAAGGGGTTCCCCATTGTCAGAATAGCTGCTGCGCACTCTGGGGTCTAGGCACCACTTGTGTGGCTGAAGGACCCTGCTCAGTCTGTCTGCTAGGGCACGGTCCTGGCCTGGAAGGTATACCACCCAGAGCATTCCCTGACTGATCAAGTATAAGCAGAGGGCTACTGCCTCCTGGCAGAGGTGGCGAGACCATGAGCTCCCCTGTTTGTTCAGGTAGAACATTGTGATCTGGTTGTCCATTTGGACCAGCACCAACTGATGTTGCAGGCGGTGTTGGAAGGCCCTGATTGCCAGAAAAATAGCTCTGAGCTCCAGCATGTTGATCTGTTATTGGCTCTCCAAGAGACCAGTTGCCCTGCATTCACAGTTTGTCATAGTGGGCACCCCAGCCCTGTGGGGAGGCATCTGTGGTGAGGATTCTCTGGGGGTTTGGGTGTTGAAAAGGCATGTCCTTCTGCAAGTGCTGTGCATTCTGCCACCAGTTGAGTGGTTCTGCTAGTTGACAGGACAGAGACCCTGGTTCCAGAATCTGCCTGTGGCCTGAGTCCACTGTGAGCGGAGGCACCACTGAGCTGCCCTCATGTGGAGGAGGGTGTGGGTGACTGTGGAAGCCATGTGGCTGAGCAGACAAAGCATGGACCATGCTGACACGGCGTGATGGGGCTACACCTTGGTGGTCAGGGCCCCGAGGTGATCCTCCCTGTCCAGGGGGAGGAAGGCCCTGGCTTGGAGGGTGTCTAGGCAAGCCCCTATGAACTCCAGGTCCTGTGTTGGAGTGAGGTTGGCTTTGGGGTGGTTTATCACAAACTGCAGATGTTACAGAACCTTGATGGTGCGGGCCGTGGCCTATTGCACCTCTGAGGCCATGACTCCTTTTACTAGCCAGCCGCCCAGGTATGGGAAGACAAAGGCCCCTTGGAGACTGAGGCAGGCAGCTACTACTACTAGGCATTTGGTGAAGACTCTTGGTGTGGAGGCTAGTCTGAAGTGTAGTACACTGTGTATTGGTAGTGATTGCCCCCGACCATGAACTTTAGGTACTGCCTGTGACTGGGATGAATAAGGATGTGGGTATAAACATCCTTTAGGTCCAAGGAACATAGCTAATCTCCCTGCTGGAGGTAGGGCAGCAATATTCCAAGGGAGAGCATTTTGAACTTCCCCTGCACCAGGAATTTGTTCAGGATTTTCAAGTCCAGGATGGGCCTTAGGCCTCCTGTTCTTTTTGGGACCAGAAAGTACCTGGAGTATAACCCTTTTCTTTTGAGGTGGTGTGGTATGGGCTCCACAGCCCTGTCCCTGAGAAGGCCTACAAGTTCCTGCAGTAGCAGGGCTTGGTGCAGGAGAGTTCGAGGGGGCTCTCCTGGAAAGAAAGGGGGAAGCATCTGGTCCAGATGGAGGTAACCTTCCCTGACCACCTGAAATGCCCAGGAGTCTGTGGTGATGGCAGCCCACTGGTGGGCAAAATCAATCAGGTGCCTCCCCCTCCTCCCGTCAGTAGCTGGTCCCCCATACTCTGGGAGTCAATGCCCTGACCCAGTCTGGGCTGGAGCTGCTATCTGGGGCTTGGTGCCCTTAGGCTTACAGCCCTTAGGCTTACATGGGTCCTGGACTGCTCCCTTGCCCTGATGACCCTGCTGAGGGGCAGGGGGGGGGCCTGGTGTGGGGGATAGGCCAACCTTACCGATGTTTTCTTGTGGAAGGGAGGCCTTTTCCCCTATTGTTTCTTTCTGAGGTCTTCCCCGAGAGTTGAGTCCTGGTGACATATTCTGTCTCTCTCTCAGCTGCCTTGTCCTTCATTGGCTTGCCAAAGAGGTTTTCACTGAGGCAAGGGACATGGAGGACTTTTTCATTGACCCATTTCTTGAAGTCTGATGCCTGGAGCCAAGCCTGGTGTATTACAGCAATGCCTGCGGCAGCCACCCTTGCATTGGACTCTAAGCAGTCATAGGCTGCTCGAGGCAAACACTTCCAGACCCTCAAAGTCTGTCAGGGAGTGCTTGAAGCATTGGAGATGGTCCCTGTTGAGACCTGCCAAAGCCCCCACCCCCATGTTCCTTGGTTAGGTCTCAGAGCTACATGTCGATATACAGCTGGTATGCTTGTATAAGGCATGCTAGCATTGAGCCCTGGTAACATTTATGCCTGAGGGTGTTGAGGGCACAGAACTACCTGCCCGGGGGGCACGGAATAGTGAGTCTTTGGGCTTTTCTGTTGATGCATGGCCAACTCGACCACCATGGAGGTGTGAGGGAGTTGCGCCTTCCTGAAGCCAGGTCCTCGGACTCTGTACATAGCGTCCAGGCGTCAGCTAACAATTGCCACTGATGTTGGTGTTTCCCATATTCAGAGAAGGAGGTGCCTGAGGATGGAGGGGACGGGGACCTCTGGGTGGGGCCTTGTTTTGAAGGATTTCAGCTTCCTCCATGTGGGGGTCCTCTGACTGTGGAGAGGAACAGAGCCTTTGCCATGTCCCAAACAAACTCAAAGAATGAGGTGTCCTCAGGTGGGGACTGGTACTTCAATGCTGGTGGGGATGGGTCCAAGGGGAGGTCACGGTGTGCTTGTGTCTCCAGGGAAGCCTCGTCCTGACTCCCAGTCTAAGTAGTCTGTCAAGGACTCAAAACCCGACAACTGTAGGGGTGTCATTGGATCCAGCCTTTGATGGACCATGGCTAAGGCTTGGCCGGAGCCAGAGGCACTTTCAGGGGAGAATCACACTTCCCAGGACTGGAAGCAGGATAGAGACCCTCACTGAGGATCGACTCAAGGCATGAGGCTCTCAAGGATTTCTTTGGCAGCCTGGGGAGTCCTCAGTATCTAGGTCCCTGTGGACTCGGCATGCACCAGCAGGGCTGGGCATCGACACTTGCTGTGAGGCAAGGAATGCAGAAACATCCTGGCTTCCTACTCAGGGGTTGCAGTCTTCGACAAAGATGCCAGGGTGATCAGTTCGGGTGTTGAGAAGGAGAGTGAGTCCTCCACAGGAGGTCAGAATTCTGTCATCGTTGGCCTTGGCCTCTGTCCTTGGTACCTTGGCCAGCTGCTCCAACTCCTCGGAGACCCTCCTCCAGGGGCTGTGGGCCCTCACATGGGACTTGACAAGCATGTCCCTTTCTCAGGAAGAGATCCTCAAAGATTTTTCTTACTCTCTAGCTCTGGGGAACCCTTCTCGGCATGTCCCCATGCTTACTTGGGCACTGCAGAGCTTTATGCAACTGAGGATCCATGCGGGTCCTTACAGTGGGTGGCTACCAGGGCCGAATCTGACCTGTGGAAGATGTCATCCTGCTTCTGCCAGTGACTCTGGATGGCCTTAGCGGACATCTTTTTGCACAGGGAGCATGCCTCATGTGTCTCAGTGAGAGACATGTTCCTGGAGCACTGATCACATTTTTTAAACCCAGTGGCCTTTGGGGCAAAAAGGGCCCCAGTGAGATCGAAGACTATTTAACATTTTTTATATAACATTTTTCTCCAATTCAAAACGATTTACAGTGAACAAAAGTAACGGTGTGTTTACAGCTATTTTACATGGAACAAAAACAGTTTTAACAATGGTTGAACATTTAACATTTAGATGCAGTCAGCAGTTAGAAAAAGCACGAAACTGCACTGGATAGAAAAAAAACTAAACAAACAAGTTCCAAGTCCCAAGGCTAAAGTGACGGGGCTCAGAGTCGGGAAAGGGTCCAGTGTTAACTGGAGAACACACAGAAGTGCACAAGAAAATTAATTTTCTTCTGGAGAAGAAAGACGAACATCTGTAGGGCTCTGTGGAAAAAGGGAGACTGAGTAAGATGGCACCCTTGAGTGGGAAGGGGACCATGCATGCATGGTGGCATCTCCAAAAGGCTTTCTTTGAAAGCTGGGAAGATCCTTCCGCGAGGGCTCCGTCAGCATCAACGTCACCCATATGCAAGGACAGACTTCTTGTTTGTTCCTGGAGAATAAATTAGACCAGAGGAAAAAATTCAGGCCTTCGCCTTTTTCATAAAAAGACACTCAGTTCAAATTTGATATTCAAAATCGCGAAGTCAAACTCCATCACCCCCTCCCCTTTAATTCCAAAACTCAAAAGAATTTGCTTTTATTTAAAAATCTCAATATTTAAAAACAAATATAGGGAGACCATGAAGGCTGTCCTCTGGGGAGAGATCATAGCTTATACAGGCAGGCAGCTTCGCCTTCTCAATGTCTGCATGATTAGGCTAAACAGGTAGTGTTAGAAAACCAGTGTCATGAGAAATATCCTACAATAGCATCCAGGACACAGCTGTTAAAGACACAGGCAGCCCTGAAAGACAATACAACGGGCAAAGAAAACAATGATGCTATGGAGATAAAACAGATTGGCTCTTAGCTAAGTGTCTTAAAGGAGGAAGGGGGTCAAATGATAGTGGCCTTGTGAGACCAGAAGGGCAGGCTGCATAAAGACTCTGCAGGCATAGCATGGCTCCTCAGGGCTTTTTACTGGGATTTGTTTGGGGTGAAAAGGCCCCCCAGGCTGGCATTTCAACTTACTTGCAGGACCTGTCACTCCCTCGGCTTACTGAACAGCAGGCAGCAGCACTTGGAGCACCTATAACAGCAGAGGAAGTACAGCTAGGTATTAAAAGATCTCAATGCTGTAAAACACCTGGCACAGATGGTTGAAGAGCTGAATTTTACAAATTAATGACAAACATGGTCACTCCACCATTGGTGGACATGTATCAGGGGAGAGTGGAATATGAAAGAATAACTTGGGGGGTGTGTGTGTAAATCTGGCCTTTAATACCTTGCTCCCAAAGCTGGGGGAAGGACCTTCTACAGAGTGCATCTTATCGATCTCTCTCCTTAATTTTGATCTTAAGTTAAAAGCAAAACTCCTCGCAGACTGGCTGGCACCTTTACTCCCTTCCCTGATACAGGAATGTCAAGTATTTTTTATTTAACCAGTTTTCTATACCAAATGCTCGAAGCTTAGCCAACAAACTTCCGGACCTGGAAGCCCTAATGGTGGAAAAGGACTTGGATATTGTGGCCATTACAGAAACATGATTTAATGAATTGCATGATTGGGATATAGTCATACCTGGCTATAATCAATTCAGAAGAGACAGAGAAAATGGAAAAGGGGAGGAGTAGCCTTGTATGTCAAAAGCAATATTAAAGCTATTGAAATGCAGGGTGCATGGGGAAAAGAAAAAGCGCTCTGGATCATGTTGGAAAGAGGAGATGGCACTGTCATCCATACTGCTGTAATCTACAGACCGACTCAAATTGAAGAGATAGATAACGAACTGATTATAGATACTGCCAAGATAGCAACAAAGGGGGAAACAATCATATTGGGTGACTTTAATCTACCCGATGTGGATTGGATTACTTCTTCTGCAAATCTGGAAAGAAGCAAAAAAGTTGTGGACGCTATCCAAAATGCATTACTTAGACAAATGGTGATGGAACCAACCAGGGAAAGTTCAACGCTGGATTTGGTGCTCACCAACAGTGATAGCGTGTCTAATGTCTGGGCGAGTGCCCCTGTGAGCAACAGTGATCATCACATGGTGTGGTTTGAGATAAAACCCAAGGTGCAATCCAATCATAGCAAGCTCAAAGTCCTAAACTTCAAAAACACTGACTTCAATAAAATGGCCGAGTACCTAAAGGAGGAGCTGACAGGGTGGAAGGGGATAAGGGAAGTGGAATTGCAATGGGCTAAACTAAAAGGGGCAACAGATAAATATGTAAGAAAAGTAAATAAAAACAAGAGGAGAAGGAAACCTATTTGGTTTTCCAAAGTGGCTGCTCAAATAAGTGCAAAAAACACAGCTTTCGCAAAATTCAAAAGCTTGCAAACAGAACACAGAAATGAATACAGGATCAAACTCAAGGAGACAAAAAGAGAAGTAAGGATAGCAAAATCAAAGGCAGAGGAAAAGATGGCTAAAGATGTTAAGTGCGGTGATAAAACTTTCTTCAGTATATTCGGGAAAGGAGGAAGATCAGAGGTGGAATTGCAGGACTCAGAAGTGCTGGAAACTGACTCGTGGAAAATGACATTGATAAAGCGAAATTACTAAACAAATACTTCTGCTCTGTTTTTACTAAAGAAAATCCTGGAGAAGGACCACCTGCGACTCCCAAATAATAAAAATGGGAATGAGGTAGAAACCACACCATTCAGAGAATGAGGTTTTAGAACAACTTGCAAAACTGAAAGTGGACAAGGCCATGGGACTGGATGGGATACATCCCAGGATACTGAAAGAGCTCAGAGAGGTTCTTGCAGGGCCGTTAAAGGATGTTTTCAAAAGATCCTTGGAAACAGGAGAGGTTCCTCAGGACTGGAGAATGGCTGACATCGTACCTCTACACAAAAGTGGTGACAGGGAAGAAGTGTCAAACTACAGGCCCGTGAGCCTTATCTCGGTGGCAGGAAAAGTAATGGAGATGCTCCTGAAAGAGCGAATAGTGAACTTTCTCAAAACAAGTGGGTTACAGGATCCGAGGCAACATGGTTTTACTGAGTGATGATCTTGCCAGACAAATCTCATTGAGTTCTTTGACTGGGTGACCAGAGAAGTGGATCAAGGATATGCGATGGATATGTCATCTACCTGGTTTCAGCAAAGCCTTTGATACTGTCCCTCATAGGAGGCTTATCAATAAACTCAGTAGTTTGGGGATGGGTCCCAAGGTGGTAAACTGGATCAGAAATTGGTTGACTGACAGAAGGTGATAAATGGAGCCCACTCGGATGAAAGGAAGGTGATTAGCGGGGTGCCTCAGGGTTCAGTCCTAGGCCCGGCACTGTTCAATGTATTTGTGAGTGATATTGCTGAAGGACTGAATGGAAAAGTGTCTTTTTGCAGACGACATGAAAATGCAGAGATGAGGGTTTTGGATTTGTTAGGAAATGGGGAACATTCTGGGGAAAGGAGGGGCTCTTCCGAAGGGATGGGCTTCACCTTAACCGGGATGGAACCAGGCTGCTGGCATTAACCTTTAAAAAGGAGATAGAGCAGCTTTTAAACTAGATAATAGGGGAAAGCCGACAGTCGCCCAAGAGCGGATGGTTCGGAAGCACGTATCCTTGAAGGATACTACCAAAAGCAGAGGGGGTCCAAAAAAGAGTAAAGTAGCTCAAATGCCCTCGAGTATGGATCAGACAGAGCTTAAAGATCCCAAATTACCCATGTCTACCAATAGCCAAATTAATATGAATAAAATAAAGTCTCTAAAATGCTTGTATGCAAATGCTAGAAGTCTAAAAAATAATATGGGAGAGTTAGAATATATAGCACTAAATGAGAGGTTAGATATGATTGGAATATCAGAGACATGGTGGAAGGAGGACAACCAGTGGGACACTGATACCTGGGTACAAACTATATCGTAATGATAGAGCTGATCAAATTGGTGGAGGGGTTGCGCTCTATGTTAGAGAGAGCATTGAGTCGGAAAGGATTAAAGTTTTGCAGGAAACAAAATTTGCTGTAGAATCTCTATGGATTGAAATTCCATGTAAAAAGGGGAAGGCGATGGCAGTGGGGGTGTACTATCGACTGCCTGGCCAGAATGAACAAATGGATGATGAAATGCTCAAAGAAATCAAGGAAGCTAACAAAAGTTACAGCGCAGTAATAGATTTCAATTACTCCGATATCGACTGGTTCAGTGACACGTCATTGTGATAGGCGATGGCCTAGTATGTAGCAGAGCTAGGTCTGAAGCCCTTTTTCTCCTGCTTTAAAATGTTATTGCTGAAGCCCTTTTTCTCCTGCTTTAAAATGTTATTGCTGATTTTGGAAAATTGCAGAATGCTGTTAGCTGTTAGAAAGAAATTCCGTTCTATTCTGGATTGATAACATGTTCTGCTCTCCTGGAGATAAGAAAATTAAACCTTGGTACTGTTTATTGTTTAGGTAAGTCAGATGTCTCTTTCAGTAGAATGCCGCGCCACTGTATCTTTGCTGATTGTGCACTGACCTCGTAATTAGGATGAAAATATAGCAGAGAAACTGAACAGTGTAAGAATATTTTGTCTAGCATTATGAAGATTGTTTAGTGTTTTGAGCCAAGGCTAGAGATATGTCTTAACCTTGCTTTGTTTGGCCTCGCTTTGTTTTGCTTTTGTTAAGAATGCTTCTGATATGCCTTCCACTATCTTTGCAGAAGTAGCAAAATATACTGTAGTAAAAGTATTATGTTTAGTGTTATGTCTAATTGCTGACCCGTGGCTAGTAAGACCCAAGCAGGGGGAGCGAGTCCTGGGCCCGGTCAGAGATGTCTATTGGATGAGAGTAAGTGGGCCACTGTGGCCAATGAGGAGTTTTGCCTGTATTAGACTGGAGAAGAAAAGTATATAAACTGTCATTTTTCTGAGCTCTGGGCTCAGACATTTTGTATGCCAGTGCTGAGACTGTATATACAATAAAAGGGAGTTGAATCCTCGTCCATTGACTCCGGGTATTATTGGGGTTGCGGGCCCTTCGCTATTACATCATGACATGCTAGGGAGATAAAGATCCTAGATGAAATAAATGACTGCTTCTTGGAGCAGCTGGTTCATGAACTGACCAGAGGGGAAGCCATATTAGACCTAGTCCTTAGTGGAACACCAGATCTAGTGCAAGAGATAAGGGTGTTGAGGCCACTTGGCAATAGTGACCATAGCATGATCGCCTTTGATTTAATTAGTGGAGGAGGGATAGTAAGGAAATCCACAGTACTACCTTTTAACTTTTGAAAGGGAGACTATGATAAAATGAGGAAATTAGTTAAGAAAAATGCTAAAAGGAGCAGTTGCAAAGGTTAAAGACTTACATCAAGCTTGGGTGTTGTTGAAAAATACTATCTTGAAAGCCTAGTCCAGCTGTATTCCATGCTTTAAGAAAAGTGGAAGTCCAAAAAACTGCCAGCATGGTTTAAAGGTGAGGTCAGAGAGGATGTTGCCAAAAAAGCGTCTTTCAGGAAATGGAAAAAAGAGCCAAATGACGAAACCTGGAAATAGTACAAGCACTGGCAAGTCAAATGCAAGGCATTGATAAGGCAGGCAAAGGGAGAAATTGAGAAGAAGCTTGCTGCGGAAGCAAGAACGCAAAATAAAGACTTTTTCAAGTACATTCATAGTAAAAAACCTGTGAGAGTCAGTTGGTCCATTAGATGATAGAGGGGTTAAAGGGGCACTAAGAGGCGACAAGGCAATAGCAGAGAGACTGAATGAATTCTTTGCTTCGGTCTTTACTGAGGAAGATGTAGGGATGTTACCCATGACTGAAGTGGTATTTAAAGGTGCAGAAGAATTGAAGGAAATATCGATACATCGGGAAGATGTATTACAACTATTAGATAAACTGAAGAGTAGCAAATCACCTGGGCCGGATGGTATACATCCAAGGGTGTTGAAAGAACTGAAATATGAGATTGCAGACCTGCTATTAGTAATCTGTGAACTATCATTAAAATCATCTCTAATACCTGAAGATTGGAGGATCGCCAATGTAACACCAATGTTTAAAAATGGTTCTAGAGGTGATCCTGGAAACTACAGACTGGTGAGCCTGACATCAGTACCGGGAAAAATGGTAGAAACCATCATAAAGAATAAAATTACTCAGCATGTAGATAGTCATGGCCTAATGGGAGACAGCCAACATGGCTTTAGACAAGGAAGATCTTGTCTTACTAATCTGTTATGTTTTTTTGAAGGAGTGAATAATCAGGTGGACAAAGGTGAGTCGGTTGATATTGTGTATCTGGACTTTCAGAAAGCCTCTGACAAGGTCCCTCATCAGAGACTTTTGGCAAAACTAAAGAGTCATGGGATAGTAGGCAGTGTACTATTGTGGATCAGGAACTGGTTAAAAGATAGAAAGCAGAGGGTAGGGCTAAATGGCCAATTTTCCCAATGGAGAAAGGTGAATAGTGGAGTACCCAAGGGATCTGTGCTGGGTCCGCTGCTTTTTGACATATTCATAAATGACCTTGAAAGTGGAATAACGAGTGAGGTTATCAAATTTGCAGATGACACAAAACTATTTAAAGTTGTAAAAACCCAAGAGGATTGTGGAAAATTGCAAGAGGATCTTGATAACTTGGAAGACTGGGCATCAAAATGGCAGATGAAATTTAATGTGGACAAGTGCAAGGTTATGCACCTAGGGAAGAACAACCCAAACTATGGTTACACGATGCAAGGTTCCACATTAGGAACCACCACCCCCAGGAAAAAGATTTAGGCGTCATTGTGGATACCATGTTAAAACCCTCGGCCCAGTGTGCAGCAGCGGCCAAGAGAGCAAATAGAATGCTAGGAATGATAAGGAAAGGAATGGAAAATAAAAGATATTATAATGCCTCTATATCGTTCCATGGTGAGACCGCACCTTGAATATTGTGTGCAATTCTGGTCGCCGTATCTTAAAAAGGATATAGCGATTTTAGAACAGGTTCAGAGAAGAGCCACCAAAATGGTAAAGGGGATAAGGATACTCCTATGAAGGAAGGCTAAAAAGGTTAGGGCTCTTTAACCTGGAAAGGAGACGGCTGAGGGGAGATATGATAGAAGTCTATAAATTAATGAACGGAGTGGAACGGGTAAACGTAGATCTATTGTTTACGTTATCAGAATATAGAAAGACTAGGGGACATGCAATGAAGCTACAGGGTAAACTATTTAAGACTAATAAAAGAAAATATTTTTTCACTCAACATGTAATCAAACTCTGGAATTTGTTACCAGAGGATGTAGTAAATGCTGTTAGTGTAGCTGGGTTTAAAAAAGGTTTGGACAAGTTCCTGGAGGAAAGGTCCATAAACCATTATTAAGAAGGGACCCAGGATATCAATGCTTGAACCAATACAAGCATTGTGGAACCTGTGTCCCTTGGGGAAACTGCTAGGTACATATGACCTAGATTGGCCACTGCTGGAAACAGAATACTGGGCTTGATGGACCTTGGTCTGACCCAGTATGGCATATCTTATGTTCTTATGATGCAAGGTTCCACATTAGGAACCACCACCCAGGAAAAAGATTTAGGCGTCATTGTGGATACCATGTTAAAACCCTTGGTCCAGTGTGCAGCGGCAGCCAAGACAGCAAATAGAATGCTAGGTATCATAAGGAAAGAAATGGAAAATAAAACAAAAGATATTATAATGCCTCTATATCGTTCCATGGTGAGACCGCACCTTGAATATTGTGTGCAATTCTGGTCGCCGTATCTTAAAAAGGATATAGCGATTTTAAAAAAGGTTCAGAGAAGAGCCACCAAAATGGTAAAGGGGATGGAAGGATACTCCTATGAAGAAAGGCTAAAAAGGTTAGGGCTCTTTAACCTGGAAAAGAGATGGCTGAGGGGAGATATGATAGATGTCTATAAATTAACGAATGGAGTGGAACGGATAAACGTAGATCGATTGTTTACGTTATCAGAATATAGAAAGATTAGGGGACATGCAATGAAGCTACAGGGTAAACTATTTAAGACAAATAAGAGAAAATATTTTTTCACTCAACGTGTAATCAAACTCTGGAATTTGTTACCGGAGGATGTAGTAAAGGCTGTTAGTGTAGCTGGGTTTAAAAAAGGTTTGGACAAGTTCCTGGAGGAAAGGTCCATAAACCATTATTAAGAAGGGACCCAGGATATCAATGCTTGACCCAGTACAAGCATTGTGGAACCTGTGTCTTTTGAGGAAACTGCTAGGTATGTATGACCTAGATTGGCCACTGTTGGAAACAGGATACTGGGCTTGATGGACCTTGGTCTGACCCAGTATGGCATATCTTATGTTCTTATGTAAATTTGCAACAGAGTTGTCTCCCCCGAGGGAGTGCTTAACATGAGGGGGGATCTGCAAAAGCTGGAGGCATGATCTGATGCTTGGCACGTAAGATTTAATGCGAAGAAGTGCAGTGTCATGCACTTGGGTAGCAGAAATCCAAGGGAAATGTACACGATAGGGGGCGAGAGGTTGGTGTGCACAGAGCAGGAGAAAGACCTCGGTGTGATTATTTCTGTAGATCTCGAGGTGGCAAAACAGTGCGACAAGGCGGTGGCAAAAGCCAGGAGGATGTTGGGCTGCATTCGAAGAGGAATTACCAGCAGAAAGGAAGGGGTACTAGTACCACTAAGTCTCTGGTGAGGCCTCACTTGGAATACTGTGTTCAGTTTTGGCGACTGTATCTTGCAAAGGATGTAAAAAGAATGGAAGCTGTTCAGAGGAAGGCGACCAAAATGATTTGGAACCTGCATCAGAAGCCTTGTGAGGAAAGACTTGAAGACCTAAATATGTACACTTTGGAGGAGAGGAGGGATAGGGGAGATATGATTCAGACCTTTAAATACTTAGAGAAATAATGAACAAACAAACCTCTTCCAGAGACGGGGAAGCTGTTAAACTAGAGGGCATAACATGAAGCTGCAAGGTGGTAAATTGAAAGGCAATGTCAGGAAATACATTTTTACTGAAAGGATGTTAGATGCTTGGAATGCCCTCCCGATGGCGGTGGTGGGGGCAAACACAGTGACGGAATTCAAAATGGCATGGGACAGACTGTGGATCACTTTACAGCAACAAGATTAAATCAAAATAAACTGAACCATCTAATTTCTCAACAAATAGGGGGTGTACTACATGGAGCAATGGGGGGAGGAGCGGTGTGTTCACCCCTAAACAAAGAAAAAGATATGGGGAGGGGTGAAGACATGGGGAGGGGTGCTCCTGGTGGGTGCACCACTAAACAGACATGGGTAGGGGTGCAGCTACTCCTGTTATATTGCTGGGCAGACTAGATGGACCATACTGGTCTACATCTGCCGTCATTTACTATGTTACTATGTTACCTTATCCTTCAATCAAAGTGGTTTACATTATGTAATTACTACAAACAGATGCTGTGTATATTTCCTTGTCCCCAAAGGACTCACAATCTATGTGTCACAAGGAGTGCCTTCAGGACTAGAAACCCCAGTCCCTCTGGCCTGAGATTGCTGTCCCCAGGTGGAACTTAAACCCCTGGCCTGAGGTACTGTGTCCTAACAACTAGGCCACTCATCCCACTGGGTTAGGACACGTAGGGTTTGTATGTGGCTGTCATGCCTGCTGTAACTTATGGAAAATTATTGCATTCTTAGAATGGGTACATGAACACTAGCCCCCATCTTTGCTAGTCAGTTTTGATGGTGAAAAGGCATTTGATCAGGTTGGGTGGGTCTACCTATTCCAGTTGTTACCCTTATACAGCCTTGAGAATAATTTTATTCGTATGGTATGGGTTCTTTATGAGGAGCCTGCATCTGCCGTTATGGTGAATGGGATGTTGTCAGACATTTCCGCTGGGTTGTGAAACATGTCAGGGGCACTGTTCCCTCTAAGCTGTGCGCGTGTGCGCGCGCACACACCTCGCCAAGCGAGCGCACATGCTTTACAACAGAGCGCACAAAAATTATGGTTCTGATTCTGATAGAAAACAACACAAACGTCTTAAAATTTAAAAGTTGTGATTGTAATTACTAGAAATTTTCCGCTTCATTTAGTAATCATCTATTTTCATTTAATTTGATTAAAATCAATGTGGTGTACATACTGTATTCTGACGTGTAGTCAAATTTTAAAGTATATAACTCCGAGTGTCGTTATGTGGCGCACAAAAATTTAACCTTCCTTCAAAAGCTGCACAGCTGATATATTATGTGCACACAGCCTACAGAAAATTAGAGGGAACATTGGTCAGGGGTGTCCCCTATCCCTACTGTTTGTGCTCTCTGAACCCACTGGTGCGTAAGGGAATCTCTGGAGTACAGACAGGGCAGCAGGAGTTTAAGATTTAAACCTTTGCAGATGATATGCTTATGTCTGACCTCCGAGGGCATCTTTACCTCATGTACTAACAGCATTTGATCTTTTCAGGAAGGTTGCGGGTCTCCACATAAATCAAGAAAAGTCTGAAGCATTGGATGTGTTAGAACAGGTGCGGAGGTTATGGGGATCCATATGGGCGACTACCGCTTTCATATACTTAGGCATCTAATTACATTGAGATCCTGACCTTTTATACAACCTCAATTATTCCAAAGCATTGCAGCAAATGAGAGCTCAGATGGTGGATTGCACCCCCTTACCACTCTGTTGCTCTTAGGGCACGTAGCAGCTTTTCATATGGTACTCTTCCCCAAACTATTATACGTGCTGCAGACCCTCCCATGCCACCTTCTTTTTAAAGACGTTCTGCAGTTTGAGAGCACTCTGAGGGGGGTTTTATGGCAGGGGAAGAGGACAGTTCATGACAGGTCCTTAGAGAAGGGAGGATTGGGGCTCCCAGACATCACACAGTATGCAAAGGCTTGCCAATTAAGGCATTTGGTTGACTGGCTGGGGTACACAGACATTTACCCCTTGAGCACTGGAGGAGGCTTTTGACTCACTACATTCTGTCTTAGCAATATTGCACATGGATACTGTGATCATACAGCAGTGCCTAGGGAAAAGCCTGCTGATCCAGCCTATACGGGGAGCATGGCATCAGTTATGCTCTCACTGGCAGATTTCTCTGGAGGTCTCGAGCTGGCTACCCCTACGTGGAAATGTGAAATTTCTACAGGAGACAGATTTCTTTGAGCATATCATCCATTTGTTCATTCAACCCCACTGCCATTGCCTCCCCCCTTTTTAATGGAATTTCAATCCATAGAGATTCTACAGTACTTTGTTTCCTGCAAAACATTAATCCTGTGTGACTCAATGCCCTCTCTAACAGAGCACATCCCCCTCCACCAATTTGATGTAATCTATCCTTGTAATATAATTTGTAACCAGTTATCTGTGTCCTACTAGTTGTCCTCCTTCCACCAGGTCTGTGAGATACCAATCATATCCAACCCTCATTTAGTGCTATATATTTTAATTTTCCCATCTTATTCTTTTAGACTTCTAGCCTTTGCATACAAGCATTTTAGAGATTGTATTTTATTCATATTAATCTGTATGCATATTATCAGTATGCAGGGGTAATTTGGCATCTTTAAGCTCTGTCTGCTCTGTACTTAAGGGCATTTGGGTTACTTTTGTCTTTATTGGAACATCTGTCGATATGCCCTAACTTCAAACTTTTGCAAGTATCCTTCACGAATACATTGTTCTGAACCATGCACTCTCAGGCAATTGT
Source organism: Ichthyophis bannanicus (assembly GCA_033557465.1). Classification (NCBI taxonomy): domain Eukaryota; kingdom Metazoa; phylum Chordata; class Amphibia; order Gymnophiona; family Ichthyophiidae; genus Ichthyophis; species Ichthyophis bannanicus. The sequence goes on from CM066033.1 coordinate 1,333,552,803, forward strand.
CTGCTTCCACCTATTATCTAGTTTAAAAGCTGCTCTCCTTTGTAAAGCACAGTTATTTACCTGTAACAGGTGATCTCTGGGAACAGCAGGAATAAGTCTTCACATATGGGTTTCGTCGGTACCGACGGAGCCTGCGCGAGAACGCTACCCAGAGTCCAATCAGAAAGCCTTTGGGAGCATCCCACAGCGCCTGCGTGCTGCCTTCCCACCTTTCCCAACTGTCTCTCCTCAGTTGAGTTTTAAAGCTGAGACAAATAGAGAGAGAGAGAGAGGGAAAGGAAAGATAGAGAGATACAACTCCTAGGGGAGGTGGGTGGGTTGTGAAGACTTATTCCTGCTGTTCCCAGAGATCACCTGTTACAGGTAAGTAACTGTGCTATCTCCAGGAACAAGCAGGAATGAGTCTTCACATATGGGGACTCCCTAGCTTTAGATGCCAGGGAGAGATCCCAGAAGTTGTGTGTCCCTGGGACAGGGCTGCACTTCCCCACATGGATCTCTGGCATCCCATGAGGGATGGTGGGTAGGAGTTGATTAAGTATGGAACAGGTGTTGAAGAACAGCCTGACCAAACAAGGCATCCCGGGAGTCCTTGTCCAAGCAGTAACGGGCTGTGAAGGTATGAACCGAGGCCCAAGTGGCTGCTCGACAGATGTCGATAGACACAGAGTTCAGATGAGCCATTGAGGTTGCCATGGCTCTCACATTGTGAGCTATGACATGGCAACCTCATTAAAACATCTTAATAACTACAATTCATCCTCATATACTTATAAAACCTTACCACCACGGTACCCAGATACGCTTACTAGAAGATTAATCCACATAAAAGTACAGCCTGAAAATGAACTTAAGGAACTACCTACACACTCAAAACCTAAAAATTATTCTTATCAATGTAAGATCTATTAGAAATAAAATCCCATTAATTACAGATCTCATCTCTGATGAGCAACCAGATTATCACTGCCTGAGACCTGGCTAACCAATTCTGACACAGTCTTATTAAATCAAATAAAAACAAAAGGATACTCTATTAAATTGCAACCGTAACAAAAAAAAAAGGAGGTGGCGTACTAATATTAGCAAAATCAAACTTGAACTGTTCCACTACCGTCTGTGACTCTAAAGAAAATATAGAGATCCTGAAAATAGAGAACAGAAACTTAGCCATCTGCCTCTTCTATAGACCCCCCACACCAGATGTCCAAAACATAACCATCCTAGAAACAGCATGTAAAGCCTCAACAAACAAGCCCCACATCATTCTGAGAGATTTTAACCTAGCAACTTGTAATAACAATCAACCCTCAATTTTCTTAGAATCAATGAAAGATATAGGCTTTAATCAAACAATCAGACACCCTACTCACATCAAAGGAAACACTCTCGACTTAGTTTTCCTTCCTGATCATATGACCAAAATGCCTCAATATACTCCTCCTACCATAACCCAAATCCCATGGTCTGACCATTTTATGATTCAATTTTCTATTCCTATCTTTTCCACCTCCTCTCCTCAACAACCTAAAACACATCAAGGACCTAGATTTCGCACATTTATATCAGAGGTTTTTCTTGATACAATTGTACCTCAGCTTGTTACTGACACTAACAACCTTGACATAGCCATTGCTAATTGGAACTCTAATAAAAGCAGCATCCAAACCTTTATCTAACAAACCTAAAAAGCTCTATAAAAGAACTTCAGAAAAATGGTATACACAGGAACTAGCTTCAATTAAAAAAAAACTCTGAAAAATAGAAAATAAATGGCGTACAAGAAAAACACCAGAACTCCGGGATTTACACTTTTCAACTCTTAATTCATACAGATCAGCAACTAACAATGCCAAAAGACAATATCATGCAACCATCTTATCTAAAGCTATTAACCGCCCAAGGGAATTGTTTGATATTGTAAAATCTTTAGCTAAAACCCCTCCTGATAACTGTCAACTAGTCCCTATCAATATACATGATCTAGCTAACTATTTCGCTAGCAAACTTAAATTATCTCTAATACCAATACCTGATTCCCCAAAGTTAATAAACAAGGCATGGAACTCTTTCCAGCTTATTGATAAAAAGCAATTACTCAATATAATATCTACAATTAACACAACCACATCCTTGCTTGATCCTTGCCCAGTTTCTTGGATTAAGACAACAAAACAAGAACTTGCCCCCTTTATCTTAGGCATAGTATATCAATCCCTTCAGCAAGGTGTACTACCTAAAGAGCTCAAATTCTCTGCTATCCGTCCCCAGGGCGCCGCTCTATCTGCCCTTCTATTTAACCTTTATCTACAGCCAATATGCACCATATTCCGAAAACATAAGATAAACTTCCACATATATGCGGATGACGACATTATGTTATTCTCCCCAATCAACTTGCACGATCCCAACTATTATAAATTAACAAACTGCCTCATAGAAACTGATAAATGGCTTAGATCAAACAATCTGACCATTAATTTCAAAAAAACTGAAGTTCTCTTTACAACAAGAAATATGAACTTTACACCACCAACAGACATCAAACTTCTAAATTTTACCCTACCAGTGAAAGAAGAGATTAAATACCTAGGGATCACCCTTGACAAGAATCTTAGCTTTACAACTCATATTAAGAAAATAACAATATATTACAAACTTCGTTCCATTCAACAACTGAGGCCTTTTTTAGGAAATGATGACTTTAGAACTATCACTCAAGCCTTAACCCCACACTGACTTTTGTAATGGAATACTTCAAGGCATAACAAAAAAGAACCTAAACATTTTCCAAATGGCCCAAAATGTTACCGCAAGAATAATTTTTAAAGCCAAGTTCTCTGACCACATTACCCCGATTCTTTACTCTCTTCACTGGCTACCTATCTCCAGCAGGATTCAATATAAAATACTGTTGACCACCTTCAAATTAATTAATAAAATTGACCCATCTTACCTATCCACTCTTATCCATAGCCCCCCTGAAAATAGAATAAGACGAAGAAGGAATCTTAATACCATCATAGTACCTGACATTATAAAGAAGACAAAACATATAACAAGCAACAGTGCCTTCTCATTTGTAGCACCAATCCTATGGAATAACCTCCCAGATCAATTAAGAGAGATGAAAGATCTTCAAAAATTTCGAAAGGACCTAAAAACATATCTGTTCACTCAGCACTACTCCAACACAGATTATGACTTAGCTATGGCCTCCCAACCTCCATAAATCGGCATGAATATACCCATTCACACTGATTCACTACAATGTTTGATAACTCAAATTAAGATGAATCCTTAAATATGTATATATGTAAAATTTATGTAATATCTTGTAAATAATTCTAAATCTGTTATAATACATGGAACTGTAAACAACTAAATACAAGTATCTGTTATAGTTGCACATTGTTCTATGTATTTTAACATTGTTTCATGTAAGCCGCCACTGATCTTGGGAATTGGCGGTATATAAAAGATTTGCAAATAAATAAAAAATAAATAAATGGCCCTCCAGAGAAAGGTTCTTGCTCTGATAGGTAAAAGAAATACACTGGGCAATGCAGTTAGAAAGTGTTCTCTTGGAGACTGGTTGTCCCAAATGAGAAGGATCAAAGGCAACAAAGAGTTGGGAAGACTTTCTATGTTGCTGTGTCCTTTGTATGTAAAAAGCCAGAGCTCTTTTACAGTCCAGGGTATGAAGATTCCTCTCTGCACTTGATGCATGAGGTCCTGGAAAAAAGACAGGTAGGTAGACCTCCTGGTTGAGGTGAAAAGGCGAGACCACTTTAGGCATAAAGTGTGGATTAGTCCTAAGGACCACTTTGTCATGATGGAACCTTGTATAAGGTGGATTAGCTACGAGTGCTTGCAATTCACTAATGCGGCGTGCTGATGTGATTGCAATGAGAAAGATAACCTTCCAAGAAAGGTATTTCAAGGAGGTGGTAGCTAAAGGTTCAAAAGGCGGCTTCATAAGCTGACCAAGAACCAAGTTTAAGTCCCATGCCACCGGGGGTGGTCTAATGGGAGGCTTTGTTAAAAGGAGGCCTCTCATGAATCTTGCTACAAGAGGATGAGAGGAAATAGGATGTCCATTTAGAGGCTTAAGGGAAGCTGCAATAGCACTCAAATGGACCCTTACTGACTTTGTCTTAAGGCCTGCATTAGACAGATGAAGGAGATACTCCAGCAAAGATTCCAGAGGTATGGCAAGGGGGTTAAGACCCTTCCCAGAACACCAGATAGTAAACCTCTTCCACTTGAAAGCATAAGAACGTCTCGTGGAAGGTTTTCTGGAAGCATAAAGAACATCTTTCACTTGTTGAGAAAGATGAAGATCCTGGAGATCTAGGCCTTCAGCAACCAAGCCCTGAGATGCAGAGACTGGGGATTGGGATGCCATAACTTTCCGTCCTCTTGAGAGAGGAGGTCTGGAGCAGACCCTAACTCCAGGGAGGGAGCTTGAGAGAGATGTAGAAGCAGAGGGTACCACACTTGCCGTGGCCAATGTGGAGCTATGAGAATCATGTGGCCTCTGTCTCTCTGAAGCTTGAACAGGGTTTTGGGAATTAGGGGAATGGGTGGAAAGGCGTAAAGTAAGTCTTGACCCCAGTGAAGGAGGAAAGCATCCCTTGCCTTAGCTCCCTGAGCCAGAGTTCTGGAACAGAACTGGGGAAGTTTGGCATTCCACGGACTTGCAAAGAGGTCTATGTCCGGGGTTCCCCAAATTTAAAAAATCTTGGATACTTGGTCCATACGTAGGGACCACTCGTGTGGAAGCAGAACTCGACTAAGTCTGTCTGCCCAAGAGTTTTGAACACCTGGAAGATAAAATGCCAGAAGATGGATGTGATGCTCTCTGGCGAGGGCCCACAGTCGCAAAGCTTTGCTGCAAAGCGACAGAGAGCCAGTTCCTCCCTGCTTGTTCACACAGAACATGGCTACCTGATTGTCCGTGTGGATAAGGAATGTCCTGTGGCTGAGCAGGGTGTGGAAAACTCTCAGAGCAAGGAAGATTGCTCTGACTTCCAAGAGATTGATATGTAGACAAGTCTCCTGTGGGGACCAGATGCCCTGGGTGGAGAGGTCCTGAAGATGAGCTCCCCAGCCCATTGGAGAAGCATCTGTTGTAAGAGTTGCTTGGGGTAGAGGCTGTTGAAAGGGGGACCCCAGCAACAGGTTTTGAGGGGACATCCACCACTGGAGACACAAAATGAGGCGACTTGTGTTTGCTATTTTGTCTGACAGGCAGACTAATGCCCGGTCTATTGGGTGGATAAAGTCCACTGAGCTGCCCTCATGTGAAGGCGAGCATATGGTACCACATGTACGGTGGATGCCATGTGGCCTAGCAACTGTAACATTTCTCGAGCAGTCAGTAGGGGTTTCAACTCTGTTTGAGAAGCTAACTGCACCAAGCGAAGGCAACGGGCCTGGGGAAGATAGGCACTTGCCCTTGTGGTATCCAGCAACGCCCCTATAAACGCCAGGGACTGAGTAGGGATCAAATTGGATTTTGGGATGTTTATCACCAGCCCTAAATACTGAAGGATACGCATTGTGCAGGTTAGAGAAGTTTTGGCCTCTGATTGATTGGGAGCTCGAATGAGCCAGTCGTCCAGGTAAGGGAAGACGAATATTCCCAGGGTGCGCAGAAAAACAGCAACCACTGCCATGCATTTCATGAACACCCTTGGTGCAGAGGCCAGACCAAAAGGGAGCACTCTGTATTGATAGTGCTTCTCCTAAAACAGGAACCTTCTGTGAGTTGGATGGATGAGAACATGAGTGTACGCATCATTGAGATCTAGAGAACAAAGCCAATCCTGACTCTGAAGGTATGGCAGCAGAGTTCCTAGAGAAACCATCTTGAATTTTTCCTTGACTAGGAATCTGTTCAACTCCGAGATCTAAGATGGGTCTGAAGCCCCCTGTTTTCTTTGGAATAAGAAAATAGGGGGAGTAGAACCCTGTGCCCTGTTGAAAAGGCACTTCCTCTATTGCCCCCTGGGCGAGAAGAGTGGCAACCTCCGGCTCCAACAGGCTGAGGAGGGAGGTTGGAGAATTGAACTGGTGCACTCTTGTGAGGGGGGCAAGCTTGAAAAATGACGTTTGTACCCCTCTCTTATGATGGAGAGTGTCCAATGCTCTGCTGTAATTTGCCCCCACCTGGGAGCAAAGTGACATAACATTCCTGGAATGGTGGAGGGCTCTGGTCCTTCTAGAGCCAGGAAGGCTAAGTTCTCTAGCGGTACGTCAAAGGCCCTGAGGGGGCTGAGGTTGCTGGGCTGGAGCAGGCCTCACAGCCTTTGCTTTGCGCTGTTTGGAGGATTGCTGATGTTTGGTAGCTGCAGAAGATGCCCGCTGACCATAAGCAGGATAGAATCTTCCCTTTTTAGAAAAAGGTGTTTTCTTGAATAACCTTTTCTTAGCAGGAGCAGCTGTGGATTTGGATAGTCTATCCAAAGCAGAATTTTCAGCATCCATCTGATTGGCTTTTGCCTGTCAATCCTTACCAAACAGGTTCTCACCTGTACAAGGGATATTTTCCAATTAATCTTGAACCCAGATCTCCAAATCAGATGCTTGAAGCCAAGCAATCCTATGTGCACCTATGGCAATAGCTGAGGCTCTGCTTACGCATTCAACTGAGTCGAAAGCTGCACGGTTGGAGAATTTGGAGATATCTTGGGCATGTTTGAGCCCAGTGAGAAAGTCTTGCCTTTTATCTTCTGATATAAAAGGACTTAAAGTCTGCAAATGGTCAGTGACTTCTTTAAGAACATTCCCATATAGAGACTATAAGAATTAATTCTCGCAGCAAGCATGGAAGCTTGGAAGACTTCTTCCAAAAGCATCCAGGATTCTACATTCACGTCCTGAAGGATTAGAGGCATGTCTTTTGGCACTTCTAATCTTTCTCATTGCAGACTCAACCACAATAGAGTGGTGAGGAAGTTGAGTTTTATGGAAACCAGGAGGGACACGATACATGGTATCCAACCTGTGAGAATAAGGAGAGGTGGTTAGAGGTGCTTCCCACATCCTCAACATGAGATCATACAGAATCTCATGAATAGGTAAGGTAGCTGCCTCCTTAGGAGTTTTAGGATATTGTAAAATATCTAACTCCTTGGCTCTGAGCTCTATCTCAGGGGCCACTGTAATAGAGAGGCCCCGAGCCACCTCTCTGATAAAGTCTTGAAAAGACAAGTCCTCTGGAGGAGACATCCTTCGTTTAGGAGAAGACTCCTCCTGTGGAAGAAGCATCACTGCATCGACCGACTCTTCAGAGTCCTCAGAGGAATCGAAGTACGTCTGTCCGGATGCTCTTGCAAAGCCTGATATCCGTACCGACCGGTACCGGGGTATCGGGAATAACCGGTACCGGGGTATCGGGAATAACCGGTACCGGGGTATCGGGAATAACCGGTACCGGGGTATCGGGAATAACCGGTACCGGGGTATCGGGAATAACCGGTACCGGGGTATCGGGAATAACCGGTACCGGGGTATCGGGAATAACCGGTACCGGGGTATCGGGAATAACCGGTACCGGGGTATCGGGAATAACCGGTACCGGGGTATCGGGAATAACCGGTACCGGGGTATCGGTACCAGAGGGCTTCAGAGGACAGAGTACCGGCATAGTGGACACCGATGCCAATGCCACTGGTACCGGGATCGGTACCGATGGTGATACTAGAGCCGGTACCGGCGGAGTAGTCTGTTGCGGTACCATGGGCGTCGATGCCACAAGGAAAGCCGCCAGACTGCGTTCTATGGATAGAATCCTCTGATCCATCGACGCCGCCAATGCCTGGAAGTCGGTACCGGTAGAGGCCACCGGTACCCCAGAGCATGGCACCAGGAGATCTGTCGAGGCCACACCATCGAGATCATCCTGGAACCCCGATGATGATGCTTTAGAGGCCGAAGCCTCCCGCCAGGGTAATTTTGCCGGTGCAGAATCCTCGAGGGCAAGGCCAGAGGCATCTCGATGCTTAGAAGGAGATCTACCCTTCGAGGACCGGCTGGATTTATGTTTAGTTACCTGAGATCCATGTGAGGAAGAAGCAGCCCTGGAAGACGTTGATGCCACCAAAGCCGCATCAGAGGGAAACAGGGTACTGAGCTTGGCAGCTCGGCTCTGCTGACCTCTTTTAGACATCATGGAACAGGACACACAATCTGTTATGGAATGGTCAGGACCTAAACATTTTAGACCCATTCATGGGTGTCAGTGACAGAAATAGTACCGCCACATTTTGTGCACCTTTTAAATCCTGAAGCAGGCTTTTCCATATTTAAGGAAAAAAGGTTTGGGCCTAAGGCCCAAAACGCAAGTGCACCTGAAGAAAAAGAACGGAAAAAAGGTTTTTGTTTTTTTTTTGTTTACAAGAAGAAAAGAACAAAGACCGGCGGTACCGGTACAGCATCGAAGAAGGCAGACGTGACACAAAAGAAATAAAGAAAAAATAAGGAAATTCTTCTGCGGTGACAGGAACATGACCTGCTGGCTCTGCGGAAAAAGAACTGAGGAGAGACAGTTGGGAAAGGCGGGAAGGCAGCACGCAGGCGCTGTGGGATGCTCCCAAAGGCTTTCTGATTGGTTGCTGGGGAGCGTTCCCGCGCAGGCTCCGTCGGTACCGACGAAACCCATATGTGAAGACTCATTCCTGCTTGTTCCTGGAGACAGGTTAATACCAGCAGCCTGGTTCCACCCTGGTAAAGGTGGAGCCCATCCTTTCAGAAAAGCCCCTCCTTTCCCTAGGATGTTCCTCAGTTCCTAACAAATCCAAACCCCTTTTCTTTACACCATTGTCTCATCCACGCATTGCGACTCTGGAGCTCTGCCTACCTTTTGGGTCCTGCGTGTGGAACGGGAAGCATTTCTGAGAATGCTACCCTGGACGTTCATGATTTAAACTTCCTACCTAAAAGCTTAAATTTGGCCTTCAGAACCTCCCTACCACACTTTCCTATGTCATTGGTACCAACATATACCAAGACAAGCAATGGAGGAGCAGCCTAGTGGTTAGAACATTGGGTTGGGAACCAGGAGACCAGAGTTCAATTACCACTAGCATGCCTTGTGGCCTAGGACAAGTCACTTAACCCTCCATTGCCTCAGAAGAAACCAAGTTATCAATGTACCTGTTTAAAGTACATTACCAAATTCAAGTTAAAACATAAACCACTGACTAAATAAAGCGGTATAAAAAAACTGTTAAAAGTAAGTAAGACAGCAGACTCCTCCCCAGAGCTACCTAAAATCTTTTCTACGTGGCATGTGAGGTCTGCTACCTTTACACCAGGCAGCCATGTTACCAGGAAATCCTCATGTCCACTACATGCCTACTGATCGAATCATCAACTGTAACAGCCATCCTAACCCTTTCCTCATGGGCATATGGTTCTGGAGGAACCTACTCTGTGCAAGATGGTTTTACATTACCTGGAGCACAGGTTCTAGCTCCTGTCATGTGACCTCTCTCCTCCATGGCAACAGGGATGCTGCCAGACTGAAGGTGGGACTTCAGTACTATGTCTCTATAGGTCTCATCTATACACCTCTGTCTTCCTTATGTCTTCCAAGTCTGCTACTCTAGTCTCCAGAGACTGGACTCATTCCCTAAGAGCAAAGAGCTCCTTGCACCTAGTGCACACGTAAGATCCCTCACCGACTGGGAGAAAAATCATACATGTGACACTCAATGCAAAAGACTGGAAAGCCCCCATCTTGCTGCTGGACTGCTGTCTGCATCTTAGTTTTTAAGATTTTGTTGAGATATTAGAGATGTTTACTTACTTAGGTTTCCTGGAGATACTTAAACTAATACAACTAAACCTTATACATTAAATGAACTTTGTTCACCTCAAGAATTAATCTCAGGTCCTTAATAAATGTATTCCTGATGAGGGTAACCAGCTGCACCTGCAGGTGCTTATGGGCACTTCCCCCATTTAAGAATATAAAGCTACGATTATCCTGGGTGGGGGTGGGGGGTGAGAGAGTGAAAGAAAACTTAAAAGCTGGCTTGCTATACAGTGCCCCGACCTGTGTTTCTAAGGTAAAGACTTAACAATTTCTTAGGTGAGTCACAAAGCCTTTGATCTGTCAATTGCCCCTTTGATCTGTCACTTGCCTTTAACACTTAAGGTAACTTCACAGATCGTTTGCCTCCTAACTGGAAGGCCTCTTTGTAAAGTTCACTAGAAACAAACAAGTTTAGTAATAGTGACCTCAGAAACTAATCTACTTGCATGCTAAGCTATACTCTGATTTGATTTAAATGAATAGCTCTGGTCGTATTAAGACCTGACTCAGCAAAACATGGAATTCTAAAACTCAGATTTATCTGCTTTAACCCAAAGATTACCCTCCCCCCCTCCCCCCCAAGATTTAGAGTATATTCCAGAAGATAAATACTTACAGGTGCCAATCTATTTGCAGTTGCAGCAGTCCTTCTGGGTAGCTTCTCACAGCAGCTAAAGTTTCCACTTTTCCTTAAAGTTGTGCACGTGCAGTTGATCTCTCTAGTCTCAGGGCAGCAGGAGTAAATTAAGCAATCCAACTGCTTTAAAACTCCCTAGGTGATAATGTCCCAAATATCTCTAACAGGATTCTTCCATTTTAGACCAAGTCAGGACAAACATGGGTTATGATGTAAAAGCTGCATAAAGATTTGATAAGCTCACTCTGTGTTCCCATTTCCAGATCTTTATAAATATGTTAAATGCAGCTTTTATATCATAACCCCTATAATGCCAACTTGGTTTAAAAGGAAAGGATCACAACACAGGAGACATGTGGGAGACTTGCCTATGGCGTTTTAAATAGAAACATAGAAACATGATGACAGAAAAAGACCACATGGCCTATCTAGTCTGTCCTTCCATATCAACAACTACAACAGTCCACTTTTTACCTTTAGAGATCCTCTGTATTGGTCCCATGCTTTTTTGAATTCAGTTACTGTCCTGATCTCTACCACCTCCACTGGGAGACTATTCCATGGATCCACTACTCTTTCCGTAAAGAAATATTTCCGCATATCACTCCTGAATCTATCTCCCTTCACCCTCATCCCATGTCCCCTCGTAGCAGAACTTGCTTTCAATTGAAAGAGGCTCACTCCCTGAACATTTATGCCACGCAGGTATTTAAACATCTCAATCATATCACCTCTATCCCGCATTTCCTCTAACGTGTACAAATTAAGATCCTTAAGTCTGTCCTCATATGCTTTATAATGAAGCCCACTAATCATTTTAGTAGCCACCCTCTGCACCGACTCCATCCTGTTCACAACCTTTTGAAGGTGCGGTCTCCAGAATTGCACACTATACTCCAAATGAGGTCGCACCAAAGACTTATACAGAGGCATTATCACCTTTTTTCTGCTAGTCATTCCTCTCCGTATGCACCCAAGCATCCTTCTAGCTTTTGCCGTCGCCTTTTCTACCTGTTTAGCTACTTTAAGATCATCAGACACAACCACGCCTAGGTCCCGCTCTTCTTTAGTGGACAAAAGTACTTCACCTCCTATACTGTATTGCTCCCTCGAACTGCTGCAGCCCAAATGCATGACCTTACATTTTTTAACATTAAATCCCAGCTGCCAAATTCTAGACCATTCTTCAAGCTTAGCTAGATCCCTCCTCATGTTATCTACCCCTTCCTGGGTGTCTACTCTATTGCAGATTTTGGTATCATCCGCAAAGAGGCAAACCTTACCCAACAGCCCTTCCGCTATATCACTAACAAAGATGTTAAAGAATCGGACCAAGGACAGATCCCTGGGGCACACCACTGGTAACATCCTTCTCCTCAGAGTGAGCTCCATTTACTTGTACTCTTTGTCGTCTCCCACCCAACCAATTTCTAACCCAAGCAGTAACTTTAGGGTCCATCCCTAGGGTGCTCAGTTTGTTTATAAGTTGCCTGTGAGGAACAGTGTCAAAGGCTTTACTGAAATCTAAATACACCACATCTAGAGCTCTCCCTCGGTCCAACTCCCTGGTCACCCAGTCAAAGAAATCAATCAGATTTGTCTGACAAGACCTACCTCTGGTGAATCCATGCTGCCTCGGATCCTGTAATCCGCTGGACTCCAGAAACCTCACTATTTTCTCTTTCAGCAGCGTTTCCAATAATTTACTCACCACCGAAGTTAAACTAAACGGCCTGTAGTTTTCAACCACATCCTTACTTCCGCTTTTGTGTAAAGGCACCACATGAGCCTCTCTCCAGTCCTTTGGCACCACTCCCGACTCTAACGAGGCATTGAAAAGGTCAGTCAGTGGAGTTGCTAGAACGTCCAAGTTCCCTCAGCATTCTAGGGTGTATCCCATCCGGTCCCATCGCTTTGTCTACTTTAAGTTGAGCTAGTTTCTCACAAACACAGTCTTCTGAAAAATGTTCAAGATGTCCCTCGCTTCTGTTCCTATTTGTGGGCGTTTTCTGAGGTCCTTCTCCTGGTCCTTCATCTGTGAACACAGAACAAAAATATTTGTTAAGCAATTCCGCTTTATCCTTATCAGCTTCTACATATTCCCCCCCTGCACCCTTGAGTCTGACAATACCACTTTTGTCCTTCCTCTTCTCACTAATATATCTGAAATATGTCTTATCCCCCATTTTATTGCATTGGCTATTTCCTCCTCCTTTTGAATCTTTGCCTTCTTGACTACTTTGCTAGCTTCTCTAAGTTTTTCCAAATACAGATGCCTGTCTTCCTCTCTCTGTGATCTCTTGTATTTCATGACGGCCTCCCTCTTTCTTCACTTTTTCAGCTACTTCTTTCGAAAACCATAGCGGTCTCCTTTTCCTTTTGCCTTTATTTACCATTTTAACAAAAAGGTTGGTTGCCCTTAAAATACCCCCTTTCAGTTTTGCCCACTGTTTTTCTACATCCCCCAGCTGTTCCCATCCCACTAACGACTCCCTGAGGTATTGGCCCATCTTTGCAAAGTTAGTCTTCCTAAAGTCTAAGATCCTCACCTTGGAATGGATTCTAACAGCCTTGGAATGGATTCTAACAGCTTAGTGTCCTACTGCTCTGGCACAAAGGAATGCTGCAAACTGCTAATAATTTTCACATTGGAGGGTAAGCAAGAAGACAGCCATTTATCTGTGGTGCTGCCCCTGTGCATGACTGCTGCATGTACTAAAGCCCACAGATCCCTGTGTTTGAACTATTTCCAATTGTTTTGTATTTGCCATTCCTGACGCAGTCATCCTGAACATGGCCATTTCTGTGGTTTTTTGGTTCTGAACACTGTTCCTTCTAAGCTGTGCGCGTGAACACACCTCGCCAAGCAAGCACACATACTTTATAACAGAGCGCACAAAAATTACGGTTCTGATATTGATAGAAAACAACACAGACATCTTAAAGTTTAAAAGTTGTGATTGTAATTACTAGAAATTTTCTGCTTCTTTAGTAATCGTCTATTTTCATTTAATTTGATTAAAATCAATGTGGGGTACATACTGTATTCTGACGTGTAGTCGAATTTTAAAGTACATAACTCCGAGTGTCGTTATGTGGCGCACAAAAATTTAACCTTCCTTCAAAAGCTGCACAGCTGATATTTTATGCACACAATCTACAGAAAATTAGAGGGAACATTGGTTCTGAATATATTTGTAAGTTCTGCCTGGCTACTTAGTAGTCAAATATTTATTTTTCATCTATTTTATGACTTATTAGTTTATCCTTGGTATAGGTTTTTCTTTCTGCTGTTTTACTGTATGTAAACTCAGAGATAAGCAGTGGCTTTTCTCCAATCTACCTTGTTATTAATTGCATAAGAACATTTCCTCCAAGAACTTGGTTCAAACCTCTTTTTCAAAACCCAGCTACTCTACTTTTACCACATCCTCTGGCACTGAGTTTCAAAGATTCATTATGGATAGAGTGAGTTTTATTTTCATTGGTAGACAACCATAACAGATCAACATTTATCCTGTAAAGACACAATACAATAATGACAGTAGGTAAGACTCATCAGCAATCTTTTCTATGCTGATATCACATTACTGGCTTAAAGTGAAGACAACCTGAAACATTTGCTTCTCAAGATCACGTTATAGTCTTAAAATGGGCCCGCACCTTAATGTAAATAAGACAAAGATCCTGACAACTAGCAAAATCAATAAGCTTGTTGATAGAGAAGAAATTGAATTAGTTTTCAACTTTAACCTACTGGATCAACTATCAAAGTACAAGCAGTCAAGAAATCAGACGATGCATTGCTCTTGGCAGAATGGCTATGAAGGACCTAGACAAGATTCTCAATAGCAGAGATGTGTCTCTCCATAGAAAGATTTGATTTGTTCAAGCCACGGTAATTTCAATAATGTCATATAGATGTGAAAGTTGGACAGTGAAAAAGATATAGGAAGAAAATCTATGCCGCTGAATTTATTTATTTATTTACATTCTCTTATATACCACGCTATTCTGCATCAGTGCAGTTTACATTGAACAAACTGAAATTACATTGAACAGGGCATTATAACTTGGAGATAACTATTTTACAGGGAACATGGGCTATGGAGGGTTAAGTGGCTTGCCCAAGACCAATTGTGGTGCTGGCAATGAATAATGTGTATACCATGGACTGTCTGAAGAGAAAACCAGTCAGTACTAGAGATCAAACCTAAGCTTTCTTTAGACGTTCAGATGACAAGACTTCCACTTTCATAATTTCGACATATCATGCGAAGAGAGATCATTAAAGAAAGACATGCTTTGCAAGGTAGAAAGTCAGTTGTAAAGAGGAAGGTCAGCAATGAAATGTATTAACACAACAGTGACTATGGGTGCCACTCTATCAATGAGCCATCTGAATAAAGACCAAACAGTTTAAGACAGCTATCCAGAGGGTCACCATGAGTCAACACAGACTTGACTGCACTTAACAGGTTCTCTGTTTAGCCTTCTACTTTTGGAGTTCACAATTTCCTGTCCTAGTCAGGCTGCCATTTTATTTCTTAGCCCCCCTCCCTTTGCATCCAAATGCTATTTATTAACATCATGGCAAATCCACTAGTCTGTTTACTCTTTCAAAAAGGTAGATTTATGCTTACCTCTTCCATTCAAGATGGTATAAACCTCCATAGTATTTTCCCTCAGCCAGTTCATCTCCAAGCTAAAAATCTTATCTCTTTAGCCTGTTCTCATGGGGGGGGGGGGTCCCTACCCTTTGAAATTTAATGTGGTCAGGGAAGAACAATTTTCCACCTGGATATCCAGTTTTAGTCTCACAATCTGCTTGTGATTTAATCATTTTGAATAATTTTTCATCATCTGCAAATGTGATTGGCTCATTCTTTGTTCCCATTTCCAAATCGTTTATAAATATGTTAAAAAGCACAGGTTCCATGACAAATTCCTACGGCACTTCACTATTCAGCTTTCTCAATTGTGAAATTGAGCATTTAGCCCATCTTTGTGTTATTTGTTTGAAAGGCTTATATACCGCATTTCCAATGATCAAGGCGGTTTACAAAGAACGTAACATTACAGAGAACAGTTAACATTACAAAGAACTAGTTAACATGGGAACATTAACAGTAAAGCATAAGTGTAACTTAGGGTAGGGGAAGGGGACAGGTATCTTGTATGATGGTCATGTAATTATAACAGGTGCTGTGAGGGAACTCAGATCAAAGCGGCTTTGTATTTATGTGAATCCCTCAAATTGCTTTTTCAACAGGTGTGTTTTTAGAAGCTTTCTGAGGTCTATTATGTCTGCAGTAGCTCTGGTCTGTTAGGGTAGGATGTTCCATAATGCGAGGGCATATAAGGAGAATGAGCGTAGACAAGATGATTGGTTGAATTTAACCAAGTCCGGGGGAGAGATAAAGAGGTGCCCTGCGGTACTACTTTGGAGATTGTTGGGGGAGTTTCTTTACGATAGTTTGAAGGTAGTCTGAGGATTCCTCATGATAGATTTTAAATATTGTCATGTTCTTATACTTTATTCTGCTTAGTAGAGGTAACTAGTGAAGCTCCTTCAAGATGGGGGCGATATAGGCTCATCTGGGCACCCTAGTGAGTATCCTAGCCGCTGTATGTTGGGCAAGCTGTAGCGGGACTAAATGGCATTTTGGTAAGCATTGGAGTAATGCATTACAGTAATCCTTGTGAGGAAGTATCATACCCTGGAAGACAGTCCTGTAGTCCTGGGATTCAAGAAGTAGTTGCAGCCATTGAAGTGTCCTCATTTTGTAGTAGATATTCTTGGTAAAGCACAGTTACTTACCTGTAACAGGTGATCTCTGGGAACAGCAGGAATTAGTCCTCACATATGGGTACGTCGGTACCGACGGAGCCCGTGCGGGAAAGCTCCCCAGCTTCTTAGAATAGAAGCTTTTGGGACCTCCCACTGCACATGCGCACTGCCTTCCCGCCTTCCTGAACAGCTCTCCTCAGTTTCGAGTTTATAGCTGAGTCAACAGAGAGAGGACAGGAAGATAGATAGATAAAAGATACAACTCCTAGGGGAGGTGGGTGGGTTGTGAGGACTAATTCCTGCTGTTCCCAGAGATCACCTGTTACAGGTAAGTAACTGTGCTATCTCCAGGAACAAGCAGGAATAAGTCCTCACATATGGGGACTCCCTAGCTTAGATGCATGGGATCCCCTGTAAAGGTTCGCCATCTTCGTATGGATCTCAGGCATCCATTCTGGGAAGGTGGGCAGGAGTTGTTTAGGAATGGAACAGGTGCTTGAGGACAGCCTGGCCAAACAAGGCATCCCGGCGGGAGTCCTTGTCCAAACAGTAATGGGCTGTGAAGGTATGAACCGAGGCCCAGGTAGCGGCTCGACAGATCTGATCTATGGAAACAGAGTGCAGATGAGCCATAGAAGTTGCCATGGCCCTCACATTGTGAGCAGTGACATGGCCTTCCAGAGAAATGTTTTTGCTCTGGTAAGCAAAAGAAATACACTGAGCAATCCAATTGGAAAGTGTACGCTTGGAGACTGGAAGTCCCAAATGGGAAGGATCAAAGGCCACAAAAAGTTGAGAAGACTTTCGATGTGGCTGAGTCCTATTAAGGTAAAAAGCGAGAGCTCTTTTACAATCCAGAGTATGAAGGTTCCTCTCTGCATTGGATGCATGAGGAGCTGGAAAAAAGACAGGTAGATATACCTCTTGATTAAGATGAAAAGGCGAGACCACTTTAGGCATAAAGTGGGGATTCGTCCTAAGGACCACCTTATCATGATGAAATCTTGTGTAAGGTGGATTAGCCACTAAAGCCTGCAGCTCACTGATGCGGCGAGCCGAAGTGACTGCAATGAGGAAGATGACCTTCCAGGAAAGAAATTTCAAGGAGGTGGAAAACATTGGCTCAAAAGGTGGCTTCATAAGTTGACCGAGCACTAGATTCAAATCCCATGCGACCGGGGTGGTCTGATGGGAGGTTTAGTGAGAGTCAGGCCTCTCATGAATCTTGCAACAAGAGGATGAGAGGAGATAGGTTGTCCATTTATATGTTTCAAGGATGCTGCAATAGCACTTAAATGGACTCTTACCGAATTCGTCTTGAGGCCTGCATTGGATAGATGCAGGAGATAATCAAGAAGAGAATTCAAAGGAAGTGCCAGAGGGTCAAGACCCTGCTGAGCACACCAAATGGAAAAACGTTTCCATTTGAAAGCATAGGAACGCCTGGTAGAGGGTTTCCTAGAGGCAGAAAGGATATCTTTCACTGGTTGGGAAAGATGAAAGTCTTGAAGGCTTAAGCCTTCAGTAACCAAGCACTGAGGTGAAGGGATTTGGGGTTTGGGTGCCACAAAGTCCCCTCCTCCTGAGACAGGAGGTCTGGCGCAGCTCCCAGATCCAAGTAGGATCCCTGGGAGAGCTGTAGAAGTAGAGGGAACCACACTTGGCGTGGCCAGCGTGGAGCTATGAGGATCATAGTTCCATGATCCCTCTGGAGTTTGAACAGAGTCTTGGGAATCAAAGGAATGGGTGGAAAGGCATATAGGAATGCCTGACTCCAATTCAGGAGAAAGGCGTCCGTAGCCTGAGCTCCCTGACACGGAGTTCTGGAACAGAACCGGGGAAGTTTGGCATTCCACGGACTTGCAAAGAGGTCTATGTCCGGGGTCCCCCATTCCTGAAAGATTCGGTTTATTTGGTCCAAATGTAGGGACCATTCGTGTGGCAGCAGAACTCGACTGAGCCTGTCTGCCCGAGAGTTTTGAACTCCTGGGAGATACACTGCTAGCAGGTGAATCTGATGCTCTCTGGCGAAGGCCCATAGTCTTAGAGCTTCGTTGCAAAGCGACAGAGAGCCCGTCCCTCCTTGTTTGTTTATGTAAAACATGGCCACCTGATTGTCCGTCTGAACTAGGACAGTGAGGTTGGCTAGGAGGGAGTGGAAGACCTTGAGGGCAAGGTAAATTGCTCGCAGTTCCAGAAGATTGATATGAAGGGTGGTCTCCTGTAGAGACCAAGTGCCCTGAGTGGAGAGAGTTTGCAGATGGGCTCCCCACCCTGTTTGGGAGGCATCTGTTGTGAGGGTTGCTTGGGGTAGCAATGGTTGAAATGGAGCCCCCAACAACAGATTCTTGGTGGAAGTCCACCAGTGGAGGGACCAAAACAGACGATCGGAGGTTTGTATTTGGTCTGAGAGCGCTCTTGACGCCTGAGTCCACTGAGTGGCCAGGGTCCATTGAGCTGCTCTCATATGAAGACGAGCATAGGGCACCACATGCACTGTGGAGGCCATATGACCCAGTAGGCGTAGCATTTCCCTGGCTGTCAAGTGAGTGCTGGACTGAGCTTGGGAGGCCAAACTCAGGAGGCGCTGGCCTCGAACATGTGGAAGGTAGGCCCTTGCAGTGATGGTGTCCAACTGGGCCCCTATGAATTCTAGAGATTGAGTAGGGATGAGTTGGGACTTGGGAAGGTTTACTACCAGTCCCAGATACTGCAAAAGGCTCCTTGTGTGGTCCAGGGAAATCTGGGCCTGTGACTGAGTTGGAGCTCGGATGAGCCAGTCGTCCAGATATTGGAAGACAAAGATTCCCATGCCTCTTAGAAATGCGGCTACGACTGCCATGCATTTTGTGAATACTCTTGGAGCAGAGGCTAGACCGAAGGGGAGTACTCTGTATTGGAAATGTTTTCCCTGAAACAGAAAGCGAAGATACTTTCTGTGGGATGGATGGATGAGTATATGTGTATACGCATCCTGTAGGTCTAGAGAACAAAGCCAGTCCTGACCCTGGAGGTAAGGAAGGAGAATGCCGAGAGACAGCATTTTGAATTTCTCCTTGAAGAGAAATTTGTTCAATTCTCTCAGATCTAGGATTGGTCTGAATCCCCCTGTCTTCTTTGGAATGAGAAAATAAGGGGAGTAGAAACCGGACCCTTGTTGAGGAAGAGGAACCTCTTCTATGGCCCCTTGGGCAAGGAGAGAGGAAACCTCTTGATCCAACAGGGTTAGGAGAGATGGGGGAGAATTGAATGGTCTCACCATATGATGGGGAGGAAGGCTGGAGAAATGAAGTTTGTAACCCTCTCGAATGATAGAGAGGGTCCATTGTTCTGTTGTGATTTGTTCCCATCTGGGAGCAAAGTGAACCAACCTTCCGGGTATGGTGAGAGGTTCTGGTTGTGTTAGAACCAGAAGTGGCAAGTTCCCTAGGAGCAAGTCAAAACCCCTGAGGGGTTGGAGCCTGCTGAGCTACAGTAGCTGCTGCAGGCTTAGCTCGTGCTTGTTTGGATTGCTGACGCTTAGCAGTATAGCGAGGTTGAGAAGACTGCTGGCCAGTATTTGAAGCAACTCTGGCCTTCTTATAGTAAGGCCTTTTAAAAGACTTTTTCTTAGTAGGAATTGAAGTGGACTTTGAAAGTCTTTCCAAGGTGGCATTTTCAGCATCCATCTGGGTGGCTTTGATTTGCCACTCTTCCCCAAATAAGTTCTCACCTGTACAGGGCAGATTCCGTAAGCCATCTAGAACCCAAGGTTCCAGATCAGAGGCCTGGAGCCAAGCAAGACGTCGGGCTGCAATAGCAATGCCCGAAGCCCTACTGGCTCCCTCAAAGGAATCATATGCTGCCCTATTAGAGAACTTAGAAACCTCTAAGAGTTGTTTCACTAGGGAAAGGAATCCCTGCTTTTTATCCTCAGGGATAAAGGGGGCAAAATGCCGCACCTTTTTGGCAAGTTCCTCCAGGAACATGCCCATATAGAGACTGTAGGAATTAATCCTGGCTATAAGCATACTAGCCTGGAAAATTTTCCTACCAAAAGAGTCCAAAGTCTTACATTCCCGTCCTGGAGGGGTGGAAGAGTGCCTTTTGGTACTCCTAATCTTCTTCATTGCAGACTTCACCACAATAGAGTGGTGGGGCAATTGAGTCTTTTGGAAACCAGGAGAAGGAGGGACCCTATACATGGTGTCCAACCTACGGGAAT
This sequence comes from Ichthyophis bannanicus, assembly GCA_033557465.1. Classification (NCBI taxonomy): domain Eukaryota; kingdom Metazoa; phylum Chordata; class Amphibia; order Gymnophiona; family Ichthyophiidae; genus Ichthyophis; species Ichthyophis bannanicus. Next base: position 1,333,573,261 of record CM066033.1, read on the forward strand.
AAGGAGACAAAGTCAAAGGATTTTCCCAGAAATCCATCAGTTGTTCTTGAAGGATTTCATGGATAGGCAGGGTAACTGCCTCCTTAGGGGCCTTTGAGTATCCCAAAATATCCAGTTTTTTGGATCTGGGTTCCTTTTCAGAGGATGTGGTAATAGAAAGGGCTGTAGCCATATCTAAAACAAAGTCCTGGAAGGACAAATCCTCTGGAGGGGACATTCTCCTTTTAGGAGAAGAGGGCTCCTCAGGTAAGTTGAGTGAAAACTCAGCAGAATCATCAGAGGAGTGAAAATCCTCAGAGGAATCGGTGCTTTCCTCTAACGCACGATACGCGTACCGATCGGTATCGATATCGGGCGTATCGGGTATGGAACCGGTATGGAGCGAAAGCCCATACGGTACCGACTTGCGTTTAGAGGTGGACGGCCTCGATACCGGCATGGCGGACGATACCGGTATCGGGCCCGGAACCGCTGAAAGCGGAACCGATGGCGTTGCAGCTTTAATGAAAGCCATGACGGCCTGCTGCATGGACTGTACAGTATCGCCCATGGACGCCATAGCTGCCTGGATGTCGGTACCGGAGTGACCCGGTACCCCAGAGCAGGCTAACAGGTGATCTGTCGAGGCCGTAGCATCGATATCAACCTGAGACCCCTGAATTGGCGTTTTTGGAAGTTGGACTTCCCGCCGGGGTTGTTTGGCTGGGGCAGGGTCCTCAAGTTCTAAGCTAAGAGCCTCTCGATGCTTTGAAGGAGATTTGCTCTTTGAGGACTTGCCCACAGAAGGTTTGGTTACCTGAGATCCATCCGGAGAAGAAGACCTGGATGACTGTGATGCTGTATTCTCTGAAGCAAACAGCACATGGAATTTGTTGGCCCGGTTCTGCAGCCCACGTTTAGACATGTGGGAGCAAGATGGGCAGTCCGGTATGGAATGGTCAGGCCCCAAACATTTCAGACACCATTCATGGGTGTCTGTGACTGAAATAACAGCATTACATTTGGTACACTTCTTAAATCCAGGGGCTGGCTTCTCCATGAGGAGAAATTGAGTAGGCCGAGAGGCCTCTCTGAAGTGACCAAAAAGCTAAAAAATAAGAATTATAATTTTTTAAAGAAAGAAAGAAAAGACCGGCGATACCGGTATCGGTATGGGGAAGGCAGGTACGCGGTCTAAAGAAACAAATAAAATAACAATTTCTTCAGCGGTGACAGGAACACGACCTGCTGGCTCCGCGGAAAAAGAGAAACTGAGGAGAGCTGTTCAGGAAGGCGGGAAGGCAGTGCGCATGTGCAGTGGGAGGTCCCAAAAGCTTCTATTCTAAGAAGCTGGGGAGCTTTCCCGCACGGGCTCCGTCGGTACCGACGTACCCATATGTGAGGACTTATTCCTGCTTGTTCCTGGAGATTGTTATTTATGTGTGACTTTAGTGTAAGATGTTGATCAATAATTACTCTGAGGTCGTGTACTTCATGCTTGACTATTAGCTCAGCATGGCTGACCTTTAGTGATGATGGTGGGGAGAAAAGATTGATCCTTAAATATGGAGAGCACCTCTGTTTTGTTGTAATTAATAGAGAGGCCATGCTGGGAGAGACAGAGGGCAATTGCATTGAAGCACTTTACTACTGGAGTGAAGTCCGAAGATGTGGTAGAGAAGGGAGCATAAAACATGTCATCTGCGTATAAGTGAAAGAATACATCATGTGACTGGAGGAGCTTGCAGATAGGCTGGATGTAAATGTTAAATAAGGCTGAAAATGATCAGCCCTGGGATACAACTTTCTTCTGTGGGTAAAAGCAGAGCTCAGTGTGTTGATCTGTACTACTTGTTGACAACACAGTAAGTAGGATAGAATCCAGCTCAGTGCCGAGTCAATGATGCTGATGTATTGTAACCTCTGTAGAAGAATCTTGTGACATATTGTGTTGAATGCTGCAGCAATATAAAGAAATGAGGACAAATCCTTGCTTAGGTTTCTCTATCTCCTTCATGAGTCAGTCGATGAGTGATGAGTTTTGAACATCTGTAATGGTTTATTATTGAACAGATACAGTTGACAGATGGGGAAGTGGTGGTCCAAGATAAGCACTCTTATAGAAATTTAATGTGCAAGTGCTAGCAATATTGTACAGCTCCAAAATGCTTTGATTTGCTACAGAAAGTTTGAAAAAGTGAAAAAAGGACTTTCATAGTAAATGTGGGACTAGTGAATGATGAAGGCTTCTTGAAAGCCATCACTTGTGCATATGGAGTGGTAATACCAGATAATCTCCCCCTTTTCACCAGAAGTACAGCCTGGAGTGTTTATTTTTTTTTTTTTTTGAAGTTCAGTGTCCCCTTACTCAAGTTCTATTTTACTGGTTTGACTGCCACTACTAGGCACAGATGACAGTGGCTATCTGGAGGAAAAGGGGAGGGAGAGCAGGACTGCTTCTATAGCTCCATGTACTAATTTCATGCCATTTGGTGTTTCAATCCACAGTTTGAGAATCACTGGTTTAATCTGAATAATGACTAATTGAAAAACTAAAGATTTTGACAATCATGCATTTCAGAATCAACCATCACCCCATGTTTCCACAAAGAAAGCATAGTTACTCACCTGTAACAGGTGTTCTCCGGGAACAGCAGGAATCAGTCCTCACATATGGGTGACAGCGACGCTGACGGAGCCTGCGCAGAGCATTTTCCCAGCTTTTGCAGAAAGCTTTTGGGAATGCTACCACACATGTGTGGTCCCCTTCCCATCCAAGGGTGCCATCTTGATCAGTCAGATGACATAGCAAAAAAAGGACATAAAACAATGTAGGGAGGTAACTCCAAGGGGAGGAGGGAGGGTTGTGAGGATTGATTCCTGCTATTCCCAGAGAACACCTGTTACAGGTGAGGAACTACGCTTTCTCTAGGAACAAGCAGGAAGTCAGTCTTCACATATGGGATTCCTTATCTTTAGGCTTTTGAGGACTGAACCATGACAGCACTAATGGAGACCAAACAGGTAGCCATGAGTTGCAGAAGATGAGACCCGACAGACTCTGCAAGACCCTAGCGTCCAGCAATACTATCTCTTCGGTAGCCTGAACACAGAAGGGTTGGAGGCACTGTTCCCTCTAAGCTGTGCACGTGTGCGCGCGTACACACCTCGCCGAGCGAGCGCACATACTTTACAACAGAACGCACAAAAATTACGGCTCTGATTCTGATAGAAAACAGCACAGACGTCTTAAAAGTTAAAAGTTATGATTGTAATTACTAGAAATTTCCCGCTTCATTTAGTAATCGTCTATTTTCATTTAATTTGATTAAAATCAATGTGGTGTACATACTGTATTCTGACGTGTAGTCAAATTTTAAAGTATATAACTCCGAGTGTCGTTATGTGGCGCACAAAAATTTAACCTTCCTTCAAAAGCTGCACACAGCTGATATTTTATGCGCACACAGCCTACAGAAAATTAGAGGGAACATTGAGGGTAGGAGTTGCCTACACCCCAAAAATATTGCAGAGTACTGCCTGCCCAAAGGCACTGTCCCTGTGAGATTCGCTCTCCAGCCAATCTCCCTGGTGGAGGTAGGGCAGCAGGGTTCCAAGGGAGAGCATCTTGAACTTCTCCCTCACCAGGAACTTATTCAGTTTTCACAGGTCTAATATGGCCTGAGGCCCCCAGTTCTTTTGAGGACAAGGAAATATCTGGAGTAGAAACCTTTTTCCCACAAATGCCTGGGTACAGGTTCTACCATCCTGTCTGCGAGCAAACCTGCGAGCTCTAAGAGGAGCAAGGTCTGGTGAAGGAGAGACCACATTGGCTCTCCTGGGAAGAACCCTGGGGGTGTTTGTTGGAATCTGAGGAAATAACCTTCTTTTACCACCTGTAGGATCCACTGGTCTGTGGTGACCCTGGCACACCTGTGGGTGAAGAGTGCCAGGCGGCCCCCTGTGGGCAGGGGAGGGTCTCCTGGGAGAGAAAAGACCCTGCCCAGTGAGTCAAAAGCTCCCCCCAGACTGGGTGGAAGTTGGTGGTTGATGTTTGAGTCTTTGACTTCTGCCCATGACCCCGGTTCTTGGGCTGGGGGCCCTGTTGCTGTTGCCCCGAGTAGGGTTGGTAATGATCCCAGTGAAAAGACCTCTTTTTCCTTTGAAAAGTGGTCTCTTTCCTGACTGTTTTTTTCTGGGGAAGGGTTGAGATTTTCCTCGAGCCTCTGCCTGGTCACAATCTCGTCCTCTCTCTCAGCCACCTTGTTGGCCACAGACTTGCCAAACAAGTTTTCCCTGTTGCAGGGGACATCGAGCAATTTCTCTTGCACCATTTGCTTGAGGTTGGAGATCTGCAACCAGGCCTGGTGCCGGGCCCCTATGCCCGCTGCTGCTATCTGGGCTGCAGATTCAAAACTGTCATAGGTGGCGTGGGATAGGAACTTCAAGCAGTCCCAGATCTTGGCTGTCAGGGCTTGGAACCTCTGGAAGGGTTCCCCAGCGAGGCCTGCTAGTTCTTGGATGAGGCCCTTGAGGTACATGTCTACGTACAATTCATAGGCCTATATCTGACAACCCAGCATGGGTCCCTGGAAGCACTTGCGCCTGAGAGCTCGGGCCTCTCTGCCCAGGGGAACAGAATAGTAGTTCTGACTTTACAGCTTTTGCATAGCAGACTCCATGACCATGGAGTTATGCGGGAGTTGGGACTTTTGGAATCCTGGGCCCTTAATACGGTAGATGGCATCAAGGCATCGGCTGAACACCAGCACAGAGGCCGGGGTCTCCCACATTCACAGGAGCAGCCTTAAGGATGGGCTGTACTGGCGCTGTTGAGAGGTATCTTTGGAAGGGACTCATACTAGAGAATCTCCAGTTCTTTGGTGCATGGGTCCTCCTCTAACTCAGTTGGGACTGAAAGGGCCTGGGACATGTCCTGGACAAAGTCGTGGAAGGCCACGTTCTCGGGGGGGGGGGGGGGGAATGGCGCCGAGGCTCCAGGGGAAGACTGCTCCAAAGGGATGTCTTTGTGTCAACCAGTCTCAGGAGAGGCCTTAACGTTGGCCTCCCAGAGTTGGAGGGCTTAGAGGACTCCGAGACTCAGGACTCCTGCATCTCAAGGCCGGCCTTGAGGAACTGGGGTCCTCCAGTGGATCTCGGGTCTGACTCCCAGAAACTGGCTGGGGAGGACCAGACACCTGAGGATCGGGACCTGGATCTCAATCAGTGCTGAGGGCTTGCCTGAAGCCGGTGGCGCTCAGGGCCTGGCTCGATGCCTGGGGACTCCCCGGCAGTCAGGGACCCGGTTGTCTGGGCAGATAATGCTGACAAACCTGACATTGCCTGCTGCAAGGCCAGGATGGCAAAAATATTCTGCTCCAAGGTTGCCATTCTGGATTCAATGCCAGAAGGCTCTGCAGCTGTCTGCGTAAGCACAGAGAGCCTCGGGCTTGACACCAGCACTCACGAGTGCATCCTCGACAAGGATCATGGCCTCAAGGAGCCTTGGGACTCCAAAGACACCTGGGCCTCGTAGGAGGTACTCGGCTTGGGGCTTAGCATCAGGGAAGCCGGAGCTGAATAGGATGGCGTGAACATCCTCTCCTGCAACTCTGACCTTTTCTTGTTGGTTTTCAGAGCCATGGACTGGCACAGGTTGCAGGTGGTACTATAAGAACATAAGATATGCCATACTGGGTCAGACCAAGGTCCATCAAGCCCAGTATCCTGTTTCCAACAGTGGCCAATCTAGGTTATACGTACCTAGCAGTTTCCCCAAAAGACACAGGTTCCGCAATGCTTGTACTGGGTCAAGCATTGATATCCTGGGTCCCTTCTTAATAATGGTTTATCATGGTCCAGGCCTAGGCAGTGTAAGCCTCAGTCATGGGTGTCTAACAGACATGGTTTGACTGCAGCGGTCACACTTTTTGAACTCACTGAGTGACACCTGGCTGGGATCAATGAGCCCCTGGCGAAAAAAGACACAAACGGTGGTTGAGGCCAAGCCTCGCCAAAAAGGGGGAGCAGAGAATGGCGCTGGCTCATGGCAGGAAGAGGAACTGGTACACAAATGGGGAAAAAACTTATAAGGATAATTTTTAGAGGATTTTTCCGGGAAAAATTAGACAAGTGTCCGCTGGGCTCCGTGGAAAAAAGGAGATTGACCAAGATGGTGTGGTAGCATTCCCAAAGGCTTTCTGTGAAAGCTGGGGAAATGCTCCCTGCGGGCTCCATCTGAATCAATGTCACCCATATGTGAGGACTGACTTCCTGCTTGTTCCTGAAGAATAGTCAATTTTATTGAGAAGGTTTCCAGACTTACCTGATTGCGGCTGCTGTACATGAAGTTGCAAAGAGGTCAAGGGGGGGAGATGTGTCAACGGTTTTTGCTGGGGTTGTATTAGGAGACGTAACAGTTGTGGCCGGGGAAGCCTAAACGGGGGGAAAAAAAAGCAAACCATGTAAGTTAAACAATAGAGGAAGATACTAAAGGGGTATGTCTATTAAATCTTGGTCATCATTAACAGAATGTTCTGTGCAAAGTGCACCTTGCTAAAAGTTAGTGTAGGGCCCCATGCTAAAAATGCCACACTGACTGGTTAGCACGTGAATGGGTAGGATTAGAGCAGTTTGGGGGCAGAACATAGGCGTTGAGCACTTTGGGGTTAGAATAGGCATTATGTGTGTAATAAATGCAATTGTTGACATTAGCACAAGTGCAGTTACCACCACCTCAATGTCCAACCATGTGCTGGTTTACATGGTGCCATGTGTTACAACGTGCCAATGGCAGGGAGATGCACACATGCCTTTACAATACTTTTGTGGCCCAATCTCACACCAATAGTGCACCCTTTATTACATCAGCTGAATTAGGAAATCCTTCAATATTGAAATGATTAAAGCATGTGCATTTAAACAACTGTTTTTCAACCTCTCACACCGTTTTTCTAGGGTTACAAAAAACACAAAGAATCCGTCTACATAACATCTGTTAAGAACATTATGCCATCATTTAATAATAAAATAAACTTTAAGGCTAGCAGTAATTTTAAGATAAATGAAGCTATCTGAAAAATACCTATTGCTCCTACTCTTGTTTTTACTTGTTAGATTTCACAACGCATCAAAATACAGCAACAATATGAAAGTATTCTTGGTCAAACATTTAAAATTTTGGTGTATTTTTGGTCCATCTTTCTAAATGATCATTTTATTAGTACTCAAATTACAACCAGTGGGTGATAAGATATAAGAATAGAAATTAAGCAATTTGAATTTGACATGCAACAGCCAAAAATGCAACCCGATTTTTTGTAAGCTTTCACTATTTATAGTAACAGCAAATCTGGACTCCTACCTACAACCTGCTGTAACAACCTGCTTTTGACTTGACCTGAGTGTCTCTTTCAAGATCATACTGATGTGAACAAATGTTGCTGATAATCCTAGAAAATTTTAATTTTCTGCCAGCACAGTACCATATAGAAAGCTAATTTTCTTTAACTACAGTGGTGTGCAAAAGTCTGGAATCACTTGTAAATTTGACGTTTTTTCAACTTCGTGACCTTATATCAATTTCTTTTTCCTCCCAGTGGCTTTTTCTGTGTATTTCATGATAAGTGATAAATTTGGCTATTAGGGCCAACTTTTAGTATTGGTTTGGCCCTTACTTTCTGAGTTTGTTCCCCATAGTGTCCTGTTTATAGATTTTCTGTGAAAATCGCATAATGTACATCGTTTGCCAACGATATATTATTGTAAGTATGCTTTAAAATATTATGGACGCACGCCAGGTTTCCTTCAAATTAATGTATGTGGCCTTGAAAAAGGCCGTTTTTGTGTGTCAGTGATAGCTCAGTATTTGATGGGCCACCCTTGGTTCTTGATCACCTGACTGCACCTTGTCAGCATTGAATGAACCAGTCTGACAAGGTGATCATTGGTGACAACGCAGTTCCAAGCTGCAATGAGTGACTCAATCAGCTCACGCTTTGATGTCGAATGCCTCTTGGATATTTCCAAGGCCACCTTGTGCCACAGGTTCTCGATTGGATTCAGATCTGGAGACTGGGAAGGCCAGTCCATTGACTTGATGTTCCGCTGCTTCCAGCTGATCACCTGTCTGGAGAGATGGCAGGGTGCATTGTTATCTTGGAACAGGAACTGGCCAGGAAACAGCTGGTGTGCTGATGGCACCATGCACTTTTGCAGTATGGTGATGTACTTGGCCCCATTGACCATTCCATCGACGATGTGAAGATATCCAACGTCACTGGCAGCCATGCAGCCCCAGACCATGACCTTCAAAGGATGCTTCACAGTGAGGTTGCGACACTCAGGCTTGAAGTCCTCTCCAGGAAATCTCACATAGGTGTGGGCCTGGTTACCAAACAGGTGGAAGGTGCTTTCATCGCTGAATAGCACCTTTTCCCACATTCCAGTCGACCAGGTTGAGTGCTTTCTCGCCCACACGATCCGGTTGCACCTTTGTATGTCAGTCATCAGTGGCTTATTCTGTGCTTTGCAGCCCCGGAGACCAAACTGCAGGCACCGGCGACGAACTATGCTGACACTGACCTCACTCTTGTCTGACCACTCTTGAAGTAGCTGAGGAGAGGTCAACTTGCGATTTAGTCAGTGAAATGCATCGTAGTGCGCGGTCCTGGCGTGATGTTGATGCACGTGGATGACCTGAACGAGGCTTTCCACCACTGAACCCATTTCTTTCTTTTTCTGTACAATCTTAACAGCGCTCTGACTGCAGCCAACTTTCCTGGCTATCTGACGGCTTGAAAATCCTTCCTCGCTCATAAAGGACACACAAACACGCTCCTCCAACATCAGGGTCCGAGTCATCTTCATGGTTGATCCAGAAAGCGTATGAAATTCAAAAATTCTGCGCGTTTTTATAGCTGCACTGTTGGCTAGATATCTGCTTTGTGACTGGTTAGTGAAACCAGCCTCCTGATTGGTCAGAAATAACATGTGCATATTGGATAATCTCAATCCAGTTTTGACACAGGATCCACAAAAATCGCAGTAGCTATCTCCCAGTGTCTGTAAAGTATTTAAATTGGAAGCAAGGAATGCAAAAAAAATCAACTCTAATAGCCAAATGTATCCCTTTTAACATGGTAGAAAGATGAATATGCTGGGCTAATGCAAAATTAAAAACAACAACAAACTGTTAGAAAGTACAAAAAATGCAAAACTCACAAGTGATTCCAGACTTTTGCACACCACTGTACCTACATATTTCAGGCTTTCTGAAATCAATTCAATTTTGACTAAATGATATGTATTTCTAACACAAAAAAATGAACATATGAGACAAATTTCTGAACTGAAAATAGTACCAGAAGAAAAATGTTTTTCTACAATGTTATCACTTTCAATGGATCCACATCTGAAGAAGGAATGCATTTAGTCTAAAGAGTTCATGCACTCTGTTTATAGCTCATTCTTACTTTGGATAAATAGAACCATGGAAAACCTGGAAGCATTTTAACCTTTTTTTTAGGTGGAATGTGGACAATTAAACTTGGACATGCAGAATCTTGCAAGCATTACTTTTGTGTAGACATACTGGGAAGGGATTCCGACTGCTGGGAAATAATCAAATGCTCCTACAATCCTTCTGTTTTACATCTACCCCCATTCATCAACAGGGGAAACAAACAGGACCAATGACAAACTTAACTACCCCAGAGGTGACCACTTACCTTTCCATTATCAAACAAACCATCAGGTTCTATGGGTATCCAACTTTACCTACCAAAATTTATAGCACAATAGGGCTCTAACAGCGCTACGACCAACATACCAATGTGAACATATTGGAAAAATTGGTACAAATTAAATGAAAAAATACATACTGAGGATCCTTCCACATATCTCAAACCTGCAGGGCTGTGCACATAGGCATGTTTTCTGAAAAGCATGTTACATACATTAGATCTGTCTGCTTTAGCTTTTGTTGGACTTTATGCAAACACATCACTGTGAAATCTGGCAAGTCCTTTTACAGAAGTAGCTAGGTAATATACCAAAGCAAACCTGTCCAAAATCTACCCTATTTGCTTTAGGCATAAAATAAATTTCATCTTACCCAATAGCCATACTTGCAAACAGCGTATTTTATTATTTTATTTTTTTAGTACAAGCCCTTGTCAAGCAAACTGATTGCTAACAGGTAAATATGTGCCTATAAAAGTGCAGAAAGGGAGCTGTAATTTAGAGCTGTAGGATTATATTGTTCGGACGTCTCTCATCCCTTCATAAAAGGATCACTTCCCAAACCCCAATACACCCCCCCTCCCCAGTCTTTTATAACTCTAATGCTTTGAAAGTAACAGTTTAGACTGGTACCAGAAAATGTGCCTTCTCCATGCTTGGGTCAAGATTATGGAACACGACAAGAAATTTAACTAGAAAGATGAAGCCGTTTTAAATAATTACCTAAAACTGTCTTAGGCGTATCTCATGCAACAGATTAACTAGAAAGTATTTTAATAACTTTTTGTTCACAATTTTTTTGGGGTATATAAACACAATACCAAAAAAACAAAGTACAAGCATGTATCAATGAGAAAAATCATATACAGTATCTTGCCCTCCTGCTAAAGGAGTTACAGCACATTGCCATCCCTAGAGCATTGATTGAGTAATAGCATAGGAAATAAAGTTATAGGGCCCGATATTCAGAAGCGATGGCGACTAGCCGTTGCTGCTGAACCCTAGCCTTAGATATTCAAAGCCGGTACCTTATCTGGCCACCAGCATTGAATATCTGAGTCAGCCAGATAACCAGAAAGCTAACCAGGCAGCAGCAATATTCAGGATTTTGATGTATTGTCCACTATGATGCCTAGATCAATCTCCTGGGTGGTGACCCCTAATGTGGAACCTTACAGCGTGTAGCAAGAGTTTGAATTGTTCTACCCCAAATGCATAGCTTTGCACGCATCCAAAAGTTTCATTTGCCATTTGGACACCAGTCTCCCAATCGGGGCTGGCCCAAAGGTTTCTGCCTCCCCAGGCAGAAGTCCTGTCATGCTGCCCCACCGCACCACCGATTCCATCTTTGTGGGGGTGAAGGGGGTTCAGCAGTGTCAGTTTTTAAAAGCGCTTTGGTGAATGCGGCAGGCCATGTGCTTTGGCCGGCATGGCCTACTGCTTCTCGCCCCACTCTGACGGGGAGTTGTGTTGGGGGGGGGACGGGCCCCGGACAGAGGTGGCAGGCCACATGTGACCAAACACATGGCCTGCCACAGGCACAAAAGCAGCAGCATAAAGCCATGTCGCCCACCGAGACCTGACACCCTAGGTGGCTGCCTAGCGGGATGGGCCAGCCCTGCTCCCAATTTCTCAAGGTCCTCTTGCAATTTTTCACAATCCAGTTGTGATTTAAGTGCTTTGAATAATTTTGTGTCATCTGCAAATTTGATCACCTTACTCATTCCTATTTCCATTAAAAAGTAGTGGGCCCTAGTTGGTTCCCTGATGTACTCCACTATTCAATTTTCTCAACGGAGAAAGGTAATCATTTAGCTCTATCCCATTTTCTCTCTTTTAACCAGTTCCCAAAACACAATAGGACACCGCATACAATTCCATGACGGTTTAATTTTCCCCTGAGTCTCATGAGGGACTTTGTCAAAGGCTTTCTGAAAATCTAAACAAACTGTATAAATCGGCTCACCTTTATCTACCTGTTTATTCACACCTTTGAAAAATGTATCAGATTGGTGAGCAAGATTTCTCTTGGGTAAATACATGTATGCTTTATTCCACTGAACTACAATTATCTATATGTTCAATAATTTTATTCTTTATAATGGTTTCCACCATTTTACTTGTAGCCAATATCAGGCTTACCGGTCTAGTTTCCCGGATCACTCCTGGAACCCTTTTTAAATATCGGTGCTACATTGGCCACTCTCCAATCTTCAGGTACTCAAGATGATTTTAAAGATAGCTTATAAATTACTAATAGTAGATCTGCAAGTTCAAGTTCTTTCAGTACTCCAATGTATGCCATATGGGTCCAGGTGATTTGCTACTTTTTAATTTGTTAAAATTCCCTATTACATCTTCCAGGTTCATTGAGACTTATTTTAATTTCACGATTCATCCCTTAAAAATGATTTCGGATATGGGTAAGCTTCCTTACCCCTTTTTCCATAAAGACCAAAGCAAAGAATTTAGTTTCTCCACTATGGCCTTGTCCTCACTTTGTGCCCCCTTTTACCAGCTAATGGTCCAAGTTACTCCAAGGCTTTTTGCTTCAAATGTACCTGAAAAAAATATCAATTTTTACTGACTCCTGGCAGCCCAGCAACTCCTGGGTTTCCTTGGCAGCATGTCTGGAAGTAAATTGCCAGGCCTTTCTTCCGAGGCAATGGAAGGTTAAGTGACTTGCCCAAGGCCACAAGGAGTGCTAGTGGGAATCAAACCCATGTCTCGGTTACCCAAGCTAGTGCTCACATCCTTAGGCTACTTCTCCACTTCACATCAAGCTTCCACAGCAAGCTTTTTTTCCCAATTTCTCTTTGCTAGCCATATCAATGCTTTACGTCTAACTTACAAATGTTTATGCCATTTCCCTATTTTCTTCATTTGGCTCCTCCCAATTTTTTTGAAATATTTTTCTGGCTGTAACAGCCTCTTACCTTACCTTTAAACCATGCTGGCAATCATTTGGCTGACTTTCCACATTGTTTTTAAAGCATGGAATAAATCTGGTCTGGGCTTCCAAGAAAGTATTTTTAAAACAATTTTCATGTCTGATGTAAACTCTCCACCTTTTCTGCTGCCATTTTGTCTCTAACCATTTTCTTCATGTTACAATTTCCCTTTTGAAAATTAAATGCAAGCACAGCCTGCCTTGTTGTCCTCTGTTCACTTATTAAATCTAATTTGATCATGTTATCTGTATTGCTAAGTGATCCCAAAACAGTCACCTCTCAAATAAAACCTATATTCCATTAAGGATTAGTTCCAAAATAGCTCCCCTTCATGTTAGTTCCTGACTCAGCTACTCTATGAAGCAGGCATTTATTTCATCTAGAAACTCTCTAGCATGCCCTCTTGGGACCCTGCCATCTTTGGATTGCTTTAAGATGCTTTTGTATTTGATAAAAATTTTTATCTTATGGCATTTTTATTTGTGTGTTATATCCAACCATTACCTATTACAGATATTCTCTGTGGTGGTGATGGTTATTGGGTCATTTGTTCTTATGCCCAGTATAAATTTATTTATTTATTTAATTGGATTTTTATACCGCCTTATCATACAATCAAAGCGGTTTAACAAAAGAGAAAATAAGTAATAGTGAAACAATCTGTGATAATATATACATAGTTTGTAAATATATGATTAAATGTCTTGGGAAAAGGTGCAATATATATATTGTGAGCTATACTATAAAGCGAGCTATTGTACAATGTATATATAAATAATTGCTTTCTTAAAAATTAATTAGTTGATTGCATGACCGTAGTGCTCCGTAAACAAAACTGTTTTCAGTTGTTTTCTAAAAAGTCTTTGATGTCCTGAGCTGCTCTCAGATCATTAGGTAGGGAGTTCCAGATGGAAGTCGCAGCAAACGAGAAAGCTCTCTCAGAGGTCTCCTTGCGTGTTTTTCTGATGTCATTTGAGGAGCTGATTCTATTTTCAGATACACTTCTCCTAGGTCTGTTGCTAATATCTGACCGGATAAGATACGTCAGACTTTTTGCAGAACATTGTTGCTTTATCTTGAAAATATAAATTACTGTTTTGTATTTAATACGAGATGATATCGCTTGCAACATGTCAGGACTGCTACAGGTACCTCACAACCTTTCCAGTTAAAACAAGGAGTACCTCAGGGCTCTTCCCTATCAGCGCTGCTATTTAATATTTATATGCAGCCTATATGTAACATCACTCGTTCCTTTGGCATATCCTCGTTGATCTATGCAGATGATGTGCTAATATTCACACCAATCAACGTCAAGCTCCCAGACTACACAACACTAGTAGATTGCTTTAACGCAATAGCAGACTGGCTCCTCACCCAGAATATGCGCATAAACTACAAAAAAAACGAAGTTCTGATAGTCACGAAAAACAGAGCATTCTCATCCCCTGAGACCCTAAAAGTACGAGACGCAGAGCTCCCAATCAAGCCCTCCATAAAATACCTTGGAGTAATACTTGACCAGCGACTGGATTTTAAAGAACATATCAACCGCACTGTGAAAACCATTTATTTCAAAATAAGGACTCTGCGTCATCTGAAAAACATGCTGGAACCAGACAGCTTCAGAACCATATTTCAAACCATAGTCACACCCCACTTCGACTATGCAAACATAATACTCCATGGTCTCCCAAAAAATACCCTAAATACATTACAACTAGCCATGAATGCCGCTGCCCGGGTGCTATACGGTGCTTCAAAGGGCGAACACATAACACCCATCCTAATGGAGCTTCACTGGCTCCCTATATACTGCAGAATAGCATATAAAGCTCTTCTCATGGCCTTTAAAGCGATAAATACTATAGCTCCTTCATCAATTTCAAAACTCATCCATCCAACTCCCAATATCAGATCCAGGAGGTCAGCAGCGGCAAATACCCTAGTTACACCACATGAGACCACAAAATGCAAACATTCAACATCAGACAGGGCCTTTGCATACTACGCACCCAGATGTTGGAACAACCTACCCCCCAACATAAGAGCTATTACTGACCTCAAGCATTTCAGAAAAGCCATAAAACACCACCTCTTCATTCTGCATTTCCAAAGCACATCATCATCCCTCTAACAGGCACAGTAAAAATTGTAAATACCTTATTTACTCAAGATGTAACTAAGAAATTCTATCCTCTGTATATAGGTTTTTTACAAATATGTATAAAGTCTCAATAAGTATACAGGTTCATTACAAATATGTACTAAGTTTTTACAAAAATTTTACAAATATGTACAAAGTTTCCCAAAGTTAAATTCCCAGTTGAATTCTCCTGTTATATGTAAACTCATCACAGTTTGTTGCTTGCAATGAGTATTTCTGTTTAATGTAAACCGCGCTGATGAAAAGAGTGCGGTATAGAAGAACACAAAATAAATAAATAAATAAATATTGGTAACCAATTAAGCTCCTTTAAGATAGGAGTTATATGCTCTTTGATAGACCAAAAATTATACGAGCAGCGGTGTTTTGCGCTAACTGTAAAGGCTTCAGTGACTGTTTAGCTAGACCCAGATATATTGGATTGCAGAAGTCAAGTAATGGTGTAATTAGAGCATGGCAAACATTGCGGAAGTGAACAGTTTCCAGAAGCGGCCTTAGTCTTCTGATGATTTTCATTCTATAATAAGCGCTTCTAATCGTCTTGTTTGTGTGTGATCTGAGATTTAATTCCTTGTCTAGAGTAACTCCAAGATATTTCACTTCTGATTTAATAGGAATAATTGAATTATCTATCTTGATGACAGGTGGATGTGCAAAATTTTGGTTACGAGATACAAATAATGCCTCTGTCTTGCTAAAATTAATTTGCATATTGTTGGTTTTACACCAGGTGGACATTTTTGATAGACAATCTGTGATGCTGGAAAAGTCAGGTTTCTCGATGGAGATAGTTGTGAACATCATAATATCGTCAGCATAAATTGTATACTTTATGCCACTTTTTAACGGAATATTGCAAATTGGCTGCAAATAAATGTTGAAGAGAAGCGAAGAAAGAGCGGAACCTTGTGGCACACCTTGTAATACTCTTATGGGCAGAGAAGTTTTTTGTCCAATCTTTACTTGTAAAAATCTCTGTCAGATATGATTGAAACCATTTTAATGTGACCCCATGTAGACCAATCTCCTCTAATCTATGTAATAACCTATTGTGATCTACAGAATCGAATGCAGCCGAAATGTCTATAAAAATCATTATAATACCCTTTTTAATGTCATCAATGGTACAGAGAACGTAATCAAAAAGATAAATCATTAAAGTTTCAACTCCATGGTTTGGGCGAAAACCATGTTGGTTATCGTCTAAAGGCACATGATTATCAATGTGTTCTTGGAGTTGAAGTTGCACTGTCTTTTCAATGATTTTCGCTAAAAAGGGTATGCTGGAAATAGGCCGGTAGGCAGCTGGGTTATTCTTGTCTAACGTTGTCTTCTTCTGGATTGGTCTAACAGTTGCAAGCTTTAAGTGCTTTGGTAAATTACCTTGAGAGAGGGAATTATGTACAATGTTTTGTATTATGTGAATAAAATTTGACTTTGTGGACTTTATCCAAGATACAGGACATGGATCAGTTGGAGAAGTGCATGTGTTTATGGAAGAGATAATGTGCGAGAGTTGCTCTTTAGAAGGAAAAGAGAATGTATTCCAGAACCTGAAATTTGAGACCAAATTCAAGTTGAGACTAAATATATCTTTTACCTTAGAGTGGAATTTTTCCTTAATATAATCTGCATACTTCTGCGGTTCAATTTCAGCTTCACCTTCTGTTTTTTGCTCTTTTGTTAAACTCTTTACAATTTCAAAAAGCTCTCTAGGTTTGTTGATGGAGTTATTATATTTGTATGGTATTCTTTCTTTGAGACTTTAATACGTTCGTCGTATAGCTTTTGTTTTGTTAAATATATCTGCTTTAATTCTGAAACCTTATTCCTTCTCCATTTACGCTCTATTCTTCTGAGATCTCTTTTCATCAGACGTATAGCATTAGAATACCATGGCTTGTGATGTAGCTTATTGATCCTTGATTTCCTTGGACTTGTGTCTGTCATTCTAGCTGCATTAGAAATTATGTAATTCCATTTGTTTACTTGTGTGTCTATTTCTACTGAATCGTCAGATAGATGAGGTAAGGTATCCTGTATAAATGTATCTTTGTCAAATTTTTTAAAACGTCTATGATAGCATTTGTCATCTAGTCTTAAATTATTTTTTGTTTGTAATAAAATTTCCATACTATGTAGTGATCTGACCAGGGAACTGGGGTAATGGTAGGAATTGAAATTAGACCTCCTAAGGTCAAATCCTTTGAGGCAAAGATGAGGTCTGGCGAGTAACCATATATGTGTGTAGGTTTATTGACTATTTGTGTGAAATTTAGTGAGCCCATTGCTTGAAGAAAGGTCTCGGAGTCTCTGCAGTTAATGGATTTAAGGTTGAAGTCACCTAGCACTATTGTGGGTTTGTACGGGGAAGTAAATGCTCACTGATAAAGCATAGTAACTCACCTGTAACAGGTGATCTCTGGGAATAGCAGGAATTTAGTCTTCACATATGAGTATCATTGGTAACGACGGAACCTGTGTGGGAACGCTCCCCAGCGTCCAATAGGAAAGCTTTTGGGAGCATCCCACAGTGCCTGCATGCTGCCTTCACACCTTTCCCAACTGTCCCTCTCCAGTTGAGTTTATAGCGGAGACAAAAAAGAGAGGGAAAGAGAGATACAACTCCTAGGGGAGGTGGGCGGGTTGTGAAGACTAAATTCCTGCTGTTCCCGGAGATCACCTGTTACAGGTGAGTAACTATGCTATCTCAGGAACAAGCAGGATTGTAGTCTTCACATATGGGGACTCCCTAGCTGCAGATGCCAGGGAGATGGCCCCAGAAAGTTGTGTGCCCTTGTAAAAGGGCTCCACATCCCCCATGGATCTCTGGCATCCTACCAGGGATGGTGGGTAGGAGTTGATTAAGTCTGGAACAGGCGTTGAACAGCCTAACCAAACAAGGCATCCCGATGGGAGTCCTTGTCTAAGCAGTAATGGGCTGCGAAGGTATGTACCAAAGCCCAAGTATCTGCTCGACAGATGTCGTCGATAGACACAGAGTGAAGATGAGCCATAGAGGCTGCCATGGCTCTCACATTGTGAGCTGTGACATGGCCTTCAAGGAGGAAGATTCTTATTCTCATAGGCAAAAGATATACACTGTGCAATCCAGCTGGACAGAGTTCTTTTGGAGACTGGAAGTCCCAAATGACTAGGATCAAAAGCAAAAAAGAGTTGAGAGGATTTTCTATGTTGCTGTGTCCTTTGCAGTTCAAAGTATGAAGGTTCCTTTCTGCATTTGAGGCGTGAGGCCATGGAAAGAATACAGTAAGGTAAACCGCTTGGTTTAAATGAAAGGGTGAAACCACCTTTGGCATAAAGTGTGGATGAGTCCTAAGGACTACCGTATCATGATGGAACCTTGTATAAGGAGGATCAGCCACCAACTTGCAATTCACTGATGCGACGTGCTGATGTGATTGCAATGAGAAAGATAACCTTCCAGGAAAGGAATTTCAAAAAGGTAGTGGCTAATGGTTCAAAGGGCGGTTTCATGAGCTGCCCAAGTACCAGATTTAAGTCCCATGCCACTGGTGGTGGCTTAATGGGAGGCTTCGTTAAAAGAAGGCCTCTCATAAATCTCGCTATGAGAGGATGAGAGGAAATAGGTTATACATTGAGAGGCTTGAAAGAAGCTGCAATAGCACTCAAATGGACTCTC
The DNA here is from genome assembly GCA_033557465.1 of Ichthyophis bannanicus. Classification (NCBI taxonomy): domain Eukaryota; kingdom Metazoa; phylum Chordata; class Amphibia; order Gymnophiona; family Ichthyophiidae; genus Ichthyophis; species Ichthyophis bannanicus. Next base: position 1,333,591,763 of record CM066033.1, read on the forward strand.
ACTGAATTGATCTTAAGCCCGGCATTTGACAAATGGAGGTACTCCAGTAATGATTTCAGAGGTATCGCAAGAGGGTTAAGACCCTTCTGCGAGCACCATATGGTAAACCTTTTCCACTTAAATGCATAAGAGCGTCTTGTGGAAGGTTTCCTGGAAGCATGAAGGATATCCTTTACCTGCTGGGAAAGGCTAAGACCGTGAAGTTGTAGGCTTTCAGCAACCAGGCCCTGAGGTGCAGAGACTGGGGATTGGGATGCCACAGCATCCCGTCCTCTTGAGAAAGAAGATCTGGAGCAGATCCTAACTCCAGAGGTGGAGCTTGAGAGAGATGTAGGAGCAGAGGGTACCACGGTTGCTGTGGCCAACGTGGAGCTATGAGGATCATATGGGTGGAAAGGCATACAGGAAGTCCTGACCCCAATGAAGGAGGAAAGCATCCCTGGCCTGACAACCTCGAGCTGGAATTCTGGAACAGAACCGGGGAAATTTGGCATTCAGCGGACTTACAAAGAGCTCTATGTCCGGGGTTCCCAAATTTGAAAACTTTTGGCGACCTGGTCTGCATGGAGAGACCATTCGTGTGGAAGCAGAACTCGATTGAGTCTGTCTGACCAAGAGTTTTGAATGCCTGGAAGATACACCGCAAGGAGATGAATCTGAAGCTTTGTTGCACAGCGACAGAGAGCCTGTTCCGCCCTGCTTGTTCACATAGATCATGGCTACCTGATTGTCCGTTTGAACTAGGACTGTCTTGTAGCTGAGCTGGGTGTGAAATACTCGAAGTGCAAGGAAGATTGCTCTGAGTTCCAGGAGGTTGATATGAAGATAGGCCTCCTATGGAGTCCAGGTACCCTGGGTAGAGAGGCCGTGCAGGTGGGCTCTCCAACCCACCTGTGAAGCGTCTGTTAGAGTGGCTTGGCGTGGTGGTTGCTGAAAAGGAGACCCCACCAAAAGGTTTTTGGGTGACTGCCACCATTAGAGGGACAAAATAAGGCGATCTGAGTTTGCTATTTTGTCTGACCGACAACGTGACGCTTGAGTCAACCAAGTGGATGAGGTCCACTGGGCTGCCCTCATATGGAGGCGAGCATAATGAACCACATGCATGGTGGATGCCATGTGACCTAGTAACGAACATTTCCCGAGCAGTGAGGTGAGGTTTTAGCACTGCTTGGGAAGCTAAATGTACAATGCGAAAGCAGCGGGACTGTGGAAGGAAGGCCTTGTCTGTCTGGTATCCAGAAGAGCTCCTATAAACTCTAGAGATTGAGTGGGAGCAAGGTTGGACTTTGTGAAGTTTATGACAAGTCCCAGATACTGAAGGATGTGCATTGTGCAAGACAGAGCAACCCTGGCCTCTGGCTCTGAAGGGGCTCGAATGAGCCAGTCGTCTAAGTAGGGGAAGACAAATATTCCCAGGGTGCGGAGAAATGCTGCTACCACAGCCATGCATTTTGTGAACACCCTTGGTACAGAGGCGAGGCCAAAAGGAAGAACCCTGTATTGGTAGTGGTTTCCTTGAAACAGGAATCAAAGGAACTTTCGGTGAGTTGGGTGGATAAGAACATGAGTGTACGCATCCTTGAGATCTAGAGAACAAAGCCAATCCTGACTCCGAAGGTATGGCAGCAGAGTTCCTAGAGAAATCATTTTGAACTTCTCTCTGAACAGGAATTTGTTCAATTCTCTGAGATCTAGAATGGGTCTGTGTCCTCCTGTTTTCTTTGGAATAAGGAAATAGGAGAGTAAACCCCCGTACCCTGTTGGGGAATGGGCACCTCTTCTATTGCTCCTTGAGCGTGGAGCATAGTGACCTCCTGACCTAACCGGTCATTGAGAGAGGTCTGAGAATTGAACTGTCTTACTATTGTAGGAGGGGGCATGTTGAGGAAATGAAGCTTGTACCCCTCTCGTACAATAGACAGAGTCCAATTTTCTGCTGTTATCTGACACCATCTGGGGGCAAAATGACAACCTTCCTGGGATGGTGGAAGGTTCTGGGCCGTTTAGGGCCAGGAAGGCAAAGTTCTCTAGACAAGAATCAAAGCCCCTGTGGAGGCTGAGTCTGCTGAGGCGGTTGAGGCTTAGCTGCTTTTGGCTTCCTTTGTTGCCTAGGTTGTTGCTGCTGTCCCTTTTGGGCAGACTGACCTGGACGATGTCCCTGCTGGGTATAGGAGGGATAAAACTTTTTTCTTGCTGAAGAATGGTTTCTTAGAGGATCTTTTCCTCGCAGGATCAGCTGTAGATTTGGACAATCTATCCAAAGTGATATTGTCAGCATCTATCTCAGTAGCTTTTTCCTGCCAATTCTTGCCAAAGAGATTCTCTCCTGTGCAAGGTATATTCCCTAGTTTGTCCTATACCCAGATATCCAAGTCAGATGCCTGAAGCCAGGCAATTCTACGTGCACCTATGGGAATAGCAGAGGTTCTGCTTATGCATTGAAAGCAGTCAAAGGCTGCACGATTCACAAACTTGGAAACATCCTGAGCATGTTTAACAAGAGCAAGATAATCTTGCCTTTTATCATCAGGAAGGAGAGGGCTCATAAACTCTAAGTCTCCTGTGACTTCCTTAAGGAACATTCCCATATACAAGATATAGGAACTGATCCTAGCAGAAAGCATGGAAGCCTGGAAGGATCGACGTCGAAAGGCGTCTAGAGTCCTACACTCATGTCCTGGAGGATTAGATGCATGTCTTTTTGCACTCTTTATCTGTCTCATGGCTGATTCCACCACCATGGAATGGTGTGGTAATTGAGTCTTCTGAAACCCAGGACAAGGAGGAACTCGATACATGGTGTCTTCGAGAATGAGGAGATGTGGTCAGAGGTGTTTCCCACATCCTTAACATAAGATCATGCAAGATCTCATGAATAGGTAAGGTAGATGCCTCCTTGGGAGCTTTAGGGTATTGTAGGATTTGTAATTCCTTTGCCCTAGGCTCTTTTTCAGGAGCCACTGTGATGGAAAGACCTCGGGCCACATCTCGGATAAAATCCTGAAAGGACATATCCTCTGTTGGAGGCATCCTATGCTGAGGAGAAGAAGAATCCTCAGGAAGAAGTACTCTGGTATCGGCAGAGCTTTCAGAGTCTTCAGACTCATCCGAGGATTCGAAGTATCTCCGATCTGGGTGATTGTGCAAGGCATGGTACTGGTACCGATCAAAGTAGGCATTGGAGCGGTCCGGTACCGACTTGTCGATGCCAGATAGAGACGCATGACTCGGTCCCGGTAGAATACCTGCCGATGTCGATGCAGTCTGTGCCGGTACCGGTTGAATTGTCTGAAGCGGTTTCAGGGGCATCGAGGCCGTGAGAATAGCAGCCAGACTGCGTTCAACAGCCAAGAATCTCTGGTCTATCGATGCTGCCGATGCTTGGGGGCAATGGGCAACGCCAGAGGCATCTCGATGTTTAGAAGGAGATCTACCCTTTGAGGAACGGCTAGATTTATTTTTAGTGACCTGAGATCCATGGGAGAAAAATGAAGCCCTGGAAGACGTCGATGCTACGGAGGCTGCATCGGAGGGAAAAAGGGTGCTAAACTTAGCAGCTCGGTTTTGCCGGGCCCTTTTTGACATCATCCCACAGGCAACACACTCTGAAATAGAGTGGTCAGGACCTCAACATTTGAGGCACCACTCATGGATGTCAGTGACGGAGATGGTACCGCCACACTTCAAACACTTTTTAAAACCCGAAGCGGGTTTTTCCATTTTGAGGGAAAAAGTTGGGCCTAGTGCCCAAAATGGTGCGTGACACCCAAGAAGAAAATTACTGGAGAGAGATTCCAGAAACAAAGGTTTTGTTGGGTTTTTTTAGAAAAAAGAAAAGAACCGGCCGTACCGGTATAGTGTCGAGGGAAGGCAGGCGCGACCTCAAAAAAGAAATATAAGAAGGGAAATTTTCTGCGGTGACAGGATGTGCGACCTGTTGGCTCCACGGAAAACGAAGAATTGGAGAGGGACAGTTGGGAAAGGCAGGAAGGCAGCATGCAGGCGCTGTGGGATGCTCCCAAAAGCTTTTCTATTGGACATTGGGGAGCGTTCCCGCGCAGGCTCCGTCGGTACCGACGATACCTATATGTGAAGACTACATTCCTGCTTGTTCCTGGAGATAGAGTTTTAACACATGAAAGCCAGTCAAATATATTACATTAGTCTAATTAAATGCATCACAAAGCTCAAGAAATACACTGTAATTTAATATGGCCAACACTATATTTGCTAAACAGAAAGCACTGTAGTTTTTATGGACATACATGCTGTGGTCACCAATAATGGTGCATAAAATAATTAGAATTACCTTGCTCATTGGAGAAGGAACACCAGATCTGAAAGTTAAGGCACAAACAGCAGATTCAATATAGTTAACATTTAAAATACACGTGAAAAATATTTCCAATGAATGAATAAAAGCAGTTAATCTATTTCAAAGCGACATTTTACTGCATTGTCAATAAATGTTTACTTATTACAGCAAGAAAACCTTTAGTTAAGAAACTTGTGTACCACAATTCAGTTCATTAGCACTCAAAGAACAAAAACATTAACCACAAAAGAGGGGGGAAATCAAAGAAAAGAAAAACATAGCGACATTTCTTACAATGGGGAAGAAACTACTAAAAAATGCTTACAGATATACACAATTGCCTCAGAAGAGGCAGTCATGCAAACCTGGTATGAACTTTAAACAAAAGGTTATTATATAACTAATCTTAGTGAATCATTGGTTGGGACTCAGCTTACTTTTAAAATAAAATGCCCGACTAACAGGCCAATGCCGTGAAATGCACTAGGCTTTGCATACAGGTTAGCTCAGTTTTATTGCACAATTGTGTGCAATACCAAGTCTTAAAGCAGCCAGCAGTGCACTTCAATCCAGAAGCAATTAGCTAGTCTGCTGACTATGTAGAGAAGTGCATAAAGAACCAGAAAGCTGAGCACAATGTTGTTAAGTGCCGTCGAGTTGATGTCAACTCATGGCAACCCTCTGGATAGTTGTCCCAAATTGTGTTCTGTCTTCTATCAGGCGGCTCATTGTTGACAAACTGGTACCTGTAGCTGCAGTTACTGTACCGATCCATCTCATTGCTGGCCTTCCTCTTTTGCGTTGACTTATCTTGCCAAGCACGTTTTTCTCTAATGATCTCTCTTCGCATGATGTGTCAAGTATGAAAGTCGAAGTCTTGTCATCTGAGCTTCTAAAGAAAGCTTAGGTTTGATCTCCTCTAGTACTGACTGGTTTGTTCTTTGGGCAGTCCATGGTATACGAAGTATTCGTCACCAGCACCATAATTTGAAGGCATCAATTTTCTTCCTGTTTATCTTTTTCACTGTCCAGATTTTGCATCCATATGATGTTATTGAAAATACCATGGCTTGAACGAGTCGAATCTTTGTATGGACAGACATCTCTGCTCTTAATCTTCTCTAAGTCTTTCATAGCCATTCTGCCAAGAGCAATGCGTCTGATTTCTTGATAGTTGATCCAAGTAGGTTAAAGTTGTCCACGATTTCAATTTCTTCTCCTTCAACGATGAACTTATTGATTTTGCCAGTTGTCATGATCTTTGTCTTCTTTACATTAAGGTGCAGGCACATTTTAGGACTATGTTCCTTGATTGTGAGAAGCAAATGTTTCAGATCTTCACTTTCAACCAGTAATGTGGTATCAGCATAGCGAAGGTTGTTGAGTCTTCCACCAGTCTTTACACCTCTTGTCTTCATACAATCCTGCTTCTGTGATGATTTGTTCTGCATATAAATTAAACAGGTAGGGGAAAGTATGCAGCCTTGTTGTAATGTACACCTTTGCTTCTTTTAAACCATTCTGTTTCTCCTTGTTCTATTCGAACTGTTGCTTATTGATCAATGTACAGATTGTGCAAGAGAACGATCCAGTAAGGCGTTTATGCCCATTTTTTCTGCATACATATGATGGAATGTTCTGCAAAAAGCAATTTTGCATTACTTATGTGCAGAATAGCATTTCAGATTATGCATGGACCATGCATGGACATGTAAGTCCCAACTGAACCTTGTTCGGCACTTTTGAATTAAATGCACTTAGCATCTGTGCATATGCTACGTGCTATACTACACAAATAGTATTGCAAAAATTGCTGTGCACAGGAAATTCCAGCATGTGTGTAGTGCGTGCCAATATAGCTTCTGTTGCTAGCACAGATCCATATGTGCATGTGACTGCACATGCTCTCCAATGTTAGCAAACTGTTTTTGTGCATAGCCCATTTTCACACACTTTGTTTACAGCATTAGGTGGAGGAGCAGCCTAATGCTCAAGAACACTGGCTTGGGAACCCAGAGACCAGCATTCAATTCCCACAAGCACTCCTTGTGGCCTTGGGAAAGTCACTTAACCCTCCATTTCCTCAGAAAAATCCAAGTTATCAATGTCCCTGTTTAATGTACATTACCAAGTTTAAGTTTTAATGTAAACCGCTTTGATTGAAATGATAAAGCGGTATATAAAACCTGTTAAATAAATCAAATAAATTAGGGAGCAAACTTTCTGTGGTAGGCTGGAGCATTATTCTAATGAACAAGTTTTTTCCAATTACACACATGTAATATCCATGTGACATTTTACTTTCTTTAAAGCAGCTTTCCAAAGAAGTCGTCAGCATTCCAGCCACAACTCTGAAAATACAACTGACTGATATTTTACACATTTACATACTGAAGTGACTCCACCATGCCATCCTGAGTGCACCCAATCTTCTCTGATCTCGGAAACTAAGCAGTGTTGGCTTAGTTAGTACTTGGAATATCAGGTGCTGTAGACTTACTAGTGGAAGAGAGGCCTGGCAATCTTCCAGTTGCATTTTGCTAGGATAACCCAGGGGATAGTCAACATGGACAACTATTCATAGGGTAGCCAGAAACTGACAGACTCAATGGCACTTATACTGGAGCAGATTAATTTGAGGCTCAAAAGGGTGCAGTGGAATATAACTATATGGAAGGGGGCAGTGGTCAAATTTTAAATGCTATCCTCTGAAATTGTTTTTTGGAAGGCCAAGTAGTTTTGAAAAAAACTGAGGCACGTCATGTTTACCCAACTATAACAGAATGCATTTTTGGTCTTTTTTAAAAAGACACAGCAGTTCCATTTCTCTTCCCAGACACTGAAAGCTGATCCTATGCCAGATTGCTATATAAAACAGCAAGGGGTATGCACATGGAATATTAGCAAGAACTGAGAAGATTGGTGGGGGTATACCACCATCCACCTCCCTGTCCAGAAAGACAACATATTAAGAGAAATAGGGAGGCTAAGAAATGTGGCAACACAACAACTATCTGGTTTATCTAGTTAATATTGGGCTAATTGAAATGTCAGGACATGATAGGAAGGTAAAGTTCCTAGATGAAATAAAATGAGTGGTTCAGGAACTGACAAGAAGCAGATCTATTTCAGACCCAGTACTTAGGGGAACACAAGATTTGGTGTAAGAGGTAATGATGTTGGGACCACTTGGTAACAGTGATCAAAACATGGCAGATTTGATTTAACTGAAGTGATGATACCAGCATTTAATTTTCAAAAGGGAGACTGAAAAACTAAAAGCATATGAAAAGGTTAAGAGTATTCCATGCATTCAAGGCAGAAGGAAGCCATGAGACAACTAAAATGGTTAAAAGGCAGGGTAAATGAGGTTATTATAGCCACAAAATCATTTAAAAAAATGAAGGATACTGATGAAAAAAGTCAAGCACTGACAAGGCAGGAAAAAAAGCTTGCCTGGAGGCAAAAATCCATGAATGTTTCTAAGTGTATTTGAATCAAGAAGCCTGTGAGAGTCAATTGGACCACTAGATCATGGGGTAAAAGGGGACATTCAGGGAGGTCAAGGCCATAGCAGAAACAAATTCTTTGTTTCAATCTTCACTGAGGAAGACGTAAGCAAGCTACCCATGCCAGAAGCGGGCTTTAATGATGTTTCAGAGGACCTGAAGCAAATTTCAATGAGCTAGAAAATATAATAGGCCAACAGGCACTAAAGAGTAGCAAATCAACTGCAATGAATGTATATACTCCAGAGTGATCAAACACCTCAAAATAAAGTACACATTAGTAATCATTAAAATCATCTATGGTTAAGGATTGGAGAGTGGCCAACTGAAGACAGTTTTTAAAGAGTTCCAGGAGCCATCTGGAAAACTACAGACCAGTGAGCCCGACATTGCTGGACAAAATGGTAGAAACTTATGAAGGACAAAATTACTGCACACACAAACATGGCTTAATGGGACTATGTAAACACAGATTTAGCCAAGGGGAGTTTTTCCTCACCAATCTGCTACATTCTCTTTTTTGAGGGTGAAAAACATGTAGATAATGCTAAGCAGATACAATGTATCTGAACTGTCAAAAAGCCTTTGACGGTTCCTTATGAAAGGCTCGAGATGATTAAAAAAGTCATGGGATAGGAGGCAATGTTCTACTGTGGACTGGGAGATGGTTAAAAGAAAACAGAGTAGGGCTACATGGTCAATTTTCTTAATGGAAAAAAAAATCGATCTTTACTAGGACTGGTGCTCATTTACAAATGACCTGAAAACAGGAACACATGAGAACATCAAATTTGCAGATGACAAACTATTCAAAGTTCTTAAATTGCATGCGAATTGTGAGAAATTGCAGAAGGATCTCGTAAGACTGAGCATCCAAATGGCAGATAAAGTTTGATGCAACAAGTGCAAAGTGATGCACTTAGGGAATAACCCCCCAAACTATAGCTCCACAATGCTAAATTCCACATGACGAGTCACAATCCAGGAAAAGGACCCAAGGGTTATTATGGACAGTACATTAAAATCTTTTTGCTCAGTGTGTGGTGGGGACCAAAAAAAGCAATTGCAATGTTAGACATTCTGTGGTGCCACTGTGCCGTCAGTACTGTATGTAATTCTGGTTACCACATCTCAAAAATGATTAAGTGGAATTAGGAAAGATATAGAGGATGACGACCAAAATAAAGGAGATGGAATGACTTCCCTTTGAGGAAAGGCTATAGAGATCAAGGCTCATCTTCTTGGACAAAAGATGGCTGAGGTGAGATATGATTGAAGCAAAATGATTTAGTCTTAGAAACTTAAAAGATTAGGGGACATTGCCTGCAGTTTTGATGGGTGCATATAAGACTAATAGGAGAAAAGCTTTTATTGTCACTAAACACAGTTAAAATTTGGAACTTGTTGCGAAATGATGCAATAAAATCTGTTACGAGTAGCAGGGCTTAAAAACATTCAGACATGTTCCTAGAGAAAGTCAAAGTAGAGCCAAGGAAAGCCACAGCTTCTCTCAGTATAAGCAGCATCATCCCACTTTCTGGGATCCTGCCAGGAATGTGTGACCTGGATTGGCTACTGCTGGCAACAGGATACCACGCTTGCATGACCTTTTGTCTGACCCTGTAAGGCAGTTCTTTTGTTACATGGGCAAGAAGCCAACATCTGCCTTTATTGCTTCCCTGCTGAAAACAACCACCCCCCTTGCTTTTTCCCCATCCTCTAGTACCTGCACCCCAAAGGAATGTAAAGGGCTGGTTATCCTCTGTAGAGTCCACTGTAGCTACAGAGGGCAAGGGATTTTGGCAGCCTTCCTGGATCAACCACCCACTTTCATAAATGAAGCTCTTCAGGCACCTTCTGTCCAAGAGGAAGGTGCAAATGCCACCTTTCCTGCTCTCAGTGAACAGGTTCCTCTCCTCTGTCCTCTTACCTCTGAACCTGTATGGACTACAGCATTTATCTATTCTTTCTAGCAGCCCAAATGTAGTTGCACTAAGATGGAGACTGCCTGCCTGCCTAAACTAACGGCATGCTACACGGATACAGATCAAGTGAACAGAGGGACACTATCTTCTGTTAATCATCAGTTGAAAAAGTCTGAAAGAGTGGTTCTCAACCCAGTGCTCTCGGACCCCCAGGCCAGTCAGGTTTTGAGGTTATCCACAATGAATATACATGAGATAGATCTGCATACAATGGAAGCAGTGCATGAAGATCTCTCATATGCATATTCATTGTGGATACCCTGAAAACCCAACTGGACTAGGGGTCCCAGAGGACTGGGTTCAGAACCCTGGTCTAAACTAACACTTTACTTGCAGTTGTGGTCAACATTATTGCATTTTAGGTATGTTGTGTACAACATCTTGAGAAATGCTGGAACCAAATGACTTCCGCACAACATTTCAAGCTCTAGTCACCCCACATTTTGACTATGTGAATATTATACTACATGGCTTACCCAAGAGTACACTAGAGGCAGGTCTGATCGATTTCTTTGACTGGGTGACCAGGGAGTTGGACCGAGGGAGAGCTCTAGATGTGGTGTATTTAGATTTCAGTAAAGCCTTTGACACTGTTCCTCACAGGCGACTTATAAACAAACTGAGCACCCTAGGGATGGACCCTAAAGTTACTGCTTGGGTTAGAAATTGGTTGGGTGGGAGGCGACAAAGAGTACAAGTAAATGGAGCTCACTCTGAGGAGAAGGATGTTACCAGTGGTGTGCCCCAGGGATCTGTCCTTGGTCCGATTCTTTTTAACATCTTGTTAGTGATATAGCGGAAGGGCTGTCGGGTAAGGTTTGCCTCTTTGCGGATGATACCAAAATCTGTAATAGAGTAGACACCCAGGAAGGTGTAGATAACATGAGGAGGGATCTAGCTAAGCTTGAAGAATGGTCTAGAATTTGGCAACTGGGATTTAATGTTAAAAAATGTAAGGTCATGCATTTGGGCTGCAGCAATCCAAGGGAGCAATACAGTATAGGAGGTGAAGTACTTTTGTCCACTAAAGAAGAGCGGGACCTAGGCGTGGTTGTGTCTGATGATCTTAAAGTAGCTAAACAGGTAGAAAAGGCGACGGCAAAAGCTAGAAGGATGCTTGGGTGCATACGGAGAGGAATGGCAAGCAGAAAAAAGGAGGTGATAATGCCTCTGTATAAGTCTTTGGTGCGACCTCATTTGGAGTATGGTGTGCAATTCTGGAGACCGCACCTTCAAAAGGATGTGAACAGGATGGAGTCGGTGCAGAGGGTTGCTACTAAAATGATTAATGGGCTTCATTATAAAGCATATGAGGACAGACTTAAGGATCTTAATATGTACACCTTAGAGGAAAGGCGGGATAGAGGTGATATGATTGAGATGTTTAAATACCTCCGTGGCATAAATGTTCAGGGAGAGAGCCTCTTTCAATTGAAAGCAAGTTCTGCGATGAGGGGACATGGGATGAGGGTGAAGGGAGATAGATTCAGGAGTGATATGCGGAAATATTTCTTTACGGAAAGAGTAGTGGATCCGTGGAATAGTCTCCCAGTGGAGGTGGTAGAGATGAGGACAGTAACTGAATTCAAAAAAGCATGGGACCAACACAGAGGATCTCTAAAGGTAGAAAGTGGACTGTTGTAGTTGTTGTTATGGAAGGACAGACTAGATGGGCCTTGTGGTCTTTTTCTGTCATCATGTTTCTATGTTTCTATAAACCCGTTACAGCTGGCTATGAATACAGCAGCCAGAGTACTATGTGGATCTACAAGGAGACAACACATAACCCTCATCCTGATGGAGCTTCACTGGCTTCCGATATACTGCAGGATATCCTACAAAGCTCTCCTCATGATCTTCAAAGCGTTCCATAAATCTCACCATCTTCAATCTCAGACCTCCTTATCCACACCCAAAACAATAGGTCTAGGAGATCTGTAGCCGAAAATATACTATCGGTTCCAAAGGAACTAGTAAAAAGCACCCAGACAACTTCTAACAGAGCATTTGCATCCTTCGCCCCCAGATGCTGGAACAAGCTGCCTACCAACATCAGATTGATGAAAGATATATCACAATACAGAAAAGCTCTAAAAATCCACCTCTTCTTACAACACCTCTCCCACAGCAATATGCCCCCCTCTCCTCCCCCTCGACCCAAACCAATAATTATGGTTAGCAAGTGGTTCTCTGTAGCATATAGCTCAGACTATATCAAATGAGAGTTCCTTTTTGATGGAAAAGATCTTTTCAACCTATGCTAAAGTGCTGTAAGTAGTTGCCTCTGTTAAATGTTTAACTGCTGTATATTATTCCCCAGTTAACTATTGTTTTTATTACCTGTTACCTGTAAACTTGGACTAGATCTCTAAGTCTGAGTGTAATGTTGTTCAATGTAAACCGCACTGATGACAAATAGCGCGGTATTATAAAAGCTGTTAAATAAATAAAATAATTGGAAATATTCCAACTATACCTCATATGTTCAAAGGTAAACAAAAAAGATGTTTGTATAGCTGGGTTTAAAAAAGGTTTGGACAAGTTCCTGGAGGAAAGGTCCATAAACCACTATTAAAAAGGGACCCAGGATATCAAGGCTTGACCCAGTACAAGCATTGTGGAACCTGTGTCTTTTGGGGATATTGCTAGGTACGTATGACCTAGATTGGCCACTGTTGGAAACAGGATACTGGGCTTGATGGACCTCGGTCTGACCCAGTATGGCATGTCTTATGTTCTTATGTTTCTGCAAGGTAGATGTAGTAATTTGAGAAAAACACAAAACATGACCTGGTCAGGATTAAATGGCACCCTTCACTAATATTTGGTTATACAACCCTTGGCAGTGATGACAGCTTCCAAACATTTCTTGTAGACATCTTTAAATTTGTACATCTGTCTGCTGGTAGTTTCTCCCACTGAACTGCAATTTGTTCCAGCTCATGTTTCTAGCATTCCTTTGACCAATGGCAGATTTCGGCTCTTTCCAAAGGTTCAATTGAATTGCGATCAAGACGCAATGCTGACCAGTTTAAAAAAGTCAATTTTTTCCTTTTTAACCATTCTTTTGGATGTATGTTTTGGGTCGTTGTCCTGCTGAAGGACCCATGACCTGCGATCCAGACCTAGCTTTCTGACACTAGGTAGCACATTTTGCCCCAAAATATCTTGGTAGTCCTCTGACTTCATTATCCTTTAATGCAATCCAGGCCTCCAATTCCTGAGGCAGCAAAACAGCCCTCCACCACATTTAGCTGTAGGAAAAAATGTTAAATTATAAGCTTCATTTCACCTGTAAATGTATTGCTGGTCTGCACTGTCAAGAACTGAAGTTTGGTTTCATCTGTCCACAGAACATCTTCCCAGGATTGTGGTTTCTCAAGGTGCGTTTTGGCAAAGATCAGGCATGCCTTTTTATATGTGTCTGAGCAGTGGGGTCCTCCTTGGCCTTTGCCCATAAAGTCCTTCTTTGTTTAGTGTGTAGCTTATGGTGCAGGTTGAAACAGCCACTCCAGATTGCTCCAAGTCAGCCTTAAGCTCTTTGGAAGTTGTATGTAGTGCTTTTCCAACTGTTCGTACTTTCAAAGACCTCTTGCTAGGTTTGCTATGTCCATATTACAGAGAGCTAGGGGAGAGGGGGGGCTAGGAGTGCCTATTTTCAGCAAATATTATATAATCGCACAATTGAAAGCGATTTATGATTGGCACAGAGAAAAGCAAAAACATTGGGGCCAGATGGAAGATTCTGTAAAGGGAGGGGTATTAGAAAAGCTGGTATGGGGGGCGGGGGAGTACATCCTCAGCTAAAAGTGTTACGAACCCCTTTGTAGGGCATACTTTGCATATTTGGAAACAGCATAGGAAAGTACTAGTTCAAGATAAAAGATATATGCAAGGGATGACATTAAAGACTTGTTTTGAGAGGGGGCAGGGACCAGGAAGGTCTATTGAGGAGATGGGCACAGCAGGGACTCACACATCTTCCAGATAGTGGTTCAGGAGGGACTAAGGGAATTTGAGGGTATTAAGGATTTATATGGGCTATCTAGCCATGATCTCTACAGTTATTTATTTATTTAACAGTATTTTTAAACCGCCTTATCTTATTAATCAAGGTGGTATCACAGCAAACAATCGGGTAAAGTGAGTGTGTTAATCATGCAGTGAGGGTGCAATTTAGTTGAGTGTGTGTTGTATCGTGTGCTAGATTGGGGTGAGCTATGTACAAGGTGTGGTGTGTTGCGTGCTAGAATGGTTTGAGCTATGTACAGTGTGGGCTATATACAGTGGTGCTGTAAAACATTATCTGTACAGACAGCAATATGTGCTGTTATACATTCTCTTAGGTTATGTGATGTGTCCATAGTGTTCTATGAACAGCATGGTTTTTAGCTGTTTTCTAAAGTCTTTGAGGTCTGTAGTTGTCCTCAAGTCGTCTGGTAGTTTGTTCCATATAGTTGGAGCAGCCATGGAGAGAGCTCTGTCTGTTGTGTCCTTGCGTGTGTGTTTGAATTCGCCTGGGGTGCTGACTCGGTTGCGTGTTTGTTTTCTTCTAGGACGAGTGCTGTTGTCTGGTTGAATGAGGGTGTGTAGGCTGTTGGCTGATGTGTGCTGATTTATCTTAAATAGGTTTATGATAGTTTTGTATCTGATGCGTGCACCGATTGGGAGCCAGTGTAAGTCTTTTAAGGTGGGTGTGATGTGGTCCTGTCTTGCAGTACCGGATATTATTCGTGCTGCAGTGTTTTGTGCTAGCTGGAGTGGTTTGAGGGCTTGTTTCGGTAGTCCCAAGTATATCGGATTGCAGAAGTCCAGTATTGGGGTTATCAGTGCTTGGAGGACGGTACGAAAGTGTTCTGGGGCAAGGAGTGGTTTCAGTCTCCTGATGATTCGCATCTTGTAGTAGACTTTTTGTATTGTTTTGTCTATGTGTGGCTTGAGGCTTAGCTTATTGTCCAGAGTAACTCCAAGGTATCTCACTTCTGATTTTATTGGAATAGTAGTGTTTTGTATCTTGATGTTTGGCGGGTGTATGAAGCTTTGGTTATACCCAGATTGGCCATTTTGTGCGACAGCAGAGCATATGGAGGGATTTGTGGAGTAACAGGTGGTTTGAGGCTCTCTGTTCAGGAAATCTAGGCCAAAAAGGAGCTTCATCGAAGATATATAAAGGGTTCATGGAGAAATGGGAGATAGATTTAGAAACACAATGGACTGAAGAGCAGTGGGATAAAGTCATACAGACAATAGCGAGAATATCTGTTGCCACCCAAATAAAAGAGAATGCATACAAAGTACTTATAGGTGGTATTGGACACCGATACGTCAAAAAAGAGCAGGGTTGGGATTATCGGATCGGTGTTGGAGAGGGTGCTGGGAGAGAGGGGATACGATACACATGTGGTGGAAGTGCGAGAAGATTCAAGACTTTTGGGAGGAGGTACTTCAACTAATACACGAAATGACAGGGCATAGATTACAAAAAAAGCCAGAAATGTCTCTTACATCAGGTGGGGGAGGATATCTCGGAAAGAGAGAGGAGGGTATTACATCATTGTATAGTGGCAGCAAGAAATGAAATAGCACAACATTGGACAGGAGCAAGGGAACCCCAAAGTGCAGGATTCATCAGAAGAATGGAGGACCTGTGTTTGATGCATCAATTGACAGGGTTGCGACATGGGAAAGGGGACGAGGGTATGGCACAATGGCAGCGGGTCTGGAAATGGTTGGGGACATGGAAAGTACGAGAGCAGGAGGGAGGGCCAATGTAAAGCTGCTTTGCAAATAACTATGGTGCTGAGCTACTTGGAGAATGCATATACATATATAAGAGATATACATGAGCGAGGAGCTGAGAGATAATACGCAGGTGGAGATAACTCAGTGAGATGGGGGAGGGGAGAGAAGGGAAGAAGAATGGGGAATAAGCAACATTGTAATAGAAATTAGGGGAAAAATTGTTAAGATGTTGACAGATTGTTGATACAATACATATGTATAATGTAGTGTTCAGAAGAAAGAATCTGTGGAATAAGTTTAATAAAAATGTTAAATGGAAAAAAAAAAGACCTCTTGGATTTCCCTCCCTCTTCCCAAATCCTAGAAGGTTCTTGACAGTTCCATGAGCAGAAAAAACTTAACACTGCAAACTGTAGGCACAGGAATCCCAGTGTCTTTGGAGATGACCTTGTACCCCTTTGAAGTTTGATGTTTGGTGATCATGGCTTCTCTGACATTCTCAGGCAGCTCTTGTCTTCACCGGAGTGAATGAGGATATTTTAAACATTAGAGCCATCATTCATTGGTTGATTCAAGTCATGCGAGTACTAACAATTGATCATAGGTGTGCAATTTTTACTGCAATGGGAATGTGGTTCTGTTCAAACTGATTTGAATTGTTTATAATGTCCTTGCAGTGTCCCAGTTTTTATACTATTTCCCTTTTTAATTGGTCTTGCTTTATTTGGATTCTTTTATATATCAAATTTGTGTGCTTATATATTCCAAAGCTATTTCACTAGCCACTTTTACGAAATATTGGACATTAAGGGGTTGAACTGCAAGGGTGCCAATAATGTTGACCACAACTATACCAGTTAATGTCCTTTCCTTGAGTCCTGCTATGCCAGTCCAGTCAAGTGAGTTGTGTTCCCCAACCAGTAGGTTAGTGGAGACAAAAAACCAATGAAAAGCCCAGATTTAAAATCTCTGGTGGCTGAGGTGAAAGAGGCAAGGGAGTAGTGGTCTCCTCAGTATTCATCCCAAAGCATATGGGAGAAACATGGCAAGCTTCAGACAACCTCAATCATGAGCAACAACGGAACAGCAGCAGAGAACTATGTACAAGAAAGCATAAAGAGAAGGCTTTCAGTAGAAAATGATTCTGCAGAGTCGAGCAGAAAAACCACAGCAGACCCAAGGGTACCACAGCAGAACAGAGCTAACAGTTTCAAAGGCGGGCCCTGGATTGGTCTAACAAGACTCAAGGATGGGACTAACTGGTAAATAAAATGTCACTTTCCATACTGTCCTGCCAGACCAGTCCAGACAAGTGAGATGTACAAAATCTACATCACCAATGGGTGGGAAGACAACAGCTCGCAAAACCCTTAAGCCAAAGGCTGTGTCCACCTGCATGTGGACATCCAAGCAGTACTGCTTGACAAAAGTGGAAAGTGATGGCACATTGCTGCCTGACAAATGTCTGCAGGGGCTACCGAGCTCCGTTCCACCCACGAGGATACTTGTGCTTGGATAAAATGGGCATACAAGCCCTCCAGAACCGGCTGGTTCCACAACAGATCTGCTGAGTCAATGGACTCTTTAATCCAATGCCCCACAGTTGACTTAGCCACTGCATCACCCTTGTATGGGCCAACAAACAGCACAAAAAGATGGTCAGACTTACAAAAGGATTTTGTAACCTCCAAGTACTGGAGAAGCACCTTCCAGACATCCACAAAGTAAAGATCCTTATCTTTACCCTTACCCTGCTCCTTCAAAAAGGATGTTCTGGGAAACGAGTAAAACTTCCATTAACGTCGACCTGGTATCCTCCAGGACCGATCCATCCAGCTATAGCCATCTTCAAAGATTTAGTGCTCCGAGATTTACAATTAGCGGAACAAACGAAACATAAGCTTAACATTTTAACTCAGAGTGAACATATGGCTTTGAAAAAACTACGCCGAAGAGCTGACAGTGATCCGCAGAGCGGACAAAGGCGGTGCCATAGTAATTTTGAACCGAGAGTACTATATTTCAGAAGCCTTGGGACAACTCAGACAGTTCTATTTATGAGGTTTTGCCTTCTGATCCTTGACTCCACATGCAGTCTAAGATCCGAGAGTTAACCGATGGTGCTTTAAAAGAAAAACTGATCTCCAAGAAAGAATGGAATTATCTGAATGTATCAAATCCCCGGACAGCCACATTCTATACGGTCCCTAAAATTCATAAGCATTTAACTAGTCCCCCAGGGAGGCCTATAGTTTCTACAAAGGGCTCAGTCTTGGAGCCCATTTCTACTTTTATAGACTCTTATCTGCGTCCCTTACTGGTTCATATTCCATCTTACATTAAGGATACGATGGATTTTTTGGGTCTGTTGACCCGCAGCAATCATTGGGCCAGAGATAGCACAGTGTTGCTAGTAACCTTAGACGTTAATTCCCTTTACACAAGCATCCGGCAGATGGCAGCCTTTCACACAGTGGAACATCATTTGAA
Organism: Ichthyophis bannanicus; assembly: GCA_033557465.1. NCBI lineage: Eukaryota > Metazoa > Chordata > Amphibia > Gymnophiona > Ichthyophiidae > Ichthyophis > Ichthyophis bannanicus. Next base: position 1,333,609,807 of record CM066033.1, read on the forward strand.
TAAAAGGGGAGATTTGAGTAATGACCAACTGAACTTTCTTTTACAATTGACGAGGTTGGCCATATTTTCAAATTATTTTGCGTTTGAAGGGACCTTATATCACCAGATCTCGGGAGTGGCTATGGGCGCCACATGCGCTCCTTCCATAGCCAATTTATACATGGCACTATTTGAGGAGAAATGGTTACATTTGAATCCTTTCACACAGAATATTAAAGTGTGGTGTCGCTATATAGACGACGTGTTCATGATTTGGCATGGTTCATCTACCAGTTTGGAGACTTTTTTCAGCTGGCTAAATGATTGCGACCCACATATAAGGTTCACTCATGTCTATAATGAAACAGAGATAACTTACTTGGATGCGAGGATCAGGAGAAGCATCGATAGCTGGGAGACCACAGTGTATCGTAAACATACTGATCGTAACACCTTTTTGCACTTTCGTAGTGCTCACCCAGTAGGGTTGAAAACTGGGTTGCCCTTCTCACAATTCCTCAGATACAGAAGAAATTGTTCTAATTTGAAAGAATTCAAAAGAGCATCACAGAATTTAACGAGCAATTTTTTGGCTCGCGGATATCCTGCACGCACAATTTGTTGTGCATATAAACGTGCGCTCAACCGCAAACCTTTATTAAGCAACCGAGGAACCACACAACATCAAGATGCCGATACTAATATCAATCTCATTACTAAATATTCTCCCCTGAGTAAATCTATACAGCAGATATTACGGAAGCACAGTAATGTATTGGGAACTGTCAATGGATTAGTAGGCAAAAAGATCAGATGCGTTTGGCAGCGCAGTAAGAACTTAAAGGAGTTCCTTAGCCCAGCGAGGTTGAAACCTCCTGAGGACATTCATCCCTTACGCAAAGAACCATCGGGACACAGGAAATGTGGGGATTGTGGAATTTGTTCTATCACTAAAGAAGTGTCTGAATTCACATATAATGGTAAAGGCTATACGTTACGACACCAAACCACATGTGCCTCAAAGAATGTAGTGTATTTGATTAGCGCCCATGCAATTTGGCCTATGTCGGCAAAACTAGTCGGGAGTTTCAAATCAGGATGGGTGAGCATAAAAGCCGCTTAAAACACAATGTCCTGGAGGCTCCCATCGTACAACATTGTCTTGAGAACAAACATTGTTTTGAGGATCTGACATGTTTTTGCATAGACGAGGTTGTGACAGGAGCGGCTGGCAAAACCCTTGACCAATGTCTCATCCGCAAGGAGCAATGGTGGATATTTGAATTAAATTCTCTGGCACCATCAGGTCTCAATGGTTACATTGATTGGAAAGCATGCTTTTAAGTATTGCAAAATTTTTAAATTTTTTTTATAAGATTATGACCTAGTTCTCTTCTGAGCACAATGAAAGGTGGGAGCACGGTCACAAATTTACATCGGAGGGATTCCTTTAGAATGTTGTGGTATTAGGATTCCCTCTTTCAATGTGAAATTAGGATTCCCCCTTGTTCGAAGCGAACGTCAAAGACGTGTCTACGTCATTTTCGGGTCTCCGAGAATTTAAAAAGAGTTGAGCAATCATTCTCCGCATGTGCGGGGTCCAGGAGCATTGAAAAATTTTCTAAAATGAACTGCGAGGAATTTTTGACGTGGGCAGCATCATTCAAAAGCCTCATCATTTAAGTGTGGTTAGTAAAATTATAGGGGATTGTGTAATGAACACAGTTTCAGTAGCGATTTTATGGGTGGACTTATATGCATTTTCTTTCACATGCTATTTTTGCCTTAGATTTGAAGCTTTTAATTCCAGTTGAGGACGGTCTACATTTTTGATTACATCACCCCTGAAGAAACGCACAGTGAAATGTGACAGCAGTACTCAGGATCGGCGTTGGGGAAGCATTTTTTAAGGCCGTGTTACACTCCTCAATTAAGATAAGCAAACTTTTAGTTTATTTTTATGGCAAACAAAAAACATTGAAAAACTGAGAGCGCACTATTGGGAAGCACTAAACGTTCAGAAAATACAGGAAGGTCGTTGATGTCATTAGACTTTGCTATTTTCCCTTGGGAGATAAGCAAGTCAGTAGTCTGAGACCTGTCCTTAAACATAGATTTATTGAGTGGCTTCTCCAATAATAAGCAGAAATAGAATCAGCAACTACTGGTTAAATTCAGAGTGTATCTAGAACATTGAATCAGGTGCCTTCAAAAAGGAAGGCAGGCAGACCACCTGATCCACATAAAAGGGAGAAAGCACCTTAGGCAAGAAGGCAGGCACAGGCTGAAAGGAAACTGCCTCCTTTGAAAAAGGCAGATAAGAATCTCAGCAAGACAGAGCCTGCAGCTCAAAAACCATCTTGTGGAATAAACCATGACCAATAAAACAATCTTGAGCATCAAATCCTTTAAAGTACCATGCTTCATGGTTCAAAGGGTGCTACCCTCAAGGCCCTGAGCACCACAGACAGACCCAGGAAGAAATCAGACTGGAGGTAAGGATGCAGACAATGAATACTCTGGAGAAAGCATGAGACATCCAGGTACAAGGCTAGAGACCCACTAGACCTTGGAAACAGGTTGAAGCTGCCACCTGAACATTCAGGGAGCTAAGAGAAAGACCCTTTTTCACGCCATCCTGTAGAAAGGTCAACAAAGAGGGCACCTTGACTGTCTCAGGAGCCAACTGCCCAGCACCACACCATCATTCAAAGAGGCACCAGATCCACACATATGCCAGCTTGGTAGACCTCCTCTGGGCTCTGAGCAGAGTAGAGACCACTGCTGGAGAGTAGCCCTTACACACTAGCTGTCTCCTTTCAAGAGCCAAGCCTTAAGCAAGAAGGGAACCGGGTCCTCAGGACTATCTGTCCCTGTTGCAACAGGTCCCAAGACAAAGGCAGCTGAAGAGGTGGCACTCGCAGGAGATGTATCAGGTCTCCGAACCATACTCTTCTTGGCCAATACAGCACCACCAGAATAATGCTAACTGGTAGAGTTCTATATACTGAATCACGTCCCACCAGAGGCCATGGAAGAAACATGTATGGCGGGTGTTCAGTTGGCCAAAGCTGGGCCCAGGGCATCAACAGCCTCAGACCCCATCTCAGTGTGGTGACTGAAGCATCAGCAAACTTTGGCATTGGAGCAGGTTGCCATCAGAACCATTTCAGGGTGACCCCAGGGGTACAGAATCAATGGAAATACCTCTTGACTCAACTCTCTCCAGGATCCAGAAAGTGTCAACTGAGTTAGTCTGCATCCATATTGTCTACCCTGCTGCTCCTTGTGCTGCCTTGCCAATTGATATAGCATAGTTACTCACCTGTAACAGGTGATCTCTGGGAATAGCAGGAATTTAGTCTTCACATATGGGTATCGTCGGCACCGACGGAGCCTGCGCGGGAATGCTCCCCAGCGTCCAATAGGAACGCTTTTCGGAGCATCCCTCAGCACATGGGCGCTTCCTTCCCGCCTTTCCAACTGTCCCTCTTCAGTTAAGTTTGTAGCTGAGTGAAAGGACAGAGGGAGAGAGGAAAGAGACAGAGATAGAGAGTCAACTCCTAGGGGAGGTGGGTGGGTTGTGAAGACTAAATTCCTGCTGTTCCCGGAGATTACCTGTTACAGGTGAGTAACTATGCTATCTCCAGGAACAAGCAGGAATGTAGACGGAAAGAATACAGGAAGATAAATTGATTGATTTAAATGAAAAGGCGAAACCACCTTTGGCATAAAGTGTGCTTGAGTTCTAAGAATAACCTTATGATGAAACCTTGTATAAGGAGGATCAGCCACTAAAGCTTGCAATTCACTAATGTGACATGCACAGGTGATTGCAATTAGGAAGATGACCTTCCAGGTCAAAAACGTAAGGGCTGTAGTGGCCAAAGGCTCAAAAGGCGGCTTCATGAGCTGCCCAAGAACTAGATTTAGATCCCATGCCACCGGTGGTGGCTTGATGGGAGGTTTGGTTAATAGAAGGCCTCTCATAAATCTTGATATGAGTGGATGAGAGGAAATTGGTTGTCCATTCAGAGGCTTATAAGAAGCTGCAATTTCACTAAGATGGACTCCTACCGAGTTGGTCTTTAGATCAGAATTCAATAAGTGAAGGAGATACTCTAGTATTGATTCCTGGAGCACCATATAGTAAAACGTTTCCACTTGAAGGCATAAGACCTTGTGGAAAGTTTCCTAGAAGCCTGAAAGATATCTTACCTGTTGGGACAGGTTGAGATCCTGGAGGTCTAAGCCTTCAGCAACTAGGCTGTGAGGTGCAGGGACTGGGGACTCGGGTGCCATGGCGTTCTCTTGGGAAAGGAGATCTGGAGCATGCCCTAACTCCAGAGGTGCCGCTTGAGAGAGATATAGGAGCAGGGGATACCACGTTTGGCGTGGCCATCGTGGCGCTATGAGAATCATGCAACCCCTGTCTCTCTGAAGCTTGAAGACTGTTTTGGGGATGAGGGGAATGGGTGGGAAGGCATAAAGGAAGTCCTGACCCCAGTGAAGGAAGAAGGCATCCCTTGCCTGGCAATTGTGAGCCGGAATCCTGGAACAGAACCGGGGACGTTTGGCATTCAGTGGACTTGCAAAGAGGTCTATGTCTGGAGTGCCCCAGAGATTAAATATCTTTGCCACCTGGTCTAGGTGGAGGGACCACTTGTGAGGCAGCAGTACTCGACTGAGTTTGTCTGCCCAAAGGTTTTGAACGCCTAGAAGATATACCACTAGAAGGTGAATTTGATACTCTCTGGTGAGGGCCCACAGTCGTAAAGCTTCATTGCATAACGACAGAGAGCCTGTTCCACCCTGCTTGTTCACATAGAACATGGCTACTTGATTGTCCGTCTGGACTAGGACTGTCTTGTAGCTGAGCTGGGTGTGGAATACTTGAAGAGCTAAATAGATTGCTCTTAATTCCAGGAGGTTTATGTGTAAACCGGCCTCCCGTGGAGTCCAGGTTCCCTGGGTAGAGAGATGATTCAGGCGTGCTCCCCAACCCACCTGTGATGCATCTGTTAGGGTGGCCTGAAAAAAGGGTTGATGAAAAGGAGACCCCACTGTCAGGTTTTCTAGTGATTGCCACCGTTGAAGGGACAAAATTAGTCGCTGAGAGTTTATTTTGTCCGACAAATGACCTGTGGCCTGTGTCCACTATGTGGATAGGGTCCACTGAGCTGCTCGCTTGTGGAGGCGAGCATATGGGACTACATGAACTGTGGATGAGATACGTCCCAGTAACTGTAGCAGCTCTCGAGCAGTGAGGGAGGATTGCCTGCTGCTTGAGAAGCTAGTTGCATTACGCGAAGACACCGGGCCTGTGGAAGAAAAGCCTTTGCCTGTCTGGCATCTAGTCAGGCTCCTATGAATTCCAGGCATTGGGAAGGAACAAGTTGGTATTTTGGGAAGTTTATTACCAATCCCAAGTATTGGAGAATTCGCATTGTACGGGACAGTGCAGTGCTGGCCTCTGCAACTGTAGGGGCTCGAATGAGCTAGTTGTCTAAGGGAAGACAAATATCCCCAGGGTTCATAGAAATGCAGCTACTACTGCCATGCATTTCGTGAATACCCTTGGTGCTGAAGCCAGACCAAAGGGAAGAACCCTGTACTGGAAATGTCTTCCCCTGAAAAGGAATCGTAAGAATTTCCTGTGATCTGGATGGATGAGAATGTGAGTGTATGCATCCTTTAAGTCTAGAGAGCAAAACCAATCCTGGCTTTGAAGGTATGGCAGAAGAGTTCCTAGAGAAATCATTTTGAACTTCTCTCGAAACAGGTATTTGTTCAATTCTCTGAGGTACAAAATAGGTCTGTGTCCTCCTGTTTTCTTTGGAATAAGAAAATAGGGGGGAGTAGAACCCTGCGCCCCGTTGAAGAATGGGTACCTCCTCTACTGCCCCTTGGGCAAGAAGTGTGGAGACCTCGTGATCTAGCAGACTCTCTGCGGAGTTTTGAGAATTGAATTGTAGGAGGGGGCATGCTGTGAAAATGAAGCTTGTACCCCTCTCTTACAATAGACAAAGTCCAATCTTCTGCTGTTATCTGATGCCATCTGTTGGCAAAGTGGCATAACCTGCCTGGAATACTGGGGGGTTGGGGACCCCTCAGAGGCAGGAAGGCAAAGCTCTCTAGGAAGGAGTCAAAGCCCTTGTTGAGGGGGCTGAACCTGGAGAGCTGGTTGGGATCTCGGGCCTTTTGGCTTCTTTTGCTGTCTAGCTTGTCCCTTTTGGGCAACCTGACCCTGAGTTTGACTCTGCTGGGTATAGGAAGGATAAAATTTCCTCTTTTTGCTTAAAGAGGGTTTTTTATAAGGCTTTTTTGGCTGGAGTGGCTGTAGATTTTGAAAAATCTATCTAAAGTAGCATCTAACTAGTTAGCCTTTTCCTGCCAGTTCTTGCTGAAGAGATTCTCCCCTGTGCAAGAAATGTTGCCTAATTTGTCCTGTACCCAAGTCTCCTAGTCTGATACCTGCAGCCAGGCAATCCGTCGTGCACCAATGGCAATAGCAGAGGTTCTGCTGACGCATTCGAAGCAGTCAAAGGTTGCACGATTTACAAACTTGGAGACATCTTGAGCATGCTTAACTAGAGCAAGAAAATCTTGTCTCTTGTCATCTGGGAGAAATGGGTTCATAAGTTCCAAGTCTCCTGTGACTTCTTTGAGGAACATTCCCATATATAGAATATATGAACTGATCCTAGCTGAAAGCATGGAAGCTTGAAAAGTTCGGCACCCAAAAGCATCCAGAGTCCTGCATTCATAACCTGAAGGATTGGATGCATGCCTCTTTGCACTTTTCATCCTACGCATGGCAGACTCCACTACCATAGAATGGTGTGGCAGCTGAGTTTTCTTGAATCCCGGACATGGCGGAACTCGATACATAGTATCAAGTCTCCTAGAATGAGGAGAAGTAGTCAGAGGTGTCTCCCACATTCTGAGCATCAACTTATGCAGAATTTCATGGATAGGCAGAGTGGCTGCCTCCTTAGGAGCTTTAGGATATTGGAGAATTTCCATTTCCTTTGCTCTGGGTTCCTCTTCAGGAGCTACTGTGATTGAAAGACCTTTGGCCATATCACGGATAAAATCCTGAAAGGACATGTCCTCTGGAGGTGACATTCTGCATTGGGGAGAAGAGGGATCTTCTGGGAGAAACCCTCTAGTACCAGAATTGTCAGAGTCTTCGGATTCGAAGTATTCCTGACCCCGATGCTCCTGCAAAGCACGGTCCCGGTATCGATCGAAGTCGGTACCGAGTTGATCTGGTACCGATCTGTCGATTCCAGCCAAAGATGGCGTGGGAAGAATTCCCACCGGAGCTGGTACTGTTGGTACCGGTATCGTCGGTACTGGCATTGGTGTCGATGTCGGTACCTGTCCCCGTTGGACCAACGGTACGGCAGCTGAGAGAAGAGCTGTGATGCTGCGTTCGATAGCGAGGAACCTCTGGTCTATCGATTCTGCCGATGCCTGGGTGTCGGTACCGATAAAAACGGCCGGAACCTCTGAGCATGGCACAGGTAGTTCTTGCGAGGTTGAGGCCTTGAGAACATGCTGAAGCCCCATCGATGCTTTGGAAGCCGAAGCCTCCCGCCGGGGCTGTTTTGCCGGTGTGGTTCCCTCAAGGGCAATGCCGATGGGCTCTCGATGCTTAGCAGGAGAGCTACCCTTTGAGGACCAGCTTTTATGTTTAGTTACCTGAGATCCATGGGAGGAAGAGGAGGCCCTTGACGATGTCGATGCAATGGATCTAGCATGCGAAGAAAAGAGGGTACCGAGCTTTGCAGCCCGGTTCTGTCTTCCTCTTTTAGTCATCCCCATACAGGAGAGACATTCAGTTGGAGAATGTTCAGACCCTAAACATTTAAGACACCAATCATGGGTGTCAGTGACGGAAATGGTACCACACTTAGTACATTTTTTAAAACCACTAGTTGGCTTTTCCATGATTTAGGAAAAATGGGGCTAGTGCCCAAAATGGCACCTAGCACCAAAGGAGAAACGTTTCTGAAGAGAAACAGTTTAAAGTATAATTTTTTTTTTTTTTAAAAAGGAAAGGAACCGGCGGTACCGGTAAGCGTCGTGCGGCAGGCAAATGCGACCACAAGACGACAATTTAAAGACTGAATTTTCTGCAGTGACAGGGAATAGATCCTGTCGGCTCCGCGGAAAATGAAGAACTGAAGAGGGACAGTTGGAAAGGCGGGAAGGCAGCGCATTTGCTGAGGGATGCTCCCAAAAGCGTTCCTATTGGATGCTGGGGAGCGTTCCTGTGCAGGCTCCGTCGGTACCGACTATACCCATATGTGAAGACTACATTCCTGCTTGTTCCTAGAGATAAGCAGTTTCCATAAGCAAACAATGCACTAGCAACAGAGCTTTTGAATATACATCCCCAAAGCTTTGGAATTCATTACCAGCTAGCCTTTGGAACATTACGGACCTAGCCTCATTCCATTCCCACCTCAAAACTCACCTCTTCATTGAGCATTTTGGTCATAATAAAACCCTAACTGATACGGATCCAACGGACAGATCCTACTTAAGTAACTTCCCCCTTCTTCACTATAGACTTAATGACATTGTCTCATTATAAAAATTGTAAATAAGTTTTAATGTAAGAATTATGTAAATTTTCTGATCTCCTTTTCAGTACCAGTTATATTAAATGTTTAATGTATCTGTTTCAACTGTAAACCGCTTTGATTACTCGATATAGCAGTATAAAAAACACAAATAAAATACATAAGAGCCATTGCAGGGTCTGAAAACTCGAACTGCCTGGCCCTTGACCAGAGGCTGTAAACACAAGAGAACCTGATGACCCTCTCCGAGGCAGTTGATATACCATACAGCTTCCTTACGGTTCCAACAGCCGTGGGCTGCCCAGGCAAAGGGCGCCCCAGCCTGAGAGACTGGCGTTTATCATCAGGAGGATCCAGGAAAAATCGTCCAGCAGCATGCCCTTCCTCAGGAGACAGGACTGCTGCCACCACTGCAGGCTGAACTTTACCATCAATGGGAGTGAAAATCTACGTTTGAACTCCTGAGAACTCGGGACTGCCAAGTCAGCAAGGACCATTGCAGCAGTCGCATGTGAGCACGTGCCCGCGACATCTTTATGGTTGCTACCATCAGAGGAGCCAAAGATAATCCCAGACACTGGAAGCCTGCTGCCCACAGGACAGCGCCATGCAATACAACAGTCTTGACATCCTCCTCTGGCAGGAAAGCTCTGCCCACGCAAGTGTAGAAACATGCTCCCATAAACGCCATGGACTGGGAAGGCAACGGCTGACTCTTTCCACAATTGATCGCCCAGCTGAGGCTTTCTAAAAAGGATACCACTCAGGACTCCACTTGAGACACTTCTGAAAGGGAACAGGCCAGGATGAGCCGGTTGTCCAAAAATGGATGGACACAGATCCCCATGATCTTGGAGAATGTCCTTGGGGCAGTGGATAGCCTGAAAGGGAGGGTGGCAAACTGATGAGAACCAAGCACAACAAAACAGATACTTTTGCTGGTCCACCCAGATCGGGATATGAAAATATGCCTCAGCGAGATCCAGAGAAGCTAAGAAACTCCCCTCAATGCACTTCTTGAATCACAGAGCACAAGATTTCTATCCAGAAATGCTGGACATGCAAGTGCTCATTGACCCCCTTGAGGTCCAGAATGGGCCTGAAGAAACCACCCTTTTTGGGCACTATGAAAGAGTATCTGTCCTTGCCCTGCTCATCACAGGGGGATGGGAGCAGTGCCTTTAGGCACAGCAACTTGCACAAGATGGTCTGCACAGCAGAACTTGGTCAGAGACCCACAAGTGAAGAGGAAGGCATCCGGAATCTGCTCTATGCGTTCCAGGACATAGCCTAACTAAATGGTTTCTAGCACCCAGCAATCCTCGGTAACCCAGGCCCATTCCTGAAAGAAAAGGCAAAGCCTGCCTCTAACTAGTGGAAACAGGAAATGGCCCCCAAACCCTCATTGTGCAGCCAGGAGAGACCTCCTCTGAAAGGGACCGAAACCCTGGGCACACATGCTCCATGAAAGGACTGAGAACTGGCCCAAAAGCCTGGAAGCAGAGGTGAAAAAAAGGCTTTCCAGATTAGTAATAAGGGTCTCTAGACCCTCGAGGAATCTGGCCAGTGCATCCTTGGGGACAGGTAGAGGATGCCTGTAAAGAGGCACCTGCTCACTTCTGAGGCCCCCTGGACTGTTTTCTGGAAGGTAGTAAGATGTGTTTCACCCAGGCCCTTCACCACCTCCTCCAAATCAGCTCCAAAAAGAAGCTTCCCCTTGAAAACCAGTTGGGCCAACTTGTTTTTGTAAGATATGTCCCCTGCCCAGTGCCAGAGCCAAATCCAATGCTATGACTGTTTTCAGGGCACCATCCCCGACCAAACATACCAGGTCATACAAGGCATCAGAAAGGAAGGCCATAACAGTCTCCAAGAGGGATATCATCATCTGGCAGAAGAGACTGAATCCACTGGAGCAGGACTCGAGATGTCAGGCTGATACATACTTCCAGCTGCAGAACAGCTGCCACCATGGCAAACTGGCTCCTTAACAAATCCACCTTATGGTCCAGAAAATCGTTTAAGGCCGATCTATCTTCCATAGGAATGGTGATCTATCTGGTAATTGCTGTGACCTATGCATCCACCACCTTGGGAATGCCAAGCCACTCACTCCTCCTTCCAGGAGGGCATAGAGCTTCTTATACACTGTCATGAAGCTGAAGCTACTGAGAGTGCAGACTTAGGAAAAAAACCTGTCTTTCACAGAGCTGTTGATGTGCAGAGGATGCAATTACCTTGCAACCCAGCTAGAGGGAGCAGGAGCAAAACTACTGATGCTGAGTTAACACACACAGCCACTGATTATGTAAGAGCTAATCAGCGGCACCTGACGACAAGCCCGGGAAACTCAAAGGTAGAATGCCTTTATAAGAGAAAGGCAGTTCAGAGGGAAGCAGTCTGGAGGAAGGCAGGCCAGCAGGAGGAACCAGTCCAGAGGAAAGCAGGCCAGCAGGAGGAACCAGTCCAGAGGAAAGCAGGCCAGCAGAAGGAACCAGTCCAGAGGGAAGCAGTCTGGAGGGAAGCAGTCCAGAGAGGGACAGTCCAGAGAGAGACTGCCAGGAGAAGCACTTCCGGTGGAAGGAGTGATACCTCCAGCCCATGCAGCGTAGCTGAATCAAGCAGAATGCCCAGAACAGTAAGTGCTGGAAAAGGAGCAGAGAAAGTCAGAAAGAAAGGCAGCTCGAGGAGAGTCAATCTGGAGAGAGACTCGGTAGCAGAGGACCACAGAGGCAAAGAACCACAGAGGCAAAGAACTTGGGAGGAGAAAGCCATGCTTTGAGAGAGGCCTACGCTCACCGAAGGAGTCTGAATCAGGATTAAGAGGTACAAGAAGGAAAGGTTCTGATAACAGAGCTACCTTTACCCAGAAGCAAGGAAATCCGGATTCCTCACCAGGTTTTCCTTAACTACAGAAAAGTAAAGCACTGCTCAGAAGGTTCTAAGAGAAAGCCCGTTTCCAGAGAGAGGTGCCTCAGAGAGAAAGCTCCAGTTATCCCAGCTACAGGAGGAAGCCCAGGTATGGTGCCACTTCATTTATAAAAGAAAGTTTATCTCCTAGAAGCTCTGGTGAAACAGATGCTCAGTGCAGGAGAAAAGGAAACAAGTCAGAGCTTTACAAACCAGTATTTAAGGGCAGAAGAACAGGCCATGTTCGTTTGGGAGTCTTAGAACAGCCCTATTGGAAACAAACAGAGACAGAGTCTGGGAAAAGTATAGCAGCAAGGGAGACATCCAATTCAGAGGGAGAGGCCAGTGACCCAGAGTCCATGGAAATAGACCTAGAGAATCCTCCTATTCCCATGCCTCCAGATGAATTTATGGATTGTACCTTGTGTATTGCTAGTAGCCTTGAGTCATTAGCAGAACTGTGAATTGAACAGACCTTTTTGCTTTGAGAATGCTCATGCTTCATGCTAAATGCCAGAGAACTGTTTTGCTTATTTAAGTTGCTCTGAAGTAAGAGAATCTTTCAGTTAATCTCTCCAATCAACTGTGAAACTTGTAACAGTTTTTCTTCTTGCTTATGTTTGGTGAAACCCTGAAAGAAAGGACTTTCTTTATTTCTGTGCCTTACTGAGCCTTTGCGTTAAAGGGGAAATAAAAGCCTTAATACCCTCTATTTGGCTTATACAATTTGTTCATACAAGGAGCTGGACTACAAAGACCAACCTGCACTTGGCCTTAAAGAGCCCTTTCCTCCTTGAAACAATAAAAATGCTCAGCCTACCCTTACAACCACTGGCCACTAGGGAGTGCTGACAACACCCTTAATCCTTTAGGCAGGGAGTCAGGGGAGTCACACTCCGAATGGATCATATCCTTGATCACATTCAGTAATGGGAAGACAATAGTGGATTTTCACACCCTTTGAAAAAGCGAGGGCACCTTTGGCTCCTGCTTCTTACCAGAAGCATCCGTCAACTTCACAGCAGATGAGACCCTGACAATCAATGCTGTCAGCTCCTCTTTCTGGAATAGGTGGATCACTCTGGCCTCTTCACAATCTTCTGAAGGGGAGAGTACTGCTTCATCCACAAGAGCCCAGTACAAAGTCATAAGTCAGTACTTTGTCCAGTACCGACCTAGGACTGATTTCCTAGAAGAAATCAGATAGTTAAGGCAAGTATCACAACAGCATGCTAAGGCTGCACTAATTGTGCTTTTATTGCAACACACATTACAGGTGCTAGGGAAGGAGAGTGCATTGGAGTCACTTGGGTGGAAGGTGTGCTAGGACCACAATAGGTAAAAACGCTAGCAACGCATGAAGAAAACAGCAGGAAACCCCCACACTGCACCAAAAATCACAAGCCGTGCACCCTGAATTGTGTCGCAAGACGACAGAAACAGGAGCCCCCAACAAGGACAAGGACAAATTCAAGCCTTGGTACTCACCCCCTGACAGCCCCAGGCAGAGAATCCATATCAGGTTTTGCTGGCTGTGCAGTACCTCGTTTAAAATGGCTGGCAGGCATATCCCACTGAGAGCCTCCTACAATCCTTGTGAGTGTGCAGGAGGGACAAAGGAGGGAGGGGGCACTGAGGTTGTGTGAGGCAGCTGCACTCCTCCAGATCCTTCCCATTTCTGACTGCTCAACAGGCTCTTATAATAAGAGCATGAAACTGAACCAATTTTCCCTCCTATAGCTACCAAAAAGACAGCAATCATAAGAACATAAGATATGCCATACTGGGTCAGACCAAGGTCCATCAAGCCCAGTATCCTGTTTCCAGCAGTGGCCAATCTAGGTCATACGTACCTAGCAGTATCCCCAAAAGACACAGGTTCCACAATGCTTGTATTGGGTCAAGCATTGATATCCTGGGTCCCTTCTTAATAATGGTTTATGGACCTTTCCTCCAGGAACTTGTCCAAACCTTTTTTTAAGCCCAGCTACACTAACAGCTCTTACTACGTCCTCCGGTAACAAATTCCAGATTTGATTACACATTGAGTGAAAAAATATTCTCTCTTATTTGTCTTAAATAGTTTACCCTGTAACTTCATTGCATGTCCCCTAGTCTTTCTATTTTCTGATAGCATAAACAATCGATCTACGTTTACCCGTTCCACTCCATTCATTAATTTATAGACCTCTATTATATCTCCCCTCAGCCGTCTCTTTTCCAGGTTGAAGAGCCCTAACCTTTGTAGTCTCTCTTCATAGGAGTAGCCTTCCATCCCCTTTACCATTTTGGTGGCTCTTCTCTGTACCTTTTCTAATAACGCTATATCCTTTTTAAGATATGGCGACCAGAATTGTGGAGTCTAGTGGAGCTTCCCATGTCACGCTTAAGTGTGAGTCTCACCCTCAAGATGGTCATTCACAAGCGCTTAATCTTTTCCTCTAAATCTTCAGATTTTCTTCAGAGGAGAAAATCCATCCACCATCTGCTGGAGACAAAGAAATACTGAAGAGACCTCTGGTGGCCGGGGTGAATAGACCATGCAATAGTTGAACTCTGAAAAAAATTATATGGTAAGAAGACCCTCTTTTTTGTCGGAGTGTAACGCACCAAAGTAGGGGGAAGCAAAACCACCCTCTCGCTGTGGTTACTCCATTTTAATCATTTGAAAAAGTAAACTGTGTAATCAAATATCACTTGGCTCGAAGCTCCTTTACGTCACTGGAACCAACGTATACGCTGCAATCTGCCCCGAGCTCCTTTTCACCACAAAGACCAAAATATATGATGTGGCACGTTTTGGGTCTGAAAGATTTTTGACCCTGCATCAGGTAAATTAGGGCTTGTAGTTAAACTTCAATCTTCAAAAGTTGCCAGTAATGTAAAGGAGCTTCGAGCTAAGTGATATTATTTGATTACACAGTTTACTTTTTCAAATGATTAAAATGGAGTGACCACAGTGAGAGGGTGGTTTTGCTTCCCTCCACTTTGGTGCGTTACATGCCGACAAAAAAAAAAAAAAAAAAGAGGGTCTTCTTACCATATAATTTTTTTCAGAGTTCAAATATTGTGGGGTGAATAGAGGCATAGGAGTAATGTCATTGAAATGTGAGCTTTTTATGAGTTCTTTGTCTCCAATGTGCTTGTAGAGGAACACAACCCACTTGTCTGGGCTCGTCTAGCTGGACGATATGTAAACACCCTTGGAATGCTTCGGTGACAAGAAGCTGAGCTGGCCTAAGCATAAAACTACAAGGCCTGAAACATTTGGTCAATGAGGGGGTGGGTGGGGGGAGGGGAAGGGGGCAGCGGTTCTTGTGCAAATGGCTGGTACCTAAAGGACACCTTGGGATTTGCTAACTTGGATTCCGGGGCCCTGATAAAGTCCAAACACATACCCCAGTTTTCTATTTATAATGGGCCACAGACAATACACAAGGCTCTGAAGGACTGTGCTTTTTTCCTGCAAAAAAACAACCACACAAGATAATGTATGCCTCTCAACCTTTACATTTTCTTGTTACTCTGCTCATTGGGAACAGTTTCCTAGCTATTAGCCTGGGTCACATTCCTCTCGATTTCTTCTACTCCAGCTGCTGAACTCCGAGTGAAGGAAACGCCATCCCTGGTAGGTGTCCACATTGCATGGTAATATATCAACCCTGCTTGTTTTGTTCAGAGGGAGAAGATATAGTAAAAGCCTTTTGTGCTTATCTCCTGACAATGGGAACTATATAAAGAGAATTTCATTTATTGACCAGACTGTGAATTTTAACTCAGCAATTAAATATCAGATAACCGGCTGTAGATAGAGAACTGGATTTGTTATTCATCACAAAGACTTGGTTCACCAAAGGGGGGGTGGCAGTGGCGAGTTCACTTATCTGTTTGGAGGATTATGGTTGTCTTCAGGTTGAGCGAAAGGGTAAATGTTGGGGAGGAGGGGGGGGAAGGTGGCAGTGCTCTATCACAAATGCTGGGCTTTGGTACAGCATGTGTGGGAGGGCCCTAAGGGTTCTTAGGGGATTTTGGTGGAATTGAGAGAATGGATGTTGGGTTTTCTGCTGTATGCTGCTGAGGGTTAGTCACAGGAAATATGGAGGGAGGTGGGGGTTAAGATTGGCAGTTATGCTAGATCTTGTGGAATTTTTTGTATAAGGGGATTTTAATGGTGGGGGGGTTGGATGAGTATCTTTTTTGCAATCAGTGTTGCATGATCTAGGTTATTAGCAGTTAATTGGGGGGGGGGGGGCGCTACTCATGTGCAAGAGAAAAGACTGGACTTTGTTTTCACCCCAGAGGGCAGGGTGAGGTTACTGTGTATGGTGGTAGAGATTGGGGTGGAGTTCCCCTGGTCTGATCATTTTCTGGAGTCTTTTGGTTTGTATGGTGAGAAGGCATGGGGGGCCCGATAACTAGGCAATGGGTGAGGGGGAAGATAGAGGGTTTGTGGCAAGTTGGGTGTAAAAGGGATGTGGGGGGGGGGGAGACAGGTGTGTGAGTGGATAGAGGCAATGCAGAGGGCTTTGGAGGATGTGGCCCCATAGATGTTGGTATGGATGAGGGAGGTGGTTCTTGAGGGAATTGTTGGAGATAAAGAGGGAACTGCATAGACTGGAGAGGCAATGGAGGAAAGTCTGGTTTGGAATGGGATCAGGTGTTTTGGAAGAGAGGCTTATTTATTTATTTACATTCTCTTATATACCGCGCTATTCTGCATCAGTGCGGTTTACATTGAACAAACTGAAATTACATTGAACAGGGCATTATAACTTGGAGATAACTATTTTACAGGGAACATGAGCTATGGAGGGTTAAGTGGCTTGCCCAAGACCACAAGGAGCACCTGTGGTACTAGAAACCCCAGTCCTTCCGGCCCAAGGTTGCTGTCCTCTAATGGGATTTGAACCCCCGACCTTCCGGCCTGAAGTACCTTGCCCCAACCCCTAGGCCACTCCTCCACTCCGCTAATGTCTATTGGAGGAAAATTCATGAAGCAAAGCAAAAGATGTGGTCCTTCAGGGTGGAAGCAGTAGAGTACAGGCCCCAAGAACTGCTTAGGATGGCTAACCAAATGTTGGGAGGGGTGGTTGGAAGGAATCTGGATGTGGAAAAAATAGCAGAGTTTTCTGTGGGTAATGTTGAGAGGCTGACAGTGGGAGAGGTAGTGAAGGGGGAGGGGAGTGCAGGTGGGGGGGGGGGGATGTGCAGGTGCATGGGGGATGGTAGGTTTTTGTGGAGGTTACCCAAGAGCGGTTAAGGGAGATTCGGGAGGCTTGCATTTTTCTGGGATATATATGGATCTTCTCCCAGGTCATTTATGAAAAGAAGGGTAGGAAGAAGTGGTAGGTTGGCTGGCTGATCTTGGGAATGCCTTGTTAATTGAGGGCATATATCCAGAGGTGCTTGAGGCGGCCATAGCTATTTTGTTTTATTTTATATTTCCAATATTACAATACATGAGTGAAAGGCAAAATAGCAAACACAAGGGAAAAAAATACACAACAGGAATTGCCCGTTGATAGAAATATTAACAGAACCAATGGCCCACAATAACAGGAAAAGAGATACAAGAAAAAATAAAAAGCAATTACCCCAAGCACAGGCCATTAGTCACTGAGCAGAACCCCCCTCCCCAGAAAGCCTACAGTGCTGCCTGTGGGTCACAGTTGAACATTACTTTCTCTAGCCACAAGAAAGAATGGTTACTCACCTGTAACAGGTGATCTCCGGGAACAGCAGGAATTTAGTCTTCACATATGGGTATCATCGGTACCGACGGAGCCTGTGCGGGAACGCTCCACAGCATCCAATAGGAAAGCTTCTGGGAGCATCCCACAGTGCCTGCGTGCTGCCTTCCCGCCTTTCCCAACTGTCCCTCTCCAGTTGAGTTTAAAGCTCAGACAAAAGAGAGAGGGAAAGATAGAAAGAGAGAAAGAGATAGAGAGATACAACTCCTACGGGAGGTGGGTGGGTTGTGAAGACTAAATTCCTGCTGTTCCCAGAGATCACCTGTTACAGGTGAGTAACCATGCTATCTCCAGGAACAAACAGGAATGTAGTCTTCACATATGGGGACTCCCTAGCTGCAGATGCCAGGGAGAAGGCCCCAGAAATTGTGTGCCCTTGTGAAAGGGCTCCACTTCCCCCCGGCATCCTACCAGGGATGGTGGGGTAGCAGTTGATTAAGTATGGAACAGGTGTTGAAGAACAGCCTGACCAAACAAGGCATCCCGGTGGGAGTCCTTGTCTAAGCAGTAATGGGCTGTGAAGGTATGAACCGAAGCCCAAGTAGCTGCTCGACAGATGTCGTCGATAGATACAGAGTGAAGATGAGCCATAGAGGCTGCTATGGCTCTCATTGTGAGCTGTGACATGGCCTTCAAGAGGAAGGTTTTTACTCTCATAGGCATAAGATATACACTGTGCAATCCAGCTGGACAGTGTTCTTTTGGAGACTGTAAGACCCAAATGACTAGGATGAAAAGCAAAGAGTTGAGAGGACTTTCTATGTTGCTGTGTCCTTTGCAAGTAAAAAGGCCAAAGCTCTTTTACAGTCCAAAGTATGAAGATTCCTTTCCGCATTTGAGGCGTAAGGCCTTGGGAAGAATACAGTAAGGTAAACCGCTTGGTTTAAATGAAAAGGTGACACCACCTTTGGCATAAAATGTGGATGAGTCCTAAGGACTACCTTATGATGGAACCTTGTATAAGGAGGATCAGCCAACAACGCTTGCAATTCACTGATGCGACGTGCTGATGTGATTGCAATGAGAAAGATGACCTTCCAAGAAAGAAATTTCAAAGACAGTGGCTAATGGTTCAAAAGGCGGTTTCATGAGCTGCCCAAGAACCAGATTTAAGTCCCATGCCAGCGGTGGTGGCTTAATGGGAGGCTTACTTAAAAGACGGCCTCTCATAAATCTCGCTATGAGAAGAGGAGGAGGAAATAGGATGTCCATTTAGAGGCTTGAAAGAAGCTGCAATAGCACTCAAATGAACTCACTGAATTGGTCTTAAGCCCTGCATTTGATAAATGAAGGAGATACTCCAGAGGTATCGCAAGAGGGTTAAGACCCTTCTGCGAGCACCATATGGTAAACCTTTTCCACTTAAATGCATAAGTGTGTCTTGTGGAAGGCTTCTTTGAAGCATAAAGGATATCCTTTACTTGCTGGGAAAGGTTAAGACCGTGAAGTTCTAGGCTTTCAGCAACCAGGCCCTGAGAAGCAGAGACTGGGGATCAGGATGCCACAGCATCCCATCCTCTTGAGAAAGGAAATCTGGAGCAGATCCTAACTCCAGAGGCGGAGGCTTGAGAGAGATGTAGGAGCAGAGGGTACCACATTTGCTGTGGCCAACGTGGAGCTATGAGAATAATATGACCTCTGTCTCTCTGAAACTTGAACAAGGTTTTGGGAATTAGGGGAATGGGTGGAAAGGCATACAGGAAGTCCTGACCCCAATGGAGAAGGAAAGCATCCCTGGCCTGACAACCCTGAGCCAGAATTCTGGAACAGAACCGGGGAAGTATGGCATTCAGCGGATTTGCAAAGAGGTCTATGTCTGGGGTTCCCCAAATTTGAAAACTTTTTGGCCACCTGGTCTGCATGAAGAGACCATTCGTGTGGAAGCAGAGTTCGACTGAGTCTGTCTGTCCAAGAGTTTTGAATGCCTGGAAGATACACCGCAAGGAGATGAATCTGATGCTCTCTGGCGAGGGCCCATAGTAGCAAAGCTTCACTGCAGAGTGACAGAGAGCCTGTTCCACCCTGCTTGTTCACATAGAACATGGCTACCTGATTGCCCGTTTGAACTAGGACTGTCTTGTAGCTGAGCTGGATGTGGAATACTCGAAGAGCAAGGAAGATTGCTCTGAGTTCCAGGAGATTGATGTGGAGATAGACCTCCTGTGGAGTCCAGGTACCCTGGGTAAAAGAGGCCTTGCAGGTGGGCTCCCCAACCCACCTGTGAAGCTTCTGTTAGAGTGGCTCAGGGTGAGGGTTGCTGAAAAGGAGACCCCCCACCAAAAGGCTTTGGGGTGACTGCCACCATTGGAGGGACAAAATAAGGAGATCTGAGCTTGCTATTTTGTCTGACAGGCAACCTGACGCCTGAGTCCACTAAGTGGATAAGGTCCACTGGGCTTCCCTCATAAGGAGGCGAGCATAAGGAACCACATGCACGGTGGATGCCATGTGGCCTAGCAACTAACATTTCCCGAGCAGTGAGGTGAGGTTTTAGCATTGGTTGGGAAGCTAACTGCACAATGCGAAGGCAGCGGGGCTGTGGAAGGAAGGACATTGTCTGTCTGGTATCCAGCAGAGCTCCTATAAACTCTAGGGATTGAGTGGGAGCAAGGTTGGATTTTGGGAAGTTTATGACAAGTCCCAAATACTGAAGGATGCACATTGTGTGAGAGAGAGCAACCCTGGCCTCTGGCTCTGAAGGGACTCGAATGAGCCAGTCGTCTAAGTAGGGGAAGATGAATATTCCCAGGGTGCAGAGAAATGCTGCTACCACAGCCATGCATTTTGTGAACACCCTTGGTGCAGAGGCCAGGCCAAAAGGAAGAACCCTGTATTGGTAGTGCTTCCCTTGAAACAGAAAGCGAAGGAACCTTCGGTGAGTTGGATGGATGAGAACATGAGTGTACGCATCCTTGAGATCTAGAGAACAAAGCCAGTTCTGACTCTAAAGGTATGGTAGCAGAGTTCCTAGAGAAATCACTTTGAACTTCTCTTTTAACAGGAATCTGTTTAATTCTCTGAGGTCTAAAATGGGTCTGTCCCCTCCTGTTTTCTTTAGAATAAGGAGATAGGAGTAAAACCCTGTACCCCGTTGGGGAATGGGTACCTCTTCTATTGCCCCTTAAGCAAGGAGCACAGTGACCTCCTGACCTAACCGGTCGTTGAGCGAGGTCTGAGAATTGAACTGTCATTATTGTAGGAGGGGGCATGCTGAGGAAATGAAGCTTGTACCCATCTTACAATAGACAGAATCCAATTTTCTGCTGTTATCTGACCTCACCTGGGGGCAAAATGACATAACCTTCCTGGGTATGGTAGAGGGTTCTGGGCCGTTCAGGGCCAGGAAGGCAAAGTTCTCTAGATAGGAGTCAAAGCCCCTGTGGAGGCTGAGTCTGCTGAGCCGGTTGAGGCTTAGCTGCTTTTGTCTTTCTTTGCCTAGGTTGTTGCTGCTGTCCCTTTTGGGCAGACTGACCTAAACGATGTCCCGGCTGGGTATTGGAGGGATAAAACTTTCTTCTTGCTGAAGAATGGTTTTTTAGAGGATCTTTTCCTCGCAGGATCAGCTGTAGATTTAGACAATCTATCCAAAGCGATATTGTCAGCATCTCATTAGCTTTTTCCTGCCAATTCTTGGCAAAGAGATTCTCTCCTGTGCAAGGTATATTCCCTAGTTTGTCCGGTACCCAAATTTCCAAGTCAGATGCCTGTAGCCAGGCAATCCTACATGCACCTATGGCAATGGCAGAGGTTCTGTTTATGCATTCAAAGCAGTCAAAGGCTGCACGATTGACAAGAGCAAGATAATCTTGCCTTTTATCATCAGGAAGGAGAGGGCTCATAAGCTCTAAATCCCCTATGACCTCTAAGGAACATTCCCATATACAAGATATAGGAACTGATCCTAGAAGAAAGCATGGAAGCCTGGAAGGATCGACGTCCAAAGGCGTCAAGAGTCCTACACTCACGTCCTGGAGGATTAGATGCATGTCTTTTTGCACTCTTTATCCGTCTCATGGCTGATTCCACCACCATGGAATGGTGTGGTAATTGAGTCTTCTGAAACCCAGGACAAGGAGGAACTCGATACATGGTGTTGAGTCTTTGAGAGTGAGGAGATGTGGTTAGAGGTGTTTCCCACATCTGTAACATAAGATCATGCAAGATCTCATGAACAGGTAAGGTAGCTGCCTCCTTGGGAGCTTTAGGGTATTGTAGGAATTCTAATTCCTTTGCCCTAGGCTCTTTTTCAGGAGCCACTGTGATGGAGAGACCTCGGGCCACATCTCGGACAAAATCCTGAAAGGACATATCCTCTGGTGGAGACATCCTACGCTGAGGAGAAGAGGAACCCTCAGGAAGAAGTACTCTGGTATCGGCAGAGCTTTCAGAGTCTTCAGACTCATCCGAGGATTTGAAGTATTTCCGATCCGGGTGATCGTGCAAAGCACGGTTCCAGTACCGATCGAAGTCAGCATCGGAGTGGTCCGGTACCGACTTATCGATGCCGAATAGAGACGCATGACTCGGTCCCAGTAGAATACCTGCCGATGTCGATGCAGTCGGTGCTAGTACCGGAGTCGGTGCTGGTACCAGTTGAATTGTCTGAAGCGGTTTCAGGGACATCATGGCCGTAAGAAGAGCCACCAGACTGCGTTCAATAGCCAAGAATCCTTGGTGCATCGACGCTGCCGATGCTTGGGTATCGGTGCCGGATGAAGCGGCCGGAACCCCAGAGCATGGCACCAGTAGTTCTGCCAAGGTTGAAGCCTTGAGAACATCCTGGAGCCCCATTAGTGCTTTGGAAGCCGAAGCTGATAGGGGAAAATAAAATAAGGTTTAAAGTTTAAAGTGTATGTACAGGAGGATTCAGAGGCCCGCAGAGGGGAATAGGAACCCCGTATATAGCTATATATGGAAAGGAATGTGCTGTGCTAAGACAAATTGATTGTTCTGGTTATCACAAAACTGTCTTCACCTTAATCTCGCAAAGACCTCAGCTATCTGGTTCTCTCGTAGTGGTTCTTCTCCCTCCCTAGCCCCTTCTTTCTCGGGTTCCTCCATCCCACTAGTTTCCTCTTTCCGCTACCTTGGCGTTATTTTCGACTCCCACCTTTCCTTCCACGATCATATTTCTCATGTCGCTAAAACTTCTTTCTTTTTCTTACGTCAAATCCGTGCTGTTTGGCCTTTTCTCACTCCACCTGCACTCGCTACCTTACTTCTCTCCTTGGTTATGTCCCGTGTCGATTTTGCTAACTCCCTTTTTCTTGGTCTCCCTAAGTCTCAACTATACCGTCTTCAACGTATTCAATACACTGCCGCCCGTATTGTCACCCATTCTTCCACTCGTGATCATGTTTCACCCCTTCTTTTCCGTCTCCACTGGTTGCCCCTACCTTTCCGCTCCCACTACAAACTGCTTACTCTGGTCCACCGAGCCTTCCATACTAACACCCCGCAATATTTGGCCGATCTCCTCACCTATCACACCCCTAGACGCACACCTCGTTCATTCCACCTCAACCGCCTTACTCTTCCTTCCCCTTCCCTAGCGCACCTCCAATCTACCCGTTCCTCGGCCTTATTTTTCACATGCCCCTGCCCTCTGGAATTCCCTACCTCCCTCCCTTCGACTTGAACCTCACCATCCTACCTTTAAATGTAATCTAAAAACTCACCTCTTTTCCCTTGCCTTTGACCTTCCCTCCCCTTTTGTATAAGCTATTCCTTGCAGTCTGTGTTGTGCTCTTTAATCCCCTCTTTCCTATTAAGATTGTACTTCGTTTCTTTTCTTCTGGCTATGGTTTTATGATTATTTTTAATTGTTTTTTGATTGTTTTATGTGATTTTATATTGTAAACCGTTCTGATCTTCTTGAATGGGCGGTATATCAAATTTTAATAAACAAACAGAGACGACTAACATCTGAGAAGTTACTGATAAGCTGTGGTGGGCCTCAGGGGATAAGTTGATGATGTATGTATATGTTTCTGTTAATGTATAAAAGACAGACAGCCCCTCTAATCTGTGGAATAAACTTACATACTAATGTGCGAGGGTGTGTGTTTGTTCCTCTGGAATTCCAGACAGAGAAGGTAAGGTGATTCCTCGGCCCGGAGGATTAACGGACGTCCCGAGGGTAAGTGATATAAAGTGCTGGGAAAGGAAAAAGCCCACATTAACAATTTGGTGTCAGAAGTCTGAATTTCCCCGTTGCACTGGGATTTCCAGATGCCTAAATTGCTTGCTTTCTAAATTGACGTTGCTTTGGTAGCGCTATGCATAACATGCGCTTTGGTAGCACTATGCATAACATGCGCTTTGGTAGCGCTATGCATAACAGGGACGTCCTGCTGGGCCTGTGGCAATACCCTTCTCCTTCTCTGTGGCTTGTGTGAGTGTGAGAGCTTGGCAAGATGCCCCTGCCTTGCCCCGAAGCGATAGCGCTAGTGACGGGTGCTGGCAGAAAGCAAGTGGCCAGGCGTGCGCTTGTTGTAAATTAGAGGATGGAGGGGGTCCCAAGATAAGGGGACCGCTCCAGAATCCGCGGGAGTGCGTGCGCAGCCAAATGTTGTGATAAGGATTAAAACTGCAGCTAAGAAGGCATCCTATTCTCGATATGTATCAGACACATGCTGTCAGTGTAGGCCACAGGACATTTGCCAAATCTACAGACGTCCGTTAGCTTGTTTACTGTGAAGGTAGGACAGAGATCATTTGCTAATCTTGCAGAAAAAGCCTTTTTAGCTTAGCCTTGCAAAGGCAATACACACACATTGTATGGATTCGATGGATTGGGTAACACATTGTTTGTCTGGTCCCACTCCTCGAATTCTCACTAGAAGAGTGGCTGCAGTAGCCCTCGACCAATTTGGCTTTTGTACTGCGGTAGTACCTGTCTCCCGGAATCGTGTGTCTTAGTTTATCTATGTGCCTGTAAGACACCCCCAGTCTCTAGCGAGGGTAAAACCGCTGACCCAGAGTCCCTAGAATGCAAGTGACAGGTGGTGTTTGTCTCTCTATTCTTCCAAGCCTTTCCTGTCTTCTTTAGATAATGGGAGGGTCCCTTTGTAAGAGGGACCGACCCACTAAACCTTTCATAAAATTTAAAACAACGAAACATCTCCCAGAGTCTGCTGTAGCACGCTCATCCATTAATTGTGAACTAATGTATTGGGACAGCTAGTTCTTTTCTTCCTGTCTGTGAGTTTGTATTGTAGCATGGAATGGATTTTCTGAGGCAATGGATTGGGATCGGAAATATTGTACACAGAAGTAAGAACCTTAGAAGCAGACTGTACAGATAACAAGTCTGGCAGTGTTGTGTGTTTACATTAATTATGTACTGCAAGCTAATGTGAAGATCTTGACTGCATGTTTTCTTAGAACTTCTCTTAAAACAAGAAAAAATAGTTTATAGTTAAAGTACAGCCTGAATGTTGCAAATTCTTTTCTTTTTCCCTGTGAATATATTATAAGAACAACTTTTGATTCCAATTGGCAGTAGAATCATTGAGAAATAAACCTGCATGATCGTAATTTCATCATGTTTAAGATTATTTAGATTTGATAACTGTAATAGAGGAGGAAGAAAGAACATTAGCTATTTCTTTATTTGTGTGCAGTAAATAAGTTTAATCCACCTGTGTAAGTTTTGTTTTCTAGGTTAGGGATCTGAGTGTATTCTGGTTAAGAAAAATTTGTTTGCTGATTTCTGTGTGTCAAGAGATTAGGATAGCAATGCCCGGGTCTGTTATGATGTTTGTGCTGATAAAATGTCAACCAAGAGAAGTTGTAAACAATGACAACTGAATTTCTATGAATACTTTACCTTTTGAGAAGCTTATTTTGAAATTCTATGTAATGAACCATATGCATTTTGATCCTTTTGTTTTGCGTCCTGATGTCCGTCTTTTGTGAGCTGAGATGTCTATGCTAATCAATGTTCAGAGTATTGTGAGTTAAACCATTACCTGAAATAAGAAAGTTTACTTTCCAGATCTTAATGTGAGATTTTACCCTTGCTCAGTCTATTTTCTTAAACACCAAGCACATGTAAATTTGTTCAGTTCAAATAATAAAAAAAAAAAAAGAGGAGGAAGTGTTTTCTGGTATTGCTGTGGCTGCATTGTAAAAGCTCAGTGCTATAAAAAAGAGAAGTATGTGCCATCCTGTTTCCTCATGATTGTGGACTGATAAACAGAACAACAGCACCCTGTTTGCTGTGTGCGAATTATACTTTTTTTTTTTTTTTTTTTTTAAAGAAAATGCATTTTTGTTTTGAAAACATTCCTGATTTCAGTTTTGGAGGAACAATTAAGAAAAAAAACCAGATATATGTTTAAGCACCATGAATTTATCTAGTTTATCCTTATGCATGTATGTTACCAAATCCTTATGCATGTATGTTACCAAACCTGTGTCCCTTGGGGAAACTGCTAGGTACATATGACCTAGATTGGCCACTGTTGGAAACAGAATACTGGGCTTGATGGACCTTGGTTTGACCCAGTATGGCATATCTTATGTTCTTATGATCCTTATAGTACTATATTTATGTAGATGTCCAGATAGATAAGCAATTAGAAGATGAGTACACATTACTGTTTCTTTTGAACTTGCATTGCACTTAAGCTTGCTGGAATTTTGGACAGAGGCTGATCTGAAATTGCTTTGTTCCCAAGCATATAGATCACATTTAGTGGAAAGATGGAACTGAGTTCCCAGAAAATATGAGAATATTTGTAATGTTATTTACAAATAAACACTAACTTGAGTTAATTGGAGAAAACAAAAATCTTGCTTGTCAGCAACGACCCAGGAGAGGTTTGGGAAAAAGAAACAGAGAGAGAGAGGCAGAAAGTGAGGCCACAGTCTAGGAAAAGGCAATAAACGTGGTGCTTCTAATGTGATGATCTGGGCCACTGGAATTTTGACTACTCTAAGGGGTATGTTTACTAAACCCTCTTAACGTGCGCGCCGCGTTAGTCAGCAGGATGCCATAAAAGGAGTGGGCGGTCCGGTCAAAAGTAGCAAAATGGGATTAGCGCGCGCGCTCTTGTGCGCTGCGCACATTAGCGCATGAGAAACGCGCGCGGGAAGCATAAGCAGGCCCGCTTGATGTGCAAACAGAGGAATGGGGCTGCAGTACAATGGTGAAGACACTGACAGATGGTGCAGGGGTCATGGATTCAATCCCCCACTGTGCCCAATGAATAAGGCTGGCTGAGGCACTACCATTTATGTGTAATATTGCATTATGAGGCATTTTAATTTTTTTAATTACTGTTGCTAGCAAACGTACTCTCAAAGCACTGTAACATAAGGTGCTGCATAAGGCACCCCATAAGGTATCCCAGAGGGCACATTTTAAAGTGCACTGTCCGCCAAGGCACCCTACAATGTTGCTTAAAGGGTGGCCTATAGGGCGCCATATAGGGTGCCCTATGAGGCACGGCAAGGTTGCAGCACTGTGCATTTAAACGCATGGAAATCTTAAGTAGGTGCGCTGACATGCAAGGAGGAAAAGCAGTGTAGTACAATGGTTAAGGCACTGACTGATGATACAGGGGTCATGAGTTCGATCCCCAGTGTGCCTAATACATAAGGCTGGCTGAGGCATCAGCTTTGACATGTAAGTATTGTTTCCTGCGGCACTATTTGTATTTTATTAATTGCTGCCAGCAAACACACCCTCATGTGCCGTAACCTAAGGTGCCGGATAAGGCACCCTATAAGGCACTCCATAGGGCACATTATAAAGTGCACTATCCGCCACGGCACCCTATAATGTCCCCCCTATAGGGCACCCTATCAATCGCTCCATAGGATACTGTATAGTGCACCTTATATGGACGGTAACCATAAGGTGCCCTATAGAGCGCCCTATAAAGCGCACTGAGGCACCTTATGGGTACAGTATGCTGAGGGTGTTTTTGCTGGCAGCACTAATGTACATTAAAAAATAGATAATGTTCTGGACAGCCCTATCAAATAACCCCACTGTGGTCACAGTCTGCTGTGGTCACCAGGATAGGGTTAACCCACCCATACCCATGATGCACTGCACATGCAAATCAGCAGTCTACAGATGATCACAAGATGGGGTATGCACCCCCACAGCACCTCGGCCTGGTAGGGGGAACTGACCGTGTGTGGTACTGGCACAGAGTAGCTACACACTGTCACATTGTGCAGGTACTGCACTCATCCTGAGGGTGAGGTGGGGCGTCCAGCACCAGATCCACAGCAGAGATAGGCCATGCTGCAGGTCCCCAGCAGTGCTAATGTGTGAGATAGGTAGTTTCTGCAGACACACCTTGGATATATCTGTATGTCTCAGTCAGGTGTAGCCCCTATGGACCCCCTAGGAGGATTATGTACCACCACCCTCTTCCTCCTCCAGGGCTAAGGGTGATAAACAGGGTCTCCCATCAACAGATCCACATTCTACCTCCCTGCAATGGTGGCAGTAGAGGGGACCATCAACCCCAGTCCTGCTGGGGAACAGACACCCTACAGGGCAGTCAATGTATCTCTGTACACATCCATAACGCAATAGCAGACAGACATTAGGCCTGGATATGCTAAACTGCACCCCACCACTATCTGATATTCTCCTGCGGCAAGCCTTCAGCCGCTGCACCCTGCAAGGCGCTCCATCAAGACACATACCAGCTGCAGACAATCTGCTAGCTAGTCCATAGTGCATGTTCCTGGTGGAAATGCGTGCACCCAGAACTGGGATGTCAGCATACACAACAAGCAGATAAGTCAGTGACTGGGCCCCAAAAGGAAACCCATAAATATCACGAGAGAAATACTATATAGCACTATGGGGGTGCCTAGCCATGCTGTGGTCACTGCACAGTCAGGGTGAGAGTGATCTCCCAGCAGGACATGCTGTGGCCACCCTGTCTGTGCAGGTGGT
The DNA here is from genome assembly GCA_033557465.1 of Ichthyophis bannanicus. NCBI lineage: Eukaryota > Metazoa > Chordata > Amphibia > Gymnophiona > Ichthyophiidae > Ichthyophis > Ichthyophis bannanicus. The sequence continues at coordinate 1,333,637,970 of CM066033.1, forward strand.
GGCCGGGCACTACAATGTCCCAGCCAGTGCCCTATGCCCTATGCCCTGTGCAGATGCATCCTGGCCAGGCCACCCTGTCCGGGCTATACCCATGGTACCTTGCTCCTCATTATGCACATTGGCAGACCAATACTGGCAACAGTGCTGGCAGTGTGGGCTGTGGGGGGTGTTTGCAGCCACCACACAATGGATAGACACACACTCCCACACCTATGCCAGCATTGTGCTACTATAGAGGAGTTTAGCAGCCCTGGCCACACCAGTCCTGGCACAGTGCAGGCATGGATATGGTACGCAATACTGTTGGGGGTCACTCCCCAGGGTGATAAACACTGTCAGAGACCAGACCTGAAGCACACTCCACAGACATCAGAAAGGTTGCTATGATGGAGCTCAATCAGCAAACTGCGCTTAACGTAGGAATTGCTATCTGCCAGTAATCATAGCAAACATTTGATAGCTGTGTACTGTATTCCCAGGTGTAGGGTGGCATTGCTAAGGTATGCAAGTGCTAGTATTGGGAGATGCACGCAGGGCCCAATGTCCTGCCTCTCCAGGAGGCATTGGCTAATGGAGCCTGTGGGTGTGGGTGTGTCTGCCCCTGTTGGCGGCTGCTTTACGGCAGAGGTTCCCAACTCCAGTCCTGGTGTGCCAAACACTGTTTGGGTTTTCATGCTGTCCCTCATGAATATGCATGAGATACATCTGCATACCATGGGGGTGGTGCATAGATATGCAGCACAGGCATCTTTATTAGAGGCAGCATGGAACCTGAATGGTGTTTGGCCCTCCAGGACTGCATTTGGGAGACTCTGCTCTAGGTAATGCACCTGTTTATGGTGTCTTTGCTCTGTAGGGTAAAATGTAGGTGTTTTGGACATGTTTACGTCATCTGCAATAAACGTTCTGTCTGTATTAGCACGTTGTAGTAGTGGGTAAAATATGGGGACTGGGTTGGCAGGCACCATAGCTGGGACTTGAACCTGTGACCTTCTGCCTCCAAACACACTGGTTGTGTGCACTGCACCACCGTGTTGCCACAGAGACAGTGCATTCCCTGGTGATGATATGACTGTTTGTCCGGCAGGGCCTGTCTGTTGCAGTGCATGGCACCCACCTACACAGGGCTAGGCCATGGTCTTCTCTGGGCAGCTGCCACTGCCCCCCTCCACCACCAGTACCCCTCTGCCACCATGCTGACATGCCCTTCTGCTGGTGGTGCTGGTGGTGTGCAGTCTCAAGCCATCCAGTGTGCAGGTAGGCGGCTGCCTATGGTGCGTGTTCTGGGGTAGGGGTGCCTGCATAGGCGTCCACGCTTCCCCCCAACACCGCCTGCCAATGTTCTGTGCCCTTGGGGGTACCTGCTGGGTACTATCCCCTGTGACACACACTCTCGTGCCCATGTTGGGCCCTCATCAGTTGCTGTCTGGCTGCTGTTCAGTTTCAGCATTCCTAAGTGCCACCTAGGCATCTGCCTAGTCCGCACTGTGCCCCAGCTGCACCACAGCATGTGCCGCCTGCAGCCCTCTGTATCCCCTTTCCCAGCATCTGTCCAGTTGCCCATTCCGACATGCCCGCCCTGCTGTTGTGGAACATGTGCATGCCATAGGTAACCTGTCCAATGGAGAGGGAAACCCTGATCAGTGCTATTTCACTGTGGAATCATTCAACTTGTATGGGGACGGAGCGTAGACCCTTCCAAAATTCATATTTATTTTTTGGGGCTTTCTTGGGAGTGTTTTTTGATGTTTCCCATTACTATCACTATTGCCCAGCTTGATTATGATTTTTTTTTTAGTTTGTTGGGGTCATTTTCAATGTTTATTTGCACTTTTGTTCCGTGCACATGTATCACACATCACTTTTTTGTAGGTTTCCCTGGTTTTGCTGTACATTGCTGACAGAAATGGTTTCTTTTCCCTTTAAATCAGCTCTAACGCGAGGTTTTCACTTGCGTTAGTTTTGGCCTCGAATTTCACATCGTTAGTGTGCGGGGAGCCTCTCCCCTCCCACTCTCCACCCATTGACCCCTTCTCTCCGCCCCTGGGGAGCCTTCCTCCGCCCTCTGGGAGCCTTTCCCCGCCTTCAGCGCTCGTTTGCGCCGCTGCGCACGTGAGCGCGCACTAAAGCGCATTTGTGCCCCGTAAAGCATCATTATCGCGTGCTAAGGTACCTTAGCGCGCGATAATTGCACAGCGTGCACATTAAGAGGGTTTAGTAAACATACCCTAAGACTCCGAGGACCCACAATGCCTGAAGAATATGAACCTTGTATATTTCTGCCTCGGCAGAGACATGAATAGGCAGGGGAGAGGAGGTCAAGAAGAACCAGAGGAAGTATCGCCATGAGGCCCAACCACAAATGCATTGTACCTTCTTAGGCCTCTCACCTCAAAAGAATCTTTGACACCATGAGTAACTTACACAAATCCTTGTGGACACTGCAGTTACAAGATCAGTCCTCAAATGTTTTGAGTTTCCTACAGCACTCTCACTGGGAACAGTGTATACGATAGACTCTAGTCACACCTAAGAGATATGTGGCCGTCCTGTTAGAAGTCATACTTCTTCCTATTGGGATTGATGTTATAAAATGTTGTGAAATAGTTTTATATTGTAAGGACTTTACTTAAATTGTTTAGACAGTTGCTATTTAGAATGAGCACATGTCCACTTAGTACTGGACCAATTAAGTTAGTGGGAAAGGAGCACCGTTTACTCATACTGTTATGCTTATTGAGAAGAATCTAAATTTATATTTTCTACGTACCATTTGTTTACAACAATACTAAGTTTTTAACAATTGTTTGATGTTCTTAGCAGCCTTGCCAAATAAGGATACATTAGTATAGTATAAAAAAAAAGAACCAGAAGGACCTATGTATGTAGTTTGATGGAATGATGTAAGTGGAAAAAAAAGTGGTGTTGAGGAGTGTGATGGAATATTCATGTCAGAAAAGAGAACTCAGATTGACAGTAAAAAATGGTGAAGGTAAATTGAGATGTGAAATGATGTATCCGATGTATCCACCTAGAAAAGGAACTGACAATGAACACTTTACAATATTTGATTATGACATCCCCACATTAAGTCCAATTTTGGAAGTCATCTAGCCCAGATACATACTCAATAATTGGAAATAGACACTTGGAGATAGGCTGGGTGTACTTTTCATCCTAATGAGCTTTGGAGAGACCCACACTGGCCATGTGGTGCTTTTCAGATGCTTTTATCCCTTTTTTGCCTCTGTGTCCTGGCCCAACACATGAAGGTAAAGGAAGAAAGTTACCTACACAAATTTTTGCAAATTGGTATAATCCTAAAATTGTGAAAAATTGAGGAAGTGTGGGCAATCTTGTCTGCAACTTTTTTGATCTGTAAAAAAAAAAATGTATTAAATTGAGTTGCATAGGATTGGCTGTTGTATGCAAGCAGCAATCCAAGAGGGGTGAGGGGAACCTCCAAAACCTTAAAAAACTTTGTAAAGAAACTAAACTGTCTTGCCTTTGACTCTGTTCAACAAAAAAAAACAAATTTGCCCTAAGGGAGTAGACTCCCTTTTCCTTCTACAGAACCGACGCACCCGTTCCGCCCGAGAAACCGTGTGCTGGTAAAGCTGTTTCATAAGAAGGGCCAGTGGGACCCACCGTTTGGAGATCTGGAGGAGATTATTGCAGTTACTCGCACAGCCGTGCTGACTGATAAGCATCCGACCTGGGCACACGCCTCACATGTTAAGAGTGCACCGGAGGATTCCTGGAAGACGCCTGATTCGCCCCAGCCATGAAGTCTGCCTGGCTGGCCCTTTCTTGTTTATTATTGATCTCAGTTGCCATTGTGCTGACTACATACTATTTTACAAACGAAGGACCTTGGACGCAGGCACATCGGACAGAGAACAATGCAACTTGGATTCAGGTATCTCTCAATAGTTCTCGCCGGACTAAAGCGAGAACTCCTCTCTCCGAATTTGTGGAAATCCTCTGTTTTGGAGATTGTTAGTCTGATGAACTTAACTGACTGCATTATATGTACTCCTTTACCAAAGGGTGTAGCACATGCTCCAGTACACGTTTCAAAGGTTCCCTTAAATGGGTACGCAGGACAACTTGCTTGTGTAGATAATTTTCTGCTAGTTATGAATCTTTCAATTGTTCCCAGACGTGGTATACCAATGTCCAGTTTAAGAAAGAATCTCATCTCATCCACTGTGGGAAGTTCTTTTGTGAAGTGGTTTGATGGGCATAATATGAGTCGCATATGGACCACTGGCACAGACCTCTTCGCTGTGGTGGGTCATTATTGGTTGTGTGGGAAGATGATTTATTAACACATTAACGCATCTTTGCTACCCCGAGTGTTAGTTAAAATAACTCCTTATTCAGCTCTAATACCTTTTGAATGTGACCCATGGTAAAAGAAAGAAAAGGAATGCAAATCCTTGGTCACCTAATAATCCTGAAGATGAGGCTATTCAAGCTTCGTATCAATATATTAATGCTATATATCCTTTGACCAAAGTTCGCTTGGATGCACTTAGCTGGACTTCCTGGATCCCAGTTTTCCAGACCCCCGCTATCACTGCTGAATTAGGCCCTGCAGAGCTCCACCACGTTTATGTACTCTTATACACTTGTTTCCACGGTGGCTGATGTACCTGAGCATGCCACCACCGACCTCCAGTTAATAATGTCTGTTTAATTGTCCTTCAGAAGACTGTTCGGCTGTTCTTATAGTGGGACTATGCAGGCCCAAAGGGGGGATTGATAGGGGAAAATAAAATAAGGTTTAAAGTTTAAAGTGTATGTACAGGAGGATTCAGAGGCCCATAGAGGGGAATAGGAATCCTGTATATATCTATATATGGAAAGGAATGTGCTGTGCTAAGACAAATTGATTGTTCTACACAGAGACGACTAACATCTGAGAAGTTACTGATAAGCTGTGGTGGGCCTCAGGGGATAAGTTGATGACGTATGTATATGTTTCTGTTAATGTATAAAAGACAGACAGACCCTCTAACCTGTGGAATAAACTTACATACTACTTATGTGCAAGTGTGTGTGTTTGTTCCCCTGGAAATCCAGACAAAGTAAGGTGATTCCTTGGCCCAGAGGATTAACGGATGTTCCGAGGGTGATAAAGTGCTGGGAAAGGAAAAAACCCACATTAACAGAAGTCTCCTGCCAGGGCAATTTTGCTGGTGAAAGTCCCTCAAGGGCAACGCCAGAGGCATCTCTATGTTTAGAAGGAGATCTACCCTTTGAGGACTAGCTAGATTTATGTTTAGTTACCTGAGATCCATGGGAGGAAGACGAAGCCCTGGAAGACATCGATGCCACGGAGGCTGCATCGGAGGGAAAAAGGGTGATAAGTTTAGCAGCTCTGTTTTGCCGGCCCCTTTTCGACATCATCCCACAGGCAATACACTGAAATAGAGTGGTCAGGACCTAAACATTTGAGGCACCACTCATGGGTGTCTGTGACAGAAATGGTACCGCCAGATTTGGAACACTAAAACCCAAAGCGGGTTTTTCCATTTTGAATGAAAAAGTTGGGCCTAGTGCCCAAAATGGCGCATGGCATTGAGGAGAAAATTACTGGAAAAGACTCCAGAAAGAAAGGTGTTTGTTTTTTTTTTTGAAAAAAAAAGAACCACCGGCGGTACCAGTGTAGCGTCGAGGGAAGGCAGACACGACCACAAAAAAGGGAATTTTTTCTGCAGTGACAGGATGTGCGACCTGTCGGCTCTGCGGAAAAAAGAGAACTGGAGAGGGACAGTTGGGAAAGGCAGCACGCAGGTGCTGTGGGATGCTCCCAAAAGCTTTCCTATTGGATGCTGGGGAGCATTCCCACGCAGTCTGTCGGTACCGACGATACCCATATGTGAAGACTACATTCCTGCTTGTGCCTGGAGATAATCACTGCTTAGGCTCAAAAAAAACTCCCACAAAATTTTTTCCATCACAAACTACTAAACAAACACAAGGAAAATGTAGCATGAAGCTGAGTCACAGGTCTAAGACCCTAGAACGTAGAGCCAAACACACTCGGCAGAGTTTCTGCGTGAATCTAGCTAAATCAGGAAATACACAAAGTTTTGAGCCAAAAACAGCTTATTAATAGAGTAGAAACACATTTTTAAGATGGTATTACGATCAAACTAAGGCAAAAGTTTGAATCATAGTAGATCGCTGTGTTATCACCTCTAAAGAGGACTCTGAGAACTCCATGAGATTCAAACTCCGGGAATTGCCTTGATTACTAGGGACATCAGTGCTACCTGAAGGCAAATACCGGGGCCTAACAAGTGGGGAAAGGGAACCAGTGTTCATTCCCAGAATCTCAGTCAAGTACCTTTTAACCATATCAATGGCAGATATGAGGGGCGATCTAGGAAAGTTCAACAGGCAGAGATTGTTACGACGGACTTGGTTATCCAGGTATTCAGTCTGTGAATAATGTTCTTATCTTTCACCAGAATGTCTCCCAAATTCTGAACAGCACTCACTTTAGACTCAAGAACATCACATCTAGATGAACATTGTCCCAATGCCTGAGAATGGCCCAGCACAGACAAACCACAGACATATCACCCAACAAATCTAGCAGAAAAACTCTTGCATGGAGGAGCTCAGTCTCGGTATCACATCTCAGAGACTCCAATGTCACAGCCAATGGTTTCTTCACCTCATGGAGACTGTACCGAGAAGCAGCCTCACCGGTACCCTGCACAATCAAAATTAGTGACTGCTGTAGTCCATCCAAAGAGGTCCAACTGTCACTGCCAAAAGGGGGGAGGACTCTACCTCAGAGCAGTCTCCTGGAGAGGCTACTCCACCAATCACTCCAGTCTTGGATTCCTCAGCCGAACCTGAGGCCCCTATACTTCCAGGCATCAGAGGGGGCGTCTGCACAATAAGGCTTAATGAAGCCCCTTCCACACTGCAGCCCAAAGTTCGCTGCTCAGAATGGTCCAAGGAAAAAGATGCTGGGGAGACTGAGGCAACTCCAAATACCTCCAACGTGATCTGATGCATAGGCTGGGTAAGGGGGCCTTCCAGGAGCAACGCTTTCCCCTTCCCCTTTCTTTTGCTCATTTTCACAGACAGAACACACCCAAGTCTCCAGCACACAAGCCAGACTATGGAGTGTCCTTAGACATGTTTGCTCACAGCGCCATCTTGGATCCCATGACTCAGGTCATGGTGATTCCATTTCCGAAGGGGAGACAAGATTTGTCTTGTGAGATTTTGAGGCCTCTCTTCTTTGATGTGCCTTGCTAAATTGGTAGAAAAGATTATATTGGATCAATTGGAAGGCTATTTCGAAACTAGCCATGGGTTGGATTGAGGGAGGCAGGCTTTCTGAAGGGGTCAGGAACTGAAACACTACTGGCAGCAGTAATGAATGTTGGGACAAAATAGGGATAGGGAAAACAGCAATGGTGGCTGCCCTGAATTTGTCAACTTTTTGACTTTGTGGAGTAAGCTATCCTTCTGGAGAGATGTCAAAACATGGGGACTGAGGGTAATGATCTCAAGTGGTTAGCTGCCTAAGCAGTTGTCTGTTTCGGTATGTTGTGGTGAGAGGAAGTCTAAGGGGCACCAGTGGCATTGTGGGGTTCCACAAGGGTCACTCTCCCTGTCTTTACGATTTTCATGAGCCCCGTTGGGAGGCTAGTATGGAATATGGCTTCCAGTGTTTTCTTTAAAAGGATGACATCCAGTTGGTGGTGATAAGAACAAAAGAAATACCATACTGGGTCAGACCAAGGTCCATCAAGCCTAGTATCCTGTTTCCAACAGGGGCCAATCCAGGTCACAAGTACCTAGCAGTTTCTCAAAGACACAGGTTCCATAATGCTTGTATTAGGGGAAGCAGTGGTATCTGATTGTGCATTGGAAACTACTATTCAGAAAGTGAATGGATGTTTGGAGATTGGAATGGATGTTTGGTGGTTGCAGGCTAATGATTTGGTCCTGAAAGCTCAGAAATTGGAATTGTTTGGTATTTTGGGGGGTCAGGAGGAAGGGGATGTACAGGTTTGGTCTGAGGTAGCAGGTGTGAGGCGATCATGGAGGAAGGAAATTCAGAATTTGGGAGCAAGGTGGATATTGGTTTGGATTTTCATTCCCATGTATTGAAGTGGCATATGGAAAGTTGCATTTGGTGCGACAACTACATCCCTTCCTGGATGTGGGGGCATTGTTCCTGTTGATCCAGGCTTTGCAATAACCTAACAGATAGTACCAATCTCCTGTATGTTGAACTGCTAAAATACCTTTTGCGGAAGTTGCAGACTGTACAAAATGTAGCTGCACATGTGAATTTGTAGGAAGCCTTTGGCGGATATATTGCATCAACTTCACTGGCTCCGGTGGGGCAGCGGTGGATGTTTAAACTTCTTCTGGTGACCATTATGTTTCTTAGCTATCGGGAACTGAGAGCTATTTAAAAAATTTATATGTCACTCACTAAATGTGGCTGATTATATGAGGTACATACAAAATCATATGAAGTACAATCAATATTAAAATCTAAATTACAAAGTAGTATAGAATAAAACCTCAACATTATTATAAAAATATTTTTTGAAGTATTAACAATCTTTATTTAAGAAATAAACAAGCATTACAATCAAGCCCACATCAATGGGAAAGGAAGAAAGGAAATAAAAACAGGCAAAACTTTCTTACAGAATAAAAAATATGCTGAGCCCATGAGAAAAGCGTAGTTACTCACCTGTAACAGGTGTTCTCCAGGAGCAGCAGGAATCAGTCCTCACTTATGGGTGACGTCGGCGCCGACGGAGCCCTCGCGGAGCAATTTTCCCCAGCTTTCAAAGAAAGCCTTTGGGAATTGCAGCGCGCATGCGCGGTCCTCTTCCCGCCCAAGGGTGCCATCTTAGCCAGTCAGATGACAGCTAAAAAAGACAGCATAAAAATTTGCAAAAACTAAAGCAGACGATTGCAACTCCAAGGGGAGGAGGGAGGGTTGTGAGGACTGATTCCTGCTGCTCCTGGAGAACACCTGTTACAGGTGAGTAACTACGCTTTCTCCAGGACCAAGCAGGAAGTCAGTCCTCACTTATGGGACTCCCAAGCTCAAGGCTACCGGAGACCCTAAGCACAAAAATGAGCTCCCTCTAGCTCAGCAGCACAGAAGGAAAGAATCTTCGCTGAATTATTACCCACCGGTAGCCCACATCCGGGATGGAGGGTAGGAGTTGCTCAGACCTCAAAGAGATTATGGAGGACTGCCTGTCTGAAAGCACTGTCCCTGCGGGACTCCCTCTCGAGACAGTAATGGACCGCAAAAGTCTGGCTCGAAGACCAAGTAGCGGCCCGGCAGATGTCTGCCAGCGGAACAGAGCGGAGGTAAGCCACTGACGTGGCCTCTGCCCGAACGCAATGAGCCGTGACTCGACCTTCCAAGGAGAGTCCGGCTGCCCCATAAGCCCAAGTGATACAGTCCGCAACCCAGATGGACAGTGTACGCTTGGAGACCGGGAGCCCCAATTTATTGGGGTCAAAAGATACAAAAAGCTGAGCAGCTTTACGGTGCTCCCGCGTACGGTCAAGGTAGAAGTTCAAAGCCCTTCTACAGTCCAGGGTATGGAGGACCGTTTCAGCTCGGCTGGAGTGTGGTCTGGGAAAGAAGGTCGGAAGTACCACCTCCTGATTGATGTGAAAAGGGGAGACCACTTTTGGAAGAAATTTAGGGTGAGTCCGTAGGACTACCCTATTTTTGTAGAACCGAGTGTAAGGGGGATCAGACACGAGGGCCTGCAATTCACTTACGCGTCTAGCGGAAGTGAGGGCTATCAAGAACAGTGTTTTCCAAGAAAGAAAACGGAGAGAACAGGTAGCCATAGGTTCAAAAGGCGGGCAGGTGATCCGCTTCAAAACCACATTCAGGTCCCAGTCAGGCGCTGGCGGGCGCAGAGGTGGTTTAAGTAGGAGACGACCTCTGAGAAACCTCGCTACGAGAGGGTCGTTGGAGAGAGGTCTGCCGTCCACCGGCACATGATGTGCTGAAAGAGCACTGAGGTGAACCTTGACGGAGTTGGACTTAAGTCCCAGATTACAGAGGTAAAGCAAGTGCTGTAAGACCACCGACACCGGGCAGGAGAAGGGATCCTGAGACTGTCGGGTACACCAAACGGAGAAACGACGCCATTTAAGGGCGTAGCATTTGCGGGTAGAAGGTCGTCGCGAAGCTAGGACGACCTCCTCCACCTCTGCCGGCAGGAGAAGGGGAGCGAGGACTACCCTCTCAGCAGCCAGGCCATGAGGTTGAGAGACCTGAGGTTGGGGTGTAGCAGAGACCCCTGATCCTGAGTGAGGAGATCCGGTTGTAACCCCAGAGGCAATGGATCCTCCACCGCTAATTGCAGCAGGAGCGGAAACCACGGCTGTCTGGGCCAGCGAGGGGCCACCAGGATCATGAAGGCTTTGTCTCGGAGAACCTTGAAAAGAGTCCGAGAGACTAGCGGGATGGGAGGGAAAGCGTACAGAAGGCTCCCCGACCATGATAGTAGAAAAGCATCCGCCGCAACCCGAAGGGGGTGTGGCTGACGAGAGCAGAAGCGAGGAAGTTGCCGGTTGTGAGGACTGGCAAAGAGATCCACCGTGGGGAGGCCCCACTTTAGAAAGAGCTTCTGAACTACCAAGGGATCCAGACGCCACTCGTGCGGCTGGAGGATCCTGCTGAGTTTGTCCGCCAGGTAATTCTCTTGGCCTGGGAGATAAACTGCCTTGAGGAGAATGCCGTGACAGACGGCCCAAGAGCAGAGCTTCTGTGCCTCCCGACAGAGGAGGAAGGAGCCCGTGCCCCCCTGCTTGTTCACGTAGAACATGGCAACTTGATTGTCCGTCTGGACAAGGACGGACTGGTGAGAAGTCAGGTGGGAGAAGGCCTTGAGAGCCAGGCGGATCGCCCTGAGCTCCAGGAAGTTGATCTGCTGAGCAGACTCCCACGTGGTCCAGAGGCCCTGAGTACGTGCCCCTTGGCAATGCGCTCCCCAGCCCAGGAGGGATGCATCTGTTGTCAGCACCCGGGCCGGCTGAGGTGACTGGAAAGGCATTCCGAATATCAGGTTCGGCTGCTGAAGCCCCCACCGGAGAGACGAGATCAGCGGCTCGGAGACGCGCACTAGGTCTGCTAGGCCGCCTGTGGCTTGTCGCCACTGCTGGCGGAGACACCATTGAGCAGGCCGCATATTCAGGCGGGCATTGGGGGTCACATGGACGGTGGAAGCCATATGGCCGAGTAGTCTCAGGAAGCGCCTGGCGGAGACCAGGGGCTGGCTGCGAAAACGGTCGGCTAGGTCCATGAGCCGTTGAGCCCTGTCGAGCGGTAGGTACGCTCGTGCCTGAGGAGTGCGCAGCCTTGCGCCGATGAACTCGAGATCCTGTGAGGGGAGCAAAGTGGACTTTGCGAAGTTTATAACAAAGCCCAAGTACTGCAGAAAAGTCACCGTGCGGCGTGCGGCGTTGGTGACCTCCGGAGCGGACGCTGCTCTGATGAGCCAATCGTCGAGGTACGGAAAGACATATAGGCCGTGAAGCCGGAGATGGGCCGCCACCACCGCGAGACATTTTGTGAAGACTCGCGGTGCGGAGGACAGGCCAAAGGGCAGTACTCTGTACTGGTAATGATTTCCTGCCACCACAAACCTTAGGAATTGGCGGTGGCTTGGGTGGATGAGGATGTGCGTGTAGGCATCCTTTAGATCCAAGGAGCATAGCCAATCTCCCTGCTGGAGGTAGGGCAGAAGGATTCCAAGGGTAAGCATTTTGAACTTCTCTCGCACAAGGAACTTGTTGAGGTTGCGCAAGTCCAGGATGGGTCTGAGGCCTCCTGTTCTCTTTGGTATTAGAAAATACCTGGAATAAAAGCCTTGACCTTTTAGGTGGTGGGGCACCGGTTCCACCGCCTGTTCCTGTAGAAGACCTGCCAACTCCTGAAGGAGTAATTCCCTGTGCAGAGGGGGTCGAGGAGGTTCTCCCGGAAAATAGGAGGGAGGGACCTGGTGGAAGTGGAGAAGATAGCCTTCTCGCACGACTTGAAGCACCCAGGCATCTGAGGTGATGCTGGACCACCTGTGGGCGAAGTGAACCAGCCGGCCTCCGGTGCTGGGAGGAACCAGCGGGGGGGGAGAGGCTATGCTTAAGCAGTCAAAAACCCCCACCCTGCTGAGCAGGGGCTGGTGGTGCAGGCTTGGGGGCTTGCTGCCTACGGGACCCGTTACCCCGTCCCTTGGCCTGCTGGCCCTGTTGGGGAGCTGCAGGGGCCTGATAATGGGGGTATTGTTTGTAGGCAGCCGCCTTCCTCGGGTAAAAGGACTTTTTTCCCGAGCCCTTCTTTTTCTGGGAAGGGGCGGAGGTCTTCCTAGAAAGCCTGGTCCTGGTGAGAGTCTCCGTCTCAATCTGTGCAGCCTTTTCAGCCATGGGCTTGCCAAAGAGGTTTTCGCCTCGGCAGGGGACATCGACCAACTTGTCCTGCACCCAGGGCTCAAGGTCAGACGACTGAAGCCAAGCCTGTCGGCGGGCACCGATGCCGGCTGCGGCCACTCGAGCCGATGCTTCAAAGCCATCATAGGCCGCTCGGGACATGAATTTTGAGCATTCCCGAATGCCAGTGGACAAGGCCAGGAACCTCCGCAAGGGTTCCTCGGACAAACCAGCGGAGAATCTGGCTAGCTCTTTAGCCAGGTCTCGGAGATACATGCCCATGTATAGCTGGTAGGTCTGGACACGACACGCAAGCATAGAGCCCTGGAAACACTTCTTACCAAGGCCATCCAGGTTACGGGCCTCCCTGCCAGGAGGCACCGAGGAGTGCATCTTCTGGCTCTTAAGACGATGCATGGCCGATTCCACTACCATGGAATGGTGTGGTAGCTGTGCTTTTTGGAAGCCAGGGCTCTTGCGGACTCGATAGATAGAATCGACCCGCTTGCTCAGGACCGGCGAGGTGGCCGGACTCTCCCACATGCGGAAGAGTAGTCGTTCCAGCATAGGAGGAACCGGTACAGTAAAGTGTTCCCTTGCGGGAGAGTCATACTGGAGGGCGTCGAGCTCTTCGGCTCGAGGCTCCTCCTCGGGGTCCGCAAGGAAGGCCAAAGCCTTGGCCATATCCCTGACGAAGTCCGAGAACCGGGCATCCTCCGGGGGGGACTGCTTCCGAGGTTCGGACTCCGGTGAGTCCGAGGGGACACACCGAGTCCGGAAAGAATCAGGCGACTCTTCCTCTTCAGACTCCCAGACCGACTCCGACGAGGACTCGGTGGGGTCGGCCCGGGCAGGGCGCGGCGCCTGCCGCCCCGACGCCGAGGGAGTCGGCGTCGGCGACCTCGGTCCCGAACGGGAGGCCGAGGGTGACCTCGACCGAGGATCGACTCGAGTTCGCATGGACTCGAGGATCGGCTCGGTCTCCGGGGTCGACTTGGACGTCGACGTCCCGGCGGTCGGGGCAGCGACGCCAGCGAAGCCAGCGAGCAGTGCCCGCTGCTGGTCCATGAAGGCAGAGAGTCTGCCTCCAAGGCCGTCAACCTGAGTCCGAGCTCAGGTGACCCAGCAGCCCCCGACTCGGGCCCCGACGGCGTCGGGCCCGACGTCGGCTGTCGTGGAGGCGAGTCCAGGAGGACCACAGGACTTACCCGAGCAGGCAGCTCCGACTCCAGGCGAGGTCGCTTCGGGAGGTGCTCCTTCTCCAAGGACCCGGGGCGGCTATCGGGGCTATGCGACCTGGCCCTCGCGGAGCCAGGAGCGTCCACCGACGCCGCCCTCGCGGGTTTCACCTGACGTCGATGGTCCCCGGAGGGAGAACCCCTGTCGGAGGAACTCCGGCGACGGTCCGAGCTGGAACCCTTGGACACGGAGGTCTCCGACGAGTTCCGGGTACGGCTGGGGTCAGCGAAGATCCTATCCCGCTGATGCCGCCGACTTCTCAACGCTTTGGAGGACATTTTGCCGCAGGGCCCACAGATCATTTCTTCATGATCCGGGCCCAGGCAGCGGAGGCAAAAGTCGTGTGTGTCAGTTAGTGACATATTTCGGTCACACTGACCACACCGCTTGAAACCACTGGCAGCCATCGGGGGAAAAAGGGCCCCGGCGAGGTCAAAGGACCGGGCTGCCAGGGAAAATCGAAAACGAAAACTGACTAAGTCAGAAAAACCGAAAAGAAGAAGAGGACTCGTGACCGGCGTCGCGAGTCCGGGCGGGAAAAAGACCGGCGTCGAACCGAAGGAAAAAGGATAAAATAATGAAGAAATATCGACTTTTTCGCGGGGACAAGACGGGGACGTCTGTAGGGCTCCGCGGAAAAAAGAAGACTGGCTAAGATGGCACCCTTGGGCGGGAAGAGGACCGCGCATGCGCGCTGCAATTCCCAAAGGCTTTCTTTGAAAGCTGGGGAAAATTGCTCCGCGAGGGCTCCGTCGGCGCCGACGTCACCCATAAGTGAGGACTGACTTCCTGCTTGGTCCTGGAGAATAAACATTTAGCCCTATTTAACATGGTAAAGAAGAAGAAAACATTAAACAGATTCTTTGCTAGACAGAAAAACCTCCAATTGGTCAGATTCCATAAACACATATTTAGTTTGCTGATAAATCAAAACACATTTACAAGGATACTTTAACAAAAAAGAAGCACCTATTGCCTGGGCGCGGGATTTTAAAAGCAAAGCTTTTCTCTGCCTTTGAGTAAGTGTACAGACATCCGGAAAAATCTGAATCGCGTTCCCACGAAACACTTGATTCTTATTAGAGAAATATAATTGAAGAATTAAATTCTTATCCATTAAAGAAACAAAGACAAACAATTAAAGTAGCACGCTGATTTCTCTCATCTAAAGACGACTCCAAAAAGGCAGAGAGACCTAAAGTATGAGACAAAGGAAGATCACCCGCATCCCTGGCAACAGGAGAAGAGGCTTCCATGGAAGCCAAAACAGGAATATAATAAACTGAAGAAAATGTTATAACATTTGGATCTTCAATAGAACTTCTTTAAAATACTTATATAACAGTATAATAGGAGAGAGGTAATGAGTACAGGGAAACTAAGAATCTCAAATTTTTCACACAATTTGCATTCTCCAAAGATTCTAATTGATGATGTATTGTAAGATTATCTCGGATAGAAGAAGCAGCTGCCTACATCACAGAAACCTGACCTTCTAATTTATTCAAAACAGTATTACACTTTACAAAGAACTCATCATGAACTCCCAACTTTTGTGCCACCTCCTTAGAAAACTGAGATACCTGGGAAAGGGCCACACGCAGAGAAGACTCCATGCATGTAACCACCTCCCAGATATCTTTCAAAGATATTTCGGCTGGAGAAGTCACAGCCACAGGTGGGCCAGAAAAGTCCAACAGACAGTAAAGAAGAGCCAACAACCTTTTCCATATGAGTCACCAAAACAGAAGGAGTTCCTGGTTCACTGACTAAGGACCCTCCAACTGGTGTATCTTTTCCGGGAGGCAAGGCCCTTAAAGACATGACTTCCTGACCGGGTAAGGCAGAACCCAGCACATGTAAAGAGGTTTCAGAGACAGTACTCACGGTTCCACTGGATAAGTCCTGCTCCTTCTGATCAGCTGGGGCACTCTGAAGATGACAGTCCATAGGTTCCACCAGCTTGATGGACTTAGAGCTCATGGCCACAAAAACCTTTCTCCGCTTACCCATAGGGACCCCCAGCACTCCTCTGTACTCCAAAGGGGCATGGCATGCCCCTTTGGGCACGCAACCACGGGTGCGTGTCCATGGTGCCCGAAGAGTTTTAAATGGCCCGGGTGGGAGCGGATCCTGATCGCTCCTCCTCCACCTCCAATGGAGACTCACGGGCACCAGCTCACTCTCCTCTTCCTTCCCGGCGTCTCAGCAGGGGAAGATCCCGATTGCTCCTCCTCCACCTCCAACGGAGACTCACGGGCAACAGCTCACTCTCCTCTTCTTTCCCCATTATTATAAAAACATAACATAATACCAAACAAAAACAAAAGCAACAATCAGATTTGACAGAGGTGTTGAAATGGTACCAACTGGCTTGGATGCTATGGTTGAGTCAAGGCCACTGTTTAGTGCTTCCCAGTAGTGTGTACAGTTGAAAACCATGGCAAGAAAGGTGCTTTGTGGTGGCTGCTCCATTCTGGTGGAACAGGTTATCAGTGTCTGTGGCAGGAGAAGATTTGTTGGCTTTTAAGAAGGCCATGAAAACCTGTTTCCTCAGTCTGGGTAAAGCATGCAGCAAGGAAGATACATGGCAGTTGGGAAGAGTCAGGTAGCATGATGGTGTGGGGGGGGGGGGTAAGAGGCTTTTAGTGTTAGATCTGCTCTGCGGTTTTAACTGTGCACCGCCTTGAATGCCTTAGGGCATACAGTGGGATACAAATATTTTAAAATAAAATAACTATCTTGGTATGGAGTGGAGGAGTAGCCTAATGGTTAGAGCAACTGCCTAGTACCCAGAAGATCAAGGGCACAAGTCCCACTGGCACTCCTTATGACCTTGGGCAAGCCACTTTACCATCCATTGCCTTGGAAGAAAAGGCTGGCAATCTACTTCTAGTGATACATTGCCAAGAAAACCCAGAGGTAGCTGGGTCACTAGGAGTCAACACTGACTTGATAGCACTAAAAAAAAAAATATATATTGGTATAACCCTCCTGAACGTGCCTGAATAAAAATAAATGCAAGCTCTGATCTTTTGCATGAGTCACTTATTGCTAGTAGTTATCTGGATTTTGGGGACTGGTAATACAGACTGCACATCCATCCAGTTATACCCCAATTTCAAGGGATCCACCCCAGTCCTCCAAAAGTCCTTCTACAAGCCTGGCTCAGGCAGGCTATCTTCATGCACAGGATCACCTCACTTGTCATCTTGTACAATCCTCTTCATGAATGCATTTGCTCCTTGTGGTGCAAAAACCACAACCATGTCTTTCTCCTTGGGATACGAGACTTGCAGCCATGCTAGATATTTTAATGTGAATCCAACCTTAAGGTAAACAATTTAGAGCAGGTTCACGAAACTCCTTGTAGAGGGCAGCTAACTTGGCAGAATAATCTTGGGAACACAGCAGCCCCTTGTCTTCATACACAAGCTGACTGCCACCACAGATGGCTTGAAGAATCTCAGTTTGTTCAAACTCTTTTTGATCACCAAGTCTATGCACTCTCGATCTGTAGTCTCCCTGCAGTGTCTGCGCCAGTCTTGTAACCACTCTCCCCATAATCTTCAGTTTGTATTAAATACTCTATGTCCAGCTTCTGAAAACCTTGATTCAATTTTCCATTAGACAGTGGCAGTAATACTGAAAAGCAGGCACCCTGCAATTATCTCCGAACCATGTGTTTCCATTATCTTTAGATCAGAGGCACACATCTTGTATTTGTCTTTGGGGCTTCTGCAGACACTTGCCATTGCAGTTCACTACACTGGAGAAGGGGGGGGGGTGTCACATGAAGTCTCCCCCACACAATGGCTATATGTAAAGGCTCATGAGTGTACAAAAAAGCAGCACAAATGAAAGTAGGCCTTGTAGCACAGATTCTACCTTCTGTCTCTGCTCATCACATCACTGCTTATATTGACTTTTCAGAAGCACAAATCAAGTTATTTCCAAGTGTTTTCTTTACATGCCATTTTTTAAAAAAGGTTCTCTTTTGGAAACTGGTGAGTACTGTGCTGACTTTAAAAAACTCTAGACAATTGAATTCTTTATTCTAAAGACAAAGAACCAGATATCAATCCCAAAATTAAAATTCAAGGAAATGTAATCATTCCTATATGCCTTATTTGGCACTGGTAATATTGGTATAAAACATTAGCTTTGGCACTTAAAAGTATATATATTTGTAATGGAGCAAGAACGCCATCAATCTTATTTTGATTTTTGTATCCAATTATACATGTCCAGTTATGGGTCACTAAAAGAAACTCCAATTTGTTTGATATGGATGCTGTATTATATCCAAATCTTCCTTTTGTTTTCTTGTTGCCACTTCTGTCTTATCTATACTGATTTTCCTCTGAATCATCTCTCCCCAATCTATTCAAAACTTGGTTGCATGGCTAATCTGCCAGGGTCGCTATGCTCATATCATCCCTCTTCTGAAGTCCCTTAATAGGTTCCCTATTTGTTTCCATATCCAGTTCAAACTTCTACTACTAAGCCATAAGTGCCTTCATTCAGCTGCTCCTCTACCTTTCCAGTTCTCTTCCTACACGCCTCAGCAACTCCACTCTTCTGGCAGATCCCCTCTATCTGTGCCTTCTCTTCCACTGCCAACTTCCTTCTATCTGTGCCCTCAATCTTTCCACCTTGCTGCTCCTTATGTCTGGAAAAAAAACAGAGTCAGAACGTCAGGCTTCATCTCTGGCGCTCTTCAAATCCAGGATAAAAATTCACCTTTGAGGCGGCTTTTGAAACCTGAGCCCCTTAGACTACTATGTGTTTCCTTACCATTCCCCTAGATATATCCTAATCCCCAGTTGTGTTGTCTGTCTTGACTAGATTAGGGACTGGTCTCTTATGATTAGGGACTGGCCTCTTACATGTGTCTGTACAGCACTGCGTTCCCCTTGCAGGGCTACACAAATGATACATAGTAATAAGTAGAAGTATACGACAAGAGAATCACCATTTTTCAACTTTCAGATGGATCTAAAGTTCTTATTCCCTCTGGTAATTGTGGCCATGCCAAAGGCAAAAACACCTAGGCTGAGTAATGGTGAGGGCTCAGATTTCTCAATTCTAGAAACCCCTATACAAAAGGCCTGTAGTCATGGCTTCTGGTGGCCATCCTGATGCTATAGCCAATCAACTATGGTAAGTAAATTTAACAGATAGGACAGAGCTTGACAAAAGTAGCCCATCCTGTTGCAGATTCAACGCCTGAGTTAGCATGCCTTCATTTGTGATTGTAACCATCATCCATCACAAAACCTGCAGAGCCAATTCCAGTCTTCCAGATACTGCCTTCTTGAAAATCAGATCATACTAGCACTGCAATTACCTCCAACTAGGATGATATCCTTTCCCCCATTTTACCCTTAACCCCCATACATTAGTACCCATTTCAACAGAGCAACGAAGTTCTCAAATGTTAAGGCAAAGGTTGGCCTCGTGCTTATCTCAGCATCCCATGCAACTCGTTCTCTGTGCCCCACTTTCCCTCCAGCCTTTTCCACTTCTGTCATCGCCTTTTAACAAAGTGCAGCACCAGCAGGCCGGCACCTCCAAACTGTTTCCCTAGCTACCTGACTTCAGCACTAATATGGGACTTGAATTCTCTGCATAACCATGGACATGTAACTTCTGCAACAATTTACCTCTACCACCCCGTTCTCAGATTTGATGTTACTTCAAGAGGTAGCTGACTGGTGTGTTCACCTCACGTGCATGCATTTGTATTGCAGTATGGGTAGTTGAAAACCGTAACAAACACCACCTTAGACACTCATATTCTGTCAGCTGTGCTGGAAATTAATACCAAGGGATGAGAACATGGGTATTACCACCAGACCTATACTTTTATTCATGGCCCCCATGGCATCTGCAGCAGGTTTGATTTAAAGGCAACTGGAAGGAAGAGCTGCAGGGGGGGGGGGGGGAAGAGTTGGAAAGTGGGCGTTATGAGCTGAACACTTGTCTGCCATCTTTCCTGAAAGTCCAAGTATGCTCAGCATCAAAACTGGCAGTAAACTGATCACTACATGATTTACCTAAAAAAGCATCCATAGCTATTGCTATAACTGATCAGCCACAAAACCTATTATTCAGTTTAAAAACCCATATGTTCTATTTCACATTTAGCACCATTAATTCAAAATTACAGTGAATCTACAATAAAGTATGCTGTATATGTAGTGGGCTTTGGGGAGTTTATTATGATTGGTATGGTTCATCTTTTTTCTTTGCTACTTGCTGCCTTTTCAACTGGCTTCAGCAGTTATTTATAAAAGCATAGCTTTCTTTGAAACATTAGATTTTACTATATTAACTAGCACAGGCTTTGCAGGAAACACAAACATAAATCTATTACAAGCATCAATATATAAAAAAAATTAATTATGGCATAGAAGAATTCACTTATCACTCCTTCCAAAATACTGGAGAAATGCCAAACAGACAATGCTCTCTTTTCTGTTGGGCTCATCTGTAGACAAAGGGCTTGTTTTACCAGGCTTCCTCCCCCAGAATAGGGAAAAAGTCTTAGTAAAGCTGGCCTTAAGAAGGATGTGATGCACTATAGCTTACCTACAGTACCTCAAACAAGGTTACAGGTATATGCTTCATAATACCTTCTCTCTATTGCACATTGTAAAATGAACCCACACCCATCAGGGACTGCAAACATTCACATACCTTCTCTCAAGGTTATCAGACTCCCCCATAGCTCATTCTCCTCTAGACTTCATTGCTCAAACTTCAAGGAGAAGCAACACAAACCTACTAAACCTGCCTCCAGCGCTAACCAAGTGTAACTTGCTCCAGGGCATCCTTCCCGCATGCCCCATGCTTATGGAATGCTTTACCACCACAAATCAGAGACACCCATGACCTCACAACCTTCCACAAACTGCTTAAAACCCTCCTATTCAAGGAACATTTTGATGGAACAACATAACCCCTTCTTACCTATCTACCCCTAATACATCCTCAGATGTAAGCAACCTTCTACTTGTACATAATGGCAAAGATGTGAACAACTCTCTAATTCTGTACAGTTAGTTGTGTTATAGTGTTATCTACCTGTTCCATTTATAAGATTTAACCATTCCATGTACACCTGTTTAATTTAATGTTGAACTTTGTTCCCTGTAAACCACACTGATCCTCAGAAATGCGGTATATGAGAATAAAATAAATACAAGTTTATAATTTGCATTATATGTACACCGAATTGGCTGCAAGATAAAGCAGTACAAAAAAAAGTTGCTAAATAAAATAAATACTGTGGTACAAGCACAAATTCATGTTTTAAAATTTAACATCCCAATCAAACTGCCATCACCGCTACTCTAATAAGCACATGAGCATGTGGAACATAAGATTTTTAGATATGCATGCAAGACAAACCTGCAAGCACTTACCCTTCACTTTATTTCCCAAGCAGCATAAAATAAAAGTACAATATCAAATAAGTCAAGTTTCAAGTTAAGCAACACACTTCCTTAGTCTCACTGCTCATTTAACTCTGCTACCTAGGCAGGGCACTGTATAAGAAATGAAACCTATGCATCTTCATGTGTTTCAAGAATTACCAAAACTGCTCTAACAGTTTTATTTTGTGCAGTCCCAAATTGTTTTGATTTAGTTATCTTTCACTGAAAAGAAAATTTTGAGATGAGGAATATAAAAACACATTCACAGTGCTTTATTGGTAAATTTAATGTTAATGTTATTTCAAAGAATGATTTTCAAGCCAAATTCAGAGCTACATAGTAAGGACACATCAGCACTCATAGCATTCCAACAACTGACAGTCAAGATGTAGTCAAACTGCACTAAAGCATCATTGTAGAACTAAGGATCCAGACAGCATCAAGAGAAGCAAAGGACACTAAGGCTGAAAGCCATTAGGAGAGTGGTCAAATGAAGACCCCAAATCCTCAGAGTATTAGGCAAAGCAGCAGCAACAGGCTTAGGTTAGGACAGTAGTTTTCTGAGGGCATGAGCACATTAGGCAAGGCATAAAGGTGTATTTGAGTGACCTCATAGACAGGTTTGTTTGGGGAAATTTAACTGCAAGACACTGCTTTGTTACAGTACCAGAAAAGTCACAAGATGACTTAGCCCTTTCATGGCTGTTGCCATATGGCAACCTTCAAATTTTCCCCCCATATTTTTCACTGGATTCTATAATTCCAAAAAATTATTAATTGTATCTTAATTTATGTAATCTGTTCTAAAAACCCATTTCCGGAAGTGGACTGTGGTTCACATCCGGTTTCCTGTGATCTTGAACTTTTAAGAAGTTTGACTTTAAGAGGGTAAGTTTTCATGTACATTTTTATCATTAAAACAAATCAGACAGAAGAAAATAAATCATATTTATTGTCATATTAACTAATAGTTATCATGAACATATTTGCAGTTTTGTTTTCCTTAAAAATAATCTGAAATTAGATTTTGGTTTGTTGCCATATGGCAATGTCAGGCACCAAACGATGTAAATTCAACTAACATTGACTTATGGCTGTTTTATCCCCTTCCCAGAACCTCAAATGTTTGCCGGGTCGCGGCGCTCGGGGCATCCGACCTCCTGGAACTCTCAGCTGGCCTCGATCCTGGCTAGGTCCCGGTTGGAGCTCCGGAGGAGGGCGGCACCTCTTTTCGCAGCCCTTAGCTCCCCTCTCCTTGGGGCCAGGACGACGGGTCTGTGCTCGTTGTGGAGCCCTTGGTCTGGGCTTCCACACACAACTGACCTTACGTCTCCTTTCCATAAATGTTCAGTGGTTCGAGGCGCCCGTAGGGGCATCCGACCTCCGGAGGCCTCCTTTCGCGGCCCCTAGCTCCTCTCCCCTTTTTGCCGGGCCCTTGCTCATGACGGTCTAAACCCAGCTCACGTTCCCTATTAGTGGGTGAACAATCCAACGCTTGGTGAATTCAGCTTCACAATGATAGGAAGAGCCATCATCGAAGGATCAAAAAACGACACTGCTATGAACGCTTAGCTGTCACAAGCCAGTTATCCCTGTGGTAACTTTTCTGACACATCCTGCTTAAAACCCAAAATGTCAGAAGAATCGTGAGGCCCCACTTTCACAGTCTGTATTCATACTGGAAAAAAATCAAGATCTAGCGAGCTTTTGCCCTTCTGCTCCACAGGTGGTTTCTGTCCTCCCTGAGCTCGCCTTAGGACACCTGCATTACGGTTTGACAGGTGTACTGCCCCAGTCAAACTCCCCACCTGCCACTGTCCCCGGAGCGGGTTGTGCGCCGGGTGCTTGGAGCCAGAAGCGAGAGCCTCTCAGGGCTCGCCCCCCAGCCTCACCGGGTAAGTGAAAAAATGATAAGAGTAGTGGTATTTCACCGGCAGCCCAGGCAGGCCTCCCACTTATCCTACACCTCTCATGTCTCTTCACAGTGCCAGACTAGAGTCAAGCTCAACAGGGTCTTCTTTCCCTGCTGATTCCGTCAAGCCCGTTCCCTTGGCTGTGGTTTTGCTAGATAGGACAGTGGAAATCCCGTTCATCCATGTCACTAATTAGACAAGGCATTTGGCTACCTTAAGAGAGTCATAGTTACTCCCGCCGTTTACCCGCGCTTCATTGAATTTCTTCACTTTGACATTCAGAGCACTGGGCAGAAATCACTTAGTTTCAACACCCACTGCGGGCCTTTGCAATGCTTTGTTTTAATTAAACAGTCGGAATCCCCCGGTCCGCACCAGTTCTAAGTCAGCTGCTAGGTGCCAGCCGAGGCGGGATGCCGGCCTGCCTGCGGCGCCCCCTGATCGCGGGGAGGGGGGCGGAGGGGGAGAGACACCCGCAGCAGCTGGGGCGATCCACAGGAAGGGCCTGGCTCGTGTCCAGAGTCACCGCCTCTGCTGCACCGCCCTGCCCCGCGAGGGGAGGGGGTCAGCGGCACGCCTCATCCAGCCGCAGTGCGTGCCCAGCCCCTGCTTCGTAACCCCAGCCCGACCGACCCAGCCCTTAGAGCCAATCCTTATCCCGAAGTTACACGAATCTGACTTACCGACTTCCCTTACCCTACATTGTTCTAACATGTCAGACGCTGTTCACCTTGGAGAACTGCTGCAGATATAGGCACGGCCCGGCACGAGATTTACACCCTCTCCCCCCGATTTTCAAGGACCAGCGAGAGCTCACTGGACACCACCAGAACCGCGATGCTTTCCAAGGCCCAGGCCCCTCTCTCGGGGCGAACCCATTCCAGGGCACCCTGCCCTTTATTTTATTTATTTATTTAGAAGGATTTAGTATACCGCCTTATCGTTAAATCAAGGCGATGTGGCACATCAATCAAAATCAATAAAGTGTGGTTTGTAGCATGCAGTGTGAGAACTGAAGTGTAGTGTGTGGGGCAGTGTGTTAGATTATATCGGTGAATTATTTACATAATGAGCTATATACATATATACAAAATGGGGCTGTTTGAGAGGCGTTCTAGGATTGAGATTCTGTAATGTCTTGGAGGTAGGATCGTGATCCTGTAATATCTTGAGGTAGAAAATTTATGTGAGGTCCTTGAAATGTACTGTAAATAGATCAGTCTTAAGAAGTTTTCTGAAGTCCTTGAGGTTCTTGGTTGATCTTATGTGGTCTGGGAGAGAGTTCCATATAGCGGGTGCTGCCAGGGAGAGTGCCCTCCTTGATGTGGCCAGCCTTGTTTTAGCAAATTCTTTTGGTGTTCTGATGGTGTCTGAGGTTCCTTTTCTTCTCGGTCTCCTGTTGTCATCGGTTTTTATGAGAGGGCGTAGGCTGTCTGCTGATAGGTTGTGTATTATTTTAAATATGTGTAGAAGTACTTTGAATTGGATTCTGGAGCTGATTGGGAGCCAGTGTAGGTGGTACAGTATGGGGGTGATTTGATCGTGAATTGTGTGATCTGTCGTGAGTCGTGCGGCTGTGTTTTGTGCTAGCTTTAGCGGTTTTATTGTCTTTTTAGGTAGTCCTTGGTAGATGTGATTACAATAGTCTAGGGTTGGAGTGATGATGGCTTGACAGACTGTTCGGAAGTGTTCATGGGCGAGGATGGGTTTGAGCCTTCTGACCGTCCTCATTTTGATGTAAGCGCTCTTTGTTATTTTTGCAATGTGGGACTGGAGGTTGAGGTCCTTGTCGAGCGTTACTCCCAGGTATTTTATTTGTCTTACCGGTATGATGGTGGTGTTTAGGTTGATGGTGGCCGATGGTGAGAATGTCCGGTTTCTTGTGATGAATAGAGCTTCGGTTTTGTTGTCGGGTTTGTTGCCCTTCACAAAGAAAAGAGAACTCTCCCCTGGGCTCACGCCGGCTTCTCCGGGATCGGTTGCATTACCGCACTGTATGCCTTGCGGCACCCATCTCCGCCACTCTGGGTTCGGGGATCTGAACCAGACTGCCCTTTCGATCAGCCGAGGGCAATGGAGGTCATTGCCCCTCCCTTCCGAACGGCGCTTGCCCATCTCTTAGGACCAACTGACCCATGTTCAACTGCTGTTCACATGGAACCCTTCTCCACTTCGGCCTTCAAAGTTCTCGTTTGAATATTTGCTCCTCCCACCAAGATCTGCACCCGTGGTGGCTCCACCCGGGCCCTTGCCCCAGGTTTGCATGTGGCCCTCCTACTCATCGCGGCTTAGCCTTCGCGGCTCTCTTCGCCTCCCACGGCCAGCGACGGCCGGGTATGGGCCCGACACTCCAGCGCCATCCATTTTCAGGACTAGTTGATTCGGCAGGTGAGTTGTTACACACTCCTTAGTGGGTTCCGACTTCCATGGCCACCGTCCTGCTGTCTATACCAACACCTTTTCTGGGGTCTGATGAGTGTCGGCATCGGGCACCTTAACCCGGCATTTGGTTCATCTTGCAGTACCAGTTCTGCTTACCAAATGTGGCCCACTGGGCACTCGTGTTCCATGCCCGGCTCCATGCCAGCGAGCCGGGCATCTTACCCATTTAAAGTTTGAGAATAGGTTGAGATCGTTTCGGCCCCAAGACCTCAAAGTCTTACTAAATAGTAGTAAACAAGCCTGTCAGTGATTTGATAAGGAAGAGAGGGCATCCATCAAAAGGCACGTCCAATGACCAGATGGAAAAAGTTAGAGATACTGAAACCACCAAGAAACGAAAAGTGACTGGTGCACATACAAAGGAAATACAATTGGACAATACAGGTCACCTCCCTTTGGTAAAGTCAACAAAAGGACGCTGCAGACAATGCAAAAAAGGCATAATCCGCACACTGTTCGAAATGTGATGTGTATCCGTGCTTGACATGTGAAAAAAAACGGTTAGACTATCACACCCAGCAGTAAATGAAACTGATGCCAAGACTGTTTTTAATTTTCAGCCAATCAGGACCGTAGTTGCCATTTGGCAACATTAAATATTTTCTCTTAGAAATAATTTTTTTCCAAAAAACTTTATATTCTGCATCATTTAGCTCAAATCTTAAGAAAAGAGAAAAAACAATTCAGTTGCAAAACAATTATGTGGACAAGAAAGGGTTAGGGATCCTACTTTAAAAGGGAGATTGGAATGCAGCCTTAACATACATCTACTACTGACCAGTCTAAAATACACCTTCTGGGACAATGACTAATAAGTGATATCAAATTAAAGAGTGGCATGAAGACTCCAACATACCAGAAAAGGGTAAAATGACACATATGCTGACGGAGTTTCTTGGGCAAGGAAAATGAAAGGTTTGGTCACTGGAGATCAGTAGGGGAGGCTGTCCCCGAAGATCTGACTGTTCTTTGGGGAAGTCAGGATTGTAAGTGGCATCAATACTTGAGGTCTCCTGAGGTACTTGTGTGCACAAACTGTTAGCCTAAAAATTGTTATCCTGGAGGTCACTTGGTAATTGGGGATTAGGAGGTGGAACAAATCATTTCCTCTATGTACCATGAAGGCAAGGTACCTCAGGAGGCATATAGAAGCCCTATCAATGGAATAAAGATCCAAGGCACAAAAAAGGGTACAAAGCAGGCAGAAGAAAACTGGCATCTATGTACAAACACACTGATTACAGAAATGTGAACTGGCAGGGTGGTTGGTTGGATCAGAATGGCAGATCATTTGGGTCACATAAGCGATGTTAGGAATAGGAAGCAATGAGGAATAGAAGGAATAGAAGCACCTCAGCTACAGCAAACCGGGCTTTCAGCCTTCGTGCCCCTAGACTCTGGAATGCACTACCGCCAGATATCAGAGCAATCAACAGCCTACTGCAATTTAGAAAAGCCCTCAAACACTACCTATTCCTTAAATACTTCTCAGTGAGTGCAGAGGCACGACCCCTCTCTGTGAATCATGGACACACCGATTCACCTATTGAACCAGAATTCCCCACATAGAAAGGTTCCACAGACCTTTGGAAGAAGGTTCTATGTGCCTGTCTTCTATCTCATCTGCGCTATTTTTTAAGATGTTAATAGTTCACTGTTATATTTCCGTTATTCTTAATCACATTGCTAACCAGGTTGTATGACTCCATTTACTGATTTTACCCTGTTATCCAAGTTTTATTCCCCTGTTTACTGTAACTCAGACGCTGCTTATGGTGCTGAATTTTTGTTCGATGTAAACCGCGCTGATGACAAAGAGTGCGGTATATAAGAGATGTAAAATAAAAATAAATAAATAAAAATAAATGGCAGAGAATCCTGGCTACGACCACTGCATTTAATGGTCTGTCCAAGCCATCCCTTTCAAAACACTAATTTTTTCTGCAGCATTAGCAGGAATATAAAACTACATTTGACAACTTACATAGATAAATTAATTCTGTCTGCATTTTTGAGTATCAGAAGCAGGCCCTGTAAAGCCATGTCTCATGATCCATCTCCAAGTGCTCTTGTTATTCCAACCTCTGGGACCAAACAAGTCATAAGGGAAGTTCTCAATAACGTAAGGACATATAAGTAGTAGGGGACATACAGTGAAGCTACTATGTAACCCATTTAAGACTAGAAGAAATATTTTTTTCACTCAACGCATAATCAAACTATGGAATTCATTACCGGAGGATGTAGTGAAAGCTATTAGTGTAGCTAGGTTAAAAAAAATTTTTTGACAAGTTCCTGGAGAAAAAGTCCATAAACCATTATTAGAGAGGGCCAGGGAAATCTACTGCTTACCCTGGGAAACAGGATACTGGGCTTGATGGACCCTGGTTTGACCCAGTATGGCATATCTTATGTTCTTAAGTAGTAAGGAAAAGGGTAAAAACAACAAGGAACAGAAGGGGGGGGGGGGCACAATCAGAAAAGGGAGGAGAGACAAGCAGAGAAAAAAAGAACCAAACAGGCTACACATCTCAACCTTCACTACTCCAAATAGGACCTGAACACCATCCGAAAGACGTTTTTACTGCTTTCTTAGAAAGGATGTTTTCTGGTGTATACAGAGTAGAAGAGAATCCGGCTAATAAGACCCTATGTAGGCCATGGCTGAGTGATGTAAAATTTCCGATCTTAAGTGGGAAATAGGGAAACCACAAATATTAGAGAATGCTTAGCTAAAAAGCACAGTTACTTACCTGTAACAGGTGATCTCTGGGAACAGCAGGAATAAGTCTTCACATATGGGTATCGTAGGTACCGACAGAGCCTGCGCGGGAACGCTCCCCAGCGTCCAAAAGGAAAGCTTTTGGGAGCATCCCACAGCGCCTGCGCGCTGCCTTCCCGCCTTTCCCAACTGCCTCTCTCCAGTTCGAGTTTTAAAGCTGAGACAAAGAGAGAGAGAAAAGGAAAGATAGAGAGATACAGTTCCCAGGGGAGGTGGGTGGGTTGTGAAGACTTATTCCTGCTGTTCCCAGAGATCACCTGTTACAGGTAAGTAACTGTGCTATCTCCAGGAACAAGCAGGAATCAGTCTTCACATACGGGGATTCCCCAGCTAGAGATGCCTGGGAGATCACCCAGATTGTGAGTCCCTGGGAAGGGCTCCACCTCCACCCATGAATCTCAGGCATCCAGTCAGGGATGGAGGGTAGGAGTTGATTAGGTATGGAACAGGTGTTTGAGAACAGCCTGACCAAACAAGGCATCCCGGCGGGAGTCCTTGTCCAAGCAGTAATGGGCTGTGAAGGTATGAACAGATGCCCAGGTGGCCGCTCGACAGATTTGGTCGATGGACACAGAGTTTAGCTGAGCCATAGAGGTTGCCATGGCCCTCACACTGTGAGCTGTGACATGGCCCTCCAGAGAAAGGTTCTTACTCTGGTAGGAGAAGGAAATACACTGAGCAATCCAATTGGATAGAGTTCTCTTAGAGACTGGAAGTCCTAAATGAGAAGGATCAAAAGCAACAAAAAGTTGAGAGGACTTTCTATGTTGCTGTGTCCTGTGTAAGTAGAAAGCAAGTGCTCTTTTACAATCCAGGGTATGAAGATTCCTCTCTGCACTTGATGCATGAGGTCCTGGAAAAAAGACAGGGAAATACACCTCCTGGTTCAGATTAAAAGGTGAGACCACTTTAGGCATAAAGTGTGGATTAGTTCTGAGGACTACCTTGTCATGATGGAACCTTGTATAAGGAGAATTAGCCACTAAAGCTTGCAACTCACTGATACAGCGAGCTGAGGTGACTGCAAAGAGAAAAATAACCTTCCAGGAAAGGAATTTCAAGGAGGTAGTGGCTAAGGGTTCAAAGGGTGGCTTCATAAGCTGGCCAAGAACCAGATTCAAGTCCCATGCCACTGGAGGTGGTCTAATGGGAGGTTTAGTCAAAAGAAAGCCTCTCATGAATCTTGCTATAAGAGGATGAGAGGAAATAGATTGTCCATTGAGAGGCTTAAGGGATGCTGCAATAACACTCAAATGGACTCTGATTGAATTTGTTTTAAGGACTGCATGGGATAAATGCAGCAAATAGTCTAGTAAAGAATTCAAAGGTATTGCAAGAGGGCTGAGACCCTTCTCTGCACACCAAATGGAAAACCTTTTCCATTTAAAAGCATATGAACGTTTGGTGGAAGGCTTTCTGGAAGCATGAAGGATATCCTTCACTTGCTGAGACAGGTGTAAATCTTGAAGGTCTAGGCCTTCAGCAACCAGGCCCTGAGATGAAGAGACTGAGGATTTGGGTGCCACAAGGTTCCCTCCTCCTGGGAGAGGAGATCTGGAGCAGACCCCAGGTCTAGGGAGGGAGCTTGAGAGAGATGCAGAAGTAGGGGGTACCACACTTGGCGTGGCCAAAGTGGTGCTATGAGGATCATAGACCCCTTGTCTCTCTGAAGCTTGAACAGAGTTTTGGGGATGAGGGGAATAGGTGGAAAGGCATAGAGGAAGTCTTGCCCCAATGAAGGAGGAAGGCATCCCTGGCCTGAACTCCCTGACATGGAATCCTGGAACAGAACCAGGGAAGTTTGGCATTCCACGGACTTGCAAACAGGTCTATGTCTGGGGTACCCCAAATCCGAAAAATCCTGGCTATCTGGTCCCCATGGAGGGACCATTCATGCGGAAGCATAACTCGACTGAGTCTGTCTGCCCAAGAGTTTTGCACCCCTGGAAGATACACTGCCATGAGATAAATTTGATGCTCTCTGGCGAAGGCCCACAATCTCAGAGCTTCGTTGCAAAGCGACAGAGAGCCAGTCCCTCCCTGCTTGTTCATGTAGAACATGGCTACCTGGTTGTCCGTGTGGATGAGGACTGTCTTGTAGCTGAGCAGGGTGTGGAAGACTCAGAGCCAGAAAGATTGCTCTGAGCTCTAAGAGGTTGATATGAAGAGATGTCTCCTGTGGAGACCAGATGCCCTGGGTCGAGAGATCTTGTAGATGAGCCCCCCAACCCTTTGGAGAGGCATCTGTTGTAAGGGTTGCTTGGGGTAACACCTGTTGAAAGGGGGACCCCAGCAACAGATTCTGAGTGGACTTCCACCAGTGGAGGGACCAAAATAGGCGACTGGAGGTTGCTATTTTGTCTGACAGGCAACCTGATGCCTGGGTCCATTGGGTGGATAGGGTCCACTGAGCTGCTCTCATGTGAATGTGAGCATAGGGAACCACATGCACCGTGGATGCCATGTGGCCTAAGAGTTGCAACATCTCTCAAGCAGTTAAATGGGATTTTAACTGAATCTGGGAGGCTAACTGCACCAAGCGTAGGCAACGGGCCTGGGGAAGATAGGCCCTTGCAGTTGTGGTATCCAGTAAGGCCCCTATGAACTCTAGAGACTGAGTAGGGATAAGATGGGATTTTGGAATGTTGATTACCAGTCCCAGATACTGAAGAACACGCCTTGTGCAGGTTAGGGAAGTCTGGGCCTCTGACTGGGATGGAGCTTGGATGAGCCAGTCGTCCAGATATGGGAATACGAATATTCCTAGAGTGCGTAGGAATGCAGCTACTACTGCCATGCATTTTGTGAACACTCTTGGAGCAGAGGCCAGACCGAAAGGAAGCACTTTGTATTGGTAGTGCTTTCCTTGGTAAAGGAACCGAAGGAATCTTCTGTGTGTTGGATGGATGAGAACATGGGTGTACGCATCCTTGAGATCTAGAGAACAAAGCCAGTCCTGACTCTGGAGGTAT
The DNA here is from genome assembly GCA_033557465.1 of Ichthyophis bannanicus. Taxonomy (NCBI): domain Eukaryota; kingdom Metazoa; phylum Chordata; class Amphibia; order Gymnophiona; family Ichthyophiidae; genus Ichthyophis; species Ichthyophis bannanicus. The sequence goes on from CM066033.1 coordinate 1,333,669,219, forward strand.
GGAAGGAGAGTTCTGAGAGAAGTCATCTTGAATTTCTCCTTGCATAGAAACTTGTTCAATTCTCTGAGATCTAATATGGGTCTGTAGCCCCCTGTTTTCTTTGGAATGAGAAAATAGGGGGAGTAGAACCCTGAGCCCTGTTGAAGAAGGGGTACTTCTATTGCCCCTTGGGCAAGAAGGGTAGCAATCTCTTAACCTAGAAGGTTGAGGAGAGATGTTGGAGAATTTAAGAAATGTAGTTTGTACCCTTCCCTTATGATGGAGAGGGTCCACTGCTCTGCTGTGATTTGTTCCCATCTGGGAGCAAAGTGAGCTAACCTTCCTGGGATGGTGAGAGGCTCTGGATGTTCTAGAGCCAGAAAGGCTAAGTTCTCTAGTGGAAAGTCAAAGGCCCTGAGGAGGCTGAGGCTGTTGGGCCGTAGCAGTCCTCGCAGCCTGGGTTTTGGCCTGTTTTGGTTGTTGTCTCTTTGTAGCAAAACGACCTTGAGAAGAGGCCTGACCATAAGAAGAAAATTTCCCTTTCTTTGGGAAAGATCCCTCTTTGAACAACCTCTTTTTAAAAGGAGCAGTAGTAGACTTTGAAAGTCTATCTAAAGCAGAATTTTCAGCATCCATCTGGTTGGCCTTTGCTTGCCAATCTTTGCCAAACAGGTTTTCGCCTGTACAGGGAAGGTTACCTAGACCATCCTGTACCCAGGATTCCAAATCAGAGGCTTGCAACCAAGCAACTCTGCGTGCACCTATGGCAATAGCCGAGGCTCTACTGGCCCCCTCAAAAGAGTCAAAGGCTGCACGGTTGGAAAACTTGGATACATCCTGTGCCTGTTTAAGCCAGGTGATATATTCTTCTCTCTTATCTTCTGACATAAAAGATAAGGTTTTCAGATGATCTGTAACTTTTTAGAAACATCCCCATATAGAGACTATAGGAGTTGATTCTGGCTACAAGCATACTGGCCTGGAAGATTTTCCTGCCAAAGGCATCTAGGGTTCTGCATTCTCTTCCTGGAGGAGCAGAGGAGTGCCTTTTTGTACTCTTGATCTTTTTCATAGCAGACTCTACCACAATGGAGTGGTGAGGAAGCTGAGTCTTATGAAACCCAGGACAAGGAGGAACACGATACATGGTGTCCAACCTTATGGAATGAGGGGAGGTGGAAAGAGGAGTCTCCCATATGCCCAACATGTGATCATAAAGAATCTCATGTATTGGTAAGGTGGCTGCCTCTTTAGGAGCCTTAGGATATTGTAGGATATCTAATTTTTTGGCTCTAGGTTCAGTTTCAGAGGTCACTGAGAAGGACAGGTCTTTGGCCACCTCCCTAATGAAGTCCTGAAAAGACAAGTCTTCAGGAAGAGACATTCTCCTTTTTGGAGAAGAGGGTTCCTGAGGAAGGATCCCCGATGCTTCAATTGAGGCCTCTGAAGAATCAGAGTCTTCAGAGGAATCGAAGTATCGACTGTCTGGATGCTCTCGCAAAGCCCGATACGCGTACCGGGAGGTATCGATATCGGGAGTAATCGGTACCAGGTCGCTACTGATGGGCATCACTGGATAGCGTACCGCTGCCATCGATGCTGATGTCGATGCAAGCGGTACTGGTATCGGGACCGATATCGAGTCTGGTACCAGAATCTGTACAGGTACCGACAACGGGGTTTGTTGCGGTACCGTAGGCGTTGCAGCTTGTATGAATGCCGTGATGGCACGCTGCATGGTCAGGATATTCTGATCCATTGACGCCACCAATGTCTGGATGTCGGTACCGGTGGAGACCACCGGTACCCCAGAACATTGTAACAGCCATTGATGTCAACCTATGACCCCCATAGGTATTGCTTTGGAAGCCGGAGCCTCCCACTGGGGTAGTTTTGCCGGTGTGGGTTCCTCAAGAGTAAGCCCGGGGGCATCTCGATACTTAGAGCGAGATGAACTCTTTGAGGACCGGCCAGATTTAAGTTTGGTTACCTGAGATCCATGGGATGAAGAAGCAGCCCTGGAAGACGTCGATGCCACAGAAACTGCATAGGAGGGAAACAGGGTACTGAGCTTGGCTGCCCGATTCTGTAACCCTCTCAGACATCATGGAACAGGACTCACAATCCGCAATGGAGTGATCAGGACCTAAACGTTTTAGACACCAGTCATGGGTGTCAGTGACAGAAATAGTGCTACTGCATTTCGTGCACTTTTTAAACCCGGAGGCGGGTTTTTCCATGAGGAAAAATATATCTGTAGGCCTAAGGCCCCAGAAGAAAAAATGCACCGGAGTAGAAGTTTTCTTTGCTTTTTTTTAAAGAAAGAAAAAAGACCGGTGGTACCGGTCCGGAATCGAGAAGGCAGACTCGCGACTAAAGAAAAATAAAATAAAATAAATTCTTCAGCGGTGACAGGAAACACGACCTGCTGGCTCCGCGGAAAAGAAGAACTGGAGAGAGGCAGTTGGGAAAGGTGGGAAGGTAGCGCGCAGGCGCTGTGGGATGCTCCCAAAAGCTTTCCTTTTGGACGCTGGGGAGCGTTCCCGCGCAGGCTCTGTCGGTGCCGACGATACCCATATGTGAAGACTCATCCCTGCTTGTTCCTGGAGATTAGGGAAATTTGTTCTGTTTAAACTGCACACCACATTTTTACAGTAATCCAAAACCTTTTTTTTTTTTTGCGATATATGCAACCCTCTGCCCTACCTAATAAAGCTGCTGTCACTAATACTGCAGCACAGCCCCTCACTTCTGTGCACCCAACCAGCATGCCAGACTTTAGTAGTATAAGAAAATAAGATATGTCATACTGGGTTAGACCATGAGCCATCAAGCCCAGAATCCTTTTTCTAACAGAGGCCAATCCAGGTCACAAGTACCTAAGCAGGTTCCCAAAAAGGCACAGGTTCCACAATGTCCTGGGCAAACTGGATTTCTCGGGTCCTCTTTAATAATGGTTTATGGACCTTTCCTCCAGGAATTAATCCAAACCTCTTTTTAAACCCAGCTACACTAACAGCTTTTACTACATCCTCCGGTAATGAATTCCAGAGTTTGATCACACATTGAGTAAAGAACATATTAGATTTAAATGAGTTACATTGTAGCTTCAATGCATGTCCCCTAGTCTGTCTACATTTTGATGGCATAAACCAGGGGTCTCCAAATCCAGTATTGGAGGGCCACAACCAGTCAAGCTTTCTCCAGATATCTCTAATGAATATGTATGACATCAAGGCAAACAGGAGCAGTGCAGGCAAATATAGCCCATGCATATTCATTAGGAATGACCTGAAAACCTGGCAGGATTGCGGCCCTCCAGGACAGATTTGGAGACCCCTGGCATAAACAATATTCATTTACCCGTTCCACGCCATTAACTTATATATCCCCTCATCCGTCTCTTTTCCAGGTTGAAGAGCCCTAACCTTTTAACATTGGCTCATAGGGGTATCCTTCCAGCCCCTTTACCATTTTGGTGGCTCTTCCCTGTACTTTTTCTAATTCTGCTATATCTTTTAAGATATTGTGACAAGAATTGCACACAATATTCAAGGTGCAGGCGCACCATGGTTCGATACAGATGCATTATCATATCCTTTGTTTTATTCTCCATTCCTTTCCTTATGATTCCTAGCATTGTTTGCTTTCTTGGCACCTGTTGCACACTGGGTGGAAGGTCTTAATGTGTTATCCACCATGATGCCTAAATCTTTCCTGGGTGGTGGTTCCTAACCTATAGTTTGGGTTGTTCTTTCCTAGGTGCATAACTTTGCACTTGTCCCCATTAAATTTCATGTGTTATTTCAACGTCCAGTCTTCCAATTTATCAAGGTCCTCTTGCAATGTTTCACAATCCTCGTGTTTTAACAACTTTGAATAATTTTGTCTCATCTGCAAATTTGATCACCTCAATTGTTATTCCCATTTCCAGGTCATTTATGAATATGTTAAAAAGCAATGGACCCAGCACAGATCCCTGGAGTACTCCACTATTCACCTTTCTCCATTGAGAAAATTGCCATTTAGCTCCACCCTCTACTTGCTATCTTTCAACTAGTTCCAAATCCACAATACTACAATGTCTCCAATCCAATACACTTTAATTTTGTCAAGAGACTCATGAGGGATCTTCTCAAAGGCTTTTTGAAAATCCAGCTACACTATAATCAACCTGTTACCATTTGTCTACCTGTTTATTCACATTTTCAAAAAGAACAGATTAGTAAGATAAGACCTTCCTTGGCTAAATCCATGTTGACCGTCTTCCATTAAGCCATGACTATCTACATGTTCATTAATTTTGTTCTTTATAAATGTTTTCTACCATTCTGCCTGGTACCACCATCAGGCTCACCGATCTGAAGTTTTCCAGCTCACCCCTGGAGCCCTTTTTAAAAATTGGCACATGGTGAATGTAATGCCAGTCTTCAGTTCACAGATTAAGCACAGTTACTTACCTATAACAGGTGATCTCTGGGAACAGCAGGAATAAGTCTTCACAAATGGGGTACGTCGGTACCGACGGAGCCTGCGCGGGAACGCTCCCCAACTTCCAGAAAGAAAGCCTTTGGGAGCATCCCACACGCATGTGCGCTGCCTTCTCACCTAAACACTTCTCTCATCAGTTTGGTTTGTAGCTGAGACCGAAGGAGGGAAGTAGACAAATTAGAAAGTGAGAGAGAGAGAGAGCGAGAGAGCACAACTCCTAGGGGAGGTGGGTGGGTTGTGAAGACTTATTCCTGCTGTTCCCAGAGATCACCTGTTACAGGTAAGTAACTGTGCTATCTCCAGGAACAAGCAGGAATGAGTCTTCACATATGGGGACTCCCAAGCTGAGATGCCTGGGAGAGGCCCAGCATATTACATAAACTAATGGATGGGCTATGCTTCCCCCCCAAGGACCTCAGGCATCCAAGGGAGGAGTTGAGCTAACAGTGTAAAAGGGTGTGCTGTGGAACAGCCAGACTAAACAAGTAATCGGGGAAGGTGTCCTTCTGTAGAAATAACTGTTAGTAAGGAAAAAGGAAGTCCCAGTTCTTGAAAAAAGAAGTTATCCAAGGACTGCAAAAACTACACATATGGGGAAGTTAATATGGGTCTGTTGTAAAGAACCATCACATTGTCCTCATATGGAATTCCCTTACTGTGAGGAGTAAAGGAAATAAAGTTTTGCAATGTAGACAGAAATAAGAAATATTAATATGTCTAGACATAACTCCAGGGAAAAACTGGGGAATTTTATAAGAAGTTGGGACCTTGGAGAGAAGTTTAAACTTCTCTATAGTCCAAAGTCTAAAACATTTGTCCCTAGAGCAGGATGGTGCCTTGGGAAAGAAAAGAAAAGACAAATCTGATTGGTCTGGAAGAAAAGGTCAAGATACCTTTATAGAAAAAGGGGATGGGTTCGTAGAACCCCTTCATCCAGACGAGAAAATTGTATTGGGCTGTTTAGCCCCCAATTTCTGAAGATCAGTAATGTGTGTTGCGTAAGTGATAGCACTTAGGCTAACAACTTTACCTAGAGAGCTTCAGATATAAGGTAACCTGATTCTGATAGAAAAAAAGGTTATGGTAAAGAAAAGGAGTTTCCTAACTTTACCAGACAAATTGGAGATAGTGAGGATCGCTTATTAGTCAAGGTATAAGAAACATATGCAAGGTTACATAGAAACCAGTAAGATGCTTCTTACCCGTGACAAGAGGTCTAGGTCGTAAAACGACTAGTCCTCAGATAATTAGGTCTTGAGACGTACCTGAAGGTGTGCTTTATCCTGAGATAGAGGATTCCTTTTATCACTACAGAATAGAAGCTGGAAGAAAAAAAACGCAATGTAAGGGGATACCATGTCTGTCTCTCTATGAGGGCAGTATGAGTATCATGCGTTCTTTGCTTCTCAAGACTTCAATGTAGAAAAATTGCAGTAGATAAGGATCAACTGCAATGATTAGGAATGCATCCCTGTTGTAGGAGTTCCCTTGAGGATAAGGAACAACTTAGGGAGTGGTTCTATTCTTTAAACTTGAAGTCGTCCCGGCCCTGGTTCCTTCTCCTTGAAAGAATTTTAAGGAAAATGGAAAATTAGGAACAGCCAGCCATGTGGGAGCATGACTGGGTAGAGACTGCCAGTCAAAGGTTCTTTAACCGCCTGGAAGTTACCTACCAGGGGTGGACTACGACACTCTGACAAAGGCCCATAGTTGTAGAGCTTCATTGCATAGTTGCAGAGAGCAGGTTAAAGGTTGCTTAGATGAGACCTGGCTGTTGGTTAGCCAGTGTGCAACAGAATCAATTCTGTTGAAACAGAATTGAGGATGGCAAAAATGGTAGAGAGGCTTTTTGCCCTGCAATGATTAATTGAACAGGAAGTATTTGAGGGGTCAGCTCTAACAAATGCAAGTAGCGTAGAATAGGCGGAAACCCATGTGAGCTATCTGTTTAAAGCAGCTCATGTAACCACTTGGTGGGTTATTCATATTTCAATGTATGGATGGTTTTAGAAGCCTTCTGAGCTGACCTTGCTCAAATGTATAGACTAAATCTGGTAGGGGCTTTCAGAATGCTGAATTGCATCCTGTAAAAACCCCAGTGCAGAAAGACCCAAAAAGGAAAAAGCTCTGTATTGGAAAGATTTACTGGAGTAGGAATTCCTATAGCTTTAGTAAGAAGCTCTCCAGTTGAATAATATTCAGGTTGGAGACTAGATGTCCCAACTAAAAGATAGAAGTAATACAGAGTTGAAAAACTTACAATTCAGTAAGTGTTTATGGATAGGGTCCTTTGAAGTTAAGGTCTTACAGGTAAGTGTCAAAAAAGGGTGAAAGGTACCACTCAGCCTGATAAGTTTCTTGATTGACCTTCCCTCCTGTTTTGTTTTTTTGTTGTTTTTTAAATAGGGAAGTAGAAACCTATTACCTGTAGGCCTGAGATATCTCAAGAGCTCTTGGAGCTAGTAGAATGAAGTTCTCTTGAGACAAGAGATTCATTCCTAGAGTTAACTCAGTGTTGTCTCAGCATGGATGAGAATCAAGCCAGACGCCTCTTTTGATAAAAAGGCAGGTGTACGGGTCCTGAACCTCATACAGGAAAAAGAAATCAGAAACCCTGTAGTTACTGGGTTTGCTGAGTCCATTGAGGTTTCTGTTTCCTTAGCCTGGTTTGATGCTGCCCCTGTTGGGGAACATCTGTCTGAGGGGAAGAAGATGGATAAAACTTTTCCCCCCCCCCTAGAGGAATAAAGTTTTTTAGAAGATCCATCATTAGCTGGGATAGAGGAAAGTTTTGACAATCCTCTTAAGGCAGCATTTTCAGTGGTTAACTGACTAGCTTGAAATAGACAATCCTTGTTGAAGAGATGTTCTCCAGTACAAGGGCTATTTCCCAGCTTTTCTTGAACCCATTTATCCAAGTCTGAAGCTTGGAGCCAGGCTAAACGTCGTGCCCCTGTGGCTATAGCAGAAGATCTGCTAATAGATTCAAAAGAATCCATGGAAGCATGACAAAGGAATGTAGAAATATTATGAGCATGATTGACTAGTGATAAATAGTCAGCTCTTATGTTCCTGAAGGAAAGGGTTGAAAAGTTTTAAATCTTTGGCAACCTCTTTCAGGGAGAATCCCATATAGAAAATATATGAAATGATTCTTGCTGAAAGCATAGATGCTTGGAAGCATCGACGCACAAAAGCATCTAAGGTTCTAGACTCACGACCTGGCGGATAAGAGGAGTGCTTTTTTGCACTCTTAACACGCCTCATTACTGATTCTACTACTATAGAATGATGAGGGAGTTGAGTCTTTTGAAAACCTGGCGAAGGTGGGACTTTATAGTGTCCGCTCTTTTGGAATGTGGGGATACCGTTAAGGAAGTTTCCCACATTCTTAATAACAGATCCTGTAGGATCTGATGTAGAGGAAGCATGATTGCCTCCTCTGGAAACCAGGGGGATTGCAGAATTTCTGAATCCCTTGGTATAGACGCCTTCCCAGGTATAGATATGGCGAGTATTCTTGCCATATCAAGCAGAAAAGCTTGAAGAGAGATCCCCTCTAAGAGAAATTCTCTGAAATGAGGAGTAAAAACCGAAACTGTTGAAAGTTCAGTTGTGGTACCGACAGATGCATCTCCGACATCGGGCTTAGAAGGGGAGGATGAAGCATCGGATTCTCCTTATAGAGGTGTGATCGGTACTTCTCAATGTCGGTACCGAGACGAGTCGGTACCGAATCTTCCAGGCTAGATAGTGATTCCAGACTCGGCATCGAGGGAAGCGAGCCTGTTGAAAGAGGTATCGAAAGCATCGATGCCGGTACCGATGTTGATACCGGCATCTGCAATGATGCCCAATTCGATACCGGGAGCAATGCCGATGTCGGTACGCATACCGACACTGATGCTAGCATCGAAGCAGATACCGGTACCAGCGTCGACATCGGTAGTCGAAGAACAGTCTGCGGCAACTCTGTTGATGAGAGATGCGCCAGACTGCGTTCCATGGTGAGAAGTTTTCCATCCAACACCACAGCCGATGCCGAGGTATCAGTACCGGTCGACGCGATCCGAACCACCGAGCATGGTACAGGTGCATCCACCGAGGTAAAAACCTTGGGAGCAACCTGATATCCTGATAATGCTTTGGAGCCCGAAGACTCCCGCCAGGATTGAGCCATAGTGTCCTCGAGGGCAAGGCCAGAGCCATCTCGATGCTTAGAAAGAGATCTACCTCTCGAGGACTAGCTAGTCTTAACAGACTGTTTGGTTACCTGACCGGGGAAGGAAGAAGAGATTCTGCCTGGTGACATCATGGTTGATGGAGACCCGGTACCAAGTTGTGCTCGGTTCTGAAGACCTCTTCTGGTTAAACTCCTACAAGGGAAACACTCTTTAGGACAATGGTCAGGACCCAAACAAGTTAAACACCAAAAATGAGTGTCTATTAACCTAGTTGTACTGCCACACTTTAGACATTTCTTAAGGATAGTGGCCGGCTTTTCCATAATGGAAAGGATAGAGGCCTAGTGGCCAGAAAAAGGTCAGGCACTTAAGAAAAATTTCTCAGAAAAAAGAAGACTAAGAAAAGAAAGAAAAGCACCGGCGGTACCGGTGGGCGTCGAGGGAAGGCAGGCGCGACCACAAAAAATAAAAATAAAAAAGATGAATTTTCTGCGGTGACAAGGACACGTCCTGTCGGCTCCGTGGAAAAACGAAAACTGATGAGAGGGAAGTGTTTAGGCGGGAAGGCAGCGCGCATGCGTGTGGGATGCTCCCAAAGGCTTTCTTTCTGGACGCTGGGGAGCGTTCCCACGCAGGCTCCGTCGGTACTGACGTATCCCATATGTGAAGACTCATTCCTGCTTGTTCCTGGAGATCTAATAGTAGGTCTGCAATCTCATGTTTCAGTTTTCAACACTCTTAGATGTATTTATTTATTTAGATAGTTTTGTATACCGCCTTATCCTTCAATCAAAGTGGTCACAACACAATTGGGGGATACATTTAACACATGGGGATATGAGACACATACACTAATACTTACAGGGAACATGGGCTATGGAGGGTTAAGTGGCTTGCCCAAGACCACAAGGAGCACCTGTGGGACTAGAAACCCCAATTCTTCCGGCACAAGGTTGCTGTCCTCTAGTGGGATTTGAACCCCCGACCTTCCAGCCTGAAGTACCTTGCCCCAACCACTAGGCTACTCCTCCACTCTAGATGTATACCATCCGGTTCAGATTTGCTACTCTTTAGTTTAACTGTCGTAATACATCTTCCTCGTTTATCGATATTTCTTCAATTCTTCCAATGCAACACCTTTAAATACCATTACCATGTTACCATGCATGCGTGGTCCCCTTCCCACCTAAGAGTGCCACATTGTTCAGTCAGATGACATAGCTAGGATGGCAGTAAGAACTAAAACAAGGTAGGGAGATATGATAGAAGTCTAAATTAATGGAGTGGAACGGGTAAACGTACTGTATATCGACTGTTTACACCATCAAACTATAGAAAGACTACGGGGCATGCAATGAAGCTACAGGTTATCCTATTTAAGACTAATAAAAAGAAAATATTGTTTCACTCAACGTGTAATCAAACTCTGGAATTTGCTACCGGAAGATGTAGCAAAAAATGTTAGTGTAGCCAGGTTTAAAAAAAGGTTTGGATAAGTTCCTGGAGGAAAGGTCCATAAACCATTATTAAAGTGGACCCAAAATATCCACTGCTTGCCCCAATACAAGTATTGTAGAACCTGTGTCTTTTGGGTAAACTGCTAGGTACTTGTGACCTAGATTGGCCACTGCTGGAAACAGGATACTGGGCTTGATGGACCTTGGTCTGACACAGTATGGCATCTCCTATGTCCTTAGGGAGGCAACTCCCAGGGAAGGAGGGAGGGGTGTGAGGACTGATGCCTGTTGTCCCTGGAGAACACTTGTTACAGGTGAGTAACTATGCTTTCTCCAAGCAGGGAGTCCCATATGCAAGGACTGACGTCCTAACTCCAGGCTCTAGAGGACCAAACCACGACAGCACTAACGGCGACCCATCAGATAGCTGTGAGTTGCAGAAGGTGAGACCCCTCTGAGAAACTCTGCAAGACCTTAGTGTCCATTGACACTATCACGCTGGTAACTTGAACACAGAAGGGTCGGAGTGCAGAAGATGCCTACACCCCAAGATTACTACAGAGTACTGCCTGGCCAAAAGAACTGTCCATGTGGGACTCGTGCTCAAGGCAGTAGTGAGCTGTGAATGTGTGAATGGAAGACCATATGGCGGCCTTGCAGATTTCTGTCACTAGCACAGAGTGGAGGTTGGCTATCGATGCAGCCATCGCCCTCACACGATGTGCTGTGATCTGGTGCTCAAGAGAGACCAGCTCACTTTTAGCAAGGGAAATACAATCTGCCACCCAAGTGGACAGAGTTTGCTTAGTCACGGGGAGCCCCAGTCCGCTGGGGTCATAAGACATGAAAAGCTGAAGGGCTTTTTGATGGGCCTGAGTCCGCTGCAAGTAGGACAAGGCCTGTTTATAATACAGTGTGTGAAGTATTAGTTCCTCCCTAATGGTGTGAGGCCACTGGAAGGTGGTGGGGAGGATCACTTTTTGATCGAGGTGGAAAGGAGACACTAGCTTCAGGAGGAATTTGGTGTGTACACAGAGCACCACCCTGTTCTTGTAAAACCTGGTACAGGGTGGATCTACCACCAGAGCCTGGAGTTCCCTCACACTTAGAATGGACATGAGGACCATCAGGAAAGTCACTTTCCAAGACAGGTACTGTAGGTGGCAAGTGACCAGGGGCTCAAACAATGGTATGGTGAGCTGAGAGCACCACAATGAGGTCCTATTCTGCCGGAGGTGGGCGGAGAGGGGGCTTGGATAATAGGAGGCCCTAGAGGAACCTGGAGACCAGGGGCTGGCCTGAGAGGGGTCTTCCCTTTATAGGGTAGTGGTGAGCAGCTATAGAGCTCAGATGTACCCTCACTGAGTTAGATTTCAGCCTGGAGGGCAACAGGTACAGTAGGTACTACAGCACTAGCTGGACCCAACATGAGAAAGTTCTCCTCCCTTTCAGCACACTAGACTGAAAACCTTCACTTAAAAGTGAAAGCCCATCTGGTGGCGGGCTTCCGAGAAGGCCAGGAGAATCTCCTCTACTTCTGAGAGATTGAAGGGGGCCAGGGCTATCCTTTCAACAGCCACGCTATTAGTGTTAACACCAGGTTGGGGTGGATAGAGCCCTCCTCCTGGTACAGGATGTTCAGGGCTCGGCCCAGGGGGACCAGTGGTGCCACCGACATGGAGAGCAGCAGAGGGAACCAAGGTTGCCTTGGCCATCTAGGGGGCAATTAGTATCATTGAGGCCCTTTTGCTTTGGACCTTCATGAGGGCCTTTGTGGCTGGGGGGGGGGGGGGGGAAGTGTTGGGAATGCATAGAGCAGGCCCTTGGACCATGAGATCAGGAAGGCATCCACTGCCACTCTGGATGCAGTTGATGAGAGCAGAAGTGAGGAAGCCGTGTGTTGTCCAGAGAGAAGAGGTCCAGTACAGGGCTTCCCCAGAGGCAAAAGAGTTGTTGCGCTATCCTGGGGTTCAAGCACCATGCATGTGGGTGAAGGACTCTTAGTCTGCTAGGCAGTTGTCCTGGCCCGGGAGGTAGACCACTTGCAGCAGCATATTGTGTGCTGCAAAGGAGAGGAGGGCCACTGCCTCCTGGTAGAGGGAATGAGCCTGTGCCACCTGCTTGTTGATATAGAACATGGCGACCTATTTGTTGGTCTGGATCAGTACAGGATGGTGTCGCAGTCTGTGGTAGAACGCTTGCAGGGCCAAGACAACTGCCCTGAGCACCAGGAGGTTGATCTGAAGGAGAGACTCCTCCCAAGACAGGCTTCCCTGTGTGCGGTGGCCTCCGCAATGTGCCCCCAACCCTGGAGGGAGGTGTCTGTGGTCAGGGTCCTCTGCAGTGTGGATGCCTGGAGGTGGGATAGGTTTTGCCACCAATTGAGGGACTCCACCAACTGGCAGATAACCTTGACCCTGTCCCATAGTCTGCCTGCGGCGTGAGTCCACTGTGAGCAGAAGCGCCATTGGGCTGTCGGCATGTGTAAGCAGGCTGAAGGTGTGACATGGACTGTCGAGACCATGTGGCCCAGTAGGTGGAGGCGGCGGTGAGCCACACTGACTGTGCTGCACCTCTTCTGATAGTTGCCAGAGGCGTTCTTCCCTTTCTGTTGGGAGGATGGCCTTGGCCTGTAACGTATCCAACTGAACCCCTATTAACTCCAGACTTTGGGCTGGAAAGAGGTGGGATTTGGGGTAGCTGATGACAAACCCCAGGTGCTGCAGGAGGATTGCCTGGTCTATGGCCTGGCTGGCTTCCGAGGCTGTGCTGCCTCTGATGAGCCAGTCATCCAGCTAGGAGATAATGAAAGCCCCGTGTAGGCACAGGTGGGTGGTGATAACTGCAGGCAATTGGTGAAGACTCTTGATGAAGAGGCCAGACCGAAGAGTAGCACCTTGTACTGGTCGTGCCCTCCTCTCACCACAATCCGTAGGTACTGCATGTGGGAAGGATGGATCATGATGTGTGTAAATGTATCTTTTAGGTACAAGGAGCACAGCGAATCTCCCTGGTGGAGGTAAGGCAGCAGTGTTCCAAGGGAGAGCATCTTGAACTTCTCCCTCACCAGAAACTTGTTTAAGTTTCACAGTTCTCTTTGGGACCAGGAAATATCTGGAGTACAAGCTTTTTCCCCATAGGTGTTTGAGAATAGGCTCTACCACCTTGTCCCTGAGTAGATCTGTGAGCACTGAGAGCAGGAGGGTCTGGTGAAGGAGAGGTTGCACCGGTTCTCCTGGGAAAAATATGGGTGGTACCTGTTGCAGGTGGAGGAGATACCCTTCTTTTACCACCTGCAATACCCACTGGTCTGAGATGACCCCAGCCCACCTGTGGACAAAGTGCCAGGTGAACCTCTGTGGGCTGGCGAGGGTCTCCTAGGGAAGGAAAGGCCTTAAGCCCTGACCCAGGATTCAAAAGCTTCCTCCGGGTTGAGCAGGAGCTGAGACTTCTGTGCCTTTGGCTTTTGGGCTCCATTGCCCTGATTTTTTGGATGAGAACCTGCTGCTGGCCCAAGAAGAGCTGGTAGTGGTGATTCTGATGAAAAGGTCTCTCTTCAGGAACAGGGACCTTTTCCCAAAGGGTTTCTTTCATGGAAAGGATGAGGACTTCTTGGAGAGCCTCTGCCAAGTCACCAGATAGGCCTCTAAGATGCCTTGTCAGCAAAGGGTTTGCCGAACAGGTTCTCCCCAGTACAGGGGATGTCTAATAGCTTTTCCTGGACCCACTGCTCGAGGTTTGCAGCCGGGCCTGGCATCGGGTCATGATGCCTGCTGCTGCTACTCAAGCCACTGACTTGAAGCCATCCTTTGAGCAGTCCTTGATCCCAGTGGTCAGGGATTGGAACCGTTGGAGGGGTTCCCCAGTAAGCCCTGCTGAAAACCTGGACAACTCCTGGGTCAGGACCTTGAGATCCAAGCTTGTGTCCAACACATCAACATTAAGCCCTGGTAGCACTTTCACCTGAGGGTGCTGAGGGCTCTGGCATCTCTACCAGAAGGGACAGAAGAGTAGGTCTTCTGACTCTTCAATTTTTGCATGATTGCCTCAACCATGGAGTTATGTGGGAGCTGGGGCTTTTGGAATCCAGGCCCTTTCCTGAAGCAGTACATGGCGTCAATGCCGAGGGTCTCCCACATCCTAAGTGGCAACTGCTCGAGGATCAGCTGCACCAGCACAGTGAGTCTCCTTGGGTGGGGACTCATACTGGATTTCTAGTTCTTCAGTGCACAGGTCCTCCTCTGCCTCAGATGGCACCAAGGGGGTTTGGGCCATGTCCCTGACAAAGTGGTGGAAGGCCATGTCCTCTGGAGAATAGCTTCAGGGCACCGGGGGAAGAGGGCTCCAAGGGGATGTCTGTCAGCTAGTTTCCTGGGAGGCCTCCTCGGTCTCTCACTCTGAGCCAAGGGGTGATAAGTCCAAAGCCCTGTGACTCCTTGCCTTGAAGCCCACCCTGAGGGGTTGAAGGCCTCCGGAGGACTTGAGGTCTGAGACTCGGAAACTGGCTGGGGAGGATCGGATGCCTGAGGAACGGGACAGAGACTGACTGGCGCCAAGGGCTTACCTGTGGCTGATGGCACTCTGAGCTCGGCTCGAAGCCCGGGGACTCCCCTGCAGACGGAGGCATGGTTATCAGGGCAGATGATATGGGTGAACCAGCCAGCATGGCCTGCTGCAGGGCCATGATAGCAGAAATATTCTGCTCCAGGGCCGTCATTCTGGTTTCCAAGCCAGAAGCCTCCACAGCTTTTGGCACAGGCAGTGAGGATCTTGGCCCGGTGCCAGCACTATCGCAAGTGCGTCCTTGAGGACTATGGCCGAGGAACCTTGCACGGTCTCCGCTGGCCAAGGAATCCTTTGAGGATCTTGGTAGGCCACTGCTCAGAGTCATCTGAATCCCTCCGAGGGGTTTTTCTGGGTTTCTCCTGTGGTGCCTCAGACATTGAGGACATTCTTTTCGGCCTGGGCTCTTCTTTGAGGAGCCACCACAGGACTGAGGATGCCCAGACTTCAGTGTCAGGGAGCTCTGTGTCAGGGAGGCTGGTGAAGAGTTGGACTTGGGAACAGTTTGTCCTGCAACTCCAACCTCTGTTGGTTTTTGAAGTCATCGTCTGACAAAGGTCACAGGAGGTGCTGTCATGGTCTGGTCCTATCAAGAAAAATATCCACCAAACATACCAAATCCCACAGTAAATCTTTTTTACATTTGTCGGAGCCAACCGAGGGAGGGCTGGGATTGTACGCCAACCCCCTCCAGACGGTAAACTCCTTTTATTATTTTTTCACCCCAGAAACATCGATTGGCAGAGCATGCTTCGCGGATTCGAAATTGGGTGTTATCGGCCCCGATGGTGGAGCACTGTATTTCCACGCTACACAGTTTTGACATGTTGGAATGGACTGTCATTGATCACGTCCCCCATGATCCACGGGGGGGTGATCGAGAGTTGCGTTTGCAACGTCTGGAGCAGCGGTGGATATTCACATTAAAATCTGTCCATCCGTCTGGGTTAAACCGTGAAATTGAGTGGAATACTATCCTTTGAGGTAATGATCATGTCTGTCTCTGCCCTTTAACAACTTTTGGCCAATAGCGGAGGGGATACCTCTGCCTGTGAGGTGTTCTCCTCTGATTGGTTCACTCCTCCTTTATGAATCAGGTGCCATCTTTCCGCCATTAAGTAAAAAGTGATCCCAAGCAGTGAGGACGGCGTTTTTGTTGCCAGAAAGAGAGGTGTCTTGCACTTGATACAGGAGTTCATCCGAAACGTGCACGTCGTGCAGCTTCATTTATGGCGACTATCTTTTTGGGTCTGAATAAGATTCTCTATGGGAAAGGATAAGATAAGTGACTGCGTAATACAACTATTTCTGGGGTGAAAAAATAATAAAAGGAGTTTACCGTCTGGAGGGGGTTGGCGTACAATCCCAGCCCTCCCTCGGTTGGCTCCGACAAATGTAAAAAAGATTTACTGTGGGATTTGGTATGTTTGGTGGATATTTTTCTTGATGTGCTTAATTTTTTCCACTGGTGGGGGTTTTTTGGGGATGGTCTGGTCCTAGGCAACAAAGGCAGCAGTCATGGGTGTTGGTTACTGACATGGTTTGACTGCATCAGTCACATTTTTTTAACCCATCGGGAGACATGGTGGGCGACCCCCAGCAAGAGGGCATGAATGACAGTCGAGGCAAACCTTGATCAAAAAAGGAAAAAAAGGGAGCCAAGAGCAGTGTCGAAGCCGGCACCATCTCAAGGCAGGAAGGGGAACTGGTATGCAACCAGGAAAGCACCAATTAAGATTTTAGCAAGGGTTTTTTCAGGAGAACAGGACAGATGTCCATTGGGCTCCGCGGAAAAAAAAGAGACTGAGCAAGATGGCACCCTTGGGTGGGAAGGGGACCACGTCTGCATGGTAGCATATCCCAAAGACTTTTTTTGAAAGCTGGGGAAATGCTCCCTGTGGGCTCGGTTGGCGCCAACATCACCCATATGTGAGGGCTGACTTCCTGTTTGTTCCTGGAGAAGATGCTTTTTTGGCTACAACAGTCTCTGACCTCACCTTTAAACCATGCTGGTAGAGACTGTTATTGGTTCCCTGTAAAATAGTTATCTCCAAGTTATAATGCCCTGTTCAATGTAATTTCAGTTTGTTCAATGTAAACCGCACTGATGCAGAATAGCGCGGTATATAAGAGAATGTAAATAAATAAATAGTCTCTTGGTCTTCCTTCCACTCTTCTTAAAAGCATGGAATACAGCTGGGCTAGGCTTCCAAGATAGTACTTTTAAGCAAGGCCCATGCTTGATGTAAATCTTTAACCTTTGCAGCTGCTCCTTTTGAGTTTTTTTAAATTTATTTTTTAAACTAGTTTCCTCATTTTATCATAGTCTCCCTTCTGAAAGTTAAAAGGTAGTACTGTCCTTTCTCCATTTATTAAATCCAATGCAATCATGCTATGATCACTATTGCTAAGTGGCCCCAACACCCTTATCTGTTGCACCAGATTGTGTGTTCCACTAAGGACTAGGTCCAAAATGGCTTCCCTTCTTGTCTGTTCATGAACCAGCTGCTCCAAGCAGCAGTCATTTATTTCATCTAGAAACTATCTGCCTAGCATGTCCTGCTGTGACACTGACCAAGCTGATGCCGGGATAATTTCAATCACCCATTACTGCATTGTAACTTGTTAGCTTCCCTGATTTTTTTGAGCATTTCATCATCCATTTGTTCATTCTGACCAGGCAGTCTGTAGTACACCCCAACTGCCATCACCTTCCCTTTTTCACATGGGATTTCTATCCACAGAGATTCTACAGCGTATTTTGTTTCCTGCAAAACTTTAATCCTGTGTGACTCAATGTCCTTTCTGAGAGAGTGGAACTCCTCCACCAATTTGATCTAACCTTTTATTGCGATATAGTTAGACCCAGATATCAGTGACCCTTTGGTTGTCGTCCTTTCACCAGGTCTCAGATACCAATCATATCTAACCTGTCATTTAGTGCTATATATTCTCCCATCCTTTTTTTTTTGAGACTTCTATTTGCATACAAGCATTTTAGAGGCTGTATCATTTTCTTCATATTAATCCGTTTATCAGTTTATCTCCTATAATATCCTTTACTTGATCTTCTCTCAATAGTTTCTGCTTGAGTCATTCCTTCCTCTATTCAGAGATACTTGTATAAGCCTTCCTGGTCAAGGTCCTTGATATCACAGCCCTCAGCAAGGGAGATGTTTTTGCTTTTATTCAATTTTCCTCTGAAAAAGGCTGCCTCAGCACACTTGTCAAGACCAAAAGTCATCCTGATGTCAAAAGAAAAGCTTTTCACCACACAAAGTTGCTCTGCTAATTGTTAGTTGCTGGAACTGCAGAGCTTCAGATCTATAAATAGCAGATGGGAAGTTGCTTCTGGGTTGGTACCATCTTTAGAATTCAGGCTAAATCCATACCCAAAGAGCTGATGAGAGCACTCATTGGATTAAGTGCCAGAGAAAACAAATGGTGACAGGAAATCTCCCTGGAATAATCCTCGCTGGATCTTAATGTCAGGAATGATATACTGACCATCTTCATATCTCAAAAAGTGTGTGGATTGCCATATTGTCATAGTAACTTAATGTACTCTATCAAACCAAAATTTATTTTACACATTTCAAGGCAACATATTATCCAAGAGTATGGGATGCTATCAAAAGCTCTTTAATCTTTATTAGCAGAGTTTGATAAACAGCCCATGCCGGGGCGTCAGGGCGGTGTACAATACAAATCAATCCATGCTATGAGATTTCTGCATTTTAGCACTGGCCATAATGGCCTTATTCAGCATTAGGTGGTCTTTGGTTCCATATGCTCCTCTCTTATTGCCCTTTTGCTCTATTGCCATGTTATTGATCTCAATTTGATTGTATATTCTGTCTGCATCTATTGCAGTAAACACCTTATAGTTTGTAGGTAAACAGGTTATTGGTTTATAATTTTTAGGAATGTTACTCTGTCTCCCTTTGGAAGGAGAAACGTTCTTCCTATAGTAAGCCATTGTAGTGTTAAGTCCAGTTGCTCAAACAATTGATTTTTGCAGTTCGCCAAGTCTTGGTGGAGTGATTAACTGTTTGAGCCAAAAGTTGGTTACTCCATCTGGGCCAGGGCTCTTCCAATTTGGAGCTCGTTTTAACCTGCTTTCCAGCTCTTCCTTTATTACTACAGGCCATTCCACAGGTTTGATGTTTGTTTTTTCTAAATGCTTCCTTATGCTGGGTAACCATTCTGCTTTTTGACTGCTGTATAAGGTGCTCATATAGCTTTCTCCAGAAGGTTTTGGTTTTGGTTGGAGGTGCTTTCACCATATTAATACTCTTCCCCAATTCCCTGTAGAATTGTTTTGGGTTCTCTCTAAATAGTTTATTCTGATCACTGTTCCCTCTAAGCTGTGCGCGCGCGCACACACCTCGCCGAGCGAGCGCACATACTTTACAACACAGCGCATAAAAATTACGGCTCTGATTCTGATAGAAAACAGACGTCTTAAAATTTAAAAGTTATGATTGTAATTACTAGAAATTTCCCGCTTCATTTAGTAATTGTCTATTTTCATTTAATTTGATTAAAATCAATGTGGTGTACATACTGTATTCTGACGTGTAGTCAAATTTTAAAGTATATAACTCCGAGTGTTATGTGGCGCACAAAAATTTAACCTTCCTTCAAAAGCTGCACACAGCTATTTTATGCGCACACAGCCTACAGAAAATTAGAGGGAACATTGATTCTGATATCTCTTTTTCCTATTTTCTTCATATCTTCGAAGTTTTTGCGCCTCTGCTGCTATTATCAATTTATCGTTGGAACATAAGTTTAAGGTCTTCTGTTAATGCAGCATGCTTCAGCTTGATGTCTTGGATCTTCCTTAATATCTCTGATCGTAATCCTTTTAGATACCCATCCAACAGGGATACCTCTGCACGCAATGATTGTATTTTTCCTTCGATGTGCTTTTTCCAAGGAGGAACTATTCTTTTTCTTCTGGCTTTGCACTCTAGTTGGTAGTATTCTTGAAGTAATAATTTTAACTACACAATATTGTTTTCGATTAATTCTAGTGATGTCAATAAATGGTCCCTTTATAATAGATATGGCCTTGTTCATCTTAATCATTATACTTCTAGCCTTGTGTTAAATTTACTTGGGTAATCTTTCCCTTGCTTGGAACCCAGCATATTCATCTCTTTCTATATAGACTAGGAGCTCTATATCTTGAATTCCTCCACCTCTGGGTTCCTCTTTCCTTTCTTCCTCCTTTGCTTCCTCTAAATCAATTAATTTGTTGACCCTTCCTTTATTCAGCTCTCTCCTACAGTTCCAAATCTCTCAACTCTATCTCCCCCTCAACCTCTCCTTTTCTGTGTCTTCCTTTTTTGGTACTTTCACCTAGGTCCCCTCCTCCCTTATTTCTTTGTCCAGGGAGTCCCTTAGTTGCTTCAAGATGTTATTCACATACTTTACATTGAAATTTAAAATTAAAGATCTTAAATTTACATTTGTTACTTTTTGCAGTTTTTCTAAAGGCAAATTTTCCTCTTTCTTCCAGCTTTTGGAAGATTCTTTGTATACCCTCTTGATTTAAAAGAATAATTAGATCTTACCTGCTAATTAGCGTTCCTGAAGGAACTCCAGTCCAGTCCCTCTTCACTGGGTTGTGCCCCGCTTCTAGCAGCCTGTAGACTGAGCACGTCATCTTTTGATGACCTTGGGGTATAAGTAGACGTGGCATCTCCCACCAGCTCCAGTAACTTATTGGCAAAGCAGACTTAACGGAGAGACATGTTAACCATACAAATATAACCAACCTCTACCTAAACTATAAACAAACTAAGTACCGTATTTTCCGGCGTATAAGACGACTTTCTAAGCCCTAAAAATATGCTCAAAAGTCGGGGGTCGTCTTATACGCCGGTACACGTTCTGCGACGTGGCTGTCTCGCTTTGGCAGGGCCGGATTTACCTATAGCCAGCTACGCCGTGGCGTAGGGCCCACAGCTGGCAAGGGCCCACAAAAAGCTGCCGCCACGGCAGCATGGACTGTCCCGCGGGGCCCCCTCTGCTGAATCCCTCCCTCCCTCCGCGACGGCTGAGCCCCTCCGTGCGGGCTTAACAGAGACGCGAGGGAGACACTCTCTCTTCGCGCCTCTCAAAGCCGGCACGGAGGGGCTCAGCCGTCGCGGAGGGAGGGAGAGATTCAGCAGAGGGGGCCCCGCGGGACAGTCCATGCTGCGGCAGCAGCCAGCGTTTTATTTTTTTTATTAAATGTTACTTGAGCCGATGGGGGGGGCTGGGACTGGAAATGGGCTGGGGGGGTTAAGACTGGAGGTGGGCTGATGGGGTTAGGACTGGTAATGGGCTATGGGGGGTCAAGACTGGTAATGGGCTGTGGGCTGATGGGGGCTGTCTGGTAATGGGCTATGGGGGGGTTAAGACTGATAATGGGCTATGGGGGGCTAGGACAGGAAATGGGCTGATGGGGAGGGGTTAGGACTTGAGGTGGGCTGATGGGGTTAGGACTGGTAATGGGCTGTGGGCTGATGGGGGGGGTTAGGACTGGCAATGGGCTATGGGGGGCTGACTGGAAATGGGTTGATGGGGTTAGGACTGGTAATGGGTTATGGGGGGGCTTAAACTGAAAATGGGGTGATGGGGGGGTTAGGACTGGAAGTGGGTTGATGGGGGGGGCTAGGACTGGTATTGGGTTGGGGGGTTGCTAGGACTGGAAATGGGCTGATGGGTGGCTAGGACTAGAAATGGGCTGATGCAGGGACTAGAAGGGAATGGATGCTGGGTGAGGCTGGAACTAGAAGGGAGCTGATGTTGGGGGAGAATTAGAATGGGATGGGGCTGGAAGAGTAAAATGGAGAAGGGAAAAATATTTTGTGTGGGAGGGATAAAAATCTACAATTGGCCGGGTATTGGGAGAGTAAGTGGGGATTGAGGATGGAGGGGTAAAATTTGAATGGATGAAATAGGAATGAGGAAAGAGCAAAAGGAGAAAGATTAGTATGTTAAAGCAGATGTAGAGAGAGAATGGAAGAAAACTAGAAGAGAAGAAAGGACAAATGGACAGCAGACGATGGAGAGTTAGCAGAAGACACGAAGAAACCAGAAGAAAGTGGCTGGAGCAATTGCAGCTGAAAAAAAATGCACAAAAAGGTAGAAATATATCTCTTTATTTTGAATTTATTAATTGGAATATGTCAGCTCTGGTAAATGTGCATCATTAACGTCTGCGCTTTGTTTAGTACAAGAGCAAATTAATGTATAGTTTTATTTCTACAGTGTTGTACATTCCAAGTTTGGCTTTTGGGATTCCCAGTTTAATTATGACGTCAGGGCCAACAGCGCGCAGCTGATCCGGCGTGCTCGTTTTTATCTTTTCTGGGGGCCCACAATTTTTGTTGGCGTAGGGCCTCACTCAAGGTAAATCCGGCCCTGTGTGTACCGGTACTTCTTATCGATAGCAGCCGCCAGCCGCTTCACCAAGGATCATATGCTATCTCCTTTCACAAGAATTATAGTTCTGGAGAACTTCAGATCTATATTAAATACCGCCTGCTTGTCACAGTTTGAATCAAATCTGATTTTTTTTTTTTTTTTGGTGTGCGCTGGAAGAGGGGTAGTCTTATACGGCAAGTATAGGCCAAGCCCTATATTTTAACAGGAAAAGTAGGGGGTCGTCTTATACGCCCAGTCATCTTATACGCCGGAAAATACGGTACTTCCGGCTCCCCCTCCCCCAGGAGAACTTCCCACCGTCCCCAGAGAAGGAGGGACTTACCTGAACAACGACCAGTGCGTTGAGGCACCCAAAACGTCCACCTTGCCTCACCAACGAAGACTTCAGCAGAGCATCCTCCGGTCCTTATCCCTGGATAGACCTTCGGGCCGGCCATGCCTGTACAAGGATCAATCAAAAACTGGGTGGGATCAGGGACTGGACTGGAGTTCCTTCAGGAATGCTAATAAGCAGGTAAGGTCTAATTATTCTTTCCTTAGCGTCTCTCCAGTCCAGTCCCTCTTCACTGGATGTACCAGAGCAGTTCAAACCCGGGCCGAAGAACCGCTCCTCCAAACTTCGCCTCTTCCGCGGCCTTGACGTCCAGCCAATAATGCTTCGCAAAAGTATGCAAGGATGACCAGGTCGCAGCTCTGCAAATGTCCAATGGCGGAATCCAACTAAATTCTGTCCAAGATGCTGCCTGGGCCCAAGTAGAATGAACCCGAAGACCCGCTGGAGCCTGTCTTCCATTCAAAATGTAAGCCGACGAAATTACCTCTCTAATCCACCTGGAAATCGACGCCTTGGCTGCCGCCTCCCCTTTACATGGCCCAGCGAACAGAACAAGCAAGCGCTCCGACTTGCGAAAAGGCTCCGTGCGAGCAAGATAGCGCTTCAGGACTCTGCGCACATCTAAGTGATGCAGACGAACATCGTCCTCCCTTCGCGAGCTCGAAAAGGAGGGAAGGGACTCTGCCTGATTCACATGAAAGGGCGACACTACTTTGGGAAGAAAGGAAGGAACCATCCTGATCACCACCCTTTCCTTGGAAAAAAAAACAAAAAAAGGAGGGTGACAGGAAAGAGCCTGCAACTCCGAAATACGCCTGGCCGAACAGATGGCCACCAAAAACACCGTTTTAAGTGTAAGATCCTTGAGGGATGCCCGCTGGATCGGTTCAAAGGGCTCGGCGGCCAAGGAATCCAACACAAGGTTGAGGTCCCAAGGAGGGGCTGTCGACCTCAGCTGGGGTCGAAGCCGCTGGACCGCCCTCATAAACCTGCCGTCTGCATGCTCACCTAAGGCTTTACCCTGGATTCTACCCCTGTAGTAGGAAATAGCTGCCAATTGCACTTAATGAGCTGGCTGCCAGACCCTTGTCAAAACCTGCCTGCAAGAAATCCAGGACCTCCGGGAAAGACACTGAAAGGGCCTTCTTCCTTAGTTTCATGCACCATTCCTCAAATATACGCCAAACCCTTACATAAGAAAGACAGGTCGAGCGCTTGCAGAAACTTAGCAGAGTGGAAATTACTGATCCAGAGTACCCTCGCTTTCGCAACCGAGCCCTTTCAATAGCCAGGCCGTAAGCGAGAATCGATCCACTTGCGGCATGCATACTGGGCCCTGGAACAGGAGATCGCCCTTCACTGACAGTCACCACGGTCGATCTGCCAGCAAATGCACGAGGTCGGCATACCATGGACGACAGGGCCAATCCGAGGCAATAAGAACCACCAGCCCCGGGTGAGCCTCTGTTGAATAATCCTGCCTATGAGCGCCCACAGCAGAAACACATACAAGAGGCCGCCGGTCGGCCACCTTCGCACTAAGGCGTCCAAGCCTTCCGACATCCTCTCCTTTCTTCGGCTGAAGAACCGGTTTGACTTGGCCGATTCACACGTTGCCATCAGATCCATGATAGGAGGGCCCCATCTGTGCACGATCCTTTGGTACACCTTCTGCAAGAGCCGCCACTCTCCGGGATCTATCCTGTGACGACTTAAGTAATCTGCCATTGTGTTTTCCACTCCTGCCACGTGTTGCGCTGACAAGGCCACCAGATGAACCTCGGCCCAAAGCATCAGCGCCTCGCTTCCTCCTCCAGAGAGGGACTGCTTGTTCCGCCCTGACGATTGATGTATGCAACGGTAGTCATGTTGTCGGACAACACTGACCGCTCTCCGTCCCATCCAGCTTCTGAACTCCTTTAGGGCTAGGAAAACCACCCTCAGCTCCAGCCTATTGATAGACCACTGTCTCCTGCGCGTTCCACAGTTCCTGTGCAATCCGTCCCTCACAGTGGGCCCCCCCAGCTGGAGAGACTGGCATCCATTGTCAACTGTAACCAGTCCAGTGGTTCGAGGGGCATCCCACACTCCAGGGGACCTGGAAGGAGCCACCAATCCAAGGAGATCTTGACCGACTCTGGGCATGGCAGCTTCACTGACAAGGACTGCTGCTGGTGGGACCATCGCTGAAGGGACCGCTGAAGGGGCTGCATGTGGGCCCTGGCCCAAGGGACCATCTCTATGGTCGCCACCATGGTCCCCAGGACCTGAAGATAGTGCCACACTGACAGCGCCTTCATGTCCAAGAACTGATGCAGCAGGTCCTAAATCGTTTCTGTCCTTCAAACTGGCAGAAAGACCCTGCCCCTGTCCGTATCGAACCTTGCCCCGAGATACTCCAACTCTCGGGAGGGAACCAGCTTGCTATTTGTTACATTGATCACCCATCTTAAGCCCTACAGAAATTTTACTACCCTGAGGGTGGCCTCCCGACTTGTTTGGATTTCGCCCGAATCAACCAATCGTCGAGATACGGATAGACCAAGATCCCGTCCTTGTTGAGAGCTGCCGCTACCACCACCATGACCTTCGTGAAGGTACGCGGTGCCGTTGCCAAGCCAAATGGCATTGCTTGAATTTGAAAGTGTCCCTGTGGTACCGCGAACCGCAGAAACTGTTGATGGGACTTACGGATGGGGATATGTAAATACGCCTCAGAGAGATGAGGAAAGTCAAAAACTCTCCTTGTCTTACTGCTACCAACACAGACCTCAAAGTCTCCATTCGAAAATGAGGGACCCGGAGGCACCAGTTGACCCCCTTTAGATCTAGAATGGGATGGAAGGCGCCCTCCTTCTTGGGGACCACAAAGTAGATGGAGTACCGACCAGTTCCACGTTGAGCTTCTGGGACAGGAACCACCGCCCCCAGCGCCCGCAACCTCCTGAGGGTCGCGTCCACGATGGCCAGCCTGGACAGAGACCGGCACAGGGACAGAATGAAGGAAGGAGAGACGGGTGTTGAGAACTTGAGGGCATAACCATCCCCATACCACCTCCAAGACCCACTGTCTGTTGTGACCTGGGCCCAGGCGGAAAGGAACTGCCGAAGACGGCCTCTCACTGGCAGATCCTCTCCCTGGGCCCCCGTGGCTTCATTGGGCTTCCTGGCGGCCGGAGAAGAGGATGAGGCACCAAAACCTCTTCCCGCCCCTCGAAACCCCCAGAAGCCCTGACCCCTAGAGGAGAAATGTCCTCTCTCAAAGGAAGGGTCGGCTGAAACCTCCTCACCTCCCTGGGTTGGAGCTGCCCCTGAGTGGAGCCCCGATTCTGCTTCGGCCTAGCCTCCGGAAGTCTACCTCCCTTAGACTCCCCCAGATCCTTTACTAGTTTATCCAGGTCATCCCCAAATAGCAACTTACCCTTAAAGGGAAGCCTGCTGAGCCTGGCCTTCGATGAACCGTCAGCCGCCCAATTTCGGAGCCAAAGGTACGCACAACTGGATACCGATAACCCTAACTATACTCAGCTTGAAACATGCCTAAACAAAATGTTAAAATGGATACAATAAAACATGATGATCAACCATAAAAAAACTGAGGTGATGTATATCTCCAGAAAACCAAACTTTGACCCACCTGCGTCAGTCACCCTGTGTAACAATACGTACAACACAAAGAATGAAATAAAATATCTGGGGGTAACACTTGACAGCAACCTAAAGATGGAAAAGCACCTCCGCAAAACCAACAAAGCCGTTTTCCACAAACTTAGAGTCCTACAACCTCTACGGAGCATCATTGAACCTCACGATTTCAGGTCTGTGGCACAAGCACTCATTATGCCACACTTCGACTACTGCAACGCCATCTTACAGGGCCTTCCAAAGAAAACCCTTAACATTCTCCAAATGGCCCAAAATGTGGCGGCCAGGATCATCATGAGAAAAAACCTTGCTGAACACATCACGCCTGTATTGATAGAGCTGCACTGGCTCCCCATTGCTGCCCGGGTAAAATATAAAACACTAATAACCACATTCAAACTCATACATAACATAGCGCCGTCCTTTCTCTCCACCCTTATCAGCACGCAACCACCCAACAGAAGCAGAAGAACAATCAACTCAAACATACTCCACGTTCCTCCTGATATCAGATCTGTAAAAACCAGTACGAGCCACCAAGCATACTCATACTCGGCCCCGACCCTCTGGAACCAACTACCGCCTGAGCTACGAGCTATCAAAGACCTTATGGATTTCAGAAAAAAACTCAAGACACATCTATTCCAGTGTCAATACAATCTGATGTGAATCCTAGGGGTCTACAAGATTCCACCCAATTGAAACATAGATGCAGTTATGTAAATATGTACATATGTAAATTCTGACTCCTCTCCTTAAGACCTATTCACTGTGTGCTGTGCTTTTCCTTTCAAATCAATGTGTATATACCTCTAAATTTCTGTCATGATTTGACAATTTCCCATCTGTAATCAAACCGCTACTGATCACTGGAAGTAGCGGTATACAAATGTATGCTAAATCAATAAATAAAGGTAACGGTGGGCCGCTACCACAGAGGCCATGTTCTTTGCTAGACTTCTTATGAGATCATACTGACTGTCTGCCAAATACACGGCGCCCGGCTCAATCTTTGACGCCTCCGTGCCTTCCCTAGGGGACTCTCCATCCAGCTGTATCTGCTGGGACCAGCGCAAGCAGGCTCGTGCATCCCAGGCCCAACACACACTGAAGCCTGTAAGGCAAGGGCACTGACATCAAAGGCCTGCTTTAACAGAGTGTCCAGCTTCCTATCCTGGGAATCCTTGAGGGCCGAACTGCCCTCGACTGGAATAGTGGTCTTCTTGGTGACCGCCGACACCGCCGCATCCACCCTGGTAGAGCGTAGTAACTCCTCTCCATCTGGCAGTGGATACAGCCTAGACATGGAACAAACTCCTCTTATGGCGGACTCTGGCTGGTCCCACTCATCTTGGATCATCTGCCTTACCACATGGTGCACTGGGAAAACCTTTGTAGATTTCCTGACCGCTTGAATCAAAGGGTCCTCCAGCACCTCATCCTCCACTGGACCTCCGGCCTGCATGTTCAGGGCCTTCAGCTCTTCCCTGATCAGCGCTTCCCCAATCTTGGACTGATCCTCTGGAATCTCTTCCCCTTCCAGTTCCTCCTCGTCCCCCAAATCCCCGTCCAACAGGTCCCCTTCCAAGGGCTCTGCCAGGGAGGGGTGGGGATCCTCATCTTGTATGAGCCTCTGCTGCTTTGCAGGGATGGGACTCGTCTCCGCCAACTCCTTTGAGTGTGCCTGGCGCAGGAACATGCCCGCAGGCTCTTGACCTTGCTGCCCCTGTCTTCGAAGACAAAAGGCCTTATGCAGTAGTAATACAAATTCTGGAGAGAACTCTCCCTCAATTCCCCGCCCCAAGGGAGAGGGACCTGGTTTGGGAGGTGGCAGGGGGGGGGGGGGGAAGGGTCCCCCGATATATCCTGGGGAGACTCGGACCTGAAGAGCTCCCCCAAAGGCGCAGCTGAGTCCTGGGAGGTAGAAGGAGCGGATCAAGCAAGGCCTCTGCCTGGCTCCCTAGCTCCACTGAGGCTGCCTCTGCTGCACAGCCCCTGCAGACCCCAGCCTCGGAACACCCCCCCCCCTTGCGGGACCCGCAAAGCAGACACTGGAGCTTAGCAGGCATCGTGACCTCAGCTAAACAAGCCCCAGAGCAATGAAAAGGGAAGATGAAGAGTGCTGACCCCCCATCCAAACACTCAACACTATTTTTTTTTTTTTTTACACAACCTACACTGTCTGGGCAAACCTATCAGGCCCTTAAAATGACCCGGCAAAGAAACGCTCAGCCCGCGGCTAAAAGCACGTGCGCTGAATCACTCACCTCCGGACTGCAGGCCTCACCGAAGCACGCAGACCACAGCCATGTGGAGAGGTGCTCAGTCTACAAGCTGCTAAAAGGGGTCAGAACCCAGTGAAGAGGGACTGGACTGGAGAGATGCTAAGGAATATAGGGTTTGTAGCATAAAAATAGCAGTACATTATCTCCTCTATCTGCAGAATTCCACTTAACTGTAGTTAATCCTCTTAACGTTTTTGTTAATTTCTGTGTTTTATCTCCTGCCACAGTGGGTCCATGAACAGACTCACCATGGCCTTTATCTGTGGCAGGGATCTGCAGCACTTGCACTTTCGCAACTCCATTGTTAGCCCTAGTGCATAAGCTATGGGTGGGCACCTTTTTATCCTGTGTGCCGTGCAGTCAGTATGTATTTTTCTTCTTTGCTCCTAACATACTATAATTGTAGTGTCACCTTGCTGAGATTTGGTATAGATGTTATACAACGGGTTCACTATGTGAAGGTACTCAAAATTTGAGGGGGGAACTTTATTCTCTCCCCCAAAGAGATGCACATTAATTTAATAGGTGCTGCATACCTCCTTGACCCCTGCCTATGTGAAGTGGCTGGGGACTCTGCAGAGGCAGAGTGGCTATGCTCGCTAAGAAAGTAAAAAGCCAGGCGCTGGCTGGGGTGGAGCTGCTGGATGGGGTTTGGTAGTCTTCACCTTCTTAGGCTGACAGGGATCCTGTAACCTTTGCTGCTGATGCCAAGGTTGAAAACTAGCAGAGTTGGTAAGAAAGCGTAGTTACTCACCTTTAACAGGTGATCTCCGGGAACAGCAGGAATTTAGTCTTCACATATGGGTATCGTTGGTACCTACGGAGCCTGCGCAGGAACGCCCCCAGCATGCAATAAGAACGCTTTTGGGAGCATCCCTCAGCACATGCATGCTGCCTTCCCGCCTTTCCAACTGTCCCTCTTCAGTTCTTTGTTTTCCGCAGAGCCGACAGGACACATACCCTGTCACCGCAGAAAATTTCTTCTTTAAAGTTGTTTTCTTGTGGTCGTGCCTGCCTCCGCATGACACCTATCGGTACCGCTGGTTCTTTCTTTTTAAAAAAAAAAATAAAAAAAATATATCGAGAGGGGGCGGAGCCTGATGTCCAGCGGGATGGTCGCATAAAGCGTAGTTACTCACCTGTAACAGGTGTTCTCCAGGAGCAGCAGGAATCAGTCCTCACTTATGGGTGACGTCGGCGCCGACGGAGCCCTCGCGGAGCAATTTTCCCCATCTTTCAAAGAAAGCCTTTGGGAATTGCAGCGCGCATGCGCGGTCGTCTTCCCGCCCGAGGGTGCCATCTTAGCCAGTCAGATGACATAGCTAAAAAAGACAGCATAAAAATTTGCAAAAAGAACATAAGCAGACGATTGCAACTCCAAGGGGAGGAGGGAGGGTAGTGAGGACTGATTCCTGCTGCTCCTGGAGAACACCTGTTACAGGTGAGTAACTACGCTTTCTCCAGGACCAAGCAGGAAGTCAGTCCTCACTTATGGGACTCCCAAGCTCAAGGCTACCGGAGACCCTAAGCACAAAAATGAGCTCCCTCTAGCTCAGCAGCACAGAAGGATAGAATCTTCGCTGAATTATCACCCACCGGTAGCCCACATCCGGGATGGAGGGTAGGAGTTGCTCAGACCTCAAAGAGATTACGGAGGACTGCCTGTCCGAAAGCACTGTCCCTACGGGACTCCCTCTCGAGACAGTAATGGACCGCAAAAGTCTGGCTCGAAGACCAAGTAGCGGCCCGGCAGATGTCTGCCAGCGGAACAGAGCGGAGGTAAGCCACTGACGTAGCCTTTGCCCGAAAGCAATGAGCCGTGACTCGACTTTCTAAGGAGAGTCCGGCTGCCCCATAAGCCCAAGAGATACAGTCCGCAACCCAGATGGACAGAGTACGCTTGGAGACCGGGAGCCCCAATTTATTGGGGTCAAAAGACACAAAAAGCTGAGCAGCTTTACGGTGCTCCCGCGTACGGTCAAGGTAGAAGTTCAATGCCCTTCTACAGTCCAGGGTATGGAGGACCGTTTCAGCTCGGCTGGAGTGTGGTCTGGGAAAGAAGGTTGGAAGTACCACCTCCTGATTGATGTGAAAAGGGGAGACCACTTTAGGCAGAAATTTTGGGTGAGTCCGTAGGACTACCCTATTCTTGTAGAACCTAGTGTAAGGGGGATCAGACACGAGGGCCTGCAATTCACTTACGCGTCTAGCGGAAGTGAGGGCTATCAAGAACAGTGTTTTCCAAGACAGAAAACGGAGAGAACAGGTAGCCATAGGTTCAAAAGGCGGACAGGTGATCCGCTGCAAAACCACATTCAGGTCCCAGTCAGGCGCTGGCGGGCGCAGAGGTGGTTTAAGTAGAAGGAGACCTCGGAGAAACCTCGCTACGAGAGGGTCATTGGAGAGAGGTCTGCCGTCCACCGGCACATGATGTGCCGAAAGAGCACTGAGGTGAACTTTGACGGAGTTGGACTTAAGTCCCAGATTAGAGAGGTGTAGCAAGTACTGCAAGATCACCGACACCGGGCAGGAGAAGGGATCCTGAGACTGTTGGGTACACCAGACGGCAAAGCGACGCCATTGAAGGGCGTAGCATTTGCGGGTAGAAGGCCGTCGCGAAGCCAAGACGACCTCCTCCACCTCCGCCGGCAGGAGAAGGGGAGCAAGGACTACCCTCTCAGCAGCCAGGCCATGAGGTTGAGAGACCTGAGGTTGGGGTGCAGTAGGGACCCCTGATCCTGAGTGAGGAGATCCGGTTGTACCCCCAGAGGGAATGGATCCTCCACCGCCAGTTGCAGTAGGAGCGGAAACCACGGCTGCCTGGGCCAGCGAGGGGCCACCAGGATCATGAAGGCTTTGTCTCGGAGAACCTTGAAAAGAGTCCGAGAGACTAGCGGGATGGGAGGGAAAGCGTACAGAAGGCTCCCCGACCATGAGATCAGAAAAGCGTCCGCCGCAACCCGAAGGGGGTGTGGCTGACGAGAGCAGAAGCGAGGAAGCTGCCGGTTGTGAGGACTGGCAAAGAGATCCACCGTGGGGAGGCCCCACTTGAGGAAGAGCTTCTGAACTACCAAGGGATCCAGACGCCACTCGTGCGGCTGGAGGACCCTGCTGAGTTCGTCCGCAAGGCAATTTTCTTGGCCCGGGAGATAAACTGCCTTGAGGAGAATGCCGTGACTGACGGCCCAAGAGCAGAGCTTCTGTGCCTCCCGGCAGAGGAGGAAGGAGCCCGTGCCCCCCTGCTTGTTCACGTAGAACATGGCAACTTGATTGTCCGTCTGGACAAGGACGGACTGGTGGGAAGTCAGGTGGGAGAAGGCCTTGAGAGCTAGGCGGATCGCCCTGAGCTCCAGGAAGTTGATCTGCTGAGCAGACTCCCACGTGGTCCAGAGGCCCTGAGTACGTGCCTCTTGGCAATGTGCTCCCCAGCCCAGGAGGGATGCATCGGTGGTCAGCACCCGGGTCGGCTGAGGTGACTGGAAAGGCATTCCGAATATGAGGTTCGGCTGCCGGAGCCACCACCGGAGAGACGAGATCAGCGGCTCGGAGACGCGCACTAGGTCTGCTAAGCCGCCTGTGGCTTGACGCCACTGCTGGCGGAGACACCACTGAGCAGACCGCATATTCAGGCGGGCATTGGGGGTCACATGGACGGTGGAAGCCATATGGCCGAGTAGTCTCAGGAAGCGCCTGGCGGAGACCAGGGGCTGGCTGCGAAAGCGGTCGGCTAGGTCCATGAGCCGTTGAGCCCTGTCGAGCGGTAGGTATGCTCGCACCTGAGGAGTGTGCAGCCTTGCGCCGATGAACTCGAGATCCTGTGAGGGGAGCAAAGTGGACTTTGCGAAGTTTATAACAAAGCCCAAGTGCTGCAGAAGAGTCACCGTGCGGCGCATGGCGTTGGTGACCTCCCGAGCGGACGCTGCTCTGATGAGCCAGTCGTCGAGGTACGGAAAGACAGAGGCCGTGAAGCCGGAGATGGGCCGCCACGACCGCGAGACATTTTGTGAAGACTCGCGGTACGGAGGACAGGCCAAAGGGCAGTACTCTGTACTGGTAATGATTTCCTGCCACCACAAACCTTAGGTATTGGCGGTGGCTTGGGTGGATGAGGATGTGCGTGTAGGCATCCTTTAGATCCAAGGAGCATAGCCAATCTCCCTGCTGGAGGTAGGGCAGAAGGATTCCAAGGGTAAGCATTTTGAACTTCTCCCGCACAAGGAACTTGTTGAGGTTGCGCAAGTCCAGGATGGGTCTGAGGCCCCCTGTTCTCTTTGGTATTAGAAAATACCTGGAATAAAAGCCTTGACCTCTCAGGTGGTGTGGCACCGGTTCCACCGCCTGATCCTGCAGAAGACCTGCTAACTCCTGAAGGAGTAATTCCCTGTGCAGAGGGGGTCGCGGAGGTTCTCCCGGAAAATAGGAGGGAGGGACCTGGTGGAAGTGGAGAAGATAGCCTTCTCGCACGACTTGAAGCACCCAGGCATCTGCGGTGATGCTGGACCACCTGTGGGCGAAGTGAACCAGCCGGCCTCCGGTGCTGGGAGGAACCAGCGGGGGGGGGAGAGGCTATGCTTTGCGAGTCAAAAACCCCCACCCTGCTGAGCAGGGGCTGGTGGTGCAGGCTTGGGGGCTTGCTGCCTACGGGACCCGTTACCCCGTCCCTTGGCCTGCTGGCCCTGTTGGGGAGCTGCAGGGGCCTGATAATGGGGGTATTGTTTGTAGGCAGCCGCCTTCCTCGGGTAAAAGGACTTTTTCCCCGAGCCCTTCTTTTTCTGGGAAGGGGCGGAGGTCTTCCTAGAAAGCCTGGTCCTGGTGAGAGTCTCAGTCTCAATTTGTGCAGCCTTTTCCGCCATGGGCTTGCCAAAGAGGTTCTCGCCTCGGCAGGGGACATCGACCAACTTGTCCTGCACCCAGGGCTCAAGGTCTGACGACTGAAGCCAAGCCTGTCGGCGGGCACCGATGCCGGCTGCGGCCACTCGAGCCGACGCTTCAAAGCCATCATAGGCTGCCCGGGACATGAACTTTGAGCATTCCCGAATGCCAGTGGACAAGGCCAGGAACCTCCGCAAGGGTTCCTCGGACAGACCAGCGGAGAATCCGGCTAGCTCTTTAGCCAGATCCCGGAGATACATGCCCATGTACAGCTGGTAAGTCTGGACACGACATGCGAGCATAGAGCCCTGGAAACACTTCTTACCAAGGCCATCCAGGTTACGGGCCTCCCTGCCAGGGGGCACCGAGGAGTGCATCTTCTGGCTCTTAAGACGATGCATGGCCGATTCCACTACCATGGAATGGTGTGGTAGCTGTGCCTTTTGGAAGCCAGGGCTCTTGCGGACCCGATAGATAGAATCGACCCGCTTGCTCAGGACCGGCGAGGAGGCCGGACTCTCCCACATGCGGAAGAGTAGTCGTTCCAGCATAGGAGGAACCGGTACAGTAAAGTGTTCCCTCGCGGGAGAGTCATACTGGAGGGCGTCGAGCTCTTCGGCTCGAGGCTCCTCCTCGGGATCCGCAGGGAAGGCCAAAGCCTTGGCCATATCCCTAACGAAGTCCGAGAACCGGGCATCCTCCGGGGGGGACTGCTTCCGAGGTTCGGACTCAGGTGAGTCCGAGGGGACACACCGAGTCCGAAAAGAATCAGGTGACTCTTCCTCTTCAGACTCCCAGACCGACTCCGACGAGGAATCAGTGGGGTCGGCCCGGGCAGGGCGCGGCGCCTGCCGCCCCGACGCCGAGGGAGTCGGCGTCGGCGACCTCGGTCCCGAACGGGAGGCCGAGGGTGACCTCGACCGAGGATCGACTCGAGTTCTCATCGACTCGAGGATCGGCTCGGTCTCCGGGGTCGACTTGGACGTCGACGTCCCGGCGGTCGGGGCAGCGGCGCCAGCGAGGCCAGCGAGCAGTGCCCGCTGCTGGTCCATGAAGGCAGACAGTCTGCTCTCCAAGGCCGTCAACCTGAGTCCGAGCTCAGGTGACCCAGCAGCCCCCGACTCGGGCCCCGACGGCGTCGGGCCCGACGTCGGCTGTCGCGGAGGCGAGTCCAGAAGGACCACAGGACTTACCCAAGCAGGCATCTCCGACTCCAGGCGAGGTCGCTTCGGGAGGTGTTCCTTCTCCAAGGACCCGGGGCGGCTATCGGGGCTATGCGACCTGGCCCTCGCGGAACCAGGAGCGTCCACCGACGCCGCCCTCGCGGGTTTCACCGTCCGACGATGGTCCCCGGAGGGAGAACCCCGGTCGGAGGAACTCCGGCGACGGTCCGAGCTGGAGCCTTTTGACGCGGAGGCCTCCGACGAGGTCCGGGTACGGCTGGGGTCAGCGAAGATTCGATCACGCTGATGCCGCCGACTTCTCAACGCTTTTGAGGACATTTTGCCGCAGGGCCCACAGATCAGTTCCTCATGATCCGGGCCCAGGCAGCGGAGGCAAAAGTCGTGTGTGTCAGTGAGTGACATATTTCGGTCACACTGACCACACCGCTTAAAGCCACTGGCAGCCATCGGGGGAAAAAGGGCCCCTGCGAGGTCAAAGGACCGGGCTGCCAGGGAAAATCGAAAACGAAAGCTGACAAAGTCAGAAAAACCGAAAAAAAGTGAGAGGACTCGTGACCGGCATCGCGAGTCCGGGCGGGAAAAAGATCGGCGTCGAACCGAAGGAAAAAGGATAAAATAATGAAGAAAAATCGACTTTTTCGCGGGGACAAGACGGGGACGTCTGTAGGGCTCCGCGGAAAAAAGAAGACTGGCTAAGATGGCACCCTCGGGCGGGAAGACGACCGCGCATGCGCGCTGCAATTCCCAAAGGCTTTCTTTGAAAGCTGGGGAAAATTGCTCCGCGAGGGCTCCGTCGGCGCCGACGTCACCCATAAGTGAGGACTGACTTCCTGCTTGGTCCTGGAGAACGCTGAGGCTCCCGAGAGGCCTACTCAGAATCCTGAATTAACACCTCAAATATTTGGAATTTCTACTCTGATCTTGCCGGGGCACCTTGGTGAGATGGCGGGGACCAAACCAACGCGCCTAGAATTTGGGTCTCCAGCGGCTTCTCACGGCAAACGTTCTAAAATTGAACCTCCGTCCCCGCAGAAGGGGCCGGCCTCGTGCGAGGGCCCCGAAATGCAGCAAGAAATCCTCGTCGAGATTAGAGGGGTCAAAACCCTTGTGCAGGCAAACGGTGAAGCACTTCGAGCGCTGCGGGACGATTTTGGTGTGCTGCAGGGCAGGCTAGAAGGGCTTTCTTCGCGTCAGGACAAAATGGAGAGCATATTGGACTCCCATGTGGCCCGGTTGTCAAACTCGACAAAGTTGAACAACAGGTGCGGGCCTTGCAGAAAGAGGTGGAAGATGGCAATAATAGAGCGCGCCGCAATAACTTACGACTCGTGGGCATACCGGAGGGAGCGGAATCGGGAGACATGAAAGAGTTTTTATGCAAAGTCCTCCCTTCCTTGCTCCAAATCACCTTTACCAAAGATTTGGAGATTGATCGAGCTCATCGTGTACCCACCAGCATAACGCTCAATAAGAAGACCCCGCGGCCTATCATTTTTCGACTATTGAGATATCAACATGTGGAGCAAATTCTAAGTGCCTCTCGGGCAATGGGCCATATGGAGTTTGAGAGCCACAAAATCTCCTTCTATCCCGACTTGTCTAAACCCACGGTCGACCGCCGAAAGCACTTTCTGGAATTCCGGCCGAGGCTTCGGCAACTACAAGCACGCTACGGCCTGATGTACCCGGCCAAGCTCCGAGTCACGCTTCACAATCAGACAAGCACATTCGAGGACCTGATCTACTAGCGAAGTTTTTGGATTCCAAAGAAGCCGACTTGATGCGCTGACTTCCAGAATATTCCTGCAAGTCTTCTTATACCCGCTGTACCTGCCATATTGGATCCGCCGCAGCCCTGCAAAGAGTCTGGCGTGGGCAGTTTGTTGCCTTCCTCTTGATGGTACCTGTGACCCGACTCCATCTACCCACGGTAGCCTCGATGAGTATCAGAGACAGTGTTATTATGGACTCTGGTGTTTCTTCTCTATTTTATACATGTCTTCTATTCCCTCTCTTGGGCCTCCTCCCGTAGACATCTGGTCGCCATATTCTTTGGGGGTTTGCTTCTTCTCTAAGATACGTTGGTACATACTTTTCAATATGGGGTGTATTAGCTAAAATACTCGGTGATTATGACATTGTTGTATCGATTCTGCTTATGTTCTATGTTATCAAGCGCCCTTACCTAAAATGTCTTTTACCGCATGATGGTACCATATAAGATTTTCCTTGAACGTCAAAGGCATCAATAATCCGATAAAATAGAAGAGAATCCTAAGCTACCTCAGTTAGGAGGCAGCGGAGCTGCTTTTCTCCAATAAACGCATTTGAATTAGAAGGAAACTCTTAAACTTAGTGTTACACCTTACATGGTGGCCGCTTGTTCCCCTGCTGTTTCTAGGATATGTGGGGTGCCATACTGGTTGGGAAATCTTTGCATGCTACTGGTGTTGCGACTAGCTCAGATACAGAAGGTAGATTGTCTAGAGTTCTCCTCACGATAGGTAGCCTAGAAGTTACATGTATCTGTTTTTCCGCTCCTAATGCTGATGACCCTGCCTTTTGCTAACATTGCTCAGGTTGCGCAAGCTTCTGCTAATACTTCACTGATCATTGGGGGGGATTTCAATCTAGTCCTTGTCCCCTGACTGGCAAATAGCTGCCTAGGACGAGTGGTCCCCCCAAGAGTCATGCTACGCTTCCTTTCCTGATCAAGGATCTTGCTTTAGTTGATCTATGGAGATTACTACACCCCAATTGGCTTGACTTCACCTTCTTCTCCTCCTCTCCTCAATCTCAGTCTCGCATAGACTTCTTTCTAGTCTTAAAACTGTTAGTTCCTCAGGTGGACACTGCAAAGATTCACTCCCAACATATTTCAGATCATGCTGTCATTTCCTTTCAAGGGGCTCTGGTCACCCCAACAGCTGTTCTCTGCAGCTCGTTGGAAAACCTTTTCGGATTTACAAGAGGAATTGGCGCTACCAGCGAAACACTACTTTCAATTGATGCAGCTTCAACCCTGCATCCAAAGTGCTCGAAGCATACCGCCCTCTGCCCCTACTGAGGATGGGCTATTAGAGCTGGTTCACTTCATTAGCAGTACACATGGGGTAGCCTCTAATTTCTATAATATACTTTGTCAAGGCATAGATGCGGACACTTTTAGAGCTTAACAAACCTGGGAGCGCGAACTGCAAACCACTATAACCCCTGCGCAATGGAGCGTTTTGGAGTAAAGTAGTGTGGGTCTCCCGGTCTGCCTCTGTTACCCAGATTCTCTTCTTCCCTGCACACAGATGTTTTTATACCCCCAGAAAAATAGCCAAATGGAACCCGAATGCTAGGGACCTGTGTTGGTTCTGCCATACTGCTGTGGGATCCTTTGCTCATGTTCTTTACGACTGTCCTCAATTGCAGGTCTATTGGGGGCGGGTCTGGGGTCGTATTCACTCTATCTTACATTGTCAAGAACCATTCTTGGACGGTCGTGGGACTCCGCTCTGTGGCGGAGGTCCCCTCTCTTCCTAAGAAGGGTCGCTTTCTCCTTGATTTCATGCTAGGTATAGCTATATGCTTAATCACGAGGAATGGAAGGATAGCTCTCGACTTACTGTCAATAAATGGTGGAACCTTGTCTGCTTATATAGTACGTATGAGCAGATACCTCGGAGAGCTATCCCCCATGTCCAAACTTCCTCCTGCTTGTCTAACTGGCAGATCCTTAATGATTATGTACAATCTGCTCATTGCTCCAACATGCCTGTATAATGTGCACTCATCATGTTTTAGATCACCGCTAGGCTTTGTAATGCAATCATGTAAATACACGCCCGCTTTGGGAATGTTTAGTTTTCTAGAGAAGAAGCAGGGGGGAGGGGGGTGGTAGGGGTTTACTTTGGTGTTTGTATTACCTGTTATGTATTTGTCTTTTGCTGTATGTCTTCCTTTCCTTTGTTGTTATAAAACGAAAATAAAGAATTTAAAAAAAAATATATATATATCTATTTTTGAACTGTTTCTCTTCAGAAACTTTCTTTTGGTGATAGGCGCCATTTTGGGCATTAGGCCCCATTTTTCCCAAAAGATGGAAAAACCAGCTAGTGGTTTAAAAAAAAGATGTACTAAATGTGGCGGTACCATCTCCGTCACCGACACAGACACCCATGACTGGTGTCTAAAATGTTTAGGCCCTGACCATTCTCCATCTGAGTGTTCCTCCTGTATGGGGATGACAAAGAGGAAGACAGAACCGAGCTGCAAAGCTCAATACCCTCTTTTCTTCAGATACCAAGTCCATTGCATCAACGTCTTCAAGAGCCTCGTCTTCCTCCCATGGATCTCAGGTAACTAAACATAAGAGCCGGTCCTCAAAGCCAGGCCATCCTATGAGCCCCTATGCAAACTGCAGCAACTCTGCTGGTAGACTCAAAGGTATGTAAGGCTTCTCTGGTCAGGAACATGGAAGTATTGTGAGCCTGCATGACCAGTCAGGTATGCATCACATTTGTCATCTGG
Organism: Ichthyophis bannanicus; assembly: GCA_033557465.1. NCBI lineage: Eukaryota > Metazoa > Chordata > Amphibia > Gymnophiona > Ichthyophiidae > Ichthyophis > Ichthyophis bannanicus. Next base: position 1,333,708,174 of record CM066033.1, read on the forward strand.
GAGAAAAGGAACAAAATTTCCTAGATCCCTTGAGACTTCCTTGAAGTACATGCCCATGTAGAGAGTGTAGGATGTAATCATAGAAGCAAGCATACATGCCTGGAAGCAGCAACATCCAAAAACATTGAGAGCCCTGGCATCTTTGCCAGGCAGTATCGATGAATGAGTTTTAGAACTGTTGTGTTACATCGCCAATTCCACTACCACAGAATGGTGTGGTAGTTGAGGCTTTTGCAACCCCAGGCATGGTGGAACTCTGTACATGGTATCAAGGCATTTACTGATAAGTGGAACCATTAGCAGGGCCTCCCACATATGTAGCATTAGATCCTGTAGGATCCAATGCACCGGTAACGTTGCCGCCTTCTTGGGTATCGAGGGGTATTGGATGAATTCACATTCCTCAGCCCTTGGTTCCTTTTCCAATGTTACTGTGATTTGGAGACCTACTGCCAAGTCCCAAATGAAGTCTTGAAAGGACACGTCCTCTGGTGGGGATAGATGCCAACTATGAGGCAAGAGGAATCAGAGGGGATATCCCGGGTGGCCTTGGAATCCTCCGATGTCTCTACAGAGTCAGAAGCAGCAGCAAACTCTGATTTGGAAAGAAAATCAAAGTATCAATGGTCTCGAGCCTATGTCTATGCCCGATGCACATGCTCAGCCAGTGTGGTACTCAAAGCAGGAACCGGTTGGGTAAAGACAATGCTTACTGGTTCCAGCGGAGGAATCAGAGAGGGGTCCAGCCAATACCAGTTCAAGGGTTGGCACTGGACACAAAGGTACTAGCACAGAGCTGAAAAGTGATACCAGAATCGCCAGGGCTGTCAATACCCTTGGTACCACAGCAGCCAGGAGTGTTGCAAAGGTCCTCTCAATAGCTAAAAAACTGAGAACACAGATGCCTAGGTGGATTTGAGTACAGGGTTGTGTGCCACCATCCCAGAGCACAGTACCAGTAGCTCTCTAGGTTAATGCCTCAGGAGCGTCCTGGAACCAGTGTTGCTTTAGAGGGCTGGACCTCCCACCAAGACCCAAGGGGGAGGAGTGGCTCAGTGGTTGGGATAGGTTACCTCAGGCCGGAAGGCCAGGGGTTCAATTCCCGCATGGGGGACAAGCAATTTCAGGCCGGAGGGACTGAGGTCTCTAGTCCCATGGCCACTCCTTGTGGCCTTGGGCAAGCCACTTAACCCTCCATTGCCTCAGGTACACAGATTTTATTCCCTTGGCCCCGAAGGGCTCACAAAGTACCTGTTAGTATACATGTAAACCGCACTGATTCTATAGAGCGCGGTATAAAAAATAAATAAAATAAAAATAAATAAAAAATAAGACTGCTTGGCAGGCCATTCAGCAGCAGATATCCCTTTTGATGCATCATGGATTATGGGACTTACCTCGATACTCTCAATTTTGATGCCGAGGACTTAGGCTTTAATTTATGTTTGGACTTCTTGAAAATCTGGGAACCAGCTGAGGAAGCAGACGTCCTCGACAAAGTAGAGGCCACTGAAATAGAGCCTGGGGTAAACAATGAGTCATATTGCTTGGCCCTGTTAGGTCTTGCTTGGTCATTTGTTCGCACAAGGAACAATTATCTGGTTTATGGTCTGGGCCCAAACATTTCAGACACCAGTCATGGGAATCAGTGACCAATATTGTGCCAGAGCACTTGGAAAAGTTTTTAAAGCCACTGATGTGTTTGCCCATGGTGACAAACACAAAAGTTTAGGCCAAGGCCTAAGGTGGCGGTGAACCACAAGAAAAAAAAACTGAAAGAAAAAGATTTAATTGGGGCTGTTATCAGGGAAAGTACCACCAGCATCGATGGAAAGGCAGAGCAGAGAATTAAACCAAAAAATAAGATGTTTTTTTGACCGACAGAAAAGGGCTTCCTTCTGTCTCCGTAGAAAATAAACTCAGAGGAGTTGAGAAGGCAGGTAGGCAGATGTGCAAGCGCAGTGGAGTGTACCCAAGGGGGAGAGTTCTCATGTGGGCTCCGTCTGTGCTGACTATACCCATATGTGAAGACTGCATTCTTGCTTGTTACTGGAGATAAAATATTTCTCTGTTAATGTTCAATGTTTCAGATGCCAAATAAAGGTAATGAGATGCAACACAGCTCATTATGCATACTTTTTGGCACTGAAACTATTGCATGTTAATTTGTTGGTGCTAGAAACACTGCTAATACACAAAATGGACAACCTAGGCCATTCTGTGCATTAGCAATGGATTTACTTGGTTTTCTTTAATAATGGTTTATGGACTTTTCCTCCTGAAACTAGTCCAAACTTCTTTTATATCCAGCTACACTAACAGCTTTTACTACACTATACCTTTACACTGATGCTGGACATGCACAAACCTTCAATCTTATGCCACCCCCAAGACTTTGATAATTAAAATTCGACAATCATGATCTTCCCCACCACCCTTTCCACAACAATCCTGTAAAAATGTGTAATTGGGTATCAGTTTCAAATATTAAACTTAGCTTTGTATGTATGTATGTATGGGTGTGCCTGCTCTCCCCGCAGGTATGTGCTCATGTCTCTACATTTGCTTAAAGTGACAGGATCTACTGTCTTGCTTTGAATGCTGTTGCTCTTTCCTACCCCTTCAGAAGCTGCTGCCCTTGGCTACCATTTAGTCTTGCTTAATGGTTGAGCTGGCCCTATGAGTTAATAGTGCTTTTAAAAGACGTTAATGCCTGCACACAGCATTAATATACTTTGGTATATAGTGTAAATAATCCCTCAATAAGTATGTCTTTATTTAACAGATGCATACCTATTTCCAGGCTTCTTCCCCTCCAGAGTGTTTAGATGCTGCTCAAGGGTCTCCATGAGGCTACTTGGTGCCTACAAGAGTGAACAGAGAATGAATAGTAGAGCCGTCACTGGTATATACGATATACCCCATCCTCTGCTCTGATTTAACAAAAGTAACCCATGCTCATATGGCCCTCTTACCTGCAAAAGACAATTATCAGAAAAAAAACATTGCGTTTCATGCTACGGATTTCAAGTGAAAAAGCAAACCAAAATTTATTAAAGTTTTATATCATTTTTCTGAAGTTTTCAAACAAGTTTAAAAATCTTAAAATATAATTAAATAGGAAAGTCATCCTACAATCTACACAGATATTACTATCACATTCATCTGTTATTTATATCCTAGCCTCTCCTTTTTTTGGGAGAAGACTGCTTTTTAAATCCTTTCGGAAGTCCAGTAGATTAGATACAGTATTAAATTACATACAGTATGACTATCCTGAAATGGATTACAGGAGAAAAAATTCCTTGTGGGTTAAAAAGCCTCTTAGGTGGCCTATTCCTTTCATTTTCCCTGTAGTCATGAAACTTTGTCCATTTAATATATATTCTTTGAATCAATGCAACCATGTTTACTGGTTAAGTGCTAAAAAGCTTCCCAGAACAATGATGGGGTAAAGGTCATTAAGTTACTTTCCTTCATTTTATTCTTTTATGTGCTCATATGTATTAAATTGTGGTCATTATTTTACCATATTAGATAACTGCACTTATGAGCTTGAAAGAATATGCCTAGTCCCCTATGTGTTTCTTTACCATTCCTCTAGATGTATCCCTGTCCTCAGCCTGTCTTGACTAGATTGTAAGCTCTGGTGAGCAGGAACCGTCTTTTACATGTGTATACAGCGCTGCATAAGCCTTGTAGCACTATACAAATGATCAGCAGTAGTAGTACTGTAGTAATATTTAAGTGTTGCCCATAATGTATAACAGCTGCTGCAAAGTAAAGAAATGTAACTAGCACAGCTCAAGTCTGCATGCTTAGTGGTTCTCCATATTAACACTGGAACCCCTCAATTATTCTTTAGGCCAGACTTAAATTCAGGAACAGTCTTTCAATTCGGATGGCATATAAATAATCTAGCATGATACAGTGAAACTAGCAATATGTTCAGAAGGGAAGGGATTGATACTAGTTATATTATAGAGGTGGGGGAGACAGGTTTTAGCAATTACTACTACTGCTAATCATTTGTATAGTGCTACAAGGTATATGCAAATGACGTACATATACACATGAGAGATTGTAAGCTTTATTGAGCAGGGACTATCTATGCACGACAAACACAAAAACAGGAGACCGGAGATGGTTTAAACATACAGGGGTGATAAAAAGGAGAATGGTCAAGATCCTAAAGTACCTGAAGAGTTGGGATTTTAGTATGGATTTGAATATGACTATAGAAGAAGCCTGACATACCAACTAAATGTAGGAGACTGCATACCACCTACTACGTTTCATGTCTCACTATGGAGTCTGTGTATGGGATGACCGCATGACGACCACCTTCGGATTTCCTGATATACCTTGCAGTATCTCATGACAATCATTCACCTGGACATCACAAGGAATACTGTATGCAGAAAAGAACTTTGAGGGCCTTTTGCCTTCTTTACTGCTTGTATAAGTACACAGAGGAGTGGCCTAGTGGTTAGGACACAGCATCTCAGGCCAGAGGGCTGGGGGTTCAAGTCCCACCTGGAGACAGCTATTTATTTATTTAGCTGTGCTTATATACTGCTTTTCACTGGATCAAAACGGTTTATAGATATATGCTAACAGGCACTTTTTATTCCCTCGTCCCTGAAGGGCTCACAATCTAAGCATACCTGAGGCAATGGAGGTTTAAGTGGCTTGCCCAAGGCCACAAGGAATGGCCATGGGACTAGAGACCCCAGTCTCTCTGGCCTGAAGTTACTTGTCCCTATGGGGGAATTGAACCCCTGGCCCTCCAGCCTGAGGTAACCTGTCCCAACCACTGAGCCACTCCTCCCAGGCTGGAGGAACTGGGGTTTCTAGTCCTATAGGCATTCCTTGTGCCTTTGGCAAGCCACTTAACTCTGTTGGCTCAGATACAGAGATTGTGAGCCCCCTTTGGGGACAAGGGAATGTATCCAGTACCTGTTTGTAGTGATTACATAATGTAAACCACTTTGATTGGAGGATAAGGTGGTATAGAAAATAAAGACATTGTCATCCGAAGGCTATTCCACTAGCCTTTGAGAGACCATCTAAGACTCCCAACAAGCACCTGTAGTGTTCTGTTTCTTTATGAAGCTTGCTTCCTACAGCTACAGCCAACGTAGTTTCTACTTTGGACTTCTGGCTGTTAATGAGACTCCCTTGGACCCCAGTTGCATTCATCTATCTGGCAAAGCTAAGATACCGCTTCTATGTCTTCAGACAGGGGTGGGAATTAGTCCAATAGCTCTTTCCTGTACTTTTCCTAAGCGTACAGCGAGCCCGACACATTTGGTTGTGAGAGGTTGTAGCAGCACTAGTTACCTAGCAGCGATAATCACTATTACCATCATAAAAACATACAGTTGTGAACAACATTGGCACCCTTGCATTTTAGGTATTTTGTGTTCAATATCTTGAGAAATAATTGGAAATATTCCAACTGTATGTCATTGTAATATTTTAATAGTATGTTCAAAGGTATACAACAAACCTCAAAGATGTCTGCACAATTTAGATGTAATAATTTCTAACAAAATATAACCTGAACAGGATTAATGGCACCTTTCACTAATATTTGGTTGCACAATCCTTGGCAGGGATGACAACCTCCAAATGTTTTTAGTCGTCATCTATAAGTTTGATACATCTGTCTGCTGGTAGTTTCTCCCACTTCAACTGCGATTTCTTCCAGCTCATGAATCTTTCCAGGATTCATTTTACCAATGGAAGATTTCAGCTCTTTCCAAAGGGTCGACTGGATTGAGATCAGACTCCTTGCTCACCAGTTTAAAAAACAGTCCATTTGTTCTTTAACCATTCTTTTGTACTTTTGGATGTATTTTTTGGTCATTGACCTGCTGAACCCATGACCTTTGACTAGACATAGCTTTCTGACACTAGGTAGCACATCTCGCTCCAAAGTAACTTTGTAGTCCTCTGACTTCAGGATTCCTTTAATACGTTCCAGGCCTCCAGTTCCCGAGTCAGCAAAACAGCCCCACAACATTATGGAACTGCCACCATAATCAGCTGTAAGAAGGGTGTTTTTTTTTTTCCTTATAAGCTTCATTTCTTCGCTTGTAAATGTATTGCTGGTCTGCATTGCCAAACAGCTCAAGCTTGATTTCATCTTTCCACAGAACATTTTCCCAGAAGGATTATGGTTTCTCAAGGTAGGTTTGGGCAAAGATCAGGCATGCTTTTTTTAGTGCATAGCATATGGTCAGGAGATGTCAACCGATCCTCAGCCATAATCATTTTCGCACCGTATGTCAAGCGGTCATTATCCCAATTTTAGACTACGGAAACTCATATCAGGGTCTGCCCATAAAATCTATACACCCACTTCAATTAGTACAGAACACCATAGCACGCATCATTATGGGCATAGCCAAGCATGAACATATTACACCTATACTCCAACAACTGCACTAGCTACCAATAACTGCACGGGTAAGAATTAAGACAACCATGAACATATTCAAGATTAACCTATTGTCAGCGGATGTCCTTTATGGATTATTGTCCAAGGACTCAACTATCAGGCCCAGACGATCTAAGAGTATGAACAAGTTTCACCTACCTTCAGGGCACCATAAAACTAAACAAGCTACCTCCAACAGATCCTTATTCTGAGCGCCTGCACTCTGGAATTCTCTTCCAGATGAATTAAGAGCCATAAAAGACATCAAGGATTTCTGCAAATCCCTCAAGACTATTATTCACAGAAGTCTATGACTGTGGGACATAAAGAACTCATGCTTCACTGACGTAGGAGATAGAACAAAGAACTAATTAATCTATGTCTATATGTATTTCTTGTCACCACTTCCCTTCTGTTCTATGTAAATCCACAATTGTATCGTTAACCACTTTGATTGAAGGATAAAGCGTAGTTACTCACTTGTAACAGGTGATCTCCGGGAACAGCAGGAATTTAGTCTTCACATATGGGTATCGTCGGTACCGACGGAGCCTGCACGGGAACGCTCCCCAATAGGAACGCTTTTGGGAGCATCCCTCGGCACATGCGCGCTGCCTTCCCACCTTTCCAACTGTCCCTCTTCAGTTACGTTTGTAGCTGAGTGAAAGGATAGAGGGAGAGAGGAAAGAGAGGAAAGAGACAGAGATAGAGACAACTCCTAGGTGAGGTGCGTGGGTTGTGAAGACTAAATTCCTGCTGTTCCCGGAGATCACCTGTTACAGGTGAGTAACTACGATCTCCAGAAACAAGCAGGAATGAGTCTTCACATATGGGTACGTCGGTACCGACGGAGCTTGCGCGGGAACGCTCCCCAGCTTCCCAAAAAGGAAAGCTTTTGGGAGCATCCCACAGCGCCTGCGCGCTGCCTTCCCGCCTTTCCTAACCGCCTCTCCCCAGTTCTTCTTTTCCGCGGAGCCAGCAGGTCGTGTTCCTGTCACCGCTGAAGAAGTTCTTTGTTTTATTTTATTTCTTTGGTCGCGCGTCTGCCTTCCCTGACGTCTGACCGGTACCGCCGGTCTTTCTTTCTTTTCTTATTAAAAAAAAAAAAAAAAAAAAAGAGAACATTTTTCCCTCACTTAGTGTGTTTTTCCTCTTTTGGGCTTTAGGCCTCACGAGAAATTTTCCTCATGGAAAAACCAGCCTCCGGGTTTAAAAAATGCACTAAGTGCAGTGGTACTATTTCTGTTACCGACACCCATGAATGGTGTCTCAAATGTTTGGGTGCTGACCATTCCATTTTGGATTGTTCATCCTGCTCCTTGATGTCTAAACGAGGTTTACAGAACTGAGCAGCCAAGCTCCATGTGCTGTTTCCCTCTGATGCAGCTTCAGTGGCATCGACGTCTTCCAGGGCCTCTTCTTCCCATGGATCTCAGGTAACCAAACATAAATCCAGCCGGTCCTCGAAGGGTAGATCTCCTTCCAAGCATCAAGATGCCTCCGGGCTTGCCCTCGAGGATTCCGCACCGGCAAAACAACCCCGGCGGGAAGCTCCGGCTTCCAAAGCTCCACCTATGGGGTTACAGGTTGACATCGATGGCACGGCCTCGACCTGTTAGAATGCTCTGGGGTACCAGCGCAACCTTCCAGTACCGAATTCCAGGCATTCATGGTGTCGATGGATCAGAATGCCCTATCCATGCAGCAGGCTATCACGGCCTTCATTCAAGCTGCAACGCCGCTGATACCACAACAAACTCCGTTGTCGGTATAAGCTCCGGTACCGGCACCAGTGTCGGTACCGGTACCGACTGCATCGACATCGACCAGGATGCCGACTGCAGCGGTTCCCTGTCCAGGGATGCCCATCGGTACCGAACCGGTACCGATGACGCCCGATGTCGATACCGCTCGATACGCGTATCGAGCTTTGGAAGAGCACCCTGACAGTCAATACTTTGATTCCTGCGAAGATTCTGATGCATCAGAGGAGTCTGCTGAAGTATCCATAGCCCTTCCTGAAGAGCCTTCTTCTTTCAAAAGAAGAATGTCTCCTCCAGAGGACTTGTCCTTTCAAGACTTCATAAGAGAAGTGGCTAAAGGACTTTCTATTTCAGTAACCTCTGAATCAGAGCCTAGAGCTAAACAATTGGATATTTTAGGTTATTCTAAGGCTCCTAAGGAGGCAGTCACCTTGCCAGTTCATGAGATTCTTTATGATCACATGATTGACTTATGGGAGACTCCTCTCACTATCTCTCCTCATTCTCGTAGATTGAACACTATGTACCGTGTCCCTCCTTGTCCTGGGTTTCATAAAACACAGCTTCCTCACCATTCTATTGTGGTGGAGTCAGCTATGAAAAAGATAAAGAGTGCAAAAAGACACTCCTCTGCTCCTCCAGGAAGAGAATTCAGGACCTTGGATGCTTTTGGTAGGAAAATCTTCCAAGCCAGTATGCTCATTGCCAGAATCAACTCCTATAGTCTTTATATGGGTATGTTTCTGAAAGAAGTTGCAGATAAGCTGCACTTTCCTCCCTTTTCTTCCAGAGGATAAAAGGGAAGAATTTCTTATTTGGCTTAAGCATACTCAGGATATTTCAAAGTTTTCCAACCGTGCAGCTTTTGACACCTTTGAGGGTGCCAGCAGAGTTTCGGCCATTGCCATAGCTGCTCACAGCATTGCTTGGCTCCAGGCTTCTGATCTAGAATCTTGGGTCCAGGATGGCTTGGGAAATCTTCCCTGTACAGGTGAAAACCTGTTTGGCAAAGATTGGCAAATAAAAGCCACTCAAATGGATGCAGAAAATTCTGCTTTGGATAGACTTTCAAAGTCAACCTCCATTCCTGCCAAGAAAAAACCTTTCAAGTCTTTTTTCAAGAAAGGCAGATTCCATCCTGCTTCTGGCCAACAATCATCTACAGGTCGTTTTGCTGCTAAACGTCAGCAACCTAAACAGGCCAGGCCTAAGCCTACAGGGGCTGCTGCAACTCAGCAGACTCAGCCTCCTCAGGGTTTTTGACTTGATGCTAGAGAACTTAGCCTTTCTGGCTCTGAAACAGCCAGAGCCTCTCACCATTCCAGGAAGGTTAGCTCATTTTGATCCCAGATGGGAGCAAATTACAGCAGAGCAGTGGACCCTCTCCATCATAAGAGAGGGCTACAAACTTCATTTCTCAAACCTTCCTCCCCATACCATGGTGAGACATTTCAATTCTCCAACATCTCTCCTCGAACTTCTAAGTCAGGAGGTGGCTACCCTTCTTGCCCAAGGGGCAATAGAAGAAGTACCTCTTCTTCAACAGGGGTCAGGGTTTTACTCCCCCCTACTTTCTGATCCCAAAGAAAACAGGGGGCTACAGACCCATATTAGATCTCAGAGAATTGAACAAATTTCTATGCAAGGAGAAATTCAAGATGCTTTCCCTGGGCACTCTCCTTCCATACCTTCAGAGTTAGGATTGGCTTTGTTCTCTAGATCTCAAGGATGCGTACACACATGTCCTCATCCATCCATCTCACAGAAGGTTCCTCCGTTTTCTTTTCCAAGGAAAGCATTACCAATACAGGGTGCTTCCTTTCGGTCTGGCCTCTGCTCCAAGAGTGTTCACCAAATGCATGGCAGTAGTAGCTGCATTTCTACGCACTCTGGGAATATTTGTATTCCCATACCTGGAGGACTGGCTCATCCGAGCTCCATCTCTGTCAGAGGCCCAGACTTCCCTGGACTGCACAAGCTGCATTCTGCAGTATCTGGGACTTGTGGTAAACTTCCCAAAGTCCCAGCTCACCCCTACTCAGTCCCTAGAGTTCATAGGGGCCTGGCTAGATACTACCACTGCAAGGGCCTATCTTCCTCAGGCCTGTTGCCTACGCCTAGTGCAGTTAGCCTCCCAGATTCAGTCAAAGAGCCATTTAACTGCCCGGGAGATGCTACAACTGATAGGCCACATGGCATCCACAGTGCATGTGGTACCCTATGCTCGCCTTCACATGAGAGCAGCTCAATGGACTTTGTCCACCCAGTGGACTCAAGCATCAGGGGCTCTCTCAGACAAAATAGCAACCTCCAGGCGCCTCTTTTGGTCTCTCCAGTGGTGGAGGTCTACCCAAAATCTGTTGCTGGGGTCCCCCTTCCAACAGTTGTTGCCCCAGGCAACCCTCACAACAGATGCCTCCCAAACAGGTTGGGGAGCTCATCTGCAAGACCTCTCCACTCAGGGCACTTGATCTCCACAGGAGACCTCTCTACATATCAACCACTTGGAGTTCCGAGCAGTTTTTCTAGCTCTCAAGGTCTTCCATACCCTGCTCAGCTACAAGACAGTCCTCATTCATACGGACAATCAGGTAGCCATGTTTTACATAAACAAGCAAGGAGGAACTGGCTCTGTCGCTTTGCAACGAAGCTTTAAGATTGTGGGCTTTCGCCAGAGAGCATCAAATCCATCTCCTGGCCGTATACCTCCCAGGAATCCAAAACTCTTGGGCAGACAGACTCAGTCGAGTTCTGCTTCCACACGAATGATCCCTGCACATGGACCAAGTACTCAGAATCCTTCAAGAGTGGGGAACCCCGGGCATAGACCTCTTTGCAAGTCCGTGGAATGCCAAACTTCCCCGGTTCTGTTCCAGAATTCCGTGTCAGAGTTCAGGCCAAGGATGCCTTCCTCCTTCACTGGGGTCAAGACTTCCTGTATGCCTTTCCACCCATTCCCTTAATTCCCAAGACTGTTCAAGCTCCAGAGGGATCAAGGATCCATGATCCTCATAGCTCCACGCTGGCCACGCCAAGTGTGGTACCCTCTACTTCTGCATCTCTCTCAAGCTCCCTCCCTAGACTTGGGAGCTGCTCCAGACCTTCTGCCCCAGGAGGGGACTTTGTGGCACCCAAACCTCAAGTCCCTTCACCTCAGAGCTTGGTTGCTGAAGGCCTAGACCTTCAAGGTTGGAATCTTTCTCAGCAGGTGAAGGATATCCTCCATGCTTCCAGAAAACCTTCTACTAGATTAAGCCTATCAATGGACAGCCTATTTCCTCTCATCCTCTTATTGCAAGATTCATGAGAGGCCTAACTTTAACTAAACCTCCCATTAGGCCTCCTCCGGTGGCATGGGACTTAAATCTGGTTCTTGGTCAGCTTATGAAGCCACCTTTTGAACCCTTAGCCACCACCTCCTTGAAATTTCTTTCCTGGAAGGTTATTTTCTTCATTGCAGTCACCTCAGCTCGCCGCATCAGTGAACTGCAGGCCTTAGTGGCTAATCCACCTTATACAAGGTTCCATCATGATAAGGTAGTCCTTAGGACCAATCCACACTTTATGCCTAAAGTGGTCTCACCTTTTCATCTTAATCAAGAGGTATATTTACCTGTCTTTTTTCCAGGTCCTCATGCATCAAGTGCAGAGAGGAATCTTCATACCCTGGATTGTAAGAGAGCTCTTGCCTTTTACTTACAAAGAACACAGCAACATAGAAAGTCTTCTCAACTCTTTGTTGCCTTTGATCCCTCTCATTTGGGACTTCCAGTCTCTAAGAGGACACTGTCCAATTGGATTGCTCAGTGTATTTCTTTTGCCTACCAGAGTAAGAACTTCTCTCTGGAGGGCCATGTCACAGCTCATAATGTGAGGGCCATGGCCACCTCTAGGGCTCATCTAAATTCTGTGTCCATTGACCAGATCTGTCGAGCGGCCACCTGGGCCTCGGTTCATACCTTCACAGCCCATTACTGTTTAGACAAGGACTCCCACCGGGGTGCCTTGTTTGGTCAGGCTGTTCTCAAACACCTGTTCCATGCTTAATCAACTCCTGCCCTCCTTTCCCTGGATGGATGCCTGAGATCCATAGGAGGAGATAGAGCCCTTCCCAGGGTCTCATAACCTTGGGGATCTCCCAGGCATCTCTAGCTAGGGAGTCCCCATATGTGAAGACTCATTCCTGCTTGTTCCTGGAGATAGCACAGTTACTTACCTGTAACAGGTGATCTCTGGGAACAGCAGGAATAAGTCTTCACAACCCACCCACCTCCCCTAGGAGTTGTATCTCTATCTATTTTTCCTTTCCTCTCTCTCTGTCTCAGCTTTAAAACTCGAACTGGGGAGAGGCGGTTAGGAAAGGCAGGAAGGCAGCGCGCAGGCGCTGTGGGATGCTCCCAAAAGCTTTCCTTTTTGGGAAGCTGGGGAGCGTTCCCGCACAGGCTCCGTCGGTACCGACGTACCCATATGTGAAGACTTATTCCTGCTGTTCCCAGAGATCACCTGTTACAGGTAAGTAACTGTGCTTTATCTCCAGGAACAAGCAGGAATGTAGTCATCACATATGGGGACTCCCTAGCTGAAGATGCCAGGGAGAGGACCCCAGGGAGCTTCCACCTATAGTGAGGTGGGCCATATTTCCTCCCATGGATCTCTGGCATCCTACCAGGGTTGTTGGGTAGGAGTTGTATTAAGTTTGAAAGAGATTTTGAAGAACAGCCTGGCCAAAGAAGGCATCCCGACGGGAGGCTTTATCTAGGCAGTAGTGGGCTGTAAAGGTATGTACCGAAGCCCAGGTGGCTGCTCGACAAATGTCATTAATTTGTGAAGGTTAGCCATAGAGGCTGACATGACTCTCACATTATGAGCTGTGATATGGCCTTGAAGAGGAAGACTCTTACTCTCATAAGCAAAGGATATGCATTGTGCAATCCATTTGGATAAAGTCTTTTGGAGACTGGAAGTCCCAAATGACTAGCATCAAAAGCAATACAAAGTTGGGAAGACTTTCTATGTTGCTGTGTTCTTTGTAGATAAAAAGCTAAGGCTCTTTTACAGTCCAAAGTGTGAAGGTTCTTCTCTGCATTAGAGGCATGAGGCCTCGGAAAGAATACCGGAAGATAAATCGATTGGTTTAAATGAAAAGGCGAAACCACCTTTGGCATAAAGTGTGGATGAGTTCTGAGGACAACCTTATGGTGAAACCTAGTGTAAGGAGGATCAGCCACTAACGCTTGCAATTCACTAATGCGACGTGCAGAGGTGATTGCAATTAGGAAGATGAACGTCCAGGACAAAACCTTCAGGGTAGTAGTGGCTAAAAGGTTCAAAGGGCGGCTTCATGAGCTGCCCGAGAACTATATTTAAATGCCATGCCACTGGTGGTGGTTTGATGGGAGATTTTGTTAATAGAAAACCTCTCATAAATCTGGATATGAGAGGATGAGAGGAAATTGGTTGTCCATTTAGAGGCTAATAGGAAGCTGTAAATGCGCTAAGATGAACTCTTACTGAATTGGTCTTTAGATCAGAATTTGACAAATGAAGTAGATAATCTAGTATCGCTTCCAAGGGTATCACCAGGGGGTTTAACCCCTTCTGGGAGCACCATATAGTGAAACGTTTCCACTTGAAGGTGTAAGATCGTCTTTGTGGAAGGTTTTCTAGAAGCCTGAAGGATATCCTTTACCTGTTGGGAAAGGTTGAGATCCTGAAGATTTAAGCTTTCAGCAACTAGGCCGTGAGATGCAGGGACTGGGGATTCGGGTGCCATAGTGTCCCGCTCTCTTGCGAAAGGAGATCTGGAGCACACCCTAACTCCAGAAGCACAGCTTGAGAGAGATGTAGAAGCAGGGGATACCACGTTTGGCGTGACCACCGTGGCACTATTAGGATCATGCGACCTCTGTCTCTGAAGCTTGAGTGTTTTGGGGATGAGGGGAATAGGTGGGAAGATAGAGGAAGCCCTAACCCCAGTGAAGGAGGAAGGCATCCCTTGCCTGGCAATTGTGAGCCGGAATCCTGGAACAGAACCGGGGAAGTTTGGCATTCAGTGAACTTGCAAAGAGGTCTATGTCTGGAGTACCCCAGATGTGAAATATCTTTGTCACCTGGTGTAGGTGGAAAGACCATTCATGAGGCAGCAGTACTCGGCTGAGTTTGTCTGCCCAAAAGTTTTGAATACCTGGAAGATATACCACGAGAAGGTGGATTTGATGCTCTCTGGCGAGGGCCCAAAGTCGTAAAGCTTCATTGCATAACGACAGCCTGTTCCGCCCTGCTTGTTCACCTAGAACATGGCTACTTGATTGTCCGTTTGGACTAGGACTGTCTTGTAGCTGAGCTGGGCATGGAATACTTGAAGAGCTAAATAGATTGCTCTTAATTCCAGAAGGTTTATTTGAAGACAAGCCTCCTGTGGAGTCCAGGTGCCCTGGGTAGAGAGATGATGCAGGTGTGCTCCACAACCCACCTGTGATGCATCTGTTAGGGTGGCCTGGAATAGGGGTTGTTGGAAAAGAGACCCCACTAAAAGATTCTCCAGTGATTGCCACCATTGAAGGGACAAGATCAGTCGATGAGAGTTTGATATCTTGTCTGACAGACGTCCTGTGGCTTGTGTGGATAGGGTCCACTGGACTGCTCGCATGTGGAGTATAGGGCACTGCATGAACTGTGGATGCCATGTGTCCCAGTAACTAGCAGTTCGAGCTGTTAGGGAGGATTTTCCCGCTGCTTGAGAAGCTAGTTGCACTATGCGAAGACACCGGGCCTGTGGAAGGAAAGCCCTTGACTGTATGGTATCTAAACAGGCTCCTATGAACTCCAGAGACTGGGAAGGAACAAGTTGGGATTTTGGGAAGTTTATTACCAATCCCAAGTATTGGAGGATTTGCATTGTGCGAGACAGTGCAGAGCTGGCTTCTGCACTCGTGGGGGCTCGAATGAGCCAGTCGTCCAAGTAAGGGAAGAAGAATATCCCTAGGGTTCGCAGGAATGCAGCTACTACTGCCATGCATTTCGTGAAAACTCGGTGCAGAAGCCAGACCAAAGGGAAGAACCCTGAACTGGAAGTGTTTTCCCTTGAAAAGGAATCTTAAGAATTTCCTGTGATCTGGATGGATCAGAATGTGAGTATATGCATCCTTTAAGACTAGAGAGCAAAGCCAATCCTGACGTTGAAGGTATGGCAGAAGGGTTCCTAGAGAAATCATTTTGAACTTCTCTCGGAACAGGTATTTGTTCAATTCTCTGAGGTCTAGAATTGGTCTGTGTCCCCCTGTTTTCTTTGGAATAAGAAAATATGGGGAGTAGAACCCTGTACCCTGCTGGAGGATGGGTACTTCTACTGACCCTTGGGCAAGAAGTGTTGAGACCTCGTGATTCAGCAGATTGTCTGCAGAGGTCTGGGAATTGAACTGCCTTAGGATTGTAGGAGGGGGCATGCTGTGAAAATGAAGCTTGTACCCCTCTCCTACAATGGAAGGAGTCCAATTTTCTGCTGTTATTTGGTGCCATCTGTTGGCAAAATGACACAGCCTGCCTGGAATATTTAGGGGTGCTGGACCCCTCAGAGGCAGGAAGGCTAAGCTCTCTAGGAAGGAGTCAAAGCCCTTGAGGGGCTGAACATGCAGAGCTGGTTGAGCTCTCGGTCCTTTTGGCTTCTTCTGCTGTTTGAATTGCTGTTGTGCCCTTTGGGCAAATTGACCATGAGCTTGGCTTTGCTGGGTATAGGATGGATAAAACTTCCTCTTTTTGCTGAAAGAGGGTTTTTTTATGGGGTTTCTTTTTGGCTGGAGTGGCTGTAAATTTTGACAATCTATCTAAAGTGATATTGTCAGCATCTCTCTCATTAGTCTTTTCCTGCCAATTCTTGCCAAAGAGGTTTTCTCCTGTGCAAGGGATGTTGCCTAATTTATCTAGTACCCAAATCTCCAAGTCTGATGCCTGAAGCCAGGCAATCTGTCGTGCACCAATGGCAATAGCAGAGGTTCTGCTGATGCATTCAAAGCAGTCAAAGGCTGCACGATTCACAAACTTGGAGCCATCTTGAGCATGCCTGGCAAGCGTAAGGAAGTATTGTCTCATCTGGGAGAAGTGGGCTCATAAGCTCCAAATCTCCTGTGACCTCTTTGAGGAACATTCCCATATATAAAATATATGAGCTGATCCTAGCTGAAAGTATGGAAGCCTGAAAAGTTTGACGTCCAAAAGCATCAAGAGTCCTGCATTCACGTCTTGGAGGATTGGATGCATGTCTCTGCACTTTTCATCCTATGCATGGCAGACTCCACTACCATTGAATGTTGTGGCAGCTGAGTCTTTTGAAATCCAGGACATGGTGGAACTCGATACATGGTATCAAGCCTCCTAGAATGAGAAGACGTGGTCAAAGGTGTCTCCCACATTCTGAGCATCAAATCATGAAGAATTTCATGAATGGGCAGAGTGGCTGCCTCCTTTGGAGCCTTAGGATATTGGAGAATTTCCAATTCCTTTGCTCTAGGTTCCTTTTCAGGAGCTACCGTGATTGAAAGGCCTTTGGCAACATCACAAATAAAATCCTGAAAAGACATGTCCTCCAGGGGCGACATTCTGTGTTGGGGAGAAGAGTCTTCCAGGAGAAAAAATCTGGTACCAGCAGAATCAGAGTCATCAGAATCAGAGGATTCGAAGTATCTCTGATCACGATGTTCATGTAAGGCACGGTCCCGGTATCGATCGAAGTCGGTACCAAGTTGATCCTGTACCAATCTTTCGATGACAGGCAAAGACAGCATGGGGAGAATTCCCACTGGGGCCGGTACCGTCGGTGCTGGTATTGGTATCTGTGCCGGTACCGGCATCAGTACCGGTGTTGGTACAGGTGCCCGTTGAACCATCAGTGTCAACGGTACCGCAGCTGTAAGGAGAGCTGCAATACTGCGCTCGATAGCGAGGAATGTTAGGTCTATCGACGCTGCCGATGCCTGGGTGTCGGTACTGGTGAAGGCGGCTGGGACCCCCGAGCATGGCACTAGTAGTTGTCAAGGCCGAGGTCTCGAGAACATCCTGGAACCCCATTGATGCTTTGGAGACTGAAGCCTCCCGCCGGGGCTGTTTTGCCGGTGTGGTTCCCTCAAGGGCAATGCCAATGGCCTCTTGATGCTTTGCAGGAGAGCTACGCTTTGAGGACCGGCTTTTATGTTTAGTTACCTGAGATCCATGAGAGGAAGAGGTGGCTCTTGAAGACGTCGATGCAATGGATCTGGCATCCGAAGAAAAGAGGGTACCGAGCTTTGCAGCCCGGTTCTGTCTTCCTCTTTTATGCCCAAAATGGCGCCTAGCACCAAAACAGGAAAGTTTCTGAAAAGAAACAGTCTAAGTCTAAGGGCCCATAGTCATAAAGCTTCGTTGCATAACGACAGAGCCTGTCCCACCCTGCTTGTTCACATAGAACATAGCTACCTGATTGTCCGTCTGGACTAGGAGTGTCTTGTAGCTGAGCTGGACGTGGAACAATCTAAGAGCTAAATAAATTGCTCTCAACTCCAGGAGGTTTATGTGAAGTCCAGGTGCCCTGGGTAGAGAGATGATTCAGGTGTGCTCCCCAACCCACCTGTGATGCATCTGTTAGGGTGGCCTGAAAGAGGGGTTGATGGAAAGGAGACCCTACTGTCAGATTTTCTAATGATTGCCACCACTGGAAGGACAAAATTAGTCGTTGAGAGATTGTTATTTTGTCCGACAAATGACCCGTGGCCTGTGTCCACTGTGTGGAGAGGGTCCACTGAGCTGCTCGCATGTGGAGGCGAGCAAATGGGACTACATGAACTGTGGATGCCATGTGTCCCAGTAACTGCAGTAGCTCCAGAGCAGTGAGGGAGGATTTGCCTGCTGCTTGGGAAGCTAGCTGCATTATGCGAAGACACTGGGCTTGTAGAAGGAAAGCCTTTGCCTGTCCGGTACCCAGACAGGCTCCTATGAATTCTAGGCATTGGGAAGGAACTAGTTGAGATTTCGGGAAGTTTATTACCAATCACAAGTATTGGAGGATTCTCATTGTACGAGACAGTGCACTGCTGGCCTCTGCCACTGTGGAGGCTCGGATGAGTCAGTCGTCTAAGTAAGGGAAGACGAAAATCCCCAGGGTTCATAGAAAAGCAGCTACTACTGCCATGCATTTCGTTAATACGCTTGGTGCTGAAGCCAGACCAAAAGGAAGAACCCTGTACTGGAAATGTCTTCCCCTGAAAAGGAAACAAAAATTTCCTGTGATCTGGATGGATAAGAATGTAAATGTATGCATCCTTTAAGTCTAGAGAGCAAAGCCAGTCCTGGCTTTGAAGGAATGGCAGAAGAGTTCCCAGAGAAATCATCTTGAATTTCTCTCGAAACAGATATTTGTTCAATTATCTGAGGTCTAGAATGGGTCTGTGTCCTCCTGTTTTCTTTGGAATAAGAAAATAGGGGGAGTAGAACCCTGCACCCTGTTGAAGAATGGGTACTTGCTCTACTGCCCCTTGGGCAAGAAGTGTGGAGACCTCGTGATCTAGCAGATTGTCTGCAGAGGTTTGTATATTGAACTGCTTTAGAATTGTAGGAGGGGGTAAGCTGTGAAAATGAAGTTTGTAACCCTCCCCTACAATGGACAAAGTCCAATCTTCTGCTGTTATCTGATGCCATCTGCTGACAAAGTGGCATAACCTGCCGGGAATATTGGGGGGTTGAGGACTCCTCAGAGGCAGGAAGGCAAAGCTCTCTAGGAAGGAGTCAAAGCCCTTGAGGGGGCTGAACCTGGAGAGCTGGTTGGGCTCTCGGGCCCTTTGGTTTCTTTTGTTGTCTAGTTTGTCCCTTTTGGGCAGCCTGACCTGGAGTCTGAGTCTGCTGGGTATAGGAAGGATAGAACTTCCTTTTTTTGCTAAAAGAGGGTTTTTTATAAGGCTTCCTTTTGGCTGGAGTGGCTGTAGACTGACAATCTATCTAAGGTAGAATTGTCAGCATCTAACTCATAAGCCTTCTCCTGCCAGTTCTTGCCGAAGAGATTCTCTCCCATGCAAGGAATGTTGCCTAACTTGTCCTGTACCCAAGTCTCCAAGTCTGATGCCTGTAGACAGGCAATCCGTCGTGCGCCAATGGCAATAGCAGATGTTTTGCTGATGCATTCAAAGCAGTCAAAGGCTGCACGATTGACAAACTTGGAGACATCCTGAGCATGCTTAACCAGAGTAAGAAAGTCTTGTTTCTTATCTGGGAGAAATGGCTCATAAGTTCCAAGTCTCCTGTGATTTCTTTGAGGAACATTCCCATATATAGGATATATGAGCTGATCCTAGCTGAAAGCATGGAAGCTTGAAAGGTTCTGCGTCCAAAAGCATCCAAAGTCCTGCATTCATGTCTTTTTGCACTTTTCATCCTATGCATGGCTGACTCCACTACCATTGAATGGTGTGGCAGCTGAGTTTTCTGAAATCCAGGACATGGTGGGACTCAATACATAGTGTCAAGTCTCCTAGAGTGAGAAGTAGTCAGAGGTGTCTCCCATATTCTGAGCATCAAGCTATGCAGAATTTCATGGATAGGCAGGGTAGCTGCCTCCTTAGGAGCTTTAGGAAATTGGAGGATTTCCAATTCCTTTGCTCTGGGTTCCTCTTCAGGAGCTACTGTGATTGAAAGACCTTTAGCCATATCACGGATGAAATCCTGAAATGACATGTCCTCTGGAGGTGTACAATCGGCACGGACACACGATGCAGTACACTACATGTGTGGAACAGCAAGATGTACGGTGTTTCAAAAAAATTGTTGTCCATTATGTTCAAACACACACTCACACATGTAGTATACTGCATTGTGTCCGTGCCGATTGTTATACATTGGCAAAACCATTCGATCCTTTCAGATTCGCATGAGGGAACATCGGAATAGACTTAAATGCAGAACTGTACAGGCTCCCATTGTACAACACTGCATAGACTATACGCATGATTTTGAAACGTTGAAATGTTTTTTGCATTGACCAGATTACACACGGTTCAAGGGGAAAATCAAGAGAACACACACTGTTGTAGTATGAGCAAAGATGGATTTTTAATTTAGATAGTGTGCCCCAAGGGCCTTAATGCACAGATTGAATGTAATGTATGTCAATGAATGGGGACGGCGCTATCTAGTCACATGACGAGATAGGTTTTCAAATTCTCCAGGGGAGATCTAGCTCGCATGCGCGGCGTTATAGAGATGAAGGAAAGCCGACATTACGTAACGGGGTGAGTGAGCGCATGCTCTGCGTTGAAGGATCTGAGAAATCAGAAAGGGATCATAACAGAATGTTGTATTTTTTCAACTCTGCAGATCAATGAGGAATGCTCTATAATTGAACAGAATACTCCCCTGATGAAACGTAGCAATCATGAAACGCCACGGCGCTGATATTCGGCGTTGGGAAAGTGGTTCACACATCTTCTGATAAGCATTACCTTTTGATTTTTTGATGTTTATACTTTTTACTGTTTATACTTTATACTTGAAAGTATAGAGTCTAATATTCAGCTTGTTGACAACAGCAACACATTGGATCATTGATGCAAATGGAGGCGCTGACCCGACATGCGTAAGTCGGCTCAGATATTAGCCCGGTTATAGTCTGCGACCCAGTTGCTATTACAAGAGCTGGTTTTGTTGAGACTTAACTTGTTAAAAAACTGTTCTCTAAGGTTAGAAGTGGAGCCAAATGCAATGGATCTGGCATCTGAAGAAAAGAGGGTACCGAGCTTTGCAGCCCGGTTCTGTCTTCCTCTTTTGGTCATCCCCATGCAGGAGAGACATTCAGTTGGAAAATGATCAGGTCCTAAACATTTTAGACACCAATCATGGATGTCTGTGACAGAAATGGTACCACCACACTTAGTACATTTTTTAAAACCAGTAGTTGGCTTTTCCATGATTTTCCTAAGTCTAAGGGTTTGTTTTTTGTTTTTTTAAGAAAGAAAAGAAAAGAACTGGCGGTACCGGTAGGTGTCGTGCGGTAGGCAAACGCGACCACTAGAAAGAATTTTATGCGTACCATTCAGAAACTGACAACGCCAAAAAAACCTACCACACCAAAATCATCACAACAGCCATAAACAAACCTCGAGAGCTCTTCCAAATTGTCAAAAAACTAACAAGGGCACCCAATAACTCCAACCAACTGCCAGATATCCCCCCTGACCTTCTAGCCCGACAATACAAACAGCTTCAGCAACCACAAAGCTCACATCACTATGCTGAAACAACCAAGACAAATTCATACCCCATCCTGAACAGAGACTGGAATACATTCGACACAATCTCAAAAGAAGAAATATCTTCCACCATCTCCTGCTTGAACACCACCACCTCCCCGCTGGATCCCTGTCCCACGACTGGATAAAGAAAACCAAAGAAGACCTCAGTGCACCACTAACCCACATCGTAAACGAATCCTTTACCGAAGGACACATGCCAGACGCCCTCAAGACCACAATCATTCGACCAACCCTAAAAAAGCACAACCTAGATCCCCTAGACCCCACCTCCTACAGACCTGTAGCGAGCCTCCCACTCACCGCAAAAATAATCGAGAAGATAGTCCAACGTCAGCTTCAAGAACACCAAGACGTCAACATACTGGACCCGCAGCAACACGGATTCCGACCATTACATGGGGTCGAGACCCTCATGACCACGCTGATGAACACCCTCATCATAGGAACCCAAGAGAAACACTCAGGATACATCCTAATTTTCCTGGATATATCAGCGGCCTTCGACACCATCTCCCATAACACCCTTATCCACAGACTCCAAACAATTGGGATCAAAGATACTGTACTCCAATGGTTCAGGTCCTATCTAACCAACCGACAGCAACTGATCCGCACCAAAACCTCAACCTCACCCCCCTTCCAGCAACATCAAGGAGTACCTCAAGGATCCACATTATCAGCCATGCTTTTCAACATCTACCTCCGTCCACTCTGTTCAGTCATACGCACTCACAATGTCAACTTCCACATATATGCCGACGACATAATGCTCTACGCCCCAATTACAACCACAGACCCAACAAACGACCAGCTATCAACCTGCTTCACCGACGTATCCAACTGGCTACAAGAGAACAACTTATCCATTAACATAAAGAAGACCGAAGCTCTTATAGTGACAAAAGACCCAGACTTCAAACCACCCACTCACCTCACCATGGGAACCACGCAAATTCAAATACAACCACACATAAGATATCTCGGCATTATCATTGACCAAGCCCTAACCCTTAAGCAGCAAATCAACAAGACCACTAGAACTGTATTCCACAAGGCGAAAACGGTACAACGTCTCCGACCTCTCCTCGAACCACAGGACTTCAGGACAGTAATGCAAGCCCTGACACTCCCTCATCTGGACTACTGCAACATAATCTACCATGGCCTACCTGCCACACAAACCAATCCACTCCGAACTGCCCTTAACACCACGGCGAGAATAATTCACAATGCAAAGAAACGGGACCACATCACCCCAATTCTGAGAGACCTTCATATTCTCCCCATCGAAGCAAAAATCAAGTACAAAGCTCTTCTACTCACCCACAAAACCATCCACCAAACATAAGGCACCCCACTCCGCACCCTACTGCCTCGCCCAACCCACAGCAGAACAACCAGACAATCCTCCAACAGCTCCATTGCCGTCCCCCACAAAAGAACCAAGGCAACACAACGGACCTGCAACAGAGCCTTTGAACTCTATGCCCCATCTCTCTGGAACTCTCTACCAAACCACATCAGGAACAACGGTGATCTCCCATCATTCAAAAAGCAGCTAAAAACCGTCCTATTCCAAGAACATCTCTGAATAGGAATCCCCCCTATTTCTCTTCAAGAACTCCAGACCAGTAACTCTGCTATTCTGTCAGTCTCTATGTTCATCCCAAAATCATCAATGTTGAGCCCCGGTGATGGGCCCCCCCCCCACTATTGGTGTCCCCCCCCTGTTATATGTCCCACCGCTTTGACCCGGTGAAAAGCGGGATATAAATACAGTTAAATAAATAAAAATAAAATAAATAAATTTAAAAACGGAATTTTATGCGGTGACAGGGAATAGGTCCTGTTGGCTCCGCGGAAAACAAAGAACTGAAGAGGGACAGTTGGAAAGGTGGGAAGGCAGCGCGCATGTGCTGAGAGATGCTCCCAAAAGCGTTCCTATTGGACGCTGGGGAGCATTCCCACGCATGCTCCGTCGGTGCCGACGATACCTATATGTGAGGACTACATTCCTGCTTGTTCCTGGAGATACTATTTTCTACCATTAATCTTAAATATGTCACATTGTAACTTCATTGTGTATACCAGAGTCTATTTTGTGAAAGGGTAAACAACCAATCTACATTTACCCATTCTACTCCATTATTTTGAAGGCCTCTGCCATATCTCCCCCCTCATCCTTCTCTCTTCCAAGTTGAAGACTTCTAACCTTTTAAGTCTTTCCTTGCAGGGATATTCTTCCATCCCCTTTACCATTTTTGTTGTTCTTTGTACCTTTTCTAATTCTGCTATATCCTTTTTAAAATATGGTGACCAGAATTGCACACAATATTCAAGGTGTGGTCGCATCATGTAGTGTTGTAGTCTTATGTTCCCTATTTTCCTACCCACAATTCTTCGGAAGAGCCCCTCCTTTCTCCAGAATGTTCCTCCAGTTCCTAACAAATCCAGAACCCTCATCCTTTCATCATTGTCTCATCCACACATTGAGACTCCGGAGCTCTGCCTGCCTTTTGGGTCCTGCACGTGGAATGGGAAGCATTTCAGAGAATGCTACCCTGGAATTTCTGGATTTCAACTTCCTACCTAAAAGCCTAAATTTAGCTTCCAGAACCTCCCTACTACATTTTCCCATGTCTTTGGTACAGACATGTACCAAGACACCAGACTCCTCCCCAGCACTATCTAAGACCTTGTCTAGGTGGTGCATGAGGTCCACTACCTTCACACCAGGCAGGCATGTTATCAGGCAATCCTCACATCCACCAGCCACCCAGCTATCTACATGCCTAATGATCGAATCACCAACTATATTGGCTGTCCTAATCCTTTCCTCGTGGGCACATGCCCTAGAAAAACCTCCTCGGTGCGAGAGGGTTTTACATCACCTGGAGGAGTCCTAGCTAATGGAACACTTCCTGCCACACCAGGGATGCTCTCCTGTCACGTGACCTCTCTCCCCCATGGCAACAGGGATGCTGCCAGACTGGAGGTGGGACTTCAGGACTATATCGCTGTAGGTCTTTATGTACTCTGTCTTCCTTATGTCTTCCAAGTCTGCTACTTTAGCCTCCAGAGATCAGACTCGTTCTCTAAGATCAAAGAGCTCCTTGCAACTAGTGCACACGCAAGACCCCTCATCAACTGGGAGAAAATCATACATGTGACACTCCTTGCAAAGGACAGGAAAGCCCCCATCTTGCTGCTGGGCTGCTGTCTGCATCTTAATTTTAAGGTTGTGTTTAGGTATTTAAGTTTTTTACTTACTAAGGTTTGCTGGGGATACTTATACTAATAAAACTATACCTAATACGTTTAATAGAGTTTGTTCGCTTCAGGTTTAAGTAATCTCAGATCCTTAATGTATTCCTGATGAGGATAAACAGCTGCACCCGAGTGTGAATATGGCTCCTTCCCTTTAAGAGGGTTAAGCATCTATAAAGCTACGATTATCCCAGTGATGGGTGGAAGTCAGGGAGAAAGGGAGGGAAAGAAGACTTATTAAAAGTTAACTGCTACAGTGTGCCCTGTCCTGTGATAGAGGAAGTCTTTCAAAATGCCCCTTTGATCCGTCACTGGGCTTTAACACCTATTTAAAACAATTTCACAGGTCTCTTGCCCCTATCTAGGTGGCCTCTTTGTAAAGGTCTCTAGAAATTATTTATTGCTCAAAGAATACTGACCCTGTTTTTCCTTTTATGTTAAGTTATACTCTGATTTGATTTAAATTAAAGCTCTTTGCTGATACTAGGCCCTGACTGATTTAACAAATACACTGGACTCACATTAATCAGCTTTAATCTAAAAAATTATTTTCCCCAAGATTAAGAAAAATTCCCTGAAGTAAATATTTACAATTGTAGATCTCTCTCCAGAAATAGCAGTCCCTTTTAGTAGTCCTTGAAGACTCAAAATATGTACAAGTAATATCACTGAAAGCTGTTCTAGTCTGCCTCCATATGCTGGCTGGGAATCCTAACCCACTTGTCTGGACTGCTCTAGCAGGATAAGGAAGATACAGATTTTGACAAGTGACTTATTAAAGACTTTCTGTATACCTCTGTGCACTAAGTGAGTATCTATCATTAAGGCTAGTTTAATTGTACATTTTAAGATGTTTCTAGAAAATGCTGCTAGAGATAGTAATCCGAGGATGTTAAATTTTCCTACTAATTTGCTTTCTCCTGAGATACTATTGAAGAAATGTTCCAGAGGTGCTATCCTTGCCTAATGTAGATATTTCTCCTTTTTCAAAATGTTACTATCTACAGGATAGAAGTCAATTAAACAATTCTGAAGATGGGGATGATGCTTTACTAGATACATCAGAGTTTAAATTGGACTATTTTTTGGATGACTCAAGGTAATATATATATACTAGAGCCACTCTATGGGTTTCTTTTCTTTCTGAGTCTGTTTTGAAGTCCTTTAAGGAAAAAAGGTAATTTATTTTGTGGTTATAAGGTATTAATATTCCAAGACATCCCTAGAGCAACAAAACTGCAGAAAAATAATGACTTGGCCCTCAAGCCAAGAGGTCTTGCTATATTTTGACACTACCATCATGTAAGTGCTTAATGTATATGCACAACAATAAATTTGGTTTTGTTGACCTTGCTCACATGTAGAAATTTCTTTGTGTTAGGGAAGCTGGGGGAACCAAGATGATTCCCAATAAAAACAAAGGTGGTTAGTATGGGTGAATTAAGTATGTTTGGTGTTTTTCCCTAACTCTTAAATTTACTAATTGGCTCTTTTTTCCTCTTAATTATCCATTTGATTTCCTCTTGACTATAACTGCTTCATTTTATTGGTGTGACTTTTTTTAAAAAATTTAATATGGGCTAGTTTGCTTATTAAAAACTGGACATAAGGATCAGCAGTACACATAAAAACAAAAGAAACAGATGACTCCATATTGCCCTATAAAAAGCAGCCAAGTCTAATATCCTAGGTAAAGGAGAGAAAGAAGATGGGGCACTTACTGGAGGTCAATAAATGACAACATACCCAGAGAGGTAATGGAGTAAATAGGTAGATGGAGTAGACCTCAAAGTATGAAAATAATTTAGAATGGGGTGAAGGTGGCATTGAAACCTACAGGAAGATTACAGTAACAGCCTTTGATGTGGTTTACAGGACAGATCACTGGTCCACAAGAGTGAAGGAGTAGCCTAGTGGTTAGAGCAGTGGCCTGATAACCAAGAGACCAGGGTTTGATTCCTTGTGGCCTTGGGGGAAATCACTTTACCTTCCACTGTCTCTAATGAAAGGCCTGGCAATCTACTTCGTCACACCTTGCCAAGAAAACTCAGAAGCTTCTGGGTTGCCAGAAGTCAGCATCGACTCAAATGCACTTAAACTAGTCCACCTTACGTTTACAAGTCCAGGACATCTTAAACCAGGAATTCAGCTGAGGAAACTAAGACAGGTGGGGTCCAGGGTAGGAAGTTAAAAACCCCAAGCTCAGCTTGAAGGTGGAGGTATCCAAAATATTTTTCCTGTTTATACTAGTATATGATGTTATGCTATTTAAAAGCCGCAAAGTTAAGCCAGGCACCACTTGTTTTTTCCTGCTTTGGGGGACGGAGGGGTGTGTGACTTGCCTTCTGAATGAGGGCTCAGCCATTTGTTGTTTAAGGCTTCACACAGCCCCAAGTCTGTTGCTCATGCTATTATAGAGCTCAACACCACTGCTGTGGCCAACTGACAATACTGGTTTAGGCATGGTGGACCCAGGGCATAATCTGGGGAGAGTCCCCAAAGCCTTTCTGCAGGCTTTGATTCCTTCAGGGAGGTTTCAGGTCCCCTGTGATATGGGGGCTCAAGGCAATTCCACTGGTTGCCCATTCCTAATGCCAGCCCTGCCAACTGGGTAAGGTATACTGGAGACCAGAACCTACAACCAGAACAGAGTCTTCTGGGGAAAGCCAAGTCTCTATTAAGGCAGAACATAATACAGAAGAAAGTGGTCATGAATATAGGCAAGCTTGTTAGAAATTGAGCAGGCATTCCACAGGGAACACGAAAATGGAAAAATAAAGTAGAGGGGTAGGAAGAAGACTGGAGGAGTTATTGCTTGATCTGCATAGAGAGCATGGCCTTAGAGGAACATGATTGGTATTGACATACCCAATAGGAGGAGCAATAAGAGAATATAGAGGAGATATGACTGGGGCAGTTTCTCCAAATGACTGCAATGAAGAGGATGAGATTAGGGAAAAATGGAGATAGTTGAATATGAGGAAGAAAACTTTCAAGATTGAAAGTAATGGACGGGATTTAAAAAAAACATGGCTGGGCTGGTCAGGAAAAGACTGTAGAGAAAGCATAGTTACTCACCAGTAACAGGTTATCTCCGGGAACAGCAGGAATTTAGTCTTCACATATGGTATCGTCAGTACCGACAGCCTGCGCAGGAACGCGCCCCAGCGTCCAATTAGAAAGCTTTTGGAAGCATCCCACAGCGCCTGCGTGCTGCCTTCCCGCCTTTCCCAACTGCCTCTCTCCAGTTGAGTTTTAAAGCTGAGACAAAGAGAGAGAGAGGAAAAGGAAAGACATAGAAAGATACAACTCCTAGGGGAGGTGGGTGGGTTGTGAAGACTAAATTCCTGCTGTTCCCGGAGATCACCTGTTACAGGTGAGGAACTATGCTATCTCCAGGAACAAGCAGGAATGTAGTCTTCACATATGGGGACTCCCTAGCTTTAGATGCCAGGGAGAGACCCCAGAAGTTGTATGCCCCTGTGAAAGGGCTCCACTCCCCCCCCCCCTGGATCTCTGGCATCCAACCAGGGATGGTGGGTAGGAGTTGATTAGGTATGGAACAGGTGTTGAACAGCCTGACCAAACAAGGCATCCCGGTGGGAGTCCTTGTCCAAGCAGTAATGGGCTGTGAAGGTATGAACCGAGGACACAGTTCAGATGAGCCATTGAAGCTGCCATGGCTCTCACATTGTGAGCTGTGACATGGCTCTCCAGAGGAAGATTATTACTCTGATAGGCAAAGGAAATACACTGAGCAATCCAGCTGGACAGAGTTCTCTTGGAGACTGGAAGTCCCAAATGAGAAGGATCAAAAGCAACAAAGTTGAGAGGACTTCCTATGTTGCTGTGTTCTTTGCAAGTAAAAGGCTAAAGCTCTTTTACAGTCCAAGGTATGAAGATTCCTTTCTGCATTAGATACATGAGGCCTTGGAAAAAACACAGGCAGGTAGACCGCTTGGTTCAAATGAAAAGGCGAGACCACCTTTGGCATAAAGTGTGGATGAGTCCTAAGGACTACCTTGTCATGATGGAACCTTGTATAAGGTGGATCATTTACTAGTGCCTGCAACTCATTGATGCGGCGTGCTGATGTGATTGCAATGAGAAAGATAACATTCCAAGAAAGGAATTTCAATGAGGTAGTAGCTAAGGGTTCGAAAGGTGGCTTCATGAGCTGACCAAGAACCAGATTTAAGTCCCATGCCACCGGTGGTGGCCTAATGGGAGGCTTAGTTAGAAGGCCTCTCATAAATCTTGCTATAAGAGGATGAGAGGAAATAGGTTGTCCATTTAGAGGCTTGAAAGAAGCTGCAATAGCACTCAAATGGACTCTTACTGATTTAGTCTTAAGTCCTGCATTGGATAAATGAAGGAGATACTCCAGTAAGGATTCCAGAGGTATCGCAAGGGGGTTAAGACCCTTGTGCGAACACCATATGGTAAATCTTTTCCACTTTAAAGTATAAGAGCATCTTGTGGAAGGCTTCCTGGAAGCATAAAGGATATTCCTTACTTGCTGAGGGAGGTTAAGATCATGAAGATCTAGGCCTTCAGCAACCAAGCCCTGAGATGCAGAGACTGGGGATTGGGATGCCATAACATTCCGTCCTCCTGAGCCAGGAGATCTGGAGCAGATCCTAACTCCAGGGAGGGAGCTTGAGAGAGATGTAGAAGCAGAGGGTACCACACTTGCTGTGGCCAATGTGGAGCTATGAGAATCATACGGCCTCTGTCTCTCTGAAGCTTGAACAGGGTTTTGGGAATTAGGGGAATGGGTGGAAAGGCATACAGGAAGTCTCGACCCCAATGAAGGAGGAAAGCATCCCTGGCCTGAAAGCCCTGAGCCGGAATTCTGGAACAGAACCGGGGAAGTATGGTATTCAACGGAATTGCAAAGAGATCTATGTCCGGGGTTCCCCAAATTTGAAAATTCTTGGCCACCTGGTCTGCATGTAAAGACCATTCGTGTGGAAGCAGAACTCGACTGAGTCTGTCTGCTCAAGAGTTTGTATGCCTGGAAGATACACTGCCAGGAGATGAATCTGATGCTCTCTGGCGAGGGCCCATAGTCACAAAGCTTTGTTACAAAGTGACAGAGAGCCTGTCCCCCCCTGCTTGTTTACGTAGAACATGGCTACTTGATTGTCTGTCTGAATGAGGACTGTCTTGTAGCTGAGCAGGGTGTGGAACACTCGAAGAGCAAGGAAGATTGCTCTGAGCTCTAAGAGATTGATATGTAGATGAGTCTCCTGTGGAGTCCAGGTGCCTTGGGTGGAGAGGTCTTGCAGATGAGCTCCCCAACCCATTGGTGAAGCATCTGTTATGAGAGTTGCCTGGGGAAAGGGTTGTTGAAATGGGGACCCCAGCAACAGGTTTTGAGTGGACTGCCACCATTGGAGGGACAAAATAAGGCGATTTGTGTTTGCTATTTTGACTGACAGGCACCCTGATGCCTGGGTCCATTGGGTGGATAAAGTCCACTGGGCTGCCCTCATATGGAGGCGAGCATAAGGAACCACATGCACTGTAGATGCCCTGTGGCCTAATAGTTGTAACATTTCTCGGGCAGTGAGATGAGGCTTTAGCACTGCTTGAGAAGCTAACTGCACCATGCGAAGGCAACGGGTCTGAGGAAGATAGGCCCTTGCTTTTCTGGTATCCAGCAAAGCTTCTATGAACTCTAGAGACTGAGTAGGAGTTAGACTGGATTTTGGGATGTTTATGACCAGACCCAAATACTGAAGGATACGATTTGTGCAAGATAGAGAAGTCCTGGCCTCTGACTGATGGGGCTCGAATAAGCCAGTCATCTAAGTAGGGGAAGACGAATATCCCTAGAGTGCGAAGAAATGCTGCTACCACAGCCATGCATTTCGTGAACACTCTTGGTGCTGAGGCCAGGCCAAAAGGAAGCACCCTGTATTG
The DNA here is from genome assembly GCA_033557465.1 of Ichthyophis bannanicus. NCBI lineage: Eukaryota > Metazoa > Chordata > Amphibia > Gymnophiona > Ichthyophiidae > Ichthyophis > Ichthyophis bannanicus. The sequence continues at coordinate 1,333,738,845 of CM066033.1, forward strand.
GTAGTGCTTTCCTTGAAAAAGAAACTGAAGGAACTTTTTGTGAGTTGGATGGATGAGAACATGAGTGTACGCATCCTTGAGATCTAGGGAACAAAACCAATCCTGACTCTGAAGGTATGGCAGCAGAGTTCCCAGAGAAATCTTGAATTTCTCTTTGAACAGGAATTTGTTCAATTCTGAGGTCTAAAACAGGTCTGTGTCCCCCTGTTTTCTTTGGGATAAGGAAATAGGGGGAGTAAACCCCTGTACCCTGTTGAGGAATGGGTACCTCTTCTATTACCCCTTGGGCAAGAAGCATAGTGACCTCTTGATCTAACAGGTTGATGAGAGGTGTCTGAGAATTGAACTGTCTTACCATTGTGGGAGGGGGCATGCAGCGAAAGTGAAGCTTGTACCCCTCTTTTATAATGGAGAGAGTCCAATGTTCTGCTGTTATTTGCCCCCATCGGGGGGCAAAGTGACACAACCTTCCTTGAATGGTGGAAGGCTCTGGTCCGTTCAGAGCCAGGTAGGTCAGGTTCTCTAAATGGAAGTCAAAGGCTGAGACTGCTGAGATGGTTGAGGCTTAACAGTCTTTGCTTTCCTTTGTTTAGGTGGTTGCTGAGTCTTTCTGGCAGGTTGACCTGCAGAACGTCCCTGCTGGGAATAGAGATAAAACTTCTTTTTTGGAGAAGAATGGTTTCTTGAAAGACCTCTTCCTTGCAGGATCAGCTGTGGCTTTGTATAATCTATCCAAAGTGGAGTAATCAGCATCCAGCTCATTGGCTCTCTCTTGCCAATTTTTGCCGAATAGATTCTCACCTGTACAAGGGATATTGCCCAGTTTGTCATGCACCCAGAGCTCCAAATCGGATGCCTGGAGCCAGGCAATTCTACGTGCACCTATGGCAATGGCAGAGGTTCTGCTTATGCACTCAAAACAGTCAAAAGCTGCACGACTGACAAACTTAGAAACATCCTGGGCATGTTTAACCAGTGTGAGAAAATCCTACCTCCTACCATCAGGAAGAAGAGGGCTCAAAACCCTGTTGATGAATGGGTACTTCTATTGCTCCTTGGGCAAGAAGCATAGTGACCTCTTGATCTAACAGGTTGATGAGAGAGGTCTGAGAATTGAACTGTCTTACCATTGTGGGAGGGGCTTTCCTCCGGGAGAAATATTCCGGTACCGACAGAGCTGTCAGAATCCTCGGACTCCTCTGAGGATTCGAAGTACCTTCTGTTCGGATGCTCCTGAAAAGCCCGATACCCGTACCGACCGCAGTCAGTATCGGGGGAGGGGGGGAAAATCGGTACCGGTGTATCGGTACCGGACGGCATCGCATGACTGGGTGCCGGCAAAGCAGACACCGATGTCGATGCTGTCTGTACCAGTACCGATATCGGCATCGGTACTTGTACCAGTTGAACTGTCTGATGCGGTTCCGAGGGTATCCATGCCGCAAGGAGAGCCGCCACACTGCGTTCAATAGCCAGGAACCTCTGGTCTATCGACGCTGCTGATGCCTGGGTATCGGTACCGGAAGCAGCTGGTACCCCAGAGCATGGCACCAGTAGTTCTGCCAAGGTCGAGGTCTCGAGAAAATTCTGGAGCCCCGATAATGCTTTGGAAGCCAAAGCCTCCCGCCGGGTCAATTTTGCCGGTACAGAACCCTCAAGGGCAACGCCAGAGGCATCTCGATGCTTGGAAGGAGATCTACCCTTTGAGGACCGGCCAGACTTGTTTAGTTACCTGAGATCCATGGGAGGAAGACGAAGCCCTGGAAGACGTCGATGCCACAGAAGCTGCATTGGAGGGAAAAAGGGCGCTGAGCTTAGCAGCTCGGTTTTGTCAACCCCTCTTAGACATCATGGCACAAGCCATACACTCAGAGATGGAGTGGTCAGGACCTAAACATTTAAGACACCAGTCATGGGTGTCGGTGAAGGAGATGGTACCGCCACACTTGGTGCACTTTTTAAAACCCGAAGCGGGTTTTTCCATAGTGAAGGAAATTTTGGACCTAAGGCCCAAAATGGCACATGCACCTGGAAAGAAAAGTTTGGAAAAAAGGGATATATATATATATTTTTTTTTAAAGAAAGAAAGAAGAACCGGCAGTACCGGTACAGCATCAAGAAAGGCAGACGCGACCACAAAAAATGAAGAATAAGGGAAAGGTTTTCTGCCGTGACAGGAATTACGACCTGCTGGCTCCACAGAAAACGAAGAATTGGAGAGAGGCAGTTGGGAAAGGCGGGAAGGCAGCATGCAGGTGCTGTGGGATGCTCCCAAAAGCTTTCCAATTGGACGCTGGGGAGCGTTCCCGCGCAGGCTCCGTCGGTACCGACGATACCATATTTATTTATTTATTTAGCTGCATTTATATCCCGCTTTTCACCGGGTCAAAGCGGTTGGGGGATACATTTAACACGAGGGGATATGACACACATACACTAATACTTACAGGGAACATGGGCAATGGAGGGTTAAGTGGCTTGCCCAAGACCACAAGGAGCACCTGTGGGACTAGAAACCCCAGTCCGTCCGGCCCAAGGTTGCTGTCCTCTAGTGGGATTTGAACCACCTACCTTCCGGCCTGTGGTACCTTGCCCCAACCACTAGGCTACGCCTCCATATGTGAAGACTACATTCCTGCTTGTTCCTGGAGATTAGGCAGTGTGGTTTAGAGGTTTGTAATGGTTTGGAGAGTGTTAGCTACACTTTTTTCCTCATGCTAGGCCATAGGAAATAGAAAGAGAAAAAAAAACTTGAGGTGATGGTATGACAGCACACATCATAAGCAAGGGTCTTCTGGCAAACAGCTGGATGGAATGCAGTGTGTATCAGCAGCACAAGTGGGATCTAAGAATTATTTTGTCAAATCTTGGAGACAAAAGACCACATGCAACAAGAATTTGCTTGCAAATGAGGCCCACTTAACAGCCGAAATCTGCTTCTCCATTCTGAGACAAATCTAGCAATACTTCTGTACACATGACAATTGAGTCCTTACAGTAGGGCATACCTGAAACTTTCTTCACATCTGACTCAACAACAATTCAGATTTACTATGTTTCCAGGTTTCAGATTTAATCCATAATCAAACCAATTTGCAATCTTTTCCAGGCATGCACATACATTTAACATTGCCTCTCCTGATCTCTATTAACTGCATGTCTGCATAAATATGAGAGAGAATTCCAGATTGCTTTATTATTGACAAAAATAGGACTCAAATGCTGAATAAATGGGGTAGAACTGAATCTTGAAGGCCAGAGCTCAAAGATATAGGACAAGACCATATCACCTTTCATACTACATATGTCCTAGTATAAGCCAAGGTTTCAAGTCTGTGTCCTGGATTCCAATCTAGCTCAGTCTATGAAGCAAAAGTCTATAATTTGCAGCAAATATCAAGAGGTCAAGGAAAAAACAAGTAATATCAACCTTGCCTAATGCTACCAATAGAAATGTTTCAGCCCCATGACCTTTCTAAATTGAGATTGGTACCAAATACTCCACCTGGCCTTACTGGCAATAAATTGAGACAATTTTCTCTAAAATTGTGCAAAAAAGGATGAATTAGACATGTCTAAATGATTTCATGTCACTGCAATCTCTTAGGTGTTTTAAAATCTGTGACAAAGAACTTGTGATGCTACCAATTCCTTAAAAAAAATTTTTTGAATGGCAGAAGCATGGATTCAAGTCAGAACTTCAGTCATAAGGATCAAGACTTGATTCTCTCTCCAATGGAAAAGCCTGTGGAAAAAACATTATACCCAATACTTTACAATTTGTAAGGGAAACAGCCAAAAGAGGAACCAAAGCAAGACAATTTCTTTACAGAATAGGCTATAAACTCGTATGGTTAAATCAGACAAACAATGCCAAAGATTGCAAAATGTTCTAAGCGCCTAAAAATTTGATGGAGACAATTCACTGCTTTAGAAAATGCTTTAAGATGGCATATTCAACATTAGTTCAAATTTGCTTAAGCAGCTTCACTGTGTGACCTTTTCAATGCTTCTTTAGTCAGGAGTGGTACCAGAGGACAAGAAAGGACATATGTGGTCCCTTTACATGAAAGCAGAAGGATGAGGTTGAGGACTACAGGCCGGTTAGTCTGATCTCTGTGGTGAGTAAATTAATGTAAAACGCTGCTAAAACAGACTACTGAAGTTTCCGGAGTCCAATGGCTTGCAGGATCCAAGGCAGCATGGGTTTACCAGAGGCAGGTCTTGTCAGACAAATCTGATTGATTTCTTTGACTGGGTGGCCAGAGAGTTGGACAAAGTGAGAGCCCTAGACATGCTACACTAAGATTTCAGTAAAGCCTTTGATGTTCCTCCGCATAGGCGACTTATAAACAAGTTGAGCATCCTAGAGATGAACCCCAAAGTGACTGGGTTAGAAACTGTTTGAGAGGGAGGTGACAAAGGGTACTGGTAAATGGAGCTCACTGAGGAGAAGGATGTTACCAGTGGTATGCTGCAGGTATCTGGTCTTGGTCCAATTCTTTAACATTTTTGTTAGAGATATTGCAGAAGGGATGTCAAGTAAGGTTTGCCTCTCTGCAGATACCAAAATCTTCAAAAGGCTAGAAACCCAAGAAGGCGTTGATAACCTGAGGAAAATCTAGCTAAGCTTTAAGGTAGGTCGAGAATTTGACAGCTGATATTTAATGCTAAAAAAATGCAGGGTCATGCATTTGGGCTGCAAAACTCCAAGGGAGTGATACAGTATAGGGGATGAAGTACTTCTGTGTCCACAAAAGAAGAGTGGGACCTGAGCGTGATAAAGTTCATAAAAAACAAAGTAGATAAACAGGTAGAATAAGCGATGATAAAAGCCAGGATGCTTGGGTGTGTAGAGAGAGGAATGACCAGCAGGAAGGAGGTGGTGAGAGTGCATCTGTAGAAGTCTTTGGTGAGATCTAATTTGGAGTATTGTGTGCAATTCTGGAGACCACACCTTCAAAATGTAAAGATGGAGTGGAGGAGTGGCCTAGTGGTTGGGGCAAGGTACTTCAGGCCGGAAGGTCAGGGGTTCAAATCCCACTAGAGGACAGCAACCTTGGGCCGGAAGGACTGGGGTTTCTAGTCCCACAGGTGCTCCTTGTGGTCTTGGGCAAGCCACTTAACCCTCCATAGCCATGTTCCCTGTAAAATAGTTATCTCCAAGTTATAATGCCCTGTTCAATGTAATTTCAGTTTGTTCAATGTAAACCGCACTGATGCAGAATAGCATGGTATATAAGAGAATGTAAATAAATAAAGATGGAGTCGGGGCAGAGGATGGCTACCAAAGTGGTCCATGGTCTTCATGTTAAGACATATGAGGACAGACTTAAAGATCTTTATCCTGCCTTTACTCTAAAGTATACATATTGAGGAGATATGACAGACCTTTAAAGACTTCTATGGCATAAATGCACAAGAGGAGCGCCTGTTTCACCTTCATCTTATTCCCGTTTGTTGAGAGAGCTTTCTTTCAGTTGAAAGGCGATTGACTCAGGAGTAATATGCAGAAATTTCTTTACGGAAAGAGTGGTATATGCATGGAATAATCTCCTAATGGAGGTAGTAGAGAGGAGGACAGTATCTGAATTTGAGAAAGCATGGACAAATACAGAAAAGCTCTAAAGAAATAATGACTATAGTGGATATGGAAGGGCAGACTGGATAGGCCATATGATCTTTCTGCAGTCATGTTTCTATGATTCTATCTATCCAGCCTCCAATTACATTGCAATTGTCTTACCTGCTATTTTAATAATCTAAGACCTTGATATACCCAGCTTACTTTTATACCTCAAAATTCAATTTGCCTCTCTGCAGCATTTAAAAACTTAGCATCCCAAAACACGAGCAGTTGTATACACTGACGTAACAGCTTGCTTAGCTAGATGAAATACTTGGCAATGCAAGCTGACATTGCAAAAAATGATAATCTGTCTAGCACTGGCAGGCAACAATTCTAGCATGAAGATTAAACACGTGTTTTCTTATCGAGAGATTGTAAAATTTGGAAAAATATTAAGCTATCCAATTGTTGCAAATATCATTTTTCCTCCTTTCTCAAAGTGTATTTACTCTCCTACAAGCAATAATTTAGCAGGAACCTCAAGAAGTTAATTCTACCAACAATTTCAAACATGAGAATAAGGGGGCAGGACCCAAAACACACCCCGACCCCTTCCCTGCTTATTCTCCTGTTCTGTGACTTCAATTATTTTTGTTTACACAAATAGCACCACTCCTCCTCCCTTTCCTCCTACCCATTTTTTTCTGAATCAATTATAGCCTGGTATAACTGTCCCAGTCATTGTTGTGTACCATGTTTCCATCACTGCTACTATATCCAAACTCAGCCTCTTCCATTATAGCTTCTAAATATGGAACTTCATTTCACGTACTACGAGTAATAGTATATGCAGATCTCCAGATGTTGCACTTTTTTCTTCTGCTGTATACTTTTTTTGTTTGTTAATGTTTTACTTACCTGGAAGCTTTTCCTTACCTAATGTCTTTGTTCACATGTCCCCAGCGATGCTATTTTAAAGCCATATTCAGTTGGATAGCCAATCTTTTGCAGAAGATACTATTCCTTTACTTCAATAGATGGATGCCATCTTTGCTCAGCAGCCCTTGGAAAATCATACTATGGTCCAGGAAGCCAAAACGCTTTCAGTTGCGCCATCCACACAGCTAGGCATTCATCTCCAAAATGAAAGCCTCTCAGCCTCGGCCCTGAACCTCGACAAGGAGGATTGAGGAAACTACCACCTACACACCTAACTGCTTCATCATCTTTCCCAAAGCCACAAAACTGCTTTCGATACACTCAGGTCTAGGGAAGGTGGACTCAGGGTGTCAATTCTGCAGGCTTTGGTGCTTTGTGTCTGGTTATCTTTTTGTACAGCGTCATCTTCCCTTCTGCTGGATAGCTTTTAGATGCCTCTAGAAGCATTTTATCAATATACCTTTCGTTATGGATGCTTCTGGGTCTCACCATTTCCTCTCTCAGTTCCTCAACTTGTTTCCTAAGGGATTCAAACTGTGGGCATCTTATACCTCCGAACCAGTTCCATGCTCTGGATCGGACTGTCCATCTGGATAGATGTCTAAAAGATAACAGGGATGACAACTTTGGCATGACTATATTTCCCAGACATATTTCTGCTATTGCAGATTTGGCACCTACTGGAAAAATGTGAGCAAATAAAAAGACCTGCCAAAGTCTCTATCCAGTCCTCAACTGTCCTGTCAGTTTTCACATTTAAAAAAAAGTACACATACACTTACAGATGGACATACTTTTTTTTTTTTTTTTTTAAATACCACCTCTGTTCACATTGTGTGTGTGTAATCCTACTTGTTTGCTCACCCATTACTGGGATCTGCAATAGTTTACCTTCCCTCTTCAGACTACAAAATGTTATTTATCTATCTGGGGTATGTAGTGTAGTATAGTGTATTCCATTTGTAGAATTACCTTAAGAATTAAGGTATTAAAGACCTATGCAACATGTTTTATTTTTGCAGAGAACCTAAATTTGGCCTATAACTCCCTAATTTGTCTACCCTAAAGTAAAACTATCTTGCCCTTTGAAAGGTTTTAGTATATAAAGCAAGAGGTAGGTTGTTTAATCTATGTAACCAGCCAGTCCCAGTTAACTTTGGCTCAATATACCTGTGTAATTTGCAGTTATCTAAGTTTACCAGCCTTTATCTGCCATCAGCAACCACGGTAACCATCACTAACAGACTGTGTACAAGCAACTTAAAATCCGGAAGTATCTTTATCCTATGATTTAAAATGTAATATGTAAGCTCCAGTATTTCCCGATAGATCGAGAGCCCACCACAAACTGCAGCCCTCCTACGACTGAACCAAAGATAGAGCAATCTATCACAACCAGACAACATACCTACCCACCACCACCAACCAACCTCCCAGCCCAGATCTACACCGCAACAAAGCACACAAAATGGCCCTACCCTGCATCATCTCGATTGCCCTCTACCTCCTTGCTACAGGCTTAAGCAATGTCACTTGCCTATACACTAACAACAACCACATACCAACTATCCACAGTTATAGAAAGAGATGGCCAGATACCCCATTCTATCAATCACAGGAAACCTCCCAAATTCACCACCACCACCTCCTGCAGGTATCATTACAGCACAACAAGAAGAAGAAACAAGAAGAGAACCCCCTCCCTCGAATCATGAAATGTGCCCTTGTAAATGCAAGATCTGTACGTAAAAAATGGCCGGTAATCTCAGATATGATATCACTACATAACCTTGACCTACTACTGATCACCGAGACATGGCTTTCCTGTGATGACAACGTGATACTCAACCAGCTCCTGCCTGCTAACTTCTCTATCCATACATGTCATAGAGCAGCCAAAAGAGGAGGCGGCGTCCTCGCCATCACCAGATCTGATCTTCAATTCAACATAAAAGATGCAACCAGCTCACCGCTCCTAGACACAATCTCGATAGAGAACAAGTGTTCCTCCATCAATCTACTCTACAGAGCACCATCATCTGATGCAGATGCACTAACAATAATAGATGCAGCCGCAAACTCCCAGAGCCCACATACAACAAGCTGGGTACTAGGAGACTTCAACCTCCCCTCCCTGCAAGACTCTCACTCAAAGGCGTTCCTCGAAGCCATGAAAGATCTAGGATATAGCCAATTAATCAAGGAACCTACCCATATAAAAGGAGGCATGCTAGATCTAATATTCACAACAGACCCAACCTTCAGAGAAACAACCATCCCTGATATATCAATCACCGCTGTCCCATGGTCAGATCACTCATTAATCCTATTCCAAATTCCTCAGCCAAGCCATGTCCAAAAAGATGAAAGCACAGCAATCGGTCAGTCCAACAATCCGCCGAGAAGATTCCAACCATTCAACAAAGATCTAATCCTGAAATCAGCATTCCCACTAATGAACTCACCAGCACACAACCCTGATGAACTAGTCTCCAACTGGAACGAAATATTCAGTTCAATAGCTGTTCGCCCAGCAAAAAACAAACCTCAAGCGAAACGACACACAGCAGCATGGTACTCTACTGAGTTGAAAGCCTCACTCGCGACACTAAGAAAACTTGAGAGACGCTGGCGCCGCTCACGCTCAGAAGCAGACCAAAAGGCATACAATTTACAACTCACAGCGCACCGTACCGCAGTGACTGAAACCATGAGACGTTACCACGCCGACACTTTAAAGAGATCCCTCAACAAACCTCGTGACCTGTTTGCCCTCGTTAAGCAACTTACAACAGAACCTGCATCAGAACAAACAAATGGAATCCATCCTCAAACATATGCGGATTATCTACAAACGAAACTTTGTCAGATAAACAACAACCCAGCGTCCAGCATCATCCTTCAGCCCTACAATCAAACACCACTCACTACCTTCTCAACTCCATCCAAACGATGCATCGAAGACACCATAGCAGCCATCAATACGTCCACAGCGCAATCTGATCCATGCCCAGCTTTCTGGGTCAAGAAACTCCGGACTGACCTCAGTCCAATCATATCCAGACTTATTCAACAATCGTTCACAACAGGTGATTCTGGGTCAAGGAACTCCGGACTGACCTCAGTCCAATCATATCCAGACTTATTCAACAATCGTTCACAACAGGTGATTTCCCACGCACCCTCAAACAAACTTCAATAAGACCTCTACTAAAAAACAACAAACTCGACCAACAGAAACCAGAATCCTACAGACCCATAGCAAGCATACCATTGCTTGCAAAAATAATGGAAAAGATAGTTCAGAGACAAATACAAGATCACATTGATTCCAATGCACCACTGGATCCATGCCAGCATGGATTTAGAGAATCTCACGGGGTCGAGACCCTTCTCACCACACTCTTCAGCAACATAATATCAGGCATCGACAATACCCACCAAGGCTTTGTCCTTGTCTTCCTTGACATCGCGGCAGCATTTGATTCCGTTAGCCATGAGCGCCTCCTAGAACGCCTCAAAGAAAAAGGAATCTCCGGTAAAGCACTCGAGTGGTGCAGGTCCTACCTCTCGGACAGATGGCAGCAGGTGAGATCCAGAAACACATCATCAGAACCATTCCACCAAAGCCAAGGTGTCCCACAAGGATCCTCCCTCTCCGCCTTACTATTCAATATATACATGCAACCTCTCTGCAACCTGATCCGGTCTTTCAACATTAACTGCATGATATACGCAGATGATGTGCTATTATACACGCCTTTTGCAACAGATAACCCAGACCTCGAACCAATAACATGCTGCATAAACGAAATATCCAATTGGCTACAATCCCAAAACCTCCGGATTCAACACAAGACGACGGAGGTGATGTTCATTACAAGGAACCGTAACTTCACTGCCCCAACAGTACTGAAAGTGAAGGAAGCAGACCTCCAGACCAAATCCGCGATCAGATACCTCGGCATCACACTAGACCAGAACCTAAATATGCAAGCTCATATAAGTAACACTGTAAGGGCAGTATATCATAAAATTAGATCCCTTAAATACCTAAGATCTCTGCTGGAGCCAGATGATTTCAGGACTATCTATCAGGCACTAATTATCCCGCATTTCGATTATGCAAATGCAATACTTCAAGGTCTCCCCCAAACCACCCTAAACCCACTGCAAATGGCAATGAACACCGCAGCAAGAGTACTGCATGGAGCATCCAGGAAAGACCATGTCACACCTATAATGAAACAACTCCACTGGCTCCCGATTCAAGGTAGAATTACATTCAAGACCTTGCTGCTCACCTTCAAAGCCACCAAAGGTCTCTCGTCAACTTCACTAACTGAGCTAATCCAGATGACACCCCACAACAGAGACAGAAGGTCAGTAGCTCAAAACACCTTGATAGTCCCAAGATCTATAACTCAATGCTCCAAGTCAACATCCAGCAGGACTTTCAATCTTTATGCACCAGTGATCTGGAATAACCTCCCTCACAACATTAGATCAATCCCAGACATATTCCAATTCAGGAAGGCCGTGAAACACTACCTCTTCCTCATACATTACCCTGAACCTAATAGAAACTCAGCACCATTTGCCGAATCCACCCAAATCACCACTGTCTAAAACCATACAAACACATGATCAGCCTACAAATTGTATATATTGTATATTTTGTGGTTGTACATAGTTACCCTGTTAGCCAAGTTGATTATCCTGTTCATATGTAAACACAAAGTACTATTGGAAATGTGTATGTTCACTGTTTATTGTAAACCGCGCTGATGCTGAATAGCGCGGTATAAAAGAGACTTTAAATAAATAAATAAATAAATTGTGCTCTTTTGTGCCCATGCCTTCATATTTTCGACGTCTAATCCTATAGATTCTACTCTCTCTCCTCCAACTCTTCTCTGACTGTCACTCTCCACTCCGTTTTCCTTCCAAGTGTCTCTTCCCACCTCTCCCTCCCTTGCCTTGCATTCTCATACCCTGCTCTGTTTTCTCCTAAAGCTCACTGGCCCTTCACATTTCTCTCCTCCATTCTCTATCACCCTCTTCTTGCTACCAATCTTTGCCAGTATGCAGGAAGGACTACTGCTAACTGCTCTCTTCATTCTCTTGATCTTCAGCCTGCAGGGTCCTCCTAGACAGGCAAAAGCAGTCTTTGCCATGATCACGGTTTGGGGAAGCTCTGTACGTTTCTTTGCATATATTTACACATGCACAAACATGCATACAGAAATGTTTGACCCTCTACAATAAGCACGATCGCTTATGTGAAATATGCATAAAACCCACCTCCACACACAGAAACCCACAAAATCCAGTACACAAAGCAACTGTCAATGACTGATCATACCAAACTTAAGGCCACTCCCACAGAGAGAAACTAAGAAAAAGGCCTTCGTAAATTAGGCCCTTAAAGCATGCAATCTGGTTAAGTGGCTTTTCTATTAGTTTTTTTGTCCACAGTAACAAAATCACTTGAATACTCAAATTAAACAGAAAAGAGGATCTGGAAAACAAATTATTAAAATGTCCACAAAACTGCTTTCAAGGTAAAATTTGTAAGTGGGCTGTTTCATTTAATACATACTGTTCAATAGATGTAAGGGTTCTACTCACCTGAGTGAGATCAGGAATATCTCCTTTGTCAATTCCAACTTGCTGCCAGGAAAAATAAAATAAGGTTAAATTTTACTCTTGGAATTTTCAAGTACTCAGTTTTCCACTATGTATTAACTGCAGTTGATGCATATTACACTGCTAAATGGCAGAAAGGAGGCATACAAATCACCAGCTGCTCAGGCACCGAGGAAGTGTTTCAGGAACACACCACCCAAGTGTAATCTACCCAAGAGGAGGCTGCATGTGGCTAATTTGCTGGATATCCCAGGTTTCAGTGAAGCTCATTTTCAGACCTTGTGAAATTGAAAGTTCTATGCCTGTTCTGGCCCTGTCGAATTTCTTGCCTGAAAAAATACATAAGATCTCTGAGCTGTTCTTCAGACAGAAATTGAAAGTTCCTCGTTTTAAACAGGCATTTCCTTTGTTGTGTGCTTAAATTTATCATGTTTTGTATTTTTACTTTTAGCTGGCGTTTATCTGAATGTTTTTTTGATTTAAAGATTTGTGTTTTATTTTTAACTCTTTGGGTTTTATTATTTTTAATATATGTGTTTATTGTACTCTGCCACGTAAATCTACATGCATATATTGCCATTTGGAGAAATTGCTCCAAGAGGGCACCTTACTTCTTCCATAAGCAGCCCTAGACGCACCAAGCTGAAGATAGGGAAAAGGCAAGGAGGAACTTTACCTTGCCAAGCCATCCTCCCTGCTTTTTCTTCCCAGCCATGGGGCAGCCGGCTAATGTAGTAGCCTGTCCTCCTAGGAAACAAAGCCTAGTCTCCTGAATTCTTGAGTGCCATATTGATGCATACCTACAGCTGCCTAATGTTAGTGATTCTTAATGGCCATTATCCCAGTAAGCATGAGGGAGGGATAGCTGAGGAAAGCATGCTCCCTTTGCTTGGCATCGATCTAGGAGGTGTGGACTAGTGGTTAGGACATGATACCTCAGGCCAGAGGGCCAAGGGTTCAATTCCCACCTGGGGACAGCAATCTCAGGCAAGAGGGACTGGGGTTTCTAGTCCTATAGGCACTCCTTGTGGACTTGGGCAAGCCACTTAACCCTCAGTTGCCTCAGGTACACAGATTGTGAGCCCTTAGGGACAAGGGAATGTATCCAGTACCTGTTTGTAGTGATTATATAATGTAAACTGCTGTGATGGGAGTAGTCAGTGTTTCCTCTAGGATAAAGCATAGTTACTCACCTGTAACAGGTGATCTCCAGGAACAGCAGAAATTTAGTCTTCACATATGGGTATCGTCGGTACCGACGGAGCCTGCGTGGGAACGCTCCCCAGCGTCCAATATGAAAGCTTTTGGGAGCATCCCACAGCGCCTGCGTGCTGCCTTCCTGCCTTTCCCAACTGCCCCTCTCCAGTTGAGTTTATAGCTGAGACAAAGAGAGAGAGGGAAAGAGAAAGAGATACAACTCCTAGGGGAGGTGGGCAGATTGTGAAGATTAAAGGCCTGCTGTTCCCGGAGATCACCTATTACAGGTGAGTAACTATCTCCAGGGACAAGCAGGAATGTAGTCGTCACATATGGGACCAAACCAAAACCGTGGATCTTGTTGGAAGAACTCGTTTATTGATTATAAACCAGCCAGGCCCGACACAGGCCGTGTTTCGCAACACCTTCTTCAGGGGCTCATTGGCTAAACATACAAATGTTAAAAACTATAAAAATAAATATAACCCATCCATTCACAATATGAATAATATAAAAAAGAAGAATTAAGAACAAACAATATGACACAAACTACGTAAAAATTATAAAAAGGATAAAAACAGATTATGAAATACTTAATACATAAAAACCATAAAACTGAACTATGGGTGGAGCACTATGACTAAGAACATACATACCACTGGATACACCATTAAACCACTATAAATATTCATAAATGCATACACATATATAACATTCCATAAATAATCACAGGTACACTAAAAAAAAATTTTTTAAACTGCCTCTGTTTCGATTGATTTTTACGTTTTTTGGTGCGCTGAATCCAAATCTGGTAACCAATTTGCTCCATCACGTACAGATTTTTTGCTACATTGGGTTAGCAGTTTGAGGTGAACGTTTCAGATTGAGTACGATCGAGATAAAAGTTTCTTGGATGAATTCTTTATACTAATTGTTTAGTAGTTATTCAAATAAGAATAAAGAAAATTGTAACAAGGCAGCACATAAGAATAGAGTAATGTCAACAAAACACACTGTGATGGTAGCAAAATTGTCTGCACCTAAAACAGCCACATACATGTGCACAAATATTGAGCATATAAGAGCGAGGTTAGACACAAAGCAAAGCAAAGAAATGTGCAAAAAATGTTGTACAAGTATGTATGTAAGAATAGAAAACGCAAACCGCACCATTGCAATACATGAAGACAAACACCCGATGGTGTGAAAATAAAATTCTAATAAATGAGATCCGACACTGTGGTAATAACTAGCAAATTTTATTTCAAAGTTTAGTAAAAACACGATATTTGTCAACACAGTTTAGATTTTAAAGTCATTCTTGGGTCAATCAATCTCCTGGTGGGCCCGTTTCTTCTTCCCCGAATGCTTCTCTTGGTGCGCTGCTTGGCGTATTTTTCATCTGGGGTTTCCCGCAGCAGCAACCAGCAGAAATCAGCCATCATAGTGGTGTTCCATCTTCCTTGGTACCTTCTCTCTGCGTCCTTGATGTCCTGGTGAAACCTTTCACCTTGTTCTTCACTGTACGCCCCCAAGTTTTCGGGAAAGTAGTTCACATGGGAGTGCAAGAAATGGACTTTCAGGCTCATGTTACAGCCTTGTTCTTTGAAGGCATTGAGCATCCTGGCAACAATATCCTTATAGTTCTCATCCCGCCTGTTCCCCAAGAATTTGAGAACATCCTTGAAGGAATCCCAGGCTTCTTTTTCCTTCTCAGACATCGTTTCAGCGAATGCTCCATCTGAAATGAGTTTCCTTATATCAGGGCCAACAAACACTCCTTCCTTTAGCTTTGCTTCAGAAAGTCGGGGGAACTTTGAGCAAAGGTACCGAAAGCACTCACCATCTTTTGGAAGGGACTTGATGAATTGCTTAATGAGACCCAACTTAATGTGGAGAGGTGGTAATAGAATTTTATCACAAGGTACCAAGCTCTCATGAAGAACATTTTTCTCACCGGGTCTCAAATACTCCCGAATTGGCCAGTCTTTTTTCCCCCAGTGTAGGTAGCGGGCCCGGCTATACCACAAGCAAAGGAAGCAGGGATATTTGGTGAAACCGGATTGCTGCCCTAATAGCATGGATAGAATTTTAAAGTCTCCACAAATCATCAACTTATGCTCATCATAACGAATCTTCTGAAGAATCAGGGCCAAATTCTCGTATTTTTCTTGGAGAATAACAGAGTGAGCAATAGGAACTGAAGCGAATGTGTTGCCATTATGAAGAACACCTTTTATGCTGTCTTTTGATGAATCAATGAACAGCCGCCATTCAGCAGGATCATACTTGAGTTTAAACTTTTCCATCACTCCGTATATATCGTTGCAAAATACCAAATCTTCCTCTTTGCTGAAATACTTCAAAAATTGTGTCTCGTGGTTGCGGTACCAATAAAAAGTTGTTCCTGGTGACAATAGATTTTTCTGTTTAAGCCGAGAACCTAGCAGTTGGGCAGCATCTTTTGGGAGTCCTAAATCCCGGACTAAATCATTCAATTCAGCTTGAGAGAAAAGTTCAGGTTTCGGATCTGGTTCAGTTTCAAACTCGGAAGTACTGGACTCATCGGGAAAAGCCATCTGATGAGTCATCATGATCAGAACCGTCCACACAAATATGATCCAAAGATTTTGGTGGTTCAGGCACAGGTACTTCGTTGCTATGAGGCATAGGCCTAATTGCTGAGGGAAGGTTGGGGTAACTTATTACTTTCTTATTTTTTAAGTTGTATCTCTTCACAATGCAAGAGCAAAAATAGCAGTCACTGCTGTGGTCTTTGTTCACGCCACATCATAGGTATTCCGAAACAAAATGCTTGTTTTTTACCTTTCATCCATAAGCGTAGATCTTCCTCACATGTCTTGCACACTTTGTGAGGAGCCCACGGTTTGTCTTGATCGCCTAACTTCAAACCGAAATAGGCGAAATATACTTTAATAAATGCAGAAATGTTCCTCTGCCGCTTTTTCACGGTATATTCCCCACAAATAAAACAAAAACTGTCCGGAGAGTTGACGCAGCCTCTGGCTCTGTGAGCCATCACAAATACACAGCACTGCAAACTACAACTGTAGTGAACCACTTCGGAATAAAGCTGGATTACGACTGAGCAAACAAAAGGTAATAATGAACTTGCAAGAAACTGAAATTTGACAGGAACGTTCATGTCGCAACCACCGTGTTTGAGCGAGCGAGCGAACGAGGCGAGGCGAACAGGAAAGAACATGCGCCAGCGTGAGTACTGGATTTAGCCACCCGCCTCCCAATTGTCCTGTTAATGTATAAAATGAATACAAAACACTCTAAAATATCATGAGGGAGTGTTTCTAGTTAGTTAACCATTACAACCTCTATTTTGGGCCAAGAAAATAAACTGCAGTCGGCTAAAAAGAAATTATGTGAACATTCCTTATATGGGTAAGAAATCTAATTTTGCAAGAAAACGTGACGTGATGGAACATTTTGGCTATTTTTCCTGGATTCAGCACCCCAAAATCTATAGGAATCAGTTGCAAAACTGGAGGCAGTTTTTTGGTAGTGTACCTGTGTAATCAATGACATGTTTAAAAATATAAATAAATAAATATGTTAATGGCTAATAACATATCATAAAAATGTTAAAATATTAAGCTAATAACTCAAGGAAAGAAACTGCCGGAGTGTGACAACAACCAAAAGGCTTTTCGGAGAAAACATAAACCCCAAAGGGGAGAGGGACGAAGGAAGAATGATTGTACAATCGTAGAAGGTGTACTTAAAAATTGTAGACGAATAAATAATAAACGTGTGTAAAATTATATGTAAAACAATAAAACCATAAAAGATAAATAAATAAAAGAACAAAAGGAACCATTAATACATGCCTGTTCTGGGAACCTATCTGTGATGTCTTGATGGATGTCCAGATAATCTAACCCAGGATTTACAAAAAACATATGTATTGCATATCACATTGTGAGATCAATAAACAATCAAAAAGGAGTCATGAAACAAGAATATTATGTATGCTAAAAATAATAAATTTGCCTAACCTAAAATCACGTAAAAAATAACTATAACTGGTAACTAAAACGGCTGTTAAGTATATGACCTATCAATTGTGCCTAGAAATTGACATCAGGGCCTATCCACCTAATAAAATAGTTACTCAAATCGATGCAAAGCAATCCTTTGTGTGGGGCACACCTTTCTCAAGGTGCATGTGATCCACATTCTCAAACGGAGGATTACAAAAACTATGTTCACATCAGCCAGGTCTGGAACTTTTGCTACCAACAGGTCCCTTTTCACATTAGTGAGTGTATGACCAACAAGGCAATGTTGAGCACTTTCATTCTATAAAGTTTTGTCTTTGGAGGTCATGATATAACATTATGTACCTAGTCGGTATACTTTTTCATGATAGTGAAAGTTCCAGACCTGGCTGATGTGAACAGTTATTTTTAGCATATATAATATTCTTGTTTCATGACTCCTTTTAGGTTGTTTATTGATCTCACAATGTGATATGCAATACATATAATGTTTTTTGTAAATCCTGGGTTAGATTATCTGGACATCCATCAAGACATCACAGATAGGTTCCCAGAACAGGCATGTATTAATAATGGTTCCTTTTGTCCTTTTATTTATTTATCTTTTATGGTTTTATTGTTTTACATACAATTTTACACACATGTTTATTGTTATTTATTCGTTTACAATTTTTAAGTACACCTTCTACGATTGTACAATCATTCTTCCTTCGTCCCTCTCCCCTTTGGGGTTTATGTTTTCTCCGAAAAGCCTTTTGGTTGTTGTCACACTCCGGCAGTTTCTTTCCTTGAGTTATTAGCTTAATATTTTAACATTTTTATGATATGTTATTAGCCATTAACATATTTATTTATTTATATTTTTAAACATGTCATTGATTATTTATGGAATGTTATATATGTGCATGCATTTATGAATATTTATAGTGGTTTATGGTGTATCCAGTGGTATGTATGTTCTTAGTCATAGTACTCCACCCATAGTTCAGTTTTATGGTTTTTATGTATTTCTTAAGTATTTCATAATCTGTTTTTATCCTTTTTATAATTTTTACGTAGTTTATGTGTCATATTGTTTATTCTTAATTCTTCTTTTTTATATTATTCATATTGTGAATGGATGGGTTATATTTATTTTTATCGTTTTTAACATTTGTATGTTTAGCCAATGAGCCCCTGAAGGTGTTGTGAAACACGGCCTGTGTCGGGCCTGGCTGGTTTATAATCAATAAACGAGTTCTTCCAACAAGATCCACGGTTTTGGTTTGGTTCTTTGTCCTGGCACGTGGATAACTGCTACTTCGTTGGTCTTCACATATGGGGACTCCCTAGCTACAGATGCCAGGGAGAAGCCCCAGAAATTTTGTGCCCTTTTGAAAGGGCTCCACTTCCCCCCATCGATCTCTGGCATCCTACCAGGGATGGTGGGTAGGAGTTGATTAAGTATGGAACAGGTGTTGAACAGCCTGACCAAACAAGGCATCCCGGCGGGAGTCCTTGTCCAAGCAGTAATGGGCTGTGAAGGTATGAACCGAGGCCCAGGTAGCTGCTCGACACATGTCGTCAATAGACACAGAGTGAAGATGAGCCATAGAGGCTGCCATGGCTGACATTGTGCGCTGTGACATGGCCTTCAAGAGGAAGGTTCTTAATCCGATAGGCAAAAGATATACACTGTACAATCCAATTGGACAGAGTTCCTTTGGAGACTGGAAGTCCTAAATGACTAGGATCAAAAGCAACGAAGAGTTGAGAGGACTTTCTATGTTGCTCCGTTCTTTGCAAGTAAAAGGCCAAAACTCTTTTACAGTCCAAAGTATGAAGATTCCTTTCTGCATTAGAGGCATGAGGCCTTGGGAAAAAAAACAGGAAGGTAAACTGCTTGGTTTCAATGAAAAGGTGAAACCACCTTTGGCATAAAGTGAGGATGAGTCCTAAGGACTATCTTATCGTGATGGAACCTTGTATAAGGTGGATCAGCCAACAATGCTTGCAACTCACTAATGCGACATGCTGATGTGATTGCAATAAGAAAAATAACCTTCCAGGAAAGGAATTTTAATGAGGTAGTAGCTAATGGTTCAAAAGGCGGCTTCATGAGCCAGCCAAGAACCAGATTTAAATCCCATGCCACCAGTGGTGGCTTAAGGGGAGGCTTAGTTAGAAGGCCTCTCATAAATCTCGCTATGATAGGATGAGAGGAAATAGGTTGTCTATTTAAAGGTTTGAGGGAAACTGCAATAGCATTCAAATGAACTCACTGAATTGGTCTTAAGCCCTGCATTAGACAAATGAAGGAGATATTCCAGTAATGATTCCAGAGGTATTGCAAGAGGGTTAAGACCCTTCTGCGAACACCATATGGTAAAGCTTTTCCACTTGAAAGCATAAAAGCGTCTTGTGGATGGTTTTCTGGAAGCATAAAGGATATCCTTTACTTGCTGAGAAAGGTTGAGACCATGAAGTTCTAGGCCTTCAGCAACCAGGCCCTGAGATGTAGAGACTGGGGATTGGGATGCCACAGCATCCCGTCCTCCTGGGATAGGAGATTTGGAGCAGATCCTAACTCCAGAGATGGAGCTTGAGAGAGATGTAAGAGCAGAGGGTACCACACTTGTCATGGCCAATGTGGGGCTATGAGAATCATACGGCCTCTGTCTCTCTGAAGCTTGAAGAGGGTTCTGGGAATTAGGGGAATGGGTGGGAAGGCATCACCCAATGTTTTTTAGTTATGATAGATATTCTCTAATAGTGTATGCTGGGATGCATAATAATTGTATGATTCATTTAGTTTCACTGACTTAACATGCCCAGTCTCCTCTAAAAACAGCGCAAATCTGGAAGGCTGTCCTTAATATCACCCATTGTTTTTCAGTTATGACAGCTTATGTTTTACATATATGAGTACAATGGTTGCTGTGTATTCCATAGTGGTTTTTGATCTTCATTCTTTCCTAGCCCCCTGACGAAGGCTGTGCCGAAACGCGTAGTTTTTTTTTTACACAATAAGGTTTTGAGACCACCATATACTTCTTGCTGCTTGTGTGGTTGTTCTAGTGTCTGCGAGAGGGGCTCCTCTTGTGTGTTCTTAATGGGTGAGAAGGCATACAGGAAGTCCCGACCCCAATGGAGGAAGGCATTCCTGGCCTGACAGCTCTGAGCTGGAACAGAACCGGGGAAGTTTGGCATTCAGCAGACTTGCAAAGAGGTCTATGTCCGGGGTTCCCCAAAATTGGCAAATTTTGGCCACCTGGTCTGCATGGAGAGACCATTCGTGTGGAAGCAGAACTCGACCGAGTCTGTCTGCCCAAGAGTTTTGAATGCCTGGAAGATACACTGCAAGGAGATGAATCTGATGCTCTCTGGTGAGGGCCCAAAGTCGCAAAGCTTTGTTGCTGAGCGACAGAGAGCCTGTTACGCCCTGCTTGTTCACACAGAACATGGCTACCCGGTTGTCCGTTTGAATTAGGACAGTTTTGTAGCTGAGCTGGGTGTGAAACACTCGAAGAACAAGGAAGATTGCTCTGAGCTCTAGGAGATTGATGTATAGATCGGTCTCCTGTGGAGTCCAGAAACCCTGAGTAGAGAGGCCTTGCAAATGGGCTCCCCAACCACTGTTCCCTCTAAGCTGTGCGCGTGCGCGCGCACACACACCTCACCGAGCAAGCGCACATACTTTACAACAGAGCGCACAAAAATTACGGCTCTGATTCTGATAGAAAACAGACGTCTTAAAATTTAAAAGTTATGATTGTAATTACTAGAAATTTCCCGATTCATTTAGTAATCGTCTATTTTCATTTAATTTGATTAAAATCAATGTGGTGTACATACTGTATTCTGACATGTAGTCAAATTTTAAAGTATATAACTCCGAGTGTTATGTGGCGCACAAAAATTTAACCTTCCTTCAAAAGCTGCACACAACTGATATTTTATGCGCACACAGCCTACAGAAAATTAGAGGAAACATTGTCCCCAACCCACCTGTGAGGCATCTGTTAGAGTTACTTGGGGTGGGGGTTGATGAAAAGGGGACCCCACCAACAGATTGTGGGGTGACTGCCACCATTGGAAAGACAAAATAAGACGATCCGGGGTTGCTATTTTGTCTGACAGGCAACCTGACGCCTGAGTCCACTGAGTGGATAGAGTCCACAGGGATGCCCTCATATGAAGGCAGGCATAAGAGACCACATGAACGGTGGATGCCATGTGGCCTAGCAATTGTAACATTTCCCGAGCAGTGAGGTGAGACTTTAGCATTGCTTGGGAAGCTAACTGCACAATGCGAAGGCAGCGGAACTGTGGAAGAAAAGCCCTTGTCTGTCAGGTATCCAGCAAGGCTCCTATAAACTCTAGAGATTGAGTGGGAGCTAGGTTGGATTTTGGGAAGTTTATGACAAGTCCCAAATATTGAAGGATACACATTGTGCGAGACAGAGAAAACCTGGCCTCTGGCTCTGATGGGGCTCAAATGAGCCAATCGTCCAAGTAAGGAAAGATGAATATTTTTAGGGTGCGGAGAAATGCTGACACCACAGCCATGCATTTTGTGAACACCCTTGGGGCCGAGGCCAGGCCAAAAGGAAGAACTCTGTATTGGTAGTGCTTCCCCTAAAATAGAAAGCGAAGAAACCTTTGGTTTGTTGGATGGATGAGAACATGAGTGTACGCATCTTTGAGATCTAGAGAACAAAGCCAGTCCTGACTCTGAAGGTATGGCAGTAGAGTTCCCAGAGAAATCATTTTGAATTTCTCTTTGAACAGGAATTTGTTCAATTCTCTGAGGTCCAAAATGGGTATGTATCCTCCTGTTTTCTTTGGAATAAGGAAATAGGGGGGGGGGGGGAGTAGAACCCTGTACCCTGTTGGAGAATGCTTCTTGCACAGGGGGCAACAGAAGAGATACCCAAAGTGACCTCTTGAACTAACTGGGCATTGAGAGAGGTCTGAGAATTGAACTGTCTTACCATTGTATGAGGGGGCATGCTGAGGAAATGAAGCTTGTATCCCTCTCTTACAATGGACAGTGTCCAATTTTCTGCTGTTATCTGCCCCCATCTGGGGGCAAAATGACATAACCTTCCTGGAATGGTGGAAGGCACTGGGCCGTTCAGGGGCAGGAAGGCAAAGTTCTCTAGATAGGAGTCAAAGCCCCTGTGGAGGCTGAGTCTGCTGAGCCGGTTGAGGCTTAGCAGCTTTTGTTTTTCTTTGCCTAGGTTGTTCCTGCTGTCCCTTTTGGGCAGACTGACCTAAACGATGCCCCTGCTGGGTATAGTAGGGGTAAAACCTCTTCTTACTGAAGAATGGTTTCTAGTAGGATTTTTTCCTTGCAGGATCAGCTGTAGATTTAGACAATCTATCCAATGTGATATTGTTAGCATCTCTCTCATTAGCTTTTTCCTGCCAATTCTTGCCAAAGAGATTCCTGTGCAAGGAATATTCCCCAGTTTATCCTGTACCCAAAGTTCCAAGTCAGATGCCTGAAGCCAGGCAATCCTACGTGCACCTATGGCAATAGCAGAGGTTCTGCTTATGCACTCAAAGCAGTCAAAGGCTGCACAACTTACAAACTTGGAAACATCCTGAGTATGTCTGACAAGGGCATGGTAATCCTGCCTCTTATCATCAGGAAGGAGATGGCTCATAAGCTCTAAATCTCCCGTGACTTCCTTAAGGAACATTCTCATATACAAGATATAGGAACTGATCCTAGTAGAAAGCATGGAAGCCTGGAAGGTTCGACGTCCAAAGGCGTCAAGAGTCCTACACTCACGTCCTGGAGGATTAGATGCATGTCTTTTTGCACTCTTGATTTGAAACCCATGACAAGGAGGAACTCGATACATGGTGTCGAGCCTTCGAGAGTGAGGAGAAGTGGTTAGAGGTGTTTCCCACATACTTAACATGAGATCATGCAAGATCTGATGAATAGGTAAGGTAGCTGCCTCCTTGGGAGCTTTAGGGTATTGCAGGATTTCTAATTCCTTTGCCCGAGGCTCTTTTTCAGGAGCCACTGTGATGGAAAGACCTCGAGCCACATCTCGGATAAAATCCTGAAAGGACATATCCTCTGGAGGAGACATCCTATGTTGAGGAGAAGAATCATCCTCAGAAAGAAGTACTCTGGTATCGGCAGAGCTTTCAGAGTCTTCAGACTCATCCGAGGATTCAAAGTATCTTCAATCTGGGTGATCATGCAAGGCACGATACCAGTACTGATCGAAGTCGGCATCGGAGGGGTATGGTACTGACTTGTCGATACTGGATGGATAAGCATGACTCGGTCCCGGTAGAATACCTGCCGATGTCGATGCAGTCGGTACCGGTACCGATTCCGGTGCCGGTTGAATTGTCTGAAGCGGTTTCAAGGGCATTGAGGCTGTGAGAAGAGCTGCCAGACTGCGTTCAATAGCCAAGAATCTCTGGTCTATCGACGCTGCCGATGCTTGGGCATTGGTACCGGATGAAGCAGCCGGTACCCCAGAGCATGGCACCAGTAGTTCTGCCGAGGTTTGATGCCTCGAGAACATCCTGGAGCCCCGTTAGTGCTTTGGAAGCCGAAGCCTCCGCCGGGGCAATTTTGCCGGTGAAAGTCCCTCAAGGGCAACGCCAGAGGCATCTCGATGCTTAGAAGGAGATCTACCCTTTGAGGACCAGCCAGACTTATGTTTATTTTTATTTACCTGAGATCCATGGGTGGAAGATGAAGCCCTGGAAGACGTCGATGCCACAGATGCTGCATCGGAGGGAAAAAGGGTGCTAAGTTTAGCAGCTTGGTTTTGCCGGCCCCTCTTCGACATCGTCCCACAGGCAACACACTCCGAAATAGAGTGGTCAGGACCTAAACATTTGAGGCACCACTCATGGGTGTCGGTGACCGAGATGGTACCGCCACACTTGGAGCACTTTTTACAGCCCGAAGCGGGTTTTTCCATTTTAAAGGAAAAGTTGGGCCTAGTGCCCAAAATGGCACATGGCACCTGAGGAGAAAATGCCTGGAAAAGACTCCAGAAGAAAAAGGGGTTTTTTTTTGTTTTTTGTTTTTTAAGAAAAAAGAAAGAGGAACCGGCGGTACTGGTGTAGCGTCGAGGGAAGGCAGACACGACCACAAAAAAGAAGAAAAGGGAATATTTTCTGCTGAGACAGGATGCGCGACCTGTTGGCTCTGCAGAAAATGAAGAACTGGAGAGGGAGAGTTGGGAAAGGTGGGAAGGCAGCATGCAGGTGCTGTGGGATGCTCCCAAAAGCTTTCCTATTGGATGCTGGGGAGCGTTCCCGCGCAGGTTCCGTCGGTACCGACGATACTCATATGTGAAGACTACATTCCTGCTTGTTCCTGGAGATAAGGCTAAGGCTCTTTTACAATCTAGAGTGTGTAAATTCCTTTCTGCATTTGAGGCGCGAGGCCTAGGAAAGAATACAGGTTTAATTGAAATTAATTGGTTTAAATGAAAAGGTGAAACCACCTTTGGCATAAAGTGAGGATGAGTCCTAAGAACTACTTTATCATGATGGAACCTTGTATAAGGAGGATCAGCCACTAAAGCCTGTAGCTCACTGATGCGTCTTGCAAAAGTGAAGGCAATCAGGAAGATTACTTTCCAAGAAAGAAATTTCAGGGATGTAGTGGCTAAGGGTTCGAAGGGCGGTTTCATGAGCTGCCCAAGGACGAGATTTAATTCCCATGCCACGGGTGGTGGCTTAATGGGTGGTTTTGTTAAGAGTAAACCTCTCATAAATCTTGCTACAGGTGGTTGAGAGGAAACCGGTTGTCCATCTAAAGGCTTGTGGAAAGCTGCAATGGCACTAAGATGGACTCTTACTGAATTGGTCTTAAGACCAGAGGATGACAAGTGGAGCAGATATTCCAGCAATGCCTCCACTAGTACTGAAAAAGGATTGAGTTCTTTTTGAACACCAAATAGAGAACCTTTTCCACTTAAAGGCATAGGCTCGCCTTGTGGAAGGTTTTCTTGAAGCCAGAAGGATATGCTTTATCTGTTGAGAAAGGTTGATATCCTGGAATTCTAGGATCTCAGGAGCCATGCCCTGAGGCGTAGAGACTGAGGATTCAGGTGCAAAAGCGTCCCATTTTCCTGGGAAAGAAGATCTGGAGCACATCCTAACTCCAGGGGTCTGGCTCGAGAGAGACGTAGAAGCAGAGGATACCACAGTTGCCATGGCCAGCGTGGGGCTATGATGATCATATGGCCCCTGTCTCTCTGAAGCTTGAAGAGCGTTTTGGGAATGGGTTGGAAGCCATAGAGGAAGTCCTGACCCCAGTGGAGGTGGAAGGCATCCCTTGCCTGACAGTTCTGAGCCGGCATTCTGGAACAGACCCGGGGAAGTTTGGCATTCTGAGGACTTGCAAAGAGATCTATATCTGGAGTTCCCCAGATCTGAAAAATTCAAGCAATCTGCTCTGGATGAAGAGAACACTCATGTATCAGCAGTACTCGACTGAGTTTGTCTGCCAAGAGATTTTGTGTGCCTGGAAGATACACCGCTAGTAGGTGGATTTGAAGATCTCTGGCGAAGGCCCATAGACATAGGGCTTCATTGAACAAGGTTTGAGACCCTGTCCCACCCTGTTTGTTCACATAGAACATGGCTACTTGACTGTTGGTTTGTACCAGGACTGTCTTGTAGCTGAGGTGGGTTAAGAACACCTGAAGAGCATAAAAGAAGGCTCTGAGTTCTAGGAGGTTTATGTGAAGACAAGCCTCTTGCTGGGTCCATAGACCCTGAGTGGAGAGATGGTCCAAGTGAGACCCCCAGCCTGACTTGGATGCATCTGTCGTCAAGGTGGCTGATGTAGTGGCTGCTGGAAGGTAGAGCCTATAAGGTTTTCCAGTGATTGCCACCACTGTAGGGACGAAATGAGATGTGTTGAGTTTCTGATTTTGTCCAATAGGCATCCCGAGGCCTGTGTCCACTGAGAGGATAGGGTCCACTGGGCTGCCCGCATATGAAGACGAGCATAGGGAAACACATGGACTGTGGATGCCATATGCCGGTAGCAGCTGAAGCATTTCTCGAGCAGTTAGCAAAGTTTTCATAGCTTCTTGAGAAGCCAGCTGGATTATTTGAAGACAACGTGGCTGTGGCAGGAAAGCCCTTGTCTGCCTTGTGTCGAGAAGTGCCCCTATGAACTCTAGGGACTGAGATGGAATGAGCTGAGATTTTGGGAGGTTTATAACCAATTCCAAATACTGCAGGATTTGCATCATGCGGGAGAGCACAAGACTGACTTCTGGACCTTTGATGCTCAGATGAGCCAGTCGTCTAAGGGAAGACTAATATCCCCAGAGTTCTCAGGAATGCTGCTTCTACTGCCATGCATTTTGTGAAGACTCTTGGGGCAGAAGCCAGTCCAAAGGGTAGAACCCTGTACTGGTAATGTCTTCCTTGAAAGTGGAATTGAAGAAACCTTCTGTGATCTGTATGGATGAGAATATGCATATATGCATCCTTTAGATCTAGAGAACATAGCCAATCCTGACTCTGAATGTAGGGAAGAAGTGCTCCGAGGGAGATCGTGAATTTTCCTCGGAACAGATACTTGTTCAACTCTGAGGTCCAGTATGGGCCTGTATCCACCTGTTTTCTTTGGGATGATGAAGTAGGGGGAGTAGAAACCCATGCCCTGTTGGGATATGGGTACCTCTTCTATTGCCGCTTGAGCAAGTAGTGAGGTGACCTCCTGACGAGAGTGGTGGTAGGGCCCTGAGAATTCAACTGTCTTGTGCTGGTGGGATGGGGCATACTGTGAAAATGGAGTTTGTACCCCTCTCGTACAATGGAAAGAGTCCAGTTTTATGATGCTATCTGTTGCCATCTTCTGGCAAAATGACAGTCTGCCGGGGATGGTGAGAGGTTCTGGACCTTTCAGGGACAGGATGACTAAGTTCTCTAGGAAGGAGTCAAAGACCCTGAGGAGGCTGAGTCTGTTGAGCTGGTTGAGCTCTTGGGACTTGAGCCTTCCTTTGCTCTCTGGGCTGTTGCCCCTCCTGGGGAGCATGAGCTGGACAGTGGACAGCTTGGGTGTAAGATGGGTAGAATTTCTTTTTCTTGTTGAAAAAGGGTTTGTCTTTTTTCTTTGCTGGGTTGGCTGTAACTCTTGCTAATCTGTTCAAGGTTGTATTTTCAGATTCAATCTGATTAGCCTCGTCTTGCCAGTTCTTGCCAAATAGATTTTCTGCTGTGCAAGGAATGTTTCCCAGTTTATCTTGCACCCATTGTTCTAAATCATATGCCTGAAGCCAGGCAATGAGACATGCACCGATGGAAATAGCAGAGGTTCTGCTAATGCACTCAAAGCAGTCAAAGGTTGCACAATTCATCAACTTAGAAACATTCTGGGCATGTTTGACCAGGGTGAGGAAGTCTGTCCTTTTATCATCAGGGAGAAGCAGAGCCATAAGCTCTAGATCCCTTGTAACCTCTTTGACAAACATTCCCATGTAGAGAATGTAAGAGCTGATCCTGGATGATAACTGAGGATTGAAAGCATCGACACCCAAAGGTATCAAGTGTCCTCACTTCCCGGCCTGGAGGATTGGAAGAATGTGTTATAACACTCTTGATCCTACGCACTGCCGATTCCACTACCATTGAATGGTGTGGTAATTGTGTCTTCTGAAAACCAGGGCATTGTGGAACTCGGTATATGGTATCGAGTCTCCGAGAGTGTGGACACACCGTTAAAGGAGCTTCCCACATCCTTAGCATGAGGTCATGCAAGATTCAGTGAATGGGAAAGGTAGCTGCTTCTTTAGGAGATGCTGGATATTCTAATTCTTCTGCTCTGGGTTCCTTTTCAGGAGTCACCGTGATTGAAAGTCCTTGGGCTACATCACGTATGAAATCCTGAAAAGACATGTCCTCTGGAGGAGACATCCTGCGTTGAGAAGGAGATGGATCCTCCGGTAGAATGATCCCAGTACCGGTAGAGTCAGAGTCATCGAATCGGAGGACTCGAAATATCTGTGTGCTGGGTGTTTTTGCATTGCTTGGCACCAGTATCGATCAAAGTCGGCATTGGACTGTTTCGATACCAGGCCCTCGATGCCAGATAATGACTCAAGAGCTGGCATGGGGGGGGGGGGGGGGAAGCACATAGGTTAAAGCAGGAGCGGTCGGTACCGGTATCAGTACCGATGACTGCAGAACAGTCTGAAGCGGTCTTAGCAGTACCGAAGCTGCTAAGTGAGCTGCTAGACTGCGTTTGATGGCTAGGATTTGTTGATCCATAGCCCCTACCGATGCCTGGATGTCGGTACCGGAGGAAGCGGCCACGACACCAGAACATGGCACCAGGAGTTCTCCCGAGGTGGAAGCCTCTGGAACATCCTGGAGCCCTGTTAGTGCTTTGGAGGCTGAGGCTTCCTGCCGGGGCTGTTTTGCTGGTATGTTTTCCTCGAGGGCAATGCTAGTAGCATCTCGATGCTTCGAAGGAGATCTACCCTTTGAGGACCAGCCGGTCTTAGAAGACCTGAGTTTAGTTACCCGAGATCCATGGGAGGAAGATGAAGCACTGGAAGACGTCGATACAACGGACATTGCATCTGCAGCAAAGAGGGTGCTGAGTTTTGCAGCTCTGTTCTGCAGGCCTCTCTAGGTCATCTTCCTACAGAGACAAGTCATGGGTGTTGGTAGCAGAAATGGTACCGCTACACTTTGAACATTTTTTGAAACCACTAGTTTGTTTCTCCATTTTGGAAGAAAAGAGGGCCTAGTGCCCAAAATGGCGCCTGGCACCTAGAGGGGAAAGACCCTCCAAAAAAGACATTTTTTTTTTTTTTAAAGAAGGAAGAAATGAAGAAAAGACCGGTGGAACTGGTGCAGGCATCGACGGTGAAGGCAGACGCAACCACAAGAAGAAAAGCTTCTGTGGCGACAGGGTTTGCAGTCTGTCGGCTCTGCGGAAAATGAAGAGCTGAAGAGGGAGAGTTAGAAAGGCAGGAAAGCAGCGACGCAGGCGAAGTGGGATGCTCCCAAAAGCTTTCCTACTGGACGCTGGGGAGCATTCCCGCACGGGCTCAGTCGGTACCGACTATACCCATGTGTGAAGACTACATTCCTGCTTGTTCCTGGAGATAGAAAGGATACGGGACTGAGTAAATAAGCAGAAGAAAGAGAAATGGAAAAGAATGAAAAACAGCAATGTTGAAGAAGACGCAAAGATGGACAGTTTGTGATGTGAGGGGTGAGAGGGGTGTAAAGGTAATTGTAAAGTTAAACGTGAAGAAAAAAAAGGGGGGATTAAGATAAGAAGAGAGTATAATGTGAAATGTGTAACAGGAGTGGGAGGGGGAGGATGATGTCTGGGAGGAAGCGGAAGCTACTAAATAGTAGAAAGAATGAGGAGAGGGGGTAGGTTGAGAGGAAGGTAACTAAGGGAGGGGAGGGAGAGGCAGGAAGAGGGAGGGTACCCAGATCCTGTGTGTATAAGGAGAGGAAGTGCAGAGATTTGTTTTTGATTACTACCCATAATTACCATTCGATGAATGTAAGACTAACCATAAATGTGAAAGGACTCAATTCCTGGTTTAAAAGACAGGCCCTATTGAAAGAGGGCAGCAGAGTAAGAGCATTTTAAAAAAGTACAAGAAAGATGGTTGATGAGTAAAGATTATTATAAAAGTATCTGGCCCATAACCGGGAAGCGCCAAAAAGAGGAGGATTGGGAATAATATTTGCAGAAGGATTGAATGTGGAAGAAGAGCACGTGGAGAGAGATCTGGGAGGGTGCTACATTTTGTGGAAAGGGAAAATAGAAGAAAGGCCCGTAGTAGTGGGGAGTATATATGCGCCAAATACACAGCAAGGGCGGTTCTATGGGAAGCTGCATGAGATCGGGGAACCCTATTTACGAAGTCCAATAATATTAGGAGAGGATTTTAATGCAACACTGAATCCCAGAATAGACACTACGGGGGACAATAAGTGTGGGCCAAAGGAAGTAAGAAGTTGGGGAACTTGCTGCATAAATTGGGCTCAGTGGATGTTTGGAGGCATATACATGGGAACAAGAGGGAGTATACACACTACTCTCACCCACATAAGAGATACAGCAGAATGGCTATGATATGGGTGGATGGGAGGATAATAGAACAGGTTAAGAAGGTGGAAATCAGGCCTATAAGCTGGTCAGACCATGCCCCGGTGGAGGCTTCTTTGAGGTTACAAAAGGAAGGCAGAGGTTTGCGGTTCTGGAAGTTGAATGAATCCCTTACAGATGAGATGGAAGGGCAAAAAAGTATACAGAGCACTATAAGGGAGTATATGTATCATAACGAGGGGGGTGAGGTGGGGCTGGGCTGGGGTGTGGGATGGGTTGAAGGCAGTTGTAAGGGGACAGTGTACAGCCTTGGTGGCAAGACAGAAGAGGAAAAAAACAAAGATCGGGAGTTGTTAAAAAGAGTTTTGATCAGAAGAGTTAATGCACAAGCAGAGAGGGGGAAGAAAGCGGCTACAATGAATTCGGAAAATACGAGAAGAATTAGGGGCCTTGTGCAAAGTTGAGGAGGCTTATAGGTTAAACCAACTAAAACATGAGTTCTATGTACAGGGTAATAGGCCAGATAGATATCTTGCCAGAAAATTAAGGGAGAAAAGGGTGCATCAGCAGATCCTGAAAATAAAGGATGAACAGGGAAAGTGGGTTCGGGGTACGGAATACATTCAGAAAGTATTTCGGAAATATTATGGTAAGCTCTAGGAAGAGGGAGTAGATAGAGAGGTACCTAGCGGAGACTACATTGAAGCAATTGGATTTAGAGCAACCGAAGTGGATGAATAGAGATAGTTAGATTAAAGTAGTTGAGGCAATAAAGAGCTTGGAGGGTAAGGCACCAGGATTGGATGAATTTACAGCCCGGTTTTATAAAAACTTCTGTGAGGAGGTTAGTCCGATCCTACAGGATGTCTAATGAAATACTGAAAGGGGAGAAGCTACCCACCTCCAAAGGAAGTTGTTTACCACTTTCTTTGGAGGCGGGACAATGCTGCACGGAGCCTGTCGAGAGATGGGAAGGCTCCGCAATGTTTTCACAGGCACAGCCGCGGTTCCCGAATCACCACCCTAAACATCATCTCAGAGTGTCTGTGCTTTTCAGGCCTATTATCTTTTTCCCCCTAAAAAATGTGCCAATTGAAAATAGCCCAACCAATCACTCTTTTCTATTTGGAACTCCACTAGAGCTCAGCAAATGGCCTTAATTGACCAGCCTCAGGGAAAGAGGCAGGGAGCCGCGGCTGCAGAAGATTGGAGGCGGTGAGTTTGCCGCTGCCGAGAAGCGGACTCGGCAGCGGCAGCAACTTGTGCGCTTTATTTATTTATTTATTTTTAACTTGGCAGAGTGAGGCGACCCCTGCTAAATCCTGTGGCGACCCCCGTGGGGGTCGTGACCCACAGGTTGAGAACCACTGGTATAGAGTGAAAAAGGAAGGTGGTCTGGTGGTCCCTGAGATTGGAAGATATGAGGCGGCTCAGCTGTGAGCAATAATGGGGTGGAGGTTGGAGAAAGATGGACCTCAATGGAGTAGAATAGAACAGGTGATGTTAAGACCCAACTATATTACGGATTTGTTGTGGAAGTATAGGGAGGAGAAAGAACGAGGTCTAGTTAAGAACCCATATATGAAATGTACATTCAGAGCCTGGGATAGGAAACATAAGGTGCTAACACATAGGGAAGGAAATATTAGGGCACAGTGGATTACACAATGTGAGGGGTTTTTGGTGGGAGGAAGTTCTCGGATATTCCAAAGATGGCAGGAGAAAGGGTTACAGTGTATGGGGGCAGGTACTAACTGAGGCTGGTCAATTAAGGCCATTTGCAGAGCTCTAGTGGGAGTTCCAAACAGAAAAGAGCGATTGGGTGGGCTATTTTCAATTGGCACATTTTTTAGGGGGAAAAAGATAATAGAAGGCCTGAAAAGCACAGACACTCTGAGATGATGTTTAGGGTGGGGGGGACTTATCAAGGTGGGTGATCTCTAGGCTCTAAGGCCCTGAGTGGCCCCATGGATCAAGGAACATATGTGGGCCTGGGAGGCAGACTTGGGGGGTCATTGGTATGTACAGAGATGGACAAAAGTATATGATGGGGTTAAAATACCAGTGGTCTCGGCAGCAATCCAAGAACACTGTTATAAGATGATGTTCCGAATGTATTTAACCCCAGTAAGGTTGTGTAAGATGGGGAAATATAATGATGCAATGTGTTGTAGGGGGTGCGGAGAATGGGGGCAGTATATGCATATGTGGTGGAACTGCCCAATCCTACAGCTAACGTGGCAGTAGAGAGATGGTGGGCTGGGTAGGTGATATTACACCAGCGGGAATATTAATGAATGAATGGGGGGGGGGGGGGCATCTGAAGAGCAGCATGGTATATCTGTTGAAGATGCTTGCAATTGGAGTATGAAGGGATGGAGGTCTGAGTGCACCAGCACCTGAAAGGATATTAAGTAGAATAATATTTATAGGATGAGTGAGATTAGTGCATATAAATGCATAGACAGAGCTTTCAAAGGAGATGGCAAAAGTACATTGAGTGGTTACAGAAGGATACTTGAGGTAGCGGGCTAATAGTAATTAAGAGTATCAAAGGAAAGCGTTAATAAGGAGGAGGAGGAACACCACAGGATCCTGGGGAGGAGGGGAGTAGAGGGAA
Source organism: Ichthyophis bannanicus (assembly GCA_033557465.1). Classification (NCBI taxonomy): domain Eukaryota; kingdom Metazoa; phylum Chordata; class Amphibia; order Gymnophiona; family Ichthyophiidae; genus Ichthyophis; species Ichthyophis bannanicus. The sequence continues at coordinate 1,333,771,922 of CM066033.1, forward strand.
TACTAAAATAAAAATCGTACAGGTAAATTGGAGAGAAACCCAGACTGTTAAGTATCGTACAGCAAGGCTAGAAGGGTAAGCAGGTGCATGTTGTGATGATGGATATAGTTAGAGGTAGGTTATACCAGTGTTCTGTAAAGCAGTTGACAAATGATGTGTTCCTGTGTTATGTACTAAATAAAAATCAAAATCAAAAACAAAACAAAAAAAACCCCACAGTTGTGCATAATACCCACCTTTTTCCCCCTAGTGAAAAAGGGTTTGCTCACATTGTTTCCAATATGGAGGAACTTTCCTATAACAGTAAATCAGTTTCTGAAGCTGCTTCAGTAGGTTTGTCAGGCCTACCTGAGGTCCAGGGCTCAAAAGCATACCTACAGTACCACTCCCTTTTTTATTTAAATATTTTAAAATCATGGTAATAAGAAGAAAATAGGCAGCCAGGCACTTTTATATTAAATGGAGAGGGGGGAATTGGGAGCAGTCAAGGACAGTTTTTAGAATACAATTACGAGTGTGAGCTGAAATAAGGGAGACAGGGGAAGATTTTCTAAGGACTTGAGAACATATGTACTATGCTGTATCAGAGCAATTGTGAAAGCCCAGTTACCTGTTCCTTACAGACAACAGTAACCCCAACCAGTCTACACTACATGCAAATCTCTCATATGCATATTCATTGTGGATCTCCTTAAAACTAGACAGGACAGAGAATATTTCAGAAATGGCATGGAACACACCGACCTGGAGTACCCATAAGATCCCCAACAGGAAAAAATATAGTTACTCACCTGTAACAGGTGTTCTCAGAGGACAGGAGGAATCAGTCCTCACATATGGGTGATGACGACACAGACTGAGTCCGCACAGAGCAATTCCCCAGCTTTCACAGAAAGCCTTTGGGAATGCTACCACACATGTGTAGTCCCCTTCCCGCCCAAGGGTGCCATCTTGCTCAGTCAGATGACAGACAAAAAGGAGTTCAACAATGTAGGAAGGCAACTCTAAGGGGAGGAGGGAGGGTTGTGAGGACTGATTCCTGCTGTCCCTGGAGAACACATGTTACAGGTGAGTAACTACGCTTTCTCCAGGAACAAACAGGAAGTCAGTCCTCATATATGGGACTCCCTAGCTCCAGGCTGCAGAGGACTGAACCACGACAGTACCACCGACGGCCCAACAGGTGGCCATAAGTTGCAGGAGGCGAGTCCCTACAGAAACTCTGCAAGACCCGCACATCTGGCGACAACTTCACTCCAGTAGCTTGAACACAAGGGTCAGAAGGCAGGAGTTGCCTATATCCTGAAAATATTACAGAATACTGCCTGTCCGAAAGCACTGTCCCTACGGGACTCTCTCTCCAGGCAGTAATGAGTTACAAATGTATGAATTGAAGACCATGTGGTGGCCTTGCAGATTTCAGTCACCAGCACTGAACGGAAGTTGGCTACAGATGTGGCCATAGCCCACACATGATGTGCAGAGCTCAAGGGAGAGGCCCGCTTGCTCATAAGCAAGGGAAATGCAGTCCACCACCCAAATGGACAGAGTCTGATTCGTTACCGGATGACCCAGTCTACTGGGGTTGTATGATACAAAAAGCTGAGGATCTCTGTGATGGGCCTGTGTATCTGCTGCAGGTAGGAAGACAGGACCCGCTTACAGTCTAATGTATGCAGTATGAGTTCCTCCCTGCTGTCATGAGGTCGTGGGAAGAAAGTGGGTAGAAACAGGAAGGACATGTCACAATGTGGGTGCATAAAACAAAGGCTTGGTTCATGGTCGCAAGAGAACATTTTGTTATAGATGTAGGGATGATGTGTGTTAGTGGTGACAGATCTTCTGGATCTATTCTGAGGGGTGGGGTGAACAAGGTTCAAGAGGGAGGTAGAAGATCATTAAGTGCTTTATAGGTAAGAAGCATTACTTTGAATGTAAGCCTGCAATGGAAAGGAAGCCAATGGAGGTGCTGCAAAATGGGAGTTATATGGTCTCTTCGAGGCTCCATGTAGGACACGGGCAGCAGCATTCATTGCCAGTTGTATCGGATTAAGAGTGGCCTTAGGGAGACCATGGAGTATGGCGTTGGCATAGTCAAAATGAGGTGTCATGAGGGCTTGAAAAATTGTACGGAAATCGATAGGCTCCAGTAGAGGATGTAGGTGGCAAATTGTTTGAATCTTGTGGTAGATTGCTTTGATGTTACTGACATGAGCTTTCATGTTGAGGCGCTGATCTAGAGCAATACCTAAGTAGTGGATGATGGATTTAGTTGTAAGCACTGCATCTCTGACCTTAATTGAAGCGGGGGGGGGGGGGGGGTGAAAGATTGGTTCCTTGTAACGAATAGTACGTCTGTCTTGTTGAAGTTGATTCTAAGGCTTTGCGTGTGGAGCTAGTCTAATGCCATCAAAGAAGCTTATTATCAGTGAAAGGTCAGGCTGGTCAGTAGAGAATGGTGTGAACAGCAGTACATCAGCATAGACAAGGCAGGAGATGTTAAAGGAGCGAATGATTGAACAAATAGGCTGCATATAGATGTTGAAAAAGAGTGCAGAGAGAGGAGTCTTGGGGAACGCCTTGTTTTTGTTGAAAAGGCTCTGATGTCTTAGAACCAATTCACACCTGTTGCCATCGGTCTGATAGGTAGGACTTGCACCAATTCAGTGCTGAGCCAAGAATTCCCTTCTCTTGAAGACAATAAGTAGGTGGTCATGGTTGACTGATTCAAAGGCAGAAGCAATATCCATAAAGATTAGAACATAGCCTTGCCTAATTATTATCAATTCCAGTGAGTAAGGTATTGAATAAGGTGGTGAGAAGTGTCTCAACGCCATGGAATTCTCTGAAGCCATGCTGGCATGGGTCAAGAGGGGCAGTGGTTTTGATGTGATGCTGGATTTGGAGTTGAACAACCTTCTCGATTATCTTGGCCAAAAGAGGAATGCTGGAGATCGGTCAATAAGATTCAACCTTCTGAGGGTTCAGTTTGCTGTTCTTTAGTAGGGGGCCGAATGGAGGTTTGCTTTAGAGTCAGAGGGAACACCCCTGTTGAAAATGACAGATCAAAGATCCTAGCTAAAATTGGGCTGGATTCAGCGCGTAATGATCTTATCCAGAAAGCTGGGCAAGGGTCATTAGGAGAGGTAGTGGTATTGATGGATGTGATGGTGTCCTCAATGGACTTCTTAGAAGGAGGTGCGAAGAAAGACAAAGGTGTTAGGGAGTCTGGTGTTTGAATTGGTGAGGGGATAGGAGAGGTGGTGTTGGAGAGGCTGTTTTTGGCATAAAGATAATCAGCAAATTCCTGAGGATGTAACAATTCTGGTTGAAAGGTAGAAGGCTCCTTAGTAAGCGACTTAATGTTAAAGAGATTACGGGGTTTGTTTAGAGAGCAGAGTAGATCGGAATGGTATTCCTTCCTTTTCTTGATAACTGCACTGCGGCGAGTCTCAAGGTGAGAAACATAGGCTGAATGATCATCTGAAGACCGTGAACATCGCCATCATCCTTCAAGCTTCCTGAGTAGGAGTAGGGAGGTCCGTAGATCGGAAGAGTACCAATGTGCTATGTGTCTTCTTTTTGGAAGGCTATTTAATACAGGCTGAAGTGCAAAGGAGCTAAGGCTGCTGTTCCAGGTGGAAACCAGGGATTCAAGATTGGGTGATGACATGTTGAGATTTGGTAAAACTGTCATTTCCAACTGGCCTCTGCCACCAGCACAACACACCTTGACTCAATCACCATAGCCAATAAGCACTGCTCCATCAACTTGGTCTACATAGCCCCCTCCCCTTCCTCGGAGGACTTAATCAACCTCGCCTGCAACCCCAAGACCCCGCGCACACCAAACTGGTTACTAGGCAACTTCAATCTCCTTGCTCTCCAGGGCACGCACTCCAAAGCCTTCCTTGAGGCACTTAAGGAACTGGGCTACCAACAAATCATCAACGCCCCCACCCACATAAAAGGAAACAAGCTGGACCTGATATTCGCCCCTCAGTCAGCCATAGACACAAGATATGACCTTGTGCTATCCATTACCGCAGTCCTATGGTCAGACCACAGCTTGATAAGATTCCAGATACCAACACACCCTGACCACAACACCGCCTGGACCCCAGCCGAGGCCCCTGCAGCACCATCAAGATGCTTCTGGCCCTTCAACAAAGAGGAAATCCTAACAATTCCCAGCCTCCCCTCAATCCGCTGACACACAGCCTCGACGAGATGATCTCCACATGGAACACTAGCCTGGGTGCCATCGCTCACCTACCACCCTCTAATAAACCATGAGGGAGAAGACGGAACGCGCCATGGTATTCCCCAGCGCTATGGATATCACTCCTCCACCTAAGGAAGCTTGAAAGACGATGGCATCGATCGCGCTCCACTGAAGACCAGAGAACATACACTTCTCACCTAAGCAGTCACCGCGCAGCAGTTGCGGCAGAAATGAAGCAATACCATGCAGAAATTTTTCAACGCTCCCTAAGCCACATGAGCTGTTCAGCCTAGTCAAGACTGACAAAAGATCCTTCTCCAACCCAACCAAGTTTGCCTGACCCACAGGAATTCGCGGACTACCTCCAGTCCAAAACAAGCCCGACCAGTAAGACTTCAAACTTGGCCCCCAGGCATGGGGACCCTTGTACGGAGACCCCATCCATGCAAGACAGCCATGACATCCTCACTACCTTTTTTATTTATTTATTAACAATTCTTATATACCGCACTATTAGACATCAGCGCGGTTTACATTGAACAAAAACATCCGACAATTTACATATGTCTGGTCATTACATTTAACAGGAAGTATAACTTGGCGAAATAGGGGAAACTAAATACAATGAGGGTTATCTTTTCTGCACCTTCTGAGAGAGGCATCCAAGACATCACAGCCATCAACACTACCACGGCTCCAAATGACCCTTGCCCAGCATTTTGGATAAAATCACTGCGTGTGGAACTCAGTCCATTCATGCCAAGCTAATAGATCGATCATTCTCATCTGGGTCATTCCCACAAAACCTGAAGCAAACCTCCATCAGATCACTTCTGAAAAACAACAAGTTGGAACCTAGGAAGGTGGACTCCTACAGACCAATCTCAAGCATCCCCCTCCTGGCCAAGATAATTGAGAAGGTTGTCCAATGCCAGCTTCAACACCACATTGAAACAAGTGCGCCTCTTGACCCGTGTCAGCGTGGATTCAGAGAAGCACATGGTGTAGAGACCCTACTAGCCACTCTCTTCAGCACCTTAACAATCGGAATGGACAACATCCGACAAGGGTTTGCCCTGATCTTCATGGATATTGCCGCTGCCTTCGATTCTGTCAGCCACAACATACTCCTGACACACCTCAGGGAGAAGGGGATTCACAATACTGTGCTAAGCTGGTGCAAGTCATACTTATCAGACAGATGGCAGCATGTGCGAACCAGCTCCACCACCTCCAAACCCTTCCAACAAAGCGTACCGCAGGGATCCTCACTCTTGGCCCTCCTGTTCAATGTATACATGCAGCCCATCTGTGCTCTCATCCGCTCCTTCAACATCAACTGCCTGGTATACGCTGACAACGTACTCCTTTACATGCCTTTCTCAACCGACCACCCTGACTTCACACCTCTAACATGTTTCGATGCTGTCACCGACTGGCTCCACGCACAAAGGCTCAGAATAAATGTCAAAAAATACAGAGGTCCTCTTCGTCTCCAAGAACCAAGCATTTACCCTGCCCACCTCACTGAAAGTACGAAACGCCGAGCTCTTCAGCAAGCCTACGGTACGGTACCTTGGGGTCATGCTAGACCAGTGGCTGGATATGAAGGTCCTTATAAGCAACATGGTCAAAGCAGTTTACCACAAGATAAGGACAACCCGACACCTACGACATCTGCTTGAGCCAGATGACTTCCGAACAATCTGCCAGGCTCTAATAATCCCTCACTTTGATTATGCCAATGCAATTCTGCACGGGCTCCCTAAGAGCACAGTGAATCCACTGCAGCTTGCAATGAATGCAGCGGCAAGGATACTGCACAGAGCCTCCAAGAGGGAACACGTAACCCCAATACTAGAGCACCTGCATTGGTTGCCAGTCCACTGCAGACTCTCCTTTAAAACACTATTGATGACATTCAAGGCCATCAACAAGTGTTCTTCCGCCTCCCTCATGGACCTCATCCACCCCGCCCCCTCCAACAGAGCCAGGAGATCATTTGCTGCCAACACCCTGAGAATCCCAAAGGCAACAAAATGTTCAAATATCCAGAAACAGAGCCTTTGCCCTCTACGCACCCACATGCTGGAACGCGCTTCCGCCTGCCCTCCGGGCCATCACTGACCTTGCCCAATTTAGGAAGGCACTAAAGCACCACCTCTTCCTCCAGTACTACTCTCATAAAAACGACATATCCCAGACACTCTTGCAAACCAGGCCCTTACCCTCAGCGCACCAACGCCACACGATCACAGCTCCTAGTTCAACAATACCCCCCCAGTCTAAACAATGTGTACCTAGTGACCTACTGCTGCAAATATTGATGTAATATAAGAAAGACACTTACTCTACTCTGCCTTACCCTACAGACAAAGATTTACACAAACAAATGGCTATCTCTCTATTGTAAATAATACCGGTAACTCAATTATGTTGTGATGACCTGTACATAGTTTGAATAGTGTTATTCTAGTTAATGTTCAAAACATGTTCAATGTAACTAAACGTGTACATAGTTAACACAAGTTCCATGTAAAATATACAGAAGTATATTGATTTTTGTTCGATGTGAACCGCCCCTGATCTCTGGAAGGGGCGGTATATAAGAAACTGTTAAATAAAATAAAAAATAAAATAAATAAAATAAATAATACTGTAAAGATGCCACCAGGTAATAGACGCTAAGTGTATATACCCTGTACATAGTTACCCCCGTTAATCCCAAGTTGTCATCCCTAGTTCATTGTACGTCCAGTGCAGGCCTGCCTGCCTGCACTGTTCGAATGTTGTTGATTGTAAACTGCACTGATTCCAAAGAGCGCAGTATAAAAAAGACATTAAATAAATAAAATAAATCTCCTCTTCATTAATTAAAGAGCTGGAATCAGCTTGTAGGAGCTGAAGAGACCTCGACAGCATTTTGAGGAGAGTTGTGAACCTGAGGTATAGGCATTTTAAATTTAAACAAACTGTGGTCAGAACATGGGACTGGGGTGATAGAGAGGAATTAATTGAACCGATATCGGAAAGTGGTGCAAATATAAGATCAAGTTTATTTCCCTTTGAGTGAGTAGGAGTATTGACTGTTTGTATCCTAGCTCAGTAAGTGCTTCGAAGGCAGGCAATGGAGCGGGTGCTTTGGATAGCTGGCAAGTTAAAAATCGCCCAATAACCAGTTTGGTATATATGAGTTCGTGGGGTTGCAAGCAAGGTCTATAATAGATGAAAGGTCTTCGGGGGAGGAAGACGGGGATCTATAGATGAGACAAATAGAAATATGTTTATTGGTTATTATAATGGAGTCAAGGTGTATGGTACTGGTGGAAGAGAGTAGATGGAATTGGAGATCTGTCCTTACGAGGATAAAAGCACCTCCACCTCTGCGAATGGATCTATTACAAGTGTAGATTGAGCAGTTGGGAGGGATAAGATGGTTAAGAAGGACTGAATCAGAGTCAGTCAACCATGATTCAGTAACTAGGATGTCTAGATCATGGTTGGATATGAGGTCAGATAGCTGGCCATTTCTTACGGACCAAACGTGCATTTATGAGAGCACAATTCAAGGTGCGAGGATGTAGGTGTTTATCTGACCTTTTGGACTCTCTGGTATGCTGAAGGGCTATGTAGATCAGATGCGGGTGTGGGTTGGGCTTAATATAAAATAGCTGATGGGGGCCCATTAAAACATCTCTTTCCTAGGCCCTGTATGACTGGAATGGGACTGTGGCCAATAGTGATAGTGGAGGTACTACAGAATAAGTTGGCAAAGATGTACCAGCAGGTAAAAGCTGATAAGGAGGGTGCCATTTTGAAGGGGAGGGAGCTTAGGTTAGATAGGGGTCTAATAACTAAATGTAAGAAGGTCTTAGTGACAGAGACTTAAGAAAATGGCTAAAGCGATGTTGTTCGAAAGTAGGATGAGTAGAGAGAAGGTATGAGCAAGGTAAAAGCATTAACAGCAATAGGTAGTACCAGAGTGTAACAGAGGTATAAGAGCTGGTATCTGAATTTAAGGTAGAGTCACATGGAATTAAATGAGGTGGCATTATTTCTGCTATGGTTCGATCAATCCTGGTGAGGGGATCAAGGAGGAGCTTACTTCATGGTGCCTTCTCTTGTGCTGATCGGCCTGGGAAGCTGAGCCAAACTGCTGTATCAGGAAAGGTTGCTAGAGAACTCAGGAAAGGTCCCCACCTAAGGGCCACCCCAAAGGGCCCTCTGGCGAGGCCCTCAGGTACAGGCATGCCCGATGCGCCTCTGCTTTCAACGGTGCTCTTTGGGCCCCGATTGGCCTCTGGTGGGTGATCAGGTCTTCCTTCCTGCTGCCTGTCGGCGAGGTGGATGTTTCTTGCTGCTGGGCTGTTGCACTGCTCTGCAGTGTGCCCCCCAACCCAGGAGGGAGACATCTGTGGTCAGCACTCTGGGGCGCAGGTGCTTGAAATGGCAACCCTGCCTGGAGGTGGCGTAGGGACTACCATCAGTTAAGAGAAGCTGCAATTTGGCAAGTGATTGACACTGTCCCACAACCTGCCCGTGGCTTGAGTCCATTGAGAGTGGAGGCACCATTGGACTGCCCACATGTGCAAGCGGGCCAGGGGCGTGATGTGGACCATTGAGACCATGTGGCCCAGTAGGCAGAGGAGGAGGAGAGCAGATATCAACTGGTGAGCCTGCACTTCCCCTGCCGGTTGTACAAGGTGATGTGCCCTCTTCTCTTTTGGGAGGAAGGCCTTGACCTGTAATGTGTCCAATTGGGCCCCTAGAACTCCAGGTTTTGGGCTGGGGAGAGGTGTGGTTTGAGATGACAAACCCCAAGTGCTGCAGGAGGCAGATCGTTTGCCCTGTGTTCTGGGTGGCCTCGAGGGCCATTCTGCCTTTGATGAGCCAGTCGTTCAAGTAGGGAAAGACGAAGCCCCCTTGCAGATGCACATAGTGGCCACGACCGCCAGGCACTTTGTAAAGACTCCTGGTGAGGAGGCCAGGCCGAATGGAAGCACCCTGTACTGGTAGTGCTCTCCTTCCACCGCCTGTGGGAGGTGTGTATCAGGATGTGGGTATATGCATCCTTCAATTCTAAGGAGCACAGCCAATCTCCCTGGTGGAGGTAGGGCAGCAGTGTCCCAAGGGAGGGCATTTAATTTCACCAGGAACCCGTTCAGGTTTCACAGGTCCAGGATGGGCCTGAGCGCCCAGTTCTTTTGGGGACAAGGAAATACCTGGAGTAGAAACCCTTTCCCCACATGTCTGGGTACAGGTTCAACAGCCCTGTCCTTGAAGAGGCCTGCAAGTTCTCAGATGAGCAAGGTCTGGTGAAGGAGAGGCTGCACTGGCTCTTGTGGGAAGAATCCTGGTGGTGTTTGCTGGAACCAGAGAAGGTAGCCCTCCTTTGCCACCTGGAAGGCCCACTGGTCTGTGGTGACCCCAGCCTTCCTGTGGGCAAAGAGTGCCAAGCGTCCCCCCGTAGGCTGAGGAGGAACTCCTGAGGGGGAGGAGGAACTCCTGAGGGGGAGGAGGCCCTGCCCAGGAAGTCAAAAGCTCCCCACAGGTTGGGCAGGAGCTGGGGGCTGAGGCTTTGGAGCCTTTGGTTTTCTTTACCTGTGGCCCTGATTCTTGGGCCAAGGAACCTGCTGTTGCCTCCCAGAGAAGGGTTGGTAATGGACCTGGTGAAGAGACCCCTTTTTCCTTGGGAAAGATGGTCTTTTCCCTGATGGTTTCTTTTGGGGAAGGATCAAGGTCTTCAAGAGCCTCTGCCTGGTCACAACCTCTTCCTCAATTTCAGCCACCCTGTCAGCCATGCGTTTGCCAAATAGAATACCCCTGCACTGAGGAAAACTTAGCAGTTTTTCTTGCACCCACTCCTCAAGGTCAAAGGTTTGCAACCAGGCCTGGTGGCAGGCACTGATGCCAGCCGCTGCCAACTCAAAGCCGTTGTAGATAGCACGGGGCAGGAACTTTGAGCAGTCCCCAATCCCGGCTGTTGAAGCCTGCAGAGAAGCCTGCCAATTCTTGGATGAGGCCCTTGAGATATATGCCCTTGAGATATAGTTCATAGGCCTGTATCCGGCAGCCCAACATGGAGCCTTGAAAGCACTTGCACCTGAGGGCATCAAGGGCTCAGGTTTCCCTGCCCGGGGGAGGGGGGGGCAGAAGAATAGTTCTGACTTTTGAGCTTCTGCACGAAATTCCCATGGAGTTATGTGGGAGCTGAAATTTTTGGAAACCAGGGCCCTTCTTGGCGCAATAGACGGCATCGAGGTGTCTGCTGACCACTGGCACAGAGGCCAGGGTCTCCCACATCCACAGGAGCAGTCGCTCAAGGATGGCTGGACTGGCACCATAAGTCTACTTTGGTGAGGACTTATACTGAAGGATTTCCAGTTCTTCGGTGCGCAGGTCCTCCTCCGATTTGGTCTGGACCGAGAGGGCCCAGGCCATGTACTGGATGAAGTCGTGGAAGGCCACATCCTTGAAGGGAGAATGGCACCAGAGTTCCAGAAGAGACTGCTCCAAAGGGATGTCTTAGTGTCTAGAAGTCTTGGGAGATGCCTTGACATTGATCTCCCAATCAGAGCTGGAGGGTGTCGAGGATTCCGAGTCTTAGGGCTCTTGGGTCTTGAGGCCAGCCCAGAGGAACTGGGATCCCAAAGTGCGTCTCGGACCAGACTCCCGGATACTGGCTAGAGAGGACCGGACTCCCGAGGATCAAAACATACCTCGATCGGTGCCTAGGGCTCACTCGAGGCAGTTGGTGCTTGGGGCCTGCCTTGACACTCAGGGACTCCTCGCAGTTGGAGGCCCAGTTCTTGGGGCAGATGATGCAGACAGACCTGACATTGCCTGCTGCAGGGCTAGGATTGCAGAAGTGTTCTGCTCCAGGGCCACCATTCTGGACTCTATGCCAGAAGGCTTAACAGCTTTCAGCATGGGCACCAAGAATCTCGGGCCTGACACTGACACTCTTGCGAATGTTTATGTTTATGTTTATTACATTTGATATACCGCTCAGGCCAAGAAGCATCAGAGCGGTTTACAATCCTACATTTATGTTATGGAAAATAAGAAAAGAACGCCATTAATAAGATAGAACAGAGTAGGAGAAACAGATAGACGAAGAGATAGCAAAGATAGGAGAAAACAGAACAGCAGACTACCTTCACAAACTATAGGCATGACAAATACACTCACAATTTCTGTATGATTTTAATCCTTCGAATGTGTCCTTCACTAGGACCATAGCCTCAGGGAGGCTTGCACGGTCACCACCAGCTGAGGACTCCTCCTTAGAGATCTTAGGGGACGCTGCTTGGAGTCGCCCAAGTTCTGCCATGGAACTTTACTGGGTTTCACTGGTGGAACCTCAACTCGCTTCAAGTATTTGTTTTCTTCCTGGGGTCTGGAGTCTTTAAGGAGGAGCTGCTGCTAGACTCCAAAGATGCCTGGACCTCTTGGGATGTGCTTGGCTTGTTGGACCACAGGAACAGTTTCTCTTGCAACGACTGTTTCCTGTTGGTTCATGGAGTCATGGTCTGGCACAGGTCGTGGTTCGAACTGTCTTGGTCCAGGCTGAGGCAGTGCAAGCGGCAGTCGTGGGTGTCTAAGACTTGGTTTCACTTCAGCTGTCACTTTTTGAACCCACCGGGGAACATGGTGGGAGACACTGGACTGAGGTCGACGACCCCTGGGCAAAAAAAGCACGAAAGCCGGTCGAGGCAAGCCTCATCAAGAAGGGGAGAGCAGAGGACGGTGTCTGCTTGAGGTGGGAAGAGGAACTGATACGCAAACCAGGAAAACTTAAGGATAATTTTAGAGAATCTTTCCAGGGAAACAGGACAAGCGTCTGTTGGGTTCCACAGAAAAAAAAGGAGACTGAGCAAGATGGCACCCTTCGGCAGAGAAGGGGACTATGCATGCATGCTAGCATTCCCAAAGGCTTTCCATGAATGCTGGGGAATTGCTATGTGTGGGCTCCATCGGCATTGATGTCACCCATATGTGAGGGCTGACTTCCTGCTTATTCCTGGAGAAAGCATAGTTACTCACTTGTAACAGGTGATCTCTGGGAACAGCAGGAATAAGTCTTCACATATGGGTACGCCGGTACCGACAGTCTGCGCGGGAACGCTTCCCAGCATCCAATCAAAGAGCTTTTGGAAGCATCCCACCACGCCTGCGTGCTGCCTTCCCGCCTTTCCTAACTGCCTCTCCTCAGTTAAGTTTTAAAGCTGAGACAAAGAGAGAGAGAGAGAGGAAAGGAAATATAGATAGAGATACAACTCCTGGGGAGGTGGGTGGGTTGTGAAGACTTATTCCTGCTGTTCCCAGAGATCACCTTTTACAAGTAAGTAACTGTGCTATCTTCAGGAACAAGCAGGAATGAGTCTTCACATATGGGGACTCCCAAGCTGAGATGCCTGGAGTCCCAGCATGTCATAGGCTAGAACATGCTATCTCCCAGAACACCAGGCATCCTGAGGATGGAGGGTAGGAGTTGAAGAAAGAAGGATGCTGTGGAACAGCTAACCTAACATAGGACTGCAGGGATGGAGTCCATGTGTGGATGATGGTCATCAATAATATTGCAAAGGATATTGCAATATGGACCTCCCTTGACAGGATTTCACAGAAAGCGTAGTTACTCACCTGTAACAGGTGTTCTCCAGGAGCAGCAGGAATCAGTCCTCACTTATGGGGTGACGTCGGCGCCGACGGAGCCCTCGCGGAGCAATTTTCCCCAGCTTTCAAAGAAAGCCTTTGGGAATTGCAGCGCGCATGCGCGGTCGTCTTCCCGCCCGAGGGTGCCATCTTAGCCAGTCAGATGACATAGCTAAAAAAGACAGCATAAAAATTTGCAAAAAAGAACATAAGCAGACGATTGCAACTCCAAGGGGAGGAGGGAGGGTAGTGAGGACTGATTCCTGCTGCTCCTGGAGAACACCTGTTACAGGTGAGTAACTACGCTTTCTCCAGGACCAAGCAGGAAGTCAGTCCTCACTTATGGGACTCCCAAGCTCAAGGCTACCGGAGACCCTAAGCACAAAAATGAGCTCCCTCTAGCTCAGCAGCACAGAAGGATAGAATCTTCGCTGAATTATCACCCACCGGTAGCCCACATCCGGGATGGAGGGTAGGAGTTGCTCAGACCTCAAAGAGATTACGGAGGACTGCCTGTCCGAAAGCACTGTCCCTACGGGACTCCCTCTCGAGACAGTAATGGACCGCAAAAGTCTGGCTTGAAGACCAAGTAGCGGCCCGGCAGATGTCTGCCAGCGGAACAGAGCGGAGGTAAGCCACTGACGTGGCTTTGCCCGAACGCAATGAGCCGTGACTCGACTTTCTAAGGAGAGTCCGGCTGCCCCATAAGCCCAAGAGATACAGTCCGCAACCCAGATGGACAGAGTACGCTTGGAGACCGGGAGCCCCAATCTATTGGGGTCAAAAGACACAAAAAGCTGAGCAGCTTTACGGTGCTCCCGCGTACGGTCAAGGTAGAAGTTCAATGCCCTTCTACAGTCCAGGGTATGGAGGACCGTTTCAGCTCGGCTGGAGTGTGGTCTGGGAAAGAAGGTTGGAAGTACCACCTCCTGATTGATGTGAAAAGGGGAGACCACTTTAGGCAGAAATTTTGGGTGAGTCCGTAGGACTACCCTATTCTTGTAGAACCTAGTGTAAGGGGGATCAGACACGAGGGCCTGCAATTCACTTACGCGTCTAGCGGAAGTGAGGGCTATCAAGAACAGTGTTTTCCAAGACAGAAAACGGAGAGAACAGGTAGCCATAGGTTCAAAAGGCGGACAGGTGATCCGCTGCAAAACCACATTCAGGTCCCAGTCAGGCGCTGGCGGGCGCAGAGGTGGTTTAAGTAGAAGGAGACCTCGGAGAAACCTCGCTACGAGAGGGTCATTGGAGAGAGGTCTGCCGTCCACTGGCACATGATGTGCTGAAAGAGCACTGAGGTGAACTTTGACGGAGTTGGACTTAAGTCCCAGATTAGAGAGGTGCAGCAAGTACTGCAAGATCACCGACACCGGGCAGGAGAAGGGATCCTGAGACTGTTGGGTACACCAGACTGCAAAGCGACGCCATTTAAGGGCGTAGCATTTGCGGGTAGAAGGCCGTCGCGAAGCCAAGACGACCTCCTCCACCTCCGCCGGCAGGAGAAGGGGAGCAAGGACTACCCTCTCAGCAGCCAGGCCATGAGGTTGAGAGACCTGAGGTTGGGGTGCAGGAGGGACCCCTGATCCTGAGTGAGGAGATCCGGTTGTACCCCCAGAGGGATTGGATTCTCCACCGCCAGTTGCAGCAGGAGCGGAAACCACGGCTGCCTGGGCCAGCGAGGGGCCACCAGGATCATGAAGGCTTTGTCTCGGAGAACCTTGAAAAGAGTCCGAGAGACCAGCGGGATGGGAGGGAAAGCGTACAGAAGGCTCCCCGACCACGAGATCAGAAAGGCGTCCGCCGCAACCCGAAGGGGGTGTGGCTGACGAGAGCAGAAGCGAGGAAGCTGCCGGTTGTGAGGACTGGCAAAGAGATCCACCGTGGGGAGACCCCACTTGAGGAAGAGCTTCTGAACTACCAAGGGATCCAGACGCCACTCGTGCGGCTGGAGGACCCTGCTGAGTTTGTCTGCAAGGCAATTTTCTTGGCCCGGGAGATAAATTGCCTTGAGGAGAATGCCGTGACTGACGGCCCAAGAGCAGAGCTTCTGTGCCTCCCGGCAGAGGAGGAAGGAGCCCGTGCCCCCCTGCTTGTTCACGTAGAACATGGCAACTTGATTGTCCGTCTGGACAAGGACGGACTGTTGGGAAGTCAGGTGGGAGAAGGCCTTGAGAGCTAGGCGGATCGCCCTGAGCTCCAGGAAGTTGATCTGCTGAGCAGACTCCCACGTGGTCCAGAGGCCCTGAGTACGTGCCTCTTGGCAATGTGCTCCCCAGCCCAGGAGGGATGCATCGGTGGTCAGCACCCGGGTCGGCTGAGGTGACTGGAAAGGCATTCCGAATATCAGGTTCGGCTGCCGGAGCCACCACCGGAGAGACGAGAGCAGCGGCTCGGAGACGCGCACTAGGTCTGCCAGGCCGCCTGTGGCTTGTCGCCACTGCTGGCGGAGACACCATTGAGCAGACCGCATATTCAGGCGGGCATTGGGGGTCACATGGACGGTGGAAGCCATATGGCCGAGCAGTCTCAGGAAGCGCCTGGCGGAGACCAGGGGCTGGCTGCGAAAGCGGTCGGCTAGGTCCATGAGCCGTTGAGCCCTGTCGAGCGGTAGGTACGCTCGTGCCCGAGGAGTGTGCAGCCTTGCGCCGATGAACTCGAGATCCTGTGAGGGGAGCAAAGTGGACTTTGCAAAGTTTATAACAAAGCCCAAGTGCTGCAGCAGAGTCACCGTGCGGCACGTGGCGTTGGTGACCTCCTGAGCGGACGCTGCTCTGATGAGCCAGTCGTCGAGGTACGGAAAGACATAGAGGCCGTGAAGCCGGAGATGGGCCGCCACGACCGCGAGACATTTTGTGAAGACTCGCGGTGCGGAGGATAGGCCAAAGGGCAGTACTCTGTACTGGTAATGATTTCCTGCCACCACAAACCTTAGGTATTGGCGGTGGCTTGGGTGGATGAGGATGTGCGTGTAGGCATCCTTTAGATCCAAGGAGCATAGCCAATCTCCCTGCTGGAGGTAGGGCAGAAGGATTCCAAGGGTAAGCATTTTGAACTTCTCCCGCACAAGGAACTTGTTGAGGTTGCGCAAGTCCAGGATGGGTCTGAGGCCCCCTGTTCTCTTTGGTATCAGAAAATACCTTGAATAAAAGCCTTGACCTCTCAGGTGGTGGGGCACCGGTTCCACCGCCTGTTCCTGCAGAAGACCCGCTAACTCCTGAAGGAGCAACTCCCTGTGCAGAGGGGGGTGCGAAGGTTCTCCCGGAAAATAGGAGGGAGGGACCTGATGGAAGTGGAGAAGGTAGCCTTCTCGCAGGACCTGAAGCACCCAGGCATCTGCGGTGATGCTGGACCACCTGTGGGCGAAGTGAACCAGCCGGCCTCCGGTGCTGGGAGGAACCAGCGGGGGGGGAGAGGCTATGCTGAGCGAGTCAAAAACCCCCACCCTGCTGAGCAGGGGCTGGTGGTGCAGGCTTGGGGGCTTGCTGCCTACGGGACCCGTTACCCCGTCCCTTGGCCTGCTGGCCCTGTTGGGGAGCTGCAGGGGCCTGATAATGGGGGTACTGTTTGTAGGCAGCCGCCTTCCTCGGGTAAAAGGACTTTTTTCCCGAGCCCTTCTTTTTCTGGGAAGGGGCGGAGGTCTTCCTAGAAAGCCTGGTCCTGGTGAGAGTCTCAGTCTCAATTTGTGCAGCCTTTTCCGCCATGGGCTTGCCAAAGAGGTTTTCGCCTCGGCAGGGGACATCGACCAACTTGTCCTGTACCCAGGGCTCAAGGTCCGACGACTGAAGCCAAGCCTGTCGGCGGGCACCGATGCCGGCTGCGGCCACTCTAGCCGAGGCCTCAAAGCCATCATAGGCTGCTCGGGACATGAACTTTGAGCATTCCCGAATGCCCGTGGACAAGGCTAGGAACCTCCGCAAGGGCTCCTCGGAGAGACCAGCGGAGAATCCGGCTAGCTCTTTAGCCAGATCCCGGAGATACATGCCCATGTAGAGCTGGTAAGTCTGGACACGACATGCGAGCATAGAGCCCTGGAAGCACTTCTTGCCAAGGCCATCCAGGTTACGGGCCTCCCTTCCAGGAGGCACCGAGGAGTGCATCTTCTGGCTCTTAAGACGATGCATGGCCGATTCCACTACCATGGAATGGTGTGGCAGCTGTGCCTTCTGAAAGCCAGGGCTCTTGCGGACCCGATAGATAGAATCGACCCGCTTGCTCAGGACCGGCGAGGAGGCCGGACTCTCCCACATGCGGAAGAGTAGTCGTTCCAGCATAGGAGGAACCGGCACAGTAAAGTGCTCCCTCGCGGGAGAGTCATACTGGAGGGCGTCGAGCTCTTCGGCTCGAGGCTCCTCCTCGGGATCCGCAGGGAAGGCCAAAGCCTTGGCCATATCCCTAACGAAGTCCGAGAACCGGGCATCCTCCGGGGGGGACTGCTTCCGAGGCTCGGACCCCGGTGAGTCCGATGGGACACACCGAGTCCGGAAAGAATCAGGTGACTCTTCCTCCTCAGACTCCCAGACCGACTCCGACGAGGACTCGGTGGGGTCGGCCCGGGCAGGGTGCGGCGCCAGCCGTCCCGACGTCGAGGGAGTCGGCGTCGGCGACCTCGGTCCCGAACGGGAGGCCGAGGGTGACCTCGACCGAGGATCGACTCGAGTTCTCATTGACTCGAGGATCGGCTCGGTCTCCGGGGTCGACTTGGACGTCGACGTCCCGGCGGTCGGGGCAGCGGCGCCAGCGAGGCCAGCGAGCAGTGCCCGCTGCTGGTCCATGAAGGCAGACAGTCTGCTCTCCAAGGCCGTCAACCTGAGTCCGAGCTCAGGTGACCCAGCAGCCCCCGACTCGGGCCCCGACGGCGTCGGGCCCGACGTCGGCTGTCGCGGAGGCGAGTCCAGAAGGACCACAGGACTTACCCGGGCAGGCATCTCCGACTCCAGGCGAGGTCGCTTCGGGATGTGTTCCTTCTCCAAGGACCCGGGGCGGCTGTCGGGGCTATGCGACCTGGCCCTCGCGGAACCAGGAGCGTCCACCGACACCGCCCTCGCGGGTTTTTCCTTCCGACGATGGTCCCCGGAGGGAGAACCCCGGTCGGAGGAGCTCCGGCGACGGTCCGAGCTGGAGCCTTTCGACGCGGAGGCCTCCGACGAGGTCCGGGTACGGCTGGGGTCAGCGAAGATTCTCTCACGCTGATGCCGCCGACTCCTCAACGCCTTTGAGGACAGTTTGCTGCAGGGCCCACAGATCAGTTCCTCATGATCCGGGCCCAGGCAGCGGAGGCAAAAGTCGTGTGTGTCGGTTAGTGACATATTTCGGTCACACCGACCACACCGCTTAAACCCACTGGCAGCCATCGGGGGAAAAAGGGCCCCTGCGAGGTCAAAGGACCGGGCTGCCAGGGAAACCGAAAACGAAAGCTGACTAAGTCAGAAAAACCGAAAAAAGTAAGCGGACTCGAGACCGGCGTCGCGAGTCCGGGCGGGAAAACGATCGGCGTCGAACCGAAAGAAAAAAGGATAAACAAAGAAGAAAATCAACTTTTTCGCGGGGACAAGACGGGGACGTCTGTAGGGCTCCGCGGAAAAAAGAAGACTGGCTAAGATGGCACCCTCGGGCGGGAAGACGACCGCGCATGCGCGCTGCAATTCCCAAAGGCTTTCTTTGAAAGCTGGGGAAAATTGCTCCGCGAGGGCTCCGTCGGCGCCGACGTCACCCCATAAGTGAGGACTGACTTCCTGCTTGGTCCTGGAGAAGTATGGAGGTTCATGGATCTACTGGGAAACCTAGTAGAGGAATCGTGAAGAGGAATAATCCTGTAGGAAAACCAGTGGAGGACAGAATCATGAAAGATAACAGGTAACCCCAGTAGGGAAAAACTGGGGTAGTCCAAAACGGTGGGCCTTCAGCAGAAGGCTTTATGAGAAAAACCCTAGCTCTTTTGGAGGCAGAGTGAGTCACTCTTAGGAGCAAAAAGAGAAGGCTAACCGATTTGGACAAACAGGCACAGTCCTTGTGGGGAGAAAGGGTGTGGGAGCTCCTTGTATCCCAAAAAGCGAGGACAAATGCCTGAGGCGTTGAAGCCTGTGATTAACTGAAGATCCACAATGTCTCTGCTAACTGGGGTAAGCTAGGAGAGATATTGGGCACGGAAAGCTTCAGAGGTACCTAAACCGTTAGGTTATGGTATAAGAATTGTTGACTACCACAGGAGTGGTTGTGTGTGTAGAACCCCAAACCTGCTGGATAGCATAGGTATGGGTAAAGTCCCTCTGTCAGAATCATATAGCTATATGAGGATAGACAGTGAGATAGATATGTGGATACATATCTATCTATAATAAAATATCTCAACACACACACATATAGATAGATAGAAATAGAGATAGAGATATAGATAGATATAGATAGATAAACAGACATATAAGAATATATCTATAGTGAGATATGGCAGGGCATAAAATACACACAAAAATAAAGATGGATATGTAGGCATACATATGGGTGTCTGCAAACAGAGATATGCCTACAGCACAGTGATCGCATAGGATATGTGGAGAGGAAAGATTCATCTAACAAGGAGGTGGAACCTACTTGAGAAGACATATAGAGAATCTATTCCTCCTGGTCATGATCTGCAAGAATGCTAGTGAAAAATAACCAGGATTGTTACGTGAAAAACAAAGGACAATGTCAATGTGCAGCCAGCAAGTCCCGAGTCTTCCAGGACTCTAGCATGGTAAGTAGACAAAAGACGCCTAGAGATGAGATACCATGTTGACCTGCTTAAGGGCAAAGATATCATGCGTTCTTACCATGAGGACGAGCATATCCCCGATTGGGTATACTATGGACCAAAGCAGGGAACTGGCAACTCCTTGAGCTTTCACGTAAGAGAAGGCCTATGTCCTTTATATCAAAAAAGGAGATAGTAAAAGAAGGGAGAACCTCATGGGAGACATGACTGAAAAGCCTTTTCTAACCAGCTAGGATAGGTGTTGGAGAACACCCCCCCCCCCCCCAATGCTCTCTAGCAAGGGCCCATAGTGGAAAGCTTCTCTGTAGATTGCAGAGAGCATGATGCAGGAGAATGAGGAGATAGAACTGGCTGTTAGAGAGCCAGTATCTCTGCTAACTATGCTGCCAAACTCAGAAAAATGAAGATGGCAGAATAGAAGATCATCTAGAAAGTTTGTAGTGAGATGATCTCCAAGAGAGATGAAGCACTGACTTGGAGCCACTACTAAGACTAGACAGAATGTTAGTGGAGGACAATCTGGTTGTTTGTGGACAAGAACCAGTGGTCCAAACATTAAAGCTCCTGGATGGGCAGCTGTTGGCAAGACAGCAGAAAAATCTTACTGTTTAAAAACAGAAAGGACAGAACAGGAGTAGGAACTCTGCACATGTCTGATAAGCTGCCCCAAAGCAAGATTAAAACAGGGGAAGTGACTCAGAGGAAAACTCCACACTTGAAAGTGAGAAAAGTAGAGAGGCTAAAGAGAAAGCCTCCCAGTAAGTAATTCCGCTCTTACAGAGGAAAAACTTGGTAAGAGGGTGAAGAGGATGGAGCTGAAGAAGACTTACGAAGTAGTAACTCTATAGAAAGGAAAAATACATGCTGGCACAGGAACTATCATCTGATAGTGGTTAAACCTCTTTCCCTAGCAGGCAAAGAGGAGAAACCTGTGACTTATAGGCATGAACAACCTGACAGCTCATAGAAATATAGAAAAAATGGATATCTTTTGGAAAGAGATCCCTGTGTAGGGGTTAGAATAAAGCGGTGGATTGCCTCTATTGAGAAGAAGCAACTGTAGATTCTAACCCCAAGGGTCACAAGCATCTGATGAATGATCAGAAACCCTGCAGGTGCTGGGTTTGCTGAGCCTGGTGAGAGGTTGGATGCTTTAGACCAGGACTATGCTTTCCCTGTTGGGGAACATCTGTATGATGGGCAAGTGATGAAGAAAACCTTCTCCTGTGGGAAGAAAGTTTGGTAGGACATTTCCTACGTACTGGGACAGAGGAAGGGGTAGAACAACCCCTAGGAACAGGTAAATAAGTGGACAACTGAGTAACCTGATGTAAAGACTCCTTGTTGAAAAGATTTTCTCCAGTGCAAGGAGTATGTCCCAGCCTTTGTTGTGCCCATTTGTCCAAGTCTGAAGCTTGGAGCCAGGCTCTACGTCGTGCCCCTATAGCTATAGCAGAAGTCCTGCTAACAGACTCCAAAGAGTCTAGGGAAGCATGAGAAAGAAACCAAGAGATATTCTGGATATGCTTAAGCAGTGAGGAATAGTCTGTACTCCTGGAATCTGAAAGAAAAGGAGACAAAAGATGTAATTGCTTTGTGACCTCCTCAAGAGAAAGACTCAAAATATATATGAGAGAATTCTTGCAGAAAGCATAGATGTCTGGAAGGTTTGACGTCCAAAATCATCTAGTGTTTTAGACTCATGACCTGGCGGATAGGAAGAGTGCTTTTTCTTACTCTTTACCCGCCTCATTGCTGATTCCACTACTAAGGAATGATAAGGAAGTTGAGTCTTTTGAAACCCTGGAGAGGGGGGCACCTGATCTAACAGATCAGTTGCCCTGGGAGGTGGGGGTACCCTGAAAGGTGTTTCCCACATTCCTAGAAGGAGATCCTGCAAGGAATGAAGCAAAGGAAGCATTATGTTCCCCTTTGCTTTGGTAGAAAGAGAGCCTTGTGCAGGATCATGTCCTGGGATAGGAATGGCAAGAGATCTTGCTATATCCCTGAGGAAACTCTGAAAAGAGGGATCCCTAATAGGAATCTCTCTTGGACAGGTTAGATTTACAGAACTAGCCTGAGCATCCACAGAGGTATCCAAATATATAGGAATAGAAGATCCTGCACAGTGCAGTGTGGAATGCTTAAGAGATGGTTGCTGGTACTGGGTATCATGAGCAGCAACCGTCCTTACCACATTCTCCATGCCAGGTATAGACTCCAAGCTTGGTATAGAATGGAGCGATCCTGTTGAAAAAAGCATGGTAGGAGTTGGTCACGATGCTACTGTGGATACCGGTACCGATGTCAATACCGGTACCGATGTCGGAGTCGAGCCCGACAAAGACATCGGAGCAGTCATCGGTGACAGTTTAATTGGTACCGAGGTGACCGAACCCATCCGGCCAGTATCCTCGGTACCGAAGCACCGGTATCGATCGATGTCGGTACCAAAAACTATTGGTACCGAGTCGTCTAGACTAGAGATCAATTCCAAACTCGGCATCGAGGGCAGAGGGCCTGATAAGCGAAGCATGGAAGGCACCGACCGCAAAAGGTAATGAGGTTGTCGGTACCGATTTCGGTACCGTGTCTGACACCGGTGAAGGAAGGTCAACCAGTGGCAACTCAATCGGCCTCAAAGGAACCGAAAGTTGTGAATCCGAATCATCGGAACCGAGCCTTCGGTACCGCCGAGAGCCGGTACCAAGACGAGTCGGTACCCAGTCCTCCAGACTGGAGATCGATTCCAGACTCGGCATCGAAGGAAGCGAGTCTATTGATGCAACTTTGGAGGGTACCGACGGCAGAGGTAGTATCGGTGCTAGTACCGATAATGGAAAGTCAGTCTGGGGTGTATCCAGCGGTCCCGAAGGTACCGAGGACGCCAGATGACGATCCCTGGTGAGGAGTATTTCATCCAACACCAGTGCCGATGCCGGGGTACCGGTACCGCTCGAAGCGTATGCCACCACCGGACACGGCTGAGGTATGTTCTGTGAGGGGTGAACCCCAAGAACAACCTGAAACCCCTTATTTGCTTTGGATACCGAAGACTCCCGCCGGGGTTTTGAAGCCAGTGGGCCCTCGAGGGCAAGGCTGGAGCCATCTTCATGCTGTGCATGAGACCTACCACTCGAGGACTGGCTAGTCTTAACAGACTGTTTGTGGGTTACCTGATCTTGTGTGGAAGAAGGGGACGGTGCCCCAAAGTTGGAGGGCAACCGTGTATCGATGAAATCTCGATGTTGAAAACCTCTTCTCACCAAACTGCTGTCAGGACCCAAGCAGGTTAGACACCGACTTTGAGGGTCGAAAAATAAAGTTGTACCACCACAGAGTGAACATTTCTTAGAGAAAGTGCCTGGAGGTTCCATGAAGGAAAAAGAAGAGGCCTAAAAGGCCTAAGAGACCGTGGGATACTATGAGGAAAGCAGTTACTTACCTGTAACAGGTGATCTCTGGGAACAGCAGGAATAAGTCTTCACATATGGGTATCGTCGGTACCGACGGAGCCTGCGCGGGAACGCTCCCCAGTATCCTGAAAGAAAGCTTTTGGGAGCATCCCACAGCGCCTGCACGCTGCCTTCTTGCCTTTCCTAACTGCCTCTCTCCAGTTCGAGTTTTAAAGCTGAGACAAAGAGAGAGAGAGGAAAGGAAAGATAGACAGAGAGATACAACTCCTAGGGGAGGTGGGTGGGTTGTGAAGACTTATTCCTGCTGTTCCCAGAGATCACCTGTTACAGGTAAGTAACTGTGCTATCTCCAGGAACAAGCAGGAATGAGTCTTCACATATGGGGACTCCCCAGCTAGAGATGCCTGGGAGATCACCCAGATTGTGAGTCCCTGGGAAGGGCTCTACCTCTACCCATGAATCTCAGGCATCCAGTTCAGGGATGGAGGGTAGGAGTTGATTAGGTATGGAACAGGTGTTTGAGAACAGCCTGACCAAACAAGGCATCCCGGCGGGAGTCCTTGTCCAAGCAGTAATGGGCTGTAAAGGTATGAACCGATGCCCAAGTAGCCGCTCGACAGATTTGGTCGATGGACACAGAGTTTAGATGAGCCATAGAGGTTGCCATGGCCCTCACATTGTGAGCTGTGACATGGCCTTCCAGAGAAAGGTTCTTACTTTGGTAGGCGAAGGAAATACACTGAGCAATCCAATTGGACAGAGTTCTCTTAGAGACTGGAAGTCCTAAATGAGAAGGATCAAAAGCAACAAAAAGTTGAGAGGACTTTCTATGTTGCTGTGTCCTGTGTAAGTAGAAAGCAAGTGCTCTTTTACAATCCAGGGTATGAAGATTCCTCTCTGCACTTGATGCATGAGGTCCTGGAAAAAAGACAGGGAAATACACCTCCTGGTTCAGATGAAAAGGTGAGACCACTTTAGGCATAAAGTGTGGATTATTTCTGAGGACTACCTTGTCATGATGGAACCTTGTATAAGGAGGATTAGCCACTAAAGCTTGCAACTCACTGATACGGCGAGCTGAGGTGACTGCAATGAGAAAAATAACCTTCCAAGAAAGGAATTTTAAGGAGGTAGTGGCTAAGGGTTCAAAGGGTGGCTTCATAAGCTGGCCAAGAACCAGATTCAAGTTCCAGGCCACTGGAGATGGTCTAATGGGAGATTTAGTCAAAAGAAGGCCTCTCATGAATCTTGCTATAAGAGGATGAGAGGAAATAGGTTGTCCATTGAGAGGCTTAAGGGATGCTGCAATAGCACTCAAATGGACTCTGAATTTGTTTTAAGGCCTGCATGTGATAAATGCAGCAAATAGTCTAGTAAAGAATGCAAAGGTATTGCAAGAGGGATGAGACCCTTCTCTGCACACCAAATGGAAAACCTTTTCCATTTAAAAGCATATGAACGTCTGGTGGAAGGCTTTCTGGAAGCATGAAGGATATCCTTCACTTGCTGAGAAAGTTGTAAATCTTGAAGGTCTAGGCCTTCAGCAACCAGGCCCTGAGATGAAGAGACTGAGGATTTGGGTGCCACAAGGTTCCCTCCTCCTGGGAGAGGAGATCTGGAGCAGAGCCCAGGTCTAGGGAGGGAGCTTGAGAGAGATGCAGAAGTAGAGGGTACCACACTTGACGTGGCCAAAGTGGTGCTATGAGGATCATAGTCCCTTTGTCTCTCTGAAGCTTGAACAGCGTCTTGGGGATTAGGGGAATAGGTGGAAAGGCATAAAGGAAGTCTTGCCCCCAATGAAGGAGGAAGGCATCCCTGGCCTGAACTCCCTGACATGGAATCCTGGAACAGAACTGGGGAAGTTTGGCATTCCACAGACTTGCAAACAGGTCTATGTCTGGGGTACCCCAAATCCGGAAAAATTCTGGCTATCTGGTCCCCATGGAGGGACCATTTGTGCGGAAGCAGAACTCTACTGAGTCTGTCTGCCCAAGAGTTTTGAACTCCTGGAAGATATACTGCCATGAGATGGATTTGATGCTCTCTGGTGAAGGCCCACAATCTCAGAGCTTCATTGCAAAGCAACAGAGCCAGTTCCCCCCTGCCTATTCACGTAGAACATAGCTACCTGGTTGTCCGTGTGGATGAGGACTGTCTTGTAGCTGAGCAGGGTGTGGAAGACAGAGCCAGAAAGATTGCTCTGAGCTCTAAGAGGTTGATATGAAGATATGTCTCCTGTGGAGACCAGATGCCATGGGTCGAGAGATCTTGTAGATGAGCCCCCCAACCCCTTGGAGAGGCATCTGTTGTAAGGGTTGCTTGGGGTAACACCTGTTGAAAGGGGGACCCCAGCAACAGATTCTGAGTGGACTTCCACCAGTGGAGGGACGAAAATAGGCGACTGGAGGTTGCTATTTTGTCTGACAGGCAACCTGATGCCTGGGTCCATTGGGTGGATAGGGTCCACTGAGCTGCTCTCATGTGAAGGCGAGCATAGGGAACCACATGCACCGTGGATGCCATGTTGGCTAAAAGTTGCAACATCTCTCGAGCAGTTAAATGGGATTTTAACTGAATCTGGGAGGCTAACTGCACCAAGCGTAGGCAATGGGCCTGGGGAAGATAGGCCCCTGCAGTTGTGGTATCCAGTAAGGCCCCTATGAGCTCTAGAGACTGAATAGGGGTAAGATGGGATTTTGGAATGTTGATTACCAGTCCCAGATACTGAAGAACACGCCTTGTGCAGGCTAGAGAAATCTGGGCCTCTGACTGGGATGGAGCTCGGATGAGCCAGTCGTCCAGATATGGGAACAGGAATATTCCTAGAGTGCGTAGGAATGCAGCTACTACTGCCATGCATTTTGTGAACACTCTTGGAGCAGAGGCCAGACCGAAAGGAAGCACTTTGTATTGGTAGTGCTTTCCTTGGTACAGGAAGCGAAGGAATCTTCTGTGTGTTGGATGGATGAGAACACGGGTGTACGCATCCTTGAGATCTAGAGAACAAAGCCAGTCCTGACTCTGGAGGTATGGAAGGAGAGTGCCGAGAGAAGTCATCTTGAATTTCTCCTTGCATAGAAACTTGTTCAATTCTCTGAGATCTAATATGGGTCTGTAGCCCCCTGTTTTCTTTGGGATGAGAAAATAGGGGGAGTAGAACCCTGAGCCCTGTTGAAGAAGGGGTACTTCTTCTATTGCCCCTTGGGCAAAAAGGGTAGCAATCTCCTGACCTAGAAGGTTGAGGAGAGATGTTGGAGAATTGAACTGTTTCACCATGGTGTGAGGAGGAAGGTTTAAGAAATTAAGTTTGCACCCTTCCCTTATGATGGAGAGGGTCCACTGCTCTGCTGTGATTTGTTGCCATCTGGGAGCAAAGTGAGCTAACCTTCCTGGGATGGTGAGGGGCTCTGGATGTTCTAGAGCCAGAAAGGCTAAGTTCTCTAGTGGAAAGTCAAAGGCCCTGAGGAGGCTGAGGCTGTTGGGCCGTAGCAGTCCTCGCAGCCTGGGTTTTGGCCTGTTTTGGTTGTTGCTGCCTCTTTGTAGCAAAACGACCTTGAGAAGAGGCCTGACCATAAGAAGAAAATTTCCCTTTCTTTGGGAAAGATCCCTTTTTGAACCACCTCTTTTTGAAAGGAGCAGTAGTAGACTTTGAAAGTCTATCTAAAGCAGAATTTTCAGCATCCATCTGGTTGGCCTTTGCTTGCCAATCTTTGCCAAACAGGTTTTCGCCTGTACAGGGAAGGTTACCTAGACCATCCTGTACCCAGGATTCCAAATCAGAGGCTTGCAACCAAGCAACTCTGTGTGCACCTATGGCAATAGTCGAGGCTCTGACCCCCTCAAAAGAGTCAAAGGCTGCACGGTTGGAAAACTTGGATACATCCTGTGCCTGTTTAAGCCAGGTGATATATTCTTCTCTCTTATCTTCTGACATAAAAGGAGATAAGGTTTGCAGATGATCTGTAACTTCTTTTAGAAACATCCCCATATAGAGACTATAGGAGTTGATTCTGGCTACAAGCATACTGGCCTGGAAGATTTTCCTGCCAAAGGCATCTAGGGTTCTGCATTCTCTTCCTGGAGGAGCAGAGGAGTGCCTTCTTGTACTCTTGATCTTTTTCATAGCAGACTCTACCACAATGGAGTGGTGAGGAAGCTGAGTCTTATGAAACCCAGGACAAGGAGGAACACGATACATGGTGTCCAACCTTCTGGAATGAGGGGAGGTGGAAAGAGGAGTCTCCCATATGCCCAACATGTGTTCATAAAGAATCTCATGTATTGGTAAGGTGGCTGCCTCTTTAGGAGCCTTAGGATATTGTAGGATATCTAATTTTTTGGCTCTAGGTTCAGTCTCAGAGGTCACTGAGATGGACAGGCATTTGGCCACCTACCTAATAAAGTCCTGAAAAGACAAGTCTTCAGGAGGAGACATTCTCCTTTTTTGCAGAAGAGGGTTCCTGAGGAAGGATCCCCGAAGCTTCAATTGAGGCCTCTGAAGAGTCAGAGTCTTCAGAAGAATCGAAGTATCGACTGTCTGGATGCTCTCGTAGAGCCCGATACGCGTACCGGGAGGTATCGACATCGGGAGTAATCGGTACCGGGCCGGTACTGATAGGCATCACTGGATAGCGTACCGCTGATGTCAATTCAAGTGGTACTGGTATCGGAGCCGGAATCGGATCCTGTACCGGAATCGGTACGGGTACCAACAGGGTTTGTTGCGGTACCGTAAGCGTTGCAGCTTGAATGAATGCCGTGATGGCACGCTGCATGGTCAGAATATTCTGATCCATTGACGCCACCAATTTCTGGATATCGGTACCGGTAGAAACTGCCGTTACCCCAGAACATTGTAACAGGTGATCGGTCGAGGCCGAGCCATCGATGTCAACCTGTGACCCCATAGGTAATGCTTTGGAAGCCGGAGCCTCCCGCCGGGGTAATTTTTCCGGTGTGGTATCCTCAAGAGTAAGCCCGGGGGCATCTCGATACTTAGAGGGAGATGAACTCTGAGGACCGGCCAGATTTAAGTTTGGTTACCTGAGATCCATGGGATGAAGAAGCAGCCCTGGAAGACGTCGATGCCACAGAAGCTGCATCGGAGGGAAACAGGGTACTGAGCTTAGCTGCCCGATTCTGTAACCCTCTTTTGGACATCATGGAAACAGGACTCACAATCCACAATGGAGTGGTCAGGACCTAAACATTTTAGACACCAGTCATGGGTGTCGGTGACAGAAATAGTGCTACTGCACTTTGTGCATTTTTTAAACCCGGAGGCGGGTTTTTCCATGAGGGAAAAATCTCTGTAGGCCTAAGGCCCCAGAAGAAAAATGCACTGAAGAGTAGAAGGTTTTTTGGGGGGGTTTTTAAAAGAAAGAAAAAGAACCGGTAGTACCGGTGCGGAATCGAGAAGGCAGACACGCGACTAAAGAAAAATAAAAGAAAATAAGAAATTCTTCAGCGGTGACAGGAAACACGACCTGCTGGCTCCGCGGAAAAGAAGAACTGGAGAGAGGCAGTTAGGAAAGGCGGGAAGGCAGCGCGCAGGCGCTGTGGGATGCTCCCAAAAGCTTTCTTTCAGGACGCTGGGGAGCGTTCCCGTGCAGGCTCCGTCGGTACCGACGATACCCATATGTGAAGACTCATTCCTGCTTGTTCCTGGAGATAAAATATATCCCGTGGAAAAAAAATATATATTAAGAAAAGAAAAGAAACACCAGCAGTACCGGTGGCGTCGGGAAGACAGCCGCGACAACAAGAAAACTAAAAAATAAAAACAAGAATTTTCTGCGGTGACAGGAGGACGTCCTGCCGGCTCCGCGGAAAAACGAAAACTGAGGAGAGGCAGTTAGGAAAGGCGGGAAGGCAGCACGCAGGCGTGGTGGGATGCTTCCAAAAGCTCTTTGATTGGACGCTGGGAAGCGTTCCCGCGCAGACTCCGTCGGTACCGACGTACCCATATGTGAAGACTCATTCCTGCTTGTTCCTGGAGATTTTAGTCTTCACATATGAGTATCCTCGGTACTGATGGAGCCTGCGCGGGAACGCTCCCCAGCGTCCAATAGGTACGCTTTGGGAAGCATCCCTCAGCACATGCGCGCTGCCTTCCCACCTTTCCAACTGTCCCTCTTCAGTTAAGTTTGTAGCTGAGTGAAAGGATACAGGGAGAGAGGAAAGACAGAGATAGAGAGAACTCCTAGGGGAGGTGGGTGGGTTGTGAAGACTAAATTCCTGCTGTTCCCGGAGATCACCTGTTACAAGTGAGTAACTACGCTATCTCCAGGAACAAGCAGGAATGTAGTCTTCACATATGGGGACTCCCTAACTGAAGATGCCAGGGAGATAGCCCCAGGAAGGTGCCACCCTAGAAAGGAAGGCATCCTTCCTCCCATGGATCTCTGGCATTCCACCAGTGTTGGTGGGTAGGAATTGAATTAGGTCTGAAAGATTTTGAAGAACAGCTCGGCCAAAGAAGGCATCCCGACGGGAGGCTTTATCCAGGCAGTAGTGGGCTGTGAAGGTGTGTACCGAAGCCCAGGTGGCTGCTCGACAAATGTCATCGATAGAAACAAAGTGGAGATTAGCCATAGAAGCTGCCATGGCTCATGTTATGAGCTGTGACATGGCCTTGAAGAGAAAGACCCTTACTCTAAGAAGCAAAGGATATGCATTGGCAATCCATTTAGATAAAGTTCTTTTGGAGACTGGAAGTCCCAAATGACTAGAGTCAAAAGCTATAAAAAGTTGCGAGGACTTTCTATGTTGCGGTGTTCTCGTTAGGTAAAAGGCTAAGGCTCTTTTACAATCCAAAGTATGAAGGTTTCTTTCTGCATTAGAGGCGTGAGGCCTCGGAAAAAATACAAGATAAATTGATTGATTCAAACGAAAAGGCGAAACCACCTTAGGCATAAAGTGTGGATGAGTTCTAAAAACAACTTTATGATGAAACCTAGTATAAGGAGGATCTGCCACTAAAGCTTGCAGTTCACTAATGTGACGTGTGGAGGTGATTGCAATTAGGAAGTTGACCTTACAGGTCAAAAACCTAAGGGTTGTAGTGGCCAAAGGCTCAAAAGGCGGCTTCCTGAGCTGCCTGAGAACTAGATTTAGATCCATGCCACTGGTAGTGGCTTAATGGGAGGTTTGGTCAACAGAAGACCTCTCAAATCTGGATATGAGTGGATGAGAGGAAATTGGTTGTCCATTCAGAGGCTTATAAAGTTGCAATTGCACTAAGATGGACTCTTACCGAATTGGTCTTTAGACCAGAATTTGATATGTGAAGGAGATACTCTAGTATCGATTCTAAAGGTATGACAAGGGGGTTTAATCCCTTCTTGGAGCACCATATAGTAAAACGTTTCCACTTGAAGGCATAAGATCTTCTTGTGGAATGTTTTCTAGAAGCCTGAAGGACATCCTTTACCTGTTGGAACAGGTTGAAATCCTGGAGGTCTAAGCCTTCAGCAACCAGGCTGTGAGATGCAGGGACTGGGGACTTGGGTGCCATAGTGTCCCGTCCTCTTGGAAAAGGAGATCTGGAGCATGCCCTAACTCCAGAGGTGCAGCTTGAGAGAGATGTAGAAGCAGGGGATACCACGATTGGCGTGGCCATCGTGATGCTATGAGAATCATGCGACCCCTGTCTCTCTGAAGCTTGAAGAGTGTTTTGGGGATGAGGGGAATGGGTGAGAAGGCATAAAGGAAGTCCTGACCCCAGTGAAAGAGGAAGGCATCCCTTGCCTGACAATTGTGAGCCGGAATCCTGGAACAGAACCGGGGAAGTTTGGCATTCAGTGGACTTGCAAAGAGGTCTATGTCTGGAGTGCCCCAGAGATGAAAAATCTTTGCCACCTGGTCTAGGTGGACAGACCACTCGTGAGGCAGCAGTACTCGACTGAGTTTGAATACCTGGAAGATATACCACTAGAAGGTGAATTTAATACTCTCTGGCGAGGGCCCACAGTCGTAAAGCTTCGTTGCATAACGACAGAGCCTGTCCCACCCTGCTTGTTCACATAAAACACGGCTACTTGATTGTCCATTTGCACTAGGACTGTCATAGCTGAGCTGGGCGTGGAATATTCGAACAGCTAAATTGATTGCTCTTAATTCCAAGAGGTTTATGTGTAGACCAGCCTCCTGTGGAGTCCAGGTGCCCTGGGTAGAGTTGATTCAGGTGTGCTCCCCAACCCACCTGAGATGCATCTGTTAGGGTGCCCTGAAAAAGGGGTTGATGGAAAGGAGACACCACTGTCGGATTTTCTAGTGATTGCCACCATTGGAGGGACAAAAGTAGTCGTTGAGAGTTAACTATTTTGTCTGATAAATGTCCTGTGGCCTGTGTCCACTGTGTGGATAGGGTCCACTGAGCTGCTCGCATGTGGAGGCGAGCATATGGGACTACATGAACTGTGGATGCCATATGTCCCAGCAACCGTAGTAGCTCCCGAACAGTTAGGGAGGATTTACCTGCTGCTTGAGAAGCTAGTTGCATTATGCGAAGACACCGGGACTGTGGAAGGAAAGCCTTTGCCTGTCTGGTATCTAGACAGGCCCCTATGAATTCCAGGCATTGGGAAGGAACAAGTTGGGATTTTGGGAAGTTTATTACCAACCCCAAGTATTGGAGGATTTGCATTGTGCGAGACAGTGCAGTGCTGGCCTCTGCAACTGTAGGGGCTTCAATGAGCCAGTCGTCTAAGTAAGGGAAGACTAATATACCTAGGGTTCGCAGAAATGCAGCTACTACTGCCATGCATTTTGTGAATACTCTCGGTGCTGAAGCCAGACCAAAGGGAAGAACCCTGTACTGGAAATGTTTTCCCCTGAAAAGGAATCGTAAGAATTTCCTGTGATCTGGATGGATCAGAATGTGAGTGTATACATCCTTTAAGTCTAGAGAGCAAAGCCAATCCTGGCTTTGAAGGTATGGCAGAAGAGTTCCCAGAGAAATCATTTTGAACTTCTCTCGGAACAGGTATTTGTTCAATTTTCTGAGGTCTAGAATGGGTCTGTGTCCTCCGGTTTTCTTTGGAATAAGAAAATAGGGGGAGTAGAACCCTGCACCCCGTTGAAGAATGGGTACCTCTTCTATTGCCCCTTGGGCAAGAAGAGTTCAGACCTCGTGATCTAGCAAGATTGTCTGCGGAGGTTTGAGAATTGAATTGCCTTAAAATTCTAGGAGGGGGCATGCTGTGAAAATGGAGCTTGTACCCCTCTCCTACAATGGACAGAGTCCAATCTTCTGCTGTTATCTGATGCCATCTGTTGGCAAAGTGGCATAACCTGTCTGGGATATTGGGGGGTTGGGGACCCCCTCAGAGGCAGGAAGGCTAAGCTCTCTAGGAAGGAGTCAAAGCCCTTGAGGGGGCTGAACCTGCAGAGCTGGTTGGGCTCTCAGGCCTTTTGGCTTCTTTTGCTGTCTAGTTTGTCCCTTTTGGGCAACCTGACCCTGAGTTTTACTCTGCTGGGTATAGGAAGGATAAAATTTCCTCTTTTTGCTGAAAGAGGGTTTTTTATAAGGCTTCTTTTTAGCTGGAGTGGCTGTAGATTTTGACAATCTAGGGTGGTATTGTCAGCATCTAACTCGTTAGCTTTTTCCTACCAATTCTTGCCAAAGAGATTCTCTCCCGTGCAAGGAATGTTGCCTAACTTGTCCTGTACCCAAGTCTCCAAGTCTGATGCCTGAAGCCAGGCAATCCATCGTGCCCCAATGGAAATACCAGAGGTTCTGCTGATGCATTCAAAGCAGTCAAAGCTTGCAAGATTCACAAACTTGGAGACATCTTGAGCATGCTTAACTAGAGCAAGAAAATCTTCTCTTGTCATCTGGGAGAATGGGCTCATAAGCTCCAAGTCTACATTCCCATATATAGTATATATGAACTGATCCTAGCTGAAAGCATGGAAGCCTGACAATTTTGGCGCCCAAAATTGTCCAGAGTCCTGCATTCACGACCTGGGAGATTGGATGCATGCCTCTGCACTTTTCATCCTACGCATGGCTGACTCCACCACCATTGAATGATGTGGCAGCTGAGTCTTTTGAAATCCAGGACATGGCAGAACTCGATACGTAGTATCAAGCCTCCTAGAATGAGGAGATGTAGTCAGAGGTGTCTCCCACATTATGAGCATCAAGTTATGCAGAATTTCATGGATGGGCAGAGTGGCTGCCTCCTTTGGAGCTTTAGGATACTGGAGAATTTCCAATTCCTTTGCTCTGGGTTCCTGTTCAGGAGCTACCGTGATTGAAAGGCCCTTGGCCACATCACGAATAAAATCCTGAAAAGACATGTCCTCTGGAGGTGACATTCTGTGTTGGGGAGAAGAGGGATCTTCCGGGAGAAACCCTCTGGTACCAGCAGAATTGTCAGAGTCTTCGGAATCAGAGGGTTCGAAGTATTGCTGACCATGATGCTCATGCAAAGCACAGTCCCGGTATCGATCGAAGTCGATACCGAGTTGATCTGATACCGATCTGTTGATTCCAGCCAAAGATGGCGTGGGAAAAATTCCCACTGGGGCCGGTACCGTCGGTACTGGTATTGTCGGCACCAGTACCGGTGTCTGTACCTTTGTAGGTACCGACATCGGTATCTATGTCAGTACCGGTGCCCGTTGAACCATAGGTGTCAACGGTACCGCAGCTGTGAGAAGAGCTGCAATGCTGCGTTTGATAGCGAGGAACTTCTGGTCTATTGACACTGCTGATGCCTTGGTGTCGGTACTGGTGAAAAAGGTCTGGGACCCCTGAGCATGGCACCAGTAGTTCTTGCGAGGTCGAGGCCTCAAGAACATCTTGTAGCCCCCCTTGATGCTTTGGAAGCCGAAGCCTCCCACTGGGGCTGTTTTGCTGGTGTGGTTCCCTCAAGGTCAATGCCAATGGCCTCTCGATGCTTAGCAGGAGAGCTACCCTTTGAGGACTGGCTTTTTTGTTTAGTTACCTGAAATCCATGGGAGGAAGAGGAGGCTCTTGAAGATGTCAATGCAATGAATCTGGCATCCGAAGAAAAGAGTATTGAGCTTTGCAGCCCGGTTCCGTCTTCCTCTCTTAGTCATCCCCATACAGGAGAGACATTCAGATGGAGAATGTTCAGGCCCTAAACATTTAAGACACCAATCATGGGTGTCAGTGACAGAAATGGTACCGCCACACTTAGTACATTTTCTAAAACCACTAGTTGGTTTTTCTATGTTTCAGGAATACGAGGCCTAATGCCCAAAATGGCGCCTAGCACCGAAAAAGAAATGTTTCTGAAGAGAAACAGTTCAAAGTATAAAATTATTGAGAAAAGAAAAGAGCCGGTGGTACCGGTAGGCGTCGTGCGGAGGTAAACGCGACCACCAGAAAACAATTTTAAAGACGGAATTTTCTGCGTTGATAGGGTATGGGTCTTGTCGGCTCCTCGGAAAACGAAGAACTGAAGAGGGACAGTTGGAAAGGCAGGAAGGCAGTGTGCATGTGCTGAGGGATGCTCCCAAAAGCATTCCTATTGGACGCTGGGGAGCATTCCCGCGCAGGCTCCGTCAGTATCGACGATACCCATATGTGAAGACTACATTCCTGCTTGTTTCTGGAGATAGCACATTCCACGTTGCCTAATCCGAGAAGCAGACATTCAACTCACCAGAAGGCTATCCAGCAAAGAAATGTATGGATCAACCCTCTAGAAACTTATATAGACCTATTTTCAACTCCAGTATGTATTACCAGCTTTGACTACATTTTCTGGCAACAGATTAGATCCAAGTAGATTTCTATTAAACTCTTTTCATTCTCTCTGCAAATTTACTTAAGTTGATGCCTCAACAGAAAAAAGTGCACAAACAGTACATTTCACTAAGTTTAAGGAGGTTCCAAGAGAAAGACTTAGAAAATGCCTTACCTCTGCAACTTTAAGAAATTCAGACACTCTAGTCATTCTATTCAGAAACCGTTTGTAAATTTCTAGGGCATCTTTACATTGCCCTTTCTTCATTTCAAAAAATTTTTCTGCACAAAAGATTAAAAAAAGAAAGATAAAGAAGTTGGGTTCTATAAATACCTTACTGGGTGATCAATAAGATTTCCAATGCATTAAAACACAATATTCTTTTTGTTTAAGAATAAAGCCATGAACATCTGAATAACCAATGTGCCTGGTTAATGGCACTAGTAGCTAGTTATTTTGAATGTTAATGAAGTATACTGGAGAGCATTTAAGAGCAGAACATATACGATAGGACAAGGGTTCCCCACAACAGGTCCTTTTTTGAGGGGAGCTGGAATGTGTCAATTACTTTAGTTAAAAAGGACAGACATGCATATCCTTCATAAGTAATTACTCTGAGTATACTAAGACAAACCTTTAAGAGATTCTCAAGTAACACATTTGGGAAGTACTACAGAAAGCTAAGGTATATACAAGTGTAAAATCAAGGTTAACTGTGACGAAGACTGAAGACACCAGGAGCCCACTGAACTGGATACCAAAAATAGCTGGAATAAACCACTGGCTCGGAGTGGAGTAGCAGCCTAGTGGTTAGAACACTGGCTTGGTAACCAAGCAACCAGGATTCAATTCCCACTAGCACACCTTGTGGCCTTGGGCAAGTCACTTTAACCCTCCATTGCCTCAGAAGAAAGCCCGGGAAATCTACTTCTGCTCACACTGCCAAGAAAACCCAGGAACTTCTGGATCGCCAGGAGTCAGCATTGACCTGAAGGCACACATTGCATTGCAAACCACTAGCTCAAGCAGCACTATGGCCTATATTTAATTTTTTATAACTGATTTTGTTTAATACGAAGTTATTCCACTATGATCTTTTCAACAAGAATCAAAGGAAAAAAAAAACAAGTTCATTATCTGCAGCTGGTGTTGTTCTTGAATAGCAAGATAAAAATTCTCACATCTTTAAACCATTTATGAAGCCTCTTCAGGAAGCCTTTAAGCAGCAGCGTGTATGTGCAACTTCTCGCTTTGCATGGGACCAGGGGCAGCCCAAGGGGGTGCAGGGCCATATGTGGACATGCATTGCGGGACCTCATTTGCATAAATTTGCATAATGTTAACATGCACTTTTAGTAAACATGCCTCTTAAGTGTCTGGATAAAGAAAGACTACCAGATTTCTACATTACTATACCCCAGTGCCAATCGCCAGGCACAACAGGAAGTATTACAAACACTACCCATTTGGAATCCATCAAATAAAATAAAGGACCTATTCCCATAAGCTTTTACACTGATAACATTAAATTATAATTAACTTTCAATTTTTTGTCTACCTTGAGGTAGAGGTTTAGTCCCCAGACACCAGTTCGACAAAAAAACCTAAAAATTAATTCTAATTTAATGTTACCAGTGTGAATGCTTGTGGGAATAGGTCCTTTATTTGATGGTATTTCATGGACGAGACCTTTCCTTTTAGCCCGTTGGTATTTTTGGTTTCATCATACATTTAGAACACATAGAAAACCCACTGTATCACAACAGCACTACTAGGACTCACAAAGCACCATATCCTACTTATCAAAAGGCAACACTACAAATATTAAAACCAACATCTCAGATACTAATACATTTTCTACTGGGGAAAGAGAAGTGGCACTGTCAGATAGAAACTGCATGAATAGAATACCTCAGCTCAGTTACACATGCAGAACATAGACCATCACCATACAAAGAACAAGGAATCACAATTTAGAAATAGGAAGACAAACTGGGAACACCAAAAGCCAAACTCAGAATCTACAACACTAGAGAAATAAAACTATAAATTGAATTTCTTCTTCTACTAAACAAAACGCAAAGATGTTAGCCATGCACATTTCCCAGAGCCAAAATATTCCAGTTAATAAATTCAAAATTAAGTATTTTTCTACCTTTTCTTGTTTGGGCATTTTATTTTTCAGTTGCAATTGCTCCAGTCACTTTCTTATGGTTTCTTCATGTGTTCTGCTAATTCTCCATTGTCTGCTATTCATTTGTCCTTTCTCCTCATCTAGTTTTTTTCCATTCTGTCTATACATCTGCTTTAACATACTGATCTTTCCCCTTTTGCTCTTTCCTCCATTTTTATTCCTTTCGTCCACTCAAATTCCACCCTTCCATCCTCAAACCCACTTACTCTCCCAATACCCAGCCAATCGTAGATTTTTCTTCCCTCCCACACAAAATCTATTTTCCCCTCTCCATCCTCACTCGCCCAGCCCCATCCCCTTCTAGTCCTCCCCCCAACATCAGCTCCCTTCTAGTCCTATCCTAGCCCCAGCCCCGAAAAGTCCCACACCTGTCTGACCACCTTGAGATGGAGTCGGGGAGGCCTGAAGCCCCGGCTCACCTCTGCATAACACTAGAGTGAAGAGTAGCATGCTCCTTCACTCCAGCAGCTGTATTCTCCTGAAGCTGCTGACGTGCTGAGGTTAAAGGGCATTTCCCGTTTCCTGGTACTTGGTGCGCTTCAGGAGAACACAGCTGCTGGATGATGCTCTTCACTCAGGTGCTGTGCAGAAGTGAGCCGGGGCTTCGGCCTCCCGGCTCCATCTGAAGCCGGCCGGCCCTGTAAACCAAACACCAAGTGCAGAATAGAGTTGGCACGGGGCCCTGTGCAAACATTCTTGCTTAATGGATGGGACGGCCTTGCATGGGACCACCTCAGTCTTTGAATGCTCAGTTTTCAGTCAGCTCTCAAGGAGGTGGGGAGATATGTGAAGATCTGTATAATACTCCCCCTGAAGAACACCTGCTATAGTATAACTTGGTTTTCTGAAGACAAGCCGAATATTAAGCCCTTACAAATGGGACTTCCTAACCAGAATCTGCCTTCAACACAGAAGGGGGAAAAACGCATGAAAAGCACTGAAGCAAATATGAGTGAAAAGCAAACGCCCAACAGAAGCTCACGGAGATGAGAATGGCACAAATCACAATATGCCAGGCTAATTATGCCAAAAATAACCAAAGACCTAGACTCACTAAATAATCCCAAAAATATGCTGTTAGTCGTTACGAACTATTACAGAGCATATAAATTAAATGCTAAGTGAACATCTTCTGGAATCTTTGGAAGGACTGCACACCTTTCGATCAAAGTTTCTGATTAAATTTAAATGACACCATTCAAGGTGTCAAGATTTTGTGTCCCACTTGGTGGTGGTCACACAATTTAAAAAGAAGAAACACTTAGCTTGCAGGTGCAAAAACCCATGCCTCAAAGGTTTTTGAAAAACAATTGTGGATTCAATTGCATCAACGTTTTTTTTATTCCAACAGTGACACAGAATTGTGTTTCGAGTTCAAATCTTAGCTATGGGCTCTGCATCAGGCTTTTCAAAATCAGGGCTACATTCTGTAGATCCCTCAGTTTAAGTCCAATTGCAGCATGGGTAAGTAGCCAACAAAACAGCTCTTAAATGTCAAAGATAGACATCACAGCCAATGGGCATTCAACAAACTCACTAACAATGTTCAAGTCAGTGTCCAATGAGAATCAAGTAAAACAATGGAGTACTAATCCAATAAAAACTCCAGTCTATCTTCAAGTTGAGACCAGTGGGATGTATTGATTTCAAAAAGATATATCCAGCGTAGTTCTTGATATTGTAATTTGGATTACCTGTCACCCCTGCGTGGATCAGGGGGGATATAATCAATATGCCATTTGAGTTGTTCAAAACCGTTTATCAAGATAGTGAGATACTGGGCCTATTGCAAGTATATTTTTCAAAATGTGAACGATGTTCCCCAAGATGTAATTTGACAGGGAGGGTTGCTCCTCCTACATACAATAAGATGATAAACCACAAAGGATGTGGTACAAGTCGTACTGAGTATGAAACTGCAGTTGTAGGATCAGTCCAAGTTTCAGTAATGGCCATGGTGCAAAATTCGCAATGAGAACAAGAAAAATGGCCCAGAGTAGAATCAGTCAGAATACTTTGTGATCTGCTGGCACTGTTTGAGCTACCCAGTCTGATATTTCCCACGCGTAAATGCAAACCTACCTAAAAGTATGTATGTAACACTATAAACATACCAATGTTTTCTTAAGATAGATATGACATGTGAAGAATTAATCATGGATGGCAAAACCCCAATAATGCAATCCGAGGTTTTTTTGTGATAGAGAACGGTTAGCGCAACTGAATCAGGCTATAAGCAAACCTTGCTTATTTATAAGCTTTCTTGATCACTTCAACAGGATATCCTCTTTCCAGCAGTCTGAGAACTCAGTTGCATTTTTTTTTAAAATCTGCCAAAATGGTACAAATCCAGCATAGCCGTAAAAATTGTCCCACTGGTAAGCCACACCTCAGTGAACCACGATGATAGTTATTCTGTTGGACCGGCTTTCTATAGAGAGTGATTACCAACCTATCCTCCTGTTTATATATCAACAAATCTAAAAATTCAATCTGAAAATGATATTTTATGGTGAATTCACAGATTTCACAGTATTTATCCACTCAGAATTGTTGCAATTCTGCTATTGGACCTTGCCATATAAAGAAATCAAGAAATCTCACCCAAAACGTTATATGAACAAACCAGAGAGATTTGTAAACAAATTCAGCCTCAAACAGCCATGTAAAGTGTGGCAACTGATGGGGCAACAGTAGCCCCCACTGCCACCCCAAATATTTGCAAATAAAACTTAGTATCAAAGAAAATAGTTACAAGTGAGCATCAGTACTACAACAAAAGAGACTTAGGTAGTCTCTAGAATCTAGATGGTAGCTCTACCGAATGATCAGCGTTTTGAGGGAGGATGGTAGCCACTGCTGTACATTTCCCTGGGCACCTGCATTTTCCAGCTCCCTGGAGAGCTACAGCGTCTGGCACTATTGGTCTCTTCCCCCACAGCTGGGTTCTGCAGCAGCAGGGGGAGGCAGCCTAGATCTCTGCCTGGAGTGCCAGGACCCTTGAACCACCCCATATGGCACATTGCCTTTCCGCAGCAGTAGCAGGATTGTGTGCTGCCACTCCTTCTCCACCTCCCGCCGGGGTCGAAGCGGCGGGGGTGTGGCAGTCATTTACCGTTCTTCCCTCCCTTTTGTTGAGCTCTCCTCTTCCCCCTCTCTACTCTACCCGGAGTCCTTACTCCTGCGGCTTGACTTCTCCTCTTCCCCTTCCACCCCCTACTATTTTCTCCTTATCTATGCGCCACCCTCTCTCTCAACCCCCCTCTGGGATTCCCTGTTAACCACCCTATCTGAGGTCTCTCTTCTTTATCCCCACCTGCTCATCTTAGGTGATTTCAACATTCACGTTGATTCCCCCTCCTCAGCGAGGGACTCTGCATTTCTTGCCCTTCTGTCCGATTTGTCCCTGCAGCAGTCCATTTTCTTCCCCACTCACACTGCTGGTCATTCACTTGACCTCCTTCTTACCTCTGCTTCCTTCCCTCCTTTTTCTACTCCCCCCTCCGCTACCGTTCTTCCATGGTCTGATCACTATTGTCTCTCCTTTTCTGTTCCTGTCCCTCCACCAGTCCCAAACTATATTTCAACTCCTAGCTCAGTACCATTGCCTACTCGAAAAATTTCCAAGGACACTCTTTCGCAGTTCCCTTCCCCTACCACTCTTTTCCCTGCAGATTTTGAATCCCTCTCCATTGATGTCCAGGCCCACCTCTGGCACTCCTCACTTTCCACAGCCCTCGACACCATTGCCCCCCTTTACCCCCGTCCCCGTCCTCGTTGCCACACCAGCCACCCCTGGTTTCATTCTGGTCTTCTCCTGCACCGCAGGCATCTTCGCCGGGCAGAACGCCTCTGGCAGAAGTATCCCTCCCCCTCCACCCTGCTAGGTTTTCGTCAGTGTCATCGCTCTTATCGATCCCTCCTCTCAACCACTAAACGTGATTACTACTCTAACCTTATCTCTACCTCTTCCAATTCCTCCCGTCAACTGTACTCCATTGTTCGCTCCCTCACCTCATCCCACTCTACCCCTTCTTCTTCCTGTCCTGCAGCCTCTCCCCCAGACCCTTCCTCCTTAGCCTCATTCTTTGTGGCTAAGGTTGATACCCTCCGTCATTCCTTCCCCTCATGTCCCCCACCCCTTTCCCCTCCTGCTGTGCTTTCCCCTCCCCCCCCCTCTATTCCCCATCCCGCTCCCTTCCTGTCTTATCCCACTCCTGGTCTTCCTTTGAGACAATAACCCCCAGCATCCTTGAAAAAACCTCTTTCCCTTCGCAAAACCACCTGTTCAGCTGATCCTATCCCATCATCCTGGCTCCTAGAACCCTCTCTGGCTCTTTCCCCCTATATCCTCTCCATGTTCAATTCTAGTTTATCCTCTGGTACATTTCCACCCAGCTGGAAGCACGCTGTCGTTCGTCCTATCTTAAAATCCCCGTCTTCTGATCCTTCCGCTCCTTCCAGCTGGCGCCCTATCTCCAACCTCTCCTTTCTTTCTAAATTTCTGGAAAAACTGGTCTTCATTCAACTTTCCTCTCACCTTGAAATTTCCCTCACCCTTCACCCCCGGCAATCTGGTTTTCGTCCCGGCTATAGCACTGAAACTGTCCTCCTCTCTCTTCTTAACGAACTTCACACTGCTCACGATCGTGGCTTATTCACCTTAGCTGTCTCCCTTGATCTTTCCGCAGCCTTTGACCTAGTGGATCACCGCACTCTCCTCACTCGTCTTCGGGAGGCGGGTCTTTCTGGTTTGGTACTTCGGTGGTTCCACTCTTTCCTCTCATGTCGTTCCTTCTCTGTAGTCACTGGTTCTTCCTCTTCTCCCCCCACTCCCCTCACATGTGGAGTTCCTCAGGGTTCAGTTCTCGCCCCCCTTCTCTTTAATATTTTTCTTGCCCCTCTTGCCCTCATAATTCAACAGTTCGGCATTTCTGCGTATTACTACGCAGACGACATTTTTCTCCTACATCACACAAGTTCTCTTTCTCCTGACATTGCCCCTCTTAATCTGTGTCTTGCTGCTATTGCCTCATGGTTTTCTTCTAATTTCCTTCACGCTAACCCCACTAAATCCTTTGCCATATGGTTCACGTTTGGGAGCCCCTCCCCTGCCTGCGCCCCCACTTTCTCCTCCCAGTCCATTCCTCTTGTCTCCTCACTTCGGTACCTGGGTGTTATCCTTGACTCCTCTCTCTCCTTCACGGCCCACATCTCCTCCATTGTTCAACGTTCTTTTCTTTCCCTCAAGCAGCTCCGAGCCATTCGCCCCTTCCTCTCTTCTTCTGCTCTGGCAACCCTTCTCCTCTCTTTAGTGGTGTCTCGTCTAGATTATTGTAATGTCTCCCTGGCTGGCCTCCCCCAATCCCAATTGTCTCGTCTTCAACGTGTTCAAAATACAGCTATTCGATTACTAACCTACGCTTCCCGCTTCGACCATGTCACTCCCCTTCTTCTACACCATCACTGGTTACCTGTCACCTTTCGCATTCAATACAATATTCTCATTCTTACACATAAAGCTGCTCGTACTGGCACCCCCTCCTACCTTGCTGACCAAATATCCTTCCGTACCTCTCATCGTCTGCTCCGCTCCATTCACACAAACCGGATGTCCCGTCCCTCCCCCTCCCAGGCCCAT
The DNA here is from genome assembly GCA_033557465.1 of Ichthyophis bannanicus. Lineage (NCBI taxonomy): Eukaryota > Metazoa > Chordata > Amphibia > Gymnophiona > Ichthyophiidae > Ichthyophis > Ichthyophis bannanicus. Next base: position 1,333,814,533 of record CM066033.1, read on the forward strand.
CTTGTTTCTACTCGCTCTTCCGCTTTCTACTTTCTGGCCCCTAGCCTTTGGAACTCGCTCCCCCCCTCGCTCCGTGCAGTAGAGTCATACCAGTCCTTCAAGTCCCAGCTTAAAACCCACCTTTTTAACCTAGCATTCGACCTCCCACTTGTGTCCTTCCCTTCCTCTTCTGTCCCGTGCTGATCTATTGTAATTTGTTAACTTGATTTGCTCTCTCTTAGCTAGTGTTTGATCTCCCACTTGTGTCCTCCCCTTCCTTTCTGTTCCGTGTTGTTATATTGCAATTTGTTAATTCTGACTTGCTCTCTTTCTTTCCTTCTCCCCCTTTTCTGTTTTAAATTGGCGTTGCTTTTCTTTTTCCTGCAGCCTTATTTTTTAAAAAACCTGAATAATGTTTTTATTGTGAACCGCTCAGATGCCTATGGCGTTGGGCGGTATATCAAGTTTTATTAAACATAAACATAAACACTGTCACTGTGGGATCATGACGCACATCACAGATGGTTCTGCAGATGGCAGAATACCCCTTTGCGAAGAGACTAAAAAGGTTGGGGCTCAACCTGGGGAAGAGACAGCTGAGGGGGAAATATGATAGAGGTCTACAGATTATTGACCAGAGTGGAACAGGTAAATGTAGGCCACTTTTCTATGCCATCCTACTGGACAGACTAGGGGACCTGCAATACGGCTACAGTGTAACCCATTTGGGTCTTCTAGGTGACAATATTTTTTCAGTCAATGCGTAATCAAACCCTGCAATCCATTACTGGAGGATGTGGTAAAAGCTGTCAGTGCAGCTGGGTTTAAAAACGTTTGGACGTGTTCCTGGGTAACGGTCCATAAACCACTGCTAAACAGGATCCGAGCTATGTACTGCTTGCCCCATTAAAGTTATTGGGGATCCTGTGTGTCTTTTGGGGAAACTGCTAGGTACTTGTGACCTAGATTGTGCACCATTGGGCACAGGATACTGGGCATGGTGGTCTGACAGTTTGGCATATTTTGTAGTTTTATGTTCCTATGTGTCATCTAGGCAGCTGCCTGGCCCCCTGTGCACCAGCAGCCCCTACTGCATGATCCATGTGCCACCTTCTTTGCCCCCATTTGCACCATCATAGTGTCCTTTCATACTTGGGCACTATGCTGTTGCTGCTAATGGAGCACTATCATCACTCTTTTGGCCTCCCCTCTCTGTACATCACATTGCAGTCATTAAATAGGAGTGGAGGAGTGGCCTAGTGGTTGGGGCAAGGTACTTCAGGCCGGAAGGTCGGGGGTTCAAATCCCACTAGAGGACAGCAACCTTGGGCCGGAAGGACTGGGGTTTCTAGTCCCACAGGTGCTCCTTGTGGTCTTGGGCAAGCCACTTAACCCTCCATAGCCCATGTTCCCTGTAAAATAGTTATCTCCAAGTTATAATGCCCTGTTCAATGTAATTTCAGTTTGTTCAATGTAAACCGCACTGATGCCGAATAGCGCGGTATATAAGAGAATGTAAATAAATAAAATAAATAAATAAAAAACACCTTTTCCGCGAGGTTTTGAATTGTGTTTGGGTTCCTGCCATTAAGATGCCTGTGTTAAGGGAACAGGCCTTGTTCCTGCCCACTCCCTGCCCATTGACCCCTACTCTCCGCCCTGTGCATGCCTTCTCTCCACCCACAAGGCACTTTATGCGTTGGTGCCTTTAGCACCCGCTAAAGTGTGCACCTGCACAGTTAGCACATGCTAACTACACACTTGCTCCTTTGCCGTTTAGTAAACATACCCCTAAGCAAACTTTTTTTTGTTGGAATCTTTGTTTGGAAGGACTGCACTCTCTTCGAACAACAAAGTTTCCTATTTATTATATTTAAATGACACCATTCAAGGCATAAAGATTCTGTGACCACCAAGTGAAACACAAAATCATTTCAATTAGGCTAATTATGCCAGCTTATCTCATAGAATCCCATGGTTACCCAAATGGGATAAATGCCCAACTAAGAGGCTCCTACTCCTGCTCCTCTTCCTCTAATATGATATAAATTATTCAGTGCAATAAATGTGAAAAAGGATGCTATATTTTTGATTGCTATATTGGGGAGACAGGACAAATAACAAAATATGCCATAATGGGTCAGACCAAGGTCCTTCAAGCCCAGTATCCTGTTTCCAACAGTGCCCAATCTAGGTCACAAGTACCTACAGTAGCAGTTTCCCCAAAAAGACACTGGTTCCACAGTGCTTGTATTGGGTCAAGCAGTGATATCCTGGGTCCCTTTTAATAATGGTTTATGGACCTTTCTGCCAGGAACTTGTCCAAACCTTTTTTAAACCCAGCTACACTAACAGCTTTTACTACATCCTCCGGTAAATTCCAGAGTTTGATTACACATTGAGTGAAAAAATATTTTCTCCTATTAGTCTTAAATAGGTTACCCTGTAGCTTCATTGTATGTCCCCTAGCCTTTCTATATTCTGATGACAAACAATTGATCTATGTTTACCAGTTCCACTCATTCATTAATTTATAAACCTCTTATCATATCTCCCCTCAGCTGTCTCTTTTCCAGGTTGAAGAGCACTAACCTTTCTAGCCTCTCTTTAGAGGGGTATCCTTCCATCCCCTTTACCGTTTTGGTGACTCTTCTCTGTACCTTTTCTAATAATGCTATATCCTTTTTAAGATACTGCAACCAGAATTGCACACATTATTGAAGGTGTGGTCACACCATGGAACGATACAGAGACATAATATCCTTTGTTTTATTCTCCATTCCTTTCCTTTCAAGAAACATGCTGTGGTTACATCTCTCCTCAAGAAGCCATCCCTTGACCCTCTCTCTCCTCTCCCCTTTATTTCTAAACTACTTAAATGTATAGTTCACTGCGCTGTCTTGACTTTCTCTCCTCTCAGTCCCTTCTGGATACACTACAATCTGGCTTTCACGCTCTACATTCTATTAAGACAGCCCTTACCAAAGTCTCCAATCACTTGTTGCTTGACAAATCCAAGGGGCTTTACTCTATCCTCATACTTCTTGACCTTTCTGCTGCTTTTGACACAATTTGTCACCACTTTCTCTTCTATACCCTATCCTCGCTTGGATTTAGGGGTTCTGTCCTGTCCTGGTTTTCTTCTCTCTCCCACCTTATTTTTAGTGTATGTTCTGATGGATCCTCTACTGCTTTCCTGCTTTCAGTCTGTGCACCCCAGGGCTCTGTCTTGGGAACCCTCCTTTTCTCTCTCTACACCCAGTCCCTTGGTGTACTCATCTCCTTCCATGGTTTTCAGTACCATCTCTATGCTAATGGCTTCCAGGTCTACCCCTCTCTACCCCTGAAATTTCTCCGGATATCCAGGCCCAGATCTCTGCCTGGTTATCCATTAGTGTCTGGATGTCTCCCTGACATCAGATAATGAATATGGCCAAAACTAAGCTCCTTATCCTGCCCCCTTAGCCCACCTTTGCCCCCTTTCTCTGTTTGTGGATAATGCTTCCTCTCCTCCCTGTTTCCTCAGCTTGTAACCTTGCAGTCATCTTTGACTCCTCCCTCTCCATACACATCCAACAGATATAGAGAAAGCTAAAACTTGTCAATTCTAACACTGGCAAATTTATCCCTTCTTTTCTGAACACACTACCAAGACTACTAACCTTAGAGTTTTGTATCAAATTATACATCTCTAGTTATGGGTCACTTCAAGAAACTCAAATTGGTTTGATATGGATACTGTATTTTATTCAAATCTTCCTTTTGTTTTCTTGTTGCCATCTCTTGTCTTATTTATACAGATTCTATACTAGTCTTCCTCTGAATCATCTCTCCCACTTCAATCTGTTCAAACCTCAGCTGCAGGGCTAATCTGCCAGGTTCACTATGCTCATATCCCTCTTTTCAAGAGACTTCATTGGTTCCCTATGCATTTCCACAGCCAGTTCAGACTCCTACTACTGACCTTCATTCAGCTGCTCCAACCTTTCTCCTCTTACCTCTCCCTACATCCTCCTCGGAAATACAACTCTTCTGTCAGATCCCTTCTATCTGTGCCCTTCTCTTCCACTGCCAACTCCAGACTGAAATTTCCATCTTGCTGCTCCTTATGCCTAGAACTACCCGAGTCGGTACATCAGGCTCCATCTATGGCCCTGTTCACCTCCATTCTAAAAACTCACTTTGAGACTACTTTTGGATCCTGATCCTCCTAGGATTCTGTTCACCTTCATGATAGCATTGAACGCCTGATGTAAATATTACCTGTGAATAGTTACCCTATGTTATCCAAGTTCTACACACCTGTTCTATGTATAACAGAACAGTCTGTTCTGATCGTTATGTTCCATGTAAACCACGCTGATGTCGAATAGTGCGGTATATAAGAGATTGTAATAAATAATAAATAAATATATATTTCTTTACCATTCCCCTAGATATATTGTAGGTTCCACTTGTTGTGTTGTCTGTCTTGACTATAAGCTCTTATGAATAGGGACTATTTCTTACATGTCTTTACAGCGCTACATACACCTTGTTGCACTATACATACAAGTGGTAATAGTAGTAGCAGTAGTTGCCACCTACTTAGTCCTAAATGTCAAGGATGCCAAAATGGGAAAGTACCTTAAGAGCGAGCTAGCAGTGTGGGAAGAGATAAGGGAAGCATGCTGACTGTCCTAAACTCAGAGGCAAAAAAGGGCATTGGATCTATATGCGGGAAGAGTGAATAGAAACGAGAGAAGGTAACTGATATGGTTCTCTAAAGTGGGTTCAAATATAAAGGCAAGGAAGACAGTTCACAAATTTCAGAAGACTACAAACAGGGGAACACTGAAAAGAATACCAGATAATGCTGAAAGAGGCAAAAAGAAATCAAGATAGCAAACGCACATGAAGAAAAATATGTCTAAAGATGTAAATATACTTTTTTTTATTTTTTTATAAAGGTACACTAGGGAGAAGAGGAAAACCAGATGTGAAATTACAAGACTCAAAAGGTACTGAGGACTAATCTGTGGAAAGCGTACAAGGAAAAATCAGACATGCTAAACAAATAAGTACAAGGAAAAAGCACAAAAGAAAATCCCGGAGAAAGACCATGCACAACTACCAATGGAAAAAGAGTAGATATCATACCATTTACAAGAAGAGTTCTAAAGAACTTGCAAAACTGAAAAGTGGATAAGGCCATGGGACTGGATGAGATACATCCCAGAATACTGAATGAGCACAGAGATTCTGGTGGGACTCTTCGGCTCCTCGCTATCTTTCATCTCTTATCTCTCCCTACATCCCCTCTCAGGAACTTCACTCTTCTAACAAACTACTTCTATCTATGCCCTCCACTCGTACTAACTCCAGACTTTGCTCCTTTCACCTTATGCCTGGAACAAGTTACCTGTGTCTATACGCCAGGCACCCTCCCTAAGCCTCTTCAAATCCAGGTTGAAAACCCACCTCTTCACTTTTGCTTTCAGATCTTGACTTGTGTTTTGTCTTGACTAGATTGTAAGCTCTGACGAGCAGGGACTGTCTCTTTACATGTCTGTACAGTGCTGCATACAACTGGTAGCGCTATATAAATGCTCAATAGTAGTAGTAAAGGATGTTTAATAGATACTTGCAGACAGGAGACGTTCCATAGGATTGTAAAAGGGCTAATCTGGTCCCTTTTCCCAAAAGTGGTAGCAAAGAAGTAGTTGCAAACTACAGGCCAATAAGCCTTACCTCAGTGTATGTAAAGTAATGGAGATGATGCTGAAAGAAAGGATAGAGAAATGTCTGGAATCCAATAGACTGCAGGATCTAAGGCAACATAGTTCTGCTAAAGGAAGATTGTGCCAAACCAATCTAATTGATTTTTGACTGGGTGACCAAAAAACTGATCAAGGGCATGCAATGAATTACCTATTTGGATTTCAGCAAAGCCCTCAAAACTATTCCTAATAGGAAGCTTATGAATAAACTGAGCAGCCTGGGACTAGATCAAGGTGATGAAACGGATCAGAAATTGGTTGACTGATCAGACAAAAGGGTGGTGGTAAATGGAAGTTAATCTGAAAAAGGAAAGTGAGTAATTGAGTGCCTCAAGGATCAGTCTTGGGACCGGTACTGTGCAATGTCTTCATGACTGATATTGCCAAAGGATTACAAAGAAAAAAAGTTTGCCTTTTGGTGGATGAGACAGATTTGCCAAAAAGAGTGGACTCTGCAGAGGGAGTTGACATGAGAAAACATCTAAAAAAATTAGAAGAATGGCAACTAAGATATAATGCAATGAAGTGCAGTGATGCACTAGAGATACAGGTGGTGAGATGCTGATGTGCAGACCAGAAGAGGGATCTCTGTGTGATAGCATCTAAGCATTTTAAGGTGACAAAATAGAAACAAACATGACAGCAGAAAAAGACCAGATGGCCTATCCAGTCTGCCCTTCCATATCAACCACAACAGTTCCCTTTTTTCCTTTAGAGATCCCATGTTTGTCCCATGCCTTTTTTGAATTCAGACCCTGTCCTCATCTCTATCACCTCCACTGGGAGGCTATTCCATGGATCTACCACTCTTTCCGTAAAAAAATATTTCCGTATATTACTCCTGAATCTATCCCCTTTCATCCTTATCCTATGTCCGCTTATAGCAGAGTTTGCTTTTGATCGAAAGAGACTCTCCTCCTGTGCATTTATGCCAAGGAGGTATTTAAACATCTCAAATCATATCACCTCTATCCCTTTCCTCTCAAGCATACATATTAAGATCCTTAAGTCTGTCCTCATATGCTTTATAACGAAGACCACTAACCATTTTAGTAGTCACTCTCTGTACTGATTCCAACCTGTTTATATCCTTTTGAAAGTGCGGTCTCCAGAATTGCACATTATACTCCAAATGAAGAAACACCAGACTTATACAGAGCCACTATTACCTCCTTTCTTCTGCTGGCCATTCCAACTCCCTATGTACCCAAGCATCCTTCTAGTTTCTGCTGTTGCCTTTTCTACCCTTTAGCTACTTTAAGATCAGACAGTCACACCTAGGTCCCGCTCTTCTTTTGTGGACATAAGTATTTCACGCACTATACTATAATCACTCCCATAGATTGCTGCGGCCCAAATACATGACCTTGCATGTTTTAACATTAAATCTCTGCTACCAAATTCTAGACCACTCTTCAAGCTTAGCTAGATCCCTCCTCATGTTATCTACACCTTCCTAGGTGTCTACTCTATTGCAGATTTTGGTATCATACGCAAAGAGGCAAACCTTACCCGACAGCCCTTCTACAATATCATTAACAAAGATGATAAAAAGAATTGGACCAAGGACAGATCCCTGAGGCACACCACTGGTATCCTTCTCTTCAGTGAGCTCCGTTTACTTGTACCCTTTGTTGCCTAACACTCAACAAATTAATAGCCCAAGCAGTAACTTTAGGGTTCATCCCTAGGGTGCTCAGTTTATAAGTTGCCTGTATGGAACAGTGTCAAAGGCTTTACTGAAATCTAAATACACCACATCTAGGGCTCTCCCTCGGTCCAACTCCCTCATCACCCAGGCAAAGAAATCAGATGTGTCTGACAAGATCTGCCTCTGGTGAATCCATACTGCCTTGAATCCTGTAATCCATTGGACTACAGAAACCTCATTTTCTCTTTCAGCAATGCTTCCAATAATTTACTCAAGAGGTTAAACTGGCCTGTAGTTTCCAACCACATCCTTACTTCTGTTTTTGTGTACAGGGACCACATGTGCCTCTAGTCCTCTTGCACCACTCCTGACTCAGAGGCATTATAAAGGTCAGTTAGTGGAGCTGCTAGAACGTCCCCAAGTTCCCACAGTATTCTCAGGTATATCCCATCTGGTCCCATCACTTTGTCTACTTCAAGTTTAGCTAGTTTTTCACTAACAGTCTTCTGAAAATTGTTCAAGGTGCACCTCGCTTCTGTTCCTGTTTGTGGGTGTTTTCTGAGGTCTTGCTTCTGCTTCTTCATCTGAACACAGAACAGAAATATTTGTTAAGCAATTCTGCTTTATCCTAATCAGCTTCTACATATTTCTCCCCCTTACCCTCAAGTCTGACAATATCACTTTTGCCCTTCCTCTTCTCATTAACATCTGAAAAATGTCTTATCACCCTATTTTATTTAAATGGCTATTTCCTCCTCTTTTTGAATCTTTGCTTTTCTGACTACTCTGCTAGCTTTATGTTTTTCCGAATAGATACCTGTCTTCCTCTCTGTGATCTCTTGTATTTCATATAAGCCTCCTTTTTCTTCACCTTTTCAGCTACTTCTTTCAAAAACCATAGTGGTCTCCTTTTCCTTTTACCTTTATCTACCATTTCAACAAAAAGGTTGGTTGCCCTTAAACTATTACCTTTCAATTCTCCCTGTAGAGAATCCAGGATCTCCTTACTTCTAGATGATACTGCACCAGGGATGTACCAATCGACATCTGGCACACTGAAATCCCCTATCAGTAGCACTTCCTCTTTCCTGGCAATGCTGCGTATTTCTTCGGTTAACTCAGACTTTTGGCAAAACTAAAGTCATGGGATAGGAGGCAGTGTACTATTGTGGAGCAGGAACTGGTTAAAAGATAGAATTTAGTCACTCCCCCGAAATCTAAGATGGCAGCGGAGCGTTAGTGGGCTGATCATGCCTAAACGCAAAGGCAAGCAAAAGGTTCCTCCCGCGGAGCCTGTACCTGCTGTTCCTGTTGGCCCTATGGACCATTTCGTTCAGCTGACAGAGCTGCAAATGGGAGAGATTCGAGCAGGCGCTACACCGTTGGTTGTGGTGGATTTGGCAGTGTCTGCCCTAGAGGCCTCTCTCTCCCTGGATGAGCGTTTGCTGCCTTCATTTGACCTGCCCGGTGACCCCTTCCTCGAGAGGAGATGCAGTTCTGCCCAGAGTGGGTGGTGCAGCGTCTTGTGAGTGGGCCTTGCCTGAGGAGCATCCCGAAGACCAGCCCACAGTATCAGGGGCTGTGGATAAGGTTCCTTTTCAATCTTTGGAGTCGGATATGCTTCCTCACCGAGATGTCGGGGCTGATGGGAGGGTACTCCCCTCGTTAACTGAGTTATCAAAAGGTACTTTTTTGAAACGCTCGAAAGAGATATCTCTTGAGACTATCTGGGAGGCGATTTTGCAATTGTCTTCTGCTGTCAGTCAGCAAGTGGAATTAACTACTCTGCGACTGGAAAAGTTGGAAAGTATGTCTTCTGGTTTTAAGGGGGAGTTGGCTGATCTTCAGTCGAAGATTGATGCTGGGGAACAGAAAGTGACTCAGGTTTCAATAGTAACTGATTCTATAATAAAAGATAATGTTGCAATAAGAACGAAAATGGAAAATGTTGTAAGGGCTTCTAATATTCGTTTGTTAAATTTTCCAGTTGTGCCAGAGATTTCCCCGGTTGAGCTGTTTAAAAAAATATATACATGAAACTAACGGTACCGGTTGATTTAACCCCTCCTGTTAAAGCTTACTTTTTGCCTAGTGGTAAGAAGGAAGGAAAGGTGAATGTGGGCCCGTTGGATATGGATATTTTAGATGTATCCGCTCTTTTGCAGTCACCTAAAGAAGATTTATTAGTTTCTACTATATTAGTAACCTTCGCAATTCCATCTGATAGGGATTGGATATTAAAGCTTTACTTTAAAAAACGTTCTGCTTTATTTATGGGGAAGAGAATTGTGATGTTCCCAGATATCTTTAGAGAAACTCAGAGAAGGCGTAGACCTTTTTTGTTATTAAGGCCTGGTGTTATTCAGGATTGGTGCTTCATTCCTATTACGTTTTCCTTGTAAATGTATAATTTTCTTTAGAGCGAATAAGTGTTTTTTTTTTCAACAGGAGGAGTTATCCTCGTTTGTCAGTTCCCATTTAGTGACATCTTCCCCTCTGTGAGTAAGGTCTCATTATTGCTCTGTCCTCCGCCTCTGTTTAGATTCTTTGGTTTCTCTTTCCTCTATAGATGGAATACGGAGGATCCACCTATCTTTGGTTGTTTCTTTTCTAATGCTATCTCCCCAGTGATTGTGGGCTAACTATACTCTTGTTTGCTGAGTTTCATTGTATTATTTCTTTTTATTATTGCTGTTCAAGTAGTTTTCTGTACAAGCGTTGCTTGATTATATGTTGTAAAATTGCATAAACAAATTAAAAAAAAAAAAAAAAGATAGAAAGCAGAGGGTAGAGCTAAATGGCCAATTTTCCCAATGGAAAAAGGTGAATAATGGAGTACCCCAGGGATCTGTGCTGGGTCCGCTGCTTTTTGACATTCATAAATGACCTGGAAAAGGGAATAAATGGAAATTACACTTAACTGGTAATTGATGTTCCTTGAGGGAGTACAGTTCAGTCCTCCACCACTGGGTAGTGCACCTCCTCCTGCAACATGGAGACTGGACAAGTCAAACTTGTGACATCACCGGGTATATCCTGCTGGTCTTCTCCCATGATCCCCCAGTGACCTACTGTCAAAGCAGACTCAAAGGAGCAAACAAACAACCAGTTAAAGTACTAAACACAAAGCTATGCTCAAACTTCAACTTTAAAATCACAGGGCCCCAAAAAGAAAGGCCGAAAACACCCTCCTCCGTGCCCCTGTCCCCCTGCGCATCAAACAGCGGAAGACAGAGAGCTAGAAGGAAGGAGAACTAAGGAAGAGTATAGGCAGAAAAGGTTGCTCTCGCGATTACCTGCCAATCAGAGCCCGTTGCCGACTCTAGGATCCGAAAGCATACTCGGAACTGACGCCTTGCATCTGAAACATCCATCCCCGGGCGGGAATGAGGACTGAACTGTACTCCCTCAAGGAACATCAATTACCAGTTAAGTGTAATTTCCATTTCCTTATCGGTCCTACAGTTCAGTCCTCCACCACTGGGATGTACCAGAGCAGTAATCATTGGGAGGGACCTATCCAGTCGGCTCGGCCCCTAAACGAACAGAGCAGGCACCGACCCCAGCCCGCTCCTCACGTCAACAGGCGGTAAGCCAACCAGGAAGACACGACCGAGAGTCCACTTGGATCCTCTTCACTGGTGAAAACAGCACAGAACTCTGCCCCAAGCAGCGCTAGTGCTTCAGAAAGACAAACTCGCCATCGCAAACACACTGAACGCCCTAGAAACAGACCTACTGAGAAGGCTACCGGAGCTCCGCCTGAAAAATCCGCTTGAGCTCCCCCTTGGCTCTCGACCCCACCAGGGTGTCAAGTGTTAGCAACCGCTGCTTTCCCGCAGAACCCGCCTCCACGGAGGGACAGGCAGCGAAGAGACCTCCCAGAAAGCGATGGAACCTCACCTAAGGTCCAAGGAACGCAGGTTACAAGCAAAGTGTTCTTGCGTAAGTCCCAAACCGACAACTAAACAGGCACAGCCGGATTCCACGAGGGAGACCGGAACCGAGGTCCATCCAGACAGAGGTGGGAAGCAAAATGAGGGAAATGGAAAAAAACCAACAGCGTCAAACACCCTATTTGTCACACCTCTTAAGGGCTTTATTCTTTGCAACACAAAGTAGCTCTACAGCTATGTCCTGGACCAATTGGAGTCTTTTTAATTGAAAATGTGGAATGCAGCGAAGCAATGAGTTGCAATAAACCAAGCGTGATCCACCAAGGGCATATAAGAGGGTGTCAAGTGCCCCAGAGTCCAGCGTTGTTTCAGAAAATGTGGAGTCTTACATGGTGTGACAAAAAAGAAAGGAGACTCTGGTAGCCACGCCCACGACACAATGCCAGTAGGCCAACCGCTTACATCACCTGGATATGCCCTCCGGAATTGGAGGAACCATGCAGAAGCAGCAATCGCCGACGTGATCCATGGGCCCTCTCCAGATCATTGGAACCGCAAAAGACTTTGATGGTCTTTTCCCATCCATCCACAGCCTGAGATCTGCTACACATGTATTGCAGCATATGTGTGGCGCCTAGCTTTTATCCTGATCTTTTATTCTGCAGCCAAAATATAAATTGTAGGCTTTCTGAACCGCCACAGTCATATGCCATTTTTGTGATGTAAAAGTCACATCACTACAACTAGAGCAGAAATTATCTGCATGACTAACACCAGGACGAGGAATCGCCAAATATGCTGTGAGTGACCTATCGGTATAAAATAAGTCTTTTTTTTTTTTTTTTTTTTTTTTTTACTGTCAAGCGAGGCAAATTTAAGTAGTGACTGCATCAACTGGTTTTGGACAGGTATTTCGATTGGTTGCAAGTAAAGATTATGCAAGCTCACGCAAATGTTGCAGAATACACTGGTAATGGTCCCCACTGACTAATGAAGAACACATATCTTAGCAACCAGACCCAGTCGGCCATTTTCATTATGACCTCTGAAAGGCATAGAATGGACCGGGCCACGGCCCCGTACCAATGCGTCGACGCTATCCAGTAGCCTCATATGTCCTCTGCTAAACATCGACCCGTCGCCGCAGACTGACAGGTCGCCATGAGGTCCAATATGGGCTGACCGCATCTGAGCACACGCGGCGTGCACACCGCCTGATGCAATCTCACTCCTCCGGCAAACACTCGGACCCCACTAAGGACATTCGCCACCACAGTGTCCCCACCGAAACGCAGGCCGCCAAGGCTTCAACCGCGCACGCTGTCCCTTCGATCGGGCCACCCTGACCACCCGACCGACTCCACCCTGCCGATCGAAATAGGCCACCATCCCGGAGATCTCAGACAGCACCTACAGCGCTCGATCCGCTACCGTGTCCGTGAACGCCTGCCACGGCTGACGTACCGCGTACCGTTCCAGTCAGACGATGGAACACTGGGCGTGCTGCGTACACTAAAACGCCTTGTACATAAAGGATCCCCAAAATGTAGCTGAGTCTAACCACGCTCCGGCCAAGCTCCCGGAAGAAAGGGACAGAACCTTATAAAAAAGAAGTGGGGACAATTAGGAAGGATTTCCTGTTTGATTATTCTTTTTTTTTTTTTTTTTTCCTTTTTACAACTCCATAAGGGCCACAAGGCACACAACCGAACAGGGCATTGTCCAGAGAACGCAAGGCCCCTCCTCCAGGCTGACTCCACAGCCTAAACCGGCAGTCACCTTGGCTGATGCCGAGCAGCGCGGAAGCCAACTTGTAAGCCCAGCATATGAAGTATGCCTACTAGTACAGCATTCCACAATGGAGGGACATGTAACCGGACGGCTTTGAATATGAACCTACAGATATCCCGCGCTTGCTCCAAGACAAGCACTGTGCAGCCTACTGGTCTTCTCGGAGCACCGCCACGACCCGAAGACCTAAACCGGCCAGCAAAAGACGACATACGCTGGGTCCGAAGGAACCTGGTTGAACGGATCCCAGCACTCCCTGTATCGTTAGGATCGGAGCCTCCCCCCAAGGACTCAGCCCTGGCTGGAACCGGCTGAGCATAACTCCAGGACCTGCGGCGAGCCCCCACGAAGAAGTGGGACGCAACGATGCCTTGAGGAAAGGGAAGGCCCAATGGGTGAAGCAAGTTGCTAGCTGACCAAGGGAGTAAACCCCACACGTGCACCTCAATGGAAGGTCGGAAGAACCGAGGATTCTGGTCCCACAGGTGCGCCTGCTAGCCTTTAACAACATACACCTCCGCAGGTACAAAAAACTTAAATTGTGAGCACCTTCAGGGGTAAGGGGAATAGACGACAGCCTCCGACTGTTGACCACCTTGTCTTGCACAACAGACAGCAGCACCCCACCAAACAAATGATTGGGAATATATGACCTCAGAACCCCAAGACAGAGGTAAAACAGTAGAACGTGCAGTGGACGTGAATTTCCAGATCTGCCAGCCCCCCTGCCCACATTGAGAAGAGGCAGAGAAGAACTGGACCGGCGCCTCCTGGACAGCCGGGCCACCGAAGGGAAAGCTGATGACTGAGGCCCAAACTCCTCAGGATGGCCCCGTCTTGCATTGGCAACCCCATGCAACACCATGACAACCCCGCTCACGATATCCCAAGCGATCTCTGTCATTGCTGCAACAATCACCTGAGCATGAGATCACAGACGGAACACGGACATGCAGACGCACTCAAGGAGAGTGCACCTAAGAAGTATGAGCCTTTCCAACATCCATCACCACATGTCCAGGTGTCCCACTCCTGTCACCCAAAACACAGGACGCTTGAACCTAGGTGACCGTCATAGCAAAGACAGGGAGGCCTGACTGCCGCTATCAACCCTTCCAGGACCCTGGAACACTAAGCCCCGGACTGTGCCATCCAGCAAAACTTCTCATGATCTCCAGCAGGGGCCTTTCCCCAGATGGCCCAGATGGGCAGTGTTCCCGCCAAATGGGCAAGCTGCGCTCTGATAACATAGTGCAGAAAACCAAATCAAAGTGTCTTAACCTAGCTAATTTTTGTCTAATAGTGATCATTCATAATATCAGCCAGACTCAATCATAACATTAGTATTAATGATCTCTAAAGATTGAAGAGTTACTAATGTAACACTAATTGGTTTTGTTTTGGTTTTTTTTTGTTTGTTTTAAAGAGCTTCAAAGGCGATCTTGGAAACTACAGACCAATGAATCTGAGTTCAGTGCCAGTTAAATGATAGAACTTGCTCTGAAAAGCAGCACCAAGCTGTCTTTTCAAAGAGTTAATAAACATGTGAGTAAGCCAAATGATATGTATCTGGATGTTTTAGAAGGTACTTGACAAAGCCCCTTATGAACTTCTCCTGAGGAAGGAGATGATGTGCTATTATAGAATGGGAAATGGATCAAAAACAGGAACACAATAGGACTAAATGGCCAGTTTTTTCACAGGAGACCCGTAAATAGTGGAATGTCTCGGGATCTGCACTGGAACTGGCATCTGGTAACATCTACTGCACTGAAATGATCTGGAAAAGAGATCAGCAAGCATGGCGATCAAATTTGCAGATGGCATAACGACATTTAGAGGCTGTCTGCACAATTTCCAAGCGTATAAACATGGAAATAGCATCCTTATGTAAATGACAATTTCAGAAAGGGCTCAATTTGTAGGTGGTTGTGCCGCCGATGACCCTGAATGGCCAAATCCTAGCACGGAAACCTGCTGCTGACAGACGTCGCTAACTGCCAGAATGCAGACAAAGGTAAAGGCACCCCCCAAGAAGTAAAACCCAAACCAATCACATTGCAGTCAAAGAACTATAAACTATCATGAAATTAAAAGGAAATTAAAATTAGAATTAAAATTAAAAGTAACAGCAAAAGGAAGTCCTTATCTGGGTGTAGCCGCGTGGAACAGCGTCGTCTGCTCAAACGCGGGGCTGCTCCGCTCTCCGCCATGAGGCCTCAGCCCTGCCGAGAAAATGGCGCCAATCCGAAGCAGGCCCGTTTGGCGCCAAACACCACAGAGGCGGCAAGAGCTCAGAGCCCCTCCATGCGGACTCAAGAGACTCCCTTGTGGCGTCGGGATGCAGCAGTTACCCCGCTGTAGCTGCGGGGTGAAGAGCTGTCCAGACACGCTGCTGCCTCGCGCCACCAGAAGTAGCAGACGCTGTGAGCCCCGGCCCACCGGCTAAAGAACCTCGAACGGCCTGAGGCTCCCGCCGCGATGAGAATCTGCCACATGGACACTGCCAAAATGCAGGTGTTCCACAGAGCTCTCCCCCGTACAGTCCTGGGGGAGAGATCATCACCGGGCACAAAGACCAAAGAATCCCAAGCAGAGAGGCTAGCTGGCAGCGTGAACTTTGAAAAGGGACAGAACCCCCCTTTACACTAAGGCAGACTAGGTGAAAATAAATAAAGTAAAAGTAAATGAAATTAAATGAAAATGAAAATGAATTCAATTTACAGGATTATACCTAAAGAAGGGCAAAAGAAATGCAAGGTAAATCAAATCCTGACTAACTGCTCCTAAACTGCTTCTCAAGTGAGCCCAGCACCTAGGCTCACTATGTCCTCATGCTGCATGGAGACTGGACACACTGGGGGATCATGGGAGAAGACCAGCAGGATATACCCGGTGATGTCACAAGTTTGACTTGTCCAGTCTCCATGTTGCAGGAGGAGGTGCACTACCCAGTGGTGGAGGACTGAACTGTAGGACCGATAAGGAACGAGTGAGGTTATCAAATTTGCAGATGACACAAAACTATTTAAAGTTGTTAAAACACATGAGGACTGTGGAAAACTGCAAGAGGATCTTGATAAATTGGAAGACTGGGCATTCAAATGGCAGATGAAATTTAACGTGGACAAGTGAAAAGTTATGCACCTAGAAAAGAACAACCCAAACTATGGCTACACGATGCAAGGTTCCTCATTGGGAACCACCACCCAGGAAAAAGATTTAGGCATCATCGTGAATAACATGTTAAAACCCTCGGCCCAGTGTGCAGTGGCGGCCAAGAGAGCAAATAGAATGCTAGGTATCATAAGGAAAGGAATGAAAAATAAAACAAAGGATATTATAATGCCTCTGTATTGTTCCATGGTGAGACCGCACCTTGAATATTGTGTGCAATTCTGATCGCCGTATCTTAAAAAGGATATAGTGTTATTAGAAAAGGTACAGAGAAGAGCCACCAAAATGGTAAAGGGGATGGAAGGCTACTCCCATGAAGAGAGGCTAAAAAGGTTAGGGCTCTTCAATCTGGAAAAGAGACTGCTGAGGGGAGATATGATAGAGGTCTAGTATAAATTAAAGAACGGAGTGGAACGGGTAAACGTAGATCGATGGTTTATGTTATCAGAACATAGAAAGACTAGAGGACATGCAATGAAGCTACAGGGTAAACTAAGACAGATAAGAGAAAATATTTTTTCACTCAACGTGTAATCAAACTCTGGAATTTGTTACCGGAGGATGTAGTAAAGGTTGTTAGTGTAGCTGGGTTTAAAAAAAGGTTTGGACAAGTTCCTGGAGGAAAGGTCCATAAACCATTATTAAAAAGGGACCCAGGATATCAATGCTTGACCCAATACAAGCATTGTGGAACCTGTGTCTTTTGGGGAAACTGCTAGGTACGTATGACCTATATTGGCCACTGCTGAAAACAGGATACTGGGCTTGATGGACCTTGGTCTGATCCAGTATGGCATATCCCTGTAAAATAGTTCTCCAAGTTATAATGCCCTGTTCAATGTAATTTCAGTTGTTCAATGTGAACTGCACTGATGCAGAATAGCGCGGTATATAAGAGAATGTAAAAAAACCCAAAAAAATCGTATGTTCTTTACTCTCCATCCACCTCTTCTCCCTGTGAGGGAGGTCTGTATATCACACCAATGCAAATGGATCTCTTTCCCTCTTTCTAGTTTAACCCACACTGCCTCATTTCTCCCTTTTAAGCCCTGTAGTTCCATAGTTTTAATTTTTTATTTATTTATTTATTTATTTTTACATAGAGTGCCACTTCTCCTCCCCTTCTTCCTACCCTGTCCTTTCTGACTAAAGTATAGCCTGGTATAGTTACATCCCAGTCATGGTTGTACGTGAACCATATCTTTTACTGCCACTAAATCCAAGTCAGCCTCTCCCAGTAAATCCTCAACATCTGGGATCTTATTTCCCATGCTATGGGCATTTATACACTGCTTTCCATATGTTGCCCCTTTTACCTATTTTCATAAAGGTATTTAATGTTTCACTTACCTGGGGGCTTTCACCACCCATCCCCAATGAATCTCGTTTAAAGCCCTCTTCAGTAGGTTAGTCAGTCTGCTACTGAAGAAACGTCGACCCTTCTTGGACAGATTGATGCCATCTCTGCTCTGAAACCCTTGGAACAGCATCCCATGGTCCAGGAAACCAAAACATTCTCGATGACACCATCCACACAGCCATGAATTTAGCTCCAGGATATGAGCTTCTCTGCCTTGACCCTTACCCTCAACAGGGAGGATTGAAGAGAACACCACTTGCACCCCTATCTGCTTCACCCTCAGTCCCAGAGCCATGAAGTCACTTTTGATACGCTCAGAGGGCTACCTGGCACTATCATTTGTGCAGACATGGATGAGCAACATTGGGTAATAGTCAGTGGGTTTGAGGAGTCTCAACAAACTCTAAAATCTTGGATTTTGGCACCTGGAAGGCAGCATCTCTCTGGACATCAAGTTTGGTCAGCAGATGGATGCCTCACTACACCTCAGAAGAGAATCACCAACCACCACTACCCTTCACTTCCTTGTGGTCACTGATTCTGCAACTTTGAGGTGCTCGAGCACTAGCTCTTTCCTTTCCAGGGATGCTTTCACCTCCTCCACTTTCAAGGCTGCATAATGGTTCTTCAATTTAAGGGCTGGAGGAGTTGGATTGGTGATTCTGCAGGCCCTGGTGACTCATGTTCAACCATCATTCTGTAGGCCCCCATCTTCTCCTCTGCTGGAGAGCTTGCATGTTTCAATCAGCATCTCATCTCAAAATAATGTGAAGGCATTAGCCAAAGCCAAAAGGAAGCTGGACTGCATAGAGAGTCATAATCAGCAGAAGAAAGGAGTTAATGCCTCGCACAATGGTGAGGTCTCAGTACTGTGTTCAGTTTGGAGACCACACCTAACAAATGATATTAAGACGGAATGGTTCAGAGTAAGGCAACTAAAATATTGGGCCTGTGCCAGAAGGTACATGAGGAGAGAACAGACAGGAGAGATAAACAGATGTTTAAATACTTAAGAGTATCAACGAACAAAAGAAAACATTTTCAAAGATGTGAAAGCTATAGAACTAAAAGGCATAAAATGAAGCTGCAAGGAGATAAACTCGAAAGCAACATCAGGAAAGCATAGTTACTCGCCTGTAACAGGTGATCTCCGGGAACAGCAGGAATTTAGTACTCACATATGGATATCGTCAGTATCGACAGAGCCTGCGCGGGAACGCTCCCCAGCGTCCAATTAGAAAGCTTTTGGGAGTATCCCACAGCGCCTGCATGTTGCCTTCCCGCCTTTCCCAACTGCCTCTCTCCAGTTGAGTTTTAAAGCTGAGACAAAGAGAGAGAGAGGGAAAGGGAAAGAGATAGAGAGATACAACTCCTAGGGGAGGTGGGTGGGTTGTGAGGACTAAATTCCTGCTGTTCCTGGAGATCACCTGTTACAGGTGAGTAAAGCACAGTTACTTACCTGTAACAGGTGATCTCTGGGAACAGCAGGAATAAGTCTTCACATATGGTATCGTCGGTACCGACGGAGCCTAAGCGGGAACACTTCCCAGCGTCCAATTAGAAAGCTTTTGGGAGCATCCCACAGCACCTGTGTGCTGCCTTCCCGCCTTTCTAACCGCCTCTCTCCAGTTCGAGTTTTAAAGCTGAGACAAAGAGAGAGAGAGGAAAGGAAAGATAGAGAGATACAACTCCTAGGGGAGGTGGGTGGGTTGTGAAGACTTATTCTTGCTGTTCCCAGAGATCACCTGTTACAGGTAAGTAACTGTGCTATCTCCAGGAACAAGCAGGAATGAGTCTTCACATATAGGGACTCCCCAGCTAGAGATGCCAGGAAGATCTCCAAAGTTGGGATTACCTGAGAAGGGCTCTACCTCAGCCCATGGATCTCGGGCATCCAACCAGGGATGAGGGGTAGGAGTTGATTAAGTATGGAACAGGTGTTTGAGAACAGCCTGACCAAACAAGGCATCCAGGCGGGAGTCCTTGTCCAAGCAGTAATGGGCTGTAAAGGTATGAACCGAGGCCCAGGTGGCCGCTCGACAGATTTGGTTGATGGACACAGAATTTAGATGAGCCATAGAGGCTGCCATGGCCCTCACATTGTGAGCTGTGACATGGCCCTCCAGAGAAAGGTTCTTACACTGGTAGGCAAAGGAAATACACTGAGCAAGCCAACTGGACAGAGTTCTCTTAGAGACTGGAAGTCCTAAATGAGAGGGATCAAAAGCAACAAAAAGTTGGGAGGACTTTCTATGTTGCTGTGTACTTTGTAAGTAGAAAGCAAGTGTCCTCTTACAATCCAGGGTATGAAGATTCCTCTCTGCACTTGATGCATGAGGTCCTGTAAAAAGACAGGTAAATACACCTCCTGGTTCAGATGAAAAGGAGAGACCACTTTAGGCATAAAGTGTGGATTACTCCTGAGGACTACCTTGTCATGATGGAACCTTGTATAAGGAGGATTAGCCACCAAGGCTTGCAGCTCACTGATACGGCGAGCTGATGTGACTGCAATAAAAAAAATAACCTTCCAGGAAAGGAATTTCAAGGAGGTAGTGGCTAAGGGTTCAAAGGGTGGCTTCATAAGCTTGCCAAGAACCAAATTCAAATCCCATGCCACTGGAGGTGGTCTGATGGGAGGTTAAGTTAAAAGAAGGCCTCATGAATCTTGCAATAAGAGGATGAGAGGAAATAGGATGTCCATTGAGAGGCTTAAGGTTTGCTGCAACAGCACTCAAATGGACTCTTACTGAATTCGTTTTAAGGCCTGCATGGGATAAATGCAGCAAATACTCTAGTAAAGAATTCAGAGGTATTGCAAGAGGGTTAAGACCCTTCTCTGTACACCAAATGGTAAACCTTTTCCATTTAAAAGCATAGGAACGTCTAGTGGAAGGCTTTCTGGAAGCATGAAGGATATCCTTCTCTTGCTGAGACAGATGCCAATCTTGAAGGTCTAGGCCTTCAGCAACCAGGCTCTGAGATGGAGACTGGGGATTTGGGTGCCATGACGTTCCCTCCTACTTGGACAAGAGGTCTGGAGCAGATCCCAAGTCCAGGGAGGGAGCTTGAGAGAGATGAAGAAGTAGAGGGTACCACACTTGGCGTGGCCAACGTGGAGCTATGAGGATCAAAGACCCCTTGTCTCTCTGAAGCTTGAACAGTGTCTTGGAAATTAGGGAAATGGGAGGAAAGGCATAGAGGAAGTCTTGCCCCCAGTGGAGGAGGAAGGCATCCCTGGCCTGAACTCCCTGACATGGAATCCTGGAACAGAACCGGGGAAGTTTGGCATTCCACGGACTTGCAAACAGGTCTATGTCTGGGGTTCCCCAAATTTGAAAGATCTTGGCTATCTGGTCCCCATGGAGGGACCATTCGTGTGGAAGCAGAACTCGACTGAGTCTGTCTGCCCAAGAGTTTTGAACCCCTGGAAGATACACTGCCGTGAGATGAATCTGATGCTCTCTGGCGAAGGCCCACAATCTCAAAGCTTTGTTGCAAAGCGACAGAGAGCAAGTGCCGCCCTGCTTGTTCACGTAGAACATGGCTACTTGGTTGTCCGTATGGATGAGGACTGTCTTGTAGCTGAGCAGGGTGTGGAAGACTCAGAGCTAGAAGAATTGCTCTGAGCTCTAAGAGGTTGATATGTAGAGATGTCTCCTGTGGAGACCAGATGCACTGGGTGGAGAGATCTTGTAGATGAGCTCCCCAACCCTCTGGGGAGGCATCTGTTGTGAGGGTTGCTTGGGGTAGCAACTGTTGAAAGGGTGACCCCAGCAACAGATTTTGAGTGGACTTCCACCACTGGAGGGACCAAAAGAGGCAACTGGAGGTTGCTATTTTGTCTGACAGGCAACCTGATGCCTGGGTCCATTGGGTGGAGAATCCACTGAGCTGCCTCATGTGAAGGCGAGCGTAAGGAACCACATGCACGGTGGATGCCATGTGGCCTAACAGTTGTAACATCTCTCGAGCAGATAAATGGGATTTTAACTGAATTTGAGAGGCCAACTGCACCTAGCGTAGGCAACGGGCCTGGGGAAGATAGGCCCTTGCAGTTGTGGTATCTAGCAAGGCCCCTATGAACTCCAATGACTAAGTAGGGGTGAGTTGTGATTTTGGGATGTTTATTACAAGTCCCAGATACTGAAGAACACGCCTTATGCAGGCTAGGGAAGTCTGGGCCTCTGACTGGGATGGTGCTCGGATGAGCCAGTCGTCCAGATATGGGAATACAAATATTCCTAGAGTGCGTAGAAATGTCGCTATTACTGCCATGCATTTTGTGAACACTCTTGGAGCAGAGGCCAGACCGAAAGGAAGCACTCTGTATTGGTAGTGCTTTCCCTGATAAAGGAACCGAAGGAACCTTCTGTGTGTTGGATGGATGAGGACATGGGTGTACGCATCCTTGAGATCTAGAGAACAAAGCCAATCCTGACTCTGAAGGTATGGAAGGAGAGCACCGAGAGAAATCATCTTGAATTTCTCCTTGCATAGAAACTTGTTCAATTCTCTGAGATCTAATATGGGTATATAGCCCCCCGTTTTCTTTGGAATAAGAAAATAGGGAGAGTAGAACCCTGAACCCTGTTGAAGAAGGGGTACTTCTTCTATTGCCCTTTGGGCAAGAAGGGTAGCAATCTCCTGACCCAGAAGGTCGAGGAGAGATGTTGGAGAATTGAACTGTCTCACCATAGTGTGTGGAGGAAGGTTTAAGAAACGAAGCTTGTACCCCTCCCTTATAATGGAGAGGGTCCATTGCTCTGCTGTGATTTGTTCCCATCTGGGAGCAAAACGAGCTAACCTTCCTGGAATGGTGAGATGCTCTGGTTCTTCTAGAGCCAGAAAGGCTAAGTTCTCTAGTTATAAGTCAAAGGCCCTGAGGAGGCTGAGGCTGTTGGGCCGTAGCAGTCCTTGCAGCCTTAGGTTTGGCTTGTTCAGGTTGTTGCTGACGCTTTGCAGGAAAACAACCTGTAGAAGATGCCTGGAGACCATAACCCTTTTTTGGGAAAGAAAGTCTTTTTGAATAACCTTTTTCTAGCAGGAGCAGAAGTAGACTTTGAAAGTCTATCTAAGACGGAATTTTCAGCATCCATCTGAGTGGCCTTTGCTTGCCAATCCTTACCAAAAAGGTTTTCACCTGTACAAGGAAGATTTCCTAATCCATCCTGGACCCAGGGTTCCAAATCAGAAGCTTGCAACCAAGCAAGTCTGCGTGCACCTATGGCAATAGCCGAGGCTCTGCTGGCACACTCAAAAGAGTCAAAGGCTGCACGGTTGGAGAATTTGGAAACATCCTGGGCATGTTTAAGCAAGGTGAGAAACTCTTCCCTTTTATCTTCTGAGATAAAAGGAGATAAAGTTAGCAGATGATCTGTAACTTCTTTTAGAAACATCCCCATATAGAGACTATAGGAGTTGATTCTGGTAGTAAGCATATTGGCCTGGAAAATTCTCCTGCCAAAAGCATCTAAGGTTCTGCATTCTCTTCCTGGAGGATTAGATGAGTGTCTTTTTGCACTCTATCTTTTTCATAGCAGACTCCACCACAATAGAGTGGTGAGGAAGCTGAGTCTTATGAAAGCCAGGACAAGGAGGAACATGGTACATGGTGTCCAACCTGCGAGAATGAGGGGAAGTAGTAAGAGGTGTCTCCCATATGCCCAACATGTGATCATAAAGGATCTCATGAATTGGTAAAGTAGCTGCCTCTTTAGGAGCCTTAGGATATTGTAAAATATCTAATTTCTTGGCTCTAGACTCTGGTTCAGGTGCCACAGAAATAGAGAGGCCCCTGGCCACTTCCCTAATGAAGTCTTCAAAAGATAAGTCTTCTGGAGGAGACATTCTTCTTTTTGG
Source organism: Ichthyophis bannanicus (assembly GCA_033557465.1). Lineage (NCBI taxonomy): Eukaryota > Metazoa > Chordata > Amphibia > Gymnophiona > Ichthyophiidae > Ichthyophis > Ichthyophis bannanicus. Next base: position 1,333,838,008 of record CM066033.1, read on the forward strand.
AGAGGAGGGCTCCTGAGGAAGGAGTACCGATGCTTCGACAGAAGTCTGATTCATCAGAGTCCTCAGAGGAATTGAAGTATCGCCTGTCTGGATGCTCTTGCAGAGCCCGATACGCGTACCGAGTGGTATCGACATCGGGAGTGATCGGTACCGATTCGGTACCGATGGGCATCACAGGACAGGGTACCGCTGCAGTCGACACCGAAGCCGATGTCGATGCAATTGGTACAGGCACCAGAACCGATATCGGTGCCGGAACCGGTACCACCAACGGAGTTTGTTGCGGTACCGGAGGCGTCGCAGCTTGTATGAATGCCGTGATGGCACGCTGCATGGTCAGAATATTTTGATCCATTGACGCAACCAATGTCTGGATGTCGGTACCAGTGGAGACCACCGGTACCCCAGAACATGGAAACAGGTGATCGGTCGAGGCCACGCCATCGATGTCAACCTGTGACCCCATAGATGATGCTTTGGAAGCCGGAGCCTTCCGCCGGGGTAATTTTGCCGGTGCAGGATCCTCGAGGGCAAGCCCGGAGGCATCTCGATACTTAGAGGGAGATCTACCCTTCGAGGACCGGCTGGACTTATGTTTGGTTACCTGAGATCCATGGGAAGACGACGAAGCCCTGGAAGATGTCGATGCCACCGAAGCTGCATCAGAGGGAAACAGGGTACTGAGCTTTGCCGCTCGATTCTGTCAACCTCTTTTAATCATGGAACAGGACTCACAGTCGGTGATGGAGTGGTCAGGACCCAAACATTTTAGACACCAGTCATGGGTGTCGGTGATAGAAAGAGTACCGCTGCACTTCGTGCACTTTTTATACCCGGAAGCAGGCTTTTCCATGAGGAAAAATCTGGTAGGCCCCAAGGCCCAAAAGACAAAATTGCACAGAAGTGGGAAAAACGGTAGTTTTTTTTTTTTTTTTTTAAAGAAGAAAGAACGGCGGTACCGGTCCGATGTCGAAGAAGACAGACGCGCGCCAAAGAAATAAAGAAAAATAAAGAACTTCTTCAGCGGTGACAGGAACACGACTTGCTGGCTCCGCGGAAAAGAAGAACTGGAGAGAGGCGGTTGGGAAAGGCGGGAAGGCAGCGCGCAGGCGCTGTGGGATGCTGCCAAAAGCTTTCTTACTGGGCGCTGGGGTGCGTTCCCACACAGGCTCCGTCGGTAACGACGATACCATATGTGAAGACTCATTCCTGCTTGTTCCTGGAGAACTATGCTATCTCCAGGAATAAGCAGGAATGTAGTCATCACATATGGGGACTCCCTAGCTTTAGATGCCAGGGAGAGACCCCAGACGTTGTGCGTCCCTGAGAAGGGCTCCACTTCCCCCCATGGATCTCTGGCATCCTACCAGGGATGGTGGGTAGGAGTTGATTAGGTATGGAACGGGTGTTGAACAGCCTGACCAAACAAGGCATCCCGGCGGGAGTCCTTGTCCAAGCAGTAATGGGCTGTGAAGGTATGAACCGAGGCCCAGGTGGCTGCTCGACAGATGTCGTTGATAGAAACAGAGTGCAGATGAGCCATTGAGGCTGCCAGGGCTCTCACATTGTGAGCTGTGACATGGCCCTCCAGAGAAAGGTTCTTACTCTGATAGGCGAAGGAAATACACTGAGCAATCCACTTAGACAGTGTTCTCTTGGAGACTGGAAGTCCCAAATGAGAAGGATCAAAAGCAACAGAGTTGAGAGGACTTTCTATGTTGCTGTGTTCTTTGTAAGCAAAAGGCTAAAGCTCTTTTACAGTCCAAGGTATGAAGATTCCTCTCTGCATTTGATGCATGAGGCCTTGGAAAAAACACAGGTAGGTAGACTGCTTGGTTCAGATGAAAAGGCGAGACCACCTTTGGCATAAAGTGTGGATGAGTCCTAAGGACTACCTTGTCATGATGGAACCTTGTATAAGGTGGATTAGTTACTAGCGCTTGCAACTCACTAATGCGACGTGCTGATGTAATTGCAATGAGAAAGATAACCTTCCAAGAAAGGAATTTCAAGGAGGTAGTAGCTAAAGGCTCGAAAGGTGGCTTCATGAGCTGCCCAAGAACCAGGTTTAAATCCCATGCCACCGGTGGGGGCCTAATGGGAGGCTTAGTTAGAAGAAAGCCTCTCATAAATCTTGCTATAAGAGGAAATAGGCTGTCCATTTAGAGGCTTAAAGGAAGCTGTAATAGCACTCAAATGGACTCTTACTGAGTTAGTCTTAAGTCCTGCATTGGATAAATGAAGGGGATACTCCAGCAATGATTCCTGAGGTATCGCAAGAGGGTTAAGACCCTTTTGCAAACACCATATGGTAAACTTTTTCCACTTGAAAGCATAAGAACGTCTTGTGGAAGGTTTCCTGGAAGCAAAAAGAATATCTTTTACTTGCTGAGGGAGATTAAGATCATGGCGATGTAGACCTTCAGCAACCAAGCCCTGAGATGCAGAGACTGGGGATTGGGATGCCATAACATTCCGCCCTCCTGAGATAGGAGATCTGGAGCAGACCCTAACTCCAGGGAGGGAGCTTGAGAGAGATTTAGAAGCAAAGGGTACCACACTTGCCGTGGCCAATGTGGAGCTATGAGAATCATATGGCCTCTGTCTCTCAAGCTCGAACAGGGTATTGGGAATTAGGGGAATGGGTGGAAAGGCGAACATGAAGTCTTGACCCCAGTAAAGGAGGAAAGCATCCCTGGCCTGAGCCCCCCGAGCCAGAATTCTGGAACAGAACCGGGGAAGTTTGGCATTCCACGGACTTGCAAAGAGGTCTATGTCCGGGGTTCCCCAAATTTGAAAAATCTTGGTCACCTGGAATGCATGAAGAGACCACTCGTGTGAAAGCAGAACTCGACTGAGTCTGTCTGCCCAAGAGTTTTGTATGCCTGGAAGATACACTGCCAGGAGATAAATCCAATGCTCTCTGGCGAGGGCCCATAGTCGCAAAGCTTCGTTGCAAAGCAACAGAGAGCCTGTTCCTACCTGCTTGTTCACATAGAACATGGCTACTTGATTGTCCGTATGAATGAGGACTGTCTTGTAGCTGAGCAGGGTATGGAACACTCGAAGAGCAAGGAAGATTGCTCCGAGTTCCAAGAGACTGTGATATGTAGATGAGTCTCCTGTGGAGACCAGTTGCCTTGGGTGGAGAGGTCTTGCAGATGAGCTCCCCAACCCATCGGAGAAGCATCTGTTGTGAAAGTTGCTTGGGGTAGGGGTTGTTGAAAAGTGGACCCCAGCAACAGGTTTTGAGTGGACTTCCACCACTGGAGGGACAAAATAAGGCGACTTGTGTCTGCTATTTTGTCTGACAGGCATCCTGATGCCTGGGTCCATTGGTTGGATAAAGTCCACTGGGCTGCCCTCATATGGAGGCGAGCATAGGGAACCACATGCACGGTGGATGCCATGTGGCATAGTAGTTGTAACATCTCTCGAGCATCATAAAGAATAAAATTATTCAGCATTTAGATAGTCATGGCCTAATGGGAGACAGCCAACATGGCTTTCGACAAGGAAGATCTTGCCTTACTAATCTGTTATGTTTTTTTGAAGGTGTGAATAAACAGGTGGACAAAGGTGAGTCGGTTGATATAGTGTATCTGGACTTTCAGAAAGCCTATGACAAGGTCCCTCAGAGACTTTTGGCAAAACTAAAGAGTCATGGGATAGGAGGCAGTGTACTACTGTGGATCAGGAACTGGTTAAAAGATAGAAAGCAGAGGGTAGGGCTATATGGCCAATTTTCCCAATGGAGAAAGGTGAATAGTGGTGTACCCCAGGGATCTGTGCTGGGTCCTCTGCTTTTTGACATTCATAAATGACCTGGAAAGTGGAATAACGAGTGAGGTTATCAAATTTGCAGATGACACAAAACTATTTAAAGTTGTTAAAACCCAAGAGGATTGTGGAAAATTGCAAGAGGATCTTGATAAATTGGAAGACTGGGCATTAAAATGGCAGATGAAATTTAATGTGGACAAGTGCAAAGTTATGCACCTAGGGAAGAACAACCCAAACTATGGTTACACGATGCAAGGTTCCACTTTAGGAACCACCACACATGAAAATGATTTAGGCGTCATTGTGGATACCATGTTAAAACCCTCGGCTCAGTGTGCAGCGGCAGCCAAGAGAGCAAATAGAATGCTAGGTATGATAAGGAAAGGAATGGAAAATAAAACAAAAGATATTATAATGCCTCTATATCGTTCCATGGTGAGACCGCACCTTGAATATTGTGTGCAATTCTGGTCGCCGTATCTTAAAAAGGATATAGCGTTATTAGAAAAGGTTCAGAGAAGAGCCACCAAAATGGTAAAGGGGATGGAAGGATACTCCTATGAAGAAAGGCTATAAAGGTTAGGGCTCTTTAACCTGGAAAAGAGACGGCTGAGGGGAGATATGATAGAAGTCTATAAATTAATGAACGGAGTGGAACGGGTAAACGTAGATCGATTGTTTACGTTATCAGAATATAGACAGACTAGGGGACATGCAATGAAGCTACAGGGTAAACTATTTAAGACTAATAAAAGAAAATATTTTTTCACTCAACGTGTAATCAAACTCTGGAATTTGTTACCGGAGGATGTAGTAAAGGCTGTTAGTGTAGCTGGGTTTAAAAAAGGTTTGGACAAGTTCCTGGAGGAAAAGTCCATAAACCATTATTAAGAAGGGACCCAGGATATCAATGCTTGACCCAGTACAAGCATTGTGGAACCTGTGTCTTTTGGGGAAACTGCTAGGTACATATGACCTAGATTGGCCACTGTTGGAAACAGGATACTGGGCTTGATGGACCTTGGTCTGACCCAGTATGGCATATCTTATGTTCTTATGTTCTTATGAGACTTTAGCACTGCTTGAGAAGCTAACTGCACCATGCGAAGGCAACAAGCCTGGGGGAGATAGACCCTTGCCTTTCTGGTATCCAGCAAAGCTCCTATGAACTCTAGAGACTGAGTGGGAGTTAGACTGGATTTTGGGATGTTTATTACCAGACCCAAATACTGAAGGATATGCATTGTGCAGGATAGAGAAGTCCTGGCCTCTGACTGATGGGGCTCGAATGAGCCAGTCATCTAAGTAGGGGAAGACGAATATCCCTAGAGTGCGAAGAAATGCTGCTACCACAGCCATGCATTTTGTGAACACTCTTGAGATCTAGAGAACAAAGACAATCCTAACTCTGAAGGTATGGCAGCAGAGTTCTGAGAGAAATCATCTTGAATTTTTTCAATTCTCTGAGGTCCAAGATAGGTCTGTATCCCCCTGTTTTCTTTGGGATAATAGTGACCTCCTGACCTAACAGGTTGATGAGAGGTGTCGGAGAATTGAACTGCCTTATTATTGTGGGAGGGGCATGCTTGAAAAATGAAGCCTGTACCCCTCCTTTATGATAGAGTGTCCAATGCTCTGCTGTTATCTGCCCCCATCTGGGGGCAAAGTGACATAACCTTCCTGGAATGGTGGAAGGCTCTGGTCCCACGAGAGCCAGAAAGGCTAAGTTCTCTAGCTGAAAGTCAAAGGCCTTGTGGAGGCTGAGACTGCTGAGATGGTTGAGGCTTAGCAGTCTTTGCTTTCTTCTGTTTGGGCGGTTGCTGACCTTTCCTGACAAGCTGACCTGCAGAACGTCCCTGCTGAGCATAAGCAGGATAATATCTGTTCTTCTTAGAAAAGAATGGTTTCTTGAACGATTTCTTTCTAACAGGATCAGCTGTGGACTTGGATAATCTATCCAGGGTGGAGTTGTCAGCATCCAACTCATTGGCTTTTTCCTGCCAATCTCTACCAAACAGGTTCTCACCAGTACAAGGGATATTTCCCAATTTGTCTTGTACCCAGATCTCCAGATCAGATGCCTGGAGCCAGGCAATTCTACGTGCACCTATGGCAATGGCAGAGGTTCTTCTTATGCACTCAAAGCAGTCAAAGGCTGCACGGTTGACAAAATTTATAAACACCTTGGGCATGTTTGACCAATGTGAGAAAATCCTGTCTTCTATCCTCAGGAAGAATAGGACTCAAAGCCTCTAAATCATCTGTGACCTCCTTCAGGAAACATTCCCATGTAGAGACTATAGGAACTGATCCTGGCAGAAAGCATGGGCGCTTGGAAGACACGACTTCCAAAAGCATCTAGGGTTCTGCACTCACGTCCTGGAGGATTAGAGGCATGCCTCTTTGCACTCTTAATCCTTCTCATAGCTGATTCCACTACAATAGAGTGGTGAGGAAGCTGAGTTTTCTGAAAACCAGGAAAAGGAGGGACTCGATACAGAGTATCCAGTCTGCGAGAATGAGGAGAGGTGGTAAGAGGTGTCTCCCACATCCTTAACATGAGATCATGCAAAATCTTATGAATGGGCAAGGTAGCTGCCTCCTTAGGAGTTTTGGGATATTGTAAAATTTCCAACTCCTTAGCTCTGGGCTCTGTTTCAGGGGCCACAGTAATGGACTGACCCCGAGCCACCTCCCTGATAAAATCCTGGAAGGAAATATCCTCTGGAAGAGACATCCTGCGCTTAGGGGAGGAGGGCTCCTCTGGGAGAAGCATTCCTGTATCGACAGAACTGTCAGAATCTTTAGATTCTTCTGAGGACTCTAAGTACCATCTGTCCAGATGCTGTTGAAGAGCCCGATACCCGTACCGACCGAAGTCGATACTGGGAGTAATCGGTACCAGGGTTATCAGTACCGGAGGGCATCGGATGACTGGGTACCGGTAATGCAGACACCGATGCTGATGTCGATGCTATCGGTACCGGTACCGATACTGGTGCCGGGGTCGGTGCCAGTACCGGTCAGATTGTCTGTCGTGGTTCCGAAGGCGTCGATGCTGCAAGGAGAATCGCCAGACTGCCCTCAATAGCCAGGACGCTCTGGTCTATTGACGCTGCCGATGCCTGGATGTCGGTACTGGAGAAGGATGTCGATACCTCAGAGCATGGCACCAGTAGTTCTGCCGAGGTCAAGGCCTCGAGAACATCCTGGAGCCCCGATAATGTTTTGGACGCCGAAGCCTCCCGCCGGGGCAATTTTGCCGGTGCAGAATCCTCAAGGGCAACGCCAGAGGCATCTTGATGCTTAGGAGATCTACTCTTTGAGGACCGGCTGGACTTATGTTTAGTTACCTGAGATCCACAGGAGGAAGAGGAAACCCTGGAAGACGTCGATGCCACTGAAGCTGCAGAGGGAAACAGGGTACTGAGCTTGGCAGCTTGGTTCTGCCGACCACTTTTAGACATCATGGCGCAGGACATACAATCTGTGATGGAGTGGTCAGGACCTAAACATTTTAGACACCATTCATGGGTGTCAGTGACGGAAATGGTACCGCCACACTTGGTGCACGTTTTGAAACCTGAGGCAAGTTTCTCCATTGTAGGAAACATTTTGGGAAAAATGCACCTGGGAAAAATAGGAAAAGTAGTGTAGATCTATAATTTTTTTTTTTTTTTTTAGACAGAAAATAAAGAAAAAACCGGCGGTACCGGTAAAGCGTCGAGGAAGGCAGACGTGACCACAAAAAAGAAATAAGGAAGAATTCTTCTGCGGTGGCAGGAACGACCTGCTGGCTCCGCGGAAAAAGAAGAACTGGAGAGAGGCAGTTGGGAAAGGTGGGAAGGCAGCATGCAGACGCTGTGGGATGCTCCCAAAAGCTTTTTAATTGGATGCTGGGGAGCGTTCCCGCACAGGCTCCATCGGTACCGACGATACCCATATGTGATGACTACATTCCTGCTTGTTCCTGGAGATATATGTTTTCACAGAAAGGGTGGTGAATACCTGGAATGTCCTTAGAGCAGAGGTGGTGAGAACAAAAACAGTGATGGAATTTTAAAAAAGTCATGGGACAAACATAGGGGGACCCTATTATAACAAGAGGATGGAATCAAACAAACATCTTTCAAACTTTGAAAAAATAGAGGGGTAACCTGCATGGAGCAGCAGCAGATACAATCTTGAAGGCACGGTAGGGGCTAACCTGCAGAGAGGTGAATACAATGCTAAACAAAAGCATGGGGGTGGGGGTTGTAACCTACACAGAGTGGCGCATACAACCCTCATCACCTCACTGGGAAGGTTAGAATCAAGCAGTGGCCATTTTCCATATTTAGCATTCCTAAATACAACTCACTAAATTAGCTTTGTCAGACTGGTGCTCACTCTTGAGTCTAACAACCCACAGAGGTTTAGGGATATGTGTCTAACATGCATTTTCATTAGTGCAGCTACAAGATAAGCAACATAGAAGGCTGCTAATCTTAGTCTTGGGTCTCTCATGAGGCAGGCTACCAAAGAGAAACTTCTGAAACTAGCCCTCAAGGGCTTTTCACCCAAATAGAGATGGATCTCCTTCCAGCTTCCTAAAGCTGGATCTGATACTTTTTAGCCTTTTTCCTAATAACTCTGATAAATTCTCCTCACACAATAAACAGACTCCATAAAGCACACACGATGCCCACAGTCTGGGGATCTGGTTCATGCCTCTAGTTGTCTCACCACTCTCTCCCCTGCTGAGGAGAAATCCATCTACTTTTGATAGTCCCCAAGGCCAACTCAACCAAAAAAAGCTTGCAAAACACAGGCTTCCTCAAAAAGACCTGAAGACTTCAACTCTATGGCCTCTCTGCACTATCAGGACTCCCCAACAACCTCTGTGGAACCTCAAGCTTCTACACACTTCTCAACCAAACCACATATGCAACTGAGGATTGACTGCACAGTGAGACAACAAATCTATATTTTAAACAAAGATGAATCTGTTTATGGAAAGCAATTGGTCTGCAAGGACCTCTGGCATGTGGATGTAACAGGCCAGTGAGACAAAGAATTCTTGTGGTAAATACTGTAAAGGTTAGTGCACTGAAAAATTTGGTCCTGGAAACTGGAACATCGTATCCAAAGAATATAAGTTTTCAGCTTTACAGTTCTTTTGTTCAACTTAAATACTTCAGGGTATTATAGCGCTTGTTTAATAGTAGGGTATCAGTCTTAGCTCTCCCTCCCAGGCACATGAAGTAGCACCATAAGAAAATTCAAACTCTTCGCTTCAAAAGTGTCTCCTTCAGAACAAGGTCCACCTTAGCTATCAAGTGTTTTGTCTGTGCCTTAAATGAGCAAGGTGTGGGACTCAGCAGCAACACAGTCATTCATGTTTCAGCCCTATTATTGCTGCCAGTTCATAGTATCATACCAACAGTAAAGCAAATAGAAGACATCGTGAATGCCTTGAATACAACCACATCTCCATCAGATCCTTGCCCAGTTGAATGAATCAAAAACTACAAAGACCAGCTATCAACATACATCCACAGAATTGTAAAAGAATTACTGATACAAGGTCACCTACCACACACTCAAACAAGCTATGATACGACCTGTCTTCAAAGGTGCAAAGCTATGTCCTACGGACCCAAAATCATAACGACCCATTTCAAATCTACCATTTTTATCAAAAGTTATTGAAAAAGTGATACCGAGAACTGCAGGACCACATTGATCTGCATGCTCCATTAGACCCACAGCAGCATGGATTCAAGCCGATGCACAATGTAGAAATTCTACTCACAGCCCTATTTGACATCTTACTGAAGGGTCTGGATAATATAAAAATGGATTTCTACTGGTATTTATAGACATCTCAGCAGCATTTGACAGACTCAATGCTACTAAACCGATTACAGGAGATTGGACTATGCAGCAACACAATAAAATGGTTCACATCATATCTACATAAAAAAATTACCCTTTAACACCTCCTATCTCATCCTTTTCTTTAATGCACTATACCTAAACGCTGCAAACCAATTAAATAAAATTAATATAAGGTCACATCATATCTAAACAGAACGCAGCAAATCAAAGGAGACCACGGAAAATCCTCACAGTTCCCCATCAGCCAAGGAAAACCACAAGGATCAGCTCTCATCTATATTATTCAACATATACATGCAACCGATTTGTAGCATTATCAGACGCCATATGTTACAATATCATATTTATGCTAACGACATTATGCTGTAGGCTCCAATCGATACACTTGTGCCAGACGTAACCTCCAAGATCCATTGCCTCGAAGACTTGAACAATTGGCTTGCAGATAACTTCAAAATCAACAAACAAGACAGAAGCAATGGTCATATCCAGAAATCCCAATTTTAATCCACCTCAAACCCTCAACATCCTCACACTATTCCAATAAAAGATGAGGTGAAGTATTTGGGCATCACCTTAGACAGGAACTTAAACCTTCACACACATAAGCAAAACTGCCGCAAAAGTATACCAACGATTAAAACTCATCAGGAGACTTAAACCTATACTTAGTCAAGATCATTTCCGAACCGTATGTCAGGCAATCACACCAATAGTGGACTATGGAAACTCACTATATCAAAGGTCTACCTAAGCAGGCTACTCATCCACTCCAACTAGTGCAGAACACTACAGCCCGCATCATAACCGGCACATCCAAGAACAAACATATTACACCTATACTTCGGAAAATGCACTGGCTACCAATAGTTGCACGGGCAAGGTTCAAAACCATTACAAATATATTCAAGATCTTCCATCAATGCACAGCAGATGTTCTCCATTGCTTGATAACCAAAGACACAAACAACCGACCCAGACGAACTAGCAGCAATAAACTACGAACACCAACTGGATTTCATAAAACAAAACAAAGTTACCTCTGGCAGAGCCATATCACTATCAGCGCCGGCTCTCTGGAACTCCCTCCCGGATGATTTGCGGGCCATAAAAGACCTAAAAGATTTCCACAAATCACTTAAGACCTTCTTATTCATGGAATACTATGACCAAACAGCCTATGAACTCCATTAACCACGCATGAATGTAGTGATAAGTACAACCACGCATCAATGTAATAAGCTTTTCTACTTTATCCCTTTGTAAGTTATGTCATCCCTTATTCAATGTTATGTCACTCCTTATACAATGTAAAGCCATTTTGTGTAAACCACCACTTTGAAGGAAAAAGTGGTATACGAATCTAGATAAATAAATAGTAAGTAATCTCACTTTCTCTGTGCTTTAAAACAAGGTTGCTCCTTTGCAGTATTCCTCAGCCAACACTGCCTATAAAGAACACAAACTTTCCTGTCTATATCAAGAACATATTTGTTATGGAGGAATAAACCACCACCATCCAACTGCTAACAAATTAGATGAGAAAAACAAAGCAAATTAAACTATAAAAGCTTGCAGAGTACCGTGGCAAGAATTCAACTCCAGGAAATACAGAAAGTTATTTATAGAAGAAAACATTCTTTGTCAGTACACCAATATATTCCCCTTTCATAAAAGGGTTGTGAACTTCTACTGCTCCTAACCTACACATGCTTCTAACAATTACAGTTTTAATGAATCTCATTACTTACCTAATAAATTAATAATCCCATCATTATAACAAGCAAACAGCTTGATGAGGTCTTTGAAGAGTAGCATAAATGCAGCATTTATGACACCATTTGTCAGTTCATTTGGATGAACCTGTAATAGAAACACACAAAAGGTTCACTTGAGTTTAATGAAGCTCTGCTAAAAGGCAATTCAAATAAGAGAATCCCACAATAGCTGGCTTCCTGAGGCTTGTGTGTTAGACCAATACTGCATGGTGCTCTTTTTGTCTGCAATAAATGACCCCATGCAGCAACCTGAAACCATATTGCCAGTGCCACAGGAACATTTTCAATGTGTCTAGCCAATTAGAGCTGCTAATACCAGACTGCTCCTGAAAATCTAGCATAAAAATGTTTTCCTAGATATTTTTCTCCAATTACAAGCCTATACATGTCTTTTTTTATATAAATTGGAGGAGCAGCCTAAGAGCCAGGGTATAGACCCTACTGGTACTCCATTATTAAAGAGGACCGGGGAAATCCACTGCTTGCCTCGGGACAAGCACTGTGGAACCCACTTGCTTTTTGGGAACTTGCCAGGTACTTGTGTATCTGGATTGGCCACTGTTGGAAACCAGATACTGGGCTTGGACCTTGGTCTGACCCAGTATGGAATTTATGTTCTCCCCACACAAGTAGTTCAACTCATACATGACTTCACAAAATCCTTTGGTTTTTCTCTTTTGAATACTATAGGCACAGTTAAAATAAAGTTTCATGAAGAATACTGCATAAACTCCTATGTTTATCAACACTGCAACCTGTTTACTAAAGGATCTCTCACTGTATTCATGGTAAAAATGCCTGGTAAGTCCCATGATCTCATCTGGGACATCCATGTGCCATATCCCAAGTAAAGCACAGTTACTTACCTGTAACAGGTGATCTCTGGGAACAGCAGGAATTAGTCCTCACATATGGGTACGTCGGTACCGACGGAGCCCGTGCGGGAAAGCTCCCCAGCTTCTTAGAATAGAAGCTTTTGGGACCTCCCACTGCACATGCGCACTGCCTTCCCGCCTTCCTGAACAGCTCTCCTCAGTTTCGAGTTTATAGCTGAGTCAACAGAGAGAGGACAGGAAGATAGATAGATAAAAGATACAACTCCTAGGGGAGGTGGGTGGGTTGTGAGGACTAATTCCTGCTGTTCCCAGAGATCACCTGTTACAGGTAAGTAACTGTGCTATCTCCAGGAACAAGCAGGAATAAGTCCTCACATATGGGGACTCCCTAGCTTAGATGCATGGGATCCCCTGTAAAGGTTCGCCATCTTCGTATGGATCTCAGGCATCCATTCTGGGAAGGTGGGCAGGAGTTGTTTAGGAATGGAACAGGTGCTTGAGGACAGCCTGGCCAAACAAGGCATCCCGGCGGGAGTCCTTGTCCAAACAGTAATGGGCTGTGAAGGTATGAACCGAGGCCCAGGTAGCGGCTCGACAGATCTGATCTATGGAAACAGAGTGCAGATGAGCCATAGAAGTTGCCATGGCCCTCACATTGTGAGCAGTGACATGGCCTTCCAGAGAAATGTTTTTGCTCTGGTAAGCAAAAGAAATACACTGAGCAATCCAATTGGAAAGTGTACGCTTGGAGACTGGAAGTCCCAAATGGGAAGGATCAAAGGCCACAAAAAGTTGAGAAGACTTTCGATGTGGCTGAGTCCTATTAAGGTAAAAAGCGAGAGCTCTTTTACAATCCAGAGTATGAAGGTTCCTCTCTGCATTGGATGCATGAGGAGCTGGAAAAAAGACAGGTAGATATACCTCTTGATTAAGATGAAAAGGCGAGACCACTTTAGGCATAAAGTGGGGATTCGTCCTAAGGACCACCTTATCATGATGAAATCTTGTGTAAGGTGGATTAGCCACTAAAGCCTGCAGCTCACTGATGCGGCGAGCCGAAGTGACTGCAATGAGGAAGATGACCTTCCAGGAAAGAAATTTCAAGGAGGTGGAAAACATTGGCTCAAAAGGTGGCTTCATAAGTTGACCGAGCACTAGATTCAAATCCCATGCGACCGGGGGTGGTCTGATGGGAGGTTTAGTGAGAGTCAGGCCTCTCATGAATCTTGCAACAAGAGGATGAGAGGAGATAGGTTGTCCATTTATATGTTTCAAGGATGCTGCAATAGCACTTAAATGGACTCTTACCGAATTCGTCTTGAGGCCTGCATTGGATAGATGCAGGAGATAATCAAGAAGAGAATTCAAAGGAAGTGCCAGAGGGTCAAGACCCTGCTGAGCACACCAAATGGAAAGACGTTTCCATTTGAAAGCATAGGAACGCCTGGTAGAGGGTTTCCTAGAGGCAGAAAGGATATCTTTCACTGGTTGGGAAAGATGAAAGTCTTGAAGGCTTAAGCCTTCAGTAACCAAGCACTGAGGTGAAGGGATTTGGGGTTTGGGTGCCACAAAGTCCCCTCCTCCTGAGACAGGAGGTCTGGCGCAGCTCCCAGATCCAAGTAGGATCCCTGGGAGAGCTGTAGAAGTAGAGGGAACCACACTTGGCGTGGCCAGCGTGGAGCTATGAGGATCATAGTTCCATGATCCCTCTGGAGTTTGAACAGAGTCTTGGGAATCAAAGGAATGGGTGGAAAGGCATATAGGAATGCCTGATTCCAATTCAGGAGAAAGGCGTCCGTAGCCTGAGCTCCCTGACACGGAGTTCTGGAACAGAACCGGGGAAGTTTGGCATTCCACGGACTTGCAAAGAGGTCTATGTCCGGGGTCCCCCATTCCTGAAAGATTCGGTTTATTTGGTCCAAATGTAGGGACCATTCGTGTGGCAGCAGAACTCGACTGAGCCTGTCTGCCCGAGAGTTTTGAACTCCTGGGAGATACACTGCTAGCAGGTGAATCTGATGCTCTCTGGCGAAGGCCCATAGTCTTAGAGCTTCGTTGCAAAGCGACAGAGAGCCCGTCCCTCCTTGTTTGTTTATGTAAAACATGGCCACCTGATTGTCCGTCTGAACTAGGACAGTGAGGTTGGCTAGGAGGGAGTGGAAGACCTTGAGGGCAAGGTAAATTGCTCGCAGTTCCAGAAGATTGATATGAAGGGTGGTCTCCTGTAGAGACCAAGTGCCCTGAGTGGAGAGAGTTTGCAGATGGGCTCCCCACCCTGTTTGGGAGGCATCTGTTGTGAGGGTTGCTTGGGGTAGCAATGGTTGAAATGGAGCCCCCAACAACAGATTCTTGGTGGAAGTCCACCAGTGGAGGGACCAAAACAGACGATCGGAGGTTTGTATTTGGTCTGAGAGCGCTCCTGACGCCTGAGTCCACTGAGTGGCCAGGGTCCATTGAGCTGCTCTCATATGAAGACGAGCATAGGGCACCACATGCACTGTGGAGGCCATATGACCCAGTAGGCGTAGCATTTCCCTGGCTGTCAAGTGAGTGCTGGACTGAGCTTGGGAGGCCAAACTCAGGAGGCGCTGGCCTCGAACATGTGGAAGGTTGGCCCTTGCAGTGATGGTGTCCAACTGGGCCCCTATGAATTCTAGAGATTGAGTAGGGATGAGTTGGGACTTGGGAAGGTTTACTACCAGTCCCAGATACTGCAAAAGGCTCCTTGTGTGGTCCAGGGAAATCTGGGCCTGTGACTGAGTTGGAGCTCGGATGAGCCAGTCGTCCAGATATGGGAAGACAAAGATTCCCATGCCTCTTAGAAATGCGGCTACGACTGTCATGCATTTTGTGAATACTCTTGGAGCAGAGGTTAGACCGAAGGGGAGTACTCTGTATTGGAAATGTTTTCCCTGAAACAGAAAGCGAAGATACTTTCTGTGGGATGGATGGATGAGTATATGTGTATACGCATCCTGTAGGTCTAGAGAACAAAGCCAGTCCTGACCCTGGAGGTAAGGAAGGAGAATGCCGAGAGACAGCATTTTGAATTTCTCCTTGAAGAGAAATTTGTTCAATTCTCTCAGATCTAGGATTGGTCTGAATCCCCCTGTCTTCTTTGGAATGAGAAAATAAGGGGAGTAGAAACCGGACCCTTGTTGAGGAAGAGGAACCTCTTCTATGGCCCCTTGGGCAAGAAGAGAGGAAACCTCTTGACCCAACAGGGTTAGGAGAGATGGGGGAGAATTGAATGGTCTCACCATATGATGGGGAGGAAGGCTGGAGAAATGAAGTTTGTAACCCTCTCGAATGATAGAGAGGGTCCATTGTTCTGTTGTGATTTGTTCCCATCTGGGAGCAAAGTGAACCAACCTTCCGGGTATGGTGAGAGGTTCTGGTTGTGTTAGAACCAGAAGTGGCAAGTTCCCTAGGAGCAAGTCAAAACCCCTGAGGGGTTGGAGCCTGCTGAGCTACAGTAGCTGCTGCAGGCTTAGCTCGTGCTTGTTTGGATTGCTGACGCTTAGCAGTATAGCGAGGTTGAGAAGACTGCTGGCCAGTATTTGAAGCAACTCTGGCCTTCTTATAGTAAGGCCTTTTAAAAGACTTTTTCTTAGTAGGAATTGAAGTGGACTTTGAAAGTCTTTCCAAGGTGGCATTTTCAGCATCCATCTGGGTGGCTTTGATTTGCCACTCTTCCCCAAATAAGTTCTCACCTGTACAGGGCAGATTCCGTAAGCCATCTAGAACCCAAGGTTCCAGATCAGAGGCCTGGAGCCAAGCAAGACGTCGGGCTGCAATAGCAATGCCCGAAGCCCTACTGGCTCCCTCAAAGGAATCATATGCTGCCCTATTAGAGAACTTAGAAACCTCTAAGAGTTGTTTCACTAGGGAAAGGAATCCCTGCTTTTTATCCTCAGGGATAAAGGGGGCAAAATGCCGCACCTTTTTGGCAAGTTCCTCCAGGAACATGCCCATATAGAGACTGTAGGAATTAATCCTGGCTATAAGCATACTAGCCTGGAAAATTTTCCTACCAAAAGAGTCCAAAGTCTTACATTCCCGTCCTGGAGGGGTGGAAGAGTGCCTTTTGGTACTCCTAATCTTCTTCATTGCAGACTTCACCACAATAGAGTGGTGGGGCAATTGAGTCTTTTGGAAACCAGGAGAAGGAGGGACCCTATACATGGTGTCCAACCTACGGGAATAAGGAGACAAAGTCAAAGGATTTTCCCAGAAATCCATCAGTTGTTCTTGAAGGATTTCATGGATAGGCAGGGTAACTGCCTCCTTAGGGGCCTTTGAGTATCCCAAAATATCCAGTTTTTTGGATCTGGGTTCCTTTTCAGAGGATGTGGTAATAGAAAGGGCTGTAGCCATATCTAAAACAAAGTCCTGGAAGGACAAATCCTCTGGAGGGGACATTCTCCTTTTAGGAGAAGAGGGCTCCTCAGGTAAGTTGAGTGAAAACTCAGCAGAATCATCAGAGGAGTGAAAATCCTCAGAGGAATCGGTGCTTTCCTCTAACGCACGATACGCGTACCGATCGGTATCGATATCGGGCGTATCGGGTATGGAACCGGTATGGAGCGAAAGCCCATACGGTACCGACTTGCGTTTAGAGGTGGACGGCCTCGATACCGGCATGGCGGACGATACCGGTATCGGGCCCGGAACCGCTGAAAGCGGAACCGATGGCGTTGCAGCTTTAATGAAAGCCATGACGGCCTGCTGCATGGACTGTACAGTATCGCCCATGGACGCCATAGCTGCCTGGATGTCGGTACCGGAGTGACCCGGTACCCCAGAGCAGGCTAACAGGTGATCTGTCGAGGCCGTAGCATCGATATCAACCTGAGACCCCTGAATTGGCGTTTTTGGAAGTTGGACTTCCCGCCGGGGTTGTTTGGCTGGGGCAGGGTCCTCAAGTTCTAAGCTAAGAGCCTCTCGATGCTTTGAAGGAGATTTGCTCTTTGAGGACTTGCCCACAGAAGGTTTGGTTACCTGAGATCCATCCGGAGAAGAAGACCTGGATGACTGTGATGCTGTATTCTCTGAAGCAAACAGCACATGGAATTTGTTGGCCCGGTTCTGCAGCCCACGTTTAGACATGTGGAAGCAAGATGGGCAGTCCGGTATGGAATGGTCAGGCCCCAAACATTTCAGACACCATTCATGGGTGTCTGTGACTGAAATAACAGCATTACATTTGGTACACTTCTTAAATCCAGGGGCTGGCTTCTCCATGAGGAGAAATTGAGTAGGCCGAGAGGCCTCTCTGAAGTGACCAAAAAGCTAAAAAATAAGAATTATAATTTTTAAAGAAAGAAAGAAAAGACCGGCGATACCGGTATCGGTATGGGGAAGGCAGGTACGCGGTCTAAAGAAACAAATAAAATAACAATTTCTTCAGCGGTGACAGGAACACGACCTGCTGGCTCCGCGGAAAAAGAGAAACTGAGGAGAGCTGTTCAGGAAGGCGGGAAGGCAGTGCGCATGTGCAGTGGGAGGTCCCAAAAGCTTCTATTCTAAGAAGCTGGGGAGCTTTCCCGCACGGGCTCCGTCGGTACCGACGTACCCATATGTGAGGACTTATTCCTGCTTGTTCCTGGAGATTACTAGATATCACTAGTCCCATTCCCTCAATAGTTTATTCTGCCAGCATATTATACGTTTGATTATGCACATCCTTTAAACATCAGCCCATGTGGAAACTGTCCATAAAAGAATTTTAATGTTTGCAATCAATACTATAGAAATATCTATGAAAAGTGTGCACCATAAGAAAAAACTGTGCACGCTAACATGCAGCCCTTTACCACATCAAGGGTCAAATGTCTCCCTTCATGGCAATTCATGAGCAGGGATCAGTTCATTTTGTGGAAGACAAGTACTGCTTCATGCAATCTGGCAGGCTGTTTTATTCTAATGTCTATCTTCAGTCACTGCATAAGCCAATCCCCACTTTGTGGAAATCCAGGTAGACAATATAGCGTTGTTACTCACCTGTAAAAATGATCTCCGGGAACAGCAGGAATCAGTCTTCACATATGGGCAATGTTGCTACCAACTGAATCCACCCAGGAACTCTCCCCAGCATCCAACTGGAAAGCCTTTGGGAGCAATCCACTGACCTGCGCATCTACCTTCCCAAGTCCTATTCTCAGTTGAGTTTATAGCTGAAAGCTAGAAGGTGGGGGGGGGGGGGGGAGAGAAAACCCACCCTCCTCCCCTAGGAGTTAGAGTAATGAAGACAGATTCCTGCTGTTCCAGGAGCTCAACTTTTACAGGTGAGTAACACTGTCTCCAGGAACAAGCAAGAATACAGTCATATGGGACTCACTGGCTCCCAGTTACCATACTGGAAGTGGGTAGCCCTGGTAACCCTGAGGCTAAAGGATAAAGCCAAGGTGGTGTGGATTCAATGCTGCCTCAGACTAGACTGCAGTCAGCTATACCACCTCTAATGGAAGTCTGGTGTCAGAAAAGTCTGGGATGGAGGATAGGAGCTGCATTTAAGTCCCAAAAAGGTGCTGGACTACAGTCTGGCCAAAGACAGCATCCCGAAGGGAGTCCCTGTCTAAGCAGTAGTGTGCAGCAAAGGTATGACTGGAGGACCGGGTAGCTGCCTGATAGATCTAGTCAATGGAGATGCAACAGTGGTTGGCAACAAAGGTTGTCATGGCTCACATGTTGTGAGTGTTGATTTGACCCTCAAGGGAGAGTCCCGCCTGTACATAGACAAAAGAAATGCAGTCTGCTATCCATTTGAATAGGGTACGCTTTGTCACTGGAAGTCCAAGGTGACTTGGATCAAAGGAAATGAATAGTTGAGAGGATTTCCTGTGAGCCTTGGTTCTAATCCAAGTAGCAAGCCAGCACTCACTTACAATCCAGCGTGTCTAGTGCTGCTTCAGCCCAAGAGGCATGTGGTCTTGAGAAGACGATCAGTAAGATTATAGACTGGTTCAGACGGAAGGCTGAAACCACTTTCGAAAAGAAGTGCAGATGGGTACAGAGGACCACCTTGTCATGGTGAAACAGTGTATGGAGGATCTGCTACCAAAGCTTGCAGTTCACTGATGTGGCGAGCTGAGGTCAGAGCGATGAGTAAGAGTACCTTCTATTTGAGAAACTTGAATGAAGTGGTGACTAAAGGCTTAAAGGGAGGCTTTAGAAGTTGCACTAGAACCACAATGAGGTCCCAGGCCACTGGTAGTGGTTTGATAGGTGGCTTGGCTTGGAGAGCAGGAGACCCCACATGAAACATTGAACCAAGGGGTTCAATGAAATAGGTTGTGTGTCCAGAGGCTTGTGATAAGACGTAATGGCATTGAGATGAACTCTAAGTTAATCTTGAGACCTGCCAAGTACAAGTGGAGGAGATACTGTAGAAGAAATTCCACCAGGCAGGTAAAGGGGCCAATTTTCTTTGGGGAACACCAGAGTGAACCTCTGCCATTTGAAGGATATGAACATCTGGTGGACGGTTTGCATGATGCATGTAAGATATCCTTGACCAGCTATGGGAGGTCAAGGTCAGCAAGGATTATACTTTCAGGAGCCAGCTTGTGAGGCAAAGACCCTGTGGATTGAGATGAGAAGCATCCCATGATCCTGAGCTAGGAGGCTGGATGTGTGTCCCAGACTGAGAGGTTGAGTCTGTGCTAATCAAAGCAGTAGAGGAAACCACGGCTGATGGGGACAAAAAAGGGCTATGAGAATCATGGAGCCCTTGTTGGCCTGTAGTTTGAACAGGGTCTTCGCTATCAAGGGGGTGAGCAGGAATGCATAGAGCAGACCTTGTCCCCAGTGGAGAAAAAGCATCAGTTGCCTGTCTGTGCAGGGAGGGAAGCTGTAAGCAGAACAATGGAAGTTATGCATTCTCCTGGGCAGTGAACCAATCTAGGAGTGGGACTGCCCACACTTGGAAGATCCAAGATGTTTAAACGATTGAGGGTCCACTCGTGTGGCTGTAGGATACAGCTGAGTCTGTCCACAAGGAGATGGTATTTGC
The DNA here is from genome assembly GCA_033557465.1 of Ichthyophis bannanicus. Lineage (NCBI taxonomy): Eukaryota > Metazoa > Chordata > Amphibia > Gymnophiona > Ichthyophiidae > Ichthyophis > Ichthyophis bannanicus. The sequence goes on from CM066033.1 coordinate 1,333,858,299, forward strand.
CCGGGAGATACACCGCTCTGAGGTGAATGTGGTGTGCAATTAAGAACCAGAGGTGAAGTGCTTCCTGGCAGAGGGGATAGGATCCTGTTCTTCCATACTTGTTCACATAGTCAGAACAGACAACCAGATGGCCATGTTCTAAGACCTACTGGCCTGAGAGTTGGGGTTGAAAAATCCACAGGGCATTTGTAAGTGCACATAGTTCCAGGAGGTTTATCTGAAACAGATTCCTAGTGTGTCCACTGTCCCTGTGTGGTTAGATTGTTCAGATGTGCTCTCCAACTGAGCTTGGAGACATCCGCTGTCAGGGTGCATTGAGGTGAAGGCATCTGAAATATATAGCAAATATTGTAAAATCAGTCCATAAGAAAAAAGGGGGGGGGAGAATATATATATGTAATGAATAACCTTAACTATAATATATAAAAAGTAAGTAAGTACCACAAGAAACAATTAAAAACACCTACAATAAGACAAAAGCAAAATAAAACAGATCATATGTCAAACAGTTAAGACATTAGGTATAATTGCCTCATAATATGCTATCAAAATAGTGCACATAAAAACATAACAATGGCAAAATAAAATTAACAGGTCAAAATCATGATACATTAAATAATCATAACATTAATAAATATAAATGCCTTATAATATACTACAAAGTAGTATAAATACAAGTAAACAAACATTTTTTATATTATAGTTAAGGTTATTCAATATTTGCTATATTTATGTAATTTTTTGCCTATTTATTCACTATAGAATGGGAAGTGTGGCTTGGTCCACCCTTTAGATGCTTCTGTTTTGCTCTCCTTGGTAATGTATTACATTATATTTTTCTCTGTTTTACATTTTGTATGTTTAAGTTTTCACTTGTATTATGATTACTCATATTTTAATTTTATGTCCTTGTTTGTCTTTAGACCCCTGACGAAGGCCTAGGGCCGAAACTGGTTTAGTTGGGTCTACTAATAAAGTTTCTTGGATACCCCTACTGTGTTTGGCCGTGGTTTATGGTTTCCGCTACTCTCCCCTGTACGTTTTGTGAATACCTCCTTCTCCTGCTGTTTGGCTACTTTAAGATCAGACAATCACGCTTAAGTCCCATCGTTCTTTTGTGGACAGAAGTACTTCACCCCCCCTATACTATATCACTCCCTTGGATTGCTGCAGCCCAAATGCATGACCTTGCATTTTTTAACATTAAATCTCAGCTGGCAAATTCTAGACTATTTTTCAAGCTTAGCTAGATCCCTCATTTTATCTACACCTTCCTGGGTGTCTATTCAGATTTTAGTATCATCTGCAAAGAGGAAAACCTTACCCAAAAGCCCTTCTGCTATATCACTAACAAAGACGTTAAAAAAGAACCTGACCAAGGTCAGATCCCTGGGGCACACCACTGGTAACCTCCTCTGAGTGAGCTCCATTTACCTGCACCCTTTATCACCTCCCGCTCAACCAATTTCTATCCCAATCAGTAAATTTAGGGTGCTCAGTTTATAAGTCACCTGTGCGGAATGGTGTCAAAGGCTTTACTAAAATCTAAATACACCACATCTAGGGCTCTCCCTCGGTCCAACTCCCTGGTCTCCCAGTCAAAGAAATCAATCAAGACCTGCCTCTGGTGAATCCATGCTGCCTCTGATCTAGTAATCCGTTTGACTCCAGAAACCTCACTTTCAGCAGCACTTCCAATAATTTACTCACAACCGGAGGTTAAACTAACCAGTCTGTAGTTTTCAACTACATCCTTACTTCTACTTTTGTGTAAAGGGACTGCATATACTCTCTCCAGTCTTCTGGCACCACTCCGACTCCAACAAGGCACTGAAAAGGTTAGTCAGTGGAGCAGCTAGAACGTCCCCAAATTCCCTCAGTATTCTCAGGTGCATCCCATCTGGTCCCATCGCTTTAGACTATCTGAAACATTTTCTTCTCAAGATCATGGAGCATTAGTCTTAAAATGGGTCATAGTAACATAGTATATGATGGCAGATAAAGACCAGCATGATCCATCTAGTCTGCCCAGCAAGGCAGCAAGAGTAGGTGCACTTGCCGCTCCATGCAGGTCACCTCTCCCCATGCCTTTTTTTAGGGGTGCACTTGCCGCTCCATGTAGGTGCACTTGCCGCTCCATGTAGGTCACCCCTATTTGTTCAGATATAAGATAGTTATGCTTATTTTGATTTTATCCTGTTGCTATAAAAAGGGATCCACTATGTCTATCCCATGCCATTTTGAATTCTGTCACTGTCTGCCCCCGCCACTTCCATCGAGAGGGCATTCCAACCATCCACCACCCTTTCAGTGGAAAAGTAATTTCTTGACATTCCCTTTCAGTTTATTCCCTTGCAGCTTTATGTTATGCCCTCTAGTTTTACAGCTTCCCCCGTCTTTGGAAGAGGTTTGTTTAACGATTAATTAAGTACTTAAAGATCTGAATCATATCTCCCCTGTCCCTCCTCTCCTCTAGAGTGTACATAGTTAGGGTGTTCAAGTCTCTTCTCATAAGTCTTAGGACACTAGCTCCAAATCCTCTGAACCTCTTCCAACCTTTTTATATCCTTTGCGAGATATGGTCTCCAAAACTGAACACAATATTCAAAGTGAGGCCTCACCAGCGACTTGTACAGTGGCATTAGTATCTCTTCCTTTCTGCTGGTAATTCCTCTGTATGCAACCCAGCACTTTAATGTAAACAAGGCAAAGATCATGACAACTGGCAAAAATCAATAAGTTCGTCGTTGATAGAGAAGAAATTGAAATAGTTGATCCAATAGTTGTCCACTATCAATAAAGCAGCAACAAGCAGTCAGGAAATCCAATGCATTGCTTTTGGCAGAATGGCTATGATGAATCTAGACAAGATTCTGAAGAGCAGAGATGTCTCTCTCCATACAAAAGATTTGACTTGTTCAAGCCATGGCGTTTTCAATAACGTTATATGGTTGCGAAACTTTGAAAGTGAAAAAGACAGGAAGAAAATTGATGCCTTTGAATTATGGTGCTTGGCAATGAATACTTTGTATACCATGGACTGCCCAAAGAACAAACCAGTCAGTACTAGAGGAGATCAAACGTAAGCTTTCTTTAGAAGCTCAGATGACAAGACTGACTTTCATACTTTGGACACATGCGAAAAGAGATATCATTAGAGAAAGACATCAACACAAAAGAGGAAGGCCAGCAATGAGATGGATCGATACAATAGCAGCTACATATGCCAATCTGTCAACAATGAGCTGCTAGATGCTGGCACTAGGTGCCACTTCTTAGATACCTAACCAAGGAAAGCACAGTTACTTACCTGTAACAGGTGATCTCTGGGAACAGCAGGAATAAGTCTTCACATATGGGTATCATCGGTACCGAAGGAGCCTGCACGGGAACGCTCCCCAGCGTCCAGTAAGAAAGCTTTTGGGAGCATCCCACAGCGCCTGCGCGCTGCCTTCCCGCCTTTCCCAACCGCCTCTCTCCAGTTCGAGTTTTAAAGCTGAGACAAAGAGAGAGAGGAAAGGAAAGATAGATAGAGAAATACAACTCCTAGGGGAGGTGGGTGGGTTGTGAAGACTTATTCCTGCTGTTCCCAGAGATCACCTGTTACAGGTAAGTAACTGTGCTATCTCCAGGAACAAGCAGGAATGAGTCTTCACATATGGGGACTCCCTAGCTACAGATGCCAGGGGAAGACCCCAGGTTGTGTGTCCTTGAAAAGGACTCTACCTCCCCCCATGGATCTCTGGCATCCAACCAGGGTAGGTGGGTAGGAGTTGATTAGGAATGGAACAGGTGTTTGAGAACAGCCTGACCTAACGAGGCATCCCGGCGGGAGTCCTTGTCCAAACAGTAATGGGCTGTGAAGGTATGAACCGAGGCCCAGGTGGCCGCTCGACAGATTTGGTCGATGGACACAGAGTTTAGATGAGCCATTGAGGCTGCCATGGCTCTCACATTGTGAGCTGTGACATGGCCCTCCAGAGAAATGTTCCTACTCTGGTAGGCGAAAGAAATACACTGAGCAATCCAGTTGGACAGTGTCCTCTTTGAGACTGGAAGTCCTAAATGAGAAGGATCAAAAGCAACAAAGAGTTGAGAAGACTTTCTATGTTGCTGTGTTCTTTGTAAGTAAAAAGCGAGAGCTCTCTTACAATCCAAGGTATGAAGATGCATTTGATGCATGAGGTCCTGGAAAAAAGACAGGTAAATATACCTCTTGGTTCAGATGAAAAGGCGAGACCACTTTAGGCATAAAGTGTGGATTGGTCCAGAGGACTACCTTATCATGATGGAACCTTGTATAAGGGGGATTAGCCACCAAAGCTTGCAACTCACTGATGCGGCATGCTGAGGTGACTGCAATGAGAAAAACAACTTTCCAAGAAAGAAATTTCAAGGAGGTGGTGGCTAAAGGTTCAAAGGGTGGCTTCATAAGCTGGCCAAGAACCAGGTTTAAGTCCCATGCCACTGGAGGTGGTCTAATGGGAGGTTTAGTTAGCCTCGCATGAATCTTGCTATAAGAGGGTGAGAGGAAATAGGTTGTCCATTGAGAGGCTTGAGGGATGCTGCAATAGCACTCAAATGGACTCTTACTGAATTCGTTTTCAGGCCTGCATGGGATAGATGCAGGAAATACTCTAGTAGAGAATTCAGAGGTATTGCAAGAGGGTTTAGACCCTTCTCTGAACACCAAATGGTAAATATTTTCCATTTGAAAGCATAGGGACGCCTAGTAGAAGGCTTTCTAGAGGCATGAACAACATCTCTGACTTGCTGAGAGAGATGACAATCTTGAAGGTCTAGGCCCTCAGCAACCAAGCCTCGAGATGGAGCGACTGGGGGTTTGGGTGCCACAATGTTCCCCCTTCCTGGGACAGAAGGTCTGGTGCAGAGCCCAAGTCCAGGGAAGGAGCTTGAGAGAGATGCAGAAGTAGAGGGTACCACACTTGGCGTGGCCAATGTGGAGCTATGAGGATCATGGTCCCTCGCTCTCTCTGAAGCTTGAATAGAGTTTTGGGAATTAGGGGAATTGGTGGAAAGGCATAAAGGAAGTCTTGACCCCAGTGAAGGAGGAAAGCATCCTTGGCCTGAACTTCCTGACACGGAATTCTGGAACAGAACCGGGGAAGTTTGGCATTCCACGGACTTGCAAAGAGGTCTATGTCCAGGGTTCCCCAAATTCGAAAAATCCTGGCTACCTGGTCCATGTGGAGGGACCATTCGTGTGGGAGCAGAACTTGACTGAGTCTGTCCGCCCAAGAGTTTTGAATGCCTGAAGATATACTGCCAGAAGATGGATGTGATGCTCTCTGGAGAAGGCCCACAGTCGCAAAGTTTCGTTGCAAAGCGACAGAAAGCCAGTCCCACCCTGCTTGTTTACATAGAACATGGCTACTTGGTTGTCCGTATGGATGAGGACTGTCCTGTAGCTGAGCAGGGAATGGAATACTCTGAGAGCTAAGAATATTGCTCTGAGTTCCAAGAGATTGATATGCAGAGAAGTCTCCTGTGGAGACCAGATGCCCTGGGTGGAGAGATCCTGCAGATGAGCTCCCCAACCCATTGGAGAAGCATGCTGTTGAGAGCAAAAAGATCAACCTACAAACAAAAAAGAGACTGCTCTCAATATTCAACTCAAAAAATCCCAAATTTCACATAAATCTCTACCTATATATCAATCCTGAGCAAGATGACCTCAGATGGCACAACCCCTCATTTGGTAAGCAAATCACCATAGGGTGTTGGTAGACACTCACATCACCGGTCAAGCCTCCTCCAAATTACCCAACTTAACTCACGCAAAGCGTATGCAATTCTCTAACCAACCACTAATTAACCAATGGGAAAATCATAACTAAATCTAAACCAAACTCACATCCACCCACACTCACAATCAATCACACATAATCATTCCATTCATAAAAAGCGTCTGTAATATGAATACAAACTAAGTACTAACGGGGCTGAACGCAACCAGGGCAACCCAAAGGGAACACCTGCAAGAATAAGAACAGAAAATAGAATAACCAACTTAACACCAACGTAGCATTGAAAAACTTATCTTTTAACTGATATCTTGCATCTTCTAAGGCGGCACCCTAAGCTTTCTACATGTGAATTGCGGATGGCATATAGTCGTGGACGTAACCTTAGAGATCGTTTGTGCCCAGCTGTATTACAACGCGATACTGTAATTCCAGCAACTACATTAGGTCATTCGGCTTGTCAACATTGCTCTTTCTGTGGCATTATGAGTATGCATATTTGTGAGAAGTATCGACGGTGGGTAAAGAATTTAACCATAGCTACAACATGTAGTACAGATTATGTAGTCTATGCCATATGGTGTGTGTGCCAGTTACTGTATGTTGGGAAGACTACAAGGGCTTTGAAGACAAGGCTGGCTGAGCACAAATATAGTTTGAAGAAGGTATGGATCGACACTCCGTTGGTTCAACACTGTGTGGATTTTTGCCATCAGTTTGAAGATCTTCGCTGCACTGTTTTAGAATTTGTACCTTTTAATCTTCGGCGGGGGGATCGTAAGAAATTGCTTTTGCAGAAGGAACAACGTTGGATTTTTGAATTGGACATGTTGCATCCAGGCGGTCTAAATGATCGTTTGGAATGGGCATTATTTTTTTGATTTTTTGATTCTTTTGCTTTTTTATTTTTCTACTTGTTTGGAATTTTGAATATTGTTTTATTTTTTAATTTTTTGCAACCGGTGCTTTGCGTCCGGTATTCCGTCTAGTAGTTTTTCACTGTGCAGTTCTAATAGTGTTGATTGTGGGGTATGTGGCTTTTAGATGACGTCATGATTTAGGGTAGTTTGATTGGTGGTTGTTTTAAGATAATTGACGCGTCACACGCCGGTTCTGGGATAGCGGGAAGTTTTGAGAAGCTATTGTTAAGCGTTTCTCTGTACGGCATAGCTCCTGATGAAGCCGGTTTACGGCGAAACGAAAGCTTTTGTAGAGCTGAGGTCATTTTGTCACTGAATAGTAGTGGTGCTAATGGCTGTGATGTCTATTTCCCGCGTTGGAGGTCGGAGTTGACCCAATGAACTGCGCGTCTCTTTTGAGGGCTGCGAACCCAGCTGGCTGCAAGATTTCAGTTAAAAGATAAGTTTTTCAATGCTACGTTGGTGTTAAGTTGGTTATTCTATTTTCTGTTCTTATTCTTGCAGGTGTTCCCTTTGGGTTGCCCTGGCTGCGTTCAGCCCCGTTAGTATTTAGTTTGTATTCATATTACAGATGCTTTTTATGAATGGAATGATTATGTGTGATTGATTGTGAGTGTGGGTGGATGTGAATTTGGTTTAGATTTAGTTATGATTTTCCCATTGGTTAATTAGTGGTTGGTTAGAGAATTGCATACGCTTTGTGTGAGTTAAGTTGGGTAATTTGGAGGAGGCTTGACCAGTGATGTGAGCGTCTACCAACACCCTATGGTGATTTGTTCACCAAATGAGGGGTTGTGCCATCTGAGGTCATCTTGCTCAGGATTGATATATAGGTAGAGATATTTCATGTGAAATTTGGGATTTTTTGAGTTGAATATTGAGAGCAGTCTTTTTTGTTTGTAGACTTCTCTGATACTGCCATCAGTCTTCGATGCTGATGACTTAGGCATGGCCAGAGACAGACTTATGTTTGGATTTTGAAGAAACCAGGTTCTTGAGAGGAAGACAATGCCCTCAAAGACGTAGAGCCTACTGACAGAGCCTGAAGCGCACAACTATCTGTACTGTCCATAGTGGTTCTTGAGGCCTCTCAGTTATTTGTTGACACAAAGGACAAGTATTGGTTTGATGTTCAGGCCCCAAATGCTTGCAACACCAGTCATGCTTATCAGTGACTGATATTGTACCAGAACATTTGATACACACTAAGACCACTTGTTGGTTTTTCCATGCCTTCAAAATGTCTTCAAGATGAAGATAAGCCTATGGAGGTCTAAAGGCCTAGGTTTAGTGCTAAAAACCACGTGACAGAAAATTTTTAAAATGAAAAAATAGAAAATAAATATCGGGACTGGTGTCTGGTTCAACACACCGATAAACGACAAGACAGAAGCACAATATTCCACACAAAAAGATATGTTTTTCAGCAGTGACAGGATGACGCATCCTGTTGGCTCCATGGAAACAAAGAACTGGAAGAGAGGAAAGTAGTTGCGAAGGCAGGTGAGGAGGCACAGTGGAGTGCTCCCAAAGGCTCTCTTATTGGGTGCTGGGGAGCATTCTCAAGCGGGGTCAGTCAGTGCTGATGGCACCCATGTGAAGACTGTATTCCTGCTTGTTCCTGGAGATTAAAATGCCTCTATCATTTCATAGTGCAACTGCACCTTGAATATTGTGTGCAATTCTACTACTACTACCACCACCACCATTATCAATCATTTATAAAGTGCTACAAGGTGTATGCAAACATATAAAGATGACAGTCTCTGCTCATAGAGCTTACAAGCTAATCAAGACAATACAAGAGAAACACTGGGGGGGTTCAAATAGATTAGGAGACAAGGAGAACAAGGGATTAGGATACAAATGCGGCCTCAAAAGGTAAGCCTTTAACGGATTTGAAGAGAGGGAGAGAAGAGACTTGATATAAAGATAAAGAAAGTTTGTTCCATGCATATGGAGCAGCAAGGTGAAAAGATCAAAGTCTTGAGTTTAGAGAAGAAAAGGGCATAGAGAGAAGAAAGCCAGAAGGAGCAGAGTTCATGAGGGGTGTAGGGAGAGAGAAGAGAGGAAAAGTAATGAGGGGCACTAGAGTGAATGCATTTATGTTAGATGTTTGAATTGATATGGAAACAGACGGGGAGCCAATGAAGTGATTTTAGAAGGGGGTTATATGAATATTGGGGCTGGCGGATGATTAGCCGTGCAACAGAGTTGTGGCTAGAGAGATGGCACTGAGGGAGACCAGCAAGGAGGTTGCAATAGTCAAGATGGGAGGTGAGTAAAGAGTGAAAAAGAGCCTTAGTAGTGTGTTCAGAGAGGAAGGGACAAATTCTGTTAATGTTGTAAAGAAAGAAATGACAGGTTTTAGCTATATGTTGATTGTGTGTAGAAGGAAAGGGAGGAGTCAAAGATGACCAAGGTTGCAGGCAGAGGAAACAGGACGAAGAGAGTTGTCAGTGTTAGAGAAAGGAGGAAGGGGGAAGAGAGTTTAGTGGGAAAAAAGTTCTGTTTTAGCCATATTCAATTTTAGGCAGCAGTGATACATCCAGGCAGCAATGTCAGATAAGCAAGTAGAGATACGAGTTTGGAGTGAAGGAGAGATGTCAGGTGTAGACAGATTTGAAAGTCATCAGCATAAAAAATGATAGTGAAGGCCATGGGAAGAGATGAGGGCACCAAGGGACTAGGTACAGAGACAGAAAAGGAGAGGGACCAGAACAGACCCTTGAGGTACACCAACAGAGGGAAGGCAGTAGAGAAGGAACTTCCAGAACAAATGCTGACAGAGCAATTGAAGACAAGAGAACCAGGACAGTACAGGGCCCCTAAAACCAAGAGATGATAAAGTCTCGAGGAAGTCAGTCAACAGTATCAAAAGCAGCAGAAAGATTGAGAAGAATGAGCATTGAGTAAAGGCCTTTGGATTCAGCAAGGAACAGATCAGAGACTTTAGCAAGAGCCATTTCAGTAGAATGAAATGGATGAAAACCAGATTGAAGTGGATCAAGGAGGGCTTGAGAGGAGAGAAATTCAAGACAGTGGTGGAGAACTGCACATTCAAGAATTTTGGAAATGGAAGGGAGAAGGGAGATGGGTCAATAATTAGAAGGACAAGTGGGGTCAAACGAGGGTTTTTTTTGAGGAGAGGAGTGATTACAGCATACTTGAAGGCTGCAAGGAAGGTTGCAGTGGAAAGCAAAAGGTGAGAGCAATATATGAGATGAAAGGGATGATGGAGGAGATGGAGTTGAGGAGATGGGTGGGGATAGGATCAGAGGAACAGGCAGTGAGTTTAGAAGAGGAAAGGAGGTTTTCTCAGATGTTAGAAAAGGGTGAAAGGGTGATAGAAGTTAAGGGGAAGTTGGTAATGGAGAGGGGGGAAGAGTGTGAAGAAGATTTAGTGGGGAATTGGAGTACTCTTATGCACTGTGTCATGGAAATAGTCTTCTAGGCTTGGGCAGAGGAGGGATTGGAGGTGGAGGTGTATGGTTTATTAAAATTTGATGTACTGCCATTCTTACAACCAGAAATAAAATAATCCCTAATTCAGAGATGCATAAATTCCCAATCAAAATCTCTGAAACAACCCCCAGTCAACCATTTTAGACCTGATGTTTGTTCTACGGGAATGAGTTCGGTGTTCTTCTATACAGTTTGAAATAAGTTAATCAGTTAACCAAAGAACTTTCATACGAATAAAATGTATTTCATCTGTTTGGTGGGGTTAAGACATTTTTCTTATCCTCCCTCGGTGTGATCCGACAAGAAAAAATAAGTGGTTCACTGGGGGTTGTTTCAGAGATTTTGATTGGGGATTCTTACAACCAGGGTAGTGTACAATAAAAATTACATAAAATACAAAAATAAAATACAGGAACTCCATTAAAATCTAAAAGCATGATAGTGGGTCATCGAAAGGGAGGGATCACAGCAGAAGCACATGTACATATGCCAGCAGTGAATGACTAATCAAATAGTTGAAACGCTGCTCTAAATAAGTGCAATTTGAGAGCAATCTTAAACCTACTATCGGATAATTCTAGCCAAATATCGACAGGCAAAGAGTTCCACATAGATGGAGCCAACAAATAAAATACAGAATGTCTTGTGGCCTCCAACTGGGCCGGAGATGGGGAGGCTAAATGTAACCGAAATGCATGAATCTGACATAACAAACATGGCAGAGTATGTAGAATAAGAAAAGATAGATAAGTGAAGGGAGGAGTGGCCTAGTGGTTGGGGCAAGGTACTACAGGCCAGAAGGTTGGTGGTTCAAATCCCACTAGAGGACAGCAACCTTGGGCCGGAAGGACTGGGGTTTCTAGTCCCACAGGTGCTCCTTGTGGTCTTGAGCAAGCCACTTAACCCTCCATTGCCCATGTTCCCTGTAAGTATTAGTGTATGTGTCTCATATCCCCTTGTGTTAAATGTATCCCCCAACCGCTTTGACCCGGTGAAAAACGGGATATAAATGCAGCTAAATAAATAAATAAGTAGGAATACCAGAATGCAAACTCATAAGTGAGAGAATTGTAAACTGAAAACGATATGGAACAGGCAGCCAGTGTGAGAAGAGAAAAAGGGGAGAGACATGATCATATTTAACAGTGTTTCTATACCACTTTATCCTATGGTCAAAGCATTTACATTGTAACAGTGTTATACATTAAACTGGGAATTTAACTTGGAGGTAACATTTAGCTGTCTATACAGTTTGGGTAGTCATATGGACGACAGTGGTCAAGGGAGACAAGTAAGGAGGTGTGCAGACGGGATAGAAGGGGGAAGGGGGAAGGTGTTGCGTGGTTGAGCTGGCGGCTGACTGTGTAAAGTTGTTGGAGAGGGAAGTCTTTGAATAGGTGTGTGTCTTCAGGGCTCTCCTGAATATTGTCTCTGTAGTGGTCTGAGGTTTTTCAGGTATGGAGCTTCATAATTGTTGAGCATAGAATGAAAAGGCTCTTTGTAGTGGTGGAGTTGGATTTCATGATTAGTGCTGGTGTGCGAAGCATGTTCTTCAGAGCCAGTTATCCTGTTATCAGGTACAATATTTATTAGTGACTGCAAGTGTGGCGCGGAATAGTTGTTTATTATCTTGAAGGTTGTGAGGATATCTGTTGGCGTGATAAAGGAGACAGATGGCAGTGTTCTGAATAAATTGTAAATGCTTCAACAGAGTTGAGTAAGTCAGCATAGAGTGGAGACTGGAGACAGAGGTCGCCGTCGCCATCGCCCAGACATTGTGTGCCGTGACTCGACGCTCCAGTGGGATATCAGCTCGACTGAGCAAAGGCGATGCTGTCTGCCACCCAGATGGATAATTGTCTGCTTGGTGACAACCAGGCCCAGACAGCTGGAGTCAAAGGAGACAAATAGGACAGGGCTCGCTTGCAGTCCAGAGTATGGAGGATGGCCGACACAGAGTTGGTGTGGGGTTGTGGAAAGAAGGTAGGCAGCACTACCTCCTGGAAGGTAGCTTTTCTGGTGGCACTTGCCTCTGCCTGCAGGGTCAGTGAGCTTCAGGCCTTGGTGGCCAAGCCACCCTACACCAGACTGTACAAGAACAGGGTTGTGCTCGTACTCACCCGAAGTTTCTCCCAAAGATGGTCCGGGTCAGGTGGAAGTTGGAGACCACCTTTGGAAGAAACTTCAGGTGAGTACGAGCACAACCCTCTTCTTGTACAGTCTGGTGTAGGGTGGCTCGGCCACCAAGGCCTGAAGCTCACTGACCCTGTGGGCAGAGGTGAGCGCCACCAGAAAAGCTACCTTCCAGGAGAGGTAGCACAAGGAACAGGTGGCCAAGTGCTCGAAGGGCAGCTTAGTAAGCAGTGCCAAGACCACACTGAGGTCCCATTCTAAGGGGTGGGCAGAAGGGAGGTTTGGAGAGCAATAAGCCCCGCATGAATCTGGTGATGCACCAACAGAGGCTTGCCTCCACAGATGGTGGTTGGCAGGGTGCACTTAGATACACCCAGAGCTGAACTTAAGACCAGCCTGTCAGAGATGGAGATATTAAAGAACCACATGCACCGGATAAGAAAATGGGTCCAATCCATGCACCACACTGAGAACCAGCACCACTTGAAGGCATAAGCCTGTCTCGGGGAGTCCTTGCGAGAGGCTATAAGAATGTCCTCCACCTCTTTGGAGAGGTTAAGGGGAGCTAAGGTGATCCATTCAGCTGCCAGACCATGAGGGACAGAGATCCCAAGTTGAGATGGTGGATCAAGCCCTCTTTCCGTGTTAGGAGTCCCAAGGATCTCCCAAGGGAGACTGGGGGTTCCATCAAGAGAGCAGCAAGGGGAACCAGGGTTGCCTGGGCCAACTCGGGGGCATGAGGATCATTGATGCCCTGTTCTGTTGGGCCTTAGAAGAGCCTGGGCTATCAAGAGCATAGGAGGGAAGGCATGCATCAGGCTGCCTGACCACAAGGATAGGGAAGGTGTCTGCCACCACCTGGGATGGGTGGGGTTGAGGACTGCAGAACTGGGGCAGCTGAACATTTGCCGAGGTGGCAAAGAGGTAGAGGTTGGGAGAGCCCCACAGCCAGAAAAGCCTGCATGCTACCTCCAGTTCCAGGCACCACTTATGTGGCTGAAGGACCCTGCTCAGTCTGCTGGCCAAAATATTGTTCTGGCTTGGTAGGTAAACTACCTTGAGGAGAACTCCATGGTGGATCGCAAAGGAACAAAGGGCCACAGCCTCCTGGCAGAGGTGGTAGGAGCCCGTGCCACCCTGCTTGTTCATGTAGAACATTGTGACCTCGTTGTCCGTGTGGACAAGCACTGACCAGTGCCGTAGGCGGTGCCTGAAGGCCTTGAGAGTGAGAGACTGCTTTGAGCTTGAGCAGATTGATCTGCTGCTGGCTCTCCTCAGAGGACCAGGATCCCTGGGTGTGGAGCTCTCTACAATGGGTGCCCCAGCCCATCAGTGAGGCATCTGTCGTGAGGACCCTCTGGGGGCTCAGGGGTTGAAAGGCCATCCCCACCTGCAGTTGCTGAACATCCTGCTAACAAATTAGGGATTCCATCAGCTGACGAGACACCGTGACCCTGTCGTGGAATCACCCGGTGGCCTGGGACCACTGAGACCAGAGATACCACTGAGCCGCCCTCATGTGGAGGCAAGCATCAGTAACCATATGAAATGTAGAGGCCATGAGGTCCAGGAGGCAAAACATCATCCAGGCTGCTACTGTGTGGCATTGCTGTATCTTGGCCTGGATGGTGTCGAGGTGGGCCCCAATGAACTCCAGTACTTGAGTCGGGGTGAGCTGGGATTTCAGACAGTTGATCATGAAACTCTGGTACTGCAAGACCTGGATGGTACAGCCGGTGGCCTGCTTGGCTTCTGAGACTGTATCCCCCCTTTACCATCCAATCATCAAGATAGGGGAAGATGCAGGTATTTTGAAGGTGGAGATAGGCAGCCGCCACCACCAGACACTTGAAGACTCGCAGGACGGAGGCGAGGCCAAAGGGAAAGACCCTGTACTGGTAGTGATTGCCTCGACCATGAACCTCAGGAACTATCTGTGACTGGGATGGATAAGGAGAAAGCAGAAACTCAACACCACTGCCACAGTCATTGGGACAAGGAGAGTGGGAGAATTGATAGCTGCCATGGCAGAGGGCAGCAACCAAAGCAGTGTTATCAAGGAGTAGCCAGGTTCAATAAGAGTGAGAAGATGGAACGTGCAAGAGAAAAATCATGGATACAGGAAGGTTTATTAAGAATGGAATGAGCATTCCATAAAGCACATCAAAAGGGAAGAGGAGGAAAGGAGAGATGTGGATGAGATTAGGGTGGTAGAGAGAAACTAGTATGGGAGTGAGAGAGAAGTAAAGGGGGACCAGGGTTGGGATTAATGCCACCAGAGGACAGAAGAGTGTGATGGACAGAGAAGACAGCATGTCAGAAACAGGGATGAGATTGCTTTAGAACGGACGGATAAGGTTAAGAGCTGAGGAACGGGTGGAGGATAAGATGGGGGAGCCGCGCGAGAGGGAAATACACTCTTCACGGCTTGAAAAGCCCACCGCTGATGAAGCAGACTCAGGGCTCTTCCGGACAGAGGGGAAGGGGTCGCGGGACAGCTGATTCTGCTGCTGCCACGGCTGCAGCAGCAGAAGCCAGGTTTTTTTTTTTTTTTGACAGTTGATTCTGCAGCAGCAGAAGCCAGGGGGTTGTTTTTTGTTTCCCTCCGTCGCGGGCCGCACAAAGCTCTCTCGCCTGTGGGCCGCGTGTTTGAGACCCTGGGACTAGATAGAAATATGACAGAAAAAGACCACATGGTCTATGTTTCTAGGTTTCTAATCATCTTAACCATTAAGGGTATAAGAACACATTTTTGTATTTTATAGTTTCCACTTTTAAAATTTTGTAAAATCAAGAGTTTTTATTCTTCATGCAATTTTCTGCTACATGGTTCTTTATTTGTAGGATTTCACAGAGCTAAAACTTGGTGCTTAAATGTTTTACTTTTACCCTAGATGCAGGCTGTTGCTGAAACATGGCCATGTTGGTTTTTTAAAATTTAACTTTGTGCTTTCATAAATTTGAAGGATCACATACCGGTAATCCAAGCCCTATTATGCCAGAATTGGATGCTGTTGCACATTTTCCACATACCTGCCAGGAAGGACAACATTTCAGCAAGCCAAGTTTATACTGGAAATACATGATGGATCTCTGGTCAGGGGTGTAGCATATTTGGCAAATGGGGAGTACCGATCATATCTGTTTGCTTTTCATATTAAACAGTAAAAAGGTTCCACAGCTTTGTTGTGGGATCATCATGCTGTTTTTGTTTGCTGAGCTTGTTGGTTCATTTGTTAAATTTACATTATTTCTTTTATTGTGTTTCCCTTACTTCTGTGGGAATATTTATGGTCTATTTTTTCTCTTATTTAACTGGTTTTGCTATACCATTTTTCAATCAGTCTAAACTCTTTACAGTTAACATTGGTGTGTACAGTAAGAGAACAAAAGGAGGTGCACATAGCTTACCTTAAACTTTAACAGTATAGATACTTCTAAATGATAGTATAGTATAGGTTACCTTTGTCTATGAAGAGTAGGATTTACAGCAGTCAGAGATGGTAGAGTATTAGGTGGATGCCTAGGGGGGTGGTGGAGTGGGGTGGGAGGGATGCTCTAAGCTAGATGGCGGTGTTCATGTGATGGGCTGCTCTGTTTATCTGTGCTGTAGTGCTCTTGAAAGAGGTCTGTCTTCACATTTTTCCTAAAATCCTGAGGTGATTGGGTGTTTCGTAATGCAGGGAATGATACATTCTAGAGGGTGGGGGTGTAGAGTGCAAAGGCTCTTAGGCATGCATATTGGCTGCTTTTACAGATCTGAGGTGGCAGGTTAAGTAGGTTCTGTGTGCTTTGTGTTTTCTTGGTACTAGGGATGCTTATTATGGTCTGGAGGAGTTCAGAGGTGATGTTCTGGGCTTTGTGAATAATAGTGAGGACTTTGATTCTAGAGGCAATAGGTAGCCAGTGGAGAGATTTGGGTATGGGTGTGTTGTGGATGTGTCTGGAGACTCTGAAGATGGTGCGTGCTGTGGTGTTTTAAGCTGTAGTGGTAAGATGGTGCGTTTAGGTAGTCCCTTATATACAAAGCTGCAGTAGTTGAAATGGGGTGTGATGGTAGATTGACACACTGAGTGGAAGGTTTCTTTGGAAAGGAGGGGGATATAGGTTCCTTAGAATTCGGAGTTTGTAACCAACCATCTTAGTGGTCTTATGTAAAATTGCTTTGAATTTTAGATAAATACGAAAACTCTTCAATATCTTCACATATACAGTTAACTAAGACATTTTCTTTACTAACTCATGCACTGTAAATATTTATCATATTAATGTAGTTCTCATCTCATATTTTACATGCAAGAATGTAACATTTATTTTATAATGGGGAAAAAAGGCATTAAATAACCTGCTTATAGGTCTTTATCAAGTTTGCTTTTGAACTTATGTTTATGTGAATCTGATAGTCAACGTAGTGTTTGTGTGACTGTAGAACAAATTTGAGATAGCGAATGCATTGAAAGGACAATGAAATGGTTGAATATAAAGCAGTTACTTACCTGTAACAGGTGATCTCTGGGAACAGCAGGAATAAGTCTTCACATATGGGTATCGTCGGTACCGACGGAGCCTGCGCGGGAACGCTCCCCAGCATCCAGTAAGAAAGCTTTTGGGAGCATCCCACAGCGCCTGCGCGCTGCCTTCCCGCCTTTCCTAACCACCTCTCTCCAGTTCGAGTTTTAAAGCTGAGACAAAGAGAGAGAGAGGAAAGGAAAGATAGAGAGATACAACTCCTAGGGGAGGTGGGTGGGTTGTGAAGACTTATTCCTGCTGTTCCCAGAGATCACCTGTTACAGGTAAGTAACTGTGCTATCTCCAGGAACAAGCAGGAATGAGTCTTCACATATGGGGACTCCCCAGCTAGAGATGCCAGGGAGATCGCCAAAGTTGTGAGTCCCTGAGAAGGGCTCTACCTCACCCCATGGATCTCGGGCATCCAACCAGGGATGGGGGGGGGGGGGGGGTAGGAGTTGATTAGGTATGGAACAGGTGTTTGAGAACAGCCTGACCAAACAAGGCATCCCGGCGGGAGTCCTTGTCCAAGCAGTAATGGGCTGTAAAGGTATGAACCGAGGCCCAGGTGACCGCTCGACAGATTTGGTCGATGGACAGAGTTTAGATGAGCCATAGAGGCTGCCATGGCCCTCACATTGTGAGCTGTGACATGGCCCTCCAGAGAAAGGTTCTTACTCTGGTAGGCGAAGGAAATACACTGAGCAATCCAATTGGACAGAGTTCTCTTAGAGACTGGAAGTCCTAAATGAGAGGGATCAAAAGCAACAAATAGTTGAGAGGACTTTCTGTGTTGCTGTGTCCTTTGTAAGTAGCAAGCAAGTGCTCTCTTACAATCCAGGGTATGAAGATTCCTCTCTGCACTTGATGCATGAGGTCCTGGAAAAAAAGACAGGTAAATACACCTCCTGGTACGGATGAAAAGGTGAGACCACTTTAGGCATAAAGTGTGGATTAGTCCTGAGGACTACCTTGTCATGATGGAACCTTGTATGAGGAGGATTAGCCACCAAGGCTTGCAGCTCACTGATACGGCGAGCTGAGGTGACTGCAATGAGAAAAATAACCTTCCAGGAAAGGAATTTCAAGGAGGTAGTGGCTAAGGGTTCAAAGGGTGGCTTCATAAGCTGGCCAAGAACCAAATTCAAATCCCATGCCACTGGAGGTGGTCTAATGGGAGGTTTAGTTAAAAGGAGGCCTCTCATGAATCTTGCAATAAGAGGATGAGAGGAAATAGGATGTCCATTGAGAGGCTTAAAGTATGCTGCAATAGCACTCAAATGGACTCTTACTGAATTTGTTTTAAGGCCTGCATGGGATAAATGCAGCAAATACTCTAGTGAAGAATTCAGAGGTATTGCAAGAGGGTTAAGACCCTTCTGTGCACACCAAATGCACAGCATAGGAAGCATAGGAACGTCTAGTGGAAGGCTTTCTGGAAGCATGAAGGATATCCTTCACCTGCTGAGACAGATGCCAATCTTGAAGGTCTAGACCTTCAGCAACCAGGCTCTGAGATGAAGAGACTGGGGATTTGGGTGCCATAACGTTCCCTCCTCCTAGGACAGGAGGTCTGGAGCAGATCCCAAGTGCAGGGAGGGAGCTTGAGAGAGAAGAAGTAGAGGGTACCATACTTGGCGTGGCCAACGTGGAGCTATAAGGATCATAGACCCCTTGTCTCTCTGAAGCTTGAACAGTGTCTTGGAAATTAGGGGGAATGGGTGGAAAGGCATAGAGGAAGTCTTGCCCCCAATGGAGGAGGAAGGCATCCCTGGCCTGAACTCCCTGACATAGAATCCTGGAACAGAACTGGGGAAGTTTGGCATTCCACGGACTTGCAAACAGGTCTATGTCTGGGGTTCCCCAAATTCAAAAGATCCTGGCTATCTGGTCCCCATGGAGGGACCATTCGTGTGGAAGCAGAACTCGACTGAGTCTGTCTGGCCAAGAGTTTTGAACTCCTGGAAGATACACTGCCATGAGATGAATCTGATGCTCTCTGGCGAAGGCCCACAATCTCAAAGCTTCGTTGCAAAGCGACAGAGCCAGTCCCAACCTGCTTGTTCACGTAGAACATGGCTACTTGGTTGTCCGTATGGATGAGGACTGTCTTGTAGCTGAGCAGGGTGTGGAAGACTCAGAGCTAGAAGAATTGCTCTGAGCTCTAAGAGGTTGATATGTAGAGATGTCTCCTGTGGAGACCAGATGCCCTAGGTGGAGAGATCTTGTAGATGAGCTCCCCAACCCTTTGGGGAGGCATCTGTTGTGAGGTTTGCTTGGGGTAGGAACTGTTGAAAGGGTGACCCAAGCAACAGATTTTGAGTGGACTTCCACCACTGGACGGACCAAAAGAGGCAACTGGAGGTTGTTATTTTGTCTGACAGGCAACCTGATGCCTGGGTCCATTGGGTGGACAGAGTCCACTGAGCTGCCCTCATGTGAAGGCGAGCGTAAGGAACCACATGCACAGTGGATGCCATGTGGCCTAACAGTTGTAACATCTCTCGAGCAGTTAAAAGGGATTTTAACTGAATTTGAGAGGCTAACTGCACCAAGCGTAGGCAACGGGCCTGGGGAAGATAGGCCCTTGCAGTTGTGGTATCTAGCAAGGCCCCTATGAACTCCAATGACTGAGTAGGGGTGAGTTGTGATTTTGGGATGTTTATTACAAGTCCCAGATACTGAAGAACACGCCTTGTGCAGGCTAGGGAAGCCTGGGCCTCTGACTGGGATGGTGCTCGGATGAACCAGTCGTCCAGATATGGGAATATGAATATTCCTAGAGTGCGTAGAAATGCAGCTACTACTGCCATGCATTTTGTGAACACTCTTGGAGCAGAGGCCAGACCGAAAGGAAGCACTCTGTATTGGTAGTGCTTTCCCTGATAAAGGAACCGAAGGAACCTTCTGTGTGTTGGATGGATGAGGAAATGGGTGTACGCATCCTTGAGATCTAGAGAACAAAGCCAATCCTGACTCTGAAGGTATGGAAGGAGAGCACCGAGAGAAATCATCCTGAATTTCTCCTTGCATAGAAACTTGTTCAATTCTCTGAGATCTAATATGGGTCTGTAGCCCTCGGTTTTCTTTGGAATAAGAAAATAGGGGGAGTAGAACCCTGAACCCTGTACCCTGTTATAGAAGGGGTACTTCTTCTATTGCCCTTTGGGCAAGAAGGGTAGCAATCTCCTGACCCAGAAGGTCGAGGAGAGATGTTGGAGAATTGAACTGTCTCACCATAGTGTGAGGAGGAAGGTTTAAGAAATGAAGCTTGTACCCCTCCCTTATGATGGAGAGGGTCCATTGCTCTGCTGTGATTTGTTCCCATCTAGGAGCAAAATGAGCTAACCTTCCTGGAATGGTGAGAGGCTCTGGTTCTTCTAGAGCCAGAAAGGCTAAGTTCTCTAGTTATAAGTCAAAGGCCCTGAGGAGGCTGAGGCTGTTGGGCCGTAGCAGTCCTTCCAGCCTTAGGCTTGGCTTGTTTAGGTTGTTGCTGACGCTTTGCAGCAAAACGACCTGCAGAAGATGCCTTGAGACCATAACCAGGATAGTATTTCCCTTTTTTGGGAAAGAAAGCCTTTTTGAATAACCTTTTTCTAGCAGGAGCAGACGTAGACTTTGAAAGTCTATCTAAGGCAGAATTTTCAGCATCCATCCGAGTGGCCTTTGCTTGCCAATCCTTACCAAAAAGGTTTTCACCTGTACAAGGAAGATTCCCTAATCCATCCTGGACGCAGGGTTCCAAATCAGAAGCTTGTAACCAAGGAAGTCTGCATGCACCTATGGCAATAGCCGAGGCTCTGCTGGCACACTCAAAAGAGTCAAAGGCTGCACGGTTAGAAAATTTGGAAACATCCTGGGCATGTTTAAGCCGGGTGAGAAACTCTTCCCTTTTATCTTCTGAGATAAAAGGAGATAAAGTTAGCAGATGATCTGTAACTTCCTTTAGAAACATCCCCATATAGAGACTATAGGGGTTGATTCTGGCAACAAGCATATTGGCCTGGAAAATTCTCCTGCCAAAAGCATCTAAGGTTCTGCATTCTCTTCCTGGAGGATTAGATGAGTGTCTTTTTGCACTCTATCTTTTTTATAGCAGACTCCACCACAATAGAGTGGTGAGGAAGCTGAGTCTAATGAAAGCCAAGACAAGGAGGAAACGGTACATGTGTCCAACCGGCAAGAATGAGGGGAAGTAGTAAGAGGTTTGCAGCTTGTCGTGCTGTGAGGGCTTGCGTGCATCAGTGATGCTGAGAGCTTAACTATCGGTAGTTTAACTACTGGCAGGGTCTCCCAAGATGGACAGGTCTCAGCTGAGGTGCCAGACGAAGACAAACCACCCATCTGGGCAGCAGCAGAATGGGATAGTGTTGACGGCGGAGGATCACATTTCTGTGACAACGGCAACACCACCAAACTTAAACTGCGCGGAAGGAAGGCCCGGCAATCTACTTCTGTATCTTGCCATGAAAACCCAATGGATAGTTACAACAAAACAAATTGTGCTATGGTGCTGGAAGATGAGACTCCCAGGTCGGAAGGCACTCAACTAGCTACTGGGGAAGAGCTGAAGACTTTTCAGAGTAAAGCCAGCATTTATGATGTGGTTGGATCAAAGCCCTCGGGAAGTCTGACTGCTGATGTAGCTGCGCATGAAATGAGAGTCAGAAGCTGTAAAGTTGTCTTACACATTGGAACATGGAACGTACGAAGCATGAACCAAGGGAAGTTGGAGGTGGTCAAGAATGAAATGGAACGTGTACAACTTGATCTGTTGGGTGTCAGCGAACTGAAATGGACTGGCATCGGGCACTTTGCATCAGATGATCACATGGTCTACTATGCTGGAAATGAAAGACAAAGAAGAAATGGTGTTGCATTTATAATAAAGAAGAAACTTGCAAGAACTGTAATGAAATACAATGCAGTCAGCGAACGCTTAATCTCTATTCGTCTACGAGGATTGCCTATCAACACAACTATAATTCAAGTATATGCCCCCACAGCTGCAGAAGAGAATGAAATTGAAGAGTTCTATGAACAAGTACAAGCTGAAATTGACAGAACATGCAAACAGGATATCCTGATAGTCATGGGTGACTGGAACGCAAAAGTTGGCAACAAAGAAGAAGGCAAAGTAGTTGGAAAATATGGACTTGGCAACAGAAATGAAGCTGGAGAAAGATTGATAGAATTCTGCAAGACCAATGATCTATTCATCTCAAACACCTTCTTCCAGCAACACAAGCGACGACTGTACACATGGACTTCACCCAATGGATTGTATAAAAATCAAATTGACTACATCTGTGGAAGTCAACGATGGAAAAGCTCTGTAACATCAACAAAGACAAAACCTGGAGCTGACTGTGGTACAGATCATCAACTACTAGTATGCAAACTCAAGCTAAAGTTGAAAAAGAGCAAACCACTCATGAATGCACCAAAATATGACCTTGAGAATATACCACTGGAATTTAAAGACTGCCTGCAAAATCGATTTGCTGCTTTAGATACAAATGACAGAGCTCCGGAAGAGTTATGGAATGACATCAAGAAGGTTGTGCTGGAAGAAAGCGAGAATTCTCTACAAAAGGTGAAAAAGCAAAAACGGCCAAAATGGATGACGGAAGAAACTCTGAAAATTGCCCAGAAACGCAGAGAAGCTAAAGCCAAAGGAGAAAGAAAGACAATCACAGAACTCAGAGATTTCCAACGTGCAGCAAGACAGGACAAGGAAAAGTACTACAATGACACTTGCAAGGAAATAGAAGCAGAAACTATTAGAGGAAGAACAAGATCGGCTTTCCTAAAGCTGCGAGAGTTAAAGAAAAAGTTCCAGCCCCGAATTGGAATATTACAAGATGCTCAAGGTTCTATGTTGAATGATGCTGAGAAGATCAAGAAAAGGTGGAAGGAATATACAGAGTTTTTATATGATAAAGATCAAGTGGACCAACAGCCGTTTCAACCTATACCTTATGATCAGGAACCATTGGTGATGAAAGAAGAAGTTGAAGCAGCATTGAAAGCCTTATCAAAGAACAAAGCACCAGGCATTGATAGCATTCCCATAGAAGTATTGCAGCAATCTGATGCAGCTGTTACCGTACTTACAAGGCTCTGCCAAGAAATATGGAAGACAACATCATGGCCAACTGACTGGAAAAGATCTGTGTTTATACCAATACTAAAGAAAGGTGATCCAACTGACTGTGGAAATTATCGCACAATCGCTCTGATCCCACATGCCAGCAAGATTCTACTGAAGATTATTCAAAAGAGACTACAGCCATACCTAGAACAAGACCTACCTGAAGTGCAAGCAGGGTTCAGGAAAGGGCGAGGAACGAGAGACATCATTGCGGATGTGAGATGGATCCTTGAAAAGACTAAAGAATACCAAAAGGATATCTATTTGTGCTTTATCGACTATAGCAAGGCTTTTGACTGTGTAAACCATGAGAAACTCTGGGCCACATTAAGAAGCATGGGTATACCAGAACACCTGATCGTTCTCTTGCGTAATCTGTACATTGATCAAGAAGCAACAGTTCGAAGGGAACAAGGAGAAACAGAATGGTTTAAAATAAGCAAAGGTGTAAGACAAGGCTGCATACTTTCCCCCTACCTGTTTAATTTATATGCAGAACAAATCATCAGAGAAGCAGGACTGTATGAAGACAACAGAGGTGTGAAGATTGGTGGAAGACTCATCAACAACCTTCGCTATGCTGATGATACCACATTACTGGCTGAAAGTGAAGATGATCTGAAACATTTGCTTCTCACAATCAAAGAACATAGTCTCAAAATGGGCCTGCACCTTAATGTAAAGAAGACAAAGATCATGACAACTGGCATAATCAACAGGTTCATCGTTGAAGGAGAAGAAATTGAAATTGTGAACAACTTTAACCTACTTGGATCAACTATCAATAAAGAAGCAACAAGCAGTCAAGAAATCAGACGACGCATTGCTCTTGGCAGAATGGCTATGAAAGACCTAGATAAGATTCTCAAGAGCAGAGATGTGTCTCTCCATACAAAGATTTGACTTGTTCAAGCCATGGTATTTTCAATAACATCATATGGATGTGAAAGCTGGACAGTGAAAAAGACAGACAGGAAGAAAATTGATGCCTTTGAATTATGGTGCTGGCGGCGAATACTGTGTATACCATGGACTGCCCGAAGAACAAACCAGTCAGTACTAGAGGAGATCAAATCTAAGCTTTCTTTAGAAGCTCAGATGACAAGACTTCGGCTTTCATACTTCGGACACATCATGCGAAGAGAGAGATCATTAGAGAAAGACATCATGCTTGGCAAGATAGAAGGTCAACGCAAAAGAGGAAGGCCAGCAATGAGATGGATCGCTACAATAACAGCAGCTACGGGTACCAGTCTGTCGTCAATGAGCCGCCTGACTGAAGACCGAACACAATTTAGGATAGCTATCCAGAGGGTCGCCATGAGTCGACTCCGACTCGACGGCACTTAACAACAACAGTAAGAGGTGTCTCCCATATGCCCAACATGTGATCATAAAGGATCTCATGAATTGGTAAGGTAGCTGCCTCTTTAGGAGCCTTAGGATATTGAAAAATATCTAATTTCTTGGCTCTAGGCTCTGGTTCAGGGGCCACTGAAATAGAGAGGCCCCTGGCCACTTCCCTAATGAAGTCTTGAAAAGACAAGTCTTCTGGAGGAGACATTCTTTTTGGAGAAGAGGGCTCCTGAGGAAGAACATAAGATATGCCATACTGGGTCAGACCAAGGTCCATCAAGCCCAGTATTCTGTTTCCAACAGTGGCCAATCTAGGTCATATGTACCTAGCAGTTTCCCCAAGGGACACAGGTTCCACAATACTTGTATTGGTTCAAGCATTGATATCCTGGGTCCCTTCTTAATAATGGTTTATGGACCTTTCCTCCAGGAACTTGTCCAAACCTTTTTTAAACCCAGCTACATTAATAGCCTTTACTACATCCTCCGGTAACAAATTCCAGAGTTTGATTACACGTTGAGTGAAAAAATATTTTCTTTTATTAGTCTTAAATAGTTTACCCTGTAGCTTCATTGCATGTCTTAGTCTTTCTATATTCTGATAAGGTAAACAATCGATCTACGTTTACCCGTTCCACTCCGTTCATTAATTTATAGACTTCTATCATATCTCCCCTCAGCCGTCTCTTTTCCAGGTTAAAGAGCCCTAACCTTTTTAGCCTTTCATAGGAGTATCCTTCCATCCCCTTTACCATTTTGGTGGCTCTTCTCTGAACCTTTTCTAAAATCGCTATATCCTTTTTAAGATACGGCAACCAGAATTGCACGCAATATTTAAGGTGCGGTCTCACCATGGAACGATAGAGGCATTATAATATCTTTTGTTTTATTTTCCATTCCTTTCCTTATCATACCTAGCATTCTATTTGCTCTCTTGGCCGCCGCTGCACACTGGGCCGAGGGTTTTAACATGGTATCCACAATGACGCCTACATCTTTTTCCTGGGTGGTGGTTCCTAATGTGGAACCTTGCATCGTGAAACCATAGTTTGGGTTGTTCTTCCCTAGGTGCATAACCTTGCACTTGTCCTCATTAAATTTCATCTGCCATTTTGATGCCCAGTCTTCCAATTTATCAAGATCCTCTTGCAATTTTTCACAATCCTCTTGGGTTTTAACAACTTTAAATAGTTGTGTCATCTGCAAATTTGATAACCTCACTCGTTATTCCACTTTCCAGGTCATTTATGAATATGTCAAAAAGCAGCGGACCCAGCACAGATCCCTGGGGTACACCACTATTCACCTTTCTCCATTGGGAAAATTGGAGTACCGATGCTTCGACAGAAGCCTCTGATTCATCAGAGTCCTCGGAGGAATCGAAGTATCACCTGTCTGGATGCTCTTGTAGAGCCCGATACGCGTACCGAGTGGTATCGACATCGGGAGTGATCGGTACCGATTCGGTACCGATGGGCATCACAGGACAGGGTACCGCTGCAGTCGACACCGAAGCTGATGTCGATGCAATCGGTACCGGCACCGGAACCGATATCGGTGTTGGTGCCGGAACCGGTACCGACAACGGAGTTTGTTGCGGTACCGGAGGCATCGCAGCTTGTATGAATGCCGTGATGGCACGCTGCATGGTCAGAATATTCTGATCCATCGACGCAACCAATGTCTGGATGTCGGTACCAGTGGAAACCACCGGTACCCCAGAACATGGCAACAGGTGATCGGTCAAGGCCACGCCATCGATGTCAACCTGTGACCCCATAGATGAAGCTTTGGAAGCCGGAGCTTCCCGCCGGGGTAATTTTGCCGGTGCGGGATCCTCGAGAGCAAGCCCGGAGGCATCTCGATACTTAGAGGGAGATCTACCCTTCAAGGACCGGCTGGACTTATGTTTGGTTACCTGAGATCCATGGGAGGAAGAAGCAGCCCTGGAAGATGTCGATGCCACCGAAGCTGCATCAGAGGGAAACAGGGTACTGAGCTTTGCCGCTCGATTCTGTCGACCTCTTTTAGACATCATGGAACAGGACTCACAATCGGTGATGGAGTGGTCAGGACCCAAACATTTTAGACACCAGTCATGGGTGTCGGTGATAGAAAGAGTACCGCTGCACTTTGTGCTCTTTTTAAACCCGGAAGCGGGCTTTTCCATGAGGAAAAATCTTCTAGGCCTAAGGCCCAAAAGAAAAAATTTGCACAGAAGTGGGAAAACGGTAGGGGTTTTTTTGGGGGGGGGGTTTAAGAAGAAAGAAGAAAAGACCGGCGGTACCCTTCCGACGTCGAAGAAGGTAGACGCTGTGATAAGGAAGCTTATCATAGCTTAGGAAGGAGCTATAGTAAAGGTGAAGTGACTCTGAACAAGCAACCTGTCAGTTCTGGTAGAAATAAGAAAATAGAATTTTTCTATAAAAGACTACCAGTCCCAGAATGCACCAGGTTTCCAACAGCCATTAGAGGAGCTGAAGTGGGGAAACGTGTGTTCAATCAGGAGGGCTATGAGGTAATCCCCAAGCACTCATCTCAAAGGGCAGGTCCTGATTCAGCACAGCTGTGCTGTGTTAGGATGGAGCACTCATCTAAGCAGAATAAAGGTAGAGTTTATTCTACAGAGAATCAGCCTCAGAATCATCCTCATCTTGGAGATCCTCATCTTGGACAGCTTCATCATCTGGAGGATCATCAGAAGCAGAAGCCAGAGCGGACGGACAGAGGGCAAGAAACCCTTTGGGAGAAAGAAGAGAAAAGCATTTGGGAGGTCTAAAGGAGTCCAGAGCAGTACGTATACTGGGAGACAGTCAAAAGGCCAGCATACACCATTGGACTGGGGAAAACCAGAGGAGTGGTGCTGCAGAGCTAGGAATCTCCAGACGGTACCTGTGAGAGAGACGGCTGCACTTGGAAGGGACCCTAGGACCCGTGCCAGAAGGTATGTGAAGAGAGATCCAGTGTCCAGGGATCTGGATTGGAAGGCTGGACATAAGAACTGGACTACATACTGGCCAGGCTATTTAGAGAGGAACTCTAACAGCAATGGAAGCTCAGGTATGAACACTGATCTATGCCCTAGCTATACCCTTGAAAGACAGCAGGGAAACAAGTATTCTCCTGAGAGTGCTCCATTGAGAAATTCCTCTGTGCCAATCCATGATATTGAACCCATGATTGTTGAAGAAGAGGGAGCGGCTATAGATACAGGCTGTGAATACATGGATTGCTCTCTGTCTAAACTCCTTTGGTAATTTACTGTTACAAAGTACAACAACCATCACAAAGAAATACAAACTTGTTTTTTTAATCTACTCAGAAAAGCTCCTGAATAGGATTTGAGCCAAGCAGTAGAAAATAAGCCAGCTAAGGGGTTTCAGCTGGATAACTACTAGCAATTGAGCCTTATCTAATTGCTTGTGAGCTCTGAGGGAATCACTTCTGAATCTATGTGTGAAGATATAAGAAGTTAACCTGAAAAGAACAGTTTTTCCCTTCTTTGTGGGTTTTGCTTGTTTGAAGCATTGCTAAGGAAATATTAGCTAAAGTCTACAGAAAAGACCATTCTGTTACCATCCTGGTCTTCATTCTTTTGATTTGATTGCCTGACAAGTTCAACTGTTTTCCTGATTTTGTTTTTCTAAGTTTAACACTGAAAGCAAGTATCCTGTTTTATGTGCTACCAAGCATATCTGTGTTGGGAGAAATAACCCCATAAATAAATATCTTATTGGCTTTACACTCAAGCACAACTAATTATTGTGAGCGGCTGTGTCTGGTGTGAATGGACTGCATTTCCCACAATCCCTTGCAAATCATATTGATATATGCCTTTGCCAAGACTGAACATTCTTACCCAGGCACCCATCTGACAACGCGCGACCAAAGAAATAAAGAAAAATAAAGAACTTCTTCAGCGGTGACAGGAACACGACCTGCTGGCTCCGCGGAAAAGAAGAACTGGAGAGAGGCGGTTAGGAAAGGCGGGAAGGCAGCGCGCAGGCGCTGTGGGATGCTCTCAAAAGCTTTTACTGGACGCTGGGGAGCGTTCCCGCGCAGGCTCCGTCGGTACCGATGATACCCATATGTGAAGACTCGTTCCTGCTTGTTCCTGGAGATAAATTTTTTGCAAAAGAGACAAATAGGGGATCGTTAATACGACTAAGAGGAAGAACAATAGAGGGTAGTAAATTAGACAAGAAAGATTTTCATTTTGTAATGGGTATCCCTATGAGCAAATCAGTTTGAGGTGGACTGTCAATAATGACATTTAGATAATTTAGTAATTAGCCTTAACGGTTTGAGTAGGCAGGGTTTCCTTGGTGCACAGCAGAGGAAGATGTATTTAGGGTGCATGTTGGTAATGATATGCATGTGCGGCGTTTTTTTGTCAAGGAAAAACGACAGAAGGCTGTATGCCTCACAAGGATGTAAGACGTCTGCAGCATCGTTAAAATTGGTAGGTGGATACTTTCATTAAAATATTTTTATTAAAATAGGTATAATGGATAGACTTGTGCTATGATAGAATATTAGGGTATTGATTTTAGTAGTAGAGGGGGGTTTTTTGCATTTATAGAGACTTGTGCCATGAAAATCTTTGCGGAAACCCCTGAAGAAACTAGGAAGAGCGAAACGCAACAAAGGCGCTAGAAAGAGGTGTTGGGAATTAAAGATTAAAACATATAATATGCTTGAAAAGTGTTTATCTGTTTCATGTGTAATAGTGTTTGGGAAGGTCATTGATGCAAACAGGCACTGTAGATAGACGTAAATGAAGTCTAACAATGAATGCCGACAAGTCTGAGACCTCCCACACTATGGTATAAATTATGATGAGAAAAGAATAGATTGAGAAACAAATACTACAGAATTTTCGAAGACACATAAGCCTTTAAGATAGAGTGAATGAACATTAACATTTGACAAATCAGTAAACAGGAGGCAATGAAGTACTGTATTTATGTTTTAGTATGTTGAGACAGAAGGAAAATTGTATGAATGTTAGCCACACCTTTTCTACATATGAAAGCATGACCACCACAAACACTAGTCAAATTTAATTTTGATGTCAAATAAGATCCATAGTTTTGTGTTCAATAATTATTCATAGATATAATTGCATGGCATCAATAATACTGTAACTATATGGCCCTTGGCACCAATATCCAAACTTGTTTTGGGCTGATAATTTAAACACACCTAGGAAAATACTTACATCAAACTCAAGTAATGCATCAATTTGCCCTTGTAATATTGGCATGCCCTTAAGCAGTTTTTCTGGTATCATTGTTCTCATTACACCATCAGCCCTGTAGCACAAGAAAAAAAAAGAAAATCACACAATGCTAATGAAGACAGCCGTTGCTCACAGTTTAGTCCAGTTGTAAAGTAGCCATATGGATTTTCAATGTGACTAGCCAAAGATTACAATTTATATTAATATGATTATGTCATGTTCTGTCAATACAAGAAATGTAATTGAGCGTAACTGAATGTGAAAATGTCAGACTTCAAACTTCTTATATTCTTATTAAAGAAACTGAACCAGCTGCTTCTAATACAAAGCTGATACAAATACATAACACTGTTGCTCACCTGTAACAGCAGGATTGATCAGGCAAACATGTGGGTGATGTAATCACATGTTGGGATGGAACAGATCTCCCTGAACTTAGTGTAAAGTTCTGAGCATGCATGGCCCTAGTCATGCACAGCAGTATCCTCAACTCTAACACTCACAAATACATGCAGTTCTCAGGGAAGTGGGAGGAATTGTGTGCCCAATCAATCCTGCTATTTATGGAACACACATGTTGCAAGTATGCAATGTTTTTTCCGTCAACATGCAGGACCAAGTTAAGCTCACAAGTGGGAGACTCCCAAGCTTAAGATGGTTTGCTTTTTTTTGCATTTTCCCAACTTAGGAGCAGCCTGAACCTAAGAAATAAAAGAATTGAGGCTGGAGGGACTGGGGTCTCTAGTCCCATGGCCACTCCTTTTGGCCTTGGGCAAGACACTTAACCGTCCATTGCCTCAGGTACACAGATTGTGAGCCCTTCGGGGACAAGGGAATAAAAAAGTACCTGTTAGTATACATGTAAACCGCACCGATTCTAAAGAGCGCGGTATAAAAAAAATAAATAGCTACTTCATGCGTTCAGATTGGCTAACACAGCCTGACCAAGGGCACTATCCTTTGAGGCTTGGTCTAAGCAGTACTACAAAGTAAAATTATCAAATGAGGGCTATGCTGCTGCTTTATAAATTGTATCCAGCAAAGCAGACTTTAGAAGAGCCACAGCAGATGTAGTCGCTCTCATTTGGTGAGAGTTTAGTGTTCAGAAGAACAACAGTTCCCAACAGAACTGGAAGCAGGACACCAGTTATTTTTCAAAAGTTTTT
This sequence comes from Ichthyophis bannanicus, assembly GCA_033557465.1. NCBI lineage: Eukaryota > Metazoa > Chordata > Amphibia > Gymnophiona > Ichthyophiidae > Ichthyophis > Ichthyophis bannanicus. The sequence continues at coordinate 1,333,889,009 of CM066033.1, forward strand.
TTGTGACTAACATGCCAACTGTATTGGGGTCAAAGAACATAAAAAGCTGTGTAAACCTGGCTGCTGGAAAAGGTCAACTTAATGCAGACTCCTGATAACCCAGCAGCTCCTAGATTTTCGTCAGTGTGACCAGAAGTAGAATTGCCAGGCCATTCTTCCGAATCAATGGAGTGTTAAATAACTAGCCCAAAGCCACAACGAGTGCCAGTGGGAACTGAATCCTGGTCTCTTGGTTATCAAGCTAGTGTGCCAACCACTAGGCTACACCTCCACTCCGGTCAATCTAAGGGGGACCCCATTCCTAAAGATGGTCTGCAAGACTGCTGTATCTAGGGACCACTCGTGAGGCTGGAGAACTCAGTTTTATGATTCCAAACCCCGAGGATATAAACTGCTTGTATTTGGATACAATTTGCTTTAATAAAGTCCCAAATCTAAATTGCTTCTCAGATAGGAAAACCCCTCCCTCCTCATTTGTCCCCTCCCTCCTCATTTGTTGACAAAGATCGCCACTTAGTTGACAATTAAAGTGGATGTACCCTGGAGTAAAAGAAATGCTTGAAAGGGCACAGTAAATTGATTGACATCTAAGTGTCCGACATGAAGAGTCTGACCATTTTCTGTGTGTATGTTGAGCATAAATATGAGCTCCCCAACTTATGCTTAAGCCATCTGTGGTCAGAACTAGTTTGTATGATAGTAGAGCAAAAGTATTACCTGCTGCAAGAATGCTCTTGGATGGTGACTAAATATAGCATAGTTTGAAGTTCGGTCCAAGGAAGAAGAATGGGAGAGGATGGGAGCACTGATTCCCCTAAAACATCATGTCCTTATTGATGCACCCCATTTTCAGTCACGCTAGATGTACTGCATGGAAGCTTTACACATATGAACCAGCCTCTGCACTATTTGTATGTTGTAGCCATGCAAAACGGGGGACTTTTCTGACTTCTGGCAGAAAGGCTTTTCCCCTGGATTGTCCTTGTAATGGTGTCTATACAAGAAATGGTGTTCATAGGGTGCAAAGTACAAGTCTGAAAATTGATAGTGAAGCCCCGATTCTGGAGAGGATACACCGAATCATTCCTCTGGTCTAGATTTTGTATTTCCTAAGAAGCTGCTAAGATATCAATTGTCAAGAAATGGGGAGACTACATGACCTTAGTAGCTGCCTCTACAGGCATTTTGTGAAGACTTAAAACCAGACAGGCCAAATGGAGGGGCCTTGTACAGGTGGTGGTCATATGAAAAAAACTCGATGGCAGATAAAGATCATACAGCCTATCTAGTCTGCTTTCCATACCAACCACTAAGCTCTACAGTCATTTGTATAGTGTGTAGTAGTAGAGCCTCTTTCAATTGAAAGAAAGCTCTGCAACAAGGGGGCAAAGGATGAAGATGGAACAATTCAGGAGTAATTTGCTGAAATATTTCTTTATGGACAGAGTCTAATCCTACCTTTTACCATGTTTCTCGTTTCATTGTATGTCATGTTTAAAGTTAATTGTAACCAGCTTTGTCCACAGGAAGTGGTCTATAAAAATTGTTAAAGAATAGTAGATGGTACTAAGCTCTGAGGTCAGAGAAAGCTGTTCCAACACAGGAGATGCTGAGGAAACAGTGTGAAACGTCTAGAGGTGCCGGGGATTGACGTTGGGATCCGAAGCAGTGCAATTGAAGGAGAACCTGTGCAGATCCCTAGCACTTCGGGAAAGTGTTATAAATAATTTTTTTATGTTGGAGATATTATCACCAAGTTTTGAGAAGAGTGTTTAAGTTTGAGAAATAATCCCTGAAGTAAAATTAGGGTTCTGCCTTTCTTTTTAAAGAGGTCACTGATGTGAACGAGCAAGTAGCCCTCTGTTGATGACAGTCCACAAGGCCTTGCTACAGTTTTTTACTGAGACCTCGAAGAAAATTAGCAATTGATTGTTTGAGTTCTCCAGTCCATTTGAGTATTACAGTGAACGACTTTTTTTCTAATTTGCTTTGTATCGTTCAAGAAGTGTGGGCCATTACGATTTTTGTGTGAGCACAACGATGGCAGGCCCTGAGGGGTGGAAAGATGTTTTTAGCTTCACACAAGACTATATTCAGAATCTGGCCAAAGAAAAAACTCCATTCATGCAGCTCACTCCAACAGCTGATTCATCTCAGGACGTTACATGGGACGCTCTGCTCAAGCTACAGAAAAAGAAAATTAAAATGGAGCTCCACCGTTTCTCACTGATTGAATACATCAACCGTCAGCAGATTCCTCGAGGACTTCGAGTGTATAAAGAACCACGAAATCCTTCAATAGAAGTAACCTTCATTGAACAATGGAATCGCATATTGAATAAATGTTCACTCGACTTGATGGTGCTGATAATAGATACAGCATGAATGGATCTGAATCAGCTGGTTGAAGAAATCCAAACAATGGAAGCCACTTTGCGATCAGTTATGCCTGAAGTGTCATATAAAATTAAATCTGAAGAATTAGAGAAACAACTTCAGGCATATCACCAAGACGTGATGGCTATTAAAATGAAAAAATTAAAACGTGACCATTCAGACTATACCGTAGGGTACGTGTACCCATGGATGAACGTAAAGAGGAAATTTAAGAAAGTTGGCAAACGAGTTTCATTTGGCAACAGTTCTGACGATGCTTCATCAGTGGATTCCGCAAAGTCCTCCAGAGATGGAGAGGATTTTCGCGAAGAAGAGAAGGACAACACCAAGAAAAAAACGAAGGAATCGGATCAGTTGAAGCAGCGAGAACGCGAATGGACCAGTCAACGGAAGAAATGACGATTCTGTCTAGAGATGGTATTGAGAATTCTCTGGTTGTGAATATTTCAGGGATTGAACTTCCACAAGCAGCGTTGACTTTAAAGGTTTAACATTTGCGCCCCAGATTAGTTTTGATTCGTTTCAATTCAGGTTAGATCTTGAATCCTTTCTACGAAAACTAAACCTGAAGAATTTCTTTGCACAAACATCTACACAAGGCTCATCCAGAGCACCTCCTCTCGTATTATCCACGGCAGCTATGGAACCAACAGTAGGTCGAGTACGTCTACCTATCAGCTCCACGTGGTCCCCTCCAGGCACCAGTCATCCGGCCATTGAAGTATATAAACAATTAGTACTGTCAGAGGTTAGTCGCCTTGAACGGGTGCAAAGGAAGCGGCGAACGGCATTAACAATGACGGAACGCCAAGTTCTACACGATTTACATGCACGTACCGATATTGTCATCCGCAGGGCGGACAAGGGTGGAGCTATTGTGATCTTGACCAGAGATGCTTATATCACTGAAGCTTTGTCTCAATTACAAGACACGGAGGTGTACTCTATTCTAAAGCAGGATCCAACTACAGAACTCCAACACAATATTCACCATCTCACGTTAGGGGCATTAGAAAGTAAATTGATCACCAAACAAGAATTCCGATACCTTAATGTTAAGACCCCCGAGACAGCCAAATTCTATCTAGTTCCAAAAATACACAAGAATCTCACTAAACCCCCGGGTCGACCGATTGTGTCCACCCGGGGTAGTATACTTGAGCCTTTATCTACGTTTGTAGACTCTTTTTTACGACCGCTGTTGACCACTATTCCCTCCTACCTGAGAGACACCACTCATTTCCTAAATGTTTTGCATGAAGCTTCTGAATTGTCAACACAGCCAGATGTCATTCTAGTTACACTAGACGTGGTCTCGTTGTATACCAATGTCCCACAATCAGCAGCGTTGCAGGTGGTAGGGCGAGTTCTAGAGCAGCGTGGGGATGTATCGGAGGCTCAGAGTTTTTCTTCTCGATATAGCACAATTGGCGATATGTAGGAATTATTTTCAGTTTGAGGGTATCCTATATCAACAGAATGCAGGAGTGGCTATGGGTGCGACCTGCGCCCCTAGCATTGCTAATTTCTACATGAGGTTTTTTGAGGAACGTTGGGTGGCCCCTTCACAATATACCTCCCAGATAGCGATCTGGAAGCGATATATAGATGACATCTTTTTATTGTGGAAGGGCTCAGAGGAGTCTCTGCTTGCCTTTATAGTTTGGTTGAATAGCTGTGATGCCAACATCAAATTTACATATACTTACCATAAAAACATTGACATATTTGGATGTTCAGGTGGTTAGGGGAGTAAATGCATGGGAGACGACAATTTATAAAAAACCTACCGATAGGGTTACTTTTCTCCGCTATGACAGTATGCACCCAAGACGTTTGAAGGAGGGATTACCTTTTTCTCAATTCCTGCGGTTTCGCCGGAATTGTTCAAGTAAGAAGGATTTCAAGATCAAGTCCAAGCAGTTGTTTAACGATTTTGAAACGAGGGGCTATCCCAGGCAGATTTTAAAGCGGGCTTATTCTCGAGCTTTATGTAATCATAGAGCGGCGTTGCTGACAATGAGACCCCCCAGCTTACCGTATGAGTTTGATGATACTAACATAAATTTCGTGTCGAAATTTTCTCCATTAAGCACAGATATCCAAAAAATACTTAAAAAGCATAGTAATATTTTGACAGCAGTGCCGGGACTTCAGGATAAAAAAGTGCGATGTGTGTGGCAACGACACCGAAATTTAAAAAGAGTGGCCGAGTCCCGCGGTTCTGCCTGGGCCTAGGGACGCCTATGAGGGATCGCTACAGGCTGGCCACCGAGCCTGTGGTTCTTGTGACATTTGTGCCATTACGATCATGGCTTCCTCCTTTGAATATCAGGGTATCGTTTTTCCGCTTAAGCGAATAACAACGTGTGATTCCCCCAACGTGGTATATGCGATAGTGTGTCCGTGCGGTTTATGTTATATTGGCAAGACAATTCGGCCTTTTAAAGTACGTATGAGAGAACATCGCAGCCGTCTAAAATGTAAAGTATTGACGGCACCGCTAGTGACACACTGTATGAATAAAAACCACATTTTTGAGCAGTTACGATGCCTGTGTGACTCAAATTCAGCGGGGGAGAGCGGGTAAATCATTAGATCAAATTCTGACCATACAGTGGAGCCTAATGGTCTGAATAACGTTATTGAATGGGCAGCATGTGTCTAGCGGTGAGGGGTGTTGTGATATCTATATGAACTAGCAGGTTGAGTGCAATCGAATAGATAAGAGCTGTCGGTTTATTAAGTATAGATTAGCACTGTAAAGGTAGTAAGGAGGGGCTCATAGGGAGCAAGGGCCTTTTTAGTAAATGATCGGTAGAATTTTGGTGGATGGTCAGCCAGTTTTGAACCAGATAGAAGTTTTACGATGAGCACAGGGATTTTGGTTGTAGAAAAAGGTGCTGTTCCTTTACGAATGGAAGGTGTGACATTGGTAACAGCTGTCAGCCTCGGGCTGGTTGATGTAGAGACCTTTAAAAAATGGCGCCAGAGCGCAAGCTGACATGCGCGGCGTTTTTTGGTTGAAGTGGAATGTAACTTCCTAATATTTACGTTAGAGTGAGTGAAGGCGCGGGCAGCATCTTTGGTGAGTTCTGTTTTTTGGTTTTGTTTTTTGCAGTTGGATAAGGTGATTTTATGTGTGGGTTTTTTAAAGAAAAGGGTAGGATTGGAGATTTAATGGGTTTTTCATTGTTTTGTTTTTAGTTATATCTTACGGTCCCCTGAGGAAACAGTAGTGTGAAACGTCTAGAGGTGCCGGGGATTGACGTTGGGATCCGAAGCAGTGCAATTGAAGGAGAACCTGTGCAGACCCCTAGCACTTCGGGAAAGTGTTATAAATAATTTTTTTATGTTGGAGATATTATCACCAAGTTGAGAAAAGTGTTTAAGTTTGAGAAATAATCCCTGAAGTAAAATTAGGGTTCTGCCTTTCTTTTTAAAGAGTTCACTGATGTGAACGAGCAAGTAGCCCTCTGTTGATGACAGTCCACAAGGCCTTGCTACAGTTTTTTACTGAGACCTCGAAGAAAATTAGCAATTGATTGTTTGAGTTCTCCAGTCCATTTGAGTATTACAGTGAACGACTTTTTTTCTAATAGAGCTCAAGTAAGGCACAGCTGAAAGACAAAGGAAGAAAGAAAGCTGAGCTTGAACAGCAGAGTTGTTCTTTATGGAAAAGGTCCAAGAACAGATCAGGTTCTGGTAGCTTGCAAGCAAGATGCCAGGAAGCAACTATGCATCATGAACAGTAAACAAGATGGTAGCAAAAATGAAATACATGGGCCAGAGTTGGAAGGACTAAAGAGCAAGTCCCAGAGATAAGAGCCTCCCATGTTGTCAAAAAATAAGAACTAGGCCCAACCGGAGTTTAGCTATGATATTCCAAAACAAAAAAAACTCCACAAATTAACCTCTTTGTAGTATTGGTAACTATGCACTAATAAAAGCTTTTTGTACCACGACAGTAACAGGGAGCACAGACCTCAGAATTATCCCCAGATGGTCATTGAAAACTTCAAAACCGGAAACCCAGATTTCAGTAATCTAAACAGGGGGAATTTTACATCAACAGTCTGTGACCAACCCCTCCGACCGTCCAATAGTACAAAAAGACATAAATTTCACAAAATACTGATGGGAAAGACAAAGTTGTTTTAACAAATGAACTACTTTACAACTTCATAACCATAGTATCATTAAACACAATAAAACAACTCAACAGGGGACTCGCTGCTATAAACATATAACATTCAACACATCTATGTTTCACTAATATGGGGCTAATATGGCGATGATCATCTTGGAGCTGAGGCTTATGTGTTGCTGATGGGTTTTGTTGTTCTATAGGGTTCTCTGTTTGCTATGACCTGTTAAATAATAGTGAAACATAGATGTGTTGAATGTTATATGTTTATAGCAGCGAGTCCCCTGTTGAGTTGTTTTATTGTGTTTAATGATACTATGGTTATGAAGTTTTAAAGTAGTTCATTTGTTAAAACAACTTTGTCTTTCCCATCAGTATTTTGTGAAATTTATGTCTTTTTGTACTATTGGACGGTCGGAGGGGTTGGTCAGACTGTTGATGTAAAATTCCCCCTGTTTAGATTACTGAAATCTGGGTTTCCGGTTTTGAAGTTTTCAATGACCATCTGGGGATAATTCTGAGGTCTGTGCTCCCTGTTACTGTCGTGGTACAAAAAGCTTTTATTAGTGCATAGTTACCAATACTACAAAGAGGTTAATTTGTGGAGTTGTTTTTGTTATTTTGAAAAAATAAGAACTGTCTACCAGGTAATCTTACAGTAGGACAATGATCCTAAATACAAAGCAAAAACAATGCAACTGCTCAGCAAGAAGAAAGCGAACATCCTCAGGTAGCTCACTCAAAGCCCAGACCTGAAACCAATATAAAAACAAGCTATCCCCAGTTAACTTGAAAAAGCTTGAGCTAGTCATTTATAAGAATAGGTTAAAAAATGCATCATCCCAGTCTGTTACATAGTAACAGTCAATGATGGCAGATAAAGACCTGCATGGTTCATTTAGCCAGCCCGGTAAGCATAGTTACTCACCTGTAGCAGGTGTTCTCTGAACAGCAGAGGTAAGTCCTCACATATGGATGACATTCCCCTACAGAGCGCTGCATGGGAATGCTCCTCAGCTTCCAATTGAAAGCTTTTGGGAGCCTCCATCTGCCCTCCCACCTGCCATGGTACTCTTTTTATCCATGGTAAGATACAAATGCTAGTAGCCATAATGACTCCATGGGAAGGTGGGAGGGTTGTGAGGACTAACCAAATGTGCTCATTCCTTTCTGAACACACTAAGACGCTTACCCACTCCTTAGTCACCTCTTGTCTATACCAGCGTTTTTCAACCACTGTGCCGCGGCACACTAGTGTGCCGTGAGATATTGTCTGGTGTGCCGTGGGAAAAATTCCAATTTCATCCGTAACATGTGGCCTCGGCTCACAAATTAGGGTTGCCAACCGGCCGGTTTTCAGCCGGCCTGGCTGGTTTTTCCATGGCCAGGCCGGCTGCCGGCACAGTTGTAAAACCGGCCATTGAAAAGCCGCAAGATCGGGAGCGGCCAGAGCAAAAAACCGGCTTTTGTGCCGAAGTCCGCGGCGCGATCGCGATTCCCTATAGCAGTGCAGCCTGTGAGGAGCCCGCCCCCATGACATCACTTCCTCGGGCTCTGCGATGACCGGAGGGCTCCTGACACAGTTTCTCTTTACTTTTCAATGTAAGTGTAGTGCAGCCGCTGCTCTGTACAAAGCAGAAGCAGCGGCTTGGGCAGGGGGGGGGGGGTGTGTGTGAGTGAACCAGCAAGGGGGGGGGAGTGTGAGTGAACCAGCAAGGGGGGGGGGGTGTGAGTGAACCAGCAAGGGGGGGGGGGAGTGTGAGTGAACCAGCCGGGGAGGGGGGGGGGGTGTGAGTGAACCAGCAAGGGGGGGGCAATGGTGTGAGTGAACCAGCAGGGGAGGGGGGGTATGTGAGTGAATGACCCAGCAGGAGGGGTGAGTAAGTGACAGGGGGGTGGGTGAGTGAACCAGCAGTGGAGGGGGGGGTGTGAGTGAACCAGCAGGGGAGGGGGGTTGGTGTGAACCAGCAGGGGAGGGGGGTTGGTGTGAGTGTTTGATTCCTATTCAAGAGAATTACTTTATATATAGTCAATATAGGCACAGAGGTAAATTTTTTTAACATTTTCTAATGGTGGTGTGCCTCGTGATTTTTTTCATGAAAAAAGTGTGCCTTTGCACAAAAAAGGTTGAAAAACACTGGTCTATACTATTGGAACCTGCTTCTTGCTGATCTCCCTCTGAATCATCTCTCTCCCTTTCGATCTCTTCAACACTCTGCTGCACATCTAATCTTCTGCCAGCCTCATCATGCTATTACCCCTCTTCTCAAGTCACTTCATTGGCTCCCTATACATTTCCACATCCAGTTCAAACTTCTCTGCTGACCTATAAGTGCATTCACTCTGCAGCTCCTCACTATCTTTCCTCTTATCTCCCCCTACACCCTTCTTGGGAACTCAGCAATACAAGAGAAGGGCATAGATAGAAGCGATTTGCCAGAAGAGCAAACTACAGACTTTGCTCCCTTCACCTTGCTGCTCCTTATGCTAGGAACAAACAACCGGAGTCTGTAAGTGCCTTCTCTGACCCTTTTCAAATCGAGGCTGAAAACTCACAGCTTCGCTGCCACTTTCAGATCTGGACTCACTTGATTTCCTCTTTTTCCTTACCACTCCCACTATATGTATCCCATGTCACCAGCTACTGTGTTGTCTGTCTTGAATAGATTGTAAGCTCTGAAGTGCAGGGATAGCACAGTTACTTACCTGTAACAGGTGATCTCTGGGAACAGCAGGAATAAGTCTTCACATATGGGTACGTCGGCACCGGAGCCCGCGCGGGAACGCTCCCCAGCGTCCAATCAGAAAGCTTTTGGGAGCATCCCTCAGCGCCTGCGTGCTGCCTTCCCGCCTTTCCAACTGTCTCTCCTCAGTTGAGTTTCACAGCTGAGACAAAGGGAGAGAAAGAGGAAAGAAAGATAGAGAGAGACAACTCCTAGGGGAGGTGGGTGGGTTGTGAAGACTTATTCCTGCTGTTCCCAGAGATCACCTGTTACAGGTAAGTAACCTTTACATCCTGTGACCCATAGACATGAATGTCCTGACAGCTCAGCATATCTAGGAAGAAAAGTAAGGAATCCATGTGTAGAGTTTTGAAGGAAAAAACAGTGAAAAAACTTCTGCTAAAAAGAAGTCAACTGTAGGATGTAACCTTCAGGAACCTATGGTTGCTGGGTTTGTTCAGCCTGGCTAGAGTTTGGATTCTTCAGACTAGGGCGCGGTTTCCCCTGCTTGGAAACATCCGTATAATGGGCAGGAGAAGAGTGAAACCTTCTTTTCCTAGGAAAAGAAGGTCTGGTAGGACATTTCCTACCTACTGGGGAAGGAGAAGGCTTAGGATAGCCCCCAGAAACAGGGAAGTCAGTGGAGCAATGAGCAACCTGACGTGAAGAGATTTTCTCCAGTACAAGGAGTATTACCCAGTCTTTGTTGTGCCCATCTGTTCAAGTCTGAAGCCTGGAGCCAGGCCCTACGTCGTGCTCCTATGGCTATAGCAGAGGTTCTGCTAACAGACTCAAAAGGGTCTAGAGAAGCACGAGAAAGAAACCAAGAGATATTTTGGCTATGACTAAGAAGTAAGGAATAGTCTGCAGCCTTGGGTTCTGATAGAAAAGGAGTCAAAAGAGATAATTTCTTTGTGATCTCCTGGAGAGATAGACTCATAAAAAATATAAGATAATCCTTGTTGCCAGCATAGATGTTTGGAAGGTTTGACGTCCAAAGGCATCAAGTGCTATAGATGCACGACCTGGCGGATAAGAAGAATGCTTCTTCTTGCTTTTTACCTTCCTCATTGCTGATTCCACTACAATGGAATGATGGGGAAGTTGAGTCTTTTGAAACCCTGGAGAGGGGGGCACCTGATACAGATCATTAGTTGCTGTAGGTGGTGAGGAAACCCTTAAAGGTGTTTCCCATATGGTCAGAAGAAGATCCTGCAAAGAATGATGTAAAGGAAGCATTATATTTTCCTTTTCCGCAGGAGAGTCTTGAGTGGGATCATAGCCAGGGATAGGAATAGCAAGGAATGTTGCCATGTCAAGGAGAAATTTCTGAAAAGAAGGATCTCCAATGGGAACCATCCCTGGATAGGGTAAAGTTGACGCAGTAGCCTGGACACCGGAGGTACTGGTCCGGTGCAGAAAAAGAGCCCCACTAGATGGATACTGGTACTGGCAGTTACGACTTGAGACAGTCAGTACTGCATCGTCCATGCCAGGTATCGACTCCAAACTAGGTATAGAAAGGAGCGATCCTGGTGAAAAAGGCATGGAAGTGGCTGATCCCGATGTTACTGCAGGAACCGGCATCGATACCGATACCGGTAGCTGTGCCGGAATCGGAGGCGATAACGCCATCGAAGCAGTCATCGGAGGCTGTTCAAGCGGTACCGAAGCAACCAAAAACCCTTGGTGAGTATCCTCGGTACTACGCATGCGGAATCGATAAGCGTCGGTTCCGAGACACGTCGGTACCCAGTCTTCAAGACTAGATATCGATTCCAGACTCGGCATCGAAGGAAGCGAGTCTATCGATTCTTGTCTAGAGGGTACCGACGTCGGTGGTGGTATCGGCGATGCTGCCGATACTGGAAAGTCGATCTGGGACGTATCGATCGGTCCCGAAGGTACTGAGGATGCCAGATGACGATCCCTGGCGAAGAGTGAATCACTCAAAACCGGTGCCGATGCCGGGGTATCGGTACCGCTCGAAGCGGATGCCACCACCAAGCATGGCTCAGGTATGTTCTGTGAGGGGTGAGCCCCAGGAACAACCTGAAACCCCTGAAATGCTTTGGAGACCGAAGACTCCCGCCGAGGTTTTGAAGCCAATAGGGTCTTGAGGGCAAGGCCGGAGCTGTCATCATGCTTGGCATGAGACCTACCACTCAAGGATTGGCTAGTCTTAACAGACTGTTTGTGAGTTACCTGATCCTGTAGAGAAGAATTGGTCGGTGCCCTGACACTGGAAGGGAACTCGGTATTGAGGGAAACTCGAAATGGAAAATCTCTTCTCATAAAATTGTAGTCTAATGGCTCCGGAGGAAAAGGGTCAGGACCCAAACAGGTTAGACACCAGTTATTGGAGTCTAAAAAAGAAAACTGTATTTCCACAGTTAAGGCACTTCTTAGGAGAAGGCTCCATGATGGAGAGGCCTTACAGGCCCAAAAATTTAAGACAGAAACTGAGGGAAAACTCTCCCTGAGTTTGAGAAAAAGAAAAAAAAAAACCCACTGGCGGTACCAGAGGAGGCGGGAAAAAACAACCGCAACCACAAGAAAACAAAGAATTAAAGAATTAAAAAATAAATTTTCTGGGGGGGCGGAGCCTGATGTCCAGCGGGTAAGACGCTTCGCGCTGAAGCTCCCGAGAGGCCTACTTAGAATCCTGACATAATACCTATACAAACTTACTATTTCGCTCCGGGCTGACCGGGGTACCTCGGGGGGGATGGCGGCCCATAAACCAGCGCGCTTGGACTTCGGGTCTCCTTCTTCTTCTCACGGAAAACGCTCCAAAACAGAGGTGTCCTCCCCACAGAAGATGGTTCCATTTCGGGAGAACCCCGAAATGCACCTGGAGATTCTAGAGAAAATACGCGGCGTGAAGGAATTGGTGCAGTCCAATGGAGAAGCGCTTAGAGCCATGCGAGAAGACTTTGGAGTGCTCCAGGACCGACTTGAAGGTCTCTCATTACGGCAGGACAATATGGCGGGGGTCCTCGACTTGCACGCGGTGCGCTTGGGCACACTGGACAAGGCTGAGCGCCAGATACAGAATCTTCAAAAGGAGTTAGAAGATAGCAATAATCGAGCCCGTCGCAACAATGTGAGGCTCATTGGAATACCGGAGGGGGTGGAAGCGGGAGATATGAGAGAATTCCTGCTCAAAACTCTTCCCTCCTTGCTGAAGATCACCTTTCATAAAGAACTGGAAATCGATCGAGCACACCGTGTTCCTACCCACATGGCGCTCAACCGAACGACCCCCCGGCCTATTATCTTTCGCTTGCTACGATATCAACAAGTGGAACAAATTTTAAATGCTGCCCGGGCGAACCATCATTTGGAATTTGAAGGTCACAAAGCCTCCTTCTTCCCTGATTTGGCAAAGCCTACAGTCGACCGACGGAAGAAACTCCTTGCTTTCCGCCCTCGACTTCAACAGCTACAGGCTCGCTTTGGCCTGTTGTATCCCGCGAAGCTCCGAGTGACTCTCCACAATCAAACCAGGACATTCGAAGATCCTGATCTACTATCAACATTTTTAGACTCCAAAGAAGCAGAGCAGATGCGCTAATCCAACGACTTGGACTTTTATTTGCCGGCTCTGTCCGCCATTTTGAAGGGCCCGATGCGGCGGTCATAGTTCAGTACAGAGACTGCCTGGACTTTCTTTCTTTCTTTCTATGACTTTTGTTATGTGGTCTCCTATCCCTCCATGATGTGTGCCTCGGTCGGATTCGGAGCACGCACAGTCCTACAGGTTATGTGTTTTTTCAATTTCGGCCTTCTCCGGGGCTTCTCCCCGCAGACACATGGTCGCCAGTAATTTTTGGGGTTCTGCTTCTTCTCTACCGCGCTGCGGTTTTTCTTTTTTCATGTGGGGCGCTTCATTGTATTATCTAAGCTTATTTTCTTTTATGCCATATGTACAGCCAGATACAGTCAATATGAGGGACATTGTGAAATTATGTGCGCTATCATGCTCAGAATTTTTAACTTGTCTGCATGGCTTTATGTAAAATCTTATCACTCAACGTAAAGGGCATTAATAATCCAATCAAGAGAAAGAAAATCCTTAGCTATCTTAGCCATGAACATGCTGATTTAGCGTTTCTTCAGGAAACGCACTTAAACTCTGCTGAAACACTGAAACTCAATGTTAAGCCTTACATGGTGGCTGCCTATTCTCCCGCCGTTTCCAAACGGTGCGGGGTAGCCATTCTGGTTAAGAAATCTTTGCAAGCTACTGTAATTGATACTAGCGCTGACAAGGAGGGTAGATGGGCCCGCGTACATCTTAAGGTTGGAGATAGTGAATTTACATGTATTTGCATTTATGCCCGAATGTGGACAACCCTGCTTACTATGCAAGTATTGCGCAGTTGGCACAGGCCTCTGCCAATACTCCCTTAATACTTGGTGGTGATTTTAATCAAGTGTTAGACCCTCTGATAGATAGACAGCCGCCTAGAACGAGTAGTCCACCCAAGAGTCTTGCTACCCTTACAGCTCTGATGCAAGATCTTGCGCTGGTAGATATATGGAGGCTGCTTCACCCCTCCGACTTAGAGTTCACTTTCTTTTCTGCCCCCCATCACTCCCAATCTAGAATAGATTTCTTTCTCATTTCCAAAGCACTGATTTCTCAAGTAGACACGACTAGGACTCATCCTCTCCATATTTCAGATCATGCTGCCATATCTTTATCATTACGTGTCACTGCGCGGGACGATTCTCCCCGAGCTTGGTTTTTTGATAGATCCCTACTGGGTCAAAAAGATTTTCAGGTTGATATAAAGGCCGCTATCCAAGATTATTTTCATTTTAACTCACCCCATGACACAGCGAGCTGGGCTTGGTGGGAGGGTTTTAAAGCATCTATCCGCGCCACTATAACTAGCTATCAAATTCGGCAGGGGAAACAAAGAAAGCAGCATTTACTGACTCTAGAGCAGCAGATACAAGCTGGGGAGCGTCTCCTCACGTCTCGTACTGACCCATGTATTTTACTCCGTTTACAACGCTTGCGTTTTCAATACAATCAGCTTTTGTACACTGCTGCTGTTAAAAATATCGAATCACAACAAGGGCTATATTATCGGGAAAATAATCGTGCTGGCAAATTATTAGCAAATGCCCTAAAAGGTCAAAAAGAAGCCAAGCGTGTTACCGCCCTCCGTAATCCGTCGGGGGGGGGCTTGGTCACTAAAGATACCGAAATCTTAGAACTCTTTCGTGATTTTTATACTCGGCTTTATCAATCTGAATGTGATTTTGAGCCAGATGTATTTGAACGCTTACTTTCAGGGGTACAAAGACCGACCCTATCTGACGAAGATAGAGTGGCCTTGGACACACCATTTACTGTCTCAGAAATTCATTCTGCTATCAAGAAATGTGCCTCAGGTCGAGCCGCTGGCCCAGACGGTCTCCCTGCTGAATTCTACAAAACTTTTCACGCTGACTTAGCTCCAGTTTTGAAAATTTATTTTTCTGCTCTGGCCGAGGAGGGTTCTCCTTCTGGGTCCTTTTCCATGGCCAATGTAGTAGTTTTTGAGAAAGAGGGGAGAGACCCGCAACTAGCAGCTAATTATCGTCCAATTTCCCTCCTAAACGCGGACTATAAAATATTTGCCACCATTCTCTCTACCCGGCTCTCGGATAGGATGCCTACCTTAATACACCCAGATCAATGCGGTTTTATTCCTGGTAGATCAACTGCCGATAATGCTCGGACTCTATGCCATGTACTGACTACTGCAGTTAATCTTGATCGCCCATTTGTTGGCCTCTCACTTGATGCTGAGAAGGCCTTTGATCGCTTAGAGTGGCCCTTCCTGTTTGCAGTCCTCCGCTGGTACGGATTCGGGGAAGGTTTTCTCCGTTGTCTTCGCACCATGTACGCACAGCCTACAGCCAGTATATGTGCCAATGCTTTAAAGTCTCAGCCTTTTCCCCTTCAACGCGGCACTCGCCAGGGATGCCCACTGTCTCCACTTCTCTTCGATCTTGCACTTGAACCCTTAGCTTTACTAATCCGGCAATCGGAGGAGATTCATGGAGTCCCCTTCACCCATAGGGAAATCAAAATTTCAGCGTATGCTGATGACCTTATGCTTTTTGTCTCTATAGACTCAGTACCGGCTGTCCTAGAGCAAATTGGTAAATACTCACAATTGTCCGGTTATAAGATAAATTGGACCAAGTCGGTAGCCTTTCCATTAAATCCTTTGCTTCATCAGGCAGATATGCAACCCTTCCCCTTTTTATGGCAACCTCGCATGGTTAAATACCTTGGGGTTCACTATTGTTCTCCTTTGGAAGACACTATCTCCTTCAATGCCAAAGACTTAACCTCTAAAGTCCGGGCGCTTACTCACCGCTGGACTCCTTTAACACTTACCTGGTGGGGTCGATTAGAAACCATAAAAATGATGATTGTTCCGAAAGTGAATTATATCTTAGAAATGTTGCCCTGTCTCTTCCCTCGACGTATATATAAAGATATAGAGGGCCTTCTGACTAGATACTTGTGGCAAAACAAGACACCTAGGATAGCGAAACATAAGCTGCAAGCAGATAAGGAAAATGGGGGTGTCAGATTCCCTGATTTCCTGAAGTATCATCAATCTTTTCTTCTCAAACAAGGCGCTCGCTGGCTGGAAGATCCAGTACCGAGTAGACCTGTGTGGCTAGACATAGAAGAGGACCTTTGCAAACCGATTCCTCTTACTTTTCTCCCTGGTATGACTCTCCCATCAGACTCCCACTTTCCACCAATGCTTTTAGACACCTTAGGTGCCTTTAATAATCTTATGCACTCTTTAGACTCCCGACTCTGTCCGTTAGACAAGCTCCCACTTTGGTATAACACTCGATTTCGAATACAAAATAAGCCGATGGCGTGGAGCCCCTGGTACACTAGGGGCATTTGGATCCCTAGTCAGTTGTTCCATGAAGGTCGCTGGAAAACTTTTAGTGAATTGCAAGTTGAATTTGGTCTCCCAGCGAAACACTATTTTCAGTTGGTACAACTTCAGCATTGCCTCCGGAGTGCTAAGGTGCTCCCGCCATCGGCCTCCCCTACACAAGGTTGGTTGGAGACTATCCGATCTATCGGTAGTTCACCGGGTGTAGCATCCAATTTCTACAAAACCTTATGTAATGCTATAATTAGAGATACCCCTATAGCGCAGAAAGCATGGGAGAGAGAATTGCATGTGACTTTGACCCCGGAGCAATGGAGCCTTGTCTGGAGTAGAGTGACACGGGTCTCCCGATCCGCCTCACTCACTCAGACACTCTTCTTTCTAGCCCACCGGTGTTTTACACTCCTGACAGATTAGCCAAATGGAACACTACTCAGGGCAATAGTTGTTGGACATGCCATGCGGCCATTGGTTCACTACCTCATGTTATGTATGAATGCCCCGCACTACAGTATTACTGGCGTCGGGTCTGGGGTCGTATCCAGTCTATTTGCACTTTCAAGAGCCCCTTTCTTGGAGGATAGTGGGACTTCGCTCAGCTGCGGGGATCCCCTCTCTTCCAAAAACGGCTTACTTCCTTTTGGACTTTATGCTTGGCATTGCTATTTCCCTAATCACGAAATACTGGAAAAATAGCTCTCAGCTGAGCCCCAATGAATGGTGGAATCATGTCTGTCTTTACAGTAAATATGAACAAATACCTCGTATGTTTGCTTCCCCCATTCAGACTCCTCATCATCGGTCTAAATGGAAGATGCTCAATGACTATGTACATTCTGCTCAATGCTCTCATCTGACTGTCTAAATTTGTATATATCTTTGTCCCATGACTATTCTGTATCGCAGATCCTCTTTTGATTGTTTTGATGTATAATCACTGTTTGGAAGCGCTCACATGCTGACATAATCAGCTAGAGAAGAAGCGTGGGGGTGGGGGGTAATTGGGTTTACTTTTCTTTATTGTATACTTGTTTTGTCTCCTTTGGTGTGTTGTTTCTTTTGTTTGTTGCAAAATGAAAATAAAAGTTTAAAAAAAAAAAAATAAATAAATTTTCTGCGGTGACAGGAGTACGTCCTGCCGGCTCCGCGTAAAAACGAAAACTGAGGAGAGACAGTTGGAAAGGCGGGAAGGCAGCACGCAGGCACTGAGGGATGGTCCCAAAAGCTTTCTGATTGGACGCTGGGGAGCGTTCCCGCGCGGGCTCCGTCGGTGCAGACGTACCCATATGTGAAGACTCATTCCTGCTTGTTCCTGGAGATAGTCTCTTGCATGGGTATGTAGTGCTGCGTACATTTTGTAGCACTATACAAATGTTCAGTAGTAGTATGTATTCCTGCTGTTCACAGCAAACACCTGCTACATGTGAGTAACTAAGCTTTCTCCATGAACAAGCAGGACGTTGTCCTCACATATGGGACTCCCAAGCTATAGGCTACCAAACACGAAAAACAGCACAATAGGGGCAACAAGAACTGGGAGAAACAAGAGATGTAGTCCCCTTTTGGGACTAGACTGATTAACATCCATAGCAGACATCTACATCAGGATGACTCTTACAGTAGCCTGGAGGGACAGAAGGGCCAGTGGGACGAAGTTGAACCTAAGCAGCAAACAGATGCAGAGTACAGTTTGGTTGAAGTTACTGTCATGCCAGGAATTCCCACCATAAAATTAAATAAGAGGCTTCATCAGATTAAACACATAGCAACATTTAAACATAGCATGCGAATGAGAGCCTCAGCAAAAACTCACTGATAAAACAAAATCAGGAGTAAAAATAACATCAATGGCTCTCACTCGCTATCACACCAATCAAGATTCACAAGACAAATGCTTAAACATTCTTCCCTTTAAACTTTAACACAGACCCACGTGTAGACACGATAGGTCGCCCAGGGGGTTTAACCAAATCTTTGTGTATCTTAGGTAACAGATAGAACTGTGGCACTGATGGAGAAATATTATTGAGGAACTTCTGTTCCTTTTTAGAAATACGTGAATGATAAGCATGATCTGTCAAAATTTTAATCTGATCCTGTAAACCATGCGTCGGATCTAATAATAATTTAAGGTAAATTGTAACATCAGATAACTGACGATAAGCTTCAGACAAATAATCTGAGCGATTCAAAACGATGGCTCCACCCTTATCTGCTCTCTTAAGAACTCTCTCATTATTATTCCGTAATTCATTAAGGGCCAAATGTTCTGCCCGTGTAAGAGCATTACGAGCAGAAAATCTGCTGCGAAGTTCCATTTCGTTAATATCATGTAGAACCAATTGCTTAAATACTGTTATATTCAGATGAACAGAACCAGGGGGAAGCCATGTGGACCTGAATGGAAGGGCTACACGGCCAAAAGTACCCGTACCCGAAAGTTGCAAAGGAATCTCCGCTGCCCCACATGATAAAGCATTATCAGCCCCAGCAAAAAAATTCTTCAAAATTAATTTTCTCATAAACTTCTCACCAGGCAGTAACGGGTTGTAAAGGCGTGGACAGAGGACCACATAGCAGCCCTGAAAATCTCCTCCATGAAAACCAAGTGCAGACTGGCCTTAGATGCAGCCATAGCCTGGACATTGTGGGCCATGACATAACCCTTGAGGCTCAGGCAGGCCCAAGCATAAGCAAAGAATATGCAATCTGTCACCCAGATGGACCAGCATGTGCTTGGAGACAGCCACACCCAGTTTTCTGGGGTCATAGACAAAAAGCTGCATAGACAGTGTGTACTGGTCCACTCAAGATAGAAGACTAATGCTGGTTTACAATCCATGTGCAGCTGGGCCTCCACCCTGTTGACATGAGGCCTAGGAAAGAAGGTGGGCAGCACTACTGACTGATTGAGGTGGAAAGCAGAGACCATCTTAGGCAAGAAGTGTGGGTGGGTTTACAGCACCACCTGGTTATGGTGGAAACTCATGTATAGAGAGTGAGCCACCAGAGCCTGAAGCTTACTGACCCAGCGAGCTGAGGTGAGAACCACAAGAAAGATGGCCTTCCCAGTCAGAGATTTCAGGAGGCAGGTAGCTAGGGGCTCAAAAGATGGCACCAACAGCTGCCCCAGCACCACATTCAGATCCCAAATGACTGGTAGAGGCTTTGAAATGAGCAGGTCCCACATAAAACAGGCCACCAGTGACTGAGCAGAGATGGTTTTCCCCTCCAAGCCATGGTGGTAGGCCCAATCGCACTCAGGTGGACTTGGACAGAGTTGGACTTCAGGCCTGAGAGAGATGCAGGAGGTACTCCAGCAAGCTTTCCACTGAGCAAGAAAAAGGGTCCAGCACCTTGTTAGCACAGAGCAAGAACCTGCACCACTTGAAGGCATAGGAGTGATGCATGGAATCTCTGTGGGAGGTCAGGACGACATCCACCACCTTCTCTGGCAAGTTGAGCTCTGACAGGACTATCTGCTTAACATCCAAACCATGAGGGCCAAGAACTTGACATTAGGATGCAGCAGGGTCCTGCTCGCCTGAGAGATGAGGTCATGGTTGCAACACAGCCAAAGGAGCTCCTGACAGGAAAGCTGAAGAAACAAGGAGAACCACAGCTGCTGGAGCCAATACGGGACAATGAATATCATGGTCCCCTTGTCCACCTGGTGCTTGAATAGTGTCTTCACCAGCAACAGGCTCTGAGTGTATGTGTAGAGCAGGCCCATACTCCAGCTCAGGAGGAAGGTGTCTTGAGGTCAACCAGACCCTGTAGGCCATACAAGAGTGAAAGCAATCCACCTAGGCATTGTGTGGCATGGCGTGGCAAAGAGGTCCACTATCAGAGTGCCCCACTCCTGAAAGATGCGCTCCACCACCCTCCTGTAGAGTGTCCACTTGTGGAGCTGGAGGACCTGGCTGAGATGGTCTGTTAGAATGTTAACTTGCCAGGCAGGTATGTCACCCTCAACTCCATGCCATGTGCAACTGTGAAGTTCCAGAGGCATACCACCTCCCAGTACAGAAGATATGAACCCATGTCCCTCTGTTGACTACAACATTGCCACTTGGACTGTCGGTCTGAATAAGGACAACCTGGTTGGCCAGGAGGGCCTGGAAGGCCTTGAGGGCATTTGTGACTG
Source organism: Ichthyophis bannanicus (assembly GCA_033557465.1). NCBI lineage: Eukaryota > Metazoa > Chordata > Amphibia > Gymnophiona > Ichthyophiidae > Ichthyophis > Ichthyophis bannanicus. The sequence continues at coordinate 1,333,909,355 of CM066033.1, forward strand.
CCCACAGCTCCAGAAAGTTGATATGGTACAGGCTGTTCTGCTCCGACCATAAGACCCTGTGTCTGCAGTTCATCCAAGTGCACATCCCAGCCCAATTTTGACACGTTGGTGGTGAGCATCCTTTGGGGCAGCACTGACTGAAAGGGGAGTCCCTGGAGCAAGTGCTATGATTCCAGCACCACAAAGGGCATGGTAACTGCCACCAGGTCCCTGAGGTGGCCCATGGCTTGTCACCACTGGGTGCTCAGAGTCCACTGGACCTGATGCATTATAAACTGGGCCAATGGTGTCATGTGCACCGTAGAGGCCATGTGGCCCAGCATGGGCAGCATTCCTTGGGCAGTGGTGTACCACCTTTGATGGCACAGAGACCACCTCCACAATGGTTTGAAGGCATTTGCAAGGCACTGGTATTTACAGACATTTTTTGCTCTAACTCCTCAAAAAAGAAAATGCGCTTCCCTAGAAAAATGCTTTAAGCAAAAATTTAAATCAAAGTTTGGCATATTAAAAGTACTTTAACACTTACTGGGTTCTCCCCACTCCCCATTCATAATGTTTAGAAAATCACACCTTTCGTGTTATCTCCCCAAGTACCAAATCCCTGGTCTACCCTTGCTTGAAACATGTCTACCAGCAGGGAAAACACCAGATCCTGCAGCAATTTATAAAAATCAACTTTAAAGCCATTTGAGACCAGTGCTTTGCAACACTGAGCCCCCTGGATGCCCCAACTATACCACCTCCTGCAAAAGCAGTGCTCCCAGCACTGTCCCCTGCTGAACAGTAAGCCATGACAGAGATAGCCCTGTAGGAATGCAGAGATTTGATTGGGGGAACTGCTTCTTAGAGAGCCTTCTAAAAGTCCTGAAAAAGACATGTTATTCTGGCAGCACCCTTGTAAAGCTTACCAGCTGCACCCCTATAATGCAGCTATCATTCGCGTTCCTCTGCACCTGAGGCAGCAAGCTAGCTGTCTGCTGGACTTGTCTCCATATCGGTATAGTTGATATTTGTAATATAGCAAAGATTTTTTTGCCCACTGATGTAATGTTTCATTAAGAGCTGCCTGCGCCTCAATGAGTCAAGCCTCGGTTGCCATTGTGGGGGAACAGAGCATGGTGTCGCCTTTCCTGTACCACTTGTCTCTCTAGCCTAAGCACCCTGGTGTTAGCATAGTTACTCACTTGTAACAGGTGTTCTCCAGGGACAGCAGGAATCAGTCCTCACATATGGATGACATCGGCACTGATGGAGCACTCGCGGAAGTATCTCCCCAGCTTTCAAAGAAAGCCTTTGGAAGATGCCACCATGCATGTGAGGTCCCCTTCCCGCATAAAGGTGCCATCTTGCTCAGTCGGATGATATAGCTTGAGCAGTCAAAAATGTACAGCAACTTCAAGGAAGGAGGGAGGATTGTGAGGACTGATTTCTGCTGTCCCTGGAGAACTGTTACAGGTGAGTAACTATGCTTTTTCCAGGAACGAGAAGGAAGTCAATCCTCACATATGGGACTCCCCAGCTACAGGCTACCGAGGACCTGTAGAAAAAGAAAACACGACCCAGCCATGAGCAGCCAAAGCAAATCTGAGGACAGACTGAGGACCCCAGTGTCCAGGGAGAACCATGGCTCTAGTAATCCAAACAAGAAGGGTCAGAGGGCAGGAATTGCCTAAACCCTGAACAGATTATGAAGCATGGTCTGACCAAAGGCACTGCCTGTCAGGACTCCCTCTCCAGGTAGCAGTAGGCTGCAAAAGTGTGAACAGAGGTCCAGGTGGTGGCCTGACAGATGTTTGCCATAGGGCCAGAGCATAGCCCTGACATGGAGCGCTGCCACCCAGGTGGACAGAGTCTGTCGCTTGATGACTACCTCCCCCAGTCAATTGGGGTTGAGTAAAATGAAAAGCTATGAGGCTTTGCGATGCACCCAAGTACATTGCAGGTAGAAGGATAGGGCCCTCTTGCAGTCCAGGGTATGAAGGACGGCTGCCACCTTGTTGGCATGGGGCTGTGGAAAGAAGGTGGGGAGTAACACCTCTTGGTTGATGTGGAAAGCGGACACCACCTTAAGGAGAATTTTAGGGTGGGTATGAAACACGACACTGTTCTTGTAGAACCTGGTGTAAAGTGGCTTAGCCACCAAGGTCTAGAGCTCGCTGACTCTGTGGGCAGAGGTGAGCATTACCAGGAAGACAGCCTTCCAAGATGACTACCTGCCATTTACGGTACCTAAGGGTTCAAAGGGTGGCTTGGTAAGCTGCATCAGAACCTCCGAGATCCCATTCTATCAGAGGTGGCCAGAAGGTAGGCTTAAAGAGCAGCAAGTGCTGCAGGAAGTGACTGATGAGGAGCTGAACAGAAAGAGGCTTGCCCTCTATGGAGTGATGATACGCTGAGAGTACACTCAGGTGTAACCAAATGGAGTTGGACTTAAGTTTGGCTTGCAAGAGGTGGAGCAAGTATTGGAGCACCATATGCACCTGGCAGGAGAACAGGTCCATTGATACATGCACCATACCAAAAACCTGCACCACTTGAAAGCATAAGCTTGTCTCATAGAATCTTTATTAGAGGCCAGGACTTCCTCCAAATCCATGGGGAAGTTGAAGGGCAATGGGGCAACCCATTCAGCCGCTATGCTGTTAGCAAGAGGGACCCCAGGTTGGGGTGGAGAATCGAGCCCTCCTCCTGGGTCAGTATCCTGGAAAATTCCCCAGATGGACCAGGAGCTCCACCAAGAGGCAGAGTAACAGAGGAAACCAGGGCTGTCTGGACCACTGCAGGGCCACCAAGATCATGGAAGATCTGTCCCACTGGACCTTGAAGAGGGTCCGCCAGATTAGTGGCATGGGAGGGAAGGCATAGAGCAGGTCCTGATAACAAGATGAGAAAGGTGTCCAGCGCTACCTGGGACGGGTCTGGTTGGGAGCAGCAGAAGCAGGGCAGCTGAGCATTGGCTGGGCTGGCAAAGAGGTCCAGGCTTGGGGTTCCCCATAGTCTGAATGCCACTGCACCACTCTGGAGTCCAGGTGCCACTCGTGTGGCTGGAGACCCTACTCAGCCTGTAGGTTAGGGCATTGTCCTGGCACAGAATGTAATACCACCTTGAGGAGTATTCCCTGGCTGATCACATATGAGCAGAGCGTTACAGCCTTCTGATAGAGGTGATGAGAGAGCCTGTGCCCCCCCCCCCCCCGTTTGTTCAGGTAGAAAATCGCAACCTGGTTGTCTCTCTGGACTAGCACTGATTGGTGCTACAGGTGGTGTCTGAACGCCCTGAGCGCCAGAAAGATGGCTCTGAGCTCCAGCAGGTTGATCTGCTGCTGACTTTCTTTGAGAGACCAGTGGCCCTGTGTGTGCAGTTCCTTGCAGTGGGCACCCCAGTCCTGTAGGGAAGCGTCTGTAGTGAGGACCTGCAGGTTTGGTTGTTGAAAGGGCATACATTTCTGAAGGTACTGTGTATCCTGTGTCAGCAACACTTCCCTGGTGACCAGTGGACACCAGGGCAGGTGCGACACAAAAATATAAGGTTAAGATTGGAGAGTCTTCTAAAGTCCCAAATGGCTCTTGGTCCTTGTAGTTGCTTTGCTCCAATCTTCAATGAAACGATCAAGCTGAGTGGTGGGAATTAATAAGGCTTTTATTTCCCTTTTCACAGTGGTTCTAAATAGTGGATTTACAACTTTAAAGCAAATGTCCTTAACTCAGGTAGAAAAACTCAGGGTTCAAAGCAAAAACTTATACGTCACAGGAATGGAGGTGCTCAAACAAAATACAGAATGCTCTGCTGGCAATTCACCCAATCACAAGTCTGGCAGTGACTCTAAACTTTCAGAAATGCAAAGTGTACAGTCCATCTCTTGGTCAGATAAATCTCCTGCCAGTTCCACTTGCATTGGCTCGATATCAGAAAGCTCTGATTCTATATCCCTGGTTTCTTGTAAAACACATTCAGGGGGTTTGTATATTTTCTGTAGCAGTTCCCAATGTCCTCAGCCTAGCCTAGGGCGTCGGCCACGTTCTGTATTAGGCTTTAAAGTACCCTCTTTCCTTAGAGGCTTTATAGCAGCTTTATCATAGCTTTTACCATTCACAACTTTCTTATTAGGCATACATTTCTCATACCTTGTATGGCAGCAATCCTCAAGTAACCGGCTTTCTTCCACTGCCTGCTTTTCCCAGGCAGAAGCTTGGTGATATCCTTTTCTATGACGGTTAGGCTTACCCTGTAGCCTTTGACTTCCTTCTCCTGGTGAAGGCCTGCCTCTGTACAAGCCCAGCTTCTGGCTTTTTGACTCAGTGTGGCTTGGCTTCTCCAGATGATTCTTGTTTGGCTTAAGGTTGCAGTTACAGCAGTGCTTTTGCCTCTGAGGGCAAACAGCTCTCGGTTTGGCTTGAGCTGACACCTCCTTAGGTCCTTCCTCAGCTCCTGAGAAGTCCTCTCCCTCCTGGGAATTCTCTAGCACTAGAGTAATCAGGTTTCCACTTCCACCTCTCTCTCGGTGCTGCCAGTGATTCTCCCCTTGCTTCTGCTTGGGCTGCTGCTGCTTCTGCTGGTGCTTCTATCTCCGAGGCTGCCGGTACTCCTTCTGCCTTTTCTCCTTCCTCCTTTCCAGTCTTCCACACTCCCCTTATGAAGCCCTCCTGCTCTTGAGAATTGGAAGCTGGTTGGCATTTCCTCGTGACCAGCTGGGCGTGGCTATTCAGTCCCCCTGAAGACACTCTTGCTCACTCTAGCTGGTTCCTGGGAATATTTCAAGTCTTTTTCTCTGTGAAAAACACCTTTTCTCTCAACTGGGCTCTCAACAGCCCTCGCTGCATGACACCTGCCACCACTTGAGTGATTGCTAGTTGATGTGACACAGACCCTATCCTGGAGCATGCCCGTGGCCTCAGTCCACTGTGAGCAGAGGCACCACTGGGCTGCCTGCATGTGGAGGTGGGCACTGGGGGACCACATACACTGTGGAAGTCATGTGGCCAAGCAGGCATCGCATGGACCATGCCCTGAGATCTGTCCGGGGGGAGGAAGGCTCTGGCTTGGAGGGTGTCCAGCTGAGTCCCTATGAACTCCAGGCCCTGTGTTGGAGTGAGGTGGGATTTGAGGTGGTTTATCACAAAGCCCAGATTTTGTAGGACCTGGACGGTGTGAGCCATGGCCTGTTGCACTTCATGTCTCCTTTTATCAGCCAGTTGTCAAGATATGGAAAAATGAAAGGCCCTTGGAGATGGAGGGAGTAAGGCGGCCACCCTGCCAGGCATTTGGTGAAGACTCCTGGAACAGAGACTAGGCTGAAGGGAAGTACCCTGTACTGATAGTGGTTGCCCCCAACCATGAACCTTAGGTATTGCCTGTGACTGGGATAAATAAGGATGTGGGTATAAGCATCCTTTAGGTATAAGGAGCATAGACAATCTCCCTGCTGGTGATAGGGCAGCAATGTTCTAAAATAGTATTTTAAACTTCTCCTGCACCAGGAATTTGTTCAGGTTTCTTAGGTCCAGGATGGGCCTCCGGCCTTCTGTTCTTTTGGGACCAGAAAGTACCTGGAGTAGAACACCTTTCCCATTGAGTGGGTTGGACCAGCTCAATAGCTTTGTCCCTCAAGCAGTCTGAGTTCCTGCAGTAACAGGGCCTGGTGCAGGGGAGTCTGAGGTGGCTTTCCTGGGAACGAAGGATGGGGCTTCTGATCCAGATGGAGGTAACCTTTCCTGACCATTTGAAGTGCCCAGGAGTCTGTGGTGATGGTAGCCCACCAGTGGGCAAAAACAGTCACCCTCTTGTTGGTAGCTGATCCCCCATGGGTGGAAAGGCTATGCTTTGAGAATCAAAACCATGATCCAGTCTGGGCTGGGGCTGGTGTCTGGGTCTTGGGATTACATGGGCTCTGCCTGTTCCCTTGCCTTGGTGGCCCTGCTGAGAGGTCTGGGTAGCCGGGTATGAGGGATAGCCTTGATAAGTCTGGCTCTTCCTGTGGAAGGGAGGCTGTTTCCCAGGTGGTTTCATAGTGGGCAGGTGTATTTGTCCTGCTGTGTAGCACATTTAAACCCTCATGGCAAGCAGAAGCCAGTCCTTCCCCCATTCAAACATCCATCCCCCATCACACATACCTGTCTTCCACCTTTCGTTTTTGGCATGTTTCTCCCCCCACCCTGTGCTTTTGTATCAGCCCACTCTCCCTTCCCTCCCTCCCCATCGTCAGTGTTTGCAATGCAGTACAGATAATAACACGGTTCAATGGCTGGACAGTAAGGTCTATTGGAATCCCTGCTTATACACAGAGTTAGCAGCAGGAAAAAAAAGGGGGGGGGGAGGGAAGGAGAAGAAACAGAAAAAAAACAAACAAACACACTCAAACCTCCTTGGCATTCACATAGCTTATCCAGTGAACTACATGCCCAGGAGTCATAGGGTACAACTGCCATCTACTTCTATATGGTGTATTGGTATGGACTCGGTGCAGAGAGTCTCCAGTCTCACTGCTCCAGGGAAGACCACAAAGCCTCAGGGCCATACTCAATGTATCCTCCAACTGCAACGGGACTGGTATAATTGTCCCTTTTGACCACCACTGTGGGTTCTGCCCACTCACCATTCACCCCTCAGCCTCCCCCGATGTTGCACCGAGCAAAGTCTGCACATAGGTCCTGGCCAGTTCTGGAAATGAGCCTGGTAAAGCACCACAATCATCTTAGCATCCAATAGTTTGACACATCCCATATGCCCTATTACTACTGAACATTTTATAGTGCTACAAAATATAAGCAGCGCTGCACAGACATGTAAAAGACTAAGCTCTGATGAATAGGGACCATCTAGTCAAAACAGACAACACAGTAGCTGTAGATGTTGGATACATCTAGGGGGACTGGTAAGGAAACAAAAAGGAAATCAGGTGAGTCAAGATCCGAAAGTGGCAGCCCATCTCTTCTGGCTAAGCAGTGGTGAGTAGTTCTGAGATACTCATTTTATGCGGGCTGCACATAGGATCTTCTCTTTCTGAGCAAAATTCTAGCAGTGCACTAGGACTATGCAAGATTGCAGTTCTTTCAGCCACATCTGGCCCACCTTGTTTGCTTGCTCAATTATGTCCTCTAGAGCCTCCCAAGGGCATAGCCAGCAGTATCAAAGTTTCCAGATAACCCAGAAGTTCAAAATCCTTCAGTTTCTGGTATACTGGCAAAGCAAAGGTTGTTTCTCCGACTCCTATTTAAGTTGTCAGTTTTTCCCACCAGGCAGGTAATTTCAGTCAGGCGCTTCAGCTCTTTTCCTGCCTCCACTAGTGCATCTTCCTGCTGAGAGATCCTTTGCTCTGCTTGTTGCAAGCAGCTTCCTAACACTGTAAAACGTTTTTGCCACACTGTCCCACTTATTCATTTCTTTGAGCTTTGTGCACAAGGTTCCCACCACTGCAGTTGTCACTTTTTGACTAATGCCACCTGGGAGGGCAATGTGGGAGAAGTAAGAGCTGCTGTCATTTTGGTGAACTGGAGACAGCCTTCTCCCAGTCCCTACGGGTTGATTTCCTCAGTTCCAACATTCCTGCACATTCAAGAGCAGAGGGGTAGGTTTCACTCACAATCACTACCATCAGGGGATTAATAGCACAGGGTTACTGCCAGCTCAGTCACTTTTGGAGAGGGTCCCCGGAGAGATCTCAAAATGCATCCAATCTCTCCTTGCACATCATGTGACCTCTCACATCGAGTAGCCCCTACGCACTAGCTTTTTTCTTCTAAGAACCAAGCCATAAGCGAGAATGGAACCATGTCATCCAAGACAATAAGGTCCTTGCCACAACAGACCCCAAGACTAAGGCAACCAAAGAGGAGGCGCCTGCAAAAGCCACTTCAGATCTCTGAACCATATTCTCCTTGGCCAATCTGGCACCAAACAATCCAGGTGGCAGTCCATAAGCTAAATCACACGCCTCACCAGGAGCCATAGAGGAAACACATAACACAGGTACTAACTTGGCAAAGTCTGGGTCAGGGTGATGACACCCTCTGACCCTGCCTCCATGTGACAACTGAAACAGCATCAAACTAAGACAATGGAGCAGGTCACCATCAGATCCATTTTGGGATGACCCTAGTGGCACAGAATCAACTGAAATGCCTCCTGACAATCCCACTATCAAGGGTCCAGAGAGGAAATCCACTCCATAAGATATGCCATACTGGGCTTGATGGACCTTGGTCCGACCCAGTATGGCATATCTTATGTTCTTATGTTCCCCAAGGTCCACCCCAGCAATGTGCTGAGCCACCAAGGCTCTGTGGTTCTTTTCCACCCAGGCAAACAGGCCCCTTCCCTTTCAGAAGAATCTTCGGTGGCATCTCGAGGAGTAGAAAGCCTCAGCTATGTGTTCAATCAGGAAAAGAGCCAGCTGTGGCCTTCCCAGTCCCTGGAGTTTCTGGGAGCATGTTTCAACACTCGAGTGGACAGTTTTGTGCCAGAAGTGAAAGTCAAGACTGTTTGATTGCCTGGCGCCATTCTGTGCAAGTAGACTCCCAGAGTCATAAGAACATAAGAACATACATAAGAACATAAGATATGCCATACTGGGTCAGACCAAGGTCCATCAAGCCCAGTATCCTGTTTCCAACAGTGGCCAATCAAGGTCATACGTACCTAGCAGTTTCCCCAAAAGACACAGGTTCCGCAATGCTTGTACTGGGTCAAGCATTGATATCCTGGGTCCCTTCTTAATAATGGTTTATGGACCTTTCCTCCAGGAACTTGTCCAAACCTTTTTAAACCCAGCTACACTAACAGCCTTTATTACGTCCTCCGGTAACAAATTCCAGAGTTTGATTACACGTTGAGTGAAAAAATATTTTCTTTTATTAGTCTTAAATAGTTTACCCTGTAGCTTCATTGCATGTCCCCTAATCTTTCTATATTCTGATAATGTAAACAATTGATCTGGGATTATCTTCAGCTCATTGGATTGATGGTGGTGACCATAAAGATGGCACCATGGGCCTGTATTCGCATGCCACCGCTACAGCGATCCTTGTTGACTGTGGTCCCCAAGTTCTCAAGAGTTCACACATAGGCTCCCACTCCCAATGATGAAGTGCAGCCTGCGGTGGTGGCAGCAGCCCCATTATCTAAGGGCATGCCACTGGATGATTTCCCCTAGATACTCTTGACAACAGATGTCTATCTCAGGTGGGGGAGCTCATTGCCAACACCATACGGCCCAGGGCTATTGAAACAGCAGGTTAGTGGTGTGGTCCATCAACCGCCTCGAGGGGAGGGTCAGCATGTTGACTGTTTTGCATTTCCATCTCTTTATCAAGGGCCAGGTGGGTTCAAGTATTTTCAGACACCACCACGGTGATGGCTTATGTCAATTGTCAAGGCGGGATGAGGAGTACCAGGGTAGCTCTGGAGACAGCACAGGAAACCACGGTTGATGGGGCCAGAAGGAGGCTATGAGAATCAAGCTTTTGTTGGCCTGTAGCATGAACAGCATTTTGGGAATCAAGGGGATGGGAAGGAATGATTAGAGCAGTCCCTGTCTCCAATGGAGAAGGCAGGCATCCGGAGCCTGTCTGGGCAGTGATGGAACCCAGGAGCATAAGTGTGGAAGTTGTGTTTTGTGGACTGGCAAAAAGATCTGAGTGGTGTTCCCCATGTCTGGAAGATCAGAGCGGTAGTCTCCTGATGCAAGGTCCATTCATGTGGACAAAGGATACGGCTTAGCTTGTCTGTAAGGACATTGAGTTTGCCCAAGAAATACACTGCTGAGGTGAATGCTGTGTGAGATGGCAACCATAGACTAATCGCTTCATTACAGAAGGGATGGGACCCCATTGTCCCTTGTTGGTTTACATAGAACATGGCAACTTTGTTGTCTGTCTTGACTAGATCAGGTTTCCCTGAAAGTTGGGTTGAAAAACCCAAACAGCATTTGTCAGTGCCCTTAGTTCTAGCAAGTTGATCTGCAATTTTCTTGTCTCTCAAGAACTGCAAATCAATCTTAAGCTCTACAGTTTCAGCTCTCTAAAAGCAAAATAAACTTTTTGTATTTAAACAAGATTACTCTAAGATAGACTGAAAGCTCATTGAGAAAGAATATATCAGCCGGTCTTCCCTCAGACTCACATCAAAGTACCAAAAATTACTACTTTTATCAAACCAAATCTCACACACACACACACACACACCATTATACTAATCTTAGTTCAGTGTCACTTACAAAATCTTTTCTGCAGTCTGTCACCCAGCACTCTGAAAAGCTAGCCCCCAACTGGCATTTTCATAGGTGGTGAGTGCATGTGCACAAAGAGTAGGGGGCACTAGCTTTTGTTTGTTCATATGTGCATCTTTTTGTTTGTTCAGCCTTTTGGACTGTGCTGTTTCTCTAACACTAAATCGTCTTCCCTTCTCAACTGACCCAACTGCCGCTTGTCTACAATTTTTAGCCTCGGCTTGGACTTTTGGGAAGTTTTATTTTAGGAGCATTGATTTGTGGCAGCAATCGCTGTGAAAAGCTCTTATTCTATCGCTCACCCACAGAAGGAAGACTCACAGACAGGCTGGAATGCAATCAGGATCTTTAATGTGCACACAGGATCAGACAGAGATACCAGCAACCTCCACAAGGGTCTGAACCCCGAGGGACGGCCTACAATGCCTTATATACAGTACAGTTTTAAACTCATTCTACAATCCCATTTGCCACAGGTATTTCCTGCCCACCAATCAGCAGCCCCTGGGGAGGTACCTGGGTGACCTGTCCAAACCGGTATGCTCTGGTCTGTTGGTTTCAGGGCTAGGGAAATACTGTGCTCAGACCTGGAGTGGGGGAAGGGTGCCTACTGGAATCTCATTGTCTTTCTCTTAGCAGGCTGATCAGAGCCTCATGGCTTGCAGCATGGCTTGGGGAAAGGGCTACCTACAGCTACCTCATGGCTGCCTCAGATTCTCTGTGTAACTTCTGCTTGCTGTAATAAGTCAGTGGAACCTTTGATTCCTAGGATGTTACAGATTGGCCCAGAATCTACTTGTTCTCCTAGGACAAGCAGGATGAGTCAGCCACACTTGGTGACGTCATCCGACGGCGCCGAGACGGAAGTACTCTCCATAGCTCAGAAGGGCTTTGTGCCCTTCTGAGCATGGGCCAACTGGCCCCACCCCCTGGCCGCCCCTAGCTAGTCAGTTTCAGTTCTTCCGCCTTGCCAGCAAGACGGATTTTTCTACTCTCCATCAAATCTAACAAGAAATTCTCCTAGCAGAACGATACCTAATCATTAAATTGAGATAATGTATCTAACTCCGTTTGGATGTTTCTTCTCTTCAGATTCGAACACAAGTCCTAGCAAAGAGCTAGGCTGGAAGAGCACATCGGATGGACATGTGCTCAGTTTCCTCTGCCGTTGCATGTGCCGCTAAATCCTCCGAGCTCCTGAGATTCAAGAAGCCCAGGGAAACGGGCTGGAAGAGGAAGCGTCCAGGTGGCAGTTGCCTATGCGGCAGTCCAGGATGTGCCTATCTAGGCCTCCATCCCCGGCTAGCCAGCCTTACCTCTCTCTCTGCTCCCTCAGATTCTCTGTGTAACTTCTGCTTGCTGTAATAAGTCAGTGGAACCTTTGATTCCTAGGATGTTACAGATTGGCCCAGAATCTACTTGTGATCCTTAATATCAATGTCTGAGTTTCCTTACTTTTGAAGTGATTCTTTGCAGAATCAGAGGGGGGACTGAAAGGAGGCTTGTCTGTACAGGGCTGTGTACACTGAGGGTACTCAATAACAGTATATCACTGAAAGCCCTCAAAGAGTTAACACCACAAATTCAGTAGCTCAGACATTTCAAAGCCTTTTACTAAGCTGATAACCTTGAGACTCTACTAAAGAAACTTTGCTGAGAGTTTAGATAACAGAGAAACTAGGCCAGTTTATAGTACAGAAAGTGAAGGGAAGAACTCTTCAGTCTTGAAACATACACTGAAAACTGTTTGTGTTAAACAATAATTCTAAGTTATATCAGGGAACACATGTATGTCTCCTCCTGATGACCTATACTAATAAGATCTGACAATATGACAAAGATGCACATTATAAATATGCATAATTAAAAGATTTAACATGTCTTATGTAGAATAATAAGGTGGAGATTATGCTGCGAGATGGGATTTTAAGCCAATAAAAAAGGAAACCAAAATAGGCGGGTTAGAGAGAAGTTGCAAGTCTTGCTCTCTCCCCCAAAGCTTTGGTCCTGTGTACCACAATTGTGCGTGTGAATTGCAATATTGTTATTGCTGCCTTCTCATTGCTCTGAGTGTGGAGATCCATTCCCAAAAATCCAGGTGCTGTTACCAGTGAGGGGAGGAGCAAAGTACATTATCAGTTTGCATCCCTTTGGGAGTTGCAATGATTTTAGATTCATTTTATTCCCCTTACGTCTTATTTCGTGGAACCATTTACAGGCATGCCGGTGTCCTCTATGAATGAGCATTAGTCTCCTACGACTTACACTGGCAAAAGTTACAGTGCAGTAATAATAATGGGTGATTTCAATTACCCCGGCATCGACTGGGTCAGTGTCACAACAGGACATGCTAGGGAGATAAAGTTCCTAGATGAAATAAATGACAGCTTCTTGGAGCAGCTGGTTCATGAACCGACCAGAGGGGAAGCAATATTAGACCTAGTCCTTAGTGGAACACCAGATGTAGTGCAAGAGATAAGGGTGTTGGGGCCACTTGGCAATAGTGATCATAGCATGATCGCCTTTGATTTAATTAGTGGAGGAGGGATAGTAAGGAAATCCACAGTACTACCCTTTAACTTTCGAAAGGGAGACTATGATAGAATGAGGAAAACAGTTAAGAAAAAACTAAAAGGAGCAGTTGCAAAGGTTAAAGACGTACATCAAGCTTGGGTATTGTTGAAAAATACTATCTTGGAAGCCCAGACCAGCTGTATTCCACGCTTTAAGAAAAGTGGAAGGAAGTCCAAAAAATTGCCAGCATGGTTTAAAGCTGAGGTCAGAGAGGCTGTTGCCAAAAAAGCATCTTTCAAGAAATGGAAAAAAGAGCCAAATGATGAAACCTGGAAACAGCACAAGCACTGGCAAGTCAAATGCAAGGCATTGATAAGGCAGGCAAAGAGAGAATTTGAGAAGAAGCTTGCTGCGGAAGCAAAAACGCGAAATAAAGACCTTTTCAAGTACATTCGTAGCAAAAAACCCGTGAGAGAGTCAGTTGGTCCATTAGATGATAAAGGGGTTAAAGGAGCACTAAGAGGCGACAAGGCGATAGCGGAGAGACTGAATGAATTCTTTGCTTCGGTCTTTACTGAGGAAGATGTAGGGATGTTACCCACGACTGAAGTGGTATTTAAAGGTGTGGAAGAATTGAAGGAAATATCGATACATCGGGAAGATGTCCTACAACTATTAGATAAACTGAAGAGTAGCAAATCACCTGGGCCGGATGGTATACATCCAAGGGTGTTGAAAGAACTGAAATTTGAGATTGCAGACCTGCTATCAGTAATCTGTGAACTATCATTAAAATCATCTCTAATACCTGAGGATTGGAGGATCGCCAATGTAACACCAATTTTTAAAAAGGGTTCGAGGGGTGATCCGGGAAACTACAGACCGGTGAGCCTGACATCAGTACCGGGAAAAATGGTAGAAACCATCATAAAGAATAAAATTACTCAGCATATAGATAGTCATGACCTAATGGGAGACAGCCAACATGGCTTTAGACAAGGAAGATCTTGTCTTACTAATCTGTTATGTTTTTTTGAAGGAGTGAATAAACAGGTGGACAAAGGTGAGTCGGTTGATATTGTGTATCTGGACTTTCAGAAAGCCTTTGACAAGGTCCCTCATGAGAGACTTTTGGCAAAACTAAAGAGTCATGGGATAGGAGGCAGTGTACTACTGTGGATCAGGAACTGGTTAAAAGATAGAAAGCAGAGGGTAGGGCTAAATGGCCAATTTTCCCAATGGAGAAAGGTGAATAGTGGTGTACCCCAGGGATCTGTGCTGGGTCCGCTGCTTTTTGACATATTCATAAATGACCTGGAAAGTGGAACAACGAGTGAGGTTATCAAATTTGCTGATGACACAAAACTATTTAAAGTTGTTAAAACCCAGGAGGATTGTGGAAAATTGCAAGAGGATCTTGATAAATTGGAAGACTGGGCATCAAAATGGCAGATGAAATTTAATGTGGAGAAGTGCAAGGTTATGAACCTAGGGAAGAACAACCCAAACTATGGTTACACGATGCAAGGTTCCACATTAGGAACCACCACCCAAGAAAAAGATTTAGGCGTCCTTGTGGATACCATGTTAAAACCCTCGGCCCAGTGTGCAGCGGCGGCCAAGAGAGCAAATAGAATGCTAGGTATGATAAGGAAAGGAATGGAAAATAAAACAAAAGATATTATAATGCCTCTATCGTTCCATGGTGAGACCGCACCTTGAATATTGTGTGCAATTCTGGTCGCCATATCTTAAAAAGGATATAGCAATTTTAGGAAAGGTTCAGAGAAGAGCCACTAAAATGGTAAAGGGGATGGAAGGCTACTCCTATGAAGAAAGGCTAAAAAGGTTGGGGCTCTTTAACCTGGAAAAGAGACGGCTGAGGGGAGATATGATAGAAGTCTATAAATTAATGAACGGAGTGGAACGGGTAAACTTAGATCGATTGTTTACCTTATCAGAATATAGAAAGACTAGGGGACATGCAATGAAGCTACAGGGTAAACTATTTAAGACTAATAAAAGAAAATATTTTTTCACTCAACGTGTAATCAAACTCTGGAATTTGTTACCGGAGGATGTAGTAAAGGCTGTTAGTGTAGCTGGGTTTAAAAAAGGTTTGGACAAGTTCCTGGAGGAAAGGTCCATAAACCATTATTAAGAAGGGACCCAGGATATCAATGCTTGAACCAATACAAGCATTGTGGAACCTGTGTCCCTTGGGGAAACTGCTAGGTACGTATGACCTAGATTGGCCACTGTTGGAAACAGAATACTGGGCTTGATGGACCTTGGTCTGACCCAGTATGGCATATCTTATGTTCTTATGTTCTTATGTACTGCTTCTGACATTATACCCTCGCAGGGTCTGTAAATCATCTTGTGTGATTTCTAACAGTTATGTTACAATTGCCTTTTTATCCTTCTTTGTGGAGTTTTTAGCTCATCTAATTGGATTTGAATCCTCCGGACTCTTCATTGAGCTTTATCCCATTTTCGTTTGTAACACTTGACCAGGGTAGTCTGGACCCTGTTTTATAGTTTCATTTTCATCATGCTATGGTTTTACTTTTGATTTGTAACCTCTTTATTGTATTTATGTTTGCTTTTTTAACCATTAATGGTGGTCCTGATTTGACCCTTCGTATATTTGATATTGATTCACTTTTTGCCTTTTCTGGATGGCCAGGTATCAAGGGTATTAAAGGATCCAGGTATCTCCTATTTGTGCCCAAGCACAACCACTATGACTGGTTCCTCTCATGCACTACAATATTGATTTGGCAAAAGCATGATATAATAAAACAAACATTCTTCAATCCACTCATTCATTTCAATACATTTGATTTATCTGTGCCGCTATGATCCCCTGTCCAACACATTAACAGGTTGATCTTTTTATGGCAAATTCAATTTTATCTAGTCCCCTCCCGTTTTCAAGATTAAAGAAAAAAAAAAACCACAAAAACAAGCATTAGCCTGTTGAACTTTGCCTTTTGATCTTGGCACAAAAGCACCTCCTTTAAATTGGGACGTAGCTAGGTACCGTTGCTTACAAATATCCAAAATACGAAGAAACTCTGCAATTGTTTGGATCAGACAAGTTCAAGTTAATTCATTTTCTGTTTTTTTCATGAAGTATTGTACATATAAGTGAGAGCTTTAAATGAAAAAGTATAGATTAAACTTCTCAACCCATTTATTCTCTGCTTCACTTCACACTAACATTACAATTAAGGAACTGTTTTACACAACTGTTTACTATTTTATGTATGAGTACGGCACAACTATGTGCCAATCGCCATCCTACGGTGCCTAATTGATCATTCCACTACCTACACTGTTTCCGTATTATTGTTCTAAATCTTGGCTATTCTCATCTACTCTGTAACCGTATGTGGTCTCAACAGCTGGTTTGCCTTTATAGTTTTAGCCGTTGTACAATTTAACATCTTATATACAATCCACACTTCTTTAACCCATTCAGTTACTTAATTTCCTGCATTACTTATGAATAATCACCGTCAATGCCATATTATTTAGTTAGCTAGTTTTGTATACCACCTTATCCTTCAAAGTGGTTAACAGGACAACAAAAGGGTTTACATTGGGGCATGGAGGACAGAGACAAGACATCGTAATAAATTACAGTACATCATACTAATTTACAAAAAGTTACAGTACATTGTAATAGTATATAAAGATAAACTATAATATTATACTATAACATAACAAAATTGAGAAGAAACAGTTAGTAAGGTATCGAACGTTTATGTGATAGGATGTTTGCTGTAAGCCTCGATGAATAGATATGTCTTAAGGGACTTGCGGAAGTCTGTCGGTCTGAAATCTTAATTCCTCAGGAATAGAGTTCCATAGTTTTGGTGCCATAAATGAAAAAGCCCTTTTAGAAGTCATTTGTTTAGATTTATTCAAATTAAGATGGGTATTAAGTCTGTTGGTAGCTTGGGAATAAGAACATAAGATATGCCATACTGGGTCAGACCAAGGTCTATCAAGCCCAGTATCCTGTTTCCAACAGTGGCCAATCTAGGTCATACATACCTAGCAGTTTCCCCAAAAGACACAGGTTCCACAATGCTTGTACTGGGTCAAGCATTGATATCCCGGGTCCCTTTTTATTTATTGAGATTTTTAAGTTTTAACAACCATTGGAAATATACATTGAAAAATTGGGTAATATAATCCCGTACATTCCAAAGAAAATATATAAACCAAAGAAAATTTCAATGATTAGTATCACCACTAAAACACATCATGAAGAATACAGCATAAGGGAGAATTCCGGAGCTAATTATTATTAAGGCTACAACACCCAATCTAACCACAAATATAAAGTAACAAGAAAACTATGAATATCATCACTCAGACCTGTAGTGAAACCAATAGAGATTGCAGTTGAGAGGGGTCAGAAAAGACATAACTGACCCCTTGAATAGTCAATAAACGTTTGCATGGAAATCAAAGGAAGAAGGTACCCCCCCCCCCCCCCCAGCCAGAACGCTAGGTTTAAGCTGGAGGAAGGACCTCCTCCGATTCTGCGTCTGTCTGGAGACATCAGGAAAGATGGAAAGCTTATGGCCATAAAAAAGAAAATCCTTTTTAGGAAAAAAGGCCTTCAAAATAGAAGCCTTGTCCAAACAATTGGCCAAAGTAACCACTAAAGTGGCACGAGTGGAGATAGGCGTCTGAGAATTTTCCAAAAAAAATCAGTCAAATCCATAAGAGTGCCCTCCTCCACCCGTGCCAAGTCCGATTCCCCAGAAGACGTCCGAGCAGGCAAATAAACGATCAATGACAACAGTGTCAGCGGTAGGCAGTAATAGGATATCTTTACAGTATTGTCGAAATAACAAATTAGGTGACAATAAACGAGCTTTTGGGAAGTTTAATATACGCAAATTTTTAGCCCTAGAAGCATTCTCTAAAGCTTCAAACTGCTGATAAAAAAGTAAACTATCCTTCGAGGCTGACTCAGAAGCTGACTGCAAAGAGGCAACTTGTGTGTCAAGCCTCTCAGCACACTGAGACAATTGAGTAACAGAAGCTTCCATATTTTGTAATTTATGAACAACCTGCCGTGAAAAACCAGCAGTTTGATTCATGAATTGTGATAACATTAAATTAGTGGCTGAAACTTGATTCCATATATCCATAAGAGTAACTTCATCAGGATTTACAACTTGAGGTAAGACAAGCCTGCGAACCACCAACAAGAGTAATAGGAACTAAAGAAAGTACCTCACTAGAAATAGTAGGAACAGAAACAGGAACTTCCTCCTCCTCCCCCGAAGATGAGGACACCACGGACGAGGACGATGATTCAACAGAGGTCCGAGAAGATCCTGGATTGGGTGGGGGAGTCCTATCAATGGAACTCGGTGAAACGCCAGACCCAGGCGATGAAGAGTGCTGAATCAAAGGCGCAGATTTTGGCAATACCACCACATGTTGATCCATGGGGCGGGTCCCTTCTTAATAATGGTTTGTGGACCTTTCCTCCAGGAACTTGTCCAAACCTTTTTTAAACCCAGCTACACTAACACTAATGTCTGGTCTTGAGCTTGTCTCTTTAGAAATAATAGATTTTAGAATATCTGCTGATGGTCCGTGAAGAAGTTTAAAAATGATCATCAGATTTTTGTACTTTGATCTTGCAGTGACTGGAAGCCAATGAAGTTCTTCAAGGGAGTTACATGTTCATATTTTGTGGATCCCATTATAATTCTTGCAGTGGTGTTTTGAACCATTTGAAGGGGGTGGATGGTATTTTTGGGAAGACCTTGATAAAGGATGTTTCCAAAGTCAAGTAAAGGTGTAATAACTGCTTGGCATACTGTTCGGAAATGATTTGTATGCAAAACTGATTTAAGTCTTCTAATGATTTCTAAACGATGGTAAGCTTTATTTGTAATTTTTTTTACATGTGATTTTAAATTTAGATGTTTATCTAGGGTTACGCCAAGATACATTACTTCTTCACTAAGTAGTATGGATTTGTTTAAGATATTAATTTCTTCAGGAGCCTTTAGGTTTTGACATGTAGAGATTAATAGTGCTTCAGTTTTGTCTGAATTTATTTTAAAATTATTTGCAAGCCTGTTGTTCATGTCAAACATTTATCAATTATTGTGTCTAAAGAATTTTGGTCAATTGTAATGTCGTCAGCGTAGAGACCAAACTTAAACTGCGTGGAAGAAAGGCCCGGCAATCTACTTCTGTATCTTGCCATGAAAACCCAATGGATAGTTACAACAAAACAAATTGTGCTATAGTGCTGGAAGATGAGACCCCCAGGTCGGAAGGCACTCAACTAGTTACTGGGGAAGAGCTGAAGACTTTTCAGAGTAAAGCCAGCATTTATGATGTGGTTGGATCAAAGCCCTCGGGACGTCTGACTGCTGATGTAGCTGCGCATGAAATGAGAGTCAGAAGCTGTAAAGATGTCTTATGCATTGGAACATGGAACGTACGAAGCATGAACCAAGGGAAGTTGGAGGTGGTCAAGAATGAAATGGAACGTGTACAACTTGATCTGTTGGGTGTCAGCGAACTGAAATGGACTGGCATCGGGCACTTTGCATCAGATGATCACATGGTCTACTATGCTGGAAATGAAAGACAAAGAAGAAATGGTGTTGCATTTATAATAAAGAAGAAACTTGCAAGAACTAATGAAATACAATGCAGTCAGCGAACGCTTAATCTCTATTCGTCTACGAGGAATGCCTATCAACAACTAGAATTCAAGTATATGCCCCAACAACAGCTGCAGAAGAGAATGAAATTGAAGAGTTCTATGAACAAGTACAAGCTGAAATTGACAGAGCATGCAAACAGGATATCCTGATAGTCATGGGTGACTGGAATGCAAAAGTTGGCAACAAAGAAGAAGGCAAAGTAGTTGGAAAATATGGACTTGGCAACAGAAATGAAGCTGGAGAAAGACTGATAGAATTCTGCAAGACCAATGATCTATTCATCTCAAACACCTTCTTCCATCAACACAAGCGGTGACTGTACACATGGATTTCACCCAATGGATTGTATAAAAATCAAATTGACTACATCTGTGGAAGTTAACGATGGAAAAGCTCTATAACATCAACAAAGACAAAACCTGGAGCTGACTGTGGTACAGATCATCAACTAATGGTATGCAAACTCAAGCTAAAGTTGAAAAAGAGCAAACCACTATCACGCCGCCCGCTCCCTAACCTTGGGGGTTTAAGGAGGGGTTGCCTTGTGATGCCCTGGAGGCAATTAGTTGTAGTTGTGTTTAGTGCTTCGAGCAGTAAGGCTTGGCAAAGAGAAATTTATTTTTCATGAGGTTTATTTGCCAGTTGTGCAGTTCAAATGGTACAGACGGTGCAGAAGTATAAATCCAAAACAAGAGTAAAGAAAACTTGCTAAACAGACTTGCAATGCTGTGCTATATTCAGGAATTCACATTCCCTTCATGTGATCCAATCAAAAAAAAGGGTGAGACAGAAAAGTTCCTACAACAGTAGTGCTCCTGTTATAGCAATCACTGGTACATTGACTCATTCACTTTCTACCAGCTTCTTCTATAGGACGAGTTAAGTGCCTCTGTTATATTGCTTCATATAACAGGTAAACTTTTCCCCTTAATTGTCTTTCTCAATTAAGCATGTACAACAGTCCATTAACATATCCTCTTCTGAGGAAGGCAGAGAATTAGAAATAGGCATTCCTTCTTTACAGCCAATAACTGGTTCTGGAGCACTGTAGTTAAAACTTGCCTTATGTTCTAAAAACTCTGAACTCGTGGAGAAGTGATTCAGCTGGTGACTTCCCTTCACTTAGCTGGCGTTCCTTTTCTCCCGTGAGCAATTGTTTGCTGAGCCTCTATCTCACGATGATTAGCATATTTGTTTGTGTCAGGAAAACAAACATTCAATGTGCTGCTAACGTTATCTCCCCACCTTTCTCTACACGTGGGTGCTGTGCTTGGATACTTATCAAAAATTAAACCTCTATAAGTGAATCAAAAATTACATCTAAAGATATGAGAAATCACTTAATAATTCCCGTGTATGACTATCAAAAGTGTTCTGAACAGTAAATGTCAACCAAAAATAGAACTTTTTTTGTCGGATCGTCTGTCGTGAGGGCGCAATGACACACTCGAATGACAGACCCTCCTTTTAATCAACTTATATTTAAAAGGTCAAGTTGACCCAAATACGCTAGAGACTATAAACAGCCCAAAAGGACAAGTCTCAGCATAACCAACATTGCTAACTTGCGTACAATGAAAAATATTTTAAATTCAGAAACAAATCTGAGATAGAAAGGCTTTTGCACATAGAGGTACTTAGCTGGGCCCAAGAATGTCCATTAACTGGAATCGTCCAGGAAATGTTGATAGGGAACTCGATAGTATCCTCAATAATGTGAATTCTCAAATTCTTCAGTCAGGATGTCCCAAGGCTAGTCGGAATTCTCAAAGTGTTCCCGTTGACTCTTCAAATAAAGCCCGCCAGTTTACCCTCTGTGTATGCCATCACATCAAGGTCGGGTTATTTGAAGAGTCAACGGGAACACAGAATTCCGACTAGCCTTGGGACATCCTGACTGAAGAATTTGAGAATTCACATTGAGGATACTATCGAGTTCCCTATCAACATTTCCTGGACGATTCCAGTTAATGGACATTCTTGGGCCCAGCTAAGTACCTCTATGTGCAAAAGCCTTTCTATCTCAGATTTGTTTCTGAATTTAAAATATTTTTCATTGTACGCAAGTTAGCAATGTTGGTTATGCTGAGACTTGTCCTTTTGGGCTGTTTATAGTCTCTAGCGTATTTGGGTCGACTTGACCTTTTAAATATAAGTTGATTAAAAGGAGGGTCTGTCATTCGAGTGTGTCATTGCGCCCTCACGACAGACGATCCGACAAAAAAAGTTCTATTTTTGGTTGACATTTACTGTTCAGAACACTTTTGATAGTCATACACGGGAATTATTAAGTGATTTCTCATATCTTTAGGTGCTTGGATACTTAGCAGAAATGGGAGAGTCTTTAAAGAGATATTTAAAAGCACCGACGTCAGCCCTTTCCTGGCTAGGTTCTTCAGCTAGCTTGTAAGAATATTCACTTTTATTCAAAGCTTCTCCTTGCTGAAAACAGCTGCCACCATTTTGTCTGACTTGGCTTTTAAAACTAGGGCACACTCTCTCTGGCTTTGGAGCATAACACTTATCCACTACTTCTCCCCCACTGGGTACCTTGTATAGAAGTTTTCCCTTGGAGAATTCTTTGTCCTTCTGCCTTTTATTCCATAGCTCTGCCTGGTCCTGTAGCCTTGGATCTCTCAGCGTTCTGAAAGTATTCTGCCTCAAGCAGTTCCTTTCCTCTTCTGAGTCTTCCACCACGCTACCTGCTAGTTGCAGACTATTGGAGGAATCACAGCAGCAAAGATATTTCCTTCCAGATTTTCCCTCTGAAACTCTTGTTTCTCCTTCTGGAAATTCTCTCCGTCCCTGTTGTTCTCTTGGCTTCTCTCTTAGCCTCTGTGGCTCTCCTAGTTTCCTTTGCTCTCTTTCACTTCCTGGTTTCAGACTATTTAACCAGGTGCTTCTAGCTTGCACTGCCCGCCTGTTCTAGGGGCGTGCCCAATCAAGAGCTTTACTACTCCCTTCCCCCGAGGTGAGTTGTTCTGTTTGATTAGTTCTGATTTTTTTTCTTTCTGCAGAGAAATCCCTGCTTTCTCCTGCAGTACCGGCTTCTACCACCGGATGCTTATCTGTGTCCATCGGTTCCTGGGGAGCTACTGGGTCACACCACTCATGAATGCAGCAAAATATGACCTTGAGAATATACCACTGGAATTTAAAGACTGCCTGCAAAATCGATTTGATGCTTTAGATACAAATGACAGAGCTCCGGAAGAGTTATGGAATGACATCAGAAGGTTGTGTTGGAAGAAAGCGAGAAGTCTCTAAAAAAAAGGTAAAAAAGCAAAAACGGCCAAAATGGATGACGAAAGAAACTCTGAAAATTGCCCAGAAACGCAGAGAAGCTAAAGCCAGAGGAGAAAGAAAGACAATAACAGAACTCAGAGATTTCCAACGTGCAGCAAGACAGGACAAGGAAAAGTACTACAATGACGCATGCAAGGAAATAGAAGCAGAAACTATTAGAGGAAGAACAAGATCGACTTTCCTAAAGCTACGAGAGTTAAAGAAAAAGTTCCAGCCTCGAATTGGAATGTTACAAGATGCTCAAGGTTCTATGTTGAATGATGCTGAGAAGATCAAGAAAAGGTGGAAGGAATATACAGAGTTTTTATATGATAAAGATCAAGTGGACCAACAGCCGTTTCAACCTGTACCTTATGATCTGGAACCATTGGTGATGAAAGAAGTTGAAGCAGCATTGAAAGCCTTCAAAGAACAAAGCACCAGGCATTGATAGCATTCCCATAGAAGTATTACAGCAATCTGATGCAGCTGTTACCATACTTACAAGGCTCTGCCAAGAAATATGGAAGACATCATGGCCAACTGACTGGAAAAGATCTGTGTTTATACTAATACTAAAGAAAGGTGATCCAACTGACTGTGGAAATTATCACACAATCGCTCTGATCCCACATACCAGCAAGAATCTACTGAAGATTATTCAAAAGAGACTACAACCATACCTGAACCAACAAGAACTACCTGAAGTGCAAGCAGGGTTCAGGAAAGGGCGAGGAACGAGAGACATCATTGCGGATGTGAGATGGATCCTTGAAAAGACTAAAGAATACCAAAAGGATATCTATTTGTGCTTTATTGACTACAGCAAGGATTTTGACTGTGTAAACCATGAGAAACTCTGGGCCACATTAAGAAGCATGGGTATACCAGAACACCTGATCGTACTCTTGCACAATCTGTACATTGATCAAGAAGCAGCAGTTCGAACGGAACAAGGAGAAACAGAATGGTTTAAAATAAGCAAAGGTGTAAGACAAGGCTGCATACTTTCCCCCTACCTGTTTAATTTATATGCAGAACAAATCACCAGAGAAGCAGGATTGTATGAAGACAACAGAGGTGTGAAGATTGGTGGAAGACTCAACAACCTTCGCTATGCTGATGATACCACATTACTGGCTGAAAGTGAAGATGATCTGAAACATTTGCTTCTCACAATCAAAGAACAGTCTCAAAATGGGCCTGCACCTTAATGTAAAGAAGACAAAGATCATGACAACTGGCATAATCAACAGGTTCATCGTTGAAGGAGAAGAAAGTGAAATCATGAACTTTAACCTACTTGGATCAACTATCAATAAAGAAGCAACAAGCTGTCAAGAAATCAGATGACACATTGCTCTTGGCAGAATGGCTATGAAAGACCTAGATAAGATTCTCAAGAGCAGAGATGTGTCTCTCCATACAAAGATTCGATCGACTTGTTCAAACCATGGTATTTTCAATAATATCATATGGATGTGAAAGCTGGACAGTGAAAAAGACAGACAGAAAGAAAATTGATGCCTTTGAATTATGGTGCTGGCGGCGAATACTGTGTATACCATGGACTGCCCAAAGAACAAACCAGTCGGTACTAGAGGAGAACAAACCTAAGCTTTCTTTAGAAGCTCAGATGACAAGACTTCGACTTTCATACTTTGGACACATCATGCGAATAGAGAGATTAGAGAAAGACATCATGCTTGGCAAGATAGAAGGTCAGTGCAAAAGAGGAAGGCCAGCAATGAGATGGATCGATACAATAACAGCAGCTACGGGTTCCAGTCTGTCAACAATGAGCCGCCTGACTCAAGACCGAACACAATTTAGGATAGCTATCCAGAGGGTCGCCATGAGTCGACTCCGACTCGACGGCACTTAACAGCGTAGAGATGGTAATTTATTCCGTGCTGTTTAATAATTTGACATAAGGGTTGAATATAGATATTAAAAAGAATGGATGATAAAGCTGATCCTTGTGGTATACCTTGTGTGACGGGGATTTGAGAGGATTTTTTTTCTCCACATTTTACTATTTGCGTACGATTACTCAGGTATGATGTGAACCATTTAAGGGTGTAGTTACATAAGCCAATATCTTCAAGATATTATTGAACGAGATACGGTGTCAAATGCTGCTGAGATGTCAAGAAATATTTAAAAAAACACTTTTGTCCAGGCACGTTATGAGGTTATTAAATAGTGAAATAAGTAGAGATTCCACATTGTGAAATGGTGTGAAGCCATGTTGGTGTAATCTACGTGATCCTGTAATTGTCTTTGAACTACTTTCTCTATAACCTTCGAGATAAATGGTAAACTGGAAATCTGATGGTATGACTTGGGGTCAGAGGTGTTTAATAATTTGCCTTTGTGTACTGGTCGAATTGATGCTTTTTTGAGAATAGCAGGTAAATAACCTTGTCTTAATGAATTTTCCACAAATTTCATCAAATGTGAGCTCAATTGTTTCTTAGTGTTTTAATCCACTCCACTGGACATGGATCAGCTGGAGAGGTTGGGTTGATTGTGCTTATTATATCTTCAATGTTTTTTGTTGGTATAGAAAAATCAGTCCAAAAATGTTTGGGATCATTGAAGGCTTTTATCATTAGTTGAGTAGATTGTGAGGATGTAATAATGCTTAATTGATTCACATTTTTGCTTATTAGATAATTTGCATATTCTTGAGGATCTATTTGGTGGTCATGATGTGGAGTGCTTACTTTGGTGAGTTGCTTCACAATGCTGAATAACTCCCTCGGTTTATTAGCCGACTTCAAAATTAAATTTGTGTGGTATTGCTGTTTGCAATAGTTAATCATGTTATTATATTCTATTTGTTTAACCTTATACAAGAACTCTACGTGCTGAGATTGTCTCCATTTACGTTCTAATTTTCTTAGTGTGCGTTTTGCGTCTCTGACTTCATTTGAATACCATGGTGCGCTGTTTCTTCTGCGCATTTGTGTCTTATTTTTATTAGGAGCTAGAGAGGCATCAGAAATGATTTTATTCCAGTTTTGTATGGAAGTGTCTAGTTCATTGCATTCTTGGTGCAAGTGAGGAATGACTTCTGCAAGGAAATTTTCTGTATGAAAGGCTTTAAATTTTCTTATTTTATATTCAGTTTCTAATTGTTGGGAATGAAGTTTTAGATTTAGTGTAAAAAAAATTATGTAATGATCTCTATATCGTACCATGGTGAGACCGCACTTTGAATATTGTGTGCAACTCTGGTCGCCGTATCTTAAAAAGGATATTTATGTTTATGTTTATTAAAATTTGATATACCGCTCATCCAAAAAGACCAGAGCGGTGTACAGTTTAAAAACAAATAAAATTTTGTAAAAACACAATCAAAACAATACAGTAGTCAAGAAAGGAAGAAAAGAAGTTACAATTTCAGAGAGTAAAGCGGGGAACTGAAGCACACAGGACTACAATTAGAGGGAAGGGGATGATACAAAAGGGGAGGGAAGGTCCAAGGCAAGTGAAAAGAGATGGGTTTTTAGGTTGCACTTAAAAGTGGCATGGTGAGGCTCGAGGCGGAGGGCAGGAGGGAGAGAATTCCAGAGGGCAGGGGCTGTGAAGAAGAAGGCAGAAGAGCGGGTGGACTGTAGATGAGCCAGCGAAGGGGAGGGAAGCGTGAGACGGTTGATGTGAAAGGAGCGGGGAGTGCGCCTAGGGGTGTGATAAGTGAGAAGGTCAGCCAGGTATTGTGGGGTGTTGGTATGGAAGGCTCGATGAACAAGTGTGAGCAGTTTGTAGTGAAAGCGGAAGGGTAAGGGCAACCAGTGGAGTTGAGAGAGCAGAGGTGAGACATGGTCACGAATGGAGGAGTGAGTGGCAATGCGCGCGGCTGTGTATTGAATACGCTGAAGACGATGCAACTGTGACTTAGAAAGACCAAGAAAAAGAGAATTTGCGAAGTCAATACGAGAGATGACCAGAGAGAGAAGTAACGTGGCAAGCGCAGAGGAAGTGAGGAATGGACGGATAGCGCGAATTTGACGTAAGAAAAAAAAGGAAGTTTTAGTGACATGAGAGATGTGCTCTTGAAAGGAAAGATGAGAGTCAAAAATAACACCAAGATAGCGGAAAGAAGAGACCAGTGATATGGGAGTCCCTGAAAAAGAAGGAGCCAAAGAGGGAGGGGAATCACCACGAGAAAACCAGATAGCAGAGGTCTTTGTGAGATTGAGATGCAGACAATTTTGAGACAACCAGCTAGCAACTACAGAGAGACAGGAATTAAGTGGGGAGAGATCAGGATATAGTGTTATTAGAAAAGGTTCAGAGAAGAGCCACCAAAATGGTAAAGGGGATGGAAGGATACTCCTATGAAGAAAGGCTAAAAAGGTTAGGGCTCTTTAACCTGGAAAATAGACGGATGAGGGGAGATATGATAGAAATCTATAAATTAATGAACTGAGTGGAACGGGTAAACGTAGATCGATTGTTTACATTATCAGAATATAGAAAGACTAGGGGACATGCAATGAAGCTACAGGGTAAACTATTTAAGACTAATAAAAGAAAATATTTTTTCACTCAACATGTAATCAAACTCTGGAATTTGTTACTGGAGGATGTAGTAAAAGCTGTTAGTGTAGCTGGGTTTAAAAAAGGTTTTGACAAGTTCTTGGAGGAAAGGTCCATAAACCATTATTAAGAAGGGACCCAGGATATCAATGCTTGATCCAGTACAAGCACTGTGGAAACTGTCTTTTGGGGAAAATGCTAGGTATGTATGACCTAGATTGGCCACTGTTAGAAACAGGATACTGGGCTTGATGGACCTTGGTCTGACCCAGTATGGCATATCTTATGTTCTTATTCTTGGTGTTGAGATTTGATTAAGTGTTAAAACTGCTTTGGATGGAAAATCAAATCTGGAATTGATCCATGTTGATACGTTGGTTGAGTAATTGCCTGTTTATAAATCTAAAGATTCCAAAGCCTTTAAGAAAGCTTGAGATTCTTTAGGAGGTGAAGAGCCTAAGTTGAAATCACCTAAAGCAATTAGTGGTTTATGCAAAGAGGTGTGAGAACAAATTAATTCAAGGACTGTTGATAGGTGGTCTTTTGTAGCATTAGGTGGTCTGTGAGACAAATGTTGAGATGGTGATTTGATATCACGATTGAAGTTGTTTCAGATGGGTTGTTCATTATGACAGTTTTAAATATGAAGATTTTCCTTGCAAGGATTAGGGTTCCACCACCTCTTATGATTCTCTATGACAGTTAAACATGTCAAAATCGGTAGGAGTAATTTGGTTTAAAATGACTTGGTCTGTATCTTTTAGCCAGGTATCTGTTATGCACATGTCAATCTTTTGGTCTATTATATAATCATATATAGCAGTGGTTCTCAACCTTTTTTGTACCATGACCCCTTTTACCATTGGTCAACTTGGTGACCCCCAATGATAAAACCAAATGCGTCTCTTCCTTTATTGTTAACGCATTGTCACTGTAATCATTTGTTGAATATATATATTATAGGCCTTTGCAATATGTTTTTATTTAAAATTTACTTATTTAAACCACAATAATTAATCACAAGTAACAATATTTGATTTCAAAATTATGATGATTTTGTAGTCAAATCACTAATATGAAATAAAATTATTTTTCTACCTTTGTTGTCTGACCAATTTATTCTCTGATCATGCTGGTCCCGATCTGAGGCTTCTGCTTTCCTGTCTTCTCTTAGCTCTTTGTGGTCTATGGTCCTTCTGCCATTTATCTCTTCTTTCATTTTCTTCACTTCTTTCCATCAGCCTATTTCCAGTCCCAGTAACCATCCCCAGTATCAGCCCCTTTCCAGTTCTCTCTCAGTACCTTCCAATGTCAACTTGCATTCCCATGACTGCCACTGGTGTCCATTCCCTTCCAGTCCTCCTTCCCCACTGACCAGTCCCTTCTAGTACAAATACCATGGCAGCCCCTCTCAGATCCACTCTCTTCCAGTTCCATTCTCCCATTCCCTTGTATCAGCCCATTTGTAGCCTTAGCCCCCAGTTTTCTTCCAGGGCCAGCAGCTCTATCCTCCCCTCCCCACAATCAGCCCATTCCCAGTCGAAGCCCCCCAATCAGCTCGCTTCCAGTACTAGTCCCCCCTCAACCCCATTGCCAGTGCTAGGCTCCCCTAATCAGCCTATTACCAGTCCTACCCCCCCCCCATCAGCCCATTTCCAGTCCTACCCCCCTATCAGCACATTACCAGTCCCAACCCCCCTTGATCAGTCCATTCCCAGTCCTAGCCCCCCCATCTGCCCATTATAATCCTAACCCGCAGTCTCTCACCTCTGTTCAGCATTTATTGCCCGTCTGTACAGTATGTCCCCCTGTCTCTTCCCTTTGTCCATGTCAGCCCCCCTCCCTCCATCCATCCCTCCATGTCAGCCCCCTCTCCATGTCAGCTCCCCTCCCTCCATCCATCGTCAGCCCCATCCCCCCATGTCAGCCCCCTCTCCATGTCAGCCCCATCCCCCCATGTCAGCCCCCCCTCTCCATGTCAGACCCCTCCCTCCCTCCATGTCAGCCCTGTTGCAGGTTCCCTGCCCCCTCCTCCCCTCTCCCTGTCTGCCTACTACTGCCCTGCTGTTCTACAGCTGCGGCTCCCTGCCTCTTAGGGAACCGCAGCTATACCTGTAAAACTGTTGCTGAACCTTCCCGTCTCTCGACAGGCTCCGTGCAGCATTGTCCCACCTCCAAAGAAAGTGGTAAACAACTTCCTTTGGAGCAGGACAATGCTGCACGGAGCCCATCAAGAGACAGGAAGGCTCCGCAACGGTTTTACTGGCACAGGCATGGTACCCTAAGAGGCAGGGAGCCACGGCTGCATTAGAAGGGACTGGGAGGTGGTGAGTTTGCTGCTGCTGAGAAGCAGACTCGGCAGCGGCAGCAACTTGGGTGCTTTTTTTTTTTTTTTTTTTTTTTTTTTTAAACGGCGGAGTGAGGTGAGGCGAGGCGACCCGCGCTAAATCATGTGGTGACCCCTGTGGGGGTCACAACCCACAGGTTGAGAACCGCTGATATACAGTATTTGGCTTATTTCTTATTGACCTTGCATTAGTTAGTACGCAATTAATAGGTGAATTAAGAATTGGATTAGCTTAGCTATGGGGGAAATTTTGGTTGATTTTGTTTTTATAGGTGTGAATCTTATTTTTATTAAATTTAATATTGCCTGTGTGGATATGTCTAAGTGAGTTTAAAATTAAATTATTAGGTACAGCTTGTTGAGTAAGGAAAACCACATTAAAATAGAGAAGAATGAACTGATACATTGTATGCATGATTGCAGATACTAAATAACTGTAGTAAATTGAAATAAAAGATCGAGACAGGTAGTTTACCTGTACTTACTGACTGATGGAGATTTTTAAACACTTTGGTGGGCAGAATTTGCTATTTTAAGACTCTTACTATTAGATCATTCGGTGGGAAGGAAGTGAGAGCTATTTGAATCTTAAAAAAGGCAAAAAGGTTATCCTAAGGTAATGCGCTGATATCTTACCCTGCTGTTTTTGTAGTTTGTATGTTGAAATAGCCATATGCTTTGTCACGCTAAAGCGTCCCGTGCCTAAGGACCACGCCAAAGGGCCCTCTGGCAAGGCCCTCAGGCGCAGGCCCCCAAGGCACGGGCACGCCTGATGGCAGCAGCTGATGAATGGTAGGAAGTCTCCTCCCCCAGCCCTGATTGGAGCAGGCAGGTCAGCCAGAGAATGCCCCGCTCACGATCGCGTAATGGGCTGCTTGATGTGATCAGTCAGCTGTTTCTGTTTAAAGCAGGCAGTCAATTCTCCAAGGTATTCACCTCAATCTATTGGTTCCATTGTTTTTGTCAATGCGTTTGTAACCTAGTAGTTCCTTTGCCTATAGGTGCATTTTATGCTTTTATCCTCAGACTAGACCTCACAGCTACTACAAAGTGAGATTTTAAGCCCATCAAGACCAATGACTTGCTGTCCTCCACATCCCTCAATTTCTTCGCTTTTCTTCTTGCACTAGTTATTTGGACAATTATACTTTTAAGATAATGTTAATCCACATGGCTGTTTTATATTCCTTTTTGATTGGTAAAAAATGCTGGATATGTGCAATCAGCCTTATTTTTAATTGTTTTTATTGTTTAATTTATTGGTATTTTAATTTCATTTGTGTGTGAACATTTACTATTATTAAGGTTATTTATGAGATTATGTTTATTTCATCATGATTTAATTTGTTTTGAAGCAACTATCCTCCTGAGGAAGGTGTTTGCCAAAACGCATAGGGGTTTCTTTTAACTAAAGCATCTGTGACCATTTATTTGGATCACATCACTTTTTGTGTTGGCTTGCTGTCAGAGTGCTTGCTCTTGTTTGGACTCTCATATATAGTCCAAAGCCTTTTTACTGGCTTTTATTTTTAGGGGATATTAGATATTAAGGGGTTGAACTGCAAGGGTGCCAATGTTGACCACAACTACAAGACATTTTGTGAAAACCCTGTTGGCCAAGGCGTAGGCAAGGAAGTGGGGAGGGGGGGGAGATAGAAAATGTATTTTGGTAATGTTTGTTCACAGGCAAAATCCTATTTTATGCAGGTGTGAGGAATTGGGATGTGGATGTTGGCATTCTTGAGATCCAGCAGGCATACTCAATCTCCTTTGTTAAAAGTAAAGAAGAGTGGAGGGAAGTGTTTTCACTTTAAAGTTTTCTTTGCAAAGGAGCATGATGAGGTTCTTAAGTCTAGAATAGAACCTTATCCTACAATCTTGACAAATCACAACATTCTGAAAAGAAACATCAATTCCTTTCCTGAGTTAGAACGATCTCTCATCTGCTCAAACATCAACTTCCTCCCAGAGCAGATGGGCTGGATTGAGGTGGCTGAGTAGAGTAGGAGTATTATCAAGTGACAAGAAGCAGAGAGGGTGTTCTCTTCATTGTGAGCCCAGTAATATGCTGCAATTTTCTACTAATGAACAAACTGTACCCAGTTCCCTGCAGGGAGAGTGCAATGTAAGTTATGGAAAGACACACAATGGGTTCATAAAACAAACCTAAAAGAGGCTTAATTCATTGCACAGATGTGACCTGCTTTAGTTCACCTCTTTGGCAAGGCTCAATTTAAAAAGTTATGCTAAGCTTGTTGCAGCAGCCTGATAAGAAATTTCTGCAGAAGAAAATTTTTACAATGGGATGTACTCATTCTAGAAGATGAAGACTGGAGCTAATGCTGAAAGGTGCAGCAGGGTAGAGCAGTCAACTTTGTTAATGTCTACAGTCTAATCTCATCACTGAAAAGCCAATCTGCATGATCTGAGAAACCCAAAGCATGCAGCCAAACAAGGATATTCTTCAATTCTATAATATGAGAAAATTCAACAGTATAAGGTGCATTGCATACTCATCTGCTTCTATAAGTATTGCTACCCATTCAGACTGACTGGATAAGCAGGCTTGATGAACTTCTTGGACCTCTAAAAGGTAGTATGGATACTGATTCAAAGCTAATGGACTGCAATGCATGCAGATATTAGTTTGAAGTACCTTTTTGCCCAAATGTTACAGTATAAGAACATGAGAACATAAGAAATGCCTTAATGGGTCAGACCAAGGTCCATCAGCGGCTAATCCAGGCCACAAGTACATGTCAGGTTCCCAAAGAGGCACACAAAGCTTGTTCCGGGGCAAGTAATGACCTTTCCTCCAGGAACTTTTGAAATCTTTTTTAAACCCAGCTACACTAACAGTGTCGAACTGGAATGCTACAAGATGCTCAAGTATCTATGTTGAATGCTGAGAAGATCAAGAAAAGGTGGAAATATACAGAGTCATACCATAAAGAGCAAGTGGACCAACAGCTGTTTCAACCTGTACCTTCTAATCAGGAACCATTGATAAAAGTTGGAGCAGCTTTGAAATCCTTATCAAAGAACACAGCACCAGGCATTTATGGCATTCCCACTGAAGTACTTCAGCTATTGGATTAAGCTGTTACCATCCTTACAAGGCTCTGCCAGAAAATTTGGAAGACATCATGACCATCTAACTGGAAAAGATCTGTGTTTATACCAGTATTGAAGAAAGGTGATCCAAATGATTGTAGAAATTATCACACAACCGCTCTGATCCCACATGCAGGCAAGATTCTACTGAAAATTATTCAGCAGAGATTACAATACCTGGAACGAGAACTGCCTGAAGTGCAAGCAGGTTTCCGGAAAGGGCAAGGAACGAGACAGACACTGAAAACGTGAGATGGATCCTTGAAAAGACAAAACAAAAGCATATACATATGTGTTTTGACTACAGCAAGGCTTTTACTGTGTAAACCATGAGAAGCCTTGGGCCATGTTAAGAAGCATGGTTATAACCAGAACACTTGTTAGTTCTCTTGCACAACCTTTGCATTGATCAAGAAGCAACAGTTCTGAAGGAACTAGGAGAAGCAGAATGGTTTAAAATCAGCAAAGGTGTACAACAAGGCTGCATACTTTCCCTCTACCTCTAGTTTATATGCAGAACAAATCAAAGAAGCAGGACTGTATGAAGACAACTGAGGTGTGAAGATTGGTGGAAAAACAACCTTCATTATGCTAATGATACCACATTACTGGCTGAAAGTGAAGACAATCTGAAACATTTGCTTCTTAAGATCAAGGAACAGTCTTATAAAGGGCTTGCACCTAACATTAAAGCAAAGATCCTGACAGCTGGCAAAATTAATGTTCCTTGTTGATGAAGAAATTGAAATAGTTGACAACTTTAACCTACTTTGAACAAATCAAAGAAAACAAGCTGTGAAGAAATCTGAAACATTGCTCTTGGCAGAATGGCAATGAAGGACCTAGACAAATATTCAAGAGCAGAGATGTCTCTCTCCATACAAAGATCTGACTCGTCCAAGCCATGGTATTTTCAATATCATATGGATGCAAACGTTGGACAGTGAAAAAGATAGAAAGAAAATTGAGCCTTTGAAATTATGGTGCTGGTGACAATTATTGTGTATACCATGGACTGCCCAAAGAGCAAACCAGTCAGTACTAGAGGAGTTCAAACCTAAGCTTTCCTTAGAAGCTCAGATGACAAGACTAAGACTTTTATACTTTGGATACATCATGTAAAGAGAGATCATTAGGGAAAGACAATGCTTGGCAAGGTAGAACACCACAAAAGAGGAAGGCCGGCAATGAGATAGATCTATGTAACAGCAGCAGCTCTGGGTACCACTGTCAAGAATGAACAGTCTGACTGAAGACCAAACAGTTTAGGGTCAATTATCCAGAGAGTTGCCATGAGTCAAACCCAACTCGACAGCACTTACCACCAAACAGCTTTTACTACAATCCTCTAGTAACAAATTCTAGAGTTTGATATCACATTGAATAAAAAAATATACTTTCCTTTATTAATTTTAAATGGTTTGCACCGTAGCTTTATTGTGTCTCCTCTAGTCTTACAACTTTTGATGGTGTAAACTGATCTACATTTACCCATTCCGCTCCATTCATTTATTTATAGATTTCTATCATATCCCCCTTCAGCCATCTCTTTTCAAAGTTGAAGAGCCCCAACCTTTGTAAGCCTCTCCTCCAATGTTCCCTCTAATTTTCTGTAGGCTGTGTGCGCATAAAATATCAGCTGTGTGCAGCTTTTGAAGGAAGGTTAAATTTGTGCGCCACATAACGACTCGGAGTTATATACTTTAAAATTTGACTACACATCAGAATACAGTATGTACTGTGACACAGTAGCTCCCCAGGAACAGATGGACACGAATGAGCATCCGGTGGTAGAAGCCGGTACTGCAGGAGAAAGCAGGGATTTCTTTGCAGAAAGAAAAACCCCAGATTCAATCAAGCAGAACAGTTCACCTCGAGGGAGGAGAGTAGGAAAGCTTTTGATTGGGCACGCCCCAAGGGGAGGCGGGCAGTGCAGGCTAGAAGCACCTGGTTAAATACTCAGAAACCAGGAAGTGAAAGAGAAGAGAGGAGGAGGCAAGACAACCAGAACTGGGAGCAAGAGCAGGACCGAGAGAAGCTAAGAGAATTCCCAGAGGGAGAAACAAGTGCTTCAGTAGGAAAGGCTGAAAGGAAGTATCCTTGCTGTGGTAATTCCTCTAATAGTCTGCAGCTGGCAGGTAGCGTGGTGGAAGATTCAGATGAGGAAAGAAACTGCTGGAGGCAGAACTCTTTCGGAACGCTGAGAGATCCAAGCCTACAGGACCAGGCAGAGCTATGGAATAAAGGCAGAAGGACAAAGAATTCTCCAAAGGAAAAGCTTCTGTATAAGGTACCCAGTGGGGGAGAAGTTTATGCTCTAAAGCCAGAAAGATTGTGTTCTAGTTTTAAAAGCCAAGTCAGACAAAATGGTGGCAGCTGTTGTCAGCAGGGAGAAGCTTTGAATAACCCTAATTATTCCTATAAGCTAGCTGAAACACCTAGCCAAGAAAGGGCTGACGTAAATGCTTTTAAGTACCCTCCTAGCACTGCTAAGTTTTTATGCACAGCACCCATGTGTAGGGAAAGGTGGGGAGATAACGGAAGCACAGCAAATGTTTGTTTTCCTGATACAAACAAACCCGATAGGCAGCCTGAGATAGAGAGGCTCAGCCAACATTTGCTCACCGAGGAGAAGGGAAGACAGCTAAGTGAGGGGAAGTCACCAGCTGAATCACTTCTCAAAGAATTCAGAGTTTTTAGAACAGAGGACAAGTTTTAACTACAGTATTCCAGAACCAGTTACTGGCTGTAATGAAGAAACGTCTGTTTCTAATTCTCTGCTTTACCCTGATGAAGATATATTAATGGACTGCTCTACATGCTTAATTGACAGAGGCAATTAAGGAGAAAAGGATTTTCTGGTATATGAAGAAATAGAGCAGTGGCACTTAACCTGACCTACACAAGAAAGCTTGTGAAGGGTGAATGAATTAAGGTACCAGTGATTGGTAGAACCAGAGCAATACTGTTAAAGGAACTTTTCTGTTGCATCCTGTATGTTTGAACCACATGAAGTGAATGTGAAATAATACAGCATTGCAAGCCTGTTTGGCAAGTTTCAGTTAATCTTGTTTTTGGTTTATACTTCTGCACCGTCTGTAGCCTTTTTGAACTGCACAATGGCAAAGTAAGCCTCATGAAAAATAAACCTCATGAAAAATAAATTTCTCTTTGCCTGCCTTACTGCTCGAAGCACAACAACACAACTACAACTAACTGCCTCAAGGGCATCACAAGGCAACCCCTCCTTAACCCTCAAGGTTAGGGAGCGGGCGGCGTGATAGTACACCACATTGATTTTAATCAAATTAAATGAAAATAGACGATTACTAAATGAAGCAGAAAATTTCTAGTAATTACAATCACAACTTTTAAATTTTAAGACGTCTGTGTTGCTTTCTATCAGAATCAGAACCGTAATTTTTGTGCGCTCTGTTGTGAAGTATGTGCGCTCACTCGGTGAGGTGTGCGCGCGCGCACATGCGCACAGCTTAGAGGGAACAGTGCTCTCCTCAAAGGGGCATCCTTCCATTCTCTACTATTTTTGTTGCTCTTTGTACCTTTTCTAATTGTTATATCCTGTTTAAGATACGGCAACCAGAATCGCACACAATACTCAAGGTGTTGCAGCACCATGGAATGATATAGAGGCATTATATCCTTTGTTTTATTCTCCATTCTTTTCCTTATGATTCCTAGCATTCTATTTGATTTCTTGGCTGCTGCTGCTGCACACAGGGTGGAGAGTTTCAATGTATTATCCACAATAACACCTAGATCTTTTTCCTGCGTGGTGGTTTCTAAGGTGGTACCTTGCATCCGTGTAACCACAGTTTGGGTTGTTCTTTCTTAGATGCATAACTATGAATTTCTCCATATTAAATGTCATCTGCCATTTTGACATCCAGTCTTAGAATATTTCACCATCCTCTTGCATTTTAATAACTGAATAATTTTGTGCCATCTGCAAATTTGATCGCCTAACTCATTGTTCCTAGGAATGATAGGAAAAACAAGTGCCGTGAATAAATTTGCAAAATTATTCAAAGTTATTAAAAATGCAAGAGGATTGTGAAAAATAGCAAGTAGACCTTGAAATATTGTAGACTTGTCATCCAGAAAATTCCCATTGTATCTTGGGACCTCTACCAAGCAAATCGATTGGAAAACTCTACATTGCTGACTACTACTACTACTGAATGATGAGAAAGCTGGACTTCATCCAGGTGAGTTGAGGTATTGTTGATTTTTTTTTAGCTGTTCTTTTTCTTGAATACTTAAATTGCAATATCAAAGAGCAAGATATGTAACCAATATAGATCCACCATCCTAAACAGAGAAATTATTGGATTCCCCATGTTCAGGAAAAAAATGAAGGAGGCATTTTTCATACCTGCTAATTTCCTTTCCTGGAATCCTGCTATACCAGTTCAGATAAGTGGCAGACCAGGGCAACTTTCAGTAATGTCATCACTTATGCATATACAGGCACAGCACAAAAGCCAGCATGAGATACTTTCCAAGCAGAAAGCATTACTGAAAAACTCAGAAAAAAATATTACTCAACGTTCTACAAACCTGTGGCTTCTATCCTACTTAACAAGCACAAAAATTCCTAACAGGGCTCCATTGCAAGCAAGATAATTGTGCAGCTTTTAAATACAAGCTCTCTGCCTCAAAGCTCTTAAACGGGAGGTTTTTAAAAGCTAATTCTTTTCCTATACTGCAAAGGGGGAATTTTTTGTGGTGTTGGGCAAAGCTGTGTCAGTTTGATTTCATTGTTTTTTGAATCAGCTACCCATTTACAGCTATCTCTTTGAAGCCATTGACCTCATCAGGTGTTAGATCCCTCCCTACCCACCCCAACTCCCATCCACTCCATGTGAATATCCTTGCTTTATTTATTTATTTATTTATTACAAGTTCTTATATACCGCACTATTCGGCATCAGCGCGGTTTACATTATAACATAAAGACCATAACAACAAGCTGTTTGGTTTACATCGAACAGGAGTACCAACTTGGAGAACCGGGTTAAACTATATACATGAGATATTTACATTTATAGGGCAACTCGACGATTAGCTACACACAGGGATATAGAACAGCACCATTAGAACATACTTAAAGGTTAACTTCTTTTTCTCTTAAGGACAGCTGAGAAACAGGTCGGGACGTCAGTAAGTTTCTCTTACTTCAGATGGTGGAGCTTTGGTAACTGTTGAACAATGGCTGGGAAAAATCATATTACCGAAGCCATTGCCTCCGAGACAGCTTCTGCCTCTACCCAGACAGAGATCCCAATGCCAACTGAAGGACCAGTCCCATGTGCAGGATGCCTGCATTCTGAAGCTCTGAGGAAACAAGTGGAGGAGCTCAGATAAGAGATGGCGAAGCTGAGAAGCATTCGAGACAGTGAGCTAATTGATGAGCTGCTTCTTGCAACATTCAAGTTCTCCAACAGAGGTGAAGATGGGAGGCTACAGAATGAACAAAGTTGGACACGAGTCAGAGAATGCAAAAACACACCAACTCTCCAGCCCTTGAAGAAGCAGTATGCAGCCCTGGAAGTGGAGGTGTTGAAAGCATCCCAGGAAAGGGAAGAACCAGAGCTCGAGCACCCCAAAGTTGCAGAATCCGTGACCACAAGGAAGTGAAGGGTACTGGTGGTTGGTGACTCTGAAGGGTACTGAGGCATCCATCTGTTGATCAGACAATGTCCAGAGAGGTGTGCTGCCTGCCATGTACCAAAACGTACAATGTTATGGAGAGTTTGGCAAGACTCATCAAGCCTGACTATTATCCGATGTTGCTCATCCATGTCAGCACAAATGATACTGCCAGGTATCCCCCAGTGAATCAAAAGTATCTTCATGACTCTGGGACAGAGGATGAAGCAGGTAGGTGCACAGGTGGTTTTCTCTTCAATTCTCCCTGTTGAGAGTAAAGGTCAAGGCAGAATCAGTCATTTTCAGAGTAATTTATGGATGATTTAGCTGTGGTTGCACTGACTGCAGTGGAACATGCTCAAGCAATAGACTACTGCTGTGAAAATGGAAACCAACCACAGAATTAGTGTTCAGGTTATAGGGGATTGCTTGGTGAAAGAGTAGTTACTCACCTGTAACAGGTGTTCTCCAGGAGCAGCAGGAATCAGTCCTCACTTATGGGTGACGTCAGCGCCGACGGAGCCCTCGCGGAGGAATTTTCCCCAGCTTTCGAAGAAAGCCTTTGGGAATTGCAGCGCACATGCGCGGTCCCCTTCCCGCCCAAGGGTGCCATCTTGCTCAGTCTGATGACATAGCGAAAAGACAGCAAAAAAAGTTAGCAAAACCATATACTAAGAATGACTGCAACTCCAAGGGGAGGAGGGAGGGTTGTGAGGACTGATTCCTGCTGCTCCTGGAGAACACCTGTTACAGGTGAGCAACTACTCTTTCTCCAGGACCAAGCAGGAAGTCAGTCCTCACTTATGGGACTCCCAAGCTTAAGGCTACCGGAGACCTCAAGCCTAAAAGAGCTCCCTCAAGCTCAACAGTACAGAAGGAAGGAATCTTCTCTGAATACGAATCCGGCCGGTAGCCCAACAGTTGCTTAGACCTCAAAGAGATTGTGGAGGACTGCCTGTCCGAAAGCACTGTCCCTGCGGGACTCTCTCTCCAGGCAGTAATGAGCCGCAAAAGTCTGGCTGGAAGACCAAGTAGCGGCCCGGCAGATGTCCGCTAACGGAACAGAGCGGAGATGAGCCACTGACGCAGCCTTTGCCCTGACAGTGAGCCGTGACTCGACTCTCTAAGGAGAGGCCGGCTGCCCCATAAGCCCAGGCAATACAGTCAGCTACCCAGATGGACAAAGTACGCTTAGAGACGGGTACTCCCAACCGATTGGGGTCAAAAGATAAGAAAAGCTGGACAGCTTTTCAATGCTCTCGCGTACGGTCACGGTAGAAGGATAAGGCTCTTCTACAGTCCAGGGTGTGCAGCACAGTTTCAGCTCGGCTGGTATGCGGCCTGGGAAAGAAGGTCGGAAGGACCACCTCTTGGTTGATATGAAAATGGGAGACCACCTTTGGAAGAAACTTAGGGTGAGTCCGTAGGACAACCCTATTCTTGTAAAACCTAGTGTATGGGGGCTCCGACACTAGGGCCTGTAGTTCACTGATGCGCCTAGCGGAGGTAAGGGCTACCAAGAAGAGAGTTTTCCAGGAGAGGAAACGAAGAGGACAGGTAGCCATGGGTTCAAAAGGCGGACTGGTAAGCCTTTGCAGAACCACGTTGAGGTCCCAGTCAGGAGCTGGAGGGTGCAACGGAGGCTTAAGCAGGAGGCCTCTGAGAAAACGTGCCACCAAGGGGTGCGAGGAAAGAGGCTGGCCTTCCACCGGCGAATGATGTGCGGAGAGGGCACTGAGGTGGACTCTGACAGAGTTGGATTTGAGGCCCAGATCGGAGAGGTGAAGCAAGTATTGCAGTATCACCGATACTAAACAGGCGAAGGGGTCCTCAGAGCGCTGAGAGCACCAGACAGAGAAGCGACGCCATTTAACGGCGTAAGATTTTCGGGTAGAAGGACGCCGAGACGCTAGGATGATGGCTTCCACTTCCGGAGGTAGCAGAAGCGGAGCTAGGACTACCCTTTCAGCAGCCAGGCCATCAGGTGCAGGGCCCGGAGGTTGGGGTGCAGGAGAGTACCCTGATCCTGGGTCAGGAGATTGGGCTGAAACCCCAGAGGAAGAGGGGTGTCCACCGCTAGCTGTAGAAGTAGAGGGAACCACAGTTGCCTCGGCCACCGGGGCGCTACCAGGATCATGGAGGCCCTGTCCTGGACCACTTTGAACAATGTCCGGGACACCAGTGGCGTGGGAGGGAAGGCATACAGTAGGCCCGTGGACCATGATATGAGGAAAGCATCCGGTGCTACTCTGAGAGGATGCGGGTACCGTGAGCAGAACCTGGGAAGCTGCCGGTTCAGGGGACTGGCAAAGAGATCCACGGTGGGGGAGCCCCACCGGCGGAAAATCTGCTGGATCACTGCGGGGTTCAGCCTCCATTCGTGCGGCTGCAGAATCCGGCTCAGTTTGTCCGCCAGGCCATTGTCCTGCCCGGGCAGGTAAAAAGCCTTGGAGAATGTTGTGACCGACTGCCCAAGAGCACAGCCTCCGAGCCTCCCGACAGAAGGAGGGAGCCCGTGCCCCCCTGTTTGTTCATGTAGAACATGGCAACCTGATTGTCCGTCTGCACCAGCACAGACTGACAAGACGTGAGGTGAGAGAAGGCCCGCAGAGCTAGGCGGATCGCCCGCAGCTCCAGAAAGTTTATCTGCTAGGCGGCTTCCCAAGGTGTCCAAAGGCCTTGAGTGCACATCCCTTGACAATGCGCTCCCCATCCCAGGAGAGAGGCATCTGTCGTGACCACCTGGGACGGTGGAGGAGACTGAAAAGTCATGCTGAGTACCAGATTGGGCAGGTGAAGCCACCATTGCAGAAAGGAGACCAGGCGGTCGGAAATCTGTATTAAGTCCGTCAGCCTCCCTGTGGCCTGATGCCATTGAGTGCGAAGGCTCCACTGAGCAGGTCGCATATGCAGACGGGCATTCGGAGTGACATGGACCGTGGAGGCCATGTGACTGAGCAGTTGCAGGAATTGTCTGGCAGAGGCCGGTGACGTGCTGTGGAACCTGCCGGCCAGAGCTATGAGCCTGTTGGCCCGTTCCAGAGGCAAGAAGGCCCGAGCCTGCAGAGTGTCCAGCCGTGCTCCAATGAATTTGAGATCCTGAGAGGGGCGCAAAGTGGACTTTTCGAAGTTTATGACAAAGCCCAAGTGCTGAAGCAGAGCCACTGTGCGTTGAGTGGCCTGAGTGACCTCTAGGGAAGACCGTGCCCAGATGAGCCAGTCGTCCAGGTAGGGGAAGACGAAGAGGCCTTGAAGCCTCAGGAAGCTGCCACCACTGCCAGGCATTTCGTGAACACCCTGGGAGCGGAGGATAGGCCAAAGGGCAGTACACGGTACTGATAATGATTTCCTGCCACCACAAATCTTAGATATTGCCGGTGGTCCGGATGAATAAGGATGTGGGTATAATTATCCTTTAGATCCAAGGAGCATAGCCAATCTCCCTGCTGGAGGTAGGGCAGTAGGATTCCAAGGGTAAGCATCTTGAACTTTTCCCGCTGCAGGAAGTTGAGGTTGCGTAAGTCCAGAATGGGTCTGAGGCCTCCTGTTCTCTTTGGAACCAGGAAGTACCTTGAGTAAAACCCGTGACCCCACAGGTGTTGGGCACTGGCTCCACAGCCTGTTCGTGAAGCAGACTTTGCAGCTCCTGAAGGAGTAAGTCCCTGTGTAGGGGGGGTCTTGGAGGCTCCCCTGGAAAGAAGGGGGGGGCACCTGGTGAAAATGCAAGAGGTAGCCCTTTTGAACCACCTGCAGCACCCAGGAATCGGATGTTATGGCAGTCCACCGGTGGGCAAAGTGGGTCAGCCGGCCCCCCGTGCTGAGCGAAGGCCCCTGAGGGGGAGAGGCTATGCTGGCATAGTCAAACTCCCACCTCGCTGGGCCGGGGCCTGCGTGGTGGGCTTGGGAGCCTTCTGCCTATGGGATCCGTTACCCTGCCCCTTAGGCTGCTGTCCCTGATGGGGGGCAGCTGAGGCCTGATATTGTGGGTGGTGTTGTTTATAAGCAAACACCTTCCTCGGGTAAAAAGGCTTTTTCCCCGAGCCCTTCCTCTTCTGTGAAGGGGCAGAGGTCTTTCTGGATAGGCGAGTCCTGGTGAGAGTCTCGGACTCGAGCTCTGCTGCCTTTTCAGCCATGGGCTTGCCAAAGAGGTTTTCACCTCTGCAAGGGACATCGACCAACTTGTCCTGCACCCATGGCTCGAGGTTGGATGACTGAAGCCAAGCCTGACGGCGAGCCCCAATGCTGGCTCCGGCTACTTGAGCCGATGCTTCGAAGCCATCATAGGCTGCTTGAGAAATGAACTTCGAACACTCTCGAATCCCTGTGGACAAGGCCTGGAAACGCTGCAATGGTTCCTCGGAGAGACCAGCAGAGAACCCCGCAATTTCTTTTGCCAGGTCTCGAAGATACATGCCCATATATAGTTGGTATGTCTGGACTCGACAAGCAAGCATAGAGCCCTGGAAGCACTTTCTACCAAGGGCATCCAGATTCCGGGCCTCCTTACCCGGAGGCACCAAGGAGTGCATCTTTTGACTCTTAAGTCGATGCATGGCCGATTCCACCACCATGGAATGGTGTGGCAGTTGTGCCTTCTGGAACCCGGGGCTCTTGCGGACTCGATACATGGAATCGACCCGCTTGCTCAGCACCGGCGTTGAGGCCGTGCTCTCCCACATGCGGAAGAGTAGCCGCTCCAGCATCGGGGGAACCGGTACAGTAAAGGCCTCCTTCGGGGGAGTCGTATTGGAGGGCCTCGAGCTCTTCTGCTCGAGGCTCCTCCTCCGGATCCGCAGGGAAGGCCAAAGCCTTGGCCATATCCCTCACGAAATCGGAGAACCGGGTATCCTCCGGGGGGGACCGCCTCCGAGGCTCCGACTCGGGCGAGTCGGAGGGGACGCAACGAGTCTGAAAAGAACCGGGTGACTCGTCCTCCTCCGTGTCCCAGCCCGACTCCTCCGAGGAGGAATAGAGTGGCTCCGTGCGGGTGAGAGCCGGGGATCTCCGCCCCGATGCCGAGGCCGGCGTCGAGGACCTCGGTCCCGAACGGGAGGCCGAGGGAGACCTAGGTCGAGGATCGACTCGAGCTCGTATGGACTCGAGGATCGACTCGGCCTCCGGGGTCGACTTGGGCGTCAACGTCCCGGTGGTCGGGGCAGATGCATTGGCGAGGCCGGTGATCAATGCCCGCTGCTGGTCCATGAAGGCAGCGATACTGCGCTCCAAGGTCGTCAATCTGAGACCAAACTCAGAAGACCTAGCAGCCCCCGACTCGGGCCCGACAACTT
Source organism: Ichthyophis bannanicus (assembly GCA_033557465.1). Lineage (NCBI taxonomy): Eukaryota > Metazoa > Chordata > Amphibia > Gymnophiona > Ichthyophiidae > Ichthyophis > Ichthyophis bannanicus. The sequence goes on from CM066033.1 coordinate 1,333,953,069, forward strand.
CGGCTCTCCCGGAGGAGAGTCCAGGAGGACTACAGTACTCACGTGTCCAGGCGACTCCACTTCGAGACGAGAAAGCTTCAAAGGCCTCTCCGCCTCTGAGGACCCGGGGCGGCCGACGGGGCTATGCGACCTGGCCCTTGAGGGATCAGGAGCGTCCGACGCCACCCTCGCGGGCTTCTTCTTCCGACAGTGTTCCCGGCCGGGGGACCCCCGTTCAGAGGAACTCCGACGGTGCTCGGAGCCGGAGCCACGAGACATCGAGGCCTCTGACGAGGTCCGGGCCCGACCGGACGCAGGGTCAGAGAAGATTTGTTCCTTTTGTGACTGCCGACTCCTCAACGCCTTCGAGGACATCTTGTTGCACGGACCGCAACTCATTGAGTCATGTTTGGGTCTGAGGCAACGGAGGCCGCAGTCATGCGTGTCGGTAAGAGACATAAGTTTGACACAACGATCACACTTTTTAAACCCACTGGCAGCCATCGGGGGAAATAGGGCCCCTGCAAGGTCGAAAGACCGTGCTGCCAGGGAAGAAGGAAAAAGTGGCGGGAACGCCAGTTGGAGAGAAAAAAATTATGTGAATGGACTCGATAGGGAATATCGAGGCCGGGCGGGGAAGAGGACACACGAACCGAGAAAACTAACAAGAAACAAAATAAAAGAAATTAACTTTTTCAGCGGCGATAACAAACTACGTCTGTAGGGCTCCGCGGAAAAAAGGAGACTGAGCAAGATGGCACCCTTGGGCGGGAAGGGGACCGCACATGCGCGCTGCAATTCCCAAAGGCTTTCTTCGAAAGCTGGGGAAAATTGCTCCGTGAGGGCTCCGTTGGCGCCGATGTCATCCATAAGTGAGGACTGACTTCCTGCTTGGTCCTGGAGAAAGACAGTAATGTCATGTCTCTGTGGCTGGAACATCTGGAGAATCAAGCACGTTGAAACAATCTTAGGTTCCTTAACATTCCCAGATCTCCCCTTATACTGCTAGTAAACATGGTGAAGAAATACCTGGTTGAGGTATTGGGGATGGACTCTGAACTGCCTCCTTTAGTTAGGGCTTGTTACATTGACTCTGGACAGTTTACTGGAGTATAGGGGGACCCTTTGAGGGGTGGACCTTACGGGTTCCTGGAGTCCTCTTTGGAGGTGGTCACTTAGAGGTCCACACTAGTTGTAATTTTTGCTTTTGAGTATGACAGTAATGCTGTCTTAAAGCTTTATTTCTGCTCTATAGAAAAAATGTTTTTTTGGTTCTAAGATAAGGATATTTCCCGATTTCTCCAGGTTTACGTAGAGGCGTCGACAAGATTTCTTGGCATTGCGTCCCAGAGTGTTAGCCTTGGGATTGGCGTTTACGTTAAGAATTCCTTGTGTGTGTTTAGTGCAGTATAACTGAAAAAGTTTGGTTTAGTTTGAACCAAGACAATTAGAAGTTATTGTGGCAAAAGGAGGAAAAGCTGCACATGGTTTGCCCATAATTGCACAACTGATCGATGGGGGGGAGGGAAGAAAGGAATACATTTGGTGCGCTCCTTTGTTTTTACTATGCTTATCACTATTTTCTCCTTGGATCTCGTGTTCGAAATAGTGGGCTGTAGATTGGTTGAATTTGATAATGTTTTTTCATTTATTTTTTTGTATTTTATTTCTGTTTTCACCATGTGGATATGAATGTGTAAAATTATAACACTCACATGTGGCAACCAGAATTGCACACGGTATTCAAGGTATGGTCATGCCACAGAGTGATACAGAGGCATTATAACCACCTTTATTTTATTCTCCATTCCTTTGTTTATGATTTCTAGCATTTTGCTTTCTTGGCCGCAGCTGTATACTGGACAGAATGTTTGTGCATCATCCACGATGATGCCCAGATAACTTTCCTGGGTGGTGATTCCTAATGGGGAACCTTGGATCATGTAATCTTAGTTTGATTTGTTCTTCCCTAAGTGCATAACCTTGCACTTGTCCACATTAAACTTAATCCGCCATTTGGATGCTCAGTCTCCCAGTTTATCAAGGTCCTCTTGCAATTTAAACAAACTTCTTGTGTTAACAACTTTGAACAATTGTGTCACCTGCAAAATTTGATTACCACACTCATTACCATTCCCAGGTCCTTTAGAATAATGTTGAAAAACAGCAGGCCCAACACAGATCCCTGAGTATCCCACCTTTCTCCACTGATAAAAAATTGATCATTTAGCCCTACTTTTTTTCCATCTTTTAACCAAGTCCTGATCCGCAGTAATACATTGCCTCTTATCCCTTGACTTTTTAATTTTCCCAGGAGTCTTTCATGAGGGACTTTGTCAAAGGTTTTCTGAAAATTCAGATGCACTATATATCAACTTGCTCACCTTTGTCTACCTGTTTATTCACATCTTCGAAAAAACAGATTAGTAAGACAAGACTTTCATTTGCTAAATCCATGTTGGCTTTCTCCCATTAAACCATGACTATCTAAATGTTTAGCAATTGTTTTTTTTTATAATGGTTCCTACCATTTTGCCCACTAATATCAGGCTTACTGGTTTGTTGTTTACCGGCTCACCAGTGGAACCTTTTTAAAAATTGGCATTTTATTGACCTCACGCAAAAATGGTCAGCTTTTGAACGTTTAAATAACTCCACTAAATGACTCTAATACGTTCAAACAAAGGAATTCTTCCCACAAAAAAATCTCAATTTCTCAGCAATGCATCAAACTTTTTCAATGTCAATCAAGAGATCTCCGACTTACAATGGCACTGTTTCATTAGACTGATAGTCTATATAGAAATTTATGTGCCCATTCGCATCAATGACCTCTTATGAAGACACTACGAACTGAAGCTCATAGGTTTAGCTACTATTATTCAAAATGTACGATTTTCTATGTTGATACTCTAATATTTTCTCTTTTGGTGCTAATACTTAAGGCTATCAGTCCTGATAACATTGTCAAACGATCCCGACGCCCACTCAGCAGTCAGTTATTGTGACTACCTCAAGTGCTCACCAATATTCCCAACCATCTAAGCCCTCTAGGAACGTTCTCTTATAAACTCTTATAAAACAATCAAACCTAAGATGTAAGGAAGCCCGATCATAAGCATGCTGCCCAATCTATCATCGCATTTAAGCCATTAGGTTTAACTGTCTAATTTGTGAATCCACCTTTGTTCCCGCTGAATTAATGCCTGATCGTGGGTTCTATCTGCATTACCACGGTCAACTCTGTCCACACAAAAACATGCTAGTTGTTCAAAACTATGTTCTACATCCAGACAGTGTTGAACTAGGGGAGCCGTCAATACCTTACAGCGCAATTTACTCCTATGCTCTCTCATACGCACCCGACATAAGGGACAAACGGTGTGGCTCATGCGACATTTGTGAAATTACTTTAGAGTTAACAAAGTTTACATACCATCAAGTAGAGTACACTTTATCCTGTTTCACAACCTGTGACTCTATGGGAGTAGTATATGCAGTGCAATGCCCGTGTGATCTTCTGTATATAGGTAAGACTCTCCACGCCTTTCGAGTGCGTATGAGAGAGCATAGCGACCCTAGAATTCTCTCTCCCACCAGATCCTGCATTAAATTGAGGACTAGGTCTCAAATAGATTCCCCCCCCCCCCTCTGTCTCAGATCCTGAACCAGCCGCTACATGAAGCAGTCATTTATTTACATAACATAATATATGATGGGAGATAAAGACCAGTATGGTCCATATAGTCTGCCCAGCAAGGCGGCAAGAATAGGTGCACCTATTGACTTTGTTTAGGGATATACACACCGCTCCATGTAGGTCACCCATATTTGTTCAGATATAAGAGATAGTTATGCTTATTTTGATTTTATCCTGTTGCTATAAAGGTATCCACTGTGTCTGTCCCATGCCATTTTGAATTCTGTCACTGTTTGCCCCCACCACTTCCATCGGGAGAGCATTCCAAACATCCACCACTCTTTCAGTGAGAAAGTATTTCCTTACATCTCCTTTCAATTTACCCCTTGCAGCTTCATGTTATGCCCTCTAGTTTTTTGCCATCTTCCCTGTCTTTGGAAGAGGTTTGTCTGTTGATTAATACTCTAAGTATTTAAAGGTCTGAATCATATTTCTCTTGTCCCTCCTCTCCTCCAGAGTGTATATATTTAGGTCTTCAAGTCTCTTCTCATAAGTCTGACACAGGCTCCAAATCATTTTGGTCACCTTCCTCTAAACCACTTGTGAAAGCTGTGTTTGTCTATTTGTGCAGCCACTCCTTTGGAGAACCAAATAGGTTTCCTTTTCCTCTTGTTTGTATTTACTTTCCTTACATATGTATCTGTTGCACCTTTTATTGCTTTCTTTAGTTTAGTCCAATGCAATTCCACTTCCCTTACCCCCTCCCACCCTACCAACTCCTCCTTCAGGTACTTAGCTGTGTTACTGAAGTAAACGTTTTTGAAGTCTAAGATTGAGTTTGCTGTGATTGGACGCCACCTTGGCTTTTAATCTCAAACCACATTGTGTGATTGCTGCTACTCACATGGGCATCCACCTGGATATTCGACACCTTACCTCTGTTGGTGAGCACTAAATCCAGCACGGAACTCTCCCTGGTCAGTTCCATCACCATTTGTTTAAGTAACCCATCTTGGAAGGCTTCCATAATTTTTTTCACTTTCCAGATTTGCAGAAGGAACACTCCAATCCACATCGGGTAGATTAAAGTCACCCAATATGATCACGTCCCCCTTCATGGCTATCTTTCCAATATCAATGAATTCACTAGCCATTTCTTCAGTTTGAGTTGGAGGCCTGTAGACCACACCAGTATGGATAACAGTGCCATCTCCTCTTTCCAACATAATCCACAGCACTTCTTTTCCCTATGTCCCCTGCATTTCAGCAGATTTAATATTGCTTTTGACATACAGGGCTCCCTCCTCATTTTCTACCCTCTCTCTTCTAAATAGATTATAGCCAGCTATTGCTATATCCCATTCATGTAACTCATTAAACCATGTTTCTATAATGGCCACAATGTCCAAGTCCATTTCCACCATTAGGGCTTCCAGATAAGGATCTTTGTTGACTAGGCTTCGTGCATTTGTACTCATTGCTTTCCAGCATTTGTTGAATGGCTTGCCTGCCTTTTGCATGGGTTTTGTTCTACACACCCCTTCCTGCTTGCCATTGATGTGTTCAAAAGTGTGGCTGTTTCCAATGTTTTTCTTTTGCTGGGAGTGACATACTGAAGTTGTCCTCCTCCAACATCCCCTTTCCCTAGTTTTAATTTATTTATTTTATTAACATTTCTATACTGCGATTTCCAGAAGATCAATCATGGTTTACGTGTAACAATTTGAGTAATACAGAACAGTTATATACTCATAACTGTTCAGAGCTTGTCCACAATCTAGAAACTCTCCCTAGCATGTCCTGATGAGACATTGACCTAATCAATATCAGTGTAATTGAAATCTCCATTACTGTGTTGTAAACTGCTGACTTCCCTAATTTGTTAGCATTTCATCACCTGTGTTGCCTTTTGCCAAACAGTGGTCTACCATTGGTGCCGATGCAGTGGCTGTACACAAACGAGAGGCATGCTCACTAAACCGGGTCTTGCATTGTCTAGTTGTTCTATGTAATACAAGTTGCACGGGCAAACTATCAGATGCACCACAAAAGCAGAGGTGCAAGAAGTTCTCCAGCGAGAGCGCAATAGACCCTTGTAGGAATCCTGCTAAGAATCACCTTGCAAGGTGGTCTTGCAATGTTGACACTTCCCACAAGGGTAATGACTCATTGGGCTTCAAGGCCATGCCTAGGATAGGAGGTTCCTAAAAAACCTGACGGTTCACTTAGGGGCTTGAGACAAGCTCAAAAGAGTTGTGGCCCCATCCCTTAGTGTTACCACATCCTGTGCACAGAAAGACTCTCACATGCAAGCGCTGATTAATGCATGTGAAATAGTTTAAGGAAATGAGTCCACCATAGCTATCACAACTTAATACAGAATGCTTTGATTTTGATTTTGAACTAGATGCACAAGCATAACAAGGCACTTATATCGATGCATCTAGGTATCGAACAACTATGCCAACAATGAGTCAGCCTCATCTCAAACAAAAAGCTGGTGGTCCAAATCTAAGATTTTATAGAAAAGTCTTCAAAACATGGGACAAACCAGAAAACCTCTCTCTCCCCTCCCCCCCCACCCCCCACTTAGAGAAGAGAGACACTAGTAGCTGGTATGGAAAGGCAGACTGGATAGGTCATATGGTCTTCTGCCATCATGTTTCTATGTTTCCATCATTCAACCAAATGTAGAGGGACCGAGATCTATTACAAGTCAAGAAGGTATGACCACTATATGCCAACCCTGACCTCCCATGCAAAGCAAAAATTCATTAAATGTGCTCAAATGTTACTTTTTAAGTCAATTATAACAATGTCCCCAAAAACGTTGTACTTATGATAGGCAGATAGTCCCTGAAGAAATTAGTTTGTTGAAAAACTGCAAAAATACCAACTGTCAATGTTATGAAGTGCTAGTTCACAACATTGACAGTTGCCACGCCTTGTGGCCTTGGGCAAGTCACTTAACCCATTCCATTGCCTCAGAAAAATCCACGTTATCAATGTCCCTGTTTAATGTACATTACCAAGTTTAAGTTTAAATGTAAACCACTTTGAAATGATAAAGCAGTATAAAACTTGTTAAATAGTTTCGGGGGGGGGGGGGTAATTTTGCTTTTCTTCTTTACCCTCTTACTGTTTGGCTTTTGTAACAACTCATCTTAGATCTCCGTCTGTTTCAGTCTTCTGGGCTAGTATGCACCTAGCTCTTAACCAACCATGGAATTTACACACATCTTAATTTTGCATTCACTCGAGTTTGTTCCAGACCCCTGTTGTACACTTATACACATTAATATGTAGTGGAAATGCTGAAAAAGCTACTGATCAGCTTCAAGGACATTGGAGCAACCCCCCCCCCCTCCACCCACCCAAAAAAAAGCAAATATACAGAACACTATTTGTTTTCATTTTAAATAAAGGCCTTTCTGGTTAACAGGTTATCATCGATAACGGGTGTTCATGCCATATACTACAAGAAAAACAATTGTTGTTCAAACAAAAATACATATCTGTGAAATTAGTAGTGTCTTAAAATCTTTGTTTGAAATTAAGGACTTCAAGCTGCCCGACATTCATTAAAACAGGTGTTTCATTCTTTCAACAATTCCAGCTGCATTACAGCAGGTAACAGTGAACTGGCACAGTGGAGGGCAGCATGGCGTTTCACTGGTTGAAGATTTTTTTTCTATAATGGCTAAAACAAGCAAACATGGTTTCCTTAACAGCAAGAAAAAGGTAGATGCTAAAAATGCCTTCCAAGATGGTTTCTCGTGAATTGGCCATATCCCGTTTCATTGTTACTCTAAGTACTGTTACTATATTTAACAGGTTTTATATACTACTTTATCATTTCAAAGCGGTTTACATTGAAACTTAAAATTGGTAATGTACATTAAACAGTGACATTGATAACTTGGATTTTTCTGAGGCAATGGAGGGTTAAGTGACTTGCACAAGGCCACAAGGAGTGCTAGTGGGGCCGAAGGGCTCACCAACACCAATGCTTGACAGAAAACAGCAAACGTTTTACTGTGCCATGGCTGTCTCAGCTGAAAATGGATTATTTGTTTTTATATACTGCACTATTTATATAATTAGCACAGTTTACAGAACTGATTACATGGAACAAATTACAATGAATAAGTAAACATAAGTCAATGCAATAACAGATCACATTAAATACGTGAACAAGAACTTAACACAGTGATCAATAACAGATGCCTTTAAGAAAGGTGAACTATACACAAGCTGAAGGGAGCTGGGCATTGTATGGAAGACAATGAGCTAGGTTACATGGTCGAATGAAAGTTGGAATAGATGCGTCTTAATTGCTTTACAGAAAATTGACAGGTCTGTGATGAGACGGATTAGAGCAGGTAGAGAGTTCGAGTGGAGGGGTGACGAGGGAGAAGGCTCTCTGCCTGGCGAATTGGGAGCTTTTACCAGCCAGGGCTGGGATTGCAAGTGTATTTGCCATATTTGTTCTTCTGACTCTGATGTTGGGTGTCCAATGCAAGAGATCTTCCAGGGAGGATTCAGAGAAATGAAGGATTTTAAATGTCAGTAGAAGGGCTTTGTACTTGAGTAGATTGTTTATTGAAAGACAATGTAACCATACTAGGAGAGATGATATGTGATCATATCTAGAAGCTCCATAAATGGTTTGTGCAGTGGCATTCATGGCCATTTGTAAAGGATGGAGAGCATAGCCAGGTAAGCCATGTAGGATGATGTTAGCATAATCGAAGAGAGGAGTGATGACAGCTTGGAAGATAGTGCAGAAGTCAGTAGGTTCCAATAAGGGTCGAAGCTAACAGAAGGAACATATTTTGAGAAAGACATCCTTTGTGATATTGCTTATATGGTATTCCATATTCAGGTGTTGGTCCAAAATGACACCCAGATATCTAACCTCGATTAATCTTCAGTTCAGTATTCTTAACCTGTAGGGTAGCTAGAGGTATGAATGCCAGAACGTTTGTGATGAACAGAACTTTTGTCTTCTTACAGTTCACTTTCAGGTTGTGAGCTCCTAACCAAATCAGACAGCATTAAAGCAGTGATTCCAGTGAAGTTAGGGTTAGCCATCGAGAATGAGGAGTAGAACAGCACATTGCCTGCATAGATGTGGTAAAGAATGCCAAAGGATTGAATGATCATGCATATTGGCTGAATATATATATTAAATAGCAGAGCAGATAGGGAAGAACCCTGCGGTACTCCTTGGGTTTGTTGAAACATAGCTGATGTTTGAGTACCTATGCAAACCTGTTGTTGGCGATCTGTTAGATACAAGCGACACCAATCTAGTGCTGAGCTCTGAATGTCCTTAAGTTTAAGTTGATTAAGCAAGAGGCTGTGACAGACTGTATCGAAGACTGATGCAATATCCATGAAGAGAAGGATGAAGCCCTGTTTTTGTTTATTCATGCTTTTAATCAGATTATCAAATAGGGAGGTAAGCAAGGTCTCAACACCATGATGACAGAAACCATGTAGCTGTGGATCCAAAGGAGCATAAGTATCAATGTGGTCTTGAATGTGTTGTATTCTCTTCATTATCCTAACCTGGAAAGGGAGACTAGATATGCGACGATAGTTCAGATCCAGAGAATCTACCTTTGGGATTTTTTAGAAGGGGCTTGATGGTAGCAGTTTGAGGTTTTGGAACAAGACCCTTGTTGAAGGAGAGGTGAACTATTCTGGAGATGTAGGGACTAAATTCAGAGCAAGCAGACTTAATCCAGTGGGATGGGCATGGATATGCAGGTGAGGTGGTGGAGTTAAGTCCTTTTAATATGTTTTCAATTTGTTCGGAGGAGTATGGGTAGAAAGAGTTCAGAGCAGGGATATTGGTGCTTTCAGTTCAAGGGATGTCTATACAGGGATCTCCAGAATAATTGATGATAAATTTGGTTTTATTATGAAAGTAGATAGCAAAGGGTCCTGTGGGTGAAGCAAGTTTTCTGTTTGATGTAGCGGTGTGTCCTTAGTGAGGGACTTGATTAAATGAAAGAGCTCACGGGGCCTATTGAAGGAGCACATAAGGATGTTAGTGTGGTATTTCTTTTTTCTTCCTGTAATAGCAAAGCGGTGGTCTTGTAAGGCCTTCATATATATTTCTGTCATGGGGAAGCCTGGAATTGTGCCATTTTCAATCCAGTTTCCTGAGACTCAGTAGGGAATTGCGTAGGTCAGCTGCAAACCAGATAGCAGTATGATCTTTTAGAAAAGCGCATGGGTTGGGAAAGTAGAGCAGCCTGGTTTAGGGTAGTGTTCTAAGAGTGTATAATGTCAACTAAATCAGAGGTGCAGGAATCAAGGTTAAGCAATGTTTCAGCAAGAAATGCATCTTTATTAAATGGTTTGAAGCGATGAGCTGGTGGTAATGCAGTATTAGATGCGTTTGAAACCAGGATGGCTGATGGAATGTAGAATATGATGGCCTTGTGGTCAGACCATGGTACTGGAAAAACCTGTGGCTGGACAGACTTGTTGGAACCATAAGTGTGGGAGGGTGCAAAGATAAGGTCCAATGTTTTTCCTCTAGAGTGGGAAGGGGCATGTATTAGTTCATAATTAAGAGCAGACACCACATCAAGAAAGGCTGTAGAGTTCTTCTTTGATAAGAAAGGGAGATTGGGGTCTCCCAGGATCCAGAGTGGTCTAGTCTTTGGCGAGTCATTGCAGACTAAATCCAGGGCTATGGAGAGGTCATCCACACAGAGAGAGCATGATAAAAAAGCACTAATAAGTGCTTATTAGCAATTATGATGGTGTTGAGACTGGTAGAGTTATGGGAGGTGAGGTATTGGAATTGTAGGTCAGATCTAGCCCTTATGAGGGGACCACCACCTCTTCTGTTAGTTCTTGGACAGTTGAACATATAGTTGGGGAGCTTAAGTTGATTGGTAAGAACTGCATCAGTGTCTGAGCCATGATTCTGTAATAAAGACCATGTCTAGCTGATTATCAACATAGTCACCAATAATTGGCCATTTATTCCAGATAAAGTTTGCATTTATAAGCATACACTTTAGGGCTTTTTCTTCTGTGGACTTCTGAGTAAGATTTTCCAGGGGGCTGGCATATGATGTGAATGAGGATAAGTGTAAATTGATGTACATAGTTACCACCAGTTGAATTTTCCAAGTTAATCTACCCTGTTCATTGTAAGTGCATTTTACTGCACAATACTGTTGTATGTAAACCGCGCTGATTTTTAAGAGTGCGGTATATAAGAACAATAAATAAAATATAAAAAATGAGGTGTGGTGCCTTTAAAGAGATGGTGGTCTCAGCAAGTCCAAAACATCTTGTCTATTTCGACCAAAGCCATGTATGGTGGAAATTAAGCCTTGCTGGTGTGAAAAGGATCCAGCAGGTATGACGGGTAGGGCCAGACCATATAGAAAAATAATGTAGGGAATTAAATTTGGCATTGTGATAGAGAGGGAGAGGCTATTTATAGGAAAAAGGGGAGCTAAATGATGGTACTCCTCTAACTAGACAAAGCTAGAAGGGGAGAGAGGAGACTGAGTGGCTAGCTAGGACAAGTACAATAATGCATATATTTCAGTGTAAGAATGCCGGTGTCGGAGCTGGTACCGACAACGGGGATTGTTGTGGTACCGGAGGCGTCGCCGCCTGTATGAATGCAGACAGGGTGCGCTGCATGGCCAGAATCTTCTGATCCATCGACGCCACCAATGTCTGGATGTTGGTACCAGTGGGAGCCACCGGTACCCCAGAACACAGCAACAGGTGATCTGTCGAGGCCGAGCCATCGATGTCAACCTGTGACCCCATAGATAACGCTTTGGAAGCCGGAGCTTCCCGCCGGGGTAATTTTGCCGGTGCGGAATCCTCGAGGACAAGCCCGGAGGCATCTCGATGCTTGGAAGGAGACCTACCCTTTGAGGACCGGCTAGATTTATGCTTGGTTACCTGAGATCCATGGGAGGGAGAAGCAGCCCTGGAAGACGTCAATGCCACCGAAGCTGCATCAGAGGGAAACAGGGTACTGAGCTTGGCTGCTCGGTTCTGCCGACCTCTTTTAGATATCATGGTACAGGACATACAATCCGTGATGGAATGGTCAGGCCCCAAACATTTTAGACACCAGTCATGGGTGTCGGTGACAGAAATAGTACCGCCACATTTTGTGCACTTTTTGAACCCGGAGGCGGGCTTCTCCATGAGGAAAATATTTTTAGGCCTAAGGCCCAAAAACTGAAAATGCACAGTGACAAAAAGATTTAAAAAACGGATTGTTTTTTTTGAAAGAAAGAAAAGACCGACGTCGAAGAAGGCAGACGCGACACAAAAGAATTAAGAAAAAAATAAAGAACTTCTTCTGCGGTGACAGGAACCATGACCTGCTGGCTCCGCGGAAAAGAAGAACTGGAGAGAGGCGGTTGGGAAAGGCAGGAAGGCAGCACACAGGCGCTGTGGGATGCTCCCAAAAGCTTTCTTATTGGACGCTGGGGAGCGCTCTCGCGCAGGCTCAGTCGGTACCGACGATACCCATATGTGAAGACTCATTCCTGCTTCTTCCTGGAGATTATCAAGTATTAACTTTATAGTAATTAATAGAGTTGTTCAACAGATGGGAGGGTAAATATATGTATAGAAAAGCTGGTTGGATGGCACTATTGCTTCCGTTTCTTACTCGCCTCTGTTCCACACCTAAGGGCCATGCCAAAGGGCCCTCTGGTGGGGCCCTCAGGCACAGGCCCACCACGTACGGGTGCATCGGGAGGTGCTCTTTTTTGAAAAGCTCGTGGTGGCCCTGATTGGCCTTCTTTTGGCGAGCAGGAAGGGTTATAGCCTCCCACTCTTTATGGATGTAGATCAGGGCTCAGGGAGCTAGTGGAGAAAGTGGGACTAAGGCTGACATTCTGGCTTATGTCTGTATGCCATACAAAGTCTGGATATTCAAATGTTTTTCTAGATAAAGGCTCATGTCAAGGCGACCACATTTTTCAAGAAATATAAGTTTCTGGATCTCCAAATTAAGGATCTTCTATTACACTTTGGGGCTTGTTTACAAAGCTGCGGTAGCGGTTCGCGATCGTTATCTGAGCCGCGACCCCATTGATTTCAATGGGGCCGCGGCTCCGATAATGACCGCAAACCGCTACCGTGGCTTTGTAAACAAGCCCCTTTATGTGAAATGACAAGGGAAAAAAAAGCACATAAATTGATCTCACCTTACAAACCTCACAATCAAGATATCAGAAAAGGTTCCTTATACCAGGAAGTCACTTCAATAATCCCCAAAATAGCAATTAACATACAAACATTTTTAAGAGACCCTCAGAGAAGGCTAGATTGTGTAATAAGCACTTTAAACAACCTCAAGCACCATCATTGGTCTTATCCCTGTGCTCCCCAATTTTCTATTGTTATTTTTATATAATAATGCAAAATATTCTAACTAGCAGCAGTTAGGAGTGACCATTGACAACCATAGTGGTCAGGTTATAACCCATGTAATCAAAAAGTATACTTACCCTTTCTTTACTCTGGCAAAGTCAAATGCCATTTGCCTATAGGAAAAAGCTTTTTCATTCAAATATCTACTGTAGCGCCTTATAAATGTTGACATATCATAGCCTAAAGAAAACAAAAATATCCAAAATGTAGTACATATATAAGAGATGCATATATAATTGCTTTTTTGCCTCCTGCTTTCATAGTTGAGACAGATTTAGGTGTTTTATGCAGAAGTAATCTGTTTTTATACTGCTAGAATCATCAGTATATAAAATATCCCATTATGCTATCTTGATTCCATGTTTTATACTATTTTTATTAACAAGTAAAGCAAAGGCAAACAAGATGGTAGCATCCAATTCCTCCACAAAAGGCTGGGGTAAAGTGTAGCTACTCACCTGTAACAAGTGTTCTCCAAGGACAACGGGAATCAGTCCTCACATATGGGTGATGTTGGCACCGATGGAGCCCATGTGGAGCATTTCCCAAGCTTGCAAAGAAAGCCTTTGGGAATGCCACCATGCATGAATGGTCCCCTTCCTGTCTGAAGATGCCATCTTAGTCAGGTGCCATAGCTAAAGCCCCTCCAAGAAGATGGCAAAAATACACAGCAACTCCAAGGGGAGGAGGGAGGGTTGTGAGGACTGATTCCTGCTGTCACTGGAGAACACCTGTTACAGGTGAGTAACTGCACTTTCTCCAGGAACAAGCAGAAGTCAGTCCTGAAATATGTGACTCCCTAGCTACAGACCGAGGACCTGTAGAAAAAAAACACAGCATCACCGTGAGCAGTTGCCAGCGAAAGCCAAAGGCAGCCCAAGAACCCTGGGTCCATGGATGACCACACTCCCAGTAGCCGGAACAAGAAGGGTCGGAGGGAAGGAGTTGCTTAAACCCCAAAAAGATTATAGAGTACAGCCTGGCTGAAGGCAGTGTCCTGACGGGATTCCCTCTTTAAGCAGTAAAACACCGCAAAGGAGTGAATGGAGGACCAGATGGCGACTCAGCAGATGTCTGCCAGTGGCAACGAGTACAGGCTAGCAACAAATGTTGCCATCACCTGGACATTGTGAGCCATGACTCGATGTTCCAGGAGAAACCTGGCTTGGGCCTGGGCAAAGGCGATGCCGTCTGCCACCCAGATGGACAAGGTACACTTGGTGACTGCCAGCCCCAGAAGGCTGGGATTGAAGAAAAAAAAGAGCTGCCTGGATCTGCAGTGGTCCTGAATCTACTGCAGGTAGAAAGAGCCCTCTTACAATCCAGAGTGTGGAGGATCGCCAACGCCCGATCAGTGTGGGACTTTGGGAAGTAAGTGAGCAACACTCTTGATTGAGATGAAAATCCAAGACAACCTTCGTAGGGGAGCTTGGGTTAAGTGCGCAGGACCACCTGGTTCCTATAGAACCTCGTGTATGGTGCCTCAGCCATCAGCGCCTGGAGTTCACCGACACTCTGGGCAAAGGTGAGAACTATCAGGAAAGTCACCTTCCATAACAGGTGCCACAGCAGGCAGGTAGCCATGGGCTCAAAGGGAAGCTTGGTCAGCTGCATGAGGACCACATTGAGGTCCCTTCTGCCAGAGGAGGGTGGGTAGGGGGCTTGAAAAAAAGCAGGCCTAATGAAACGAGACAAGCAATAGTCCCAAACGATGTTTGCCCTCAATGGGGTGGTGTTCGCTGAGATGGCACTCAGGTGATCCCTGACCAAGTTACATTTCAGCCCAGACTGCTGCAAGAGGTGCAGCAGGTACTGCAAGACCAAACTGGTAGGGCATGAAAATGGGTCTGCTCAGAGCTCTGAGCACCACATTGAGAACTTGAAGGCATAAGCCCGTCTGGCCAAATCCTTTCAAAAGGCCAAAAGAGAGTTCTCTATCTCCACGGGGAGGTGGTAGGAGGCTAGAGCGACCTGCTCAGCTGCCAAGCTGTGAGGGACAGGAACCTCAGATTGGGGTGAAGAAGCAGACCCTCCTCCTGCGTCAGCGGCTCTGGTGAGAACCCGAGCAGGACCAGGGACTCTATCAAGAGACAGAGCAGCAGTGGAAACTGAGGCTGTCTAGACCACCTCGGGGCTATGAGAATCATCAAGACCCTGTCTCGTTGGACCTTGAGAAGGGTCTGGGCAATGAGGGGT
This sequence comes from Ichthyophis bannanicus, assembly GCA_033557465.1. Classification (NCBI taxonomy): domain Eukaryota; kingdom Metazoa; phylum Chordata; class Amphibia; order Gymnophiona; family Ichthyophiidae; genus Ichthyophis; species Ichthyophis bannanicus. The sequence continues at coordinate 1,333,968,328 of CM066033.1, forward strand.
GGGGGGGGGAGGCATACAGCAGGCCTGTTTCCCACAAGATGAGGAAGGTATCAGGGGTCACCCTGCCAAGGTGCAGGAGGGGACTTCAGAACAGAGGAAGCTGCGAGTTCGCCAGGCTGGCAAAGAGGTCCAGGTCTGGTGTCCTGCAATGCTGGAAGAGTCACTATGCTGTTCAGGGACACAGGCGCCACTCGTGGCCAGAGAACTGAGCCAGTCGACCAATGCATTGTCTTGACCTGGGAGGTAAGAAGCCCAGATGGTCATGCCCTGGCGCACTGCAAAGGAGCACAGGGCTACTGCCTATGAACAGAGGCTGTAGGAGCTGGTACCCCCCTGTTTATTCACATAGAACATTGTTGCCTTGTTGTCCATCTGGACTAGCACTGCTCAGTGCTGCAAGCAGTCCCTGAAAACCCTGAGTGAGGCAAATGGCCCAGAGCTCCAGCAGGTTGATCTGCTGCAGGACTCATTGAGGGACCAGGTCCCTTGAGTGTGCCATCCCTCACAGTGGGCTCCCCAGCCCACCAGGGAGGCATCTGTAGTCAGGACCACCTGATACACTGGGGGCTTGGAAGGGCATGCCGCAAAGCAGGTTCCAAGACTCCTGCCACCAAGCCAGAGACTCTGCCATGCTGGGAGAGACTGAAATGGGGGTCTCTGAGGTGGCCAGTCAACTGCACCCATTGCATTCGGAGGCACCACTGCATTGCCCACATGTTGAGATAGACATTGGGCACAACATGGACCTTGGAGGTGCAGCATTGTCCAGGCCAGTACGGTGCCGCAACACTGCACCTCAGACGCCAGGGACACAAGGCAGTCCACCCTGTCCTGAGGAAGAAAAGCCCTGGCCTGAAGGGTGTCTAGGTGAGCCCAGATGAACACCAGAGATGGAACTGGAATGAGGTCGGACTTTGGGTAATTAATCACAAACCCCAGATGCAAATGGTGCGGTCCATGGCCTGCCTGGCTTCAGAGGCCAAGCCCCCTGTTAAAAGCCAGTCATCTAGATATGGATAGACAAAGGTGTCCTGCAGCTGCAGATGGGCTGCTGCCACAGCCAGGAACTTCATGAAGACCTGCCGGGTGAATGCAAGACCGAAGAGAAGTACCCTGTACTGGTAATGGTTTCCCTGAACCATGAAGTGGAGGTACTTTGTGTTTTGGTTGGACGAGGATGTGAGTGTAAGCATCCTATAAGTCCAAGGAACAGTCAAATGCCCTGCTGTAGATAGGTCAGTAACATTCCAAGGGAGAGCATCTTGAATTTCTCCCACACCAGGAACCTGTTGAGGTTCTGCAAGTTGAGGAAGGGCCGAAGGCCCCCTGTCTGCTTCAGGATGAGGCAGTATCAGCAGTAAAACCTCCGTCTGCGGGAGTGCAGTGGGACTGGTTCCACTGTTCTGTCCGAGGAGGCCTGCGAGCTCCTGACTCAGGAGGGCCTGGTACTGGGGAAGCAGATGTTGCTGCCTGGGAAAGTTCAGGGGAGGGGCCTGATCCAGATGGAGGCAATAGCCCTCCTAAACGACCTGGAGAACCCAGGAATCAGTGGAAATGGAATCCCACCTGTGGGAGAAATAGACCAGACGACCCCTGACAGACAGCCGCCCTGCCAGTAGACAAGGCTATGCCAATGGTGTCAAAACCCCAAGGCTGGTTGAGCTGGCACCGGCGGTTGGGTCTTGGGACCCTTTGGCTTATGAGGGTTGTGGACCATGGTCTTGCCCTGAACGGAGGGGGGGGGGGTTCGATGCTGGCGGGAAGGCCAGGTAGCCCCCGTAAAGAAGCCCCTTTTGCTGGAAGAAAGGCTTCTTACTCTGCTGCTTCTTCCTATGGAGTGAGGAACTTTTTCGGAAGGGGTGAGTACGAGTCATGAACTCAGTCTCTCTGCAGCCTTATCTTACACGGGCGTGTCAAAAAGCTGCTCCCCAACGCAAGGAACATCCAGCAGCTTCTCCTGGACCCACTGTTCCAGGTCAGAGGACTAAAGCCAAGCCTGCCGGTGGGCTCCAATGCCAGCTGCCGCCACCCGGGCAGAAGACTAAGCTGTTGTATACTGCTTGCAAGAGGTACTTCGAGCATTCCCCGACATACTGAGGGCCTGAAAATGCCAGAGATGGTTTCAGTCAAGGCTCGTCACGAAGCTTCTGAGCTCCCTAGTGAGATCATGGAGGAACATCTCAATATATAATTAGCAAACCTTGATGTGGTTTAACATAGCCCTGATAAGCCTTGTGCCCAAGGGCGTCAAGGGTACAATACTCTCTGAACAGGGGGACTGATAAGTGAGTCTTTGGGCTCTAACTTCTGCATGGCCGATTCAACCACCATCAAGGTGTGGGGGAGTTGGGCTTTCTGAAACTCTGGATCTCGCTGGACCTTAGTGTCCAAGTGCTTGCTCAGAATCAGGACAGAGGCCAGGGTTTCACACATGCAGAGGAGTCTATTCAGAATGAGAGGAACTGGCACTGAGAAAGCTTCTGAGGAGCTTCATATTGCAGAATATCAAGCTCCTCAGTGCAGGGCTCCACCAACTCAGTGGTGAGCGCCAGGGCCCACGCCATGTCCCAAACTCCAGGAAGGAGGTGTCCTTGGGAGGTGACTGCCACCTCTAGATCAGCGGTGAGGGGTTGGAGGGGAGGTCTTGGTGGAGCCAAGTCTCCGGGGAGATCCCTCCATCAGTCTGAGTAGTCCATGGAGGACTCAAGGTTGGGCAGCTCGAGACAGGTTGATGACCCACACTGGGTCTCAGAGGCAAAAGCTTGCACAGAGCCGGAGGCACTCGCCTGCAAAGATCTTGCACCTGAGGAACGGGATGGAAATAGAAACCTGCGCTGGGAAACCTCATGAGGCTTCTAGCTCTCAGGGGTCACTATGGCAGCCTGGGGAGTCCTCAAGGTCAAGGTCCCTGTGTCTCAAGGCTTGTGCTGGCAAGGCCAGGCATCACTGCCTTCTGGGCAGCAAGGAACGCAGAAATGCTGCATTCCAAGGCCAGCATATGGGTCTCCCACTTGAGAGTGGGGCCTGTGACAGACACTGGTGTTGCCGGGTCAGGTGTCGAGGAGGAGAGGGGGTCCTTGCTGGGTTGACCCTTGGGAGATTAGGTGCCATTGCCAGAGGCCTTTGTATTGGTTCAAGGTACCTTACTGGGCTGCTCCCTCTGCAATAGACTGCCAAGAGGGGCTAGGAGACCAGCCGTGCGACCTGTCATGCTTGTATGGTGCCCCCAACAGAGTCCTCAAGGCCTTTTGCTTCTGCTCACGTTCAGGCGACCCCTGGTCAGAGTGTTGCTGGGCCCGGGGAGGAGCCTTGGGGGACTCCGGAGGTTGCAGGGCTGAAGAACGGGAGGCTACTGGGGATACCAGGGCTGCCTTACGGAAGAGATCATCCAGCTTCTGCTTATAACTCTGGATAGCCTTGGAGGACATCTTACAGAGAGCATAGCTCCAGATCAAGGTTGGCTCCTAGGCACCTGAGACAACAGACATGGGTGTCCATGAGCGACATGTTTTTGGAGCATCTATCGTATTTCTTAAAACTGGAGGCCATTGGGGCAAAAAGGACCCCTGTGAGGTTGAATGACCTTGACACAGCCAATGGTTAAAAAGGGTGTGAAGCGCTGTAAACAAAAAAAGGCAAAAAAGAAAAACCCACGACCAGGACTGAAGCACAGGTGATCGGGAAGCAGGAAGAGGACTGAAAGGCCAGTAGAGCAAAAACCGAATGGAACAGAGAAAATGTTTTACAGGGACGAGACACACATCTGAAGTGCTCCATGGAAAAAGGGAGACTGAGTAAGATGGCACCTTTAGATGGTAAGGGGACCATGCATGTGTGGTGGTATTCCCAAAGGCTTTCTTTGAAAGCTGGGGAAATGCTCCGTGCAGGCTGTCAGCACTGACATCATCCATATGCGAGGACTGACTTCCTGCTTGTTCCTGGAGAATCACTGCTTACCCATAGGACAAGCAGCATGAAATCTGTGTACGTTTTTAGAACCTGACAGGTACTTGTGATCTGGATTGGCCACTGCTGGAAACAGGCTACTGGGCTTCATGGACCCCTGGTCTGATCCAATATGACATATCTTACAGTACGTTCTTATAAGAGCTTGACCATGATCCTACCAGTGGGTAGCTTGGCAAGTATTTTGATAGTCAACATTTGCATACATTCCATATTACACCAAGAATCCAAGTGTCGAAGTGATAAGCCAATATTTAATTTTATTTAAGCCAAATTTGTTATGCTGCTCTTTGTACAGAGTACTAGTGTCAGGGCCATTTCCAAGACAAGATGTGCCAGAAGCAATTACTGTACAAAAAAAGTGTCACAAAAAAACGTGGTCATTATTCCAATGTCTGTTCTGGGGAACCTTACTGATGAGAAGGCGGCTATGTTTTTCTAGATTTAATCAAAATCCCATCCCAGGTTTCAGCTGGGAAGTTGGCTGGGCTTTGAGGCCCTCTGATATCAGCAGCATGAGCATGAAACCTACTGCTTCTGACAGGAATGAAAGGCCAAAGCAACAACTCTTCAGAGAATAGGCATACTCCTCAGCATCCCACTCAAATGCCTTCTACATGATGTTGAGAATGGATCTTAAGTTCTATACCATGATCTACTCAGATTTGCTTCCTTCACTTTACCTTGAAGGGCAGGAGTCTCCCTTCTGCAAGGATCCCTTTCAGATCTACATTAGCTCAGTAAGACCTTGACAACAGGACCATATCACTTAAAGTAGCAAGGAAGCATAAACCACATTGCTACAGCATCCCCTTCTAGGAAGGTTACAATGGTTCTGACTAAACCTAGATGAGTCAGAGACCCTAGTGAGCTGCTGTGAGCAGCAGGGTCTTTGCTGGGCTCAGCCCTTGAGCCTATTTTCTGTCTTGTAAAGAAGCCTTCCTTATGTGCTATGTTTGTGTCCTTCATAAAGGGCATGTAAAAAACGTCAGGTTTTAACCACCCGTCTACATGACTGCAAAAGACCAGGGGTAAACTCAGAAGCTTGGGCTACAAACAAGAGGCAAGGAGTGAAAAGGCACCAAATTGGAGTTTGACTACAGGAGAGAAGAGATTGTGAGACAATATCCCATGTGCAGACACTGTGTGGCAAAGAAGTTTCCATAATGGAGAGAAAGCCCTTGCAGAGCTCCCTCAAAAAGAAATTTGTTCACCCTGCACTCAGGCAACCCTTGACCCAAAAAGCCTGGGAAAACTGAAGGGAACAGACAAATGAGCGGTATTGTCTTATAGCACTGACATGCTGTTTGGCAAAAAATGTACAGCAATGGTTAAAGACTACCTCAAAGCAAAGCAATCTATTTTACACATCTTCAGTCAAGTTTAGTTGGAGAACCCCATAAGAGAGGGAGGAGTGGCCAAGTGGTTGGGACACAGTACCTCAGGCTGGAGGACCGGGGGTTCAATTCCCACCTGGGGACAGCAATCTCAGGCCGGAGGGACTGAGGTTTCTAGTCCTATAGGCACTCCGTGTGGCCTTCGGCAAGCCACTTACCCCTCCGTTGCCTCAGGTACACAGATTGTGGGCCCTTTGGGGGACAAGGGAATGTTTCCAGTACCCGTTTGTAGTGAATACATAATGTAAACCGCTTTGATTGAAAGATAAAGCAGTATAGAAAACTGGTTAAATGTTACTAAGATGTGGTGAAAGCTCATCTTAGCTGCAGTTGAATTTATCACAGTACCTTAGCACTGCAGATTAGTAACTTCCAAGGTAAAGGAATAATACAGCATACAGTGAACTCCGATCTGCATTTCAGGGAAAAGTAATGCCAGCTGAAAGATGGTGTTATTTTTCCTGGCTGAGGGCACTGGGCCTTTAACCAGCACCATATCTAGCCCTTTGCAAGTGGTGCAGCCAAACAAGATGTAAAAAAGAAATAGGGGTGCATTTGGGATTGCCGGCCTCTGCTCCCCCCACAACTGCCCTTGTCTCACCACTGCCACTTTTCATGTTTCCTTGGGGGCAGGAGTCACAGCAGTGGAGTGTATCTGAGAAACCCCCCAGGTCTTGCAGACTGTCATCTTTGTCCCATCCCTCCCCTCTGACAAACTCGTTTCAGAAGAGGGAGAGATCAGACCAGCAATTCAAGCATTGATCTTTGCAACGCTACATTTGAATGGCTGGTCTGGTCCCTCCCTCCCTCTAATGTGAACCTAATCAGAGGGAGGCCTCGGGCAAACATGCAAATGTGGCGTCAGAAAGACACGTGTTTTTTTCCTCAATTAGAGATACTCTGCTGCTGCCACCACCACTGCAGAGACATGGAAAACTGTAGCAGCAGGGCAAGGGCAGGCAGCATGGACATGGAATTGTGGGGGTATGATAAGATGCTGGCATAGGGAAATGACAAACCCGTGGGGGCACACCACATGTGCAAGTTGCATTTATGGCTTGGTACGGCCCTGCATTTAAACACATGGTCCAATGCTGCTGGCTGCCATCTTAAGAGGCGCTGGTGCAGCCCAAGAATGTGAAGAGCCCCCCTCCCAACCAGAAAAAAAAAAAAGAGACTAACATTTGTGGACCCCAAATCACCCCTGCCCCCCATACAAATCACGTCTGGGCCCTCCCACCAGGCCTACCTGAAGTCATTACTGGTAATCCAGCAGTGTTGGGGCAGGAGCAATGCCCAATCACTCTTGCCCAGTCAGTGCTGGGTTCAAAATTGCTTTAACCCTAGTATTACTGCCATATAAGAGCAAATACTGCAGCTTGACCCCTAGCGGTAGTACCATGAGACTACCTCTAGAATTTAAGCAGCGCCATTTTAAACCCATCACCTACAGGAGCAGAACAGATCGGAGATCACTCCTGCTCCAACAGCACTTAACTCCAATGATGACTTCAGATACACCTGAGTGGGGAGGGCTTATGGGGTATTTATTTATTTCTCTGGGAGGGGCCCCCCAGAGGTGCCTTTGGGGGTGGGAGGGTATGGGATCCACAAATGTAGCATCACCTTCTTGGGAGGGGGGGATGGGAAGGGCTTTGCAATTTTTTTTTCAGGCCATTCAGTCCCTTTAAAATGGCAGCTGGCAGCATGAGCCCTGTGTCAGAGGCCCGATGCTCCTGGCAGGAAATATAAAAAACACCAGCTTTGTGTTGGTATTTTTCCCTGCAACACTGCTTGCAGCGTTCACCACAAGCTTTGTTCGATTTACTTAATGAGAACTTCTGTGGTTAGTAAATTTGAAAGGCTACTAAAAAAGACTAGTGAGGTTTCTGGAGTCCAATGGATTGCAGAATATGAGGCAGCATGGATTCACCAGAGGCAGGTCTTATCAAACAAATCTGACTGGGAGACCAGGCAGTATACTTATTTGTCAGTAAAGCCTTTGACACTGTTCCGCACAGGCAACTTAAACTGAGCATTCTAGGGATGGACCATAAAGTTGCCGATTGGGTTAGAAAATGATTGAGTGGGAGGCGACAGAGGGTACAAGTAAATGAAGCTCACTCTGAGGTTACCAGTGGTGTGCTGCAGGGATCTGTCCTTGATTCAATTCTATTTAACATCTTTGTTACTGATATTACATAAGGACTGTGGGGTAAAGTTTGCTTTTGGCAGATTTTTGGGTCCTCTGCAATAGACACCCAGGAAGAAGTAGATAACATGAGGGGAGGATCTAGCTAAGCTTGAAAAATAGCCTAGAATTTAATGCTAAAAAAATGCAGGGTCATGCACTTGGGCTGCAAAAATCCAGAACAGTACAGTATAGGGTGTGCAGTACTTCTGTCCATGAAAAGAAAAGGGGACCTGAGTGTAATTACATCAGCTGGAGATAATACCCCTGCTCTGCTCCTCTTGCCCTAGACTCCCACACACCCTGTCCCACCCCATCATCTAACCCCCCCTCCCCCCCCCCATTACTGAGCCCTTTAATTCCTCTATCGTAGAGTCCATTCGACTTCATGCTCTCTGTTCTTCAGGGTCCTTTTCAGTCTTCCTTTCTTCTACCCTATTGCCCCAGACACTCTTCAGTGCCCCCAGCCACCTCTCACACTTCATCATCTAGTGTCCTGTTCAGTCCTGGAAGGTGGAGAATAAGTCCTGCTTTGTTGGCCCAACCCTTTCCCAGCTACCCTATTGCCCCATGCTCTCTTCAGTGCCCCTAGCTGTTACATGACCATGGGACAGACGTACAGAGCAGATTTCCCACAGACATAAAACAGAAGCCTGTAGGCAATCTGGCCCCTGTCATTTCCCTCTACTTACAAGAGCTGGACAGTGCTGGCAGTATAAACAAGTATAACATTATTTACCAGCGTGACTTGTATAGTCTATCTGCAATGAAAAGAAAAAACAAAAATAGCATTAGAGAAAGACTAACAAATTAGCATGGATTCACCAGAGGCAGGTCTTGTCAGATAAATCTGATTGATTTCTTTGACTGGGTGACCAGGGAGTTGGACCAAGGGAGAGCCCTAGATGTGGTGTATTTAGATTTCAGTAAAGCCTTTGACACCGTTCCTCACAGGCGACTTATAAACAAACTGAGCACCCTAGGGATGGACCCTAAAGTTACTGCTTGGGTTAGAAATTGGTTGAGTGGGAGGCGACAAAGTACAGGTAAATGGAACTCACTCTGAGGAGAAGGAAGTTACCAGTGGTGTGCCCCAGGGATCTGCCATTGGTCTGATTCTTAACATCTTTGTTAGTGACATAGCGGAAGGGCTGTTGGGTAATGTTTGCCTCTTTGTGGATGATACCAAAATCTGCGATAGAGTAGACACCCAGGAAGGCGTAGATAACATGGAGGGATCTAACTAAGCTTGAAGAATGGTCTAGAATTTGGCAGCTGGGATTTAATGTTAAAAAATGCAAGGTCATGCATTTGGGCTGCAGCAATCCAAGGGAGCAATACAGTACAGAAGGTGAAGTACTTTTGTCCACTAAAGAAGAGTGGGACCTAGGCGTGGTTGTGTCTGATGATCTTAAAGTGGCTAAACAGATAAAAAAGGCAACAGCAAAAGCTAGAAGAATGCTTGGGTGCATACTAAGGAATGGCTAGCAGAAAAAAGGAGGAGCTAGTGCCTCTGTATAAGTCTTTGGTGCAACCTCATTTGGAGTATATAGTGTGCAATTCTGGAGACCACACTTTCAAAAGGATATAAACAGGATGGAGTCAGTACAGAGGGTGGCTACTAAAATGGTTAGTGGTCTTCATTATAAAGCATATGAGGACAGACTTAAGGATCTTAATATGTACACCTTAGAGGAAAGGCGGGATAGAGGTGATATGATTGAGATGTTTAAATACCTCCGTGGCATAAATGCACAGGGGGAGAGCCTCTTTCGATTGAAAGCAAGTTCTGCTACTAGGGAACATGGGATGAGGGTGAAAGGGGATAGATTCAGGAGTGATATGCGGAAATATTTCTTTATGGAAAGAGTGGTGGATCCGTGGAATAGTCTCCCAGTGGAGGTGGAGATGAGGACAGTATCTGAATTAAAAAAAGCATGGGACAAACAGAGGATCTCTAAAGGAAGTTATGGAAGGACAGACAAGACAGGCCATGTGGTCTTTTTCTGTCATCATTTTTCTCTGTTTCTATGTTTAATTATGTCTGACAATCTTAAAGTAGCTAAACAGGTAGCAAAGGTGATTACAAAAGCCAGAAGGACGCTTGTGTGTATAGAGAGAGGAATGGCCAGCAGAAAAAAAAAGGGAGGCGATAATGCCTCTGTATAAGTCTCTGGCGTGACATCATTTGGAGTATAGTGTGCAATTCTAGAGACCGCACCTTCAAAAGGATATAAGCAGGTTGGAGCATCTGCACAGAGTGGCTACTAAAATGGTTAATGGTCTTTGTTATGAAGATTAATATGTATACTTTACAGGAAAGGCAGGATGGGGGGGGATGATAGAAACAGCGTAGTTACTCACCTGTAACAGGTGTTCTCCAGGAGCAGCAGGAATCAGTCCTCACATATGGGTGACGTCGGCGCAGACAGAGCCCCCGCGGAGCAATTTTCCCCAGCTTTCAAAGAAAGCCTTTGGGAATTGCAGCGCGCATGCGCGGTCCTCTTCCCGCCCAAGGGTGCCATCTTGCTCAGTCAGATGACATAGCCAAAAGACAGCAAAAATTAGCAAAAACGAAAGTATATAACTGCAACTCCAAGGGGAGGAGGGAGGGTTGTGAGGACTGATTCCTGCTGCTCCTGGAGAACACCTGTTACAGGTGAGTAACTACGCTTTCTCCAGGACCAAGCAGGAAGTCAGTCCTCACATATGGGACTCCCAAGCCTAAGGCTACCGGAGACCCCAAGCACAAAAATGAGCTCCCTCAAGGTCAGTAGCACCGAAGGAAGGAATCTTCTCTGAATATGTCTCCAACCGGTAGCCCAACATCCGGGACGGAGGGTAGGAGTTGCCTATACCTCGAAGAGGTTACGGAGGACTGCCTGTCCGAAAGCACTGTCCCTGCGGGACTCCCTCTCCAGGCAGTAATGGGCTGCAAAAGTCTGGCTTGAGGACCAAGTAGCGGCCCGGCAGATGTCTGCCAATGTAACAGAGCGGAGGTAAGCCACCGACGTAGCCTTCGTCCGAACACGATGAGCTGTGACTCTACCTTCCAGCACGAGGCCGGCTGCCTCATAAGCCCAAGCGATACAGTCCGCAATCCAGATGGACAGGGTACGCTTGGAGACAGGGAGCCCCAACTTGTTGGGGTCATAAGACACGAAGAGCTGAACAGCCTTTCGGTGCTCCCGCGTACGGTCAAGGTAGAAGGTCAATGCCCTTCTACAGTCCAGGGTATGCAGGACCATTTCAGCTCGGCTGGAGTGTGGCCTGGGAAAGTAGGTCGGAAGTACCACCTCCTGGTTGATGTGAAAAGGGGAAACCACTTTGGGAAGAAATTTAGGGTGAGTCCGTAGGACTACCCGGTTCTTGTAGAACCTAGTGTAAGGAGGATCAGAAACCAGGGCCTGCAGCTCACTAACGCGTCTAGCAGAAGTGAGAGCTACCAAGAACAAGGTTTTCCATGAAAGAAAACGTAGCGGACAGGTAATCCGCTGCAAGACCACATTAAGATCCTAGTCCGGGGCTGGCAAGCGCAAAGGTGGCTTAAGGAGAAGGAGGCCTCTGAGAAACCGAGCCACCAGAGGGTGGCTGGAAAGAGGTCTACCATCCACCGGCATGTGATGTGCAGAAAGAGCACTGAGGTGGACCTTGACCGAGTTGGACTTAGGTCCAAGGTTAGAGAGAGAGCAAGTATTGCAAGACCACTGATGCTGAACAGGAGAAAGGATCTTGAGACTGCTGAGTACACCAGATGGAGAACCGACGCCACTTGAGAGCGTAGGCCTTTCGGGTGGAGGGCCTCCTGGAGGCCAAGACGACCTCCTCCACATCTGGAGGTAGCTGCAGAGGAGCAAGGACTACCCTTTCAGCAGCCAGGCCATCAGATGAAGGGACCGGAGATTGGGGTGTAGGAGAGTCCCCTGATCCTGCGACAGGAGGTCGGGCTGAAATCCCAGTGGAAGAGGAGTGTCTACCGCTAGCTGCATCAGAAGCGGGAACCAAGGTTGTCTCGGCCACCGGGGAGCCACTAGGATCATCGATGCTTTGTCTCTGAGAACCTTGAAGAGCGTCCGAGACAAGAGTGGCATGGGAGGAAAGACATACAAGAGGCCGGTGGACCATGGAATTAGAAAAGCATCCGCCGCTACCCGGAGAGGATGCGGCTGTCGAGAGCAGAATCTGGGCAGCTGCCGGTTCAGAGGACTGGCAAACAGATCCATGGTGGGGAGGCCCCACTTGAGAAAGATCCGCTGAACCACCAGCGGATCCAACCTCTACTCGTGTGGCTGGAGGATCCTGCTGAGCTTGTCGGCCAGGTAATTTTCTTGACCTGGGAGATAGACAGCCCTGAGGAGGATGCCCTGGCGGACTGCCCAAGAGCATAGCCGTTGCGCCTCCTGACAGAGGAGGAAGGAGCCTGTTCCGCCTTGTTTTTTTACGTAGAACATGGCAACCTGGTTGTCCGTCTGTATTAGCAGCGACTGGTGGGACACCAGCTGAGAGAAGGCTTTGAGAGCTAGGCGGATGGCTCTGAGCTCCAGGAAGTTTATCTGTTGGGCAGACTCCCAAGGAGTCCAAAGTCCTTGAGTACATGACCCTTGGCAATGTGCTCCCCAATCCAGGAGGGAAGCATCGGTCGATAGGACCTGAGAATGCGGAGGGGACTGAAAAGCCACTCCTAGCACTAGGTTGGGTAGATGAAGCCACCATCGCAGAGAGGAGACCAGCTGGTCGGAGATCTGCACAGAGTCCGCTAGGCTCCCCGTGGCCTGATGCCATTGATTGCGAAGGCACCACTGCGCAGGACGCATGTTCAGTCGGGCATTGGGGGTCACATGGACTGTGGAAGCCATATGGCCGCGCAGTCGCAGAAAGTGCCTGGCTGAGACCAGTGCATTGCTGTGAAAGTGGCCGGCGAGATCCATGAGCCGCTTGGCCCTGTCCAGAGGGAGAAAGGCCCGCGCTTGAAGTGTGTCCAACCTGGCGCCGATGAACTCGAGATTTTGAGAGGGGAGCAAAGTGGACTTTGCAAAGTTTATGACAAAACCCAAGTGCTGGAGCAGAGCCACAGTGCGATGAGTGGTTTGAGCGGCCTCTGGTGAAGATGGGGCTCTGATGAGCCAGTCATCCAGGTATGGGAACACAAACAGACCTTGAAGTCTCAGATAAGCCGCCACCACTGCGAGGCATTTGGTGAACACCCTGGGTGCGGAGGATAGGCCAAAGGGCAGCACTCTGTACTGGTAATGATTTCCTCCCACAACAAATCTGAGATATTGTCTGTGGTCCGGATGAATGAGGATATGAGTATACGCATCTTTCAGATCCAAGGAGCATAGCCAGTCTCCCTGCTGGAGGTAGGGCAACAGGATTCCAAGGGTAAGCATCTTGAACTTTTCCTTTGCAAGGAAATTGTTGAGGTTTCGCAAGTCCAGGATGGGTCCGAGGCCTCCTGTTCTTTTTGGAATCAGGAAGTACCTGGAGTAAAACCCTTGGCCCCTCAGGTGGTGGGGCACCGGTTCCACGGCTCGTTCTTGAACAAGACTTGCTAACTCCTGAAGGAGTAAGTCCCTGTGCAAAGGTAGTCTGGGAGGCTCCCCTAGAAAGTAGGAGGGAGGTACCTGGTGAAAGTGAAGAAGATAGCCCTTTTGAACTATGTGAAGTACCCAGGTATCTGTGGTGATGTTGGACCACCTTTGGGCAAAGTGGACCAGTCGGCCTCCTGTGCTGAGAGAAACCAGCTGAGGGGGAGAGGCTATGCTGAGGAAGTCAAAAACCCCCACCCTGCTGAGCAGGGGCCGGTGGTGCAGGCTTGGGGGCTTGCTGCCTACGGGACCCATTACCCCGTCCCTTGGCCTGCTTTCCCTGTGGGGGAGCTGCTGAGGCCTGATACTGAGGGTAGTATTTATAGGCAGCACCTTTCCTCGGGTAAAAGGGCTTCTTCCCCGAGGCCTTCTTCTTTTGAGAAGGGGCAGAGGTCTTCCTTGAGAGACGAGTCCTGGTGAGAGTCTCCGTCTCGATTTGTGCAGCCTTCTCATCCATGGGTTTGCCAAAGAGGTTATCACCTCGGCAGGGGACATCGACCAACTTGTCCTGTACCCAGGGCTCGAGGTCGGACGTCTGAAGCCAAGCCTGGCGGCGTCCACCGATGCCGGCCGCAGCTACGCGAGCCGAAGCCTCAAAACCATCATAGGCTGCTCGAGATATAAACTTGGAGCACTCCCGAATACCAGTAGACAAGGTTTGGAACCTCTGCAAAGGTTCGTCGGAGAGACCAGCAGAGAACCCGGCTATTTCCTTAGCCAGGTCTCGGAGATACATGCCCATGTAGAGCTGGTAAGTCTGGACTCGACAAGCAAGCATAGAGCCCTGGAAGCACTTCCTACCGAGGGCATCCAGGCTTCGGGCTTCCCTACCAGGGGGCACCGAGGAGTGCATTTTTTGACTCTTAAGTCTATGCATGGCCGATTCCACCACCATGGAATGGTGCGGTAGTTGTGCCTTTTGGAAGCCGGGGCTCTTGCGGACTCGATAAATGGAATCGACCCGCTTGCTTAACACCGGCGACGCCGCCGGGCTCTCCCACATGCGGAAGAGAAGTCGTTCCAGCATCGGAGGAACCGGTACAATAAAGGCCTCCTTCGGGGGAAGACTCATATTGGAAGGCAGCGAGTTCTTCGACTCGAGGTTCCTCCTCGGGATCCGCGGGGAAGGCCAAGGCCTTGGCCATATCCCTCATGAAGTCCGAGAACCGGGTATCCTCCGGGGGGGGACCATCTCTGAGGTTCGGACTCGGGGGAGTCCGAAGGGACACACCGAGTCCGAAAGGAACCAGGTGACTCTTCGTCCTCAGATTCCCAGGCCGACTCCTCGGAGGAGTCGTCGAGCGGCTCCGGTCGGGCGGGCACCGATGCTATCCGCTCCGACGCCGAGGGAGTCGGCGTCGACGACCTCGGTCCCGAACGGGAGGCCAAAGGAGACCTCGACCGAGGATCGACTCGAGCCCTCATGGACTCGAGGATCGGCTCGGTCTCCGGGGTCGATTTGGAGGTCGACGTCCCGGCGGTCAGGGCAGAAACACCGGCGAGGCCAGCGATCAATACCCGCTGCTGGTCCATGAAGGCAGTCAGACTGCTCTCCAAGGCCGTCAACCTGAGTCCGAGCTCAGGAGACCCAGCAGCCCCCGACTCGGGCCCCGACGGCATCGGGCCCGACATCGGGTCCTTCGGAGGCAAGTCAACGAGGACAACAGTACTCATGTGAGCGGGCAAGTCCACCTCGAGTCGAGGATGTTTTGACGGCCTCTCCATCTCCAAGGACCCGGGACGGGAATCGGGGCTATGCGACCTGGCCCTCGAGGAACCAGGAGCATCCACCGATCCCGCCCTCGTGGGTTTCTTCTTCCGATGATGTTCCCGGGTAGGAGACCCCCGTTCAGAGGAACTTCGACGATGCTCAGGACCAGAGTCCCGAGACGTCGAAGCCTCTGACGAGGTCCGAGCCTGGCCGGAGTCAGAGAAGATATGCTCCCGCTGATGCTGCCGACTCAACGCTTTTGAGGACATTTTGCCGCATGGCCCACAGATCATGGAGTCATGATCATGTCCGAGGCAGCGGAGGCAGAAGTCATGAGTGTCTGTAAGAGACATGAGTTTCTTACAGAGATCACACTTTTTAAAGCCGCTGGCAGCCATCGGGGGAAAAAGGGCCCCTGCGAGGTCGAATGACCGGGCTGCCAGGGAAAAAGGAAAAAGGTGCGAAATCTGTCACGAAGGACAAAAAACCGAAAAATAAGGAACGGACTCGCAACCGGCGTCGCAAGTCCGGGCGGGAAAAGAACCGGCGTCGAACCGAAGAAAAAAAGAAAAAATCAACTTTTCGGCGGGGATTCACAGACGTCTGTAGGGCTCCGCGGAAAAAAGAAAACTGAGCAAGATGGCACCCTTGGGCGGGAAGAGGACCGCGCATGCGCGCTGCAATTCCCAAAGGCTTTCTTTGAAAGCTGGGGAAAATTGCTCCGTGGGGGCTCCGTCGGCGCCGACGTCACCCATATGTGAGGACTGACTTCCTGCTTGGTCCTGGAGAAATTTAAATACCCCTGTGGCATAAATGCACAGTAGAATCTTTCAACTGAAAACCGGCTCTACTACGAGGGGGACATGGGATGAGTGTGAAAGTCGATAGACTTAGGAGTAATATTTGGAAATATTTCTTTATGGAAAGAAAGAGTGGTAAATGCGTGGAACAGTCTCCCAGTGGAGATGGTAGAGACAAGGACAGTATCTGAATTCAAACAAGCATGAGAAACACAGGGGATCTCTAAAGGAAAAAAGGGGAACTATTGTAGTTGATATGGAAAGACAGACTAGATGGGCCATGTGGTCTTTTTCTGCTGTCATGTTTCTGTTTTCAGATATTTAAATGCATTTGCAAGCTTTACATCTCATTATGTATCCCACATTATTTTATCGTAATGCATGCTATTTTAAGTTCACATGTTAAGGCAAAAATGTTAACAGGCTAAAATCATGCATTATTCTTTTATTCTCTTAATGCATGTTAGTAATTACCCTCCTCTATATTTGTGGTTAAGAGTGAAATACTACACACCTTGGCCGTGGGAAACCTTTCCTCTCCATGGAGAGTCTGCCCTTGGAGTCAGGAGTACATGGACCGAATGAAAGGAAACTGGCCAGAACACAATTCATATGTATCCCAGTGAGGCACCAAACCCAATGGCCTACAGTGTTACATCTGTATGACTTGTCAGCAAGCTTATTCTGAAAATCAAATTGTAGGGCTCATGTCTGCAGCCATGAGTTTGTGGGTGCTAATTCTTATAGCAGAACTGCACAATGGTGTCTCAAAAACATCCTAAATCAATATGACCATATGGTTTTTGCACTCCATATCCTTGTCCAGTGTTCTCTCATGCTTCTCCTAAGAAAGAAAAAGAACACAATCTTAACCTTTTCCAGAGTGTCTGATATACTAGTCCATGAAGAGCTGTTAGGGTGCTATATGGGAAGTAAACATAACATAGTAGAAAACCTCCTTCCCCTCCCCCTGCCAAATACTTGAGTATCTGGCCATCTCTCCCAGGATATATAAAAGGAGCAAACTCACCGCTTAGCAAGTTTGAGGATTGATTTTGCTACCTATTGGTGTGGTAGTTTTTTTTGAATCCAGGAGTCTCCTCGACTCAGTAAATGGCATCTCTAATGTTTAAAAGTGATGGAAGAGGATCTCGCCTATATTCTTTTTTTTTTTTTTTAATTTATACTTTAAATTTTACAAAAAACTCTAGGAAACAATTCTGAATAAGAATTTAGAATAGAAGAGAGATATACAATCATCTCAACGGAAAAGTAATAAGAAAAAACATCCAATCTGGAAAAGACCACAATAATATCCCACAATAAGATCCAAGAAAGCGTAGTTACTCACCTGTAACAGGTGATCTCCAGGAACAGCAGGAATTTAGTCTTCACATATGGGTATCCTCGGTACCGACGGAGCCTGCACGGGAACGCTCCCCAGCGTCGAATAGTAACACTTTTGGGAGCATCCCTCAGCATATGCGTGCTGCCTTCCTGCCTTTCCAACTGTCCCTCTTCAGTTAAGATTGTAGCTGAGTGAAAGGATAGAGGGAGAGAGGAAAGAGGAAAGAGATAGAGAGACAACTCCTAGGGGAGGTGGGTGGGTTGTGAAGACTAAATTCCTGCTGTTCCCAGAGATCACCTGTTACAAGTGAGTAACTACGCTATCTCCAGGAACAAGCAGGAATGTAGTCTTCACATATGGGGACTCCCTAGCTGAAGATGCCAGGGAGATAAACCCAGGAAGCTGCCACCTATGGTGAGGTGGGCCATGCTTCCTCCTATGGATCTCTGGCATCCCACCAGGGTTGGTGGGTAGGAGTTGTATTAGGTTTGAAAGATTTTGAAGAACAGCCTGGCCAAAGAAGACATCCCGACGGGAGGCTTTATCTAAGCAGTAGTGGTCTGTAAAGGTATGTACCAATGCCCAGGTAGCTGCTCAACAAATATCAATAGACAGAGTGAAGGTTAGCTATAGAGGCTGACAGTTATCATATTATGAGCTGTGACATGGCCTTGAAGAGGAAGACTTACTCTCATAAGCAAAGGCTATACACTGTGCAATCTATTGGATAAAGTCCTCTTGGAGACGAAGTCCCAAATGACTAGAATCAAAAGCAATAAAAAGTTGAGAAGACTTTCTATGTTGCTGTGTTCTTTGTAGGTAAAAAAACTAAGGCTTTTACAGTCCAAAGTGTGAAGGTTCTTCTCTGCATTAGAGGCATGAGGCCTCAAAGAATACAGGAAGATAAATCGCTTGATTTAAATGAAAAAGTGAAACCACCTTTGGCATAAAGCGTGGATGAGTTCTGAGGACAACCTTATGATGAAACCTAGTATAAGGAGGATTAGCCACTAAGGCATGCAATTCACTAATGCGACGTGCAGAGGTGATTGTAATTAGGAAGATGACCTTCCAGGACAAAAATTTTAGAGTAGCAGTGGCTAAAGGTTCAAAATGCGGTTTCATGAGCTGCCCAAGAACTAGATTTAAATCCCACGCCACCGGTGGTTTGATGGGAGATTTTGTTAAAAGAAGACCTCTCAAATCTGGATATGAGAGGATGAGAGGAAATTGGTTGTCCATTTAGAGGCTTATAGGAAGCTGTAATTGCGCTAAGATGGACTCTTACTGAATTGGTCTTTAGACCAGAATTTGATAAATGAAATAGATACTCTAGTATCGACGCCAAAGGTATCACCAGGGGTTTCAACCCCTTCTGGGAACACCATATAGTGAAACATTTCCACTTAAAGGCATAAGATGGTCTTGTAGGTGGTTTTCTAGAAGCCTGAACGATATCCTTTACCTGTTGGGAAAGGTTGATATCCTGAAGGTTTAAGCTCTCAGCAACCAGGCTGTGAGATGCAGGGACTAAGGATTCGGGTGCCATAGCATCCCACTCTTCTGGGAAAGGAGATCTGGAGCACAGCCTAACTCCAGAGGTGCAGCTTGAGAGAGATGTAGAAGCAAAGGATACCATGTTTGGCGTGGCCACCGTGGCGCTATGAGGATCATACGACCTCTGTCTCTGAAGCTTGAAAAGAGTTTTGGGATGAGGGGAATGGGTGGGAAGGCATAGAAGAAGTCCTGACCCCAGTGAAGGAGGAAAACATCCCTCGCCTGGCAATTGTGAGCCAGAATCCTGGAACAGAACCAGGGAAGTTTGGCATTCAGTGGACTTGCAAAGATCTATGTCTGGAGTCCCCCAGATGTGAAATATCTTTGTAACCTGGTCTGGGTGGTGAGACCATTCGTGAGGCATGTCAGACGGCTGCCTGGGTGAGAATGTTCACAGTCTTGGCAAGTGCATATATCAAAATGATTTGCAAGGGATTGTGGGAAATGCAGTCCATTCACACCAGACACAGCTGTTCACAATAATTAGTTGTGCTTGAGTGTAAAGCCAATAAGATATTTATTTATGGGGTTATTTCCCCCAACACAGATATGCTTGGTAGCACATAAAACAGGATACTTGCTTTCAGTGTTAAACTTAGAAAAACAAAATCAGGAAAACAGTTGAACTTGTCAGGCAATCAAAGCAAAAGAATAAAGACCTGGTTGGTAACAAACTGGTCTTTTTTGTAGGCTTTAGCTAATATTTTCTTAGCAGTGTTTCAAACAAGCAAAACCCACAAAGAAGGGAAAAACTGTTCTTTTCAGGTTAACTTCTTATATCTTAACACATAGATTCAGAAGTGATTCCCTCAGAGCTCACAAGCAATTAGGTAAGGCTCAATTGCTAGCAGTTACCCAGCTGAAACCCCTTAGCTGGCTTGCTTTCTACTGCGTGGCTCAAATCCTACTTCAGGAGCTTTTCTGAGTAGATTAAAGAAGAAGTTTGTATCTTTGTGATGGTGGTTGTACTTTGTAACAGAAAATTACCAAAGGAGTTTAGACAGAGAGCAATCCATATATTCACAGCCTTATCTAAGACCGCTCCCCCTTCTTCAACAATCATGGGTTCAATATCATGGATTGGCACAGAGGAATTTCTCAATGTAGCACTCTCAGGAGAAAGCACAGTTACTTACCTGTAACAGGTGATCTCTGGGAACAGCAGGAATTAGTCTTCACATATGGGTACGTCGGTACCGACGGAGCCTGCACGGGAATGCTGCCCAGCTTTCAATTAGAAAGCTTTTAGCAGCATCCCTCGCGCCTGCGCAGTGACTTCCCGCCTTCTCCACAGCCTCTCTTCAGTTGAGTTTCAGAGCTGAGACAAAGGCGAGGAGAGAAAAGGGAAAAAATAAAAAAGATGCAACTCCTAGGGGAGGTGGGAGGGTTGTGAAGACTAATTCCTGCTGTTCCCAGAGATCACCTGTTACAGGTAAGTAACTGTGCTATCTCCAGGAACAAGCAGGAATGAGTCTTCACATATGGGGACTCCCTAGCTGGAGATGCCAGGGGGAGATCCCATAAAAATGCAAGTGCCCAGTCAGGGGTGCATTTTGTCTCCAGGAATCCCCGGCATCCAATGTGGGATGGAGGGTAGGAGTTGACAATAAAGGAGCTGTGAGGAAAGAAACAGCATAGCCAAGGACTAGGTGTTCTACAGACTACAGGAGTCCTTGGTGGATATGATGAGTAGCATTAAAACACATTTAATGTACACTTAAAATATGCAGCTTACCTACTGTATTGTAGGAAGTAGAAAGCATGATGGAGTCTACTGGATAAGCAGTGGCGGAATCTTCAAGGTGACCTCTCAGTAGTGAGAAGGAAGGTCCAGACTTGGAGGTAGTAGATGAGCCAGGTGTCAACTGGGTAGGAGTAGATGTCTGGTCTTCAATGGAAAGCTTTATGGGAAAAGCTGAAAAGTCCTTTAGGCATCATGAACATTGAGGACTAAAGGAAGAAGACGGACGGAGTTAAAGAACTAGCCCAGTCCTGGCAGGAAAGGGGGAATGGAAAACCCCTATTCCTACGGAAAACAGTTGTGTACTCGCAGATAAAGATGTACACTGTTTTTGCTAGCTGGAAAGAGATAGGAAAAAATATTGGAGCTGAATGCTTCAAGGACAAAAAAAAAATGGAAGATGTCAGCATCAAAGTGGTTGTTGGTGCTGAACAGGTCCTGTATCATAATTTGGTATGGGACGTAGGGCAACAATCTGTCTAAAACCTCGAAGAGGTAAATCATGTAGTATAGACAGTAAGGGTGATAGTGAATAAGATTGACCAACCATTAAGAAGCCCCCCATCAAACACATACATATGGGGAGACATATATATATGTGGCTGGAATAGATATGTATATAGTCATATATAAATATAGATATAGAAATATGCATATGTCCAGATTTGTATATTAGGATATGGGTGGTGAAATATATTAAATATATAGATGGAAATTTGTGGGGCATGGTTTAGCACCACCAGAGTAATGAGATAAGTATGTAGAGATATATGCTACATACAAGACAACAGATTGAGATACATGTCTACCACCCAGCCCCATAATTGTACATGGGGAATATAAAAGAAAAAGATTCTGCATTCTACAAGAGAGCAAGCCCACTTGGGATATGCATAGAGAATCTATTTTCGTGGGTTGAGGGATGCAGGAAAGCAATCCAGTGAGATGACCGTGATGTTCGCGTGAGAACAGATGAAGATATGAATCTGTAGGAAACAAGGCAGGGAGTGCTACAGAACACTGACATGGTAGATGCCTTGGATTTTCACGCAGAAGAACTGCTATCTCGTGTTAACACCCCAGGCTAGAGGGGGTGTGGAGAACCCTTACAGGTATAGGAAGGGTTGATAAGTTTCTCTCTAATAATAGAGGAACTTCAGAGACAAGGACAAATGCTCTATAGCAAAGCCCTCATAGTAGAAAGCTTCTCTGAAGACTGCAGAGAGCATTGTGCAGGAGAGCTATGAGAGAAAGTGACTGAAAGTCAGTTATGTTGCCATATCCTAGAAAAGGAGATGGGCAGAGTAATGTGAGAAAGTCTAACGAGTAGGAGGAACCAAGATAGTTTGGAATCACTACTGAGGCTAGACAAAAATTTTGAACAAGGGACTGAAACTTGGAAGTCCCAGTAATACAATTACTATAACTCCTGCAGGCAGAGCTGCTGAGAGAAACAGCAGAGAGATTGTCCTGTGCTGAATCAAGAAAAACAGACAAGAAAAGAGAGGGGATATCTCTTCTCAATGTCTGGGGAACGACTAGAGACATAGTTCCGTATGGTAGCCCTCAAGTAGTTGGAGGGTGACGTACCCATGGGGTAAGTCAACTGAAGGAAAAATGTTCAGTTGGGAAAGAAACTATCAGGTGATAGTTGCAACTGCTCTTCTGGAGAGAAAGAAGAGAAGTGTGTAGTACCTGAACAAAATAATTTTTTGACAGGTCAGTACACTGAAAAAGAAAAGCACAGTGAATAATCTTTTAATATGTAAGTTACAATTCCCGGCCCCTATGGTTGCTGGGAAT
This sequence comes from Ichthyophis bannanicus, assembly GCA_033557465.1. Classification (NCBI taxonomy): domain Eukaryota; kingdom Metazoa; phylum Chordata; class Amphibia; order Gymnophiona; family Ichthyophiidae; genus Ichthyophis; species Ichthyophis bannanicus. The sequence continues at coordinate 1,333,990,430 of CM066033.1, forward strand.
GTTGAGACTGGCCAGAAGTGGGGGACTTCAGACTAGGCTGAGGCGTCTCTTGTTTAGGTACAGCCGAATGATGGGCAGGAGAGGAATGAAACTTTCTTTTCTTAGAAAAAGAAGGCTTGGTAGGACATTTCCTACTATTTGAAGAAGGAGGTGGCTTAGAATGGTTTCTAGTGGAAGAAGAGTCAGGGGAGCATTGAGCAACCTGACGTAAAGCCTCCTTATTAAAAAGACCTTCCCCTGTACAAGGAGAATGAGCTAGTATAGTTTGTGCCCATTTGCTCAAGTCTGAAGCCTCAAGCCAGGCTCTGCGACGTGCACCAATGGCAATAGCAGAGGATCTGCTAATGGATTCAAAAGAATCTAAAGAAGCACGAGACAGAAACCAGGATATATTCCGGCTGTGATTGATGAGCAAGGTATAATCAGTAGCCTTGGGCTCTGGTAAAAAAGGGGTCAAAAGAGACAATTTCTCTGTGACTTCCTGGAGTGTTAGACTCATGTGAAAAATATATGAGAGAACTCTGGAAGCCAGCATAGAGTTTTGGAAGGTCTGACGGCCAAAAGCATCAAGTGTTCTTGAAGAACGACCTGGCGAAAAGAAGAATGCTTCTTCTTGCTCTTAACCTTCCTCAGTGCTGATTCCACTACAAGGGAACGATGAGAAAGTTGAGGTTTTTGGAACCCTGGAGAGGGTGGCACACTGTACCTAACCTCAATGTCAGTAGAAACTTGAGGAAGTCGTAAGGGTGATTTCCATACCCTAAGAAGGAGATCCTGCAGAGCAGGATGTAAAGGAAACTGTATATGTTGCATTTGTGCCGGTGAGCCATGGGTAGGATCACAACCAGGGATAGAAATATTAAGAAAGGTCGCCATATCCAGGAGAAAAGTCTGAAAAGACTGATCTCCTATGGGAACTATTCCTGGTGAGGCTAAAGAAAGAGCCTGAGTATCAGAGGACGTACAAGGTACTGCACCAATGCCAGGTATCGGTTCTAAACTAGGCAGCGGTGCAAGAACAGGCATCAACCTCGCTACTGATAAGGAACTAGCAGGTGAAGTAGTCATCGGGAACTGCTGTAGTGGTACCGAGATCATGAGGGAGCTATGGTCTTCGGAATGTATATCCAAGTTATGATACCTGTTTATTGTAAGCACAAATCACCAAGCTGAGATGTGTAGTTTAATGTTCACTGTAAACCGCGCTGATGTCAATAGCGCGGTATAAAAGAGACTTTAAATAAATAAATACAATAAAATAAAATAAATAAATAATAAACTACCTATTGGGAAACGACAAGAGTCGGTTCCGGGATGCGTCGGTACGCAGTCTTCGAGACTTGATATCGACTCAAGACTCGGCATCGAAGAGAGCGAGACTAGCGATGCATGTCTCGACAGTTACGATGCCAGTGGTAGTATCGGCGATGCCGATACCACTAAGGCAGCCTGGGTGACATCGATCGATATCGACGGTACCGAGGCCCGATGAGCACCCATCCACGATGCCGATGCTAGGGTATCGGAATCGATTGACGCCGGTACCGTCCCAGAGCATGGCTGAGATTGAGGGAAGTCAATGCGGTGCATATCGATCGGTCCCGAAGGTACCGAGGATGCCCAATGACGATCCCTGGTGAAGAGTGGAGTACTCGACACCGGTGCCGATGCCGGAGGCTCGGTACCGCTCGAAGCGGATACCACCCCCGCGCATGGCTCAGATATGTTCTGTGAGGGGTGAGCCCCAGGAACATCCTGAAACCCCTTTAACGCTTTGGAGCCAGAAGCCTCCCGCAGGGGTAATGCCAATGGATTCTTGAGGGTAAGGCCGGAGCCGTCACCATGCTGGGCATGGGACATACCACTCAAGCATTGACTAGTCTTAACAGACTGTTTTTGGGTTACCTGATCTTGTGAAGTAGAGAAACCGGGTACCCTCACTGCCGAAAAAAAAACGGTATCGAGGGAAAATCTAAATACTGAAGGTTGTCTCACAAAATTATCTCCTGACAAGTCAGGGGAAAAAGGGTCAGGACCCACACAGTTGAGACACCAACTATGGATGTCTAAAAAGAAACAGGTGTTTCCACAGCGGATGCACTTCTTAGGAAAAGAAGGCTCCATAATGAAAAAGGCCTAGTAGGCCTAAGAAGTTAAGGCAAAAAAACTGAAGAAATGTTTTAGACTTTAGCCTAAAAACCACCGGCGGTACCGGTGGTAGCGGGAAAAACAGCTGCGAACACAAAAAACAAAAAAATTAAAACTAAAGCAATTAAAAGGAAAAATTTCTGCGGTGACAGGAGGACGTCCTGCCGGCACCGCGGAAAAACGAAAACTGAAGAGAGGCTGTGAAGAAGGCAAAAACGAAAACTGAAGAGAGGCTGTGAAGAAGGCGGGAAGTCACTGCGCGGGCACGAGGGATGCTGCCAAAAGCTTTCTAATTGAAAGCTGGGCAGCATTCCCGTGCAGGCTCCGTCGGTACCGACGTACCCATATGTGAAGACTCATTCCTGCTTGTTCCTGGAGATTACTTGTTTCCCTGCTGTCTTTCAAGGTTATAGCTAGGGCATAGATCAGTGTTCATACCTGAGCTTCCATTGCTGTTAGAGTTCCTCTCTAAATAGCCTGGCCAGTATGTAGTCCAGTTCTTATGTCCAGCCTTCCAATCCAGATCCCTGGACACTGGATCTCTCTTCACATACCTTCTGGCACTGGTCCTAGGGTCCCTTCCAAGTGCAGCCGTCTCCCTCACAGGTACAGTCTGGAGATTCCTAGCTCTGCAGCACCATTCCTCTGGCTTTCCCCAGTCCAATGGTGTATGCTGGCCTTTTGAATGTCTCCCAGTATACGTACTGCTCTGGACTCCTTTAGACCTCCCAAATGCTTTTCTCTTCTTTCTTCCAAAGGGTTTCTTGCCCTCTGTCCGTTCGCTCTGGCTTCTGCTTCTGATGATGATCCTCCAGATGATGAAGCTGTCCAAGATCATGAAGATATCCAAGCTGATTCTGAGGATCTCCCAGATGAAACTGAGGATGAGGATAATTCTCTGTAGAATAAACTCTACCTTTATTCTGCCCAGATGAGTGCTCCACCCTAGCACAGCGCAGCTGTGCTGAATCAGGCCCTGCCCTTTGAGATGAGTGCTTAGGGATTACCTCATAGCCCTCCTGATTGAACACACGTTTCCCCACTTCAGCTCCTCTAATGGCTGTTGGAAACCTGGTGCATTCTGGGACTGGTAGTCTTTTATGGGAAAATTCTGTTTTCTTATTTCTACCAGAACTGACAGGTTGCTTGTTCAGAGTCACTTCACCTTTTCTATAGCTCCTTCCTGAGCTATGATAAGCTTCCTCATCACAGGCAGCAGTACTCGGCTGAGTATGTCTGCCCAAAGGTTTTGAATGCCTGGAAGATACCATGAGAAGGTGGATTTGATGCTCTGGCGAGGGCCCAAAGTTGTAAAGCTTCGTTGCATAACGACAGAGCCTGTTCCGCCCTGCTTGTTCACATAGAACATGGCTACTTGATTGTCCGTTTGGACTAAGACTGTCTTGTAGCTGAGCTGGGCATGGAATACTCGAAGAGCTAAATAGATTACTCTTAATTCCAGGAGGTTTATGTGAAGACAAGCCTCCTGTGGAGTCCAGGTGCCCTGGGTAGAGATGATGCAGGTGTGCTCCCCAACTCACCTGTGACGCATCTGTTAGGGTGGCCTGGAATAGGGGTTGCTGGAAAGGAGACCCTGCTGGAAAGGAGACCCCACTGAAATGGGTAGAGTGGCTGCCTCCTTTGGAGCTTTAGGATATTGGAGAATTTCCAATTCATTTGCTCTAGGTTCCTTTTCAGGAGCTACCGTGATTGAAAGGCCTTTGGCAACATCACAAATAAAATCCTGAAAGGACATGTCCTCTGGAGGTGACATTCTGCGTTTGGGGGGGGGGGGGGGGGAAAGAGTCTTCCGGCAGAAAAATTCTGGTACCAGCAGAATTAGAGTCATCGGAATCAGAGGATTCAAAGTATCTCTGATCACGATGTTCATGTAAGGCACGGTCCCAGTATCGATCGAAGTCGGTACCAAGTTGACCCGGTACTGATCTTTCAATGCCAGCAAAGATGGCATGGGAAGAATTCCCACTGGGGCCGTCAGGTACCGGTGCCCATTGAGCCATCGGTGTCAATGGTACCGCAGCTGTAAGGAGAGTTGCAATACTCTACTCGATAGCGAGGAATCTCTGGTCTATTGATGCTGCTGATGCTTGGGTGTCGGTACCAGTGAAGGCAGCCGGGACCCTTGAGCATGGCACCAGTAGTTTTGTCGAGGCCGAGTCCTCGAGAACATCCTGGAACCCCATTGATGCTTTGGAGACTGAAGCCTCCAGCCGGTGGTGTTTTGCCGGTGTGGTTCCCTCAAGGGCCATGCCAATGGCCTCTCGATGCTTTGCAAGAGAGCTACCCTTTGAGGACCGGCTTTTATGTTTAGTTACCTGAGATCCATGGGAGGAAGAGGCTCTTGAAGACCTCGATGCAATGGACCTGGCGTCCAAAGAAAAGTAATTAGATCTTACCTGCTAATTATTGTTCCTGAAGGAACGACAGTCCAGTCCCTTTACTTCAGGGTTACGCAACCCTTCCAGCAGCTTGGAGGCTGAGCCCAACCTTTTTGGGATGGAGCGGTATATATACCACTGGTGCCACCCACTAACTCCAGTAACCTACTGCAAAAGCAGACTTAACCAAACTTTCGTAAATAGCTTAAAGGAAAAAAACACAAAAACAATATTATATGTACATCTTTTTTTTTTTTTTTTCCGGGAGTAGAAGAATGAGAAGAATAAGTAAGGATTCGAAAGAATGAGGGAGGGTCAAGGGAGGAGGCAGATTACCTGCTACTGCACGGCCCTCCCACCACAGTGACACTCCAGACAGACCTGAGTCCGCACTCGGGCCGAAGCCCCGTCCCTGAGAAAAACGGCCGGAATGGCAACCTAGCGCTAGGGAGGGAACAGGGACTGGACTGTCGTTCCTTCAGGAACAATAATTAGCAGGTAAGATCTAATTACTTCTTCCTTATCGTCACTCCAGTCCAGTCCCTTTACTTCAGGGAAGTACCAGAGCAGTACCAGCCCGGGTGGGATCCGCCATTCCAGAACGTAGAACCGCATGCGCAAACCTGGAGTCCGTAGCACTCTGCACGTCCAGTCTATAGTGCTTGGTAAAGGAGTGCAGGGAGGACCAGGTCGCTGCCCTACAGATGTCCAGCGGAGGAACTAAACTGAACTCTGCCCAAGAGGTGGCCTGCGCCCTAGTTGAGTGAGCGCGCAGTCCTCCTGGAACTTGCTTCACCTTGAGGATATAGGCGGAGGCAATCGTCTCCCTGATCCATCTGGAGATTGAGGCCTTGGCCGCCGCCTCCCCTTTGTGAGGACCCCCAAACTGTACGAACAGTCGTTCGGACTTCCGGAAGGGGGCTGTGCGGGAGAGGTAACGCTTCAAGGTCCTGTGGACGTCGAGTAGGTGGAGCCTACTATCTCCCCCTCCTAGCTCCTCCTCCGGAAGAGACGGGAGACTGATCGATTGGTTGACATGAAAGGGGGAGATGACCTTAGGCAAGAACGAGGGTACCGTCCGAAGGACTACCTTATCCTTGAGAAAGGACAGGAAGGGAGGCCGAGAAGACAGGGCTTGTAATTCGGAGACCCGCCTGGCCGAGCAAATGGCAACCAGAAAGACTGTCTTCAGAGTCAGATCCTTCAAGGAGGCCTTCTTCATTGGTTCGAAAGGTTCCGTGACTAGGGTGTTTAGTACCAGGTTGAGGTCCCAAGGGGGGATGACCGATCTCCTTTGCGGACGGAGCCGTCTGACCGCTTTCAGGAACCTGGAAACGTCCGCGTGAGCTCCTAAAGGTTTCCCGCAGACCTTACCCCTATAGCAAGCGATGGCCGCCAGCTGGACTCTGAGGGAGCTGTGCGCCAGGCCCTTGTCGAATCCGGCTTGCAAAAATTCCAGCACCTCCGGGATCGAAGTTGACAGGGGTTTACTCCGGCGCTCCGCACACCATGCCTCGAAGATGCGCCACACTCTCATAGGAGAGACAAGTCAAGCGCTTCCTAGCGCTCAACAGGGTCGTGATTACTGCTGCCGAGTAGCCGCGCTTCATGAGCCGCGCCCTTTCAATAGCCAAGCCGTAAGCGAGAATCGATCCACATGTGGCAGCTGGATCGGGCCTTGCCTCAGGAGGTCCCTCCTGCTGGGAAGCCGCCAGGGTCGGTCGGTCGGCGATCATCCTTACCAGATCCGCATACCAGGGGCGACGGGGCCAATCCGGGGCAATGAGGATTACTAGGCCCCGGTGAGCTTCTATCCACTGGAGGACTTTCCCTATCAGAGCCCAAGGGGGAAAAACATAAAGACCTTCCGAGGGCCACTTCTGGGCCAGGGCGTCTAGGCCTTCGGACATCCTTTCTTTCCGTCGGCTGAAGAATCGGCTTGCTTTGGCGGATGAGAACCGAGCCATGAGGTCCATGACTGGAGGACCCCAAAGAGCTACTATCTGGTTGAAGATCTCCTGATGCAGTTCCCACTCCCCGTGGTCTATCTTGTACCTGCTGAGGTAATCGGCGGTGATGTTGTCCGTGCCGGCCACATGCTGTGCTGAGAGTGCTTCCAAACGAGGTTCTGCCCACTGGAACAGTGCGTCCGCCTCTTTCTCCAAGGCTGGACTGCTGGTGCCGCCCTGGTGATTGATGTAGGCCACCGCGGTGACATTGTCGGAGAGTACCCGAATTGCTTTTCCTAGCACTGAGGTCTCGAGGGCTTTGAGTGCCAGAGTGACTGCCCTCAATTCTAGCCGGTTGATGGGCCATTGAGATTCCAACACCTTCCAACGCCCCTGGACAAACTGGTCCTCGCAATGCGCTCCCCAGCCTGCTAGACTGGCGTCCGTCGTCAACAGCAACCATTGGAGGCTCAAGGGGCATTCCGCGATTCAGGTTTCTTGGGCACCTCCACCAGCGGAGGGACTGCTTGGTTCGAGGGGCGCAGGGTAGCTGAAGGAACAATGGGTGCTGTTGTGGGGACCACCAACGCAACAGAGATCGCTGTAAAGGACGCATGTGCGCCCTGGCCCACGGAACTACCTCTATGGCTGCCGCCATGGTTCCCAGCAGTTGCAGGTAATGCCACGCTGAAGGGAGTCGCCTGGCCATGAACTGCGTGACTAGGAGCCTTAGGTCCCTCACCCTTGTGCAGGACAGGAAGACCCTGCCCCTGCCTGTGTGGAACCTTGCTCCGAGATACTCGAGCTCTTGGGAGGGGAACAAACTGCTCTTTGCGCGATTGATGACCCACCCCAACTCCTCCAGAACCTGTATCACTCTGGCTGTTGTCCAGCGACTTTCCTCTTCCGACTTTGCCCGGATCAGCCAGTCGTCCAAGTAGGGGTGCACCAGGATTCCCTCCTTTCGTAGTGCGGCTGCTACCACAACCATCACCTTGGTGAACGTCCTTGGCGCGGTCGCTAGGCCGAAGGGCAGCGCCTGAAACTGAAAATGACCCCGAGGCACTGCGAATCTCAGGAACTGCTGATGGGACCTTCTGACTGGGATATGCAAATAGGCCTCTGTCAAATCCAGCGCTGTTAGGAACTCCCCGCCCCTTACGGCCACTATAACCGACCACAGGGTTTCCATCCTGAAGTGTGGCACCTTGAGACATCGATTGACCTGTTTTAGATCCAGGATCGGATGAAAGGACCCCTCCTTCTTTGGGACCACGAAGTAAATCGAGTACCGACCTGTACCGCACTGGCCTGGCGGGACAGGAACCACGGCCCCGAGCTCTATAAGACGGGAAAGCATTGTTTCTATAGCCGCTCTTTGTTGGGGAACCGCAAGGGGACTGAACAAATGCTGGAGGTATTTGCTTTGCAAATTCGAGAGCGTATCCCTCTCGGATCACCTCCAGAACCCATTGATCGGACGTGACCCGGGACCAGGCGGGAAGAAAATGCCTCAGGCGACCGCCTACCGGCATCCTGCCCTCCTGGACCCCCGGAATCTCATTGTTGTTTCCTGGAGCCCGAGGATAAGGAGGCGGCTGAGAAACCTCTGCCTGTTCCCCGAAAACCTCGGAAGTTTTGTCCCCCTACCGGGAAAACGACCCCTGAGAAAGGGGTTCGGTCTGGCCGAACGAAACCTCCGGGGATCCCTAGGTTGGTTCCGTGCAGGGGCTAAGGGCCGCGCTTGCTTCGGCCTGTCCTCCGGAAGCCTGCCGCCCTTGGATTCGCCAAGGTCCTTTACCAGCTTATCTAAGTCCTCCCCGAATAACAGCTTCCCTTTGAAGGGAAGACGACTCAGGCGAGTTTTGGAGGAAGCATCGGCAGCCCAATTCCGTAGCCACAAATAGTGTCTGGCTGCCACCACAGAGGCCATGTTCTTAGCTAAGTTGCGGATGAGGTCATACTGACTATCCGCCAAAAAGGCCGTACCGGATTCCAACCTCGCCGCGTTGGCTAATGCCCCCTCGGAGGAGGCCTCCTCTGCCTGGAGTTGCTGAGCCCACCTCAAACAGGCCCGCGCCACCCAGGCCCCTGAAACTGAAGCTTGTAAGGCCAGAGCGCTCACATCAAAAGCTTGTTTTAGGAGCGTGTCCACTTTTCTATCCTGGGGATCCCTCAGGGCCGCGCTGCCCTCAACTGGGATGGTAGTTTTCTTTGTTACTGCTGATACCGCCGCATCTACTCTGGGGGACTTGAGCAGCTCTTTGTCTGATTCAGGGAGAGGGTAGAGGCGGGACATGGCCCGGACCCCTCTTAACCCTGACTCAGGCTGATCCCATTCCTCCTGTATCATCTGACGCACCACTCTGTGGACCGGAAAAACCTTCTGGGACTTCCTGATGGCCTGGATTAAGGGATCCTCCAATGCCTCATCCTCCTCTGGGGTATCTGAGGCTACGTTGAGAGCTTTCAGTGAATCATTAATTAAGGCAGGCAGCTCTTCTCGTCGGAAAACTCTAATTATGCGAGAATGGTCCTCCTCAGGAATCTCCCCTTCTTCCAGCTCCTCCTCCTCTTCCTCCTCTAAGTCCTTTTCAGAGCCCTCTTCTAGGGTGCCCTGGGAAAGAGAAGAGAGGGGCTCCTCATTCAACAGCCTGGGGCGCTTTGGGGGTATCCCTGAGTCCTGAACGCTTGCTCTAAAGGGTCTGGCTACTCTGCCTTCGGTTGTCGAGCTCCCTTCCCCTGTCCCAAGCCCCTGCTTACGCATGCAAAAGGCTTGGTGTAGCAAGAGCACGAAGTCAGGGGAGAAGAAGTCCCCAACTCTCCCCTCACCAGGGGGAAGGGCGGAGGGGGGAAGCAAAGGAGGGGGTACCTCCGAGCGTGAGGGAAGGGATAACTGGGACGCCACTTCCCCCTCCATAGGATCCGAGGACCCCTGCGATGATTGGGCCATGGACAAGCTAATTTCTTGTTCTACAGAGGTAGCTACTGCAGCGCAGCCCCTGCAGACTCCTGCCTCAGACGAAGTACCCCTACGAGTGCCACAAGATGGGCACCTTGACTTGCCAGTCATGCTCTCCAGGGGAAATCCTAAATTCAAACTTAGGCGCTCCGCCTAGGCAGGCAGTTTACCAGAAACTTCAAATTAAATTAAACTTTAAAATAAACTTTAAACCCCCTGAATTGCTCTCTCCTGTATCAGAAATAAACCAGGGAAAATCCCCCGAAATAACTGGAAAAATAAAATACAATTTCAGAAGTTAAAAACTAAAACAGAAGTTAAACCAGCAATTACAATCTCATTCCAGCCCATAAGCTGGGTACTTGCGATTTTTTTGGAGGCTTCTGCTGTTTCCCGGACCGGGGCCGCGATTCCTGAACCGTTGGCTCAACACGTGGTAGGCCGCGGCCACGTGGAGCTCTGAACGGAGGAACGCGACTGCTCTAAGCGCTTCTCTGGGCCCTCCGCCGGAGGAGAAAGGACAGGAAAAAAAAACAACGTGTCCTGCGCAACCCAGAACGCCGTCTGTTTATCGGCGCTGTGATCGCGTCTCCGGAGCTCGCCCCTGCACTCTGCTGCCTCAGGGGGAAGAGCAATCAAGCCTGCGTGCTGAGACTTCTCTCTCCCGCTTTACGTTGCCTCCAGCGCTCAGCCACTGGGGGGGGGGGGGGGCTTTGGCACAAGGACGCAGGCCTTTTGGAGAACTGAAGAGGAGCAGACCTAACCAGCAGCGAGAGGCTCCTGATCCCCCTGCTCGCTGCTGCAGGCAAGGCGGTATCACCTCCGATCCTCGGCCCGGGCCGAGGTGGAGGGGGGAGGGAAAACAGAAAACGGCAGAGAAATAAATAGGAAATAAAGTTGCCTAATGAAATAAAATTAAGATTTAAAGTTGAAATAAGTTAAAATAAAATAAAATTAGTAAAATTTAGGAGAAGGTAGGACTCCAGTAAGCCCTAGGCTTATGGAACCCTCCAGCTGCTTGGAGGCTGAGAATACTGGAGTTAGTGGGTGGCACCAGTGGTATATATACCGCTCCATCCCAAAAAAGTTGGGCTCAGCCTCCAAGCTGCTGGAAGGGTTGCATAACCCTGAAGTAAAGGGACTGGACTGGAGTGACGATAAGGAAGAGTACCGAGCTTTGCAGCCCGGTTCTGTCTTCCTCTTTTAGTCATTCCCATACAAGAGACACTCAGGAGAATGGTCAGAGCCTAAACATTTAAGACACCAGTCATGGGTGTCGGTGATGGAAATGGTACCGCCACACTTAGTGCATTTTTTAAAACCACTAGCTGGTTTTTCCATCTTTAAGGAAAAATGGGGCCTAGTGCCCAAAATGGTGCCTAGCACCGAAAGAAAGTTTCTGAAGAGAAACAATTCAGAATTTTTTATTTTTTTTTTAAGAAAAGAACCGGCGGTACCGGTAGGCGTCTTGTGGAGGCAAGCGCGACCACAAGAAAACAAAATTAAAGGAGAAATTTTCTGCGGTGACAGGGTATGAGTCCTGTCAGCTCCGCGGAAAATGAAGAAATGGAAATTACACTAACCTGGTAATTGTAGTTCCTGGAGGGTCCAGTTTAGTCCTCCAACATCGGGTAGTGCCCCTCCTCCTGCAGCCGGGAGACTGGACCAATCAAATCTTCTGTAGTATATATGCAGCAGGAGCTCCCAGAAGTCCCCAGTGTACTAGTAACAAAGCATACTTAACGAAGCAACACATTAGATTAATATACAAAATGACCTAATTAAAGAACAATTTGTTCCCCCCCAAGGAATATCCAACCCCCTCCCCAAACGAGGAAGTCAGAACACTGCATTGCGCCGGCACCGATGCCTCAGGAATCAAAACACCGCTCCCCACCAGAAGTTCAGGAGCTGCCTGAACCCCCGAGACAGGGAAGAGCCTCTGCAAAAAACGCGGCTGCCACAGAGGGACCGAACGGCAAGAGGAACCGTCTTAATATCAACCGTTCGGAAAGGCGCGCCGCACCACATTAGCAGATAGTCGGGAGGGAAGGAGGACTAAACTGGACCCTCCAGGAACTACAATTACCAGGTTAGTGTAATTTCCATTTCCTGTTCGGTAATCCAGTTTAGTCCTCCAACATCGGGATGTAACAGAGCAGTTAAGACCGGGCGGGACCTTGCCATCCGGCGCGCAGAACCGCCGAACCAAAACAGGAATCCCGAGCCGCTGACACATCTAAGCGATAGTGTCTACTGAAAGCATGCAGAGACGACCAAGTGGCCGCCCTACAGATATCTGCCGGCGGAACCAGGCTATACTCCGCCCAAGAGGTCGCCTGAGCCCTAGTAGAATGAGCCCTCAGACCCTCCGGAACAGACCGCTGTTGCAACAGATACGCGGACGCGATCGCCTCTTTGAGCCATCTAGCAATGGAGGCCTTAGCCGCCGCTTCCCCTTTACGCGCACCCCCGAAGAGCACGAAAAGCCGGTCAGATTTCCGAAAAGACTCGGTAACCTTTAAATAACGATGGAGCGTACGACCCACATCGAGCCGGAGAAGACCTTTGTCCGTTGACCTGACAGATTGCGAAGAAAGCACTGGAAGAAACACTGCCTGATTAATGTGAAAGGGAGACACCACCTTTGGCAGAAAGGAAGGAACCGGACGGAGAACGATCCGAGCCGCGGAAAAAGACAAGAAAGGCTCTCGACAGGACAATGCATGCAGATCTGAAATGCGCCGTGCCGAACAGATGGCTACAAGAAAAACCGCCTTCAGCGTGAGATCTTTCAGAGACGCCCTGCGCAGGGGCTCAAAAGGTTCACGAACCAGGGCCCTCAGAACTAAATTCAAGTCCCAAGGAGGAACGAAAACTCTGCGGGAGGGCCGCAAATGAAAAAACAGCCGTAAGGAATCAGCGTACATCCGGATGAGCCCCGAGCAGACGACCCAAAACCTTGCCGCGGTAACACGAGATAGCCGCCAGCTGGACTTTTAGGGAACTAGCCGCAAGGCCCTTATCGAAACCATCCTGAAGAAAACTTAAAACGACGGGCACTGAAACCGTCGCCACCCGGACTCCCCGCCGGGAGCACCAGTCTTCAAAAATCCTCCAAATCCGAACGTAAGTAAGAGAAGTGGATGTTTTCCTCGCCCGCAGAAGGGTAGAAATCACCGCGGGGGAGTAGCCCTTCCTTTTCAGCCGAGCCCTCTCAAAGGCCAAACCGTAAGCGAGAATCGATCCACTTGGGGCATCCGCAAGGGACCCTGAAGAAGATCCTGTAGAGCGGGCAGGAGCCAAGGAACGCCGTCGCTCAACCGGACCAGATCGGCATACCAGGGCCTCCGGGGCCAATCCGGGGCCACCAGTAACACGCGACCCCGGTGGCTCTCGATACGTTGTACGACCCGGCCGATCAGAGCCCACGGAGGAAAGACATAAAGAAGACCGGACGTTGGCCACGGCTGAATGAGAGCGTCGAGCCCCTCGGACATGCGCTCCCTTCGCCTGCTGAAGAAGCGCCCTGTCTTGGCTGATTGAAAGGTCGCCATGAGATCCATGATGGGTGGACCCCACCGCCGGACGATTTGTGCGTAAACCTGTGGGTTTAGCTCCCATTCTCCGGGGTCCACCCGCACTCTGCTGAGAAAATCGGCCTGGACATTGTCTACGCCCGCAATGTGAGCCGCCGAGATTGCTGGAAGGCGAGTTTGCACCCAGTTGAACAAGGCCACCGCTTCTGCCTCCAGGGCCACGCTGCCGGTACCCCCTTGGCGATTGATGTAAGCTACAGTGGACGCATTGTCTGACAGGACTCTCACCGGCCGTCCGAGAACCAGGGTCTCCAGGTCCACCAGGGCTAGCCGGACTGCCCGCAATTCGAGACGGTTGATCGACCAAGAGGCCTCCAGGGGAGACCATTCCCCCTGAGCAAAGCGGGACTCGCAGTGAGCCCCCCAGCCGGTTAAGCTCGCATCCGTCGTGAACAGAACCCACAGAGGAGGCTCCAAGGGAATCCCTCGCGACAGGTTCTCGGCAGAGAGCCACCACCGGAGGGATCGGCGAACCGTCTTTGGGCAAGGCAATCTCTTGTTCAGCGAGTCGAACTGGTTGGACCAACGTCGCAGAAGAGCACTCTGCAGCGGACGCATGTGGAAGCGCGCCCAAGGCACCACCTCCAAGGTCGCCGCCATCGTGCCGAGGAGCCGCAGGTACCACCACACCGACGGAGCTGGCATCCCCCGGAAGAGACGGACCAGAGCCCGCAACGCCAGCACGCGTCGCTCCGGAAGGCACACCAAGCCCCTTGCTGTGTCGAAGCGGACTCCCAGATACTTGAGATCCTGTGACGGAGACAGACAACTCTTGCATTCGTTCACCACCCATCCGAGGGACCGAAGGAGATCCACCACCCTGCTCGTGACTTGCACACACTCCCGACCGGACTTCGCTCGAATCAACCAGTCGTCGAGATATGGATGGACCAGGATGCCCTCCTTGCGCAACGCCGCCGCGACTACAACCATTACCTTTGTGAAGGTGCGGGGAGCCGTGGCGAGTCCGAACGGCATGGCCCGGAATTGAAAATGGCCTCACGGGAGCGCAAAGCGGAGAAACCGTTGATGGGAGGGCCGGATGGGAATGTGTAAATAGGCCTCTGTAAGATCGAGGGATGTCAAAAATTCCCCTTGACGCACCGCTACGATGACTGACCGCAGGGTCTCCATGCGAAAGTGCGGTACTCAGAGCGCGATTCACGCCTTTGAGATCCAAGATCGGACGAAGGGAACCGCCCTTTTTGGGAACCACAAAATAGATGGAGTAGCGACCTGCGCCTCTTTCCAAGGGCGGGACCGGAACCACGGCCCCCAGAGAGGGAAGCCGATCCAGGGTCACGCGGATGTCCCGCGCCTTTTGAGCTCCCTTGCTGGGAGACAGAATAAACGAATCCGGAAGTGGGTGCGCAAACTCTAGGGCATAACCTTCTTCTATAATCTGCAGCACCCACCGATCTGACGTAATTTGGGCCCAAGAAGGAAGAAAGTCGCGCAAACGACCCCCGATGACCGGGTCTTCCTCTAGAGCCCGCCTCGTTTCATTGTGGCTTGCGATTAAAGGAAGAGGCCGAGGAAGAGGCGGCTCCGGAGAAGCCCCTTCCCGCTCCTCTGAAACCACGAAACCCTTGATGACGGGTTCCAAAATGACCGCGCTGCGAAGTCCACAGCCGGGAAGAACGAAATCTGCGCGCATCCCGAAACTGGCCGCGCGCTGAGGTGGACGACCTATTAAGCTTAGGCTTATCCTCTGGAAGCCGACCACCCTTAGACTCACCGAGATCCTTCACCAACTTATCCAGAGCCTCACCAAATAACAACCTGCCCTTAAAGGGTAGTTTACTGAGGCGAGACTTGGAAGAACAGTCGGCCGCCCAATTGCACAACCAGATGGACCGTCGTGCCGCTACCATGGAGGCCATGCTATTAGGTAGGGAGCGTATTAAATCATAACACAGATCCGCCAAGTAGGCCGATCCCGACTCCACACGGGTAACGTCCAACAGCCCCTGTTGGTCCATACCGGACCCCGAGTGCAGGTGCTGCGACCATCGCAAACAAGCTCGAGCTACCCACGCCCCACAAATAGAAGCTTGTAACGATAAGGCGTTGGTCTCAAAGGCTTGCTTCAACAAATTATCAACCTTTTTGTCCTGAACATCCCTCAGGGCCGCGGCCCCTTCAACCGGGATGGTGGTTTCTTAGTCACTGCCGAAACGGCAGCATCCACCCGTGGAGACTTAAACAAGTCCCTGTCCTTGTCTGCAAGGGGGTAAAGACGATTCATGGTCCGAATCCCTTTCAAAGCGGATTCCGGTTGCTCCCATTCCGCATGGATCATCTGCTCAACTACTCGGTGCACAGGAAAAACTACCTGGGCATCCCTGACCACCTGAATGAGAGGATCCTCGAGACCCTCCTCCTCCAGCGGCCGCACCGCAGAGAGGTTAAGTGCTTGGAGAGACTCCGTGACCAAAGGTACCAGCTCGTCCCTTCGAAACACCCGAATGATGCGAGCCTGATCTTCCAGTTCTGGAAGCTCTCTGTCTTCTAACTCCTCCGCCTCAATATCCGGATCCCCCTCAGTCTCGGAATCCGGGAGGCAAAGGGCGTCCTGACCCTGGTCCCCCAACCTGGGCCGCTTGACCGCGGGTTGGGAAGACCGCTGAACCCCCCCCCCCCCCCCGCGGATGCTGGGGGGAGAGAGGCGGGCCAAGCCTCCGGCAAATGACCAGACCGGCTTAAGCGGAAGGCCTGATGCATGAGAAGAACAAAATCCGGGGAAAAGTCTATAGGCGACGCTACCATAGCCGCCTGCTGGAGCTCAGGGACCGACGTACTAGACGCCGGGCCCAGACCAGAAGGAAGGATGCTCGGTGAAGGGACACTGTCCCCCGAAAGGGAAGGGTCCCCGGGCACATGCTGTTCCTTAATTTCAATAGGCAGCTCCAGTTCTGAAGAAACTGCAGCACAGCTCTTACAGATTCCAGAGTCAGTCATTGTACCTCTGCGGGAGCCACAAATTACACACTGAGGTTTGGCAGCCATGCCAAGGCCACCTGCTCTCAGGGAAAAATAAGGCAACAGGAACAGGGAAGCCCACACCAAGGGGACTAACCTTATTCAATTCAGCAAAGTATTAAATTTAAAACCTTTTTTTTTTTTTTTTTTTTTACAGTAAACAAAATACTCCCCAGAATCCTAGGGGTGCCCTGAGCAAAATCGCCAGCAAAAGAAACCCCAAAACACCAGGGGAACCCGTGCGCAAGTGTTAAAAAGTGCCCTTAAAAAGCACACTTTAGAAATCCAAAATGGCCGCCGCACTTTTTCACCCTCGGTAAAAAACGGCGCGAAAATACAAAGGTACCCAAATAATATGGAAAAGAAAGAAAACGACCCTCTAATACAGGGCAAGCGAAAAAAAAGCAGGAAAAAGTGCAATTTGGAAGCCAGGGGAGCCGACAGAGCCTCTGCCCAAGCAAAGAACAGAGAGCTTAAAACAAGGAAAATTCCTACCAGCTCTGGGAACAGCAAGGAACTCAGCCCACTTCTCCAAGTGACAGGCAATGTTGCAGCCGGTATGGCTCTTCCCCGAACAGCCTTGGGGAGAGCTCAACCCAGGCTTCAGAGATTCCCAGGCAGAAAGGCAGGAGCCCAAGGCAGGTCTGGCTTTCCCCAGAAAGTCTCCTGTGTCTTTTTCTTTTTTAAAGATACAGCTACCTAGCAAAAGAAATAGAATATAAAGGACCAGAAATAAACCCCAAAAGAACTAACTAGTGTTGCTCCTTCAAATGTCACTTAGCGTGCCCAGCAAGGGCACAGAAGTCCTCCAGCTGCAGGGAGACTGGACACACTGGGGACTTCTGGGAGCTCCTGCTGCATATATACTACAGAAGATTTGATTGGTCCAGTCTCCCGGCTGCAGGAGGAGGGGCACTACCCGATGTTGGAGGACTAAACTGGATTACCGAACAGGAACTGAAGAGAGACAGTTGGAAAGGCAGGAAGGCAGCGCACGTGCCGAGGGATGCTCCCAAAAGCGTTCCTGCGCAGGCTCCGTCGGTACCGACGATACCCATATGTGAAGACTACATTCCTGCTTGTTCCTGGAGATAAAAGAAATCATACTTAAAGATCTCGCCTATATTCTCATCTGTACCCCTTAAGATTATCAAGGGCAGGCACTGCTGGGATGTAAAGAAAAATGAATATCCAGCATATTTGCCCAGTCTCATCTTCCATCTCCAAAAGAAAAGGATTGGCTTCCACCATTTCCTTGAAAAACAAATTGTGAAAAGGAGGTCCTCCAGGGGAAGTTTTTTCCTGCAGAGAGGGATTGAGTGGGGGGGGAGACCTGTTGACTTCTGATCAGAGCAGAGCACATCCATACCCCATGGAGGTATCTGGATATGGGCCTGGTTTGCACTCAATGCCTCTAATGAAGGTTCCTTTTCAGTACTGGGATCTAGATTGACAACTGATGCCTCGTTAATTCCTCCTCTACAGCACCAGAGATGGAAATTGGAGCAGCTAGCATAATACTGATCCAGTTTGAGACATGGGCATCGAGTGAAACCTTCAGTCACCATTAAAAAGTCTAAGATCAGTTTAACCTCTATTTACATCCAGAACTTTAAACAAGGCACATTAGTGCCCAGGCAGGCAAGAATATTTGCATCCCCTCCAGTTATCTTTACCACCAACCACCATTTCTACTCTGCTTCTCCCCTCCCATCACTCCTAATCCCCCCCCCCCTTCAAAAGCAGTAGAACAATGACACTATTCCCAACTTTTCAACTAATACCAGAAATTCAGTTATTTTTCATCTCTTTGGAGTAAACTGAGCAAACAGAATGATGTCCAGTCAATAGAATCTTAATTCCCAATCATGTATGACAATCCAAAAATGAAAGAATCACCATATGTACACCATTCTCAAAACTTAATTTGTGTCGGGCATGCCATCAGGAGGGGAATGGTTTGCTCAACCTCAAAAGCAGGTCATGTCCATTTTAATCAAATTGTGGTTCAAACTCATTAAAATGAAAGTACTTATCTTGTGAGAAATGGCAGTGTGATAAGATGAAAGCTTGATGCTACAGAATAAGCAAATGCATGACATGCACATTTCAAGTCCTCCAGTGACTCTTTCAAGTGCAAAGTTGAAGCGTCAAATTCCTCAGTGTGCTCTCAAAGTGCTCATTAATAGAATTTTAAAAGCTATTGCCACAGTTCTAAATGTTATACTATGTTTAATAGCAACAAATGACGCTCCCTTAACAGTGGAGTGGTGTGGTCGAATCTCTTCACACAGTCATCTTACAGCAGTGTTCGGCACTAATTGAAGGCACTTAAGGGAATAGGCAGTGACACCAAGAGATCATTACCATAATCCAACCATGAAATGGCTAATGCATAAGTAACAGTGACAATGACCTTATCCAGATAAGGGTATAAAGCCTGAACTGCTCACAAGCGGAAAGATCATGTATTAACAGATATAAGATTGGAAGAAGGCTGGGTTAAAGGTTACCCCCCAAATCTTCTAGGTTTCTCTATGGGGCAGAGAACCCAGCCATCTTAGGTGCTAAGCTAAGTAAGACATTTCTATGTCAGCCTCACATTTTGAGAGCTTGAGCTTTAGATTCTTTGAAATGAGCCATTTCATGATGATGTTATCCATACAGCTGTTCAACTGGTGAAAATGAATCCACATAAAAACGTCCAACTATTTATAGTAAGCATAACAGTATGCACTAGCCCCCTGTTCCTGTATTCACATTGCTGGAGGAGACTTGAAGGCATTGAATAGAATAGGTGCTAGAATGGAGTTCTGAGAGGTACAAAAATTGAATGATTTAGAATGGAGTTTAATGATATTCATTAGCAATTAGAGATGGACCAGTCAAAAAAGAGAGCACTGAAATGCAAGCCTTCTAAATCCCCAGGTCAGACACTGCAACAAGATGCAGTGGTCAACCAGGTTTATTTATTTATTTGGCATAAATTTATACACCGCTCCTTCCAGCGATCAGAAGCGGTCCTTAGGTGGACAAGACAAGGGAAATATGTACAGCATAAAATTAGGAATACAGTCTGATTAAGGTAGGGGGGGGGGGCTAACAACCACTAGATCACAGTTATACATTTGATTATTCAATAAATTACAGATTGAGCAACCAGTGAGGTTATAATTGTACATAGAGATCGCAAAAATACATGCAATTAGCAGAGCAATATATACATATAAACTTGTTGGGTTTGTTTTGTTTTTTTGTTTTTTTAAATCAACAAAGATGTGATGCATCAATTGAGAAAAAGGTTCATATGAACCTTATGCTTAAGAGGTAGGAAAGCAGCATGGGAAGATATAGTTGGGATCAGCTAGGTGATGCGGTAATGTGATTGGAACAGGTGTGTTTTAAGATCTTTTCTGAAGGTGTGTAAGTCTTTGGTCTGGCGTAACTCATGAGGCAGCCGGTTCCAGAGCATAGGTGCTGAGTACGTGAATGCCCGGTTGCTCGTCCGTTCTTTGACTGATCTTATGCTGCTGGGAATGCAGAGTGTGTGCAGGTTTGCAGTTGAATGCTGTGCTCAGATTTGAAACAACCAGGATAGCAAACTTCCCATTACCTACGCTCACGGTAATCTCATCACTCAAGAGGAGTGATGTTTTGGTGCTATAGCTTCTTTGAAATTCAAATTGTCTGAGAAGAGCATTATTATCTAAGTGATTAAGGAATTGTAGAAACACTGCTTTATTAAAATTTGACAGGAAGGGAAGGTTGGAGAACGATAATAATCGGTAAGAACAAATGGATCTAGCTGCTGTTTCCATTTCCATGGGCTTCCTTCTATAAAGTAGGGATGATACCTGTTGATTTCCTGCAGAGCACAGAAGTGGATATTGTTTGCTCACCAATTGGGATAATTGCTGCAGAGGTATTATACTGACAAAGTATACCTCCACCGCAATTATGTCAAGACTCAAATGAGGCACATCCTGTGGATCTCTGTTCCCAAGGTGGCTCAATTTAATCACTAATAGATTGTATCTTAGAGAAATAGTCAGGAGGCCACAGTGAGGTTGCTCAAATTCCTTCAATAGTAGATGACAAAGAATGAATTAACCAAAATAAGTGACAGGAATGGGAGCCTGCAGTTTTATTAGTAAATTTAGGGGTAGCATGTCAAGCCAGTGCTGCAGAGACTGCACTGGCTCCCTGTGGCCTATCGGGATTGTCAAAACTTTCAATTTTAGAGTTTACCTGCTTTAGCACTTGTTTTTTTAAATGAAAAATTAGGTCAATACTAATGCAAGTGTAATCTATGGTGAGCATCAGAACTTTGTTGCATATCAAGATATGTTGACTGCAGTGAAGCAGGCAGGGAGCTTTCAGTGGCAGGTCCATTCTGGTGGAACAAGCGATCTATTGAAATCTGCCTTAAGAGCAGTTATTTGTGCTCTGTGCAAGCAGATGAAATCAGTTTTGGCAAAAGGCATCTGGGGTCCTGATGTTGACAAACTATTTGGTATGTGGGTAGCATATAGTTGGGGGGGGATTTTTTAATATATTCTTATGTACTTTTGTTTTCCTGATTTGTGGGCTTTTTTTTTAAATGAATGCTTTATGTTTGTGAATCACCTTGAGTATTTTGATAGAGGTAATTCAGAAATCAAATAAATTCCTCTATTCCATTTCAATGCACCACCAGCTCCAAATGCAACTCAGGCCCCTCCCCCCTTGGAGGTCAAAGCATCTAATACCAAGTGAGCTGGATTGGATTTAGGAGAATCAGAGCTTCTCTATACATAATTATGATAATCCCAAAATGACATCTATTGATAGCTATTACAGTTCAGGATTTTGCCCCTATATTCCAGACTTAAAAAACCAGTTTGACATGGTGCATTCACACTGGATCCCTTTTCCAAAACCACACACCCCCCTACTCTGGCTCCAGCACTGGTGCAGACCCTAATTGAACACCTAACTGATCTAATTTAAGAGAAAAAGGAAGTCAAACTGAAGTGGCAAACCATACCCACTTTTTTTGAACACTAGATGGGAACATTACACAGCAACCACCGAGCTTTGGAGAGGGGGTGGGGGGATGAGGGAATATAACTGATGTGGACCCACATAACACTTGTGCAGGCATACTGCGCATGGTTAGAGCATTTCAGAAAGCTCTACAGCTTTGTTAACATTGCCGTCAATTGGGTGATACCATTTAATGGAGCCCAAGGCTGGAGCTGAGATGCTTATCCTGGGATCACAAGATGCACATTCATCTAACACTGTCAGTTACATTTCATGGCTCACATCCAACAAGTTCAGCCTAAATGCAGGTGGCCAACAGATTTAATAAAGAATATTCTGAAGGCCAAAAAGGGGACTGCCTTAAAAATCAAAGGCATTCAACTTTAAATCATCAAAAACTAAAACGCTGTCAAGGTATTTAAATGTAGAACACCGTGAGAGCACAGGTCACGCTGAACACAGAAACAGTCACAGGCGTGAACTAAGTGGAAAGACAGAGTCCTTTATTACCAAACGGCTGCCCGACACAGGCCGTGTTTCGAACCCTTCATCAGGGGCTAGCCAGGCGAGAAACTAAAAACATATTCAATTATAAACACAATAAACGAACAGACAAACCATCCCATGATAAAACACAGACACTCCTGTCCAGTACGCATGTGTGGGCGTTCTTCCTGCTGCTCGTCGACTGCGCGAAGACAGCAGTTTCTCGGAGGTTTGACTGTCTTCCTTTTCAGCTTTTTACTTAATATTCTCATTTCGGTTTTATTAGCATAGTGCCTTTGTGGTGATGTTTTATGTTTAGATTTGGATTTCATAGTGCACTATATCGGCTGTCATTTTCGGGCAGTTTAGTCCGTACATGCTGATGTATTCTGTTCTTTACATTCACAGACTGGCACTCGTGCCGTTTATCGATACACAAAACTATAATCCATAGAGGTATTCTCTTGCATAGCAAAGTCTACAGCTTAACCCCTTTTGAATTTCAGAATTTATATTTTCTTAGCAATGGCAGTTCTGATGTCGTTTTGATTCGGTTCACAATTATTAGTGTACTATCATTAGGATCCCCTTCTGGGTGTTTTATTTCACTACTATTGTGTGCAGGATTAGTTCATATACGCTGCTAATCTCTAAGATGCCTTTTTACTTTATATTTATAGACTGGCACATTGCCGTTTTCATCGTTATGATAAGTTCAGCATATAACTCATGGAAGTAAGTGTCTGCATCGAAGGGCTTACTGACTCACTCCTTCAGCATTTTAAATAATTGTTCTCTTTTTAATGTGATATTATGGCTGCTCTTATTTTAGATGCTTGTGCATATTCTGTCCTATGTCCTCCTCCTGGTTTTTTCTGTTTAGTTTATGGACACCATGTCAGTTAATTGTTGCTTTTTTTCATTGTGTTTCTTATAAGTACCTCATTGAGACACTGTTTTATGTCCTTCTGTGTTCTCCCGCTTAGTTGCTTTACAGTTATTGGTTATAATTGTGTATATGTTTTTTTTAATTGTACATTTTTTTATTTCTTAGTATTAGCATACCACTTACACATTAGTACAACAGTGTGAAGTTAATTTTTCTTCACGAACTGCAACAGAGGTTAGTATTTTATTTTATGTAGCATTCTTCATTCTGGTCCACCAGCACTTTGATTCCAGCATTTGTATTTATTACGCTTTGATTTTTTGTACGCTTGTTTTTAAGTAGTTTTTAAATATTTTTTATTTTATGTTTTCGATGTATAGCTTTTAAATATTTATTGTTTTATGTCTTTAATGTATTAGTGTCTGATGTTTTATCATGGGATGGTTTGTCTGTTCCTTTATTGTTTTTATAATTGAATGTGTTTGTTTTTAGTTTCTCGCCTGGCTAGCCCCTGATGAAGGGTTCGAAACACAGCCTGTGTCGGGCAGCCGTTTGGTAATAAAGGACTCTGTCTTTTCACTTAGTTCACGCCTGTGAAGGTATTTAAATGTTCTGTGCCCTTTTAAGAACAAGCCAAAACCAGAACAATTGTGCTATGAGTGAGTACAGAACAAGTCATTCATGCACAATGGTTAAAAATCATGCACTGAAATCACAGCCTTATTCCCTTTCGGCTTACAGCAGCATCATCTCCAAGAAAATAGCACTCCAGATTACATAGCTGTTGTAAACACAACAAAAATTTTAAACTTAGGTTTTTATATATATATTTTACCAATGCGACACAGCTCAATATGACGTGATCAACCTGAAACAAGTTTGCAATTACTTATCTGCCACAGTTTAAGGATGGAACAGATAAAACAAAAGGAGAGATCAAGACTGGACATTTTTAATAAGGCCCCCAAAGGACAAAATCCTTGAATACTCTACAGACTGCAGAAATGATCCTGATCTTCAGACACAAAATATTCAGATATTTGGTTTGAAGACCAGGTTCTGTGAATAAACAGCAAGAACCTATGTCAAGTCTGAAATGAAGGCATGCACGTAGCTGCTTCTCCAAATAAACTTATGTCCCCCAGAACACTTTTTTTAAAGCCTTTATTTATATTCAAATCATTACAATAAAAATATTTAACCAGTGAACGTTGACAGATCGCAATTTTAGGTGCCTTGCCTTGTGCTGAATCAAACAAGTCTGTAGCAATGCAGTTATCTAAGATCTTCCAACGAAGATGCCAATGAGTAGAGAAAGTGTCGACCTGTAGGATACTTCATAAGAGACTAAGTTCCACCAGTGGTGCCATTCCAGAGAGGCTTTCCAATAGTTTATGATTAGTTTTATAGTAGGTCAAAGAAAAACAAAAAGAAAAAAACCACACACACTTATGGGGCTCAAGGTTCCCAATTCCTTCTTGTGATCTGTAAATAAGGATCTAATATGAAAGGTCCCTTTGGAGCTGCAGAACTCACCTCAGCTTTTTCCTTGGCATCTTGCCAGTAAGTCTTGAGGTTGGGACATTCTAAAAGCATATGTATAAGGGTGTCCAGATTAGTGACAAGATCAGCAGCGATTACTCCGTGTGGATTTCCATTTGGCAAGCAGTACTGGTGTGACTAATGTCACAAGCACAACACCCAAAGCCACTTGCCTTTAGTGGTCAAGGGCGTGGTGGTTGAGGATTCCTTCTTCTATCAGCTCATTTCTTCGTGTTGGCTTCTGGGAAGTGTAGTACTGCTAAAATATGTTGGTGCTTTAAGTAGAAGGTTTGTAGTTGAGGTAACTGAGGGTAAGGCTTGTAACAAAGTTTATTTCCATAAAAACAAAAACACAGCAGGTTCAAGGTATCATTTACAGGATTATAATTGTAGGATTTGCTTAAGGTACAGCAAATAATGGCAAATAAACCAAAAGAACTCAAATGATTTCTTAAAGTCCTCTTACTTGCACAAGTATTGCCTTTAGAAACTAGGCTGCCACTTTCCTTTTTTAGCCCTTGTTAAACAGAGCATAAAGAAAAATTCAAGCTTAATTCTTCTAGAGCAGTTTGGTTTCTGCCAGCCTCAAAACCTCTAGGCTGCATTTCTACGTGAAACCAAACTTAGAACAAAACAAACATTCCAAGCTGTTATCAAAACTCTTAGCAGGCTTTTCATATAGGAGAGGAGCAAGCAAAAACTCTTACAGAAGCTAACTTGGCTTTTCTTGCCGTTGCACAGTTCAAACACAGGTGATAAACAAGCATGAATCAGCTTCCAGATCAGGCTTACGTTGCAGTAAATTTCCCTTTTAAAACATACAGGAATTTACTTCTACACTGCTTGTGCCATATGGTTAACTTCCAAGGAGAATTACCTCTTTCAGGGCTAGCTTTCCTCAAGACCTCCTGCCAGCCTGGCATAGAGAGCAATCCATAAAGCAATCTTCTTCCCCCAACTCTGACACTGGTTCTCCCAACTGCATGGGTTCTGACTCACCGACCTGGTCAGACTGCTCAGCTGACAACCTCTGGTGGTCTGAAAGCTTCTCTACTTCCTGGCCCCCACCTCTGTTGCCAACCTGTTGCAGGGAATTCAGCTCTCTCAGCTCTGGGTAGCTTCTCCAAGAATCAGCTCTTGTCTCAGCTGCTCTCCTGGCTGCTCTCCTCATCTCTCTGCATAATCTAACCCAGGCTTATACCTCCAGGATTCTAACCCCACCTCTTTCTTTCCCAGGTGTTGGTAATCCCCCTGCCTTCCGGTATTAGAATAATCAGTGCACTTGTTAAAGTAAGGGCTTTGGTCCTCATGCTTGCAATCCCTCTTTCTTACTTTATCAGTCTTTGTGTGAAACTTGTTCCAGCTGGGGTTTTTCTGTCTTTGAAACTTGGCTGTGGCTTTCTCTCCCTGCACTCCTAGAAGGGGACCCTTAACTAGGGTGAATTTGTTATGCTTCTGACCTCCCCCACTCTCAGGATAGCTGACTTTGCCACACTAAGGATCTGTGAGCTAAGAAATATAACTGAGTGATGCTCATTGAGAGAGATATGGATAGCTAGTCCACAGAAGATCTGGTGCGAGTTAGTCCCCAGTATCATGTTTTCAAGAGCTCCCCACTAAGTTACAGCTACACCTAAGATTGTCTTGCAGTAAAGCTAGAATTTAGAGACTGTATTGGAAGAGCCTGCCATGGCCTGAACAGTATTGAGACCTCATTTGTCAGATAAGTAAATTGGATCTATTCCTGCTTTCTGGAGACAGTGTGAGCTGTAGCCATCAATAAACGAGATCTGTCCATGAGACCAAATTCACAATGGATGCTGGAGAAGTCCTTGAAGAAAGTAGCGGTGGTAAGTTAACCCACTATCCAGATGCCTTTAGCTTGCCAGGCTAGCAAGTTAATGGTTTGTTTCTAAATGTTAAAGTACAGGTTGCACTAGATTGGAAAGAGTTTAGAGAGGGTGTGTTCTCTGGGAACAAGCAGAAAGTCAGTCCTCACATATGGATGACTGTGATAAGGAAGCTTATCATAGCTCAGGAAGGAGCTATAGAAAAGGTGAAGTGACTGAACAAGCAACCTGTCAGTTCTGGTACAAATAAGAAAACAGAATTTTGCCATAAAAGACTACCAGTCCCAGAATGCACCAGGTTTCCAACAGCCATTAGAGGAGCTGAAGTGGGGAAACGTGTGTTCAATCAGGAGGGCTATGAGGTAATCCCTAAGCACTCATCTCAAAGGGCAGGGCCTGATTCAGCACAGCTGCGCTGGGTTAGGGAGGAGCACTCATCTAAGCAGAATAAGAGTAGTTTATTCTACAGATGACCATCTTCATGATCACCTTGGATATCCAGAGAATTGTCCTCAGTATCCTGAGAATCAGCTTGAGTTTGATCATCAGTTTCATCTGAAGGATCATCAGAAGCAGAAGCCAAACCGGACGGACAGAGAGGGAAAGAGACCCTTTGGAAGAAGAAAGAGAAAAGCCTTTGAGAGGTCTAGAAGAGTCCAAAGCAGTACGTATACTGGGAGGTATTCCAAGGGCCAGCATACACCACTGGACTGGGGAAAGCCAGAGGAATGGTGCTGCAGAGCTAGGAATCACCAGAGGCTACCTGTGAGGGAGACGGCTGCACGTGGAAGGGACCCTAAGACCTGTGCCAGAAGGTATGTGAAGAGAGATCCAGTGTCCAGGGATCTGGATTGGAAGGCTGGACATAAGAACTGGACTACATACTGGCCAGGCTATATAGAGAGGAACTCTAGCAGCAATGGAAGCTCAGGTATGAACACTGATATATTACCTAGCTATAACCTTGAAAGACAGCAGGGAAACAAGTATTCTCCTGAAAATGCTCCATTGAGAGATTCATCTGTGCCAATCCATGATATTGAACCTATGCTTGTTGAACAAGGGGGAATAATAGCAGATGAGGATCCTGTTTATATGGACTGCTCTCTAACTAAACTCCGTTGGTAACTTTCTGTTATAAAGTACAGCAACCATCAAAGAAATACAAATTTGTTCTTTAATCTACTCAGAAAAGCTCCTGAAGCAGGATTTGACCCACACAGTGGAAGGCAAGCCAGCTAAGGGGTTTCAGCTAGTGACTGCTAGCAATTAAGCCTTACCTAATTGCTTGTGAGCTAGGAGAGAATCACTTCTGAATTTATGTGGGAAGTAATCAGAAGTTAACCTGAAAAGAACAGTTTGTTTCTTGCTTTGTGGCTTTTCATTTGTTGTTTTCCTGATTTTGACTTTGTTTTTTTCAAGTTAACACTGAAAGCAAGTAATCTAATTTATGTGCTACCAAGCATATCTGTGTTGGGAGAAATAACCCCATAAATAAATATCTTATTGGCTTTACCCAAGAGCACAACTAAATTGTCAGCAGCTGTGTCTGGTGTGAATGAACTACATTGCCCACAATACCTTGCAAATCATATAGAAATATGCACTTGCCAAGAGTGTGAAGATTCTCACCCAGGCAGCCATCTGACAATGACGTCAGCGCCAACGGAGCCCTCATGTGGAGCAAATCCCCAGCTTTCAGAGAAAGCCTTTGGGAATTGCATCATGCATGCGCGGTCCCCTTCCTGCCCAAGGGTGCCATCTTGCTCTGTCTTTTACCGGATCAACACTGGTTCCTCTTCCCACCTTCGGCTCGGTACACCGGAATCGAGTTCGGCTAGTATTTTTCGTTTTTGTCCTTCATGGCTGGCATTCGAGCCTTTTTTCTTTTTCACTGGCAGCCCGGGTCTTTGACCTTGCAGGGGCCCTGTCTCCCTGATGGCTGCCAGCGGGTTTAAAAAACGCAATCGGTGTGCAACACTCATGTCCCTCACCGATACGCATGACAGCCGTCTCTGGTGCCTCGGGCCCAATCACGACCCAACGGTCTGCGGTCCATGTAGGAAAATGTCCTTTAAGGCCCTGAAGAGCCGCCAGCAGCAGCACGATAGGATTTTTTTTCCTGAGTCGGTACCTTCGCGAGCCTGGACATCCTGAAGTCTCTATGTCTCGGGGGGAACATTCCGAGCCCGAGTGTTGTCGGAGTTCCTCGAAGAGGGAGTCTCCCTCGCAGGAACACCGAAGAAAGAAGTAGTCCTCAAAGGTGGTGTCAGTGGATGGCTCTGAGCAACCCAGCCCCTCCCGGGGCCTGTCACGGAGCACCGAGCGCAGGGCTGGATCCTTGGAGATGGAGCGCCTGGCAAAGGTTCCTCGCCGGGAGACGGATCAGCCAAGGCAGGTAACTGTCCGAGGACTCCCCCCCCCCCCCACACCTGGGGGAATCGGAGTTGGGACCCAACCTGGTGGCTGCAGAGCCTTCTGGACTAGTTCAGAATGGTGGCTTTGGAGCACAGTGTGTCTGCCTTCATGGAGCAGCAGCGGGTGTTGATTGCTGGTCTATCCGGTTCTTCCGCCCCTACCACCAGGCCATCAACGTTGAAGTCGATCCTGGAGGCTGAGCCGATCCTCGAGGCCATTCTGGCTCAAGTCGATCCTCAGCCAATGTCCCTCTCGGCCTCCCATTCGGGACCAAGGTAGTCACCGCTGAGCCTCCTGGCATCGGGGTCCTCGATGCCAGAGCCCATCGATTAATCCTCAGACATCGGGGTGGGAAATATTAGAGGATGAGTCCCCGGACACCTGTTGGCACAGGAACATTGTCTGATTCCCTGGTGTCAACCTTGGATGAGGTCCCCTCCGGAGAACACGAGGTTTTTGGACTTTGTGAGGGATATCTCGAAGGCTTTGGCATTCCCCACGGAGTCCGAGGAGGATCCTTGAGCCAACAAGCTTGAGATCCTGCAGTATGAGGTGCCCCCCCCCCCCCTCGGGAGGCCCTTACTGTACCCGTGCCTCTGATCCTGGAACGACTGATGCTCTGCATGTGGTAGACACCAGGGTTGGCGTCGGTTATCAACAAACGGATAGACTCAATCGAGTCTGCCGGAGCCCTAGCTTTCAAAAGTCACAGCTGCCGTACAATTCCATGTTTGTGGATTCGGCCATGCGCAGGCTGAAGAGCCAAAAGACACTCTTGCGGGCCTCCCTGCCAGGAAGCACCAAGCTTGGATGCCCTCGGCAGGAAGTGCTTCCAGGGTTCAATGTTGACTTGTTGGATTCAGGCCTACCAGCTGTACATGGGCATCTACCTGAGGGACCTGGTGAAGGAACTTGCTGGGTTCTCGGCTGGTCTCTGAGGGGCCATTGCAGCACTTCAGGAGCCTGTTCACTGCCATCTGAGTGCTTGAAGTTTGTCTCTAGCGGCCTATGATGGGTTTGAGTCGGCAGCCTGGGTAGCCATGGCGGGCATCGGTGCACACAGCCAGGCATGGCTAGTGTCGGACCTCGAGCAATGGGTTCAAGACAAGTTGGTCGATATCCCATGCCAAGGGAAGAACCTCTTTGGCAAACCCATGACCAGCAAGGCTGTGGAACTGGAGACAAAGTATATGACGAGGACACAGCTCTCCAAGAAGACCTCCGCCCCTTCTTGCAAGAAGGGCTCGGGTAAGAAGCCCTTTTACCCGAGGAAGGGTGCTGCTTACCGAAGCTACCCCCCTTTTCAGGCCTCCAAGGCTCCCCAACAGGGGCAATAGGCCAAGGGACAGGGGCATGGCCCACGTAAGCAGAAATCCCCCAAACCCCAGGCACCGGCTCCGGCCCAGCCTGGCAGTGGCTTTTGACTCACAGCATGGCCCCTCTCCCCAGAGGACAGGTAGTGCACAGGAGGCAGGCTTGCCCTGTATGCCCACAGGTGGACAGCCATTACCACTGATGCCTGGGTCTTGCAGATAGTCCAAGAGGGCTCTCTCCTTCACCTGGCCCAGGTGCCCCCTCCTTACTTCCCGGGAGAGACCCTCGGGTCTCCTCTTCACCGGGACCTTCTTCTAAAGGAGATGGCAGGTCTTCAAGGATCAGGCAGTAGAACCAGTGCCCCACCACCTGCAGGGCAAGGGCTTCTATTCCAGGTACTTTCTGGTGCCAAAGAGAACAGGAGGCCTCAGACCCACCCTCGACCTGCGCACCTTAAAGTTCCTGGTGAGGGAGAAGTTCAAGATGCTCTCCCTTGGAATATTGCTACCTTACCTCCGCCAGGGAGACTGGCTAAGCTCCTTAGACCTAAAAGATGCGTATACACACATTCTAATACATCCAGATCACAGGCAGTATCTGCTTTGTGGTAGGGGGGCAATCACTACCAGTACAGGATACTCCCCTTTGGCCTGGACCTCCACCCCCAGGGTGTTCACAAAGTGCCTGGCTTTAGTGGCCGCCTTTCTCAGACTCCAAGGGGTCTTTGTCTTCCCCTACTTGGACTACTGGCTCATCAGATGCTCTTCAGCCAGCAAGATCCACCAGGCCACATCTCGCACCATCCAGTTGCTCCAGCATCTGGGGTTTGTAATCAATTACCCCAAATCCAGCCTTGCTCCAACTCAACTAGAGTTCATTGGGGCCAGACTAGACACCCTTCAGGCAAGGGCCTACCTGCCTGCAGACAGGGCAAGCAGGCTTCTGGCCCTGGCACGTAAGGTGAATTGCAGACCCGCAGTGTCAGCAAGACAGTTTTTGCACCTCCTCGGCCACATGGCTTCCACAGTCCATGTGACACCAGACGCCTGCCTCCACATGCAAACTGCTCAGTGGTGCCTCAGAGACCAATGGTCACAGGCCACAGGTTGTCTCAGGGACAAATTCAGTGTCCAGGCAGCTAGTACAGTCCCTGGCCTGGTGGCTTCAGTCACTCCACTTGGAGATGGGGATGCCTTTCCAGACTCCTCTGCCCACAAGGATCCTGGCCACAGATGCCTCCTTGTTGGGCTGGGGAGCCCATTGCCAAGGGTTCTGTACTCTGAGTGTGGTCCCCAAATGAAAGAACACAACAGATCAATTTCTTGGAACTCTGTTCCATACACCTGGTTCTGTGAGTTTTCTGGCGGGTCCTGGCCCACAAACCTGTCTTGGTACAGACAGACAACTAGATGGCCATGTTCTATGTGAACAAGCAGGGTGGCACAGGGTCCCACCTTCTATGTCAGGAAACCCTGGATCTGTGCTAGTTTGCAGCCCGGCCCGGCATGGCATGCATCTGCAAGCCATCTGACGGGCCAGGACAACTGCTTGGCTGACAGACTAAGCAGGATTCCCCAGCCCCACGAGTGGCAGCTAGACTGAGGAGTAGTCCTTTGGCTTTTCCAGGCCTGGGGACAGACAGTGATGGATTTGTTTGCGAGTCCGATCAATCACCAGTTGCCCCGCTTCTGCTCCAGGCAGCCCCATCTGAACAGGGTGGCTGCCGATGCCTTTCTGATATCATGGTCAGTGGGCCTCCTGTATGCATTCCCTCCGACATCTCTGGTGGCCAAGACTTTTCAAGATCCTCCAGGACAAGGCCTCAGTCATTCTGGTAGCCCCAAGGTGGCCGAGGCAACCCTGGTTTCCACTTCTACTTCAGGTAGCGGTGGAGGCTCCCATCCCCCTGGGGTCCTCCCCAAGCCTCCTGTCCCAGGAAGGGGGCACTCTCCTGCATCCCAACCTCAGTTCCCTCAACCTAATGTCATGGCTGCTGAGAGGGTAATGCTCACTCCTCTCCTCCTTCCAAAGGCGGTTGAGGAGGTCTTTCTGGTCTCAAGGAGGCCCTCGACTAGGAGGACCTATGCCTTGAAGTGGCATAGGTTTGTGCCTGGTGCCAGGGGCAGGGTGTGGATCCCTTCTCCTGCTAGGTTGGGGTGGTTCTACAGTACATTCTCCACCTTTTGGATTTGGGCCTCAAGTCCAACTCCATCAGAATGCACCTTAGTGCCCTTGCAGCAAACCACTTCCCAGTGGATGAGAAGCACCTCTGCCCATCCCTTAGTTTCTCGATTCTTGAGAGGCCTTCTTCTTCTGAAGTCTCCAGTTCGCCCTTCGGCGACCGAGTGGGATCTCAATGTGGTTCTAGGGCAGCTTACTAGGCTGCCATTTATTTGCTTTTCTATACCGCGCTCTTCAATATCAGTGCGGTTTACAAATAAATTCTTGCCAAGACAAAGGGAAAAGCCTTGTGCATACATTGAAACAGGATCAATAACTTGGAGCTGCAACTGGGTGAACTATTTACATATCCAGCCACTCAAGCTGTGGTGGGTAACTATTTACAGGTTATACATTAGACCCGGACTGAATGTTAGGACTGGGTCTTGACAATTATTAGAGTAAAAATTATGTATTATCAGCATACGATTAAAGTGCCTGATAGACAAACCAAACAACTGATCCATCCAAGTCAGGTTGTAGATTAATTGGGTGCGGCTTGAGTGAGTTGGGGTGTGGGATGTGGTAGTGTTGTGTTTGGCTGTGCAAAGTGTAAAATGAACAGATGCTTAAGGGCTTTCCTAAATTGAATCAGGTCCTTGATTGATCTGATGTGTGGGGGGGAGGTTGTTCCAGCACCTTGGGGCGTAGAAAGCGAAGGTTCTATTCCTGGTTGTTTGTGTACAATTTGTAGATTCCTTAGGGATAATTAACGTGTTGGCGGCTGTCCTTCGACCTGTTGTTGGCGTTATATCTAAGGAGAGCTATGAGGGACGAGGGGGAAATAAAGTTGATTGCTTTGAAGGTTAGGAGCAGTGCCTTGTATGTGAGCCTGCAGTTTATTGGTAGCCAATGAAGCTCCTTAAGGATGGGCATGATGTGGGTCCTTCTGGATAAGCCACAGAGAATTCAGGCTGTCGCATTTATCGCAAGTTGTAAAGGACTGAGCGTGCTCTTGGGGAGGCCATGCAGAATGATGTTCGCATAGTCGAAATGTAGTGTTACAAGGGTCTGGAATATTGTCCTGAAGTCGGCAGGAGCAAGCAAGGGTCTTAGGTGCCTTAGAGTTTTGATTTTATTGTATATAACCATGGTGGTGTTCTTTATGTGTCCTTTGAAGTCAAGCTGTTGGTCAAGCATAATTCCCAAGTAGCGTATCGTGGATTTGCATGGGAGCTCTGCATCTCTCACCTTTAAGGTAGCTGGAGGTGAGAAATCTTTGTTTTGTGATAAATAGGACCTCAGTCTTCTTGAAGTTAATGCATAGGTTCTGATTGAAGCAATCAATTAAGGGGGTAAGGTCAGGATGCATGACTGATTGGGGCAAACAGCAAGACATCTGCGTATATCAGGCTGTGGATATTGAATGAGCGGTTGATTTCACATATAGGTTGCATGTATACGTTAAAGAGTAATGCTCACAGGGAGGAGCCTTGGGGTAAGCCCTGGTGTTGTTGGAATGGATTAGATGTTGTGGCCCCCATCCGTACATGTCATCGGTCGGCTAGATAGGACTTACACCATTCCCAAGCCATGCCCTGGATTCCCTTCTCCTGGAGTCAGGTAAGGAGTTGATCGTGGTTGACAGAGTCAAATGCCACAGCAATGTCGAGGAAGACAAGTGCGAACCCATTTTCAGTTTTGTCTATTCCCCTGCTTAAGGTGTTGGTTAGTGTGGTGAGCAGTGTCTCTACTCCATGGGATTCTCGAAACCCGTGCTGGCAGGGATAGCAGTTACTTACCTGTAACAGGTGATCTCTGGGAACAGCAGGAATAAGTCTTCACATATGGGTACCGTCGGTACCGACGGATCCTGCGCGGGAACGCTCCCCAGCGTCCAAAAGGAAAGCTTTTGGGAGCATCCCACAGCGCCTGCGCGCTGCCTTCCCGCCTTTCCTAACCGCCTCTCTCCAGTTTGAGTTTTAAAGCTGAGACAAAGAGAGAGTGAGGAGAGGAAAGGAAAGAAAGATAGAGAGATACAACTCCTAGGGGAGGTGGGTGGGTTGTGAAGACATTCCTGCTGTTCCCAGAGATCACCTGTTGTAAGTAACTGTGCTATCTCCAGGAACAAGCAGGAATGAGTCTTCACATATGGGGACTCCCCAGCTAGAGATGCCTGGGAGATCACCCAGGTTATGAGTCCCTGGGAAGGGCTCTACCTCCACCCATGAATCTCAGGCATCCAGTCAGGGATGGAGAGTAGGAGTTGGTTAGGTATGAAACAGGTGTTTGAGAACAGCCTGACCAAACAAGGCATCCCGGCGGGAGTCCTTGTCCAAGCAATGACAATGGGCTGTGAAGGTATGAACCGAGGCCCAGGTGGCCGCTTGACAGATCTGGTCGATGGACACAGAATTTAGATGAGCCATAGAGGCTGCCATGGCCATCACATTGTGAGCTGTGACATGGCCCTCCAGAGAAAGGTTCTTACTCTGGTAGGCGAAAAATACACTGAACAATCCAATTGGACAGAGTTCTCTTAGAGACTGGAAGTCCTAAATGAGAGGGATCAAAAGCAACGAAGAGTTGAGATGACTTTCTATGTCGCTGTGTCCTTTGTAAATAAAAAGCAAGAGCTCTTTTACAATCCAGGGTATGAAGATTCCTCTCTGCACTTGAAGCATGAAGTCCTGGAAAAAAGACAGGTAAATAAACTTCCTGGTTCAGATGAAAAGGTGAGACCACTTTAGGCATAAAGTGTGGATTAGTCCTAAGGACTACCTTGTCATGATGGAACCTTGTATAAGGAGGATTAGCCACCAAGGCTTGCAGCTCACTGATGCGGCGAGCTGAGGTGACTGCAATGAGAAAAATAACCTTCCAGGAAAGGAATTTCAAGGAGGTAGAGGCTAAGGGTTCAAAAGGTGACTGCATAAGCTGGCCAAGAACCAGATTCAAGTCCCATGCCACTGGAGGTGGTCCGATGGGAGGTTTAGTCAAAAGAAGGCCTCTCATGTATCTTGCTATAAGATGAGGAAATAGGTTGTCCATTGAGAGGTTTAAGGGATGCTGCAATAGCACTCAAATGGACTCTTACTGAATTTGTTTTAAGGCCTGCATGGGATAAATGCAGCAAATACTCTAGTAAAGGATTCAGAGGTATTGCAAGAGGGTTAAGACCCTTCTCTGCACACCAAATGGTAAACCTTTTCCATTTAAAAGCATAGGAACGTCTAGTGGAAGGCTTTCTGGAAGCATGAAGGATATCCTTCACTTGCTGAGAAAGATGCAAATCTTGAAGGTCTAGGCCTTCAGCAACCAGGCTCTGAGGTGAAGAGACTGGGGATTTGGGTGCCACAACGTTCCCTCCTCCTGGGACAGGAGGTCTAGAGCAGATCCCAAGTCTAGGGAGGGAGCTTGAGAGAGATGAAGAAGTAGAGGGTACCACACTTGGTGTGGCCAATGTGGTGCTATGAGGATCATAGACCCCTTGTCTCTGAAGTTTGAAGAGTGTCTTGGGAATTAGGGGAATGGGTGGAAAGGCATAGAGGAAGTCTTGCCCCCAATGAAGGAGGAAGGCATCCCTGGCCTGAACTCCCTGACATGGAATCCTGGAACAGAACCGGGGAAGTTTGGCATTCCACAGACTTGCAAAGAGGTCTATGTCTGGGGTTCCTTAAATTCGAAACATCCTGGCTATCTGGTCCCCATGGAGGGACCATTCGTGTGGGAGCAGAACTCGACTGAGTCTCTCTGCCCAAGAGTTTTAAACTCCTGGAAGATACACTGCCATGAGATGAATTTGATGCTCTCTGGCGAAGGCCCACAATCTCAGAGCCTCGTTGCAAAGTGACAGAGAGCCAGTCCCGCCCTGCTTGTTCACGTAGAACATGGCTACTTGGTTGTCCGTGTGGATGAGGACTGTCTTGTAGCTGAGCAGGGTGTGGAAGACTGAGAGCAAGAAAAATTGCTCTGAGCTCTAAGAGGTAGATATGTAGAGATGTCTCCTCTAGAGACCAGATGCCTTGAGTGGAGAGATATTGAAGATGAGCTCCCCAACCTCTTGGAGAGGCATCTGTTGTAAGGGGTGCATGGGGTAACACCTGTTGAAAGGGGGACCCCAGCAACAGATTGAGTGGACTTCCACCAGTGGAGGGACCAAAGGAGGCGACTGGAGGTTGCTATTTTGTCTGACAGGCAACCTGATGCCTGGGTCCATTGGGTGGATAGAGTCCACTGAACTGCCCTCATGTGAAGGCGAGCGTAAGGAACCACATGCACAGTGCATGCCATGTGGCCTAACAGTTGTAACATCTCTCGAGCAGTTAAATGGGATTTTAACTGAATTTGTGAGGCTAACTGCACCAAGCGTAGGCAACGGGCCTGGGGAAGATAGGCCCTTGCAGTTGTGGTATCCAGCAAGGCCCCTATGAACTCTAGAGATTGAGTAGGGGTGAGATGGGATTTTGGAAAGTTTATTACAAGTCCCAGATACTGAAGGATACGGCTTGTGCAGGTTAGAGAAGTCTGGGCCTCTGACTGGGATGGAGCTCGGATGAGCCAGTCGTCCAGATATGGGGATACGAATATCCCTAGAGGGCGTAGAAATGCAGCTACTACTGCCATGCATTTTGTGAACACCCTTGGTGCAGAGGCCAGACCGAAAGGAAGCACTCTGTATTGATAGTGCTTCCCTTGATAAAGGAACCGAAGGAAACTTCTGTGTGTTGGATGGATGAGGACATGGGTGTACGCATCCTTGAGGTCTAGAGAGCAAAGCCAATCCTGACTCTGAAGGTAGGGAAGGAGAGTACCGAGAGAAATCATCTTGAATTTCTCCTTGCATAGAAACTTGTTCAATTCTCTGAGATCTAATATGGGTCTGTAGCCCCCTGTTTTCTTTGGGATAAGAAAGTAGGGGGAGTAGAGCCCTGAGCCCTGTTGAAGAAGGGGTACTTCTTCTATTGCCCCTTGGGCAAGAAGGGTAGTAATCTCCTGACCCAGAAGGTCGAGGAGAGATGTTTGAGAATTTAACTGTCTCACCATGGTGTGAGGAGGAAGGTTTAAGAAATGAAGCTTGTACCCCTCCCTGATGGAGAGGGTCCATTGCTCTGCTGCGATTTGTTCCCACCTGGGAGCAAAGTAGGCCAACCTTCCTGGAATGGTGAGAGGCTCTGGATGTTCTAGAGCAGGGGTCTCAAACTCAAATTGCTTTGAGGGCCAAATGAGGACTTGTAAAGTAACCCGGGGGCCGCATAAGACGTGGGGCCTCATTTGCATAAGGGGCCTCATTTGCATAAATATTTGCATAATGTTACCATACACTAACTTTTAGTAAACATGCCTCTTAATGAGTATGGATAAAGAAAGACTAAAAGATTCAGAAATAGGAAGACAATAATTAAACTGGGAACCCCAAAAGCCAAACTTGGAATGTACAACAACACTGTAGAAATAAAACTATAAATTAATTTCCTCTTGTACTAAACAAAGCGCAAACATTAATGATGCACATTTCCCAGAGCTGACATATTCCAGTTAATAAATTCAAAATAAAGAGATATTTTTCTACCTTTTGTGCATTTTTTTTCAGTTGCAATTGCTCCAGCCACTTCTGGTTTCTTCGTGTCTTCTGCTATCTCCATCGTCTGCTGTCCATTTGTCCTTTCTTCTCTCTTCTAGTTTTTTTCCATTCTCTCTCCCTACATCTGCTTTAACATACTAATCTTTCTCCTTTTGCTCTTTCCTCATTCCTATTTCATCCACTCAAATTTTACCCCTCCATCCTCAATCCCCACTTACTCTCCCAATACCTGGCCAATTGTAGATTTGTCTTCTCTTCCAGACAAAATATTTTTCCCCTCTCCATTTCACTTTCCCAGCTCCATCCCATTCTAATCCTCCCCCAACATCAGCTCCCTTCTAGTTCCAGCCCCACCCAGCATCTGCTCCTTTCTAGTCCCTGCATCAGTCCATTTCCAGTCCTATCCTAGCCTCACCATCAGCCAATTCCAATCCTAGCCCCCCATCAGCCCATTTCCAATCCTAGCTCCCTCCCCTCACAGCCCATTTCCATTCCAAGCCCCCCTCCCCATCAGCCATTTGCAGTTCAAGCCCCCCTTCCACTCAGCCCATTTCCAGTCCTAGCAACCCCCCCAGCCCATTACCAGTCCTAGACCCCCCATAGCCCATTACCAGTCCTAACCTCCCCATAGCGCACTTCCAGTCTTACCCCCCCATCACCCCATTTTCAGTCTTACCCCCCCCCATAGCCCATTACCAGTCCTAGTCCCCCCCATAGCCCACTTGCAGTCGTATCCCCCATCACCCCATTTTCAGTCTTACCTCCCCTCATAGGCCATTACCAGTCCTAACCCCCCAATCAGCCCACCTCCAGTCCTAACCCCCATCACCCCATTTTCAGTCCTAGCCCCCACCATAGCCCATTACCAGTCATAACCCCCCCTGCCAATAGCCCACGTCCAGTCCTAACCCCCCGCTGCCCATTTCCAGTCCTAGCCCCCACCATAGCCCATTACCAGTCATAACCCCCCCTGCCAATAGCCCACTTCCAGTCCTAACCCCCATCTGCCCATTTCCAGTCATACCCCCCCCCCCCACAGAGGAAAACAAAAAAAACCCCAAAACCCTGACTTCTGCCGTTGCCGCCGTGGCAGCGGCAGAATCAATTGTCAAATAAAAAAAAAAAAAAAGACTTCTGCTGCTCAAGCAGCAATATCACCTGTCCTGCGGCCCCTTCCCCTGTGCCCGGAGATCCGAATCTGCTCATCAGCGGCGTGCTTTTCAAGCCGCGAAGAGTATTCCCCTCTCGCGCGGTTTCAAGCCGCGCGAGAGGGGAATACTCTTCGCGGCTTGAAAAGCACGCCGCTGATGAGCAGATTCGGATCTCCGGGCACAGGGGAAGGGGCCGCAGGACAGGTGATATTGCTGCTTGAGCAGCAGAAGTCTTTTTTTTTTTTATTTGACAATTGATTCTGCCGCTGCCACGGCGGCAACGGCAGAAGTCAGGGTTTTGGGGTTTTTTTGTTTCTCTTTCGCGGGCCGCACAAAGTTGTCTCGCGGGCCGCATGCGGCCCACGGGCCGCGTGTTTGAGACCCCTGTTCTAGAGCCAGAAAGGCTAAGCTCTCTAGTTGTAAGTCAAAGGCCCTGAGGAGGCTAAGGCTGTTGGGCTGTAGCAGTCCTAGCAGCCTTAGGCTTGGCCTGTTTCGGTTGTTGCTGTCTTTGTAGCAAAACGACCTGCAGAAGATGACTGATGACCATAAGCAGAATAATATTTCCCTTTTTTGGGAAAAAATCCCTTTTTGAACAACCTTTTCTTAAAAGGAGCAGAAGTAGACTTTGAAAGTCTATCTAAAGCAGAATTTTCTGCATCCATTTGGGTGGCCTTTGCTTGCCAATCTTTGCCAAAAAGGTTTTCACCTGTACAAGGAAGATTTCCTAGTCCATCTTGAACCCAAGGTTCCAAATCAGAAGCTTGTAACCAAGCAACTCTGCGTGCACCTATGGCAATGGCCGAGGCTCTGCTGGCACCTTCAAAAGAGTCAAAGGCTGCACGGTTAGAGAACTTGGGTATATCCTGGGCATGTTTGAGCCAGGTGAGGAATTCTTCCCTTTTATCTTCTGAAATAAAAGGAGATAAAGTTTGAAGGTGATCTGTAACTTTTTAGAAACATCCCCATATAGAGACTATAGGAGTTGATTCTGGCAACAAGCATACTAGCCTGGAAAATTCTCCTGCCAAAGGCATCTAAGGTTCTGCATTCTCTTCCTGGAGGAGCAGAAGAGTGCCTTTTTGTACTCTTTATCTTCTTCATAGCAGACTCCACCACAATGGAGTGGTGAGAAAGCTGAGTCTTATGGAAGCCTGGACAAGGAGGAACATGATACATGGTGTCCAACCTGCGAGAATGAGGGGAAGTGGTGAGAGGAGTCTCCCATATACCCAACATGTGATCATAAAGAATCTCATGTATTGGTAAAGTGGCTGCCTCTTTAGGAGCCTTAGGATATTGTAAAATATCTAATTTTTTGGCTCTGGGCTCTGTCTCAGGGGCCACTGAGATGGAAAGGCCCCTGGCCACTTCCCTAATGAAGTCTTGAAAAGACAAGTCTTCTGGAGGAGACATTCTCCTCTTTGGAGAAGAGGGCTCCTGAGGATGAACCACCGATGCTTCGACAGAGACCTCTGATTCATCAGAGCCTTCAGAGGAATCGAAGTATCGTCTGTCTGGATGCTCCTGCAGAGCCCAATACGCGTACCGGGTGGTATCGACATCGGGAGTGATCGGTACCGGTTCAGTACCGATGGGCATCACAGAACAGTGTATCGCTGCAGTCGACACAGAAGCAGATGTCGATGCAATCGGTACTGGCACCGGAACCGATGTCGGTACCGGTGCCGGAGTCGGTACCAGCAACCGAGTTTGTTGCGGTACCGAAGGCATCGCAGCTTGTATGAATGCCGTGATAGCACGCTGCATGGTCAGGATATTCTGATCCATTGACGCCACCAATGTCTGGATGTCGGTACCAGTGGGAACCACCGGTACCCCAGAACATGGCAACAGGTGATCAGTCGAGGCCGAGCCATCGATGTCAACCTGTGACCCCATAGATAAAGCTTTGGAAGCCGAAGCCTCCCGCCGGGGTAATTTTGCCGGTGCGGATTCCGAGGGCAAGCCCAGAGGCATCTCGATACTTAGAGGAAGATCTACCCTTCGAGGACCGGCTGGATTTAAGTTTGGTTACCTGAGATCCATGTGAGGAAGAAGCCCTGGAAGACGTCGATGCAACCGAAGCTGCATCCGAGGGAAACAGGGTACTGAGCTTAGCTGCTCGATTCTGTAGACCTCTTAGACATCATGGAGCAGGACTCACAATCCGCAATGGATTGGTCAGGACCTAAACATTTTAGACACCATTCATGGGTGTCAGTGACAGAAATAGTGCCGCTGCACTTCGTGCATTTTTTAAACCCAGAGGTGGGCTTTTCCATGAGGAAAAATTTCCTAGGCCTAAGGCCAAAGAAGAAAATGCACTGAAGTAAGAAAAAAAAAACTGTAGGGTTTTTTTTGTTTTGGTTTTTAAGAATAAAAGAAAGAAAAGACCGGAGGTACTGGTCCAGTGTCTAGAAGGCAGACGCGCGACCAAAGAAATAAAATAAAATAAAGAAATTCTTCAGCGGTGACAGGAACATGACCTGCTGGCTCCGCGGAAAAGAAGAACTGGAGAGAGGCGGTTAGCAAAGGCGGGAAGGCAGCGCGCAGGCGCTGTGGGATGCTCCCAAAAGCTTTCCTTTTGGACACTGGGGAGCGTTCCCGCGCCAGCTCCATTGGTACCGATGATACCCATATGTGAAGACTCATTCCTGCTTGTTCCTGGAGATCGATGGGAGCTGATAAGTCGATGTCTTGCTGGATCTGTCTCTGGACAACCTTCTCAATTATTTTGGCTAGAAGGGGTATACTCTAAATCGGGCGGTAAGAATCAACTTTAGTTGGGTCCAGTCGGCTGTTTTTCAGGAATGGATGTATTGACGTCTGTTTAAGAACTGCCGGGAATATTCCTGTTGAGAAGGAAAGTTTCATGATGTTGGCTGGTGCTGGGCTGAGTTCAAGGCGCATCGCTCTGATCCAGTATGCTGGGCATGGGTCATTTGGTGCTGTGGTGGTGTTGATGGTGGCGATAAGGTCAATGATTTATTTCTCTGCTGGGGGTGTGAACTCTGTCAACGGTGGATGTAGAAAGAGAATGACTGGGAGTGGGTCTTGGTGAAATGTTTATTTTGAGGATTTTGGATTGGAGGTAGTCTGCATATAGCTGGGGTTGAATTGGTTCAGGCTGGAGAGAGGATGGTTCCTTGATTAAGGATTTTGCTGTGCTGAAGAGGTCACGGGGTATATTTAGAGAATGGAGAAGGAGATCGGTGTGGTACGCTCTCATTTTGTCAGATATTGACTCGCGGTGGAGTTTTAGGTGGTCTGTGTATGTTGCTTGGTCCACTGTAGAACGAGAGCGTCGCCATTTTCTTTCGTGCTTCCTTAGAAGGAGATGACCGCAGGTCAGCTGAATACCATGGGGCTGGTTTTCTTTTCCTTGTCAATTTGTTTGGCTGTTAACGGTTTACCTGAGGAAGGTAACTGCGACAATGTTTTGGAAGGTAGTTTTCTTGGTGGCCCTCATGTCGGCTCAGTGGGTGAGTGAGCTTCAGGCCCTCATGTCCGACAGGCTTCACGCCAGATTCTATAGGAACCAGGTGGTGCTTCACATGTACCCCAAGTTGCTTCCAAAAGTGGTCTCCTCGTTCCACCTCAACCAGGAGGTGGTGCTGCCTACCTTTTTCCCCAGGCCGCATGCCAGTCGGGCAGAGACAGTACTGCATACTCTGGACTGTAAAAGGGCATTAGCCGCCTATATTCAGTGCACGCAGGGCCATAGAAGGGCTTCTCAGCTCTTCATATCCTATGACCCCAGTAAGCTGGGGATGGCTGTTTCCAAGCGTACGCTGTCCATTGTGGAACCTGTGCGCCTCTTTGGAAACCTGCCAGGTACTTGTAACCTGGATTGGCCACAGTTGGAAACAGGATACTGGGCTTAATGGACCTTGGTCTGACCCACTGTGGCATTTCTGTTCTTAATACCTTGCCAACCATTAGCATAGGGGCATTTGTATTATACTTGAATGTTGTGGGGTAGCCAGTAGTACATGACATGTACAGGGGAAAGAATGGATTCAACTAAATACCAACTTATCCTAGAAGGTCACAATCAGTAGTCTGTCAAGAACATGAAGTTTAGAAAGAAGTTGGATATTTCATGAAAACAATCCAAATCATACCTCAAAATAAGCCACAGTGCAGTTACAGCAAAGAACAGAGGTTCTGCAATGTCCTTCAGTGCCCAGAATTTATTACTGAAAACCTGAGGGGAGTTTTCAACTATGCAGTGCATGCAAGGAGAGCCAACAATATTTCTGAGGTAAAGGAGTTCAAGAAAGTATGCGTCGGAGGGAGGAGGATTGCAAGACCATGAATAAGACTGGTAGCTGGCCACAGGAAACATTGTAAGCTTTTATTTCTGCCAAAGGCAACATTACAAAAAGACTGAAACATGCAAAGGACTGGATACTCTATCATAGTCACTAGTTTATTTTGAATCTGTAAAAACCTGCAATGAAGAGCTATAACATTAAAAACTGTAAACGTGTTCAATTTTGTCACAGGAAGAGGCAATTGTTTGTTCGTTCACTTAGGTATCCACTGAAGCAATATGAGTAGGATGTCTAATCTTTGTATACAACTGTATTCCAGCTAAACCTTCAAACATTTTCCTTACAAGATTAATATTGCTCAAAAATTTCTGAACCTTTTAAAAACAGGAAGTACAGACCCATGAGCCAGAGACAGTTATTTTGCCCAGCACTGTCCCATCAGTGACTGATGACATAATAGTCAAAATCCCAGGATATTAATATAAGCTTAAACCTAAGTATTGTCTTATTGATCCATTATATTTAATAGGTGTTTTTTGTGGGTGGGGTGGAGTGGTG
Source organism: Ichthyophis bannanicus (assembly GCA_033557465.1). Classification (NCBI taxonomy): domain Eukaryota; kingdom Metazoa; phylum Chordata; class Amphibia; order Gymnophiona; family Ichthyophiidae; genus Ichthyophis; species Ichthyophis bannanicus. Next base: position 1,334,033,723 of record CM066033.1, read on the forward strand.
AAGTAGTGATACAATATACTGGATGCCTCACAAATGATACTTGGAGAGGTGATTTAAATGACTGCATTTGGAAGGATGGAGTGAACCGCTGAGATGCAAGATGGAGGACAACTTTGATATAAGTAAGGAGTTTAATTATTTTGGTTTGGTATGCACTGGGTAAAAAGAATACGGAATATAGGAGGTTGGATTAGAGATAGAGACAACAGATAAATCTAAATACATTAAAGTATGGATACAAGTGAAACAGTTGATAGTATACCTGGATTTTCTGAAGACATTTGATAAAATCCTCCATGGAACTCCTAAGGAGTTTAAACCCAAGGGACAGAAGGCCATGCCCTATTGTGGATTGGGCATGAGTTTAAAAACAAGGTAGGCAATGATAGCACTAAATGGTCAGTTTTCTCAGAGAAAGAAAAGTAGCAGTCCCCAGGGATCTATACTGGGACTGGTACTTTTTCAACATTTAGAAATATGGAAAAGGGAATGAAGAGCGTGATCAATGAAATATGCATCCTCTGCAAATTTGAAATTGTTATATCATCAATGGACTGTGAGAAGCCACAGGAGGATTTGGTAACCAAGTGACCCATTAAAAACTTTGTGTTCAAGTACACAGTGAAATAAGGAAAAATGCCAACTATGTACACCAGGGGTGGGCAATTCCGGCCCTCGTGCACCACAATCCAACCTGGTTTTCATGATGTCCCTAATGAATATTCATGAACCTATTTCCATACAATGGAAGGCAGTGGATGCAAATAGATCTCATGAATATTCATTAGGGACATAATGAAAACCAGGCTGGATTGTGGTGGACAAGGGCCGGAATTGCCCACCCCTGATGTACACAATAGTAAGAGTCACTACCCAAAAGAAGCGTAGTTACTCACCTGTAACAGGTGATCTCCAGGAGCAGCAGGAATTTAGTCTTCACATATGGGTATCGTCAGAGCCCGCATGGGAATGCTCCCCAGCGTCCAATAGGAAAGCTTTTGGGAGCATCCCACAGGGCATGCATGCTGCCTTCCCGCCTCTGTACCTCTCTCACCTCAGTTGGGTTTATAGCTGAGACCAAAGGAGAGAAGTAGAGAAAGAGAGATAGAGACAACTCCTAGGGGAGATGGGTGGGTTGTGAAGACTAAATTCCTGCTGTTCCCGGAGATCACCTGTTACAGGTGAGTAACTACGCTATCTCCAGGAATAAGCAGGAAAGTAGTCTTCACATATGGGGAATCCCCAGCTGGAAGATGCCAAGGGGTGACCCCAGCAAGCTGCAAACCCAGGTGAGTTGGGTCATGCTTCATCCCATGGACCTTTGGCATCCAAACTGTGGATAGTATGTAGGAGTTGAATTAACTATGGAAGAAATGTTGGAGAACAGCCTGGCCAAACAAGGCATCCTGACGGGAGTCCTTGTCTAAGTAATAGTGGGCTGTGAAGGTGTGTGGCTGCTTTGCAGATGTCATCAATAGAGACAGAAATGAGTTACACTTACCTGGTAATTTTAGTTCCTGAAGGGACTCCAGTTTAGTCCTCCACTTCTGGGTTTGTGTACCTCCTCCTGCAGCTTGGAGACAGCACAGTTACTTACCTGTAACAGGTGATCTCTGGGAACAGCAGGAATAAGTCTTCACATATGGGTCATTGGTACCAACGGAGTCTGTGCAGGAACACTTCCCAGCATACAATCAGAAAGCTTTTGGAAGCATCCCAACACGCCTGCGTGCTGCCTTCCCGCCTTCCCAACTGCCTCTCCTCAGTTAAGTTTTAAAGTTGAGACAAAGAAAGCAAGGAAGGGAAAGATAGAAATAGAGAAATGCAACTCCTAGGGGAGGTGGGTGGGTTGTGAAGACTTATTCCTGCTGTTCCCAGAGATCACCTGTTACAGGTAAGTAACTGTGCTATCTCCAGGAACAAGCAGGAATGAGTCTTCACATATGGGGACTCCCAAGCTCAGATGCCAGAGGGAGTCCTAGCATGTTGCAAGTCTAGAACGAGCCATGCTATTCCTCAGGACCTCAGGCATCCTGGGGATGGAGGGTAGGAGTTGAATACAGAAAAGAGCTGTGGAACAGCTGGCTAGAACAGGGCTTCAAAAGGGGAAGACCCTGTATCAAGGGCATTTAGTAATAAAATATTGTAATCTGGGCCTCCCTTGTTGGCATTGCACAAGTGCACTGAGCTACATATGGATCTGATAGAAGAGCCAGTGAATGTGCTCAAGGGGTACCTCACTGAGAAGTAGAGGTAATAAAGTAGAACAAAAAACAAGTGGAGATCAGAACCCTTCAGGGTGAGAAATAGCCCCAAGGGAAAAACTGGGGTAGTATAAGAAGTAGAGCTTCAGCGGAGACGCAGAAGGTACTATGAAAGAAAGCTTAAGCTGTTTTGGTCCAAAAACAGTACAAACCTTGGACCAAGAGAAAAAATGAGTCTGACCTAACTGGACTGGGGTTGGAATCAGTCCATGTAGGGGAGAAAGGGTATAGAGACCCTTGTATCTGATAAGTAAGGACAGACTCAGGAGCGCTAAGCTTTAGAGTAACTGAAGCTCTGCAATGTCTTTCCTAAATGGGGTCAAGTAGGAAAGAAAAAGGTACATGGAGAGCTTCAGGAGTACCTAACCTGAAAGGTTATGGTAAGGAAAAAATTTGTTAATTACCACAGGAAGTGGTTATAGCTGTAGCCCTCTAAGAATGCTGGCACAGCATTGATAGAGGTAGTGCCCATCTGTCAGGCTTATATAGGGATATCTGAACCTGACAGACAGATAGATAAGTAGATGGATACAGATCTAAAAATATATCTCATTATAACGATAAACATATTTTTTTATATACACACATACATCTATCATTATAATGAGATATATTAAAAATAATGAGATTTTTAAAAATCTCTCTCTCTCTCTATCTAAATATATATTTTTTAAAATATACACCTAGAGGGTATATAGGCATATAACTATAAGAGATATGTATGGGCAGAAGAAACACCGATATAGATAGATATTTATATAGATACATATATATACTTATCTATTTATACCTAGATGAATAGGCAGGCATATAGAGACATTTCTCCAGGTATATGGATGGAGAGATGTCCAGAGAACCCCATCCCCCCTTATAGGGAGAGAGAAAGAATTATCTAATAGCAAGAAGGTTGATACCTGCTTGAATAGATAAAATAGAAAAAATCCTCTTCTGGTTATGACTGGCATAGTCAGAGGAAAGGTGTCCCTGACAAGAAGGCGGCTTAATTCTTTGCAGAATTTGAGCTCTTGAGTAACCAGGATGGCCTACGTGAAAATGGCAGAGGATAACAGCAGTCTGCAGACAGGAAGTCCAGATATCTCCAGAATTGTAGTATGGAGATTGGATAGAGGAGGCCTCTGGAGGAAGATACCCTAGTGATCCGCCTATGAGGGCAAGATGGGTATTAGGTTTCCTCTAGCTGCCAGTGAAGAATTTATCTCTGACGGGAGACCCCAGGAGATATGGGCCAAGCCAGGGAATTGGCCCTTCTTTAGGCTTTCACGTATTGAAAGGCCTGAGGCTTATGCCTCAAAAGATTTTTAAGATAAGATGGAAAGGGTAGAGAATACCTGCCAGGCATGAACATGACTGGGGGAACCCCTTTTAACCATCTGGGATTATCTGCTAGGTAAGATACTAATGCTCTCTAGCAAGGGCCCATAGTGCAAAGCTACTCTGTAGAGTTGCAGAGAACATGCTGCAGGTTGGTCAGAAGAAAAACTGGCTGTGGAAAGCCAGCAGGTAACCAGCTATTCTGCCAAGAGCAAGGGGCGAAGAATAGAAGTTAACCAACCAAACTGTGATAATAGGGTTTCCCAAACGAGGTTGATACCCTGTTTGGGACTTAGCACTGAGGCTAGGTGGATTGCTAGTGGAGGGGAAACCCTGGTTGTGTAGTGAACAAAACCAGTGGTTTAACCACTAGGAATTGCTGCATTTGCAGCAACTATCAGGGCAGCATGGAAAAATTTTTTCCCTCTTTTTTTTTGGAAAAAAGAAATAGACATGGTAGGACTTCCTATTGTCTGAGGAGCTGCCCTAAGGTAACAAGGGGGAAGACAACTCCAGAAGGGAGAATCCCCCGGTAGAACAGGTAGAGGACCATAAGGGCTTACCCGTGTAAAAAAGTCACTCTTACAAACTAAATGTTGTAGTAAGAGGGAGGTAAGAGAGTTGCAAGAGACCAATTATGGAGGAAGTCTGACAGGTGAGATGATACATGCCAATACAGGGAAAACAACTGTCTATTGATAGTTGTTACCTCTTTCCTCCAAGAGGAAGAGGAAATCTATTAAGTATGGGCATGATCATCATAAAGACTCTTAGAGAAAAAATGTCTCATGAAGAGATATCTAGGTAGGTTAGGATAAATTAGTGCAGATACTGCAAGTGAAAAGAAGCAGACTGCTACCCTAACCAGCAACCAAGAGGGACAATGATCTATTTGAAACCCTGCGACTGCTGGGTTTGTTGACCCTGTTGAGTTTGTAGATTCTTCAGACCAGGGCGATGTTTCCCCTGTTTGGGAACATCTGTATGATGGGTAGATGGACAAAACCTTCTCCCCCTAGGGGAAGAAAGTTTGGTAGGACATTTCCTACCTACTGGGAAAGAAGGCGGTGTAGAATAGCCTCTGGAAACAGGAAAGTCAGTGGATAACTGAGTAACCTGAAGCAAAGACTCCTTGTTGAAGAGATTTTCTCCAGTGCAAGGAGTATTTCCCAGTCTTTCTTGTGCCCATTTGTCCAAGTCTGAAGCTTGGAGCCAGGCTCTACGTTGTGCCCCTATAGCTATAGCAAAGGTCCTGCTAACAGACTCAAAGGAGTCTAGGGAAGCATGAGTAAGAAACCTAGAGATATTATGAGCATGACTAACCAGTAAGGAATAGTCTGCTTGTTTGGACTCTTGAAGAAAAGGAGTCAAAAGATGTAATTTTCTTGTGACCTCCTCAAGAGATAGACCCATATGAGAGAATTCTTGCTGAAAGCATGGATGTCTGGAAGGTTTGACGTCCAAAGGCATCTAGTGTCTTAGACTCATGACCTGGCGGACAAGAAAAGTGCTTTTTATTACTCTTCACTCGCCTCAATGCTGATTCCACTACAATGGAATGATGAGGAAGTTGAGTCCTTTGAAACCCTGGAGAGGAGGGCACCTGATATAGGAGATCAGTTGCTCTGGAAAGAGGGGGTACCTTTAAAGGAGCTTCCCACATTCGTAGAAGGAGATCCTGCAAAGAATGATGCAAAGGAAGCATTATATTCTCCTTTGCTTCGCTAGGAACAGAGAGGTATTCTGTATTCCCTTGTGTAGGATCTTGTCCAGAAATAGGAATGGCAAGTGATTTTGCCATATCCAGGAGGAAAGTCTGGAAAGAATGATCCCCAGAGGGAACTTCCCTTGGATAGGCTAGATCTGATGAACTAGCGTTGGCACTGAGGGATCTATTCCAGTATATAGGAATAGAAGATCCTGAATGGTGCAGTATGGGATCTTAGATGGTGGTCGCTGGTACTGCAGGTCAGAACCAGCGACAGTCGGTAACAGATCGTCCATGCTAGGGATCGATTCCAGACTCGGCATCGAGGGAAGCGAGCCTGACGAGAGAAGCATGGAAGGTACCGACCGTAATGGTACTGTGGATATCGGTACCGATCTCGGTACCGTATCTGATACCGGTGGAAGAAGACCCGCCGGTGGCAACTCTAACGGTATCGGAGGAACCAAGAGTTGCGTATCCGAAGTATCGGAACCGAGTCTTGGTACCGACTCCTGTCGGTACCGAAGGCGAGTCGGTACCCAGTCCTCCAGACTGGAGATCGATTCCAGACTCGGCATCAAAGGAAGCGAGTCTATCGATGCACGTCTGGAGGGTACCAACGTCGGTACGGAAGTTGGAGGGGGACCGCTTGTCGAGAGGAACTCTATGTTGAAAACGTCTCACCATACTGGTGCCCGAGGGCTCGAGGAAAATGGTCAGGACCCAAGCAGGTTAGACACCAATTGTGAGTGTCTAAAAATAAAGTTGTACCGCCACAGTTTGTACATTTCCTGGGGAAAGTGGCTGGTGGTTCCATGAGGAAAAATGGAGAGGCCTAGAAGGCCTGAGAACCGTGAGACACTAAAAAAAGAAAAATATATTACTTAAGGGAAAATATTTTACAAGAAAAGAAAAAAAGAAACACCGACGGTACCGGTGGCGTCGGGGAAGGCAACCGCGACCACAAGAAAAATAAAAAATAAAAGAAGAATTTTCTGCGGTGACGGGAGAACGTCCTGCCTGCTCCGCGGAAAAACGAAAACTGAGGAGAGGCAGTTGGGAAGGCGGGAAGGCAGCATGCAGGCGTGTTGGGATGCTTCCAAAAGCTTTCTGATTGGACGCTGGGAAGCGTTCCCGCGCGGACTCCGTCGGTACCGACGTACCCATATGTGAAGACTCATTCCTGCTTGTTCCTGGAGATTGGGCAAGTCAAATTCATGACATCACTGGATGTAGTCTGCTGGTCTCTCCCATCAGCCCCAGTGAACTATTGACAAAGCACACTCAGAGCAACAAAGTAGCAGCCAATATACAACTGTAAACAGTAACCAAAAACTGCTAACTAGATGAACCACCCAATTCTTTTTCCCCCAAAACAAAACCAAAACTTCATCTCGTGCCATGTCCTCCTGACTCTTTAGCATGACAGAGACCCAAGAGAAGGAAGAGTGAAAAAGTCATAGCGAAACTGAATGAAAGAAAAGCTATGAAATTCATTCTTACCTGTAAATGCACATTTTCCACTACTGAAGATCCACTCCCAAAGACATGCTCTGGGCAGGAATGAGGACTAAACTGGAGTCCCTTCAGGAACTACAATTACCAGGTAAGTGCAATTATTTCCTTATCGGTCCTCCAGTTTAGTCCTCCACTTCTGGGAAGTAACAGAGCAGTGCTCATTGGGAGGGACCATTATAACTGGCTCGCAAGACCACCAAACCAAAACCAGCATCATTCACCGCTTGCACATCCAGACGGTAGTGCCTACTGAAAGTATGGAGCGACGACCAAACAGCCGCTCTACAGATCTCACCTGGCGGAACCAGGCTGTGCTCCGCCCAAGAAGCCACCTGCACTCTGGTCGAGTGCGCTCGCAATCCCAAGGGAACCGAGCGTCCCTGCACTAGATATGCGGAGGCAATCACCTCCCTAAGCCACCTAGAGATGGATACTTTCGCTGCTGCCTCCCCCTTGTGGGGACCACCGAACACAAAAAGGCAGTTAGATTTACGAAAGGGTTTGGAAACCTTCAAATGCCAGCGCAGCACCTGCTTGACATCCAAGAGGTGGAAGCGGCGATCGGACGCGGAATCCGTGCTTGACCTAAGGACCGGGAGCAATACTGTTTGATTTAGGTGAAAGGGAGAAATGACCTTTGGTAAAAAAAAGGATGGCACCGGGCGCAAGACCACCTTCTCCTCTGAAAAGGACAGAAAGGGTTCTCTACAAGACAATGCCTGTAACTCCGAAATTCATCTCGCCGAACATATGGCCACCAAAAACATTGTCTTTAAGGTTACATCCTTTACCGATGCTTGGGCTAAGGGCTCAAAAAGTTCTCTAACACTCCCAAGACCAAATTGAGATCCCACGGAGGCACCACAATTCGGCGAGCGGGCCTTAGCTTAGTCACCGCCTGCAGGAACCACAAAATGTCTGCATACGCCCCAAGGGGAACATCCTGCACCTTGCCTCTATAGCAGGCCAAAGCTACCAGCTGCACTCTCAACGAACTGGCTGCCAGACCTTTATCAAATCCATCTTGTAAGAAATCCAAGACCACCGGCACAGAGGCCGTAGCCACGCGGACTTGATGCCGTGAGAACCAATCCTCAAAAATACACCATACCCGAACATATGCCAAAGATGTCGATCTTTTCCGAGCTCGAAGCAAGGTTGCGATTACCGATCCAGCGTATCCTTTTTTCTTCAACCTCGCCCTTTCAATGGCCATACCGTAAGTGAGAATCGATTCACCTGAAGCATCCGAAGAGGGCCTTGGCACAGAAGATCCTCCGAGACTGGGAGCCGCCAAGGCTCCCTGTCCAGGAGTCGAATCAGATCGGTGTACCACAGCCGTCTTGTCCAGTCCGGAGCTACCAACAGCACTCTTCCGCAATGAGCTTCGATGCGCTGCACCACTCGGCCCATCAGTATCCACGGAGGGAAGACTAAGAAAAGACCAGACACTGGCCATGGCTGCATCAGGGCATCGAGGCCTTCCGACATCCTCTCCCTCCACCTGCTGAAGCAGCGACTGACCTTGGCTGACTGGAAGTTGCCATTAGGTCCATGATTGGCAAGCCCCATCTGTGGACTATTAGCGCAAATGCTTCCGGATACAGCGCCCATTCCCCAGCATCCACCTGCACCCTGCTGAGGAAATCCGTCACATTGTCCTTCCTTGCAATGTGTGCCGCTGAGAACGCCGGTAGATGCTTTTCTACCCAGGCGAACAGCGTCTGACTCCTCTTCCATGGCTGCGCTGTCTGTGTTGCCCTGCCAATTGATGTAGGCTACCGTCGCGGAGTTGTCTGGACAGTACTCTTACTGCCCGACCTGCCACCGCTGCTCCGAACTTCTGAAGCGCCAGGAGCATGGCCCTCAGTTCCAGCTGGTTGATTGACCAACCGTGTTCTTGAGAGGACCATGTGCCTTGCACGAACAGACCCCGCAGTGCACACCCCAGCCCATGAGGCTCGCATCCATCAACAGCGGGAGCCAGTCCGGTTGCTCCAGGGATACCCCTGCTTGCAAGTTTCTGGGAAGTAGCCACCACCTCAGCGATTGCCTGACCTGGAGGGGACAGGAAAGATGCTTGTTCAACGAGTCCTTCTGATGAGACCAGTGAAGGAGTGCCTGTTGTAAGGGCCGCATATGGAATCTGCCACAAGGCACTGCCTCCAAAGACACCGCCATCGTGCCCAGCACGTGAAGATAATACCACGCTGAGGGAGCCAGAGAGGATCGGAACTTGCAGACTATGCATCGCAGTCCCAGAATCCAGTGATGCGGCAGGAAAACCACTCCCTGTCAGGTGTCGAACTGTACTCCCAGATACTCAAGGTCCTGGGATGGCATCAAACGGCTTTTGGCCGGGTTGACTACCCAGCCAAGCCCTTGTAAAAACTTCACTACTCTGTCCATAACCTGAATGCTCTCAACCACTGATTTCGCCCGAATCAACCAGTCGTCGAGATAGGGATGAACCAGGATTCCTTCCTTTCACAACGCTGCTGCCACTACCACCATGATTTTGGTGAAAGTCCGCGGCGCCATTGCCAACCCGAAAGGCAGCACCTGGAACTGATAGTGCCCCCACAGAAGGGCGAATCGTAGAAACTTCTGATGGGCTTCCCAGATTGGGATGTGAAGATACGCTTCTGTAAGATCCATGGAGGTCAAATACTCCCCGTTGCGAACCGCTACGATGACTGATCTCAACGTTTCTATCCGGAAATGCAGAACTTGCTGGCACCGATTCACACCCTTTAAATCCAAAGTAGGGTGTAGCGACCAGTCCTTTTTGGCCACCACAAAATAAATTGAGTATCGACCCATACCACAATCTGACAGTGGTACCGGCATGATTGCCCCCAAGTTCAAGAGACGGTCAAGAGTAGTTTGAATCGCCAGGGCTTTTTGCGGGCCTCTGCATGGAGACAAAGGACTCCCGAACTGGTCTCACCAATTTCAGGGCGTAGCCTTCGCAAATTATCTCCAAGACCCACTGGTAGGTTATTTGGGTCCAAGCAGAAAAACTCCTGAAGCCTTCCTCCTATAGGTTGACTTTCTACCTGGACCCGCTGACTCATTGTGGTTTTCTAGGAGCTGTGGAGGACGTTGCTGAGAGCCCTCTACTGGCTCCCCGAAATCCACAAAACCCCTAGGCTCTGGCAACAAATCTTCCTCTCTGGAAACCTCCCATCCGGGCAGTCCAGAATCTTCTAAAGTCTCTAAACTGACCCCAAAAGGCAGAAGAGGACTTCCCTTGTTTAGGTCTATCCTCTGGGAGCCTACTGCCCTTGGACTCCCCTAAATCCTTAACCAATTTATCCAGATCTCCAAACAGTAGCCTACCCTTGAATGGGAGCTTGCTGAGCCATGACTTAGAAGAGCCGTTGGCTGCCCAATTCCGCAACCAGAGGGATCACCGTGCAGCAACCAGAGAAGCCATGCTATTGGCTAGTGCTCTGATCAAGTCATAAATGCACATCCGCCAAATATGAGGTACCAGATTCCAACCGGTCCAACTCTGCCAACCCCTCTTGATCCAGGTGAGAAGACTGCCGCAAACGCCGAGACCATCTGAGGCAAGCTCTAGCCACCCAAGCTCCACAAATGGAAGCCTGCAAGGACAAAGCATCCACCTCCAAGGACTGCTTTAACAAGCCATCTATCTTCCTATCCTGTGCATCCTTCAATGCCGCACTACCTTCAACAGGGATCGTGGTCTTTTTGGTGACCGCCGACACTGCTGCATCAATTTGCAGTGAATGGAACCGCTCTTTGTCCTTATCTGCTAACGGATATAGCCTGTTCATAGTGCGAATACCTCTGAGTCTTTACTCCGGTTGGTCCCACTCGTCCTGTATCATCTTGTCCACCACCTGGTGGACGGGGACCACCGCTTGGATAATGGGGTCTTCGACACTCTCCTCCTCAGTCAATAGAGCTGTGACCAAATTCAATGTCTGGAGGGATTCCGTAATAAGAGCTGTCAGATTCTCCTTTCGGAACACCCGAATGATCTTTGCCTGATCCTCTGGTTCGGGAATCTCCCCTTCTTCCAAGTCCTCCATCTCTGCCTCCATATCCAGCTCGACCTCATCAGTATCATTACCCTCCATGTCGGAGGGATACCGCTCGCGCGTCCAGGGGTCTGGGGGGAAATGCTACCTTTTTCGGTCAGCTTAGGCTGCTGAACCGGAGCAGTCCGCTCCAGGACCTCTGGGTAACTTACCCTGACGCCTCATACAAAACGCCTGATGCATGATCAGCACAAAGTCTGGTGAGAAGTCCCCGAGCTGTGGATCGGACGGCGGGACAAAAGTTGCCGCCAGCAGCCCAGCAATGAATTCTTGGCCAACCCCTGAAGTACAGGCCAAGGGAGCCTCCACTTCAGGCCAAACCAATGTCAGCTGAGACTCCAGGCTAGCCTTAACCTCCATCTGCTGTTCTACGTTTGTGGAAACTGAGGTGCAGACCCTGCAGATCCCAGAATCCACTACCGTCCCCCTGCGAGTTCCGCAGACCACGCACTGGGGGCGGGATGCCATCCGCCAGGCACTCTTACCCTCCGAAAGTCAAGGAAGGTGCAGCACTGCTTTGATTACCTGGGGGTTTTTTCAATCCACCAGAGGAAAAAAAAAAAGAGTCAGGGGCAAGGAACCAATGACTATCCACTCTGTCTTTTTCACTTTTTTTTTTAAAATAGTACCTCATCCTAACAAGCAAGTAGATGAGCAAAAGAAAATAAACAGCCAGCCCCAAACAAAGAAAAAAAACCTCTCAACTAAAGCCCCCTGATGGGATTCCCATGAAGAAAAAACCCCTGCAGAGCTCCTGCCGCACGGCAAACATGCTTTACAAAATGGCCACCGCAGCTGCCGCTAGAAAAAAGGGCACGAACTGCAAGCCCGGAGCAACGGGCACCTGAAGCGTGCTGTCTGCACTCGCAGGAGCGATGCTCAGCTCCCGATGCTACAGAAAAGGACTCACTGTTCTTCAAAGGGGCTCCAGCCCACGTGGTTCTGCCCGATGCTGACACAAACAGAAAACCGCTGGGCGAGCCTCCCATCAACGTGCTGGCTTGGAAAGGGACCTCACAGCTGCCTGATTAACTGTTCAACTTTTCCCTCGGTCCTGCTGGAGAGTTCTTCCCCGTCCTGTCCAGGGGAAGAGATCTGAATCGGGCAGCCCACAGCCCCGCACAATAGAGGCAGACTGGATCCGGCACCAGATGAAGCTCTGATCCTGCCTTTTTTTTTTTTTTTTTTTTTAAAGAAACAGTAATAAACCAAATTAAACCAAATTTAAAGAGACAGACAAATTAAAAATAAAGACTCTAAACTAGACTACACTATTGCTCCTTCTCTGATCCTCAAGCAAGACCAGCACCTAGACTAACTACGTCCTCCTGCTGCATGGAGACTGGACACTCTGGGGCTGATGGGAGAGACCAGCAGACTACATCCAGTGATGTCATGAATTTGACATGCCCAGTCTCCAAGCTGCAGGAGGAGGTACACAAACCCAGAATTGGAGGACTAAACTGGAGGACTGATCAGGAACGAAGGTTAGCTGTTGAGGCTGTCATTGTTCTCACATTGTGAGCCGTGACATGGCCTTCGAGAGAAAGTCCCTTACTCTGATGTGTAGGATATGCAGTCTGCAATCCAATTTGACAGAGTTCTTTTAGAACCTGGAAGTCCCAGATGACTAGAGTCAAAAGCCACAAAAAGCTGAGAAGATTTTCTATGTGGCTTAGTTCTTTGGAGATAAAAAGCTAAGGCTCTTTTACAATCCAAAGTGTAAAGATTCCTTTCTGCACTGGAGGTGTAAGGCCTAGGAAAGAATATAGGAAGATAAACCGACTGGTTTAAATGAAAAGGCGAGACCACCTTTGGCAGAAAGTGAGGATGAGTCTTGAGCACTACTTTATGGTGAAACCTTGTATAAGGAGGGTCAACTACTAACGCCTGTAATTCACTAATGCGTCTCGCAGAAGTGATAGCATTTAGGAAAATAATTTTCCATGAAAGAAACTTTAGATCTGAAAAGTGGCTAAAGATTCAAAGGGTGGTTTCATAAGCTGACCAAGAACGAGATTTAGATCCCATGCTACCGGTGGTGGTTTAATGGGAGGTTTTGTTAAGAGTAGGCCTCTCATAAATCTTGATATAAGTGGATGAGAGGAAATGGGTAGTCCATCGAAAGGTTTATGAAAAGCAGCAATAGCACTGAGATGGACCCTCGCTGAATTGGTCTTTAGACCAGATGTTGATAATTGTAGGAAGAGGCAATTGAGTACTCTAATAGCAACTCTACAGGTACTAAAAGGGGGGTTAAGTCCCTTCTGTGAACACCAGACAGAGAACCTTTACAACTTAAAAGCGTAAGAACGTCTTGTGGGAGGTTTCCTGGAAGCCAGGAGGATATCCTTCACTTGAGAAAGATTAATATCCTGGAATCCTAGGCTTTCAGTAACCAGGCCCTGAGATGTAGGGCCTGGGGATTGGGATGCAGTAAGAATCTGCCCTCCTGCGACAGGAGATCCGGAGCATTCCCCAACTCCAGAGGAGTGGTTTGAGAGAGACGCAGAAGGGGGTACCATGCTTGCCATGGCCAATGTGGAGCTATGAGTATCATATGACCTCTGTCTCTCTGAAGTTTGAATAAAGTCTTGGGAATGAGGGGAATGGGTGGGAAGGCATAGAGGAAGTCCTATCCCCAGTGGAGTAGGAACGCATCTCTTGCATGACAGTTTTGAGCTGAAATTCTGGAACAGAATCAGGGAAGTTTGGCATTCTGCAGACTTACAAAGAGGTCTATATCTGGTGTTCCCCAGATTCAAAACACTCGAGCAAGCTGGTCTGAGTGGAGGGACCACTCATGTGGCAGCAGCATTCGACTGAGTTTGTCTGCCCAAGAGTTTTGAATGCCCGGAAGGTATACCGCAAACAGGTGAATTTGTAACTCTGGCAAGGGCCCATATTTGCAAAGCTTTGTTGCCTAGCGACAGAGAGCCTGTTCCGCCTTGCTTGTTCATGGTTCTTTGTAATTATTTCATATATATAGTTCAACCCTGTTAGCCAAGTTGGTACTCCTGTTCCATGTAAAACCAAAAAGCTTGTTGTTCTGGTTGTTTTTGTTATAATGTAAACCGCGCTGATATCGAATAGTGCGGTATATAAGCAACTGTAATAAATAAATAAACATAGCTACCTGATTGTCAGTTTGGACCAGAACTGTCTTGTTGATGAGATGGCCCTGACAAACTTGAATAGCCTTGAAAATGGCTCTTAGCTCTAGGAGGTTTATGTGAAGGGACACCTCCTGTGAGGTCCAAACACCGTGAGTGGCGAGATCGTGCAAGTGGGCTCCCCCAACCCATCTTGGACGCATCTGTTGTCAGGGTAGTTCGATATAGAGGCTGCTGGAAAGGAGAGCCTACAAGGAGGTTTCCAGGGATTGCCACCATTGTAGGGACAAAATCAGACGTGTGGTAGCTCTGATTTTGTCTGTCAGTTGACACGTGGCTTGTCACCACTGAGAGGAAAAGGTCCACTGGGCTGCTCGCATGTGGAGGTGAGCATAGGGAACCACATGGACAGTGGATGCCTTGTGTCCCAGCAGTTGAAGCATCTCCCGAGCAGTAAGGAATACCTTTGTAGATGCCTGAGATACTAGATGTATTATACGTAGACAACATGGCTGTGGCAGGAAAGCCCTTGACTGCCATGTGTCTAGACGAGCCCCTATGAACTTTAGGGATTGAGAGGGGGTGAGACGAGATTTTGGGAAGTTTATGACTAGTCCCAAGTATTGAAGAATTCCCTTTGCTCGAGAGAGCGAAGCTGGCCTCTGGAGCTGTTGATGCTCGAATGAGCCAATCATCTAAGGGAAGACGAATATTCCCAGAGTCCTCATAAATGCTGCTACCACTGCCATGCATTTTGTGAAGACTCGGAGCAGAGGCCAGTCCGAAAGGAAGAACTCTGTACTGGAAGTGTCTTCCTTGGATCAGGAATCGAAGGAACTTCCTGTAATCTGAGTGGATGAGACTGTGTGTACGCACCTCTTAGATCTAGAGACATAGCCAATCCTGACTTTGAAGGTATGGTAAAAGTGTTCGAGGGAGATCTTTAACTTTTCTCGGAACAAATACTTGTTTAATTCTGAGATCTAGTATAGGCCTGTGTCCCCCTGTCTTCTTTGGAATAAGAAAATAGGGGAAGTAGAACCCTGTCCCCTGTTGGGGTATGGGCACTTCGATTGCTCTGAGCTAGAAGTGACGTGACCTCCTGCCACAAGAGGTTGGTGGCAGAGCCCTGAGAATTGAACTGTTTCAGAATTGTAGGTGGGGGCAAGTTGAGGAAATGAAGCTTGTATCCCAATCTTACAATGGACAGAGTCCAATTTTCTGATGTTATATGTTGCCATCTTTTGACAAAATAGCATAGTCTGCCTGGAATGTCAAGGGTTCTGGACCTTTTAGGGGCAGAATTTTATTTATTTATTTATTTATTTAACAGTATTTCTAAACCGCCTTATCTTAACAATCAAGGTGGTATCACAGCAAGCAATCAGGTAAAGTGTGTGTGTTGTACATGCAGTGAGGATGAAACTTGGTTGTGTGATGGCGGTGTTGGGTGCTTGATTTGTTTGAGCTATGTACAAGGTGGGCTATTTACAGTGGTGCTAAAAACACATTTTATATACATACAGTTGTTTAGGAGGATTGGAATGCTGTTATCCATTCTCTTAGGTTATGTGATGTGACCATAGTGCTCTATGAACAGCATGGTTTTCAGTTGTTTTCTGAAGTCTTTGAGGTCTGGAGTTGCCCTTAGATCGTCCGGTAGATTGTTCCATATTGTTGGAGCAGCCATGGAGAGAGCTCTGTTTGTTGTATCCTTGCGTGTGTGCTTGTATTCATTTGGGGTACTGACTCGGTTGCGTGTTTGACTTCTTCTAGGACGTGCGCTGATTTCCGGTTGTATGAGCGTGTGGAGGCTGTTGGCTGATGTGTGCTCTTTAATCTTAAATAGGTTTATGATAGTCTTGTATCTGATGCGAGCACTGATTGGGAGCCAGTGTAAGTCCTTTAATGTAGGTGTGATGTGCTCCTGCCTTGCGGTTCCGGCTATGATTCGAGCTGCAGTGTTTTGTGCCAGCTGGAGTGGTTTGAGAGCTTGTTTTGGTAGTCCAAGGTATATCGGATTGCAGAAGTCCAGTATTGGGGTTATCAGTGCTTGACAGACGGTACGGAAGTGTTCTGGGGCGAGGAGTGGTTTCAGTCTCCTGATGATTCGCATCCTGTAGTAGGCTTTTTGGATTGTTTTGTCTATGTGTGGTTTGAGGTTGAGTTTACTGTCCAGAGTAACCCCAAGGTATCTCACCTCTGATCTTATCGGTATCGTAGTGCTTTGTATCTTTATGTTTGGTGGGTGTATGAAGCTCTGGTTCCGAGTGATGATTAAAGCTTCGGTCTTGTTGTAGTTTATTGCGAGGTTGTTGTTTTGGCACCACTTCGTCATTTGGGTAAGGCAGTCTGTTATCTTAGAGAAGTCCGGGTTGTCGATTGATATCGGGGAGTATACCATGATGTCGTCTGCGTATATTGTGTATTGGATGTTGTTCTCTTTCATAATGTTGCATATTGGTTGGATGTAGATGTTAAAAAGGAGTGCTGAGAGTGCGGATCCTTGCGGTACTCCTTGTTGGACGTTTATGGGTCAGGAGGTGTCATGTCCCACCTTGACCTGTAGCTGTCTTTCGGTTAGGTACGAGTGGAACCATTTCAGAGTGGTACCGTGTATACCAGTGTTCTTTAGTCTAAGTTCTCTAGGTGGAAGTCAAAGACCCTGAGGGGGCTGGGTCTGTCGAGCTGATTGAGCTTGTGGCTTTCTCTGCTGTCTGTTCTGTTGTCCCTTTTGGGAAACATGAAGTGGACAGTGAGTTTGATGGGTGTAAGATAGGTAAGACTTTTCTTACTGAAAAAAGGTTTCTTGAATGTTTTCTTTTTTTGCTGGGTTGGCTGTAGCCTTTGACAATCTGTTCAAAGTAGTATTGTCCGATTCAAGCTGATTAGCCTTGTCCTGCCAGTCCTTGCCAAAGAGATTTTCTGCTGTGCAAGGAATGTTTCCAAGCTTTTCTTGCACCCACTGTTCTAAGTCTGATGTTTGAAGCCAAGCAATACGACGTGCTCCTATGGATATAACAGAGGTTCTGCTAAGACATTCAAAACAATCAAAGGTAACTCGGTTCATGAATTTAGAGACATTCTGGGCATGATTGACCAGAATAAGGTAGTCTGCTCTTTTTTCCTCTGAGACAGAAGGACTAATGAGCTCTAAGTCTTTTGTGACTTCTTCCAGGAACATTCCCATATACAGAATGTAGGAACTGATCCTGGCTCCCTTCATGGAGGATTGAAAACATCGATGGCCAAAGGCATCAAGTGTCCTGGATTCACGGCCTGGAGGATTAGAAGAGTGCATTTTTGCACTCTTGATTCTTCACATGGCTGATTCCACCACCACCACTGAATGGTGTGGTAGCTGTTTTTTGAAAACCAGGACAACTTGGCACTCGGTACATAGTGTCATGGTGTCAGGAATGTGAAGATATCAAAGGAGTTTCCCACATTCTCAACATCAGATCATGTAAGATCTTGTGAATGGGAAACATAGCTGCTTCCTTGGGAGCCATAGGGTATTGTAGAATTCTTAATTCTTCTGCCCTAGGTTCTTTTTCTGGAATCAGTGGTTGCAAGACCCTTTGCTAAATCGCGCATGAAGTCCTGGAAGGCCATATCCTCTGGAGGAGACATCCTGTGTTGGAGAGGGAGTTGAATCTCCTAATAGATTCACTCTGGTACCGGTAGAATCGTCAGAGTCATCGGAATCGGAAGACTCAAGCACTGGGTGCTCCTGTAATACATGGTATCGGAACCGATTGAAGTCAGTACCAAAATGTCTCGGTTCCTGATCCCTGATACCAGACATCAGCATGGGGGGGAAGCAGTCCTGTCGAAGCAGGTACTGTCAGTACCGGTACTGAAGTCGGTACCGATACCTGTGGAACAGTCTGTTGCAGTCTTAGTGGTACCGAGGCTGCTAAGAGGGCTGCTAGACTGCATTTGATAGCAAGGATTCTGTGATCCATCGCTCCTGCCGATGCTTGGGTGCTGGTACCAGTGGATGCAGCCACAACCCCAGAGCATGGCACCAGTAGTTCTGCAGAGATCGAGGCCTCTAACATCCTTGAGCCCCGTTAATGCTTTGGAGCTCGAAGACTCCCGCTGGAGCTGTTTTGCCAGTGAAGTATCCTTGAGGGAAATGCCGGAGGCATCTCGATACTTTGAAGGAGATTTTCCCTTCGAGGACCAGCTAGTTTTACTTTGTTACCTGAGATCCATGGGAGGAAGATGAAGCCTTGGACGACATTGATGCAATTGACATCGTGTTGGAGGCAAAAAGGGTACCGAGTTTTGCAGATCTATTCTGCTGACCCCTCTTGGTCATTCTCGTGCAGGAGACTCCATTGGACAATGTTCAGGACCAAAACATTTTAGACACCAATCATGGGTGTCGGTGACGGAAATGCTACCACCGCATTTTAAGCATTTTAAGCATTTTTTAAAACCACTAGCTGGTTTCTCCATGCTTGAAGAAAAATGGGCCTAGTGCCCAAAATGGCTCCTAGCACCAGAAACAGGGAAAGATTCCTGAAGAAAAATAAGGGTTTGGGTTTTTTGGGGGTTTTTTTAAAGAAAGAAGAGAACTGGCGGTACTGGTAGGTGTCGAATGAAGGCAGACACGACCACAAACAAGAAATAAAGGTAGATTTTCTGCAGTGACAGGGTACCGTGTCCTCTTGGCTCCGCGGAAAACGAATTACTGAAGTGAGAGGTACAGAGGCGGGAAGGCAGCACATGTGCTGTGGGATGCTCCCAAAAGCTTTCCTATTGGACGCTGGGGAGCGTTCCCATGCAGACTCTGTTGGTACCGACGATACCCATATGTGAAGACTACATTCCTGCTTGTTCCTGGAGATAAAGGTAGTTCGGAGTCACTGAGGACAATACATAAATTCTCAGCTCAATATGCAGCAGAAGTCAAAAAACCAATAGAATGTTAGAAATTCTTTGGAAAAGGATAGAGGAAAAAAGTTATACTAATGCCCCTTATGAATCTGTGTGACCACACCTCGAGTACTGTGCATACATTTCATCACTCCCATCTCAAGATAAACAGAACTGGCATAGAGGAAGGCTATTTCAATAATAGGGAAACTACTTAACCCTCTCTAAGAAGAAAGGCTGAACAGGTTAGGGTTCTTCATTTTAAAGGGATGGTGGAGATTAGATTAAATTCTGAACAGTGGAGTAAAAGTGAAGCACAGCAGTTGAAGATTAACCTGGTCAATCAATTCTGCCCAGTAGACTTGCTAGGGCATAACCTGCAGCATAGAGCAGGTTACTTTCTCCAGGTTTCCAATCAATTTCAAAAATATTGCTCTTGCTCAAGTCCCCAGCCCGCCATGGGACAAACAAGTCAGGCTGTCATTCTTGCTGCAACCAGTTGAGAGCCCCCTGCTATACAGCAAGGTAGCCCAACCATTGGCACCAGCTGCAACATGCAACGGGAATCTTTCAGAAACCAGTGCAGGAGCCCTCTGCTGTTCAGCAGGGAGCCCATCCACAGGTTAAACTAGCACAGCTATGTCAATGTGGAAAGATTTGTTTTTTTAAATGGGGTCTGTACCTGCCAGCCAGTGCAGTTACTTTCTCCATCACGAATGAGGCAGAGTTAAGGAACCACAACTTATCGTTCAAATAGTATTAACTAGAGGAAATGCTCCACTAAACTAATAGGTAGTATATTTAATACAAACTGTATAAGTTCTTTTTCTGCTCAATGTGCTTTTCATTTTGTCAGAAGATATAGTCAAATTAAACAGTGGAGAAAAAAAAAAGGGTTTGGACAAATTCCTGGAAGAAAAGTTGGAAAAAATTAGCCAGGTAGACTTTGGAGAGCAATTGCTCATCCCTGGAAATGAACTGAGAAAAAGATCTGCTTTTTGAAATCAGTCAGGTACTTGTGACCTGGACAAGCCATTGTTGCAGTCAGCATACTGTGCTTGATGGACCTTTGTCTAGCTCAGCAGGACTTTTCCTATGACTACTTATGCTATTAGGTCACAAATTTTATTTCTGTAAATTCATGAACTGCAAATGCAGCAAACTTACAAGCTTGCATGATTCTGTTTTAATATATCAGGACAAAATTAAGTGGTATTATGAGTTATGCCTCAGCTTGCTCCTGTATGTCAGCAGGGGATAGTCAACTTTCCACTGCAGAGTCATCTCTCAACTGTGAAAGGTATAGCCTCAGAAAAAATGATTACTGTCAGTTGCAGGACGTATCAGAAGATAATTTAACACATAGGATATGAAATAGAACACAGTAATTCAGATATGATTGCTTACTGTATTTATACTATACTGGAATCTAAGTCTTACCATGTGATCCACTTTTGTCCAAAAAATTACTGAGGTTGAATAATGTGTTTCTTGAAGCCAAATACTGAATAAATCTCTGCAAAATAAAGAGCATGTACATGTCAATTTAAAAAAAAAATAATATTTTCTATTAACTATAATGAAGAATACAATCAGGGCCGGCCCGTCCATTGAGCAAGAATGTTTTTTGCACAGGGCCCCGCATTTCAGGGGGCCCCGCGCAAAGAACATTCTGCTTTTTTCAAAATTAAATTTAAAAAAAAAAAACAAAAACCCCACTGGCTGCTACTGCTGCCTCCGCAGCAGAATGGACTGTCCCGCGGGGCCCCCTCTGCCCGGCTGAATCCCTCCCTCCCTCCAAGATGGCTGAGCCCCTCCGTGCCGGCTTTGAGAGTCGCGAAGGGAGAGTGTCTCCCTCGCGTCTGTTAAGCCTGCAGGGGCAATTTCCCATCAGCCATTGCCCCTGCGGGCTTAACAGAGACGCGAGGGAGATACTCTCCCTTTGCGACTCTCAAAGCCGGCACGGAGGGGCTCAGCCGTCTTGGAGGGAGGGAGGAAGGGAGGGATTCAGCCGGGCAGAGGGGCCCCCGCGGGACAGTCCATTCTGCTGCTGCCACGGCAGCAGCAGTAGCAGCCAGCGTTTTTTTTTTTTTTTATTTAATTTTACTTGAGCCGATGGGGGGGTTAGGACTGGTAATGGGCTATGGGGGGGGGAGGAGGGGAAATGGGTGGGGGGAGTTAAGACTGGAGGTGGGCTGTTGGGGTTAGGACTGGCACTGGGCTATGGGGGGGGTTAAGACTGGTAATGGGCTGTGGGCTGATGGGGGCTGTCTGGTAATGGGCTATGGGGGGCTAGGACAGGAAATGGGCTGATGGGGAGGGGTTAGGACTTGAGGTGGGCTGATGGGGTTAGGACTGGTAATAGGCTGTGGGCTGATGGGGGAGGGGGTTAGGACTGGCAATGGGCTATGGGGGGCTGACTGGAAATGGGTTGATGGGGTTAGGACTAGAAGTAGGCTGATGGGGGGTTAGGACTGGTAATGGGTTATAGGGGGGGGCTTAAACTGAAAATGGGGTGATAGGGGGTTAGGACTGGAAGTGGGTTGATGGGGGTGCTAGGACTGGTATTGGGTTGGGGGGTTGCTAGGACTGGAAATGGGCTGATGGGTGGCTAGGACTGGAAATGGGCTGATGCAGGGACTAGAAGGGAATGGATGCTGGGTGAGGCTGGAACTAGAAGGGAGCTGATGTTGGGGGAGGATTAGAATGGGATGGGGCTGGAAGAGTAAAATGGAGAAGGGAAAAATATTGTGTGGGAGGGATAAAAAAAAAAATCTACAATTGGCCGGGTATTGGGAGAGTAAGTGGGGATTGAGGATGGAGGGGTAAAATTTGAGTGGATGAAATAGGAATGAGGAAAGAGCAAAAGGAGAAAGATTAGTATGTTAAAGCAGATGTAGAGAGAGAATAGAAAAAAACTAGAAGAGAGAAGAAAGGACAAATGGACAGCAGACGATGGAGAGTTAGCAGAAGACACAAAGAAACCAGAAGAAAGTGGCTGGAGCAATTGCAGCTGAAAAAAAATGCACAAAAGGTAGAAAAATATCTCTTTATTTTGAATTTATTAATTGGAATATGTCAGCTCTGGTAAATGTGCATCATTAACGTCTGCGCTTTGTTTAGTACAAGAGCAAATTAATGTATAGTTTTATTTCTACAGTGTTGTACATTCCAAGTTTGGCTTTTGGGATTCCCAGTTTAATTATTGTCTTCCTGTTTCTAAATTGTGATTACTTGTTTGGTGATGGTCTATGTTCTGCATGTGTAACTGAGCTGAGGTGTTCTGTTTATATAATTCCTATTTGACATTGCCACTTGTTCTTTTCCCCAGTAGGTCATGTATTCTTGTTCTCTGAAATGTATTGGTTTAATATTTGCAGTGTTGCCTTTTGATTGGTAGAGTATGGTGCTTTGTGAGTCCTGGTAGTGCTGTTAGGATACGGCGGGTTTGCTATGGGTTCTAAATGGGCAGTGTTTGTAGTAGTTCCTAATGTGTCTGGCGGTTGGCACTGGATTATAGTAATGTAGAAATCTTTTAGTCTTTCTTTATCCATACACTCATTAAGAGGCATGTTTACTAAAAGTTAGTATATGGTAACATTATGCAAATATTTATGCAAATGAGGTCCCTTATGAAAATGAGGCCCCACACCGAGTCTCCGCACATGGCCCCGCACCCCCCTTGGGCCGCCCCTGAATACAATAGCCAAAGGAGGAAAAACCAACAATACCATTTCTTCCTTGTCACCTGTTTAGTGATGTGTTTCTCTGGCAACTTAACTCTGCTCTCTTGGGTTTTCACCTTGTCTCACACCCCTCTAATGTCTAAAATTCAGTCTACCTAGAACCCAGAGGCCCTGCAGACAGTAAGATTTGCAAGATATCAATAAATATATCTGAGAAATTTGCATACATGGGGGACTCAGTATATGCAAACGTCTCATGGGTAACCTGAAAACTCAACTGGCTATTCTGTCTGACAAGTTTGAGAAGTCTTGCTCTAAACATACTTTAGCACTAGGTTAAGTGTCAAGCTTTCTATAAAAGACAGTAAAACTATTTGCTCTCATTAGGCATTAATAGGATGCACAAATATACATTTTTTGTCATCTATTTAGACAGTTTTGTATACCGCCTTATCCTTCAATCAAAGCAGTCACAACACAAGTGGGGGATACATTTAACACGCGGGGATATGAGATACATACACTAATACTTACAGGGAACATGGGCAGTGGAGGGTTAAGTGGCTTGCCCAAGACCACAAGGAGCATCTGTGTGACTAGAAACCCCAGTCCTTCCGGCCCAAGGATGCTGTCCTCCAGTGGGATTTGAACCCCCGACCTTCCGGCCTGAAGTACCTTTCCCCAACCACTAGGCTACTCCCTTTCTGCGTATGGTCAAATCTAACCATATGCAGAAAAGATCTGAATGTATTTTATACATGATTATGCTTACTGTGATTTGCTGAGCAATCTTCTGTAAATGGGTATCACAGTTAAAGAAAAAAAAATTGACGCCACACGCACACATAACCAAAGACTAGCATTTAAAAAAATTAAAAAAACCCAGTACATACAGGGTGCAATCCATGCCATCTCCATTCTTCACAGAAGCATAGAACATGACAGTTCATCAAGACCATACAGCGTATCCAGTCTACCCATCCACACCAACTACGTTCTAAAATCCCTTCCTCTCCCCTCAGATACTTTTGTCCCTTGCTTACTGGATTAAGATACCATCCTCATTTCCACCACCTCCACTGAGAGCAGTTCCACACTTCAAACCTTTTAGTTGAGTAATTTTTCCCCTTTGCTCCAGAGCCTCCTTTCAATTGAAAGAATCCACCTCCTGTGTATTTATACCACAAAGTACTTAATTATCTCTTATCACCCCTTCTGCCTTTCTTCCGAAGTATACATATTGATATTTAAGTCTGTCCCCAGTTGTTTCACGATGAAGACCGCTGACCATTTTAATATCCACCCTCTGGACTGACTGCATCCAATGTATATCCTTTTGAAGGGGTGATCTCCAGAATTGCACATAGTACTCCAAATGAGGTCTCAGACTTAGTACTTCTGTTAGGAATGGCCAGCAGGAGAAGAGACCTATTTGTACTCAAGTATCCTGACTTTTGCAGACACCTTTTTTTACCTGTGTGACCATCTATAAGTTGTTCACCCCCAGATCCTGCTTTATTACACCCCCATATAAGTTACTGCTCCCTTGGAATTTTTCAACCCAAACATGATCCCACATTTTTTAGCATTAAATTTTGCATGCCCCATACTAGACCAGCATTTCCCAAACTGTGGGTCATGACTTCATGTTGGGTTTGGGACAGGGCAAAATCGCACTCTTGAGAAGGCACCTCCTGTCAAATCCAGCCCACCATCCACTGCCAGTAACAAAAGTACAGGTGCAGGGCCTTTGCAATATAAGTGCATGCCTGCCTTTAAGACTATGCCGGCCCTCCCTATATCGTCCTCTGATGCATAATTGTCAGAGGTGGGAGGACAAGGAGGGCCAGCAGGAACTCAGACAGGTACACACTTCTATCAGAAAGGCCCTGCGCCTGTACGTTTAAGAATATAAGAACATGGACTTCCAGTGACATCAGATAAGTCTATGGTGGCGTAGCATTAAGGCTGTGTCGCCGATGCCTAATAAAGTGGCGAAAAAGTACCCTCGATAAAGTTAATAAGAGGTGGAAGGCATGGAGAGGTGCACCGTACAGCACGGAGTGCAGAGATGTCTGGAAGGCTTGTGAGAAGCATCTGAGAATGGAGCGAGGAGCTAGATCGGGCCCAGCAGTAGATCGGAGCAGCAGGAACCAAGTGGCGGCAGGTGGACCCAGGCGCGAGCTCTGGTGTGAGCTGGATCAGCTGTAGTGCAGCCCCGGTATGGCAGTGGAGAGCACGGCGTATGAGGCGGATGAAAAAGGGGGGGAAAAGAAAAACACAGGACAGTAGTATTCGCCTGCTGAATTGGTTCTGCAGGGAGTGTGGGGACCTGGTTGTGCAACCATGTGGCAGAGTGTAGCAGAGTGTGATAGAGGCCTATGGAGGAGCCAGAGGCAGAAGGAGACAGTAGTTGTCAGCATCGGTGGGGAAAGAGTGACCCAGTGGGCTACTGAACAGCACAGCTTACATCAATACATGAAAGGACATGCAATACTGCAGGAATAGAGCATTGAAGTGGATCTGAGGCACCATTGTTGGAGCATCAATCACAGGGTAAGAAGACCTGGCAAGAGGAAGCAGAACAGGAGTTGATTTTCATGTCCTGAAAAATCAAACTAAAAATAAGAGAAAGCATTTGAGCAATAGTCTTGCAAGGCTAAGAGTAAATGGAGAAACCAAAAGGAGGGATGTCTGCAAAGAAACTGGCTGACTTCCGTTCACATAAAAAACTAGCTGACTTCCGTTCATCATATGTGACCGCCAAAGGCGGGAAAGAGGGAGAGAAGGAAGGTAAAATGGCAGCGGACAGAGGAGCGGAGCAAGAGGAGGAGATGGAGGGAGCATGGAGCCCGGGAATTGCAGAGATGATTAAGCGGTGGCTAACGGAATTGAAAGAGGATATCAAAAAGGAAATTAGTGGTGTAAAAAGAACTAAAAGACACTGCAATTTTTGCGACAAGACTTAGTTGATCTGGGAGCTTGAGTAGAGGAAACAGAACCAGATGGAACATGGGGAAGTACTGGAAGAAATACAGAAAGGCTGGGAAGAACTAAAGCAGGGTCAAGAAGAATTGAAGTTGAAGCAAAGGATCTGGAGAACCGATCTTGAAGATGTAACAGAGTGAGGGGAGTTCCTGAAGAGGCTAAATACAAGAACTGTGATGAGGTTGTAACCAAAGTATTTAGATCCCTGTTACAAACCACAGCTTTAGAGGAGGGTAGAGAGAGGGAGCCTCTGCACATCGAGAGGGCACAGAGGGCTCAGGCCTATAAGGGACAACAGACCATGAGACATTGTGGTGTGCTTGAATTCCTTTAAAATGAGGGTCCTGAGGGCGTCACAAAAACTGAGGCACTTCAAATGGGAGGAGCATGAAGTGGAGCTGTATCAGGACTTGTCAGTGGGTATGCTTCAACGGAGGAGAGAGATGAAAGATGTAACAGCCTATATGAGAAGAGAAGACCTGAGATACAAGTGGTTGTTTCCTTTTGGCTTATTGATCACAGTGAAAGGAAAATCGAAAAAAGTTCAGTCCAGTGAGGAAGCATGGACAG
The DNA here is from genome assembly GCA_033557465.1 of Ichthyophis bannanicus. Taxonomy (NCBI): domain Eukaryota; kingdom Metazoa; phylum Chordata; class Amphibia; order Gymnophiona; family Ichthyophiidae; genus Ichthyophis; species Ichthyophis bannanicus. The sequence continues at coordinate 1,334,059,862 of CM066033.1, forward strand.
TGCTTAAAGATTGGGGTTTGGCCAATCTTCCAGAGGGAGTCGGAGGCCAAGGCAGATCAACACTTAGATGCTTTGCTAAGTCAAGAGTGGATAGTATGAAGTGGCACCGGGTGCCAGCGGATGGCAAGAGGCTGGCATGACTAAACAGCAGCCCAGTACAGCGGACAGCAGAGAAGGGGGAACGGCTGATGCTGTGGAAGAGCAGGAGTAGAGACATTGTGAAGATCCTGAAGAGGAAATGTTGATGGGGGATGATTAATGTATTAAGGGGGTAGGGGACAGGTGAACACAAGGGGGAGGGAAGGGGTGCGAGGTTGGAAGAGAAGGGGTAGGAGGGGAGAGAAGAGAGGTGGGGATAATTCAGGAGGTCTAATACCATTTGCTGAGCAAAACAGTAGGGGCAGGGAATGGGGAAGGGCGGCAGGAGAGGGTGGGATGGAAGGGTAGGAAAAAAGGCGAGGGCTTGATTGTCATTAAGACTGGAAGATGTGTCTCTAATGAGGGGAAGGAGGAAGGGAGAGGGGAAGGACAAAAAAAAGCTATGGTGAGTTAACAATAGTATCACTAAATGTTAAAGGGCTCAACTCGCCATTTAAAACGACAAAAATAGTATAAAGAAATACGCCAAAGGGCAGTGGTAGTGCTTTTACAAGAAACACACTTAAGAGTGACAGAGTACCTGGTCAAACCCAGGGGATATGGACTTTGTGTACATGCCTCTAATACAGTGGAAAAGAAAAAAGTAGGGGTGGCTATTTTGACAGATGCAAGGTTGAAGATGTTACTGCACACTGTGGTAAGGGATAAAGAGGGGAGATGTGTTAATGTGGTTAAAGGTGGGGAATGAATGGTATTGTATTGTAAATGTTGTCATGAGGTAGCACTGTCAGAGCCCATGGAAATAGGGAACTCTGAGCAAAACATAGCTGACAGCTCAGATATACACGTGGAAAAAGGTTACCATAGGCAACAGATACAAGCTGTATCACGAGGTGTAAGGGGACGCCCAAACACAAGGCTAGCTCGGAACTCATTAGGGAATGAGGGGCAGCTGGGTGGAGGCGGAGCCCAAACACCACGAGACAGGCAGTTAAAAATCACTCACCTGAGGGTAGTGAAAGAACGTTCGGGAAGAGAGCTGCTGGGGAGAAAAGCCAAAGGAACATTTGGAGAGAAGCCTCACGAGAGAAACAGAGCTATGGAATCCAGGAGGGACTGCTTTGAGGAGCAGGGCACAGCTGTCCAGTATCCCCAGGAACTTTGCTACGGAGGGAGCAGAGGTAGTAGTCCGGTGGCCAGGCTGAGGAGAGCCAAGTTACCCAGCACAAGGTACCAAGCAGGGGATAGTTTTTACCCTGAGGAAACTTTTATACCAGGAAAGCAGCTAGCAGAGAAACAGTGAAAAGCTTTCATACAGACGGAGCTCGGCTCGGCTGAGAAACCAGGAAGAGAGAGTGCCAGAGGGTAGGCGTATTGACCCTAATAGAAGAGGTCTAGAATACAAAGAACTACCTTGCACTTACCAGGAACTGTGTAGCTCTCCTGACGGTGATTATAGTGAATGTGGTAATTACCCATTCCCCTCTAGTTCAGTGGAGGAGGGGAATGCTTTGAGTTACAGGGAGGAACTTTGCAATCACAATGGAAGCTTGACTCCAGGGGAAACTTATTCCGATAGTGAAGAGATGCAATATGAGCCTTATGAGGATTCCTTGAATGGCAGTGATATGGATTGTACGTATACCATGGCTGATGCCATATCCTCCCTATGCTAGAGTGCTGTGAAAACTGTTATAAAAGAAAACAGGAAGAAGGTATTTTCATATGAAAAAGGTCTGTTTTCTTTTTCCTTCTGTTTGTTACAAAAGCTGAAGTTAAGCCAAGTTTTGTTCCAGCATTTCTTTAATTTTGATGCGAGATGAATGGTCTGTTTTTCCTTTGTTTCAAATGCTAAAGATCCAATCCCGGACGGGGAATAAAATCCTGTATTATAACCTTACACTTGGTCTGCAACTACAATTCTTTGACTGGTGTTTAGAACCACAGGTTCCAGAAGGCATTGCAAAGCCTTCTCACAATACTCTATAACTACTAGAGTACTACCCCACTGAATTACCCACGCCGCTGGCCTCTGGGGACGTTGGTGGGTGACAATGTATATGCGCCAACCGGGCTGCAAAGTGAATTTTGGACAAAACTGAATGAAGAGGTGGGGAAATTGGGGAAGGGAAATCTAATCTGTGGTGGGGATTTTAATTTAACATGGAATCCTGCAAGAGATGCCACAAGGAAAAAGAGGGTAAAAGGGTGGATAGGATGTGTTACCGCAGTTTTGTCGCACAACATTGCTTGATTGATGCTTGGAGATTCATTCACCCAGGGAAGACAGTTTTCTTATTTTTCCCCAGTACACGATCATATTCCCGAATAGACGCTATATGGGTTTCCAAGGAGATGGGGGGGGGCGGATCAAGGGGGTGGATATGGAGTTAATTACATGGTCAGATCACACACCAGTGCAGGTCTGTTTGGCAATAGAGGGGGAGGGGAAAGGTATACAGTTTTTGAGACTTAATGAACACTTAGAGGATGGGATGGTTAGGGAGGAAACAGAGGGAAACTAGGGAATATTTCAAATGGAATTATAATGGGGAAGTGGCATGGGGAGGAGTGTGGGATGGGTAGAAGGCAGTGGTGAGAGGAATCTTACTTAAATGGGGAGGGGGGGGGGCGTGGAAAAAAGGGAACGGGAGGAGAGAGAGAGAAGGAATTGAGAGTCAAATTGATGGAGCTGGAAGAATTAGATACACAAGTGTAGCCAGGAGCCTATAGAGGGCAAGTGCTAGCAGTAAGAGCACAGTTAAATGAAATGCAAGCTGCCAAGATACGGTACCAAATGCAACTTTTGAGACAAGACTTCTTTGAGGCAGGAAATAAAGTGGGGAGATACATGGTGCAGAAATTGAAGCAGAGGAAACTGCGGTCCCATATACTGAAAATCTGGAATCAGGGAGGAGGGCTGGTACACAAGGATGGGGCGATTCGGGAAGCTTTTCGGAGATATTACATGGGTTTATACAAAGCAAGGGATTCTCCACAGAGGGAGAGAATACAAAGCTATCTTGATTCAATGAAGTTGCTGAAATTAGATGAGGGGGAACAACAAGAATTATACAAGGACATACGAGCAGAAGTGCAGCGAGCGATACAACAGTTAAAAGTAGCTAAGGCCCAGGGTTAGATGGGCTGACAGTGCGCTTTTATAGACACTTTGGAGGGATATTAATAGAACCGCTGGCGAGACTTTTCAATCTTCCAAGGGAGGTAGGGGAATTAGTGGATACTATGGGGTGGGCAGAAATAACTACAGTATAATACTCAAAGTGGGAAAGGATCCACAAGAGTGTTCATCCTATCGGCCTATCTCCCTGCTTAACCTTGATGCCAAATTACCACCTAAAATACTTGCAACGCGTCTCAATAAGTTGATAGGAAAGCTGGTCCATTGGGGGGGGTGGAGCTCTTTCAAGATGGCTACTGAGCGTTTCTTTTGAACTTATGCCGAAACGAAAGGGTAAGCTGAGGGCTTTTCCCTCAGAGCCTCAGCAACCTTCTGGCGGTCCTATGGATCGTTTTGTTACTTTAACTCCGGACCAGAGAGCGGAGGTATGAGCCGGCTTGGCGGTGAGTGGAAAAGAGACTGTTTTGCTGCCGTCGGATGCTGAAATATCTCTCTCCCCCGCGCAGAGAACTCCGCCGGCTTACCCAGCTTCTGTTATCCCTACTCTGGCAGTTGTGACGTCTGCTTCTCCCGTTGTCGGGGGTGAGCCTGCCGTTCGAGGGAAGCTACCTGAGGTTTCGGCTTTACAGTCCCCTGTGGATTCCAGGGAGGCTGTGGATATTTCCATCTCGGCGGAACTCCCTGAGCTATCAGTTGGGGAACGGAGCTCCCAGGCTGTGTCCACACCGCTTCCTGTTTCTTTTTTTCGCTTATCCAGACCGGCGTCTTTTACACTTGAATCTATCTGGGAAGCCATAGCTGCTTTGTCTGGAGCAGTTCAATCTCAAACTGCAGCCTTAGCCCAGAATATCCAGGATAATACCTCACGTACACTTGAGAACGCTGGTAAGATTGAGTCTTTTGCAACTACCTGTGACTCTTTGGCGAGTGCAATATCTGATCATGGAACCCGGCTGGATTCTCTTAGTGATCAATCTTCAGCTGTTAAGGACAATGGGATTCTTCGGTATAAGATTGAAATCTTGGAAAATGCTGCCAGAGCCGCTAATTTGCGGGTCTTAAACTTTCCACAATCTCAGAGTGTATCAGCGATGGATATGTTTAAGAAATATCTGCACGAAGTTCTCAAAGTTCCTCCTGAACTGTTTCCCCCTTTGACTAAAGCTTATTATCTTCGAGGGAAAAAAGATGCTGTGGCTCCTTCTAATGTTTCTAATGTTAACTTTGATGTTCTCAATGTTTCTAACTTGTTGGAGGATACTGGGGGTGAGGGCTGTGTGCCGGCTACTATGATTGTGCATTGTGCCTTAATCTCTGACAAAGATTGGCTCCTTAAGATGTTCTTTAAAAAGAGGCTGGAGTCCTTTAAGGGTTTGATTATTTCTATGTTTCCTGACTTAACGCGGGAAACGCAGAAACGGCGTAAACAGTTTCTACTTTTAAAAGCTGGTGTGTTGCAAATGGGAGGGTCTTTCTTTCTCCGATACCCTTGTAGATGCCTAGTGGTTTATAAATCTGTTCGGTATTATTTTTCTGATCCTTCGGATCTTGTTACATTTATTGATGCTAGGATTTCTACTGTTGATGCTTTGGGATAATTGTTCTCTACTTATTTGTGATATCTGGAGTACCTCTTAGTCATTTTGTGTTTTTCTCGTATTAATATCTTTAAGGTTAGACCATTCTACTCTTGTTTGGTCTTAGAATTCCCTTCTCCCCCCCCCCCCCACCCACTGATGTTGGACTGTATGGGAATCATGGGTATATTTTCTACTTGCTGTATTTCTTTATCTTTATACTTCTGTGTACATCTCATTTTCTGAGCAAGATTGTGCTTGATTGTTTTTCTTGCTGTTCAATTTGAAATTCATAAATAATTAAAAAAAAAAAAAAAAAAAAGGAAAGCTGGTCCATTGTGATCAAGTGGGATTCATTACCGGAAGACAGGTAGCAGACAATATCAGGATGATATTGAATATAATTTGGTCCACAGAACAAAATGGGGAAGCTGCCTTATTGCTGTCTCTAGATGCCGAAAAGGCTTTTGACCAGGCATCATGGCCATTTCTCTGAGGTAATGGAAAGAATGGGCTTGGGGTAAAATTCATCAGCTGGGTAAAGCAGTTACTTACCTGTAACAGGTGATCTCTGGGAACAGCAGGAATAAGTCTTCACAAATGGGTACATCAGTACTACCTCCCCAGCATCCAAAAAGAAAGCTTTTGGGAGCATCCCATGCGCATGCGCGCTGCCTTCACGCCCATTCACTTTCCTCTCATCAGTTGGGTTTGTAGCTGAGACCGAAGGAGGGAAGTAGACAAATTAGAGAGAAAGAAAGAAAGACAACTCCTAGGGGAGGTGGGTGGGTTGTGAAGACTTATTCCTGCTGTTCCCAGAGATCACCTGTTACAGGTAAGTAACTGTGCTATCTCCAGGAACAAGCAGGAATGAGTCTTCACATATGGGGACTCCCAAGCTAAAGATGCCTGGAGGAGTCCCAGCATATTGCGAATCTGAGAAAGCCATGCTATTCGACAGAACCTCAGGCATCCTGGGGATGGAGGGTAGGAGTTGAACTAAAAAAGATGTGCTGTGGAACAGCTGGCGTCTGGAGAGGAGTCCTTGTGTAGATCAGAAATGTTAGTGAAAATTGGATTCCAATTATCTAATGTGGACCTCAGTCAGAAATATTGTGAAAGTATTTGTTGAGACTAATGGTCTGGTGCTAGAAACCAGTACATTATCCTCAAAGAAAATACCTTACTGGGAAGTAGAGAAAAATAAATTTTGCAATACAGGCAGAGGTCAGAAGCCTAAAAGGCTAGAACTAATCCCAGAAGAAAAAACTGGGAGAGTTTAATGAGGTTGGACTTTAGATGAGAAGCTAAAGCTTCTGTAGGCCAATGTTTAAAGCTTTGTCCTTGGAGAAGAAAAAGGCTCTAGGAAAGAGGAGATAAATATGACTGGTTTGCAGAAAAAGGATGGGTCTTTGAGACCCTTCTATCCAAATGAGACAAAGAAATTTGTAGTAGGCGGTGTAGCCTCCAATTTCTTGAAGATCAGGAATGTCTTCCATAAGTGATGTCACTTAGGATGACTTTACCTGGAGAACTTCAGATGTAACGTAGCCGGAAAAGTTACAATAAAAGGTAGTTTGTGACTACCATAGAAATTGGTTGTCCATTTAAAATCCTATGGCATGCTGGACAGCATTAATATGGACAGTCACAAATGTTTCAGAGTGAGATATGTGTATTTATATATCTATATCTATAGAGAGAGAGAGAGAGAGAGAGAGATGGATATATATAAAATCAAATGTTTCAGAATGAGATATGTGATATACATATATATATATATATATGAATATATGAGAGAGACTCACTTAACAAGAAGGGGTAAGACCTGTTTGCATAATATGGATAGAGAACCACGAAGGTTACATGGAAACCAGTGGAATGTTCCTAGTCAGAAGGATAGGTCTAGATCTCTTTAACATTCTAGACTTTGAATAACCAGAAATGGAGATCTAAGTGCAAAGAAAAACCTTAGTCTTAAGACAACAAGTCTGGATTCTTCTATAACTTCAGTGTGGAGAAAAGATGCAATAAAAGGGAATACCATATTTGCCCGTCTATGAGGGCAATATGAGTATAATGCGTTTTGTTCAGCATAAGCTCCAATGAAGTATTAGGAATTAGAAGAAATGCACTAGAGAAGGACAGACTGCAGTGAAAAGAAATGCATCCCTGTTGGAGAAGTTCCACTGGAGATGTGGAACAACTCAGGGAATTAAACAATTCTTTACACTTTCACATGATCTAAACCCTGGTTCATTTTCCCTAAAAAGAATTTAAGGAAGATGGTAAAAGTAGGAAAAAACCTGGTCATGTGGGAGCATGACTGGGTAAGCCTTCCAACCATCTGAAAGTTACCCACCAGGAATGGCTCTGACGCTCTCTGGCAAAGGCCCATAGTTGCAGAGCTTCTTGTAGAATTGCAGAGAGCATGTTGTAGGTTGCCCAGGTGAGATCTGGTTGTTGAATTACCAGTGTGCAACCTAAGCTATTCTGTGAAAACTCAAGAATTGAAGATGGCTAAGAATAGCAGACAGGCAGGTTGCCTGCAACGATAAACTGTCCAAATAGGTTTTGGAACTTCTTTTGGGATTATGTGTTAAGGCAGCAGAAGAGGTTAGATCCTATAGATTGCAAAGGACCGAGAAACCAAATTAGAAGTGATGACTCACTTATGGTCTGATAAGCTGTCTTAAAAGAAATATTTGGAAGATTGCAGAGGTGAGAAACTCTGTATGGAAATTTACTGGAGTAGGTATTAGAGACAATCCTATGGCTTAAAGGTAAGTCCTCCGGTCAAATAGTATTACTCTTAGATTGAAAATCTCAACTAAGAGGGATGGAAGTAATACAGAGTTGGGAAGACTTACAATTTGGTAAGTCCCTGAAAAGGGTAAAGCTCCCCTGCAGTGAAAAGTATAAGATATCCTCATACAAGACAACTGCCAAGGTGAAGGGCATAGCATACCTTATAAGTAGTTGTAACTCCTCTGTTTACTTTTAAAAGGAGAGGAGAAACTTGTTACCTGTAGGGCATGATTAGCCTTTCAGCTCTTAGAGCTATTAAGGATAAACTGCTCTTAGCAAGAGAGTCATGCCTAAAGTGGAGGATTAAGGCAGTGTATCACTGACCTCTCAATAAGGATGAGAAGAACTGTAAATGCTTCTGTAGTTAAGAAGTAGTGGTTCTGAAACTCAACAGGAAAAAAGATTTAATGAATAAAAATCAGAAACCCTGCGACTGCTGAGTTTGCTGAGCCTGTCAAGACTTTGGTTCTTAGTCTGGTATGATGTTGTCCTTCTTTGGAAACATCTGCATGATGGGTAGAAGATGAATAAAACTTTTTCCCCCTAGGGGAATAAAGTTTGTTAGATTTTTTACTAGCTGGGGTAGAGGAAAGTTTTGACAATCCTCTGAAAGCAACAATATCAGTGTTTAACTGATTAGCTTGAAATAAAGCATCCTTGTTAAAGAGATTTTCACCAGTACAAGGAGTATTTCCCAGCTTTTCTTGTACCCATTTGTCCAAGTCTGAAGCTTGGAGCCAGGCCATGCGTTGTGCTCCTATGGCTATAGCAGAGGTTCTGCTAATAGACTCAAAACAGTCCAGGGAAGCACGATTAAGGAATTTAGAGACATTTTGAGCATGACTGACTAATAAGAAAAGTCTGCTCTTTTATGTTCTTGAAGAAAGGGTTCAAAAGCTTTAAGTTCTTTGTGACCTCTTCAAGAGAATCCCATATAGAAAATATGAGAATTCTTGCTGAAAGCATGGATGCCTGGAAGCAGACGTCCAAAGGCATCTAAAGTTCTAGACTCACGACCTGGCACATAAGAAGAATGCTTCTTTGCACTCTTAATACGCCTCATTGCTGATTCTACAACAATAGAATAGAAGTTAAGTCTTTTTGAAAACCTGGAGAAGGTGGCACCTTGTACATGGAGTCAAGTGTCTTAGAATGTGGTGATACCGTTAAAGGAGTTTCCCCACATCCTTAAAAGTAGATCTTGTAAGATCTGATGCAAAGGAAGCATGATAACCTCCTTTGAAATCCAGGGGGATTGCAGGGTCTCTGAATCCCCTGGCAAGGATTCTTTACCAGGTATAGAAATGGCAAGTAACTTTGCCATATCAAGCAGAAAAGCTTGAAAAGAAATCTCCCCTGAGGAGGAACCTCTAAAATGAGGGGTAAAGGCTAGACTTGTTGAAAATTTAGCCTTGGTACCGATAGATTCATCCCAGTCATCGGGATTGGAAAACCTGAAAGGATGAAGCATCGAATTTTCCTTAAAGCGATGTCTTCGGTACTGCCAGAGGTCGGTACCGAGATGAGCCAGTACCGAATCATCCATGCTAGAGATCGATTCCAGGCTCAGCATCGAAGGAAAGCATAATTACTCACCTGTAACAGGTGATCTCCAGGAACAAGCAGGAATGTAGTCTTCACATATGGGTATCGTCGGTACCAACGGAGCCTGTGCGGGAACGCTCCCCAGCGTCCAATTAGAAAGCTTTTGGGAGCATCCCACAATGCCTGCATGCTGCCTTCCCGCCTTTCCCAACTGCCTCTCTCCAGTTGAGTTTTAAAGCCGAGACAAAGAGAGAGGGAAAGGAAAGAAATAGAGTGATACAACTCCAAGGGGAGGTGGGTGGGTTGTGAGGACTAAATTCCTGCTGTTCCCGGAGATCACCTGTTACAGGTGAGTAACTATGCTATCTCCAGGAAGAAGTAGGAATGTATTCACATATGGGGACTCCCTAGCTTTAGGTGCCAGGGAGAGACCCAGAAGTTGTGTGTCCCTGAATAGGGCTCCACTTCCCCGCATGGATCTCTGGCATCCTACCAGGGATGGCAGGTAGGAGTTGATTAGGTATGGAACAGGTGTTGGAAAATAGCCTGACCAAACAAGGCATCCCGGCGGGAGTCCTTGTCCAAGCAGTAATGGGCTGTGAAGGTATGAACCGAGGCCCAAGTGGCTGCTCGACAGATGTCGTCAATAAACACAGAGTGCAGATGAGCCATTGAGGTTGCCATGACTCACATTGTGAGCTGTGACATGGCCCTCCAGAGAAAGGTTCTTACTCTGATAGGTGAAGGAAATACACTGAGCAATCCAGTTAGTGTTCTCTTGGAGACTGGAAGTCCCAAATGTGAAGGATCAAAAGCAACAAAGCTGAGAGTACTTTCTATGTTGCTGTGTTCTTTGTAAGTAAAAGGCTAATGCTCTTTTACAGTCCAAGGTATGAAGATTCCTCTCTGCATTTGATGCATGAGGCCTTGGAAAAAACAGGTAGGTAGATCGCTTGGTTCAGATAAAAAGGCGAGACCACCTTTGGCATAAAGTGTGGATGAGTCCTAAGGACTACCTTGTCATGATGGAACCTTGCATAAGGTGGATCAGCTACTAGCGCTTGTAACTCACTAATGCGGCATGCTGAAGTGATTGCAATGAGAAAGATAACCTTCCAAGAAAGGAATTTCAAGGAGGTAGTAGCTAAAGGTTCGAAAGGTGGCTTCATGAGCTGCCCAAGAACCAGGTTTAAGTCCCATGCCACCGGTGGTGGCCTAATGGGAGGCTTAGTTAAAAGCAGGCCTCTCAAATCTTGCTATAAGAGGGTGAGAGGAAACAGAGTGTCCATTTAGAGGCTTAAAGGAAGCTGCAATAGCACTCAAATGGACTCTTACTGAATTAGTCTTAAGACCTGCATTGGATAAATGAAGGAGATACTCCAGCAATGATTCCAGAGGTATCGCAAGAGGGTTAAGACCCTTTTGCGAACACCATATGGTAAACCTTTTCCACTTGAAAGCATAAGAGCGTCTTGTGGAAGGTTTCCTGGAAGCAAAAAAGGATCTCTTTTACATGCTGAGGGACATTAAGATCATGGAGATCTAGGCCTTCAGCAACCAGGCCCTGAGACGCAGAGACTGGGGATTGGGATGCCATAACATTCCGTCCTCCTGAGATAGGAGATCTGGAGCAGACCCTAACTCCAGGGAGGGAGCTTGAGAGAGATGCAGAAGCAGAGGGTACCACACTTGCTGTGGCCAATGTGGTGCTATGAGAATCATGTGGCCTCTGTCTCTCAAGCTTGAACAGGGTTTTGGGAATTAGGGGAATGGGTGGAAAGGCATACAGGAAGTCTTGACCCCAGTAAAGGAGGAAAGCATCCCTGGCCTGTGCCCCCTGAGCCGGAATTCTGGAACAGAACCGGGGAAGTTTGGCATTCCACGGACTTGCAAAGAGGTCTATGTCCGGGGTTCCCCAAAGTTGAAAAATCCTGGCCACCTGGTCTGCATGCAGAGACCACTCGTGTGGAAGCACAACTCGACTGAGTCTGTCTGCCCAAGAGTTTTGAATGCCTGGAAGATACACTGCCAGAAGATGAATCTGATGCTCTCTGGCGAGGGCCCATAGTCGCAAAGCTTCATTGCAAAGCGACAGCCTGTTCCCCCCTGCTTGCTCACATAGAACATGGCTACTTGATTGTCCGTATGAATGAGGACTGTCTTGTAGCTGAGCAGGGTGTGGAACACTCGCAGAGCAAGGAAGATTGCTCTGAGCTCCAAGAGATTGATATGTAAATGACTCCTGTGGAGACCAGGTGCCCTGGGTGGAGAGGTCCTGCAGATGAGCTCCCCAACCCACTGGAGAAGCATCTGTTGTGAGAGTTGCTTGGGGTAAGAGTTGTTGAAAAGGGGACCCCAGCAACAGGTTTTGAGTGGACTTCCACCACTGGAGGGACAAAATAAGGCGACTTGTGTTTGCTATTTTGTCTGACAGGCATCCTGATGCCTGGGTCCATTGGGTGGATAAAGTCCACTGAGCTGCCCTCATATGGAAGCGAGCATAGGGAACCACATGCACAGTAGTTGCCATGTGGCCTAGTAGTTGTAACATTTCTTGAAGAGTTAGATGAGGCTTTAGCACTGCTTGAGAAGCTAACTGCACCAGACGAAGGCAACGGGCCTGGGGGAGACAGGAGCTTTGCTGGATACCACAAAGGCAAGGGCCTATGAACTCTAAAGACTGAGTGGGAGTTAGACTGGATTTTGGGATGTTTATTACCAGCCCTAAATACTGAAGGATACGCATTGTGTGGGATAGAGAAGTCCTGGCCTCTGACTCTGTTGGTGCTCGAATGAGCCAGTAGTCTAAGTAGGGGAAGATGGATATCCCTAGAGTGTGGAGAAATGCTGCTACAACAGCCATGCATTTCGTGAACACCCTTGGTGCTGAGGCCAGGCCAAAAGGAAGCACCCTGTATTGGTAGTGCTTTCCCTGAAAAAGGAACCTTCTGTGAGTTGGATGGATGGGAACATGGGTGTACGCATCCTTGAGATCTAGAGAACAAAGCCAATCCTGACTCTGAAGGTATGGCAGCAGAGATCCGAGAGAAATCATTTTGAATTTCTCCTTGACAAGGAATTTGTTCAATTCTGTGAGGTCTAAAATAGGTCTGTAACCCCCTGTTTTCTTTGGGATAAGGAAATAAGGGGAATAGAACCCTGTACCCTGCTGATGAAAGGGTACTTCTATTGCCCCTTGGGCAAGAAGGACAGCGACCTCCTGACCTAACAGGTTGATGAGAGAGGTCGGAGAATTGAACTGCTTTACTATTGTATGAGGGGGCATGCTTGAAAAACGAAGCTTGTACCCCTCCTTTATGATGCAGAGTGTCCAATGCTTTGCTGTTATTTGCCCCCATCTGGGGGCAAAATTACAACCTTCCTGGAATGGTGGAAGGTTCTGGCCCCCGAGAGCCAGGAAGGCTAAGTTCTCTAGATGAGAGTCAAAGGCCCTGTGGAGGCTGAGCCTGCTGGGCCAGTTGAGGCGTAGCAGCCTTTGCTTTCTTCTGTTTGGGTGGTTGCTGACCTTTCCTGGCAAGCTGACCTGCAGAACATCCCTGCTAAACATAAGCAGGATAAAATCTTTTCTTTTTAGAAAAGAAAGGTTTCTTGAACAATTTCTTTCTAGCAGGATCAGCAGTGGATTTGGATAATCTATCCAAGGTGGAATTTTCAGCATCCATTTCATTGGCCTTTTCTTGCCAATCTTTACCAAACAGGTTCTCACCAGTACAAGGGATATTTCCCAATTTGTCTTGAACCCAGAGCTCTAGATCAGATGCCTGGAGCCAAGCAATTCTACGTGCACCTATGGCAATAGCCGAGGTTCTGCTTATGCACTCAAAGCAGTCAAAGGCTGCACGGTTGGAAAATTTAGAAACATCTTGGGCATGTTTGACCAAAGTGATAAAATCCTGTCTTATCCTCAGGAAGAAAAGGACTTAAAGCCCCTAAATCATCTGTGACCTCCTTCAGGAACATTCCCATGTAGAGACTATAGGAACTGATCCTGGCAGCTAGCATGGAAGCTTGGAAGACCCGACGTCCAAAAGCATCCAGGGTTCTGCACTCATGTCCTGGAGGATTAGAGGCATGCCTTTTTGCACTCTTGATCCTTCTCATAGCTGACTCCACTACAATACATCTACTGTTGCCTGTAGATCAGTAACTGTTACAGTAGCTCAGTTACAATCACTGTCGCCGGCCGCTCAGTTACTGCTGCCAATAGACTAGCTACAATTACTGTTACCAATAGCTCAGCTATAATACTGTTGTCAGTAAATGTTCTTCTTAATACTCTGCAGTACTTATTACTATTACCAGTACAAGAAAACTCATCTCATAGACACAAATGACACACACAACAACAATGCTGCTAAAAGCATCCTACACCTTCATCCTACTAACAATCCTAATTGACATTACACTAAGTCTTAACAAAAACTACAAGACAATTCCAATCATACATACAACAAACAGGAACAATCACCACATTAGCTATTATTCCCCACGCAACCAGACTAAAATAAACTACCACAGACTCATCCAAATAAAACAAATAAATCTACAACATACTACCCAGCCTAACCACCTTCATAAATTAACATCTTTATCATGTACCCTTATAAATGCTCGATCGTTAAAAAATAAAATCCCTATAATTAACGACCTACTGACTGACTCAAAACCTGATATACTATGTATAACAGAGACTTGGCTCTCAGATACAGATACAGTGCTACTAAATCAACTTGACAACTCAAACTATGATGTATCCTTCTCACATAGAGTCAACAAAAAAGGAGGTGGTGTAATGATTATGACAAATAAAAACCTAAAAGGTAAAAAAATCCTAGCTAATTCAAACAACAACATTGACACTCATTATAAAAATAGACCACATCAGAATCTGTTTAATCTACAGACCCCCCCAACCAAAATGCAGATAGCCTCCACTCACTAATTGAACTCCTCAACTCATCCTCGGAACCGAACCCACTAATTGTTCTAGGTGATTTCAACCTTCCCTCACTTCCAATAAATGAATCCAACCTTTTTCTCGAAACATCTGATTTAGACTACCATCAAGTAATAAACACACCTACCCACACCAAAGGTGGCACCCTTGATCTTGTACTACTTCCTAATTTAATCTTTAAACTGTTTAAACCAGACTCCTTAGAATGTTTTCAAATACCTTGGTCTGATCACCACCTTATCAAACTAAACCTCAACTATAATACTAACAGTACCATAAAATACACAAGAAATGACCTAACAACAAAATTTAAGAAATTTAATGAAACTGAGTTTCTGGATTCTACAATCCCTCACCTTGCTCTATCCCCAACAAACCTGGATGAAGCAGTCAAAAACTGGTATTCCACCATATCTAATGCAGCCCAAATAAATCAAATTAATAAAAAGCTAACCTACTAAAAAAAGCGTAGTTACTCACCTGTAACAGGTGTTCTCCAGGAGCAGCAGGAATCAGTCCTCACATATGGGTGACGTCGGCGCCGACGGAGCCTTCGCGGAGCAATTTTCCCCAGCTTTCAAAGAAAGCCTTTGGGAATTGCAGCGCGCATGCGCGGTCGCCTTCCCGCCCAAGGGTGCCATCTTAGCCAGTCGGATGACATAGCTAAAAAAGACAGCATAAAAAATTTGCAAAAAACTTAAGCAGATGATTACAACTCCAAGGGGAGGAGGGAGGGTTGTGAGGACTGATTCCTGCTGCTCCTGGAGAACACCTGTTACAGGTGAGTAACTACGCTTTCTCCAGGACCAAGCAGGAAGTCAGTCCTCACATATGGGACTCCCAAGCTTAAGGCTACCGGAGACCCTAAGCACAAAAATGAGCTCCCTCTAGCTCAGCAGCACAGAAGGAAGGAATCTTCGCTGAATTATTACCCACCGGTAGCCCACATCCGGGATGGAGGGTAGGAGTTGCTCAGACCTCAAAGAGATTACGGAGGACTGCCTGTCCGAAAGCACTGTCCCTGCGGGACTCCCTCTCGAGACAGTAATGGACCGCAAAAGTCTGGCTCGAAGACCAAGTAGCGGCCCGGCAGATGTCTGCCAGCGGATCAGAGCGGAGGTAAGCCACTGACGTAGCCTTTGCCCGAACGCAATGAGCCGTGACTCGACCTTCCAAGGAGAGTCCGGCTGCCCCATAAGCCCAAGTGATACAGTCCGCAACCCAGATGGACAGAGTACGCTTGGAGACCGGGAGCCCCAATTTATTGGGGTCAAAAGACACAAAAAGCTGAGCAGCTTTACGGTGCTCCCGCGTACGGTCAAGGTAGAAGTTCAATGCCCTTCTACAGTCCAGGGTATGGAGGACCGTTTCAGCTCGGTTGGAGTGTGGTCTGGGAAAGAAGGTCGGAAGTACAAACCTCCTGATTGATGTGAAAAGGGGAGACCACTTTTGGAAGAAACTTTGGGTGAGTCCGTAGGACTACCCTATTTTTGTAGAACCGAGTGTAAGGGGGATCAGACACGAGGGCCTGCAATTCACTTACGCGTCTAGCAGAAGTGAGGGCTATCAAGAACAATGTTTTCCAAGAAAGAAAACGGAGAGAACAGGTAGCCATAGGTTCAAAAGGCGGACAGGTGATCTGCTGTAAAACCACATTCAGATCCCAGTCAGGCGCTGGCGGGCGCAGAGGTGGTTTAAGCAGAAGGAGACCTCGGAGAAACCTCGCTACAAGAGGGTCGCTGGAAAGAGGTCTGCCGTCCACCGGCACATGATGTGCTGAAAGAGCACTGAGGTGAACTTTGACGGAGTTGGACTTAAGTCCCAGATTAGAGAGGTATAGCAAGTACTGCAGGATCACCGACACCGGGCAGGAGAAGGGATCCTGAGACTGTTGGGTACACCAAACAGAAAAGCGACGCCATTTAAGGGCGTAGCATTTGCGGGTAGAAGGTCGCCGAGAAGCTAGGACGACCTCTTCCACCTCTGCCGGCAGAAGAAGGGGAGCAAGGACTACCCTCTCAGCAGCCAGGCCATTAGATTGAGAGATCTGAGGTTGGGGTGTAGCAGAGACCCCTGATCCTGAGTGAGGAGATCCGGTTGTAACCCCAGAGGGAATGGATCCTCTACCGCTAATTGCAGCAGGAGTGGAAACCACGGCTGTCTGGGCCAGCGAGGGGGCACCAGGATCATGAAGGCTTTGTCTCGGAGAACCTTGAAAAGAGTCCGAGAGACTAGCGGGATGGGAGGGAAAGCGTACAGAAGGCTCTCCGACCATGAGAGTAGAAAAGCGTCTGCCGCAACTCGAAGGGGATGTGGCTGACGAGAGCAGAAGCGAGGAAGTTGCCGGTTGAGAGGGCTGGCAAAGAGATCCATCGTGGGGAGGCCCCACTTTAGAAAGAGCTTCTGAACTACCAAGGGATCCAGGCGCCACTCGTGTGGCTGGAGGATCCTGCTGAGTTTGTCCGCCAGGCAATTTTCTTGGCCTGGGAGATAAACTGCCTTGAGAAGAACGCCGTGACTGACGGCCCAAGAGCAGAGCTTCTGTGCTTCCCGACAGAGAAGGAAGGAGCCCGTGCCCCCCTGCTTGTTCACGTAGAACATGGCAACTTGATTGTCCGTCTGGACAAGGACGGACTGGTGAGAGGTCAGGTGGGAGAAGGCCTTGAGAGCCAGGCGGATCGCTCTGAGCTCCAGGAAGTTGATCTGCTGAGCAGACTCCCACGTGGTCCAGAGGCCCTGAGTACGTGCCCCTTGGCAATGTGCTCCCCAGCCCAGGAGGGATGCATCTGTCGTCAGCACCCGGGCCGGCTGAGGTGACTGGAAAGGCATGCCGAGTACCAGGTTCGGCCGATGAAGCCACCACTGGAGAGACGAGATCAGCGGCTCAGAGACGCGCACTAGGTCTGCTAGGCCGCCTGTGGCTTGTTGCCACTGCTTGCGGAGACACCATTGAGCAGGCCGCATATTCAGGCGGGCATTGGGGGTCACATGGACGGTGGAAGCCATATGGCCGAGTAGTCTCAGGAAGCGCCTGGCGGAGACCAGGGGCTGGCTGCGAAAACGGTCGGCTAGGTCCATGAGCCGTTGAGCCCTGTCGAGCGGTAGGAACGCTCGTGCCTGAGGTGTGTGCAGCCTTGCGCCGATGAACTCGAGATCCTGTGAGGGGAGCAAAGTGGACTTTGCGAAGTTTATAACAAAGCCCAAGTACTGCAGAAGAGTCACCGTGCGGCGTGTGGCGTTGGTGACCTCCGGAGCGGACGCTGCTCTGATGAGCCAGTCGTCGAGATACGGAAAGACAGAGGCCGTGAAGCCGGAGATGGGCCGCCACCACCGCGAGACATTTTGTGAAGACTCGCGGTGCGGAGGACAGGCCAAAGGGCAGTACTCTGTACTGGTAATGATTTCCTGCCACCACAAACCTTAGGTATTGGCGGTGGCTTGGGTGGATGAGGATGTGCGTGTAGGCATCCTTTAGATCCAAGGAGCATAGCCAATCTCCCTGCTGGAGGTAGGGCAGAAGGATTCCAAGGGTAAGTATCTTGAACTTTTCCCGCACGAGGAATTTGTTGAGGTTGCGCAAGTCCAGGATGGGTCTGAGGCCTCCTGTCCTTTTTGGTACTAGAAAAGACCTGGAATAAAAGCCTTGACCTCTCAGGTGGTGGGGCACCGGTTCCACCGCCTGTTCCTGTAGAAGACCTGCTAACTCCTGAAGGAGTAATTCCCTGTGCAGAGGGAGTCGTGGAGGTTCTCCCGGAAAATAGGAGGGAGGGACCTGGTGGAAGTGGAGAAGATAACCTTCTCTCACGACTTGAAGCACCCAGGCATCTGAGGTGATGCTGGACCACCTGTGGGCGAAGTGAACCAGCCGGCCTCCGGTGCTGGGAGGAACCAGCGGAGGGGGAGAGGCTATGCTTAAGGAGTCAAAAGCCCCCACCCTGCTGAGCAGGGGCTGGTGGTGCAGGCTTGGGGGCTTGCTGCCTACGGGACCCGTTACCCCGTCCCTTGGCCTGCTGGCCCTGTTGGGGAGCTGCAGGGGCCTGATATTGGGGGTATTGTTTGTAGGCAGCCGCCTTTCTCGGGTAAAAGGACTTCTTTCCCGAGCCCTTCTTTTTCTGGGAAGGGGCGGAGGTCTTCCTAGAAAGCCTAGTCCTGGTGAGAGTCTCCGTCTCGATTTGTGCAGCCTTTTCAGCCATGGGCTTGCCAAAGAGGTTTTCGCCTCGGCAGGGGACATCGACCAACTTGTCCTACACCCAGGGCTCAAGGTCAGATGACTGAAGCCAAGCCTGTCGGCGGGCACCGATGCCGGCTGCGGCCACTCGAGCCGATGCTTCAAAGCCATCATAGGCTGCTCGGGATATGAATTTTGAGCATTCCCGAATGCCAGAGGACAAGGCCAGGAACCTCCGCAAGGGTTCCTCGGACAAACCAGCGGAGAATCCGGCTAGCTCTTTAGCCAGGTCTTGGAGATACATGCCCATGTATAGCTGGTAGGTCTGGACACGACACGCAAGCATAGAGCCCTGGAAACACTTCTTACCAAGGCCATCCAGGTTACGGGCCTCCCTGCCAGGAGGCACCGAGGAGTGCATCTTCTGGCTCTTAAGACGATGCATGGCCGATTCCACTACCATGGAATGGTGTGGTAGCTGTGCTTTTTGGAAGCCAGGGCTCTTGCGGACTCGATAGATAGAATCGACCCGCTTGCTCAGGACCGGCGAGGAGGCCGGACTCTCCCACATGCGGAAGAGTAGTCGTTCCAGCATGGGAGGAACCGGTACAGTAAAGTGTTCCCTGGCGGGAGAGTCATACTGGAGGGCGTCGAGCTCTTCGGCTCGAGGCTCCTCCTCGGGATCTGCAGGGAAGGCCAAAGCCTTGGCCATATCCCTGACGAAGTCCGAGAACCGGGCATCCTCCGGGGGGGACTGCTTCCGAGGTTCGGACTCAGGTGAGTCCGAGGGGACACCGAGTCCGAAAAGAATCAGGTGACTCTTCCTCTTCAGACTCCCAGACCGACTCCGACGAGGAATCGGTGGGGTCGGCCCGGGCAGGGCGCGGCGTCGGCGACCTCGGTCCCGAACGGGAGGCCGAGGGTGACCTCGACTGAGGATCGACTCGAGTTCGCATGGACTCGAGGATCGGCTCGGTCTCCGGGGTCGACTTAGACGTCGACGTCCCAGCGGTCGGGGCAGCGAGGCCAGCGAGCAGAGCCCGCTGCTGGTCCATGAAGGCAGACAGTCTGCTCTCCAAGGCCGTCAACCTGAGTCCGAGCTCAGGTGACCCAGCAGCCCCTGACTCGGGCCCCGACGGCGTCGGGCCCGACGTCGGCGGTCTCGGAGGCGAGTCCAGGAGGACCACAGGACTTACCCGAGCAGGCAGCTCCGACTCCAGGCGAGGTCGCTTCGAGAGGTGCTCCTTCTCCAAGGACCCGGGACGGCTATCGGGGCTATGCGACCTGGCCCTCGCGGAGCCAGGAGCGTCCACCGACGCCGCCCTCGCGGGTTTCACCTTCCGTCGATGGTCCCCAGAGGGAGAACCCCTGTCGGAGGAACTCCGGCGACGGTCCGAGCTGGAACCTCTGGACGCGGAGGCCTCCGATGAGGTCCGGGTACGGCTGGGGTCAGCGAAGATCCTATCCCGCTGATGCCGCCGACTTCAACGCTTTGGAGGACATTTTGCCGCAGGGCCCACAGATCATTTCTTCATGATCTGGGCCCAGGCAGCGGAGGCAATTGTCGTGTGTGTCAGTTAGTGACATATTTCGGTCACACTGACCACACCGCTTGAAACCACTGGCAGCCATCGGGGGAAAAAGGGCCCCGGCGAGGTCAAAGGACCGGGCTGCCAGGGAAAAACCGAAAACGAAACTGACTAAGTCAGAAAAACCGAAAAAGAAGAAGAGGACTCGTGACCGGCGTCGCGAGTCCGGGCAGGAAAAAGACCGGCGTCGAACCAAAGGAAAAAAAGAGAAAATTATGAGTAAAAATCAACTTTTTCGCGGGGACACGACGGGTACGTCTGTAGGGCTCCGCGGAAAAAAGAAGACTGGCTAAGATGGCACCCTTGGGCGGGAAGGCGACCGCGCATGCGCGCTGCAATTCGCAAAGGCTTTCTTTGAAAGCTGGGGAAAATTGCTCCACGAGGGCTCCGTCGGCGCCGACGTCACCCATATGTGAGGACTGACTTCCTGCTTGGTCCTGGAGAACCTTCTGTACACCATGGTTTAATAGCACACTAAAACAAATGAAAAAAGAACTAAGAAATCTAGAACGTAAATGGCGTAAAACCAAATCCACTATTGAGAAAGATATATATTACAACCACCTCACACACTATAAAGATGCCATAGATAACTCAAAGAAAAATTATTATTCTACAATACTATCAAAGTCTTATAATAGACCAAGAGAACTATTCTCTATAGTTAGCAACCTAACACAAAATTCTCAAGCCTCTAGTAAAGAAATCACTGAAATCTCAGTACAAACACTGGCCAACTACTATCAAATCAAAACAAAACATTTACCAATAACCCTAGACCCCATCTATAAACCCCTCCATACTCAAAATGAATGGCCAGAATTTCACCCTATATCCAAAGCATCTTTATAGAATATCATTCTCAATCTCAATACTACAACTTCATACCTCGACCCCTGCCCAGTAATATGGATAAAAAACACACTCCCAACTCTCCTATCCTTCATACTCCCTATGGTCAATCTTTCACTACTCCAAGGCCACCTCCCACCCACACTTAAACATGTACAAATTAGACCGATCCTGAAGAATAACACACTTGACAAAACCTCCCCAAAATCTTACCGACCTATCTCAAGTATTCCATTCTTAGCAAAAGTCATAGAAAAAACTGTACAAATACAGACACAAGAATTTCTTGATTCATCATACCCTCTTGATGACCAACAATACGGATTTCGCCCCAAGCATGGCGTCGAAACACTTCTGACTGTCCTAACAGACACACTACTAAGAGGAATAGATAACCACAAAAAAGCCTTCATCCTCTTATTTATTGACATATCTGCCGCCTTCGATAGTGTACACCACTCAATAATGCTTAACAATTTAAGTTATATAGGAATATTCTCTACAGTTCATAAATGGTTCACCTCTTATCTGAGTAATAGAACCCAAAATGTTAGAATAAGCAATCAAACATCCGAATCATATAAATTTGAAACAGGACTACCACAGGGTTCAGCGCTCTCAGCTCTATTATTTAATATATACATAAAACCAGTATGCAATATCTTTAAAAAACATGGAGTACTCTATCATCTATATGCTGATGATATGATGATGTACATCCCATTTACAATCCCTAACATACCGTTGCAACTCCTATCGGATTGTTTTAATGAAATAACTTTACGGCTAAATGCCCACAATCTTCAAATAAACCAATCAAAAACTGAAGTACTAATTGTCACTAAAAATCAGGAATATACCCCACCAACACATATAACACTTCAAAACCAGGAAATTAAAATAAAAAACGAAGTGAGATACTTAGGAGTTATTATAGATAAACACCTTACATTAAATACCCATACCAGAAATACCACAAAGAAGATTTACTATAAACTCAAAATACTTAAACAACTTAGACCACTAGTATACACACATGACTTTATCAGTATAATTCAAGCCACCATAACCCCCCACTTTGACTTCGCTAATCTTATATTATTGGGTACATCAAAACAAAACATTAAAAGACTTCAAATTGCACAAAATTCAGCAGCTAGGATTATAACGAAAACACACGCTCATCAACATATAACACCAATACTATCATCCCTTCACTGGCTACCAATTCAAAGCCGGATAACATACAAAACACTAATAACTGTATTTAAAACACTATTTGATATGACACCTTGCACATTAAGTAACTTAATTACTAAAGAACATTCAAAACCTACTCAAAGAAAAGGTCAACTAAACAAAATCAAAACCCCCAAAGACTTCATAAAAACAAATAAATCAACAAGCAACAGGGCGTTCTCACATGCAGCCCCAATAGCCTGGAATTCTCTCCCAGTTGAACTAAGAATGTTAACAGAGATTAATGAATTCCGCAAAAAATTGAAAACCCACCTTTTTACAATTCACTACAATAGTTTAGACCAACCATCAAAAGAATTAGATAAAGGCTAAGCAGTTCTTGTCTAATAGCTTACTATAATAGAAAAAGATAACCCCCATCTTCACCTGAACTACTCATTACGAACAAACCCAATTAAGACGTACATGTAAATAATATATAATGTATATAATGTTGCACGGTTCTGTGCTAATCTGTTCAACACGTTTGGTTTTCTTTATATTGTTTATTGTTATATGACGTTATATGTAAAACAAACCTTGCTTTGTTGACTGTTATTTGTGAACCGCATCTGATCTCTGGAAGCTGCGGTATATAAGTGCTTGTTAAATAAATAAATAAATAAGAGTGGTGAGGAAGCTGAGTCTTATGGAACCCAGGACAAGGAGGGACTCGATACATAGTATCCAGTCTACGAGAATGAGGAGAGGTGGTAAGAGGTGTTTCCCACATCCTTAACATGAGATCATATAAAATCTCATGAATGGGCAAGGTAGCTGCCTCCTTAGGAGTTTTGGGATATTGTAGAATTTTTAACTCCTTGGCCCTTGACTCTGTTTCAGGGGCCACAGTAATGGACAGGCCCCGAGCCACCTCCCTGATAAAATCCTGGAAGGAAATATCCTCTGGAGGAGACATCATGGGTTTAGGGGAGGAGGGCTCCTCTGGGAGAAGCATCGCTGCATCGACAGAACTGTCAGAATCCTCAGATTCTTCTGAGGACTCTTAGTATCGTCTGTCTGGATGCTCTTGAAGAGCCCGATACCCATACCGACAAAAGTCGGTACTGGGAGTAACCGGTACTGGGGTATCGATACCGAAGGTCATTGGATGACAGGGTACCAGCAAAGCAGACACCGATGCCGATGCTATCGGTACCGATACCGATACCGGTGGAACTGTCTGTCGCGGTTCCGAGGGTGTCGATGCCGCAAGGAAAGCCGCCAGACTGCATTCCATTGCCAGAACTCTCTGGTCTATTGACGCTGCCAATGCCTGGATGTCGGTACCGGAGGAGACCGCCGGTACCCAAGAGCATGGCACCAGTAGTTCTGTCGAGGTAGAGGCCTCGAGAACATCCTAGAACCCTGATAATGCTTTGGAAGCCAAAGCCTCCCGTCAGGGTAATTATGCCGGTGCAGAATCCTCGAGGGCAACGCCAGAGGCATCTCGATGCTTAGGAGATCTAGCCTTTGAGGATCGGCTGGATTTATGTTTAGTTACCTGAGATCCACGGGAGGAAGAAGCAGCCCTGGAAGACGTCGATGCCACCGAAGCTGCATCAGAGGGAAACAGGGTACTGAGCTTAGCAGCTCGGTTCTGCCGACCTCTTTTAGACATCATGGCGCAGGACATACAATCCGTGAGAACCATATGTGATGACTAGATTCCTGCTTGTTCCTGGAGATGTGAGTCTGTTGAAGTAAGCGTGGACGGTACCGACACCGATACCGGTACCGGTACCGAAACCGATACCGGAGGAACGGTCTGCAGCAACTCTAGCGGTACCGAAGTAGCCGAGAGCGCTAGACTGAGATCCTCGGTGAGGAGTGTTTCATCCATCACCATAGCCGATGCCGGGGTGTCAGTACCGCTCGAAGCGGCCACAACCACCAAGCATGGCTCAGGTATGTTCATCGAGGTTAGAACCCCGGGAACAACCTGAAGACCCGTTAATGCTTTGGAGCCCGAAGACTCCCGCCGGGGCTTTATTGCCAAAATGTTCAAGGGCAAGGCCAGAGCCATCTCGATACTGGAAAGGAGATCTACCACTCAAGGACTGGCTAGTCTTTACAGACTTATTTGGTTACCTGATCCTGTGGAGATATTGTAGCTGGTGACATCGAGTGTGATGTGAACCCGGTATTGAGCTGTGCTCGATTTTGAAGATTTCTTCTATTTGAGCTCCAGCAGGAAAGGCACTCCAGTGGGCGATGGTCAGGACCGAAACATTTTAGACACCAAGTATGGGTGTCAGAAAATATATCTGTACTGCCACACTTTGAGCATTTCTTAAGGGTAGTGGCTGGCTTTTCCATAATGGAAAGATGGAGGCCTAGTGGCCTAGAACCGTCAGAGACTAAACAGGAAAAATTTCTGAGGAAAAGAAGAAATTCTTTAGAAAAAAGAAAGAAAAGCACCAGCGGTACCGGTGGCGTCGAGGGAAGGCAGACGTGACCACAAAAAGCTAAGAATAAAAAGAAGAATTTTCTGCGGTGACAGGAATACATCCTGCCGGCTCCACAGAAAACGGAAAACTGATGAGAGGGAAGTGAATGGGCGGGAAGGCAGCACGCATGCGCGTGGGATGCTCCCGAAAGCTTTTTTTGGACGCTGGGGAGCGTTCCTGCGCAGGCTCTGTCGGTACCGACGTACCCATATGTGAAGACTCATTCCTGCTTGTTCCTGGAGATAGGCGTTATACTGCAACCCGAAAGCCTGCATAAGGGTAAATGGGGCTTATTTGGAATTTTTTGGGCAGAGGAGAGGAATGAGACAGGGTTGCCCACTATCACTGCTAATTTTTGCCATCTCGCTGGAACCGTTTGCGGAGCGAGTGAGGGAGAGGGATGATATAAAGGTAATAAAAAGTGGGCGGAGTGAATACAAAATCTTGCTATTTGCAGATGACAATCTTGAGCGTGGGCAGGCCTCGCATTGCAATCCCAATTTTAATGTGGGAATTAGAAGAATTTGGAAGACTATCGGGTTTTACTATTAACTGGACCAAATCAGAAATCTTAAGTTTAACCATACAAGGGGACACAGGGAATACTAAAAGAGAAATATCTTATACTCTTGCCCACTTATATTGATATCTTGGCATTCACATTAGTAATAGGATAGAAGCATTATATAAGCTGAATTATCAGAAAATATTTGGGTAGGTAGAGGGTTGGTTGGGTAGGTGGGGCCGGGATACTTGTCATGGTTTGGACAGATTGCCACAATAAAGATGCTCTTACCATGATTTCTATTTCTGTTTCAGACACTACCAATTAAGGTACCTCCTTGCCAGCTAAAACGGATCATTAATCGGTTCATTTGGCAAAATAGACGGGCGAGAGAAGCTATGGGCGTAATGCAAAGAGCTAAAAGACGAAGGGTTAGGGGTGCCTAACTAGGAAATATTATGAGGCAGCGCAACTAAAAACACTGAGTGGCATCGAGGAACAAAAACAATGGGTCCTAATGGAAGAAGATTATTTAAGGGGAGAAAGTCTGGCCAAACTGGTGTGGAGGGGAGTCAGTTTAGAAACTAAATGTCAGAATCCTAAATAGCGCATAATTTGCAAGTGTGGGAACAAAATAGAAAACTACTAGTACACGATAAAAGATACACAGGGGATGACACTGGAGGCCTGTTTTGAAAGTGAACAAGGACCAGGGGTACATATTTTGCATAGATGGGCACAGGCGGGATTAACATCTCTCAAACAGTGAGCAAGGAGGGCATTTTGGAGTTTGAAGGCATTAAGGATTTATATAGATTGGGGGACAGCGATTACTACGCATATATACAAGTGAGCCATTTCTTGAGTCAACCGAAGGTGTGGAAGGATCTCTGGGAAAACAGGGGGTGGTTTGAGGCGCTGTGTACAGGCCACTCAGGGCAAAAAGGTTTTTTGTCCAGAATTTACGAAGGCTTAATGGAGGATGGAGGAAGTAAATTGGGGTATATGTTAAAATAGGAAGAAGATCTGGGGGAGAGTTGGTCTGATGAGGTATGGGACAGGGTAATACAGACGGTGGCAAGTATCTGTTGCCACACAGGTAAAGGAGAATGCTTCTAAAGTACTATTCCGCTGGTATTGGACTCAAGTATGTAAAATGATCGCTAGATGGAATACCACTCTGAATTCATTTTCCCAGCTACCCTCCTCGGACAAATCACTAACCTCCAACAGACTGCCAAGAAAAAGAAAACCAGCACCATGGTTTTCTGCAGAACTACGGACATCTCTTCTCCTAAGGAAATACGAAAGAAAATGGTGACGCTCTCATTCCATAGTGGACCAAGCAACATACATTGACCACTTGAAACTTCACCATGAGACAATATCTGACAAAATGAGAGAATACCACGCCAAATTCCTTCTCCGCTCTCTATGTCAATTTTCTTTTATTAGGCAGACTCCAAATCCAAATATCATATTATATCAAAATGTACATGGTAAACCATTCATCAAAAACATATACAGACCATTCTCTAGCCTATATCATTTATTTTATCCCTCCACCCCCTTTCAATAGTCCCCCCTCCACCCTTTTGTCCCCCCCCTTATCCCCCTCAATATCTACCTGACGGTGTACCTCTGCCCTCCTCCCCTACCCCATGCCTACTCCCCTGGCGGGTGATGATTTACACTCCGCCCAGGGGTCCATTCACTTCCTCTATTCAACTATACCTCAACGACCATCCCACCGCCCAATTAAGCACTCGTTTGTCCCCCCCTCCCTCCAACCTCCCTTCTTCCCCACTCCCTACCCTCCCTGCCTCTTTCCGTCCTATCCCCCCACCCCTCTGCCATAGCCCCATTGCTAGTGGTCCAAATACTCCCAATGTCATACATAATCGGTTCTCTACCTCAATGTATTGAGTATCCTTCTCCTCTCCCGCGCAGAGAGTGTCTGTAGAAAAGGTCCCCATTCTATCAGGAATCGTTCCCCCAATTTGTCATTCCCTTATATAATTTAATGTTAGAGGGCTGGCATACATTTCCTGCCTCCAATCGGCCAGCCGGGGCCTGGTCCGTGACAACTATCTCTTAAGAATAAGATGTCACGCTACCAACATCGCATGTTGCATCCACTGGGTGTATTTTCTTAGTATCTTCCCTCCAGTATCCTTCAACCAACACTGCTGACTGAGGCTCTGCTCCTATATCAACTGCAAACAGCCCCCCTAAAATCCATATACTTCCATCCAAAATTGAGAGATTCGAGGACATCTCCACCACATAAGTCAGAGTGGCCGCCCCCTCTGCACATCTAGGACATCCCGCCGAGGCGGCTGCCCCTGCTCGGTAAGCTCTATTAGGGGCAAAGTGACTCCTCCTTATAATCTGATACTGCATATCCCTCCATTTACTATAGCCACTCATTTGTGGGATATGTGCCAACGCTTCTGTTATATGCTCACTCGTAATCTGTACTTGCAAATCCCTTGCCCATTGCTCCGCTACAGCCGTCTTCTAAAGGAGCCTCCAAGGCTACATATTCCTTCTGCAGCAACGATATACTTGCCTGCTGTGGCATACCCGCATACAGTAGCTCCTCTAATTTCGAGCATCTCTCCTTGCAAATCCTCAGTCCGCAAGCTACCTACATAAATGCGAACTTGCATATATCTGAATTGATCCACATCCTGTAACCCATATCGCGCCTGCAGCTCTCCAAACGGAAGCATCCTACCTTCACCATCCACTACCTGTTCAAGTGCTAATATCCCTTTTGCCTCCCACCTCTTAAATGCCCCCCCCCTCCACTCCTGGTCGAAACTCGCCATTCCCATGTAAGGGGAGCAGTGGCGTAGCATGAGGATTCCCATTACACCTCTTGCACACTATCCCCCAGACACGTCGCAAAACTTTGAAACCAACATATTGGTCAATAATTTTGGGTAACAGCTGTCTTTTGGAGTGTAACACATATCTCAGCGTCAGTGGATGCACTATCTCTGCCTCAACTGGCAGCGGCATATAGTCCTCTGTTTCAAACAGCCAATCTCTCAAGTTCCGTAGTTGGCAGGCAATGTTATATCGATAAATGTCTGGTACGCCCATGCCCCCCCTCTCCCACGGCTCTTGTAATAACCGTAGCCTAATCCTCGGCTTCCTACCTCGCCATAGAAATTGAGTAAGTATCCTCTCCAATGCTTTAACTTCTTTACGCAGCAACAAAATGGGAAGGACCTGCAGCACACATACAACCACTTTGGAAAAATCACCATCTTCTACACCGCTATCCATCCCCCCAACGACAGAGGAAGATCCCTCCATCTCTCCAAACGAGTGCGGGTCTCCTCTAGCAATCTCTGTATGTTCAACATATGACACTTCCCCGTTTCTGCCGCCAATCTAACCCCTAAGTACTTGAGTTCATTCATACTCCACTTCAATGGAAACTCGCCCTTCCAGTTTCCTGGGAGTCCTTTATCTAAGGGCAGTGCCTCCGACTTCTCTAAATTAAGTTTCAGGCCAGAAAACCTTCCAAACTCAAACGTATCTAACAGTGTTGGTAAAGTCTCCTGAGGCCTCCCCACATACACCAGCACATCAGCAAAAGCTGAGACTCGGAAGTCCGACCTTCCAATCCTCGCTCCCACCAGCCGGGGGTGTGTCCGTATTCGCTCCAGTAATGGCTCTAATGTCAAAACAGAGGAGCGGTGATAGCGGGCACCCCTGTATAGTACCCCTCCTTATTGGGAAAGCATTCGTCAATGAATCATTCACTATAATTTGTCCCTGTGGATTTGAATATAACAGCCGTACCACGTTTCCAAAAAAGCCTCCCAGACCCATACGCTCCAAAATACGGAACATATAGGGCCACGCCACCCGATCAAAGGCTTTCTCCGCGTCAAAGCTCAAAGAGTGCCGGCTCACCTGCTACTTGTGTCATGTACAAGGCAGCGAAGATCCTCCGCATATTTTTAATGTGCCTATTACGCACAAAACCCACTTGATCCCCATTCACCAAGTCCGGTATCATCGGTGCTAGGCGCTCTGCCATTATTTTAGCCAAGATCTCGAGATCAACATTGATCAGTGAGATAGGCCTGTAAGATCCTGGTTGTTCAGGGTCCCTACCCTCCTTGGGGAGTACTGTGATAACTGCCCTATTTGCTTCATATGGAAAGAGTTGTCTTCCGACCAAATCCATATAGTGTGCTGACAAGGGTCCCGCCACCTGCTGTAGGAGGAGCTTGTAAAATTCCCCCCGATATCCATCAGGCCCAGGAGCCCGTCCCCTACGCAGGGTCTTAACCACTGCCACCACCTCCGTAGGCGTGATAGGACCATTCAACAAGTGTCTGTTCTTCTGATAAACATGACACCCGTATTCGATCCAAAAATGCCTGCTCGCTCCTCTGGTCCTCCTGCCCTTCTTCATACAGTGCAGTATAATACTGCCGAAATATCTCTTCTATGTGCTGTTGTGTGCTCCTAATCTGCCCCCTCTCATCTTTCATTGCTCCCACATAAGTCCTCCCCCCCCCTCCCGTTCGGATCAGCCCTGCCAGCAACTTCCCAGGTTTGTTCCCGAATTTGTACAGCTTATGTCTGAAATACAACTGGGACCGAATCACCCTTTCGTGTATTACAGAGGACAGCTCTTTCTGCAGATATAGCAGTGCCTCCTTATTCTGATTTGTGGGAAATTGGAAAGGGAGGTGGGAGTAGCAAGGCGCAGATTTTGCCAAACGTAACAAGTTCCCATTATACTGTCTCTAACACATATAGCTAATAATGTGTCCCCGAAGTACTGCCTTAGCAGTTTCCCAAAACAATGTGGGGTTTGCCTTATGCTCAGCATTGTGTGTAACATATTCCTCCCACTTAGACTTCAGAAATTCACCAAAGTGTTTATCAGTGCTCACCTCCAATGGATACCTCCACAATGTCCTGTCCTTACTTAACCCCCACTGAATGTCTATCCAGATCAATGCGTGGTCAGAGACCATTATAGGCCCCACTCTCGCTTCAGTTACTCTAGGAAATAACCTAGAGGATCCCAGAAAATAGTCTATCCAAGATCCAGTGTCATGGGCCCACGACACATGCATATAGTCCCTTTCTAACGGGTTTAAAACCCTCCAATAGTCTAATAGCTCAAACCCTTCACAGAGTCCCTTCACCCATTGCGCTCTCCGATCTCTGTTACCACTCCTCTGACCTATCCATACTCTCATCCATTATGCAATTAAAATCTCCCCCAATTATTAACAGGGTGTGTCCCACATCACTCAAACATTTGTTAACCTTCACACAAAAGCTTGCTTTGTACAAGTTCGGTGCATATATATTCATTAACGCTACCCTCTGGCCTCTAATCTCTCCAATTACCAAAATAAATCTACCCTCTGGGTCTTCCATGGTTCGTGTCAACACAAAGCCGACCTTCTTATGAATAAGGATTGCCACTCCTGCTTTTTTCCCCCCCAGAGGACGCTCCATATACCCCGCCCACCCACCATCTCTGGAGCTTATGCTCTTTAGCAGTAAGATGTGTTTCCTGCAGGAAAGGACCTCCACCTTATTATCCCTTAAAGTCTTTAAGACCTTGTAACACTTAAGAGGATTCCCCATCCCGCATACATTCCATGATGCAAATCGTATTTTAGTGCCCATCATGATTTATCCATAATCATAGCCCCTGCTGAATTTATACGTGTATTCCCACCAAAGAGACAGCTCCCCCAGCATAGGGCATCCCCTTTTCCTCTCGTCCCTCTCAATCTGTCTGAGCTTCCAAGGACCACTAGCAATATCCCTCCCCTCCTCCCCCCAAATCCCTTTGTGTCTGCATCGTATTTTTAATTTTTCCCTGCCCCCCCTCCCCTCCAAGATTCCCAAGCCTTCCCCCCTCCCCCTCCTCTCCCTCCCCTTCCTCCTTCCCTAACATCTCCCACCTTCCCTCCCCGCCCTCCTGTATCTCTACTCCTTGCCCTCCTCTCTGGGGCTCCCCACCCTTGACCATCAGTAATGCATCCCGAACCCACCTCCATCAACCTCCATCCTCCACTCAATAATTAGTCTACCCTAGGGTCCCTCCCCCTTCCTCCATACATTCCCCCACTTTACCACTCTTACATGCATTACCTTATAGCTTCCTGCCTCCCTCTGCTATCCCATCCAGCTCCCCCCTTGTAACAAACCAATCCCCCAAACCGGCTACCTCCTCCCCCTACTCTCCTTCTGTTCCCAATAATCCGCAGACATGGACCATATATCAACACGGAACTCTCTAAACAACCAATACTTTCTTTTTTTTTTTTTTTTTTATTGAAAGGCTTCTAGAATATACAGAGCATCATAAACCACAAAAATCTTCAAAGAAGATGCAACAATAACAACAACGTCAGGTCACAACAGCATTCAACAGTATGCCTTCATTTTTGCAATTTTAAAAATAAGGAAACAGGGAACAGTAACCCCCCAGCCTCCCTTTCCCCCCCCCCCTGAACCTCCCTAGCCCAGTACCCCCCTCCCACCCCGCCTCCCAATCCCCCCCACTATGGCTTGCTAATGTTCAAGCACGGGAGTGTGGTGAGCAAAAGACACTCAGGGGGGCAGGCTCCCTTTAGAGTATGAATGTTCCAGCCCTCTTGGCCAGCATAGTCACGCACCATATCGAGAGACAAAGGGCGCCCACACCAGCTCAAAGCGCGCCAGGCGCATCCTATTGACCGCTACCCCGCGTTCCATGGCATACATATCCCATATCTGTTCCAGCCAAGCCTGAAAGGAAGGGGCCAAGGCACGCTTCCAAGCTGCTGCAAGGGATAGTCTAGCTGCATTCAGGCCATGGCGGAGTAGGGCAAGTTGCAGAGTCCGTGCACCCGGCACCGAAGCCCCAAACAGGAAGATCCCGGGATCCCAAGGGACACTCACTCCCAGAAGCAATTGCATCCGGTATTGTATACCCCTCCAAAAGGCACGAATGCGGGGGCAGTCCCACCAAATATGCCCTAGGGTACCTCGTTGCCCACAGTTACGCCAGCAAAGGTCCACCGCCCCAGGATATATGCGCGCTATCCGCGCCGGGGTCATGTACCAACGGTACAGGATTTTATAATTGGTTTCACGGGCATTAATCGCAACCGCACTCTTCCACAAGTGAGTTTCCGCCCGTTCCCACTCCTGCTCAGTATAGGAGAGGCTCAAGTCGGAGTTCCAAAGTTCCCCGTGTCTAGTAGAATACGATTGGGATCCCTGCAAGTGGGCATACAAAGTCGCCACGAGTCCCTTAGTGGTAGTACACCCCTCACAGTAGCGTTCCAAGTCTGTTAGGGCCCGAGCAACCTGGGGCCGAACAAGTCTGGATCGGACCCATTGTGTCACTTGCAGATATTGAAAATGTTGCCTGGCCGGAATGTCAAATTCGTCTTGTATCGCACGAAAAGGTTGTAGGTGACCATCAGCAAAAAGTTGTCCAACCCGACTAAGGCCGTGATGTCCCCACTGCCGAAAGACTATATCACTTAACCCCGGTGGGAAAGAAGCATTATCCACTATAGGGGCTAAGGGGGTTAAATCCATGTCGCGAGAGTGAAAGTGCCGGTCCCAACAACGGAGGGTATGAAGTATATAGGGATTGCTGGTGCGGGTACCATGGCGGAGTTTTGGGCCAAGCCACAGCCAGTCTCCCAAGCTGGCTCCCCCTGCCAAGTTCATTTCCAATTGTACCCATCGCTTAGTTCTATCAGCAATCATCCACTCCACCCCTGCCCGGCATTGTGCCGTCGCATAATACCAATGTAAATTGGGCATGCCCATACCTCCAGAGTGCGTACGAGCATAAAGAACCTGTCGCGCCAAGCGCGGGCGGCGATAACGCCAAATGAATTTCAGAAGCAGCTCCTGCCAGGTCGCCAAGGTAGCCCGTGCGATGGGGAGCGGCAGAACCTGAAAAAGGTAGAGAAAGCGGGGAACCACCACCATCTTGACTATGGCTATACGCCCGAACCAGGAGAGGAGCAGTCCATTCCATACCTCTAGATCCCGCCGGACCTGACGAAGCAGGGGATCGTAGTTGGCTTTAAAGAGGTCTTCCCTCTCCACAGTCAAATGCACCCCTAAATAGCGTAGAGCTCCGGACACCCAACGAAAAGGATAAGCCGCTTGAAGTTCCGCACAAACCGCCCCGATGACCCCAACATTCAAGATCTCCGATTTAGTGTAGTTAATTTTAAAACCGGATACCCGAGCATAGTTTTCGAACAACTGCATCGCAACTGGGAGGGAAGTGGACGGGTCGACCAGGGACAGTATGTCATCATCTGCAAAGAGTGCAATCCTATATTCCGCAGGGCCAATAAGAACCCCCCGCAAACCTAAATGGTCTCGGAAGCTTTGAGCCAAGGGTTCCATCGCGAGTGCAAAGAGCAGGGGCGAAAGAGAGCAACCCTGTCGCGTGCCCCGTTCCAGCAAGAAACGCCTCGAGTGTCCTCCATTAACCCGAACGCACGCCTGGGGCATCTGATAAAGGCTACGAACCCAACGGATAAAATTTGAGCCGAAGCCCATTGTCTCCAGCACACACCATAAAAATTCCCAATCGACCCGATCGAAAGCTTTTTCTGCGTCAATCCCCACCAGCAGGGCTGGTTGCGGTTCCCGCTGGGCAACGTGTATGACCTGCAGCATACGTCGGATATTGTCTGCACCCTGGCAGCCTGGCACGAAACCAACCTGATCCGGGTGAACCAAGCTTGGAAGGACCCGATTCAGGCGCGCCGCCAACACAGAGGCAAAGATTTTAACGTCAACGTTTAACAGGGAGATGGGGCGGTACGACGCCGCGTCGTGCAGTGGTTTACCAGGCTTGGGTATAATCACGATCAATGCCTCACGCAGGGACGGCGGTAGCGATGCCCCTGCCAAGATCTCATTGAACAAGATAGTCAAAGTTGGCGCTAATTGTCTCCTAAACTTCTTATAATATTCTGCTGGGAAGCCGTCACTGCCCGGCGCACTGCCAGTTTTCAATCGTCGAATTGCAATTTCCACTTCGTCTACCGTTAAATCAAAATCTAACTGAGCCCGATCAGAATCGGAGAGGTGTGGCAAACCAATCCCCTGCAAATAATCCTGTACACGGTCCCGTTCAAAGGGCTCCGCCTTATAGAGCTGCTCCAGAAAGTCAGCAAAGAGATCACGTATCTCCCTGGAAATAACCCTCCTCCGTCCCCCCGCGTCGCGCAGTTCTAGCACCACTCTCGTGGATTGTTGTTGGCGAAGACGCAAAGCTAGGAAGCGGACTGTTTTGTTCCCATGCTCATAAAAAGTTTGCCGTAGTTTCCGGCGCTTATTATCTAATTCTCTCTGCAGGCACGCATCCAAGTTGGCTCGAGCGGCCCGCCACTGGCGCAGGGCTTGCCGGGAACCAGTTCGGGCGTGTTCCAGACCGAGACGAGTAGCCTCCTCCACCAACAGGTCGTGGTCACGCATCCACATTTTGCGCGTGCGAGCTGCCTCCGCCATGAGTTGACCGCGAGCCGTAGCCTTATAAGCATCCCACACCGTGGGGAGAGGAACATCCCCAGAATTGTTAAGCTCAAAAAATTCCGTGATAAAACGGACATGGTCCTGGCACTGCGCCCTGGCGCCGCAGGAACCTCACGTCTAGGCGCCAAAGCCGTTGGTGCTCGCTGTACAGGCCGGCCGGAAGAGCGAGCCAGCACGGGGCGTGATCTGACCAAGACAGCGCTCCATGTCCAGCCTGCACTCTCCCGTCCATCAGGCGCTGATCCAATAGAAAATAGTCAATGCGAGTGTGAACCTGATGGACCGGAGAGTAATACGTATAGCCTCTTTCCCCCCCATGAGTGTCCCTCCAGACGTCCCTCAACCCCAAGTCGAGCATAAGACACTGTAGGGCTCTTGCCGACCCCCCCACTCGCCCCCCAGCGCGGCTGGTGGAATCCAGATGGGGCACCAGATCGTGTTACAGTCCCCCCCCCAGAACAATAGGACCCCTTGCAAAATCCGCCAGCAAGGCTTTCAACCGTGCAAAAAAGGCCCCTTGACCTGTATTGAGAGCGTAAACATTAGCTAAGGTTAGCAAGTGCCCTTCTAAGCGGATATTCAAGAAAAGCCACCTCCCCAAAGCATCTTGCTTTATCTCCTCTATCTGGAGAGAGAGGCTCTGGTGAAATAGTAAGGCTACACCCCGTTTCTTCCGTCCTTGTGCATCTGAGGCCACCCGCACCTCAGTATACAGGGACCTCTTTAGCCAGCCCTGCTTACAGTTCTGGAGATGGGTCTCCTGTAAGTAAACAATGTCCCCCCGCAGGGTGCGCAGTTCTGAGAACAGCAGGGACCTCTTCCTCGGAGAGTGGAGGCCCTTAACATTCAAAGAAATAAAGCGCACCATTAGTTATTACAATCCACTCTCTCGCCACCACCCAATATCCAAAAGGTCCCAGTGGTAGCTCCCCCCCAGCAAACCCGGATAATTGGTGAGTCGGGCCCACCCACTCCACCCTCCAAGAACAGGCGCCATTGTCCCTCCTCCCAAGCCCAAGCACACCCCCCAA
This sequence comes from Ichthyophis bannanicus, assembly GCA_033557465.1. Classification (NCBI taxonomy): domain Eukaryota; kingdom Metazoa; phylum Chordata; class Amphibia; order Gymnophiona; family Ichthyophiidae; genus Ichthyophis; species Ichthyophis bannanicus. The sequence continues at coordinate 1,334,095,403 of CM066033.1, forward strand.
TTCCACATTGAAAAAGAACCTCCCCTCCCACCCCTCCCCCCCCCTTCCCGTCAATACCACCTGCCTGTTTAAATTATTACAGGACACGGTAAATTGACCACAAACCCCGAACCCCCCAGAACCCCTCAAAGCAAGAATTCAACCTAAACAGTGAAAATACAGAAAAAAAACATACTCCCCATTACTCCTCCACCTCCCCCAGGTCATCAGACTCACCATACCCCATTATCAAAGCAATAACATCAACAAAACGTTTGCAGATCATCCGCCACCCCTCATATATCAAAAAAGCGAGGGACCCCAGTCTAATACCCACCACCACTTATTCAAAAATCAGGGGACCCACAGATTGAGGCTCCTTAAAGAAGAAAAAGTAAGAGGAGCTCCTCAAGTCCACAAAAAGCGATCAAGTGGACTTGCCCACTCGTGTCCACCTGGAGTGTTGGGGCTTAGGGGGCGGCGGATGAGGCTGAGCATTGTCATCTACTAAACCCGCCTGGCGAAGGGCTCGCCAGGCTTCAGTGTAGTCCTTTGCAGAGATCTTTTTGTTGCCCAAAAGGAAGTTCATCCTAAATGGAAAGGACCAGGAATAGCGAATTCCCTTGCTGTTCAGGACCGCTGAGACTGGCTTCATCTCTCTCTGCCGCGCCAGGGTGAATGTCGAGAGGTCCTGGTAAATGGACACGGATGCATCCTGAAAGCGGACCGTCTTTCTTCCTGCCTCGACGGATAAGGAGCTCAGCATCAGAATAGCGCAGAAATCTCGTGATGACATCACGAGGTTGGTTATTGGGGGGTTTCCCCAAAGCGCGGTGAACTCGTTCAATTTCCATCCCAGAGGCGTGTGCAGCCAGGTCTTCCGTCGAGAGCAATTCCGCTATCAGCAGTTTAAGTACAGTTGGTAGATCTTCTCCGCCCCCCACCGCCTCTGGGATCCCACGGAAACGCACATTGTTGCGGCGGGAACGGTTTTCAATGTCATCAATTTTATAAGTCAGTTCCATTGCTTGAGCGTGCTGCCGGTCTAAAGCACATTGTAAATCCATCAGAGTCCCATCTTGTTCTACCATTTTGGTCTCCACGTCTTCTACTCGGGTTCCCAGTTCCTTGACGTCGGTCCTGAGTTCGGCGACATCTTTCATCAGATCCTCCCATAGCGCACGAAATTCATTAGCTAGTTCTGCAAAGCCCCTCCGGAGTTCTTGTTTGAGTTGAGCCGAGGAGAGTTGCCTATGCGGGTCCAAGTCCTCCTCGCTGACAGTCTCATCATCAGAACCTGATGGGAGGGGTTGCTCATGTGGACTACTTGGGGCTCCGGACTTACTCTGCAAGCGCTGGGAGGAGCGCATCCCCTCCCGAGTTTCAGTGCTTTTGGCTTTAGCAGCCATCTTACAGAGTCACCAAAGTCACACAGTGGTAGGAGAGAGATGTATCCAATGCCAGCAAAAGTGGGGATAGCAAGGCGGCAGTGGCGTCCAGGGCTTCACACATCCACAGCGCAATCACCACCTCACAGTGTCAGGAGACGTGCACAAGTAATGTCAGCGAAGCGTAGGGCATTGGAGAAACAGTGAGGCCAAAGGAAAAGCTGCCTCAGCCCTCCCAGGGTAACAGACATTCAACAGGGCTCCCCAGCCCCCCTGGGGAAACAGCCAGGCACAAATGAGAATCAACAAGCAGTGTAAAGCGGTGTGGGGCTGTACCAGCAAGAGACTGTAGCTGCAAATTGGGAAGCTTCAATGAGAGGCCTGGGGACAGAGATCACATGTGCCGGCCTGCAGGACTCCCAGGATCCATTCAGGAGAGCGAAGGCCTCAGCGGGACACTGGGCTGCCAAAGAAAATTAGCCCTGGTCACCAGCCCTAACTGCAGTTCAGAGGGCATGCAGGAGAAGAGACAGCACTCAGACTTACCCCCCCTCAAGTTGGCTCGCGATAGGGAGGAAGGATGACAGGCGCCGGCAGTCGCCGCGTGGATTCCACGTGGTCTCGGCAAGTCTCCCTGGCAAATCTTCAGCGCTTCAGCCAAGCGCCACAGGCTTGAGAGTGCGCGCCCCCTCCCGACGAACAGACCGCCGCTCGATCCGCAGGCAACAGAAAGGGACCCAGCCGTAGGCCCCGCGGCAGTCTGCCGGGCGATCTTCAACAGCGCCGGATACAGCAGCCGGCGGCAGAGTCAGCCAAGCGGGAGTCCGGTGGCAGGAAACAACGTCCAGCAGGCCGCGCTGTAATGGCAAGATCTTCAGTCCTCCAGCCACCCAAGATCCCGCCGAATCGCTGAACCAGACTCCGAGGGGGACCGCTGGCTTGCGCTGATCCAGGGACGGTACAGAGGGGGTAGATTGCGGTTGTTAGCACATGTTTGCGTAGATTGAGGGGTTGTGGGGACGGAGCTCTAGTAAAGTGCGGCCATCTTGCAGCGGGCTCACGAGCGCCCCCCCAATACTTTCATTTTTAACAAACAAGATCACATTGTCAACCATCACAACATCAGCAGCCAATCTCAGAGACCGGTCCTCAATAAAACAGTTCAACAATTCAATAGTTCCACATGGAGGAGGGAGCAGACAACAGAGCCACCCCTCCTCATGTAAGCCTATCTCCCAGCTGCCTTCAAGCTCGCCTGCCAGCGTCCTTGTTATGGAGGAGGGTGGGCGAATTATATTCTGGGATCCCCTTTTCATAGCGTTGGCTCTACTCCATATCTCCTCCAGTCATACATCTCAATTATTCTGCAATGCTGCGTTCATTATACATGTGCTCCATGTCACTCCTCATATGTCCATAGGGAGAAAAAGGTACATAGTCCAATTTGTCCAGTTTCTCTTCCCTCAGCAAAGCTTGGTGCTGCAGGATTTCTCTCAGAGCTACTACAGTCCACATCCCGTACCGGCTCAGCCTTGTTTTATGCATCACCGAGGGTTGCTAGAAAAGTCTGTGCTGCTGCCACCATTTCAAAGATGTGATGCTTGCCATTATACTCCAGCCTCAATCTAGCAGGATACATCAGGGCAAAACCGCATGCCCTTATTAATAAGTGTGGCACAGAGTCCTGTAAATTCACGTCTGTGCAAACTCACTTAATTCGAGTAGTCTTGGAAGATCAATACTTTCTGCCCTCCCGATGTCTGACTCCTCTGCTCTGGCTGCTCTCAACACTGCCTCCTTTTGGACAAAATTCAGAAATCGTACAATCACTACTCGTGATCGGGTTGCTCCGTCTTTGTCCCAGTCTATGCGCTCTCTCTATGATCAGAGGTCCCAAACTCGCCTCCAGAGAAAGTTGTGAGATCAGCCACTTTTCCAGGTAGGCACGGAGTTCGCCCTCTTTAAACAGACTCCGATATCCCCACAATTCTCAAGTTCTTCCGCCTACCGCGATTCTCCAAGTCATCAATTTTAGCCGCGTAACTCTTTAGTTGTTCTTCCAGTTTCTTTATAGTTTGGGCCTGCGATTGCTGGGCCTCTTCCACCGTCACAATGCGTTGTTCCACTTGTGCTACTCTTGGCCCAATGTCTGCTACTGCTTGCCCTACCTGGGACATCTGCTCTGATAGGGCTTGAAATCGCCCCTCCAAGGCTACCACCACACTGGTGACGTCCTCTACAGCTCCTGCCAGAGGGTTGTTAAGCAGGCTATCCAGAGCAGAAGACACCATCTTACTTTCCGCCCCGCATGGCTTCTCCTTTTTCCCGGGTTTTGCTGCCATCGGCTTCCTTGTTATGCACGTTTCCTCCGACGCTTGCCTCTCAGCACTCCACTTCCGTCGTTTCCTCTGCTCAGTCAGCTGGTTTCAAGCGGAGGTTGCCTAGAGAAAGTCTATTTTCCCGGTGGGCTACTCCAGAACATGGCAATCCGCTGCTGTCTAGCTCACTGCATCACATGGTCTCCGGTGGTCTTTATTTACACTCAGCAGGGCTACGTCCTTTATAATAGGGATTCTCTTAATCCAAATTGCTGTATATGTAGCTCAAACACTTCACACTACGGCCACTAGATGGCGGTCCCGCCTCACCATTACACAGCAGCTCACTCACTGTGGAGGCAGGGAAACCAGAAACCTGTCCGGGCATGTTCTTTATTTCTGCCTGCAAGCTACAGCTCTACTACCAGCCAGCAACGGGAGGAAGAATGTGTCCCTGCAGCCCCGGAGCAGCGAGTAATCAGTGCAGGACTTAAAGATCTTCAATCTGATGACCTGGTTCACCTCCTGCGCTTCCTTCCGGCTCAGTGGAATGCAGGAGCTCCATGCGTTTCACCACCATGTGGTAATGGCCGCAGCCCTCCAACCCCAACACCACCGGGAAGCCAAGACACAGAAGGGCAGAGACAGCAGCCAGAAGCCTCCGGATCGCAGCAGCTCTATCTCCCACGCAGGCAGTCACTTCGTGGCAGACCTCCCCGGCAACAAGGTCAGTCTTGTTTTTAAATTTAATACTGCTGACCCCAGCTCCCGATCAGATCTCAAGCTCCCCGCTTCTCTGCTATCCACTGGAGTTATTCTGGGCACAAAGCTGGACGGGCATCCCTCATTGCTGTACCTCCTGCTCCTCAGGGGTTTCCTTCTTCCCCATGGGCACTCTCCGGATCAGCCGGTGTCACTTCAGGGCTCAGCACAGCATCAGCAGTATCTTGCCCGTCATGTCTCCCACTACCGGAACTGATAATCCCAGCGCAGAGGGGCAGGAAAGCTCAATTTAGACTCCCTCACACTTGAACATTTGGAGAGGGATTTTTTGCACTTTCCTCTGCAACAAGGTGGGATCAGGCGCGGAGCTGCATTAACTTGTGGCCATTCTCGCCAGTCCTCGCCTTCTCCGCTCTCTAAATAAACCCCGGGACCTCTTCAGCATAGTAAAATCCTTAACCAAGGAACCTTCCCCTCCTCACCTTGAGCCAATTCAACCTCAGTTATATGCGGACTACCTCCAAATGAAAACCCTCAAAATACACACTGCTCCAAGACCCACACCTAGTCATACGCCCTACCTACAGCCACCGCTTACAGAGCTCACACCTCCATCCGAGAGATATATCGAAGACCTTATTGACACCATCAATACCACCTGCGCACCAAACGACCCTTGCCCTGCTTACTGGATCAAAGCGATGCGCACTGAACTCAGCCCAATTCTAGCCAACATCATAAGACTTTCCTTCTTTTTAACATCTTTGTTAGTGATATAGCGGAAGGGCTGTCGGGTAAGGTTTGCCTCTTTGCGGATGATACCAAAATCTGCAATAAAGTAGACACCCAGGAAGGTGTAGATAACATGAGGAGGGATCTAGCTAAGCTTGAAGAATGGTCTAGAATTTGGCAGCTGGGATTTAATGTTAAAAAATGTAAGGTCATGCATTTGGGCTGCAGCAATCCAAGGGAGCAATACAGCATAGGAGGTGAAGTACTTTTGTCCACTAAAGAAGAGCGGGACCTAGGCGTAGTTGTGTCCGATGATCTTAAAGTAGCTAAATAGGTAGAAAAGGCGACGGCAAAAGCTAGAAGGATGCTTGGGTGCATACGGAGAGGAATGGCTAGCAGAAAAAAGGAGGTGATAATGCCTCTGTATAAGTCTTTGGTGCGACCTCATTTGGAGTATGGTGTGCAATTCTGGAGACCACACCTTCAAAAGGATGTGAACAGGATGGAGTCTGTGCAGAGGGTTGCTACTAAGATGATTAGTGGTCTTCATTATAAAGCATATGAGGACAGACTTAAGGATCTTAATATGTACACCTTAGAGGAAAGGCGGGATAGAGGTGATATGATTGAGATGTTTAAATACCTCCGTGGCATAAATGTTCAGGGAGAGAGCCTCTTTCAATTGAAAGCAAGTTCTGCGACGAGGGGACATGGGATGAGGGTGAAGGGAGATAGATTCAGGAGTGATATGCGGAAATATTTCTTTACGGAAAGAGTAGTGGATCCGTGGAATAGTCTCCCAGTGGAGGTGGTAGAGATGAGGACAGTAACTGAATTCAAAGAAGCATGGGACCAACACAGAGGATCTCTAGAGGTAAAAAGTGGACTGTTGTAGTGTTGTTATGGAAGGACAGACTAGATGGGCCTTGTGGTCTTTTTCTGTCATCATGTTTCTATGTTTCTATGTTTCTCAACAGGAATATTCCCATTATCCCTCAGACGTCCATATGCCCACTCCTGAAGAACAGACTAGATCTGATGAAGGCCGAATCCTACCGCCCAATCTTGAGTATACCCCTTCTAGCCAAAATAATTGAGAAGGCTGTCCAAAGACAGATCCAGCAACAAATTGACGTCGCAGCCCCCCTAGATCCCTGCCAGCACAGGTTCCGAGAATCCCACAGAGTAGAGACACTACTCGTCATGCTAACACCTTAAGCAAAGGAATAGACAATATAGAAAAACGGGTTTGCACTTATCTTCCTTGACATTGCTGCTGCATTCGATTCTGTCAATCTTCATCAACTCCTTACATGCCTCCATGAGAAGGGAATCCAGGGCCTAGCCTGGGAGTGGTGTAAATCCTATCTAGCTGACTGATGGCAACATGTACGGATGGGACCCATCACATCAGAACCGTTCCAGCAACTTCAGGGAGTACCCCAAGGCTCCTCTGTCCGCGCTACTCTTTAAACGTGTACATGCAGCCTATATGCAAAATCTGCTCATTCAAGATCTCCAGCCTGATCTATGCAGATGTCCTGCTGTTTGCACCAAAGTTATGCATCCCAACTTTACCGCCCTAGTGGAATGCTTCAATGCAATCACCGACTGGCTTCAAGACCAGTTCTCCCATGTTATCCAAGTTGATACTCCTGTTATATGTAATACCAAACAGCCTGTTGTTCTGGTTCCTTTCTGTTATTTGTAAACCGCGCTGATGTCAAAGAGTGCGGTATATAAGAAGTTGAAATAAATAAATAAATAAACTAACTTCAGGAAAACGGAGGTCCTGTTCATCACAAAGAACAAAAACTTCTCACCCCCCACTATCTTGAAGGTGAGAGATGCTGAGCTCCCAAGCAAGCCCGCGATACGCTACTTGGGTGTTACGCTTGACCAACATCTCGACTTCAGAGAGCACATAACACTAGCAGGACTATATACAATAAAATCAAAACACGAAGGCACCTAAGACCCATGTTAGCCCCCGACAATTTCCGAACAATATTCCAGGCGCTGGTAACACCACATTTCGACTATGAATGTCATTCTGCATGGCCTCCCCAAGAGCACACTCCACCCTTTACAACTTGCGATGAACGCAGATGCCTGCATTCTCTGCGGATTATCCAGAACCCCCCACATCACTCCCATCCTTAAGGACCTTCATTGGCTACCGATAAACTCCAGGTTCGCATACAAGGCACTACTCCTCACCTTCAAAGCCATCAACAAGATATCCCCCTCGTCCCTCAGTTCTCCTCACCCCCACCAGGTCCAGAAGGACAGTAGCCGCCAACATGTTGGTTATCCCCAGGGAATCTACAAAATGCACTCAAGCAACTAGGAATAGAGCCTTCGCTTTCTATACTCCAAAGTGCTGGAACAACCTCCCACCAAATATCAGAACGATCAGAGACCTTACACAATTCAGGAAAGCCCTCAAGCATCACCTATTCCTTCTACACTTCTCGCAGCCAAATGATACTCAACCCCCTCCCACGCCCCAATTCACTCATGCAGCACCCAACACATTACAAACTAGGACAAACCGAGCTGCAGAACTACCCATCGGGTATGTTCATCAGTATCAAGCTAAGGTGTATATATCAGATCAACGACAGGATACTATGAATATGACTAATACCTTTACTGTAACAATTAACATGTGTTGATATAATACGATAAAGATTAATGTGAGAACCGATAAGACCCAGTCTTAACCGTGCTGTTTGGGTCTAACATCTAACATGTAAATAGTTACCTTGCCACATCTTTGATGGCGAATATGTAAATAGTTCACCCAGTTTCAGCTCCAAGTTACTAATCCTGTTCAATGTAAGCACAAGCCAGACCTGCCTGGTCTTGTACATGAATTGTTAATTGTAAACCACACTGATAACAAATAGCTCGGTATAAAAAAGCGTTTAAATAAAATAAAAAGAGCAGGAAGGGGACTTACTGATCAATGTTTGAGGGGATGTCATGTGAGAGGGGATTGGTTGCATATGTGGTGGAAGTGTGAATGGATACAAGCTTACTGGAGGGATATTTTAGAGATGATTTATAACATGACAGGATATTGATTGCAATGGACACCAGAGATTTGCTTACTGCATCATCTCGAGGACGACATTCCGAAGAGGGTTAGTGGATTGCTCCATCACTGTATAGTAGCATCTCTAAGTGAGATAGCACAGCATTGGGTGGGGGCGACCACACCACAACCGTCAGGTTTTGTTAGAAGAATGGCAGAGGTGTATTTGCTGCATAGATTCATGGAGATGCAGTAGGGAAAGGGGGGGGGGGGAAGGTGAGGTACCATGGCAGGGAGTGTGCAAGTGGTTGGAAACATGGAAGGATGAGAGAGGAGGAGAGCAGCGGAATACAGTGGGAGGGGATATAGTTACAGGACAACTCAATAGTGAATGGGTGAAATGGGAGGGGATACTAACATGGGAATGGATGAGTGAGAATTAATGGATGGATGGATGGATGGATGAAAAGCAAGGGGGGAAGGAGGGGCACATAGGGAGTATGCATAAATAAAGGGAATGTATATGTCAGCATATATGCCACTGTAAAGGGACTGTACAAAGTTGAGTTTGCAGAATCTTGTAACTTTCATTGAAATGCTTAATAAAAATTTAAATGAAAAAAAAAAAAAAAAGCATAAGATATGCCATACTGAGTCAGAACAAGGTCCATCAAGCTCAGTATCCTGTTTCCAACAGTGGCCAATCTAGGTCATACGTACCTAGCAGTACCCCCCCCCCCTCCCCCCCCCAAAAAAAAAAAAAAAGAGACAGGTTCCACAATGCTTGTATTGGGTCAAGCATTGATATCCTGTTACCGGTGGTGGATAGTGGGCAAGATTTGACAGGAGGTGGCCTCCTGAAAGCACGATTTGCCCCACCCTGAACCCAACATGCAGCCACATCAAGTATATGCCAAAAAGGGCAGAACTGGAAGGGCTGGCAGGGAGGCACACATGTGCTTCTATCAGAAAGGGCTGGCAGGGAGGCACACATGTGCTTCTATCAGAAAGGGCTGAAGGAAAGGGCATACGGAGACAAAGGGATGATGCTGGATATTTGGGGGGAGGGACACAGGGAGACAGGTGATGTTAGACAGGGAAGGGAGGGAGATAGGAGATGCTTGACATGGGTGGGGTGTGGGGGGGGGGGTACTGGACAGGAAGACAGGAAATCCTAGATATGGTAGGAAGATGACTGGTGAGACAGGAAATGATGGCCTTATTTATTAACAATTCTTATATACCGCACTATTAGCCATCAGCGTGGTTTACATTGAACAGAAACATCCGACAATTTACATATGTCTGGTCATTATATTTAACAGGAAGTAGAACTTGGATAAACGGGTTAACTATATACATTGTTCCTTAGTAGAGGAACTTGGGAAACAGATGAGATACTGGATATGGGAAGGGACAAACTAGGGAAATACAGGAGATGACAGTCATGGGGGAAATTATGGAAATAGAGATGCTGGAATGGGAAGGAAGGAGACAGACAGGAGATGTTTGACACTGGGGGTGGGGGGGAGGTCACAGGGGATTTGAGAGAAGATGCTGGACATGGAGGGTGTAACAACTGGTGACAAAGAAGATTAAAGGTAGGGCTAGGTAGACAGAAGAGATACTAAGGGGCGGTGGGAACTAGGGAAACAGAAGAGATGCTGGACATGTGTTGGGGGACTAGGGAGGCAGAAGGAAGCTAACAAACATGGGAGAGAGAGAGAGAGAAAGACCCTAGATAGGGAAAGATGAGAGGAAAGAGGTGAGGACGGTGAAGACAGGAGAAAAACAAAAATGGTAGATGGCTCTTATTTCCAGGGTCACTTAAGACAGAAAAGCAGAAACCAGAGTCAAACAAAAAAAATGGCCAGAAAACAAGGTAGAAAAAATAAATAAATGTATTTTCCATTTAGTGATTGGACTATATGAACTTTTGCAATGTACATCTGCCAGGACTGGTGACTAGATATGACTAGGAACTAACTCAGGGTAGGGACCTCAAAGTCCACTTGGAAGCTGTGCTTTCTTCAGCTTCAGACGAACACACAGAGTCCATGGTCACTTATTCCTCACATCTGTACACACAGCTCAAACTCAGCTCCTGCACATAAACACTCACACACTGCCCTGCCCCCAGATGCGCAGTCCCCACATTCAGGGTTGGCATTAGGTGGCGGCAAACCGGGCAGTTGCCTTTGGCCCCCATGCCAAAGCAGGCCAAATCTACCTCAGGCTAAAGGAAGCATAGCTTGAAGGTGAGCTTTGGGACCCCTTTATCAGTTTCTGCCTCAGTCCCCTGAATGTCTAACACCAGCCCTACCCGCACTGAAGTTCTGATGGAAAACTTCTACTTAGAAAGGCACAAAGTAGCATGCCTCCTCCACTGGAAACTCTGTAAACAATACATCACTGTCCCTGAAAAGCACTGGGATCATGACCCTAAGAACAGAGAATGAAGAGGTTATGATCATCTGGGACATTCCCATTCCCATTCCAAACGTATAAGAAACTGGATGCCAGGAAACCTAACAGTGGTAAAGGAAAAGAATACCAGAACAGCATTGATAATAGAAGCGTTAGTACTGAGTGATATTATTCTGTGAATTGCGTGGAGAGGCCGAAGATCCTGAAGTATCAAGAAATGCAGTCAGAGACCAAGAAAATGGGGCAGAAAGATAAGGAAATAGTTCCCATTGTACTGGGAGCCACAGGTTTGATAAATAATTTCCAAGCACACCTTGACAAACTACCCATACCTGTTACATCTTACAAACTCCAGCAGGAGGCTCTACTTGGCACGATGCAAGTATTATGTAGAGCATTAGCAGTAAATTTGAGACTAAGATCATACGCCACATATCCTGGCTTAGAAGCGAGGTTTGACTGCCATAGTATGTGCAAAACTAACCCATTTGGAGAAACCATCCCAAGCAAATATTCAAGCTGTGTTATAACTTAGAACCCATGTGCAGACATGTCAAGTACATTGAAGAATTACTTTAAAAAGCATAGATTTACATATTTATGTTTATATTTTTGTTTGAGCAATAATTTTATTGGATTAGTATCTGGGGTCACATGAATTTTCCTGTGCTAAAATAGGGTCATACCAGAAAAGAGTTTGGGAAGCACTGCACTAGACCAGACCATTCTTCAGGCTTTGCTAGATCCCTCATGTTAGCCACACCTTCCAGGGGTTTACCTGGTTGTAGACTTGGGAATGGTAGCTTCCAGAGGCAAACCTAATAGCCCTTCCACAATATTGCCTATGAAAATGTTGAAGAATGGGATGAAAGACCAGTCCCTGTGGTACACCAGCGGCAATGCCCCTATTCTCCATTTACCACTACCTTTTGTCTCCCACTCAATTGATATCTAACCTAGGCAGTCACTTGAAGGCTAATACCAGAAACACTCAGTAACTGGTCTAAGGCCTTGCTGAAAGCCACACATTTAGTACTTTTCCCCGATTCAATTCTCTGGTCTCCTATCTAAAAAAACTGATCAGATTTGTCTGGCATGTTCGCTGCCTTGGATCCAGTAATCCACTGAACTTAAGAAACTGCTTTTAAAATTTAAAAGTGCTCCTAGGCATGGGAAACCCAGCTGCTGTCAGCCCAATCGACATCAGGGAAGGGAGCAAGCAGGTAAGCGCCTCCCTGCTCCCCACCACTAAGGTCATTTAGGCCAAAGAAGACCTCCACCCCAGAACTTAAATTTAAAAGCACTCCTAGGCACCCCATGCCTGGGGGCCTTGCCAGAAGGCCCTTTGGTGCAGCTCTTAGGTGGGGACCTCATGGACCTGATCTAATGAAAGAGGCACTTTACTTCCAACATAGCAAATGTAAGTTAAATGTCTATAGTCACTGCCACACTTAATACTTCTTCAGTTGTCTTGCTACCCACACCAACCATGCCTCGTTTACTCGCACTGTTTATTTCACACAATGACCTCATTGAACTCTAGTTCACTCTCTTGTAATACCTTAACTGCTAATAGAATAGTTTGTTACTATAATATGTTGTTATAAAGCCTTGCTGTAACAAAGTGCTAGTTTGACTGCACCATACTATACTTTAAGCAACCAGTCCACAATCTTACTTCAACGGTTATTCTCAATTCTTTGTATCCTATGTAGTGCTCTGCCACTCCATTACAACTTAAGCACCAGTGTACCTCACTACATTCTACTCACTACTGAATCCATTGCAGCTCACTGTTGCCCATGCTGCATATTGCTACGTATCATTACAGCTTGTGCACTACTGTAACTTTTGCACCTTAAGCACTGCCACATTTTATGGCCTCCCAAGCACTACTATACCTTCTTGCCTGCCAAGCACAGCTCTATCCTCTTGCATCCTAAATACTATCCCATCTCAAATTGCCATCTACAGCCCTCAAGACCTCCCTTAAACATTCAATCATGCCATTCCTATACCTCTCATCCCTCTTTACTCATAGCATCTCAACCCACCTCACCCTCCCCTATCCCAATCATCCACCTCCCGAGGTCCATCACACCCTCAGCTCTCTCTCAACACCACACCCACCAATACAAGAGACCTCCTCACCTCCTATATATCCCTACTTCACCTCAAACTGAGCTAACTAACCCTGCTACCCCCCCAACCACGCACCGTCCACACAATCAAATGCAGTTTGATCAATGCCCACTCCGCCCGCAACCAACTACAAACTCTTACAGACCACATCACTGATTACGCAATAGATCTCCTCTGCATCACATAAACCTGGTTTACGGAAATTGACATCCTGCTTAATCAGCTTAACACCAGCACTCATAACATCCATAACTGCTCACGATCTAAGAGGTGGGGGAGTCTATTCTGTCGAACAAGCAACTCAACTTCACAACTACGAGCGCAACATCTAATGGTCATGAGCAATAAGCAATTAGTCATTTGCCTTGTCTATAGAGCACCCCACCATAATGCTGATCTTGACACTACTTATAGCTGCATGCTGCCACACTTCCCACCAGCAGCACTTTTCTCCTTGTTGACTTTAATCACCCTTCAGCCAATATTAACCAAAACAATGCTTTCCTTCAAGCCATGAATGATCTGCATTTCATGCAACTAATTTATGCCTCTACTCACCTAAAGGGTGGTACCCTTGATCTACTCTTCGCCCCTAATAACCTACTCTCATCACACCCCCTCTCCCCTACGTCTACCCCAGTCCTGTGGCCTGACCATCACCTAACATTTTCCTTACCTACCTCCCTACCCCCAGATCTCCCTCAGCCAGAAGATTCAGAAGCTTCAATGAGACAGCCTTCATTCAAACCATATCCACTTTGAAGCAAGCATTTCTTCACTCAGACCTCAATATGCTTGTACACTCTTAACACCATCATTGCTGAAGCCACTAAAGTTCCACCACGCATCCCATCTAAAAAACTCACTGCTCTTATGCTCCCTAGTACTCAGCTCACCTCAGATCAAAAATGTTCCCTCCAAAGACTCTAGCAACAAAAGAAAATTTAAGGACCCACAGCTTCAAAATCTAGAATTTCGTACAGCATACTCCAACACCCTCAAAGCCAAGCACAAATACCATGAAAATATCCTACTATGTTCTATAAATATGCCAAGACAACTTTTCAGCCTTGTCAAATCCTTCACAAACTATCCATCTCAATATCCATAATGGCACCATCCACCCTCATCTAATAGCAGACTTCCTAATATACAACCACAAGCTTCCTGGCTCCTCCATCATACCTCCCTCCACTTCATCTTCCACCATAACCCCATGGACAATATTCAGAGATAGTCCTCATGAAGAACTGCTAATCAACTACATCACCACCACCACCACCACCTCCCCCCCCCCCACCCCCTTGATCCCTGCCTGGTAACCTGGATTAAACAAAAACTACTATGTTACCATTCATCTCTACCATCCTTCAAACTTCACTCACCCAAGCCTATCTCCCATCTGCCCTTAAACAAGCCTCTGAGACCCCTAACTCAACCTTGATCTTAACTCTTTTGCATCCTACAGACCTATAGCCAGTGTATCTTACCTCTCCAAAATTATTGAAAAAGCAGTGCAAATTGAACTCCAGGAACATGTTGACAGATTTGCCCCACTTGACCACAGGCAACATTGGTTTTGTCCCTACCACAATGCCGAAACCCTTCTCACCTCCCTACTAAATACGCTTATCATTGGAACTGAAAAAACCCTCTCTGGTTTCATACTGTTATTCCTCGACATCTCTGCTGCATTTGACACTATATCCCACCAAATACTGCTCAACCAACTGAACACCATCAGAGTCCAAGGTGCCCTGTTCAAATGGCTTCAATCTTATTTGTCTCACTGAACCCAAACAGTAAGGATTGGCAACCAATCAGCACCTTACACTCTTCAAGGAATCCATCAAGGAGTCCCTCAAGGTTCCGTCCTCTCCTCCCTCCTATTCAACATCTACATCAGGCCATTATGCTACATCATCCAGAAATTCAAGGTCGGCTACCAACTCTATGCAGACTATGATTTTCATCCCATTCCACACCTTATCCCCTGAGACTACTCCTGTCTCGACAAATGCTTCAAGGACATTGTCCTATGGCTACAGCTTCACAACCTTGCAGTAAATTTCAAGATAGAGATCCTTCATGTTTCCAGAGACCTCGACTTCACACCTCTCAAGTATCAAACTCTGAGATGCAGATGTACAAGTCCAATCTCAAACAAGATACCACGGTATTACCTTGGACCAACATTTAAGCTTCCAACATCACATCAAGAATATCACCAAAAGCATTTCAAACTCCAAATCCTCTGCAATCTTCGATCCCTCCCGTCACCGGACAGCTTCTGTACAGTCTGCCAAGCTTCCATCACACCACTTCAACTACTGTAACTCCATCTTCCATAGGCTCCCTAAGGCCACTTTTATTCCTCTCCAGCTAACTCAAAACACCACAGCTCGTATCATAGCTGGTGTCCCAAGACACTTATCACTCCCACTCTAAAATCTCTTCATTGGCACCCCCATTGCATCCCGAATCAAGTTCAAGATACTTATCATTCATAGAGCCTTTCAATACCTCAACTGAACAGCTTCAATCACTAATAAAACTACCTCTACCTCACTAAACAAAATATCTCAAGAAGAGCCCCATCACTAATAGCATCCACACTATGGAACTCCCTCCCAACGAGCCTGAGGGCATTAGAAGACATCACAGACTTCCGCAAGGCCCTTAAAACACTACTCTTTACAGAAACATGAGCAAACGGCACTGCAGCTACCCCCAACTCAATACCCAATCATCCCAACTAGACTTAGGAGTTCAGTGTAAAGTGTTGTGAAGCACCCTCATGCTAAATGTAACCCACCAATTGTGCTGTCTAAATGTTGCTAAATACCCTCATGTTAAATGTAACCCTCCAATGTGATGTAACCACTTTGATTGTAGGATAAGGTGGTATACAAATCTGTCTAAATAATCAAGCAACCTAAAACTCTGCCAACAAAAAGTATCCAATATTCTCCTCCCACCAACACAAATCTGCAAGAAACCTCAACGTACTTGCACCAGAGTATTTGAATTCTATGCCCCCACCATATGGAACCAACTCCCATCCCCCCACCTTACACTGTACACCATCCCATCTTAAAGAAGCACCTCAAAACATTCCTCTTTGAAGGATACCATGGTACATCCACTGAAACCAACCCCCAGCAAGAATATCCACCACTCACACCATTACCCTCTCCCCTCCATCATAACCCCTCTTTCTCTTTTGCTTTATTACAAATACTTCATGCATTCCCTTAGATTATGCAAGCATTTCTGCTCTGCAGCCCCTCTCCCCCTCTCACTATATAGCATAGCATTGTGTTATCTAGATTCCATCTTCGAGCCCCTCTACACTACCTCCATTTTTCATAGTAACTCTGCCAATAATTAACTGTCAGCTGTTCTAGCTGTCTGTATATAGTTGCTTGCATTGTTTGTATAAATCGCCTGTACTGTTATCAACTTGTTCATTGTAAACCGTTATGTTTTGTTCCATGTAAACTGTTTTGCCTTGTAGAAAAATGGTATATTAAAAACAGTTAAAACAAACCCTGTTAAAGCAGTTTTCCCATTAATTTAATTTACTCACTGACAAGATCAGACCAACTCTTCTGAACTTCCCAAAGACCTCCTCAATTCCACTTCTATGGAAATGATCCAATATGCCTGTCTCCAGTCCAAGACCATTCCAGACTTTCAAGGTGGTTAAAGTTTAGAGAAGCTGCCAGAACGTACGTATGTTTCTTCAAATATCCTTGGATGTATCCCATCTTTTTCTCTTTGTCATCTTAGTTTAGCTAACTCCTCATTAACAGTTGCTCGAGGTTGAAACTATTTCCTTTTTCCTATTGGAACTGTACCATAATCCTAACTCCTGGTCATTCATCTGTTAACAATGAATAAAAATAGAAATCTTTATCCTCAATCCCTACATATTCTTCCCCTTCACTCTTACCTCACAATGCTAGTTTTTCACCTCTTGTCACTAGCATCTCAAACATGTCTTGTCCCTGCATTTTATGGTATTTTGTTCTTCCATTTCATCTTTACTTTCCTGACTTCCCAAATTTCTTAGCTTTTCCAGATAGCATTAATAAACTAAGATTTTAGAAAGACTAACCTCTTTTTCCTTAGAGTTTCAGCTACTTCTTTGACAACCATAGGAGCCCGTTTCCTCTTACTTACTTTTCTAACAAAAAAGGGTATAGTCCTAAGGATCTGTATTCAATTTTTACCACTGCTTTTTTTTTTCACACTTCCCCCAGATGTTCAACCATTTGTTGATTCCTTGAGCTATTCGCTCATCTTGACAGATTTCATGAAGTCTGGGGTCCTCACTTTTTAACAAGACCTAATAATGAACCACACCATTGGGTAATTCATGGATGCTAAGTTGCCACCCACATCAGAAACTCTCCACTGGAAAGCATCACATCCATTATCAACTGCCCTAACTGTCCTCCCTGTAGAGAAGCCAAGATCTCCCTATTTCTAGATATCACAGCTGAGATAGGTGACTTTCAATTTTCTGGGTGACATTAGGTATCTATAGCACTTCACTTTTCACAACAAAAAATTGTGAATGTTTTAAATTAAAAGCTCTGTTCATCTTACTTCCCATTCATCATCCTCTATCTTCCAGGTTCTCTGCCTTACATTTACTCTGTAAACATGGTTCCTCATCCATTTTTTTTTTAGTTTCTCTGTATTCACGTCCCCCTTTTTACCCCCTCCAAAATTCTCCAGCCAGTTCTCTTCCTAAACGAATGTTCCATGCAATCTCCTCCTCACTTGCTGTTAAGTGTAGTTACTCATCTGTAACAGGTACTTCTCCAGGGACAGCAGGAATCAGTCCTCACATATGGGTGTCGTCGGCACCAATGGAGCCCTCATGGAAGCATCCTCCCAGCTTTCAAAGAAAGCCTTTGGGAGATAACACCATGCATGCGTGGTCCCCTTCCTGCCCAAGGGTGCCATCTTGCTCAGTCAGACATAGCTAATACATGGCAAAAATAAGAGACGGTAAAGGAACAACTCCAAGGGGAGGCGGGAAAGTTGTGAGGACTGATTCCTGCTGTTCCTGGAGAACACCTGTTACAGGTGACTAACTATGCTTTCGCTGGGAACAAGCAGGAAGTCAGTCCTCACATATGGGACTCCCCAGCTACAGGCTACTGAAACCCCATAGCAAAAACAGGGCTCCCTTATGGGGAGCAGCAAGCAGCAATTTAGCCTGTGTCCACAGACCACAGTAGGACCTGTATCCGATGAAACCAGCACTCCGGTAGCCTGAACACACTCAGGTAGAAGGACTTTTTAACTGAGCCCTTCTGTCGGAGAGGAGCAGCAGTCTATTTGGAGTCTATTCGTCATGAACTGTCTCCAGCTTGGCAGCCTCGTCGGTCATGGGTTTGCCAAAGAAGTTCTCTCCTTGGCAGAGGTCATCGGCCAATTTTTCCTGAACCCACTGCTTGAGGTCAGATGACTGTAGTCAAGTTTGGCAGCGTGCACCGATGCCAGCTGCCACTACCAGAGCTGCCAACTCTAACCCCTCATAGGCCGCTCGAGACATGAATATGGAGCATTCACGGTTGGCTTTAACCAGATTCTTGAACTTCTGCAGGGGTTCCTCGGAGAGACCAGCTGACAATCTGACGAGTTCCTTCACAAGATCTCAGGTACATGCCCATGTACAGCTGGTAGGTCTGGATGTGGCTGATGAGCATTAAGCCCTGGTAGCACTTTCTGCCGAGGGTGTCCAGGGTGCAGGCCTCCCTACCAGGGGGCACTGAAGAGTGCCTCTCCTGGCTCTTCAGCCAATGCATGGCTGACTCCATCACCATAGAGTTGTGAGGCAGCTGCATCTTTAAAGCCCATGTTTTTACCAACTTGATACTGGGAATTGAGATGGCTCACTATTAGCACCATCACCAGTCTTTGCCATATCCTGTACAAGCACTTTAGGATAGAGGGAACCGTCACCATCAATGCCTCCATTGGGAGGAGCCTCATACTGGAGGATCCATAAGTCCTCAACATAAGGCTCATCCTCTGGTTCTGCCACGAAGGCCAATGCCTTTGACATCCTCCATACAAAGTCAAGGAACATGAGATCCTCTAGCGGGGACCTCCAGTGCTCCTGAGGGGGGAGACCATTAGAAGGTGACATCTCTGTGTAACATGGTATTAAGCACAAATAAAATAAGTTGCCTATTTACCGCTTTTAGTGAATCAAAGCGGTTTACAAAAAACCTCAAAACATGAACGTTACATTAAAACATTATTACATATAACCATTTAAACAAGAGTGTAAAGGGATAGGGTAATTATAATTTGAATCTGAAAACAATTCAGATGAAACTGTACAGAGAATTAAGTCTATAAATCATTGGTTCAGGGATTGGAAGTTGTCATAATGTGGAAGGCATGATGCTTTAATAGAGGTATTTGTTTAGGCGACTGGTTCACCATAGTAATTCCTGAACTTGTCAATGATCTCCCAGTCCAACTGAGCCGGATGAGACCTCATGTCCCGGATGGTCATGGGAACAATGAGTTGCCAGCACCAAGGGAGAGCAAGGTGCCCAATGCACTAACCCCAAAGTGCTCGGGGCAAGTCATGCCTTGAGCAGGAGGTCAACTGATGCAGCTCCAAGCAAGCTAATCATTCCAGCACTGGCTGGATGTCCTCCAGGGAGGTCCTCACAGTGGAGGATCCTATTGTCAGCACCAATGACCCAGAGGCTCCAGGCCCTGCTGTGCCTCAAGGCAGGCAACCAGGCTGCATTCCAAAGCCACCATTCTGGCTTTGATGCCAGTAGGCTCTGTAGCAACCAGTTACCTTGAAAGGGAATCACAAATGGTGATTGCATTGGAGGACTGAGCCTGATCTGATGTGGTGGAGTCTCCTCCCACAGAGGCAGCTTTGAAGGCTACTCCTGGCCATCACCCTCTATGTCAGGTTGAGGACTCCAAGGTTGGGTACTGGAGATCTTAACCCTTTTCAAAGTCTGATCCCGGAGCAGAGTTGCCCTGGGAGGGTCTCCCCCATGGATCCATGGCATCATCTAAGTCAAGAGGCTCTGTGACCTTAGGGCTCAGATTGAGCACATGTGTGTGACGCCAAGTCAGATGCAGTTTCCAAGGGCAGTGATTCCAGACTATGCCGACACTGCAGCAAAGGGCTTAGAGCCAAAATGCTCCCATCCCCCCACCCCTGCCGCTGCTTTTCACAATTCCTCTGGCTCTTGCACTTCATCTGCAGGCAGAGCGGGCAAGAGGAATCATCCTGATCCTCAGAAGCACCCGATACAGCAACTGTGGCAGTCTTATGGATATGGTGCGGTGACATTTGCCACATTGCTTAAATCTGCTGACCAAAGACATAGCAGGAAGGCAGTATCTGTGAGGTCATACTCAGACATCTTTGTCAGGGAGGCTGAGAAAAGACTCGTGCACCGAAAAGAAAAATAAAGAGGACCCAAGAAATATGTGACACCAAGACAAGGGCAGACTCGGGTGGTGAGTGGTGATCAGGAACAGATTGGCAAAGAGAAAATGCTAAGAGAAGGGGTAGGAAAAAAAAAATCAACTTTTACCAGAAAAAAGACAGATGGGACATCTGCAGGGCTCTGTGGAAAAAAGACAACCGAGATAAGACTGCACCTTTGGACAGGAAGGTGACCATACATGAGTGGTCTAACTTCCAGAGGCTCTTTGGGAACTGGGGAGTGAATCTGCATGGGCTCCATTGATGCTGATGTCACCCATATGCGAGGACAGACTTCCTACTTGTTCCCAGAGAAAGCTTGCATAAGTCTATTCCAACAAACTTCTGTGGTCTTCGACACTGAGAATTTGTGACTCTGAACCAGTGTACAGATCACTTGGACAAATCAGAGATGGTTGCTATAAACTGCAGAAAGTCCAAATGGAAATGCTTAAAAGATAAGGACTTTACCAGATGGCAGATGGAGACCATGGAAAATTCCTTGCAAATTTCAATTTGAGATCAGTGCGGTTTACATTGAACAAACTGAAATTACATTGAACAGGGCATTATAACTTGGAGATAACTATTTTACAGGGAACATGAACTATGGAGGGTTAAGTGGCTTGCCCAAGACCACAAGGAGCACCTGTGGGACTAGAAACCCCAGTCCTTCCGGCCCAAGGTTGCTGTCCTCTAGTGGGATTTGAACCCCAGACCTTCCAGCCTGAAGTACCTTGCCCAAACCACTAGGCCACTCCTCCACTCCACAAGTTTTTAACTTTCTTCAGCTCCTTGCAATGAAGTTTTTAGAAATTTACAAGATACATGTGAGATTTCGAAAATATCAAGTGAAGCCTTTCCACCTTTGACAAAAGTGTTTTATATTCCCCTCAAGGGGAATATAAAATATTGGAGCAGAATACTAGAGCAGTTAAAAAGGAGCTTTCTGTGGACAGTTTGGACATTAATGGATTCCTAGAGCAATCTGATGCTGGAGAAGTTACCTACCCAAGTCTGTACGTCAGGTGCCTTCTCTGACCCTTTTCAAATGCAGACTGAGAACTCACCTCTTCGCTGCTGCTTTCAGATCTTGATTCACTTGATCTCCTGTTTCCTTACCATTCTTCCTAGATGTATCCTGCGTCTATAGCTACTGTGTTGTCCATCTTGACTAGATTGTAAGCTCTGATGAGCAAGGACCGTCTTACACGAGTCTGTGCAGCACTTTTAGTGCTATATAAATGTGTAGTAGCAGTAGAAGTTGGGACTGACTAATGTTTTACTCAAGATAGGGATCATGTTCTTTGTTTAAGTTTAGCAGCATAAGACTTAATCTTAAGCTCTAAAAACTAGATTTTTCCCATTATTTCTAGGAGTAAGCAGGGAGAGAGGAATAAATTCCTCCGTAGTGTGGTGACGAGGCTGCAGCAGAACCTGGGAAAATGGCTAGAAATGAAACTTTTTTCTATGAGCAGGGGAATAGCTCAGCCAAGCATACGTATCAAACTGCAGGCAGAGAAAAAAAACACAGGTAGAACTACTGAGTTCAGACCACACCCAGGCTCCATGGCAACACAGGGAGGAGATAAGAAGTACCTGTGAGAGGAGCTAGAAGGGGGAAGATGCTTACACACATTTAAGCTCCCAGAAACAGAGAGGAAGGGGCATGGGAACAGAGCCAGCCACAGCAGCAGTGATGGAGCCAGTCACGAGCCGTCTGAGAGGGACTGAGGAAGCTGGCCTTGGGCAAGGTGAAAAGAGCTCACAAACCAAACTGAAGAGAATGGAATCTTCAGGGGTGAAAGGCAGAGAGTGTCTAGGGACAGACAGGAGAGATTCTCAGAGCAGCTGTTATACAGGAGACTGCACTTCAGAGAAGCCCCTGCTGTGAAGAAATTACAGCACAGCTTGAAGGTAGGAGGGATAGTCCTGGGGGAGCCGTGGATTATAGCCCAGATACAGGAGCAGCCCTACAAGACTCTGAAGGAGAAATTCTACCTTTTGAAAGGCCTGTAAGAAAGGCTGTTCCCAGGGGCAAGGTGAGACAGATAGAACCTTTGAGTAATTTATTCAGAGATAAAAAGCCTTGCAGCCATTCTAGAAACCCTGAGGAGAGAAAGAAATCTCACTGGGAAAAGTTGTTTAAACTTTTAAAGGAAGTTAAGCCTGCATTCCCAGAGCAAGTTCTAAACCCAGAGACATGTGAGTCTGATTGTGAAGACATGGAAACAGAACCCTGTGAGGTGGAACAGGACTCTGTTGATTCTTTGATGGATTGCTCTTTATGCCTAACATCAGAGTGAAAAGGGGCCAATGGTTTTAAGGTAGAAAAACCCGGAGCCAACGTAATTAAATGTCCTGATACTTTGGGGGCTGGAAACCTGGGGGAGAAAGAAAATTGCTAATGTTAAAGCTATGAGAAGTGTTCAAGTGTGAAGTGAATGTGTTAAAGAAGCAGTTACTCTGTTGGTAGTACAGACAAGCAAGAAAAAGCCTTGTTCTAAACCCTGAACAGCTGAAGGGAACTGATGTCTTTGCTAGACGGTAATAGGAACCAGTAAGCAATAGTTCCAACTGTCATTTGAAAAAAGAAATACCTTCTGTTGTATATAAGCTGATTGAAGCAAGTTTATTCTTTATCACTGCCAGAACACTTTTTGTGATACCTTTTTTTTTGGTGGAAAAAAATATTCCCAATATTGTGTTGTCCTGTTCAAACTTCTAAAGAAAGTCTGTTTGCAAAAATTAGACTACAAAAAGAGGCAAACAGAGGAAATTTATTCTAAAACCACTCGGACTATATTATTTGCACACAACTACAAATCCCAGAAGCCTTAGCTCTGGAGCGTAAGCATAAAAAGGGACATTAGATGGCACGCTGCCACCTATAGGCAACCGCCTAGACTGCACACAGCGCCACAGTATTCATCAGGAGAGACTGTCTCGCAGAGCAGTTCCAGCTTCTATTCCTTTGTAGACGTGTTGCAGTGTCAGCTGTTTGTTATGTTTGAGCCTGACCAACAGAGATTGTTTTTTTTAATTAGATGTGAAGTTAAATCTCCCGATGGCTACATAAACCCTCAAAGAGATACGTTGGGGCAATATAATCAAGGTGACTGCTTTAGACAGGTAGTTCTCAACCCAGTCCACTGGGACCCCAGTCCAGTTGGGTTTTCAGGGTATCCACAATGAATATGCATGAGAGAGCAGATCAAATTGGCAGAGGGTTGGAGTTAGGATTAGAGGGCAGGAGTTAGGATTAGAGGGCATTGAGTCACAAAGGATTAAAGTTTTGCAGGAAACAAAATTCACTGTAGAATCTCTATGGATTGAAATTCCATGTGAAAAGGGGAAGGGGAAGGCGATGGCAGTGGGCGTGTACTATCAGCCGCCTGGCCAGAATGAACAAATGGATGATGAAATGTTCAAAGAAATCAAGGAAGCTACAAAAATTAAAGCGCAGTAATAATGGGCAATTTCAATTATCCCGCTATCAACTGGGTCAGTGTCAAGCAGGACGTGCTAGGGAGATATTTATTTCATCTAGAAACTGACTGCTTCATGGAGCAGCTGGTTCCTGAACCGACCAGAGGGGATGCCATTTTGGACCTATTCCTTAGTGGAACCCAAGATCTGGTGCAAGAGATAAGGGCATTGGGGCCACTTGGCAACAGTGATCATAGCATGATCACATTTGATTTAATAAGTGGAGGAAAGATGGCAAGGAAATCCACAGCACTACCTTTTAAATTTCAAAAGGGAGAATGATACAAAGAAAACAGTTAAGACAAAACTAAGAGAAGCAGTTGCAAAGATTAAAGATTTACATAAAGCATGGGTGTTTACAAATACTAATCTTGGACGTCCAGACCAGCTGTATTCCACGCTTTAAGAAAAGTGGAAGGAAGGGGTTTAAAGGTTGAAAGGATTATAGTGGGGTGAATCCCACTTTACTCTGCATTACCCAGAAGCCTGACATATGCTTAGGAGTCGTTTGTCAGTGGACCTGTAGCTGAACTCCACACAAATATGGGATATGGGAGAAAATGAGTATGCTTTATATTACCAAACCCTAACAGAATAATCAGAAAAATGGGTAGAGGTTCTTCAAACATAATAGTACAAAGGACATATTAGCCTTAAGCTTGCAGGTGTGCATAATATGAAGGAACAGCCAGCTAGGGGATTTCTGTAGGGGAATTTTTCAGGCCATCCTGAAACTAAATGTAGAACTAGACTAGAAAAACATGCAAACGCCCAAGTAGTCAAGCAAAGTAGATTGCTAAATATATAATGTTAAGAAAAGTAATTGCAAATTATGCAAAAACCTATTAACTTAGGATGGGGTTAAGGACGCAGACTCTGGCAAACACTCCCCCTGGAGAGCAACACTAGACACCGTCTCCAGGACTCGAGTAGGTAGGTCAGGTGCTTTGCTATTAATAATTTTGCATATTCATGTATGTTTTTGATGTACATAAGAACATAAGATATGCCATACTGGGTCAGACCAAGGTTCATCAAGCCCAGCATTCTGTTTCCAACAGTGGCCAATCTAGGTCATACGTACCTAGCAGTTTCCCCAAGGGACACAGGTTCCACAATGCTTGTACTGGTTCAAGCATTGATATCCTGGGTCCCTTCTTAATAATGGTTTATGGACCTTTCCTCCAGGAACTTGTCCAAACCTTTTTTAAGCCCAGCTACACTAACAGCCTTTACTACATCCTCCGGCAACAAATTCCAGAGTTTGATTACACGTTGAGTGAAAAAATATTTTTTTATTAGTCTTAAATAGTTTACCCTGTAGCTTCATTGCATGTCCCCTAGTCTTTCCATATTCTGATAAGGTAAACAATCGATCTACGTTTACCCGTTCCACTCCGTTCATTAATTTATAGACTTCTATCATATCTCCCCTCAGCCGTCTCTTCTCCAGGCTAAAGAGCCCCAACCTTTTTAGCCTTTCTTCATAGGAGTAGCCTTCCATCCCCTTTACCATTTTGGTGGCTCTTCTCTGAACCTTTTCTAAAATCGCTATATCCTTTTTAAGATACGGCGACCAGAATTGCACACAATATTCAAGGTGCGGTCTCACCATGGAACGATATAGAGGCATTATAATATCTTTTGTTTTATTTTCCATTCCTTTCCTTATCATACCTAGCATTCTATCTGCTCTCTTGGCCGCCGCTGCACACTGGGCCGAGGGTTTTAACAAGGTATCCACAATGACGCCTAAATCTTTTTCCTGGGTGGTGGTTCCTAATGTGGAACCTTGCATCGTGTAACCATAGTTTGGGTTGTTCTTCCCTAGGTGCATAACCTTGCACTTCTCCACATTAAATTTCATCTGCCATTTTGATGCCCAGTCTTCCAATTTATCAAGATCCTCTTGCAATTTTCCACAATCCTCCTGGGTTTTAACAACTTTAAATAGTTTTGTGTCATCTGCAAATTTGATAACCTCACTTGTTATTCCACTTTCCAGGTCATTTATGAATATGTCAAAAAGCAGCGGACCCAGCACAGATCCCTGGGGTACACCACTATTCACCTTTCTCCATTGGGAAAATTGGCCATTTAGCCCTACCCTCTGCTTTCTATCTTTTAACCAGTTCCTGATCCACAGTAGTACACTGCCTCCTATCCCATGACTTTAGTTTTGCCAAAAGTCTCTCATGAGGGACCTTGTCAAAGGCTTTCTGAAAGTCCAGATACACAATATCAACCGACTCACCTTTGTCCACCTGTTTATTCACTCCTTCAAAAAACATAACAGATTAGTAAGACAAGATCTTCCTTGTCTAAAGCCATGTTGGCTGTCTCCCATTAGGTCGTGACTATCTACATGCTGAGTAATTTTATTCTTTATGATGGTTTCTACCATTTTTCCCGGTACTCATGTCAGGCTCACCGGTCTGTAGTTTCCCGGATCACCCCTCGAACCCTTTTTAAAAATTGGTGTTACATTGGCGATCCTCCAATCCTCAGGTATTAGAGATGATTTTAATGATAGTTCACAGATTACTGATAGCAGGTCTGCAATCTCAAATTTCAGTTCTTTCAACACCCTTGGATGTATACCATCCGGCCCAGGTGATTTGCTACTCTTCAGTTTATCTAATAGTTGTAAGACATCTTCCCGATGTATCGATATTTCCTTCAATTCTTCTACACCTTTAAATACCACTTCAGTCATGGGTAACATCCCTACATCTTCCTCAGTAAAGACCGAAGCAAAGAATTCATTCAGTCTCTCCGCTATCGCCTTGTCGCCTCTTAGTGCTCCTTTAACCCCTTTATCATCTAATGGACCAACTGACTCACAGGTTTTTTGCTACGAATGTACTTGAAAAGGTCTTTATTTCACGTTTTTGCTTCCGCAGCAAGCTTCTTCTCAAATTCTCTCTTTGCCTGCCTTATCAATGCCTTGCATTTGACTTGCCAGTGCTTGTGCTGTTTCCAGGTTTCATCGTTTGGCTCTTTTTTCCAATTCCTGAAAGATGCTTTTTTGGCAACAGCCTCTCTGACCTCACCTTTAAACCATGCTGGCAGTTTTTTGGACTTCCTTCCACTTTTCTTAAAGCGTGGAATACAGCTGGTCTGGGCTTCCAAGATAGTATTTTTCAACAACACCCAAGCTTGATGTACGTCTTTAACCTTTGCAACTGCTCCTTTTAGTTTTTTCTTAACTGTTTTCCTCATTTTATCATAGTCTCCCTTTAGAAAGTTAAAGGGTAGTACTGTGGATTTCCTTACTATCCCTCCTCCACTAATTAAATCAAAGGTGATCATGCTATGATCACTATTGCCAAGTGGCCCCAACACCCTTATCTCTTGCACTACATCTGGACATAGATACATTAACTTTTCAATGCAAAGTTTGTGCTTTTGCAGACCAGATAATAAAATTGAGCACTTTACTTTGTGGGCATGAGAGTTTTATTGATACCAGGTCCTGTGTGTTTTATGTATGTTGGGGTGTACCCTGCACCCTATGTGACCAACTATAAAGAGGGTCAAAAATCCCCAAAAAGGTTAGGTCAAAGAGGATGTTGCCAAAAAAAAATAATCATCTTTCAGGAAATGGAAAAAGAAGCCAATGAAACTGTAACACAAAAACTGGCAAGTTAGATGCAAGGCACTGATAAGGCAGGCAAAGAGAATTTGAGAAGCTCGCTGTGGAAGCAAAAAAAGACTTTCAAGTACATTCGTAGCAAAAAAAGCTGTGAGTGTCAGTTGGATCATTAGATAACAGAGGGGTAAAAGGGGCACTAAGAGGGGACAAGGCCATAGCGGAGAGACTGAATTCTTTGCTTCGGTCTTAACTGAGGAAGATTTACAGATATTACTCATGATTGGAATAGTAAAAGTGATGCTGCAGAAGCACTGAAAGAAATATCGATACGCCAGGAAGATGTATTACAACTATTGGATAAACTAAAGAGTAGCAAATCACCTAGACCAGATGGTATACATCCAAGGGTGTTGAAAGAACTGAAATGAGGTTGCAGACCTATTAGTAATCTGAAATATTAAAATCTTTAATAGCTGAAGATTGGAGGATGGCCAATTTAACACCAATTTTTAAAAAAAGTGTTCCAGGGGTGATCCAGGAAAACTAGAGACCAGCAAGTCTGACGTCAGTACTGGGAAAAATGATAGAAACCATTATAAAGAACAAACTTACTGAACATGTAGATAGTCATGGCTTAGTGGGAGACAGCCAACATGGCTTTAGTCAGGGAAGGTCTTGTCTTACTAATCTGTTATGTTTTAATGAAGGTGTGAATAAACATAGAAACATAGAAACATGACAGAAAAAGACCACATGGCCTATCTAGTCTGTCCTTCCATAACAACTACAACAGTCCACTTTTTACCTTTAGAGATCCTGTGTTGGTCCCATGCTTTTTTGAATTCAGTTACTGTCCTCATCTCTACCACCTCCACTGGGAGACTATTCCACGGATCCACTACTCTTTCCGTAAAGAAATATTTCTGCATATCACTCCTGAATCTATCTCCCTTCACCCTCATCCCATGTCCCCTTGTAGCAGAACTTGCTTTCAATTGAAAGAGGCTCTCTCCCTGAGCATTTATGCCACGGAGGTATTTAAACATCTCAATCATATCACCTCTATCCCACCTTTCCTCTAAGGTGTACATATTAAGATCCTTAAGTCTGTCCTCATATGCTTTATAATGAAGCCCATCAATCATTTTAGTAGCAACCCTCTGCACCGACTCCATCCTGTTCACATCCTTTTGGAGGTGCGGTCTCCAGAATTGCACACCATACTCCAAATGAGGTCGCACCAAAGACTTATACAGAGGCATTATCACCTCCTTTTTTCTGCTAGCCATTCCTCTCCGTATGCACCCAAGCATCCTTCTAGCTTTTGCCATCGCCTTTTCTACCTGTTTAGCTACTTTAATTTCATCAGACACAACCACGCCTAGGTCCCGCTCTTCTTTAGTGGACAAAAGTACTTCACCTCCTATACTGTATTGCTCCCTTGGATTGCTGCAGCCCAAATGCATGACCTTACATTTTTTAACATTAAATCCCAGCTGCCAAATTCTAGACCATACTTCAAGCTTAGCTAGATCCCTCCTCATGTTATCTACACCTTCCTGGGTGTCTACTCTATTGCAGATTTTGGTATCTGCAAAGAGGCAAACCTTACCCGACAGCCCTTCCGCTATATCACTAACAAAGATGTTAAAAAGAATCGGACCAAGGACAGATCCCTGGGGCACACCACTGGTAACATCCTTCTCCTCAGAGTGAGCTCCATTTACTTGTACTCTTTGTCGCCTCCCACCCAACCAATTTCTAACCCAAGCAGTAACTTTAGGGTCCATCCCTAGGGTGCTCAGTTTGTTTATAAGTCGCCTGTGAGGAACAGTGTCAAAGGCTTTACTGAAATCTAAATACACCACATCTAGAGCTCTCCCTCGGTCCAACTCCCTGGTCACCCAGTCAAAGAAATCAATCAGATTTGTCTGACAAGACCTGCCTCTGGTGAATCCATGCTGCCTCGGATCCTGTAATCCGCTGGACTCCAGAAACCTCACTCTAGAAACAGGTAGACAAAGGCGAGTGGTTGATATAGTGCATTGGGGTTTTCAGAAAGCATTTGACAAGATCCCTCACGAGACACTCTTGGTGAAATTAAGAAGTCATGGGATAAGAGGCAGTATACTATTGTGGATCAGGAACTGGTTAAAAGATAGAAAGCAGAGGGTAGGGCTAAATGGCCAATTTTCCCAATGGAGAAAGGTGAATAGTGGAGAATCCCATTGATCTGTGCTGGGTCTGCTGCTTTAACATATTCACAAATGACCTGGAAATGGGAACGAGTGAGATAATCAAATTTGCAGATGAGACAAAATTATTCAAATTTGTTAAAACCCAAGAGGATTGTGAAAAATAGCAAGAGGACCTTGATAAATTGGAAGACTGGGCGTCCAAATGGCAGATGAAATTTAATGTAGACAAGTGCAAAGTTATGCACCTAGGAAAGAACAGGTTACACGATGCACATTTGGAACCACCACCCAAGAAAATGATTTAGCCATCATTGTGGTTAACATGTTGAACCCCTCTGCCCAGTGTGCAGCTGTGGCCAAAAAAGCAAATAGAATGCTAAGAATTGTAAGGAAAGGAATGGAGAATAAAACAAAGGATATTATAATGCCTCTGTATCGTTCCATGGTGCAACTGCACCTTGAATATTGTTTGCAATTCTGGTCGCCTTATCTTAAAAAGGATATAGCGTTACTAGAAAAAGGTACAGAGAAGAGCCACCAAAATGGTAAAGGGGATGTAAGAATACCCCTACGAGGAGAGGATAAGGTTAGGGCTCTTCAAGCTGGAAAAGAGATAGCTGAGGAGAGATATGATAGAGGTCTATAAATTAATGAATTTATTTATTTCCATTCTCTTATATACCGCGCTATTCTGCATCAGTGCGGTTTACATTGAACAAACTGAAATTACATTGAACAGGGCATTATAACTTGGCAATAACTATTTTACAGGGAACATGGGTTATGGAGGGTTAAGTGGCTTGCCCAAGACCACAAGGAGCACCTGTGGGACTAGAAACCCCAGTCCTTCCGGCCCAAGGTTGCTGTCCTCTTGTGGGATTTGAACCCCCGACCTTCCGGCCTGAAGTACCTTGCCCCAACCTCTAGGCCACTCCTCCACTCCGGAGTGGAGGAGTGGCCTAGTGGAATGGAGTGGAACAGGTAAATGCAGATTGTTTACACCATCAAAAAGTAGAAAGACTAGGGGACATGCAATGAAGCTACAGTGTAACCTATTTAAGACTAATGTGAAAAAATATTTTCTCTTAATATGTAATCAAACTCTGGAATTCATTACCGGAGTATTTAGTAAAAGCTGTTAGTCTAGCTGGGTTTAAAAAATGTATTGATTCTTATAATTCTCTCCCCCTAAGTATACTCTAGGATAGGGACTATTGCTCCCTGTATTGACTTCAACAGACTTCTACAGATCTAGCCAAAAGTGAGTGCATTTACCGCTGAGTATAATATTAAAAGAACTCATGGTCTCAGACTCGATTCAGCAATGTTTTTGAGCTTCTGTCGCAAACAAACTGCCTTTTTGCATCAACGACCATAAGAGTTTTATCGAGTTCTCTCAGGCTCCCAGCTCTCCAATATTATGAATGCACTTCACTTGTGCCAATTTGTAGTGGTACTTGCTCCAAACTCTATTTTTCTTATTTTTAACTTTTTTTATATATTTTTTCTTTGTTAATAATTATTTCAAATATAGAAGTACAACTACTTCTCATACAATATAGAAAAATTATCCAAGATGTGTTTATCTGACTATTGACAAGTTCCTGGAGGAAAGGTCCATAAACCATTATTAAAGGGAAACTGGGAAATCCACTGCTTGCCCCAAAACAAGCATTGTGGAACCTGTGTGTGGAAAAGGGCCAGCTAGGCCAGGCTTGAAAACCAAATTGGATACAATCAGGGAATTGGACGAATCAGCTGCTGATGCACTAACTTATGCCACTATGGTTCACCCAGTATACGGAATCTGGAATTAATGGACTCAGGAACAGATAGTGATTCTGGATCTATACTAGACATAGGAATTGGAAGTGAGAGCAGTAGATCTATAAACGAAACTGGACTATAGAGGCTGGCTATAAGTGAAATATACATGCTCATGTAAAAATTACAGGTCAAGTCTCAGTGAAATTAAAAGCGTTCTCTTTAAAAGTAACTTTGACCTGTTCTTCTGCTTTTGAGAGTTGCTTCATAGAATTAACAAATAGAGCTTATGTGTACATAAGCTAATTCTCTAAAATCGATAGAACAAATAGCACATCCTCTTATTCTGCATAGTATAGTATTCTGCAATATGATAGGCTAAAGAATTAGCTAGGTCAGGATGGACTGCTTTAGGGAACTAGGGCTTAGGTCAACGGCAAACAAGGCTTGAATAAATAGTTACTCATAATATTTGCTGATTTTCTACTAATTAGTTTCTGTTGTATAGTAGAAACACAGCGACACCTATTGAGTCTGGTAAATATAGTCATAAGCTTGTAACTTTTTTATATGACGTGGCAGATGTTATCAAATTCTATATGCACTTTTGTAACCTGAATATCACCAGATGTTAATTAAAAATTAACTGTGTCAGCTGATAATTTGCAATAAAAACTAGAGCCCTGTGGAGCCATCTTTGAAGAAACTCTGATGGATACGCCTGTCCTTAGGCTCCATGTTTTTCTTCCGTACAGAGCTCTGTAGCATTTACTTGATTGTCTTGTTTTTTCCTTCCTGTTAAGGAGGTGACAGATAATTATAAGAATCCAGGTTTAGTGAAGGATTGCAGACCCTAGGCGGGAGAGAGTTCTTCAGTTTGGTGCCGTGAGGGACTCGGATTGTCTGGCCTTTCAGCAGGAACGAAAACACTGATAAGGACACAAGCAGTGGTTGCCGTGAGTATACTAAAGATTTAACAGATGTGTGTGTGTATATTGTGATTACAATGGGTAATAAAGCCGGTAAGATTACACAGAGATCTCAGTTAGATGAATGGAACGAGAAGGCTCGTGAGATAGGACAAAATAAAAAAGGGAGCCCTAATTATGAAATGAGGTGAAAGTTTGGTGACAGTGCTTTAGATTATGTGGCTAAGTGGCATTTATTGACTGCCAGTAATCCCAGTTTGCAATTTCCCCTTGGGGGCACGTTTCAGCCAGACAAATTAAGATGGTTACAGTATGAAATGGCTTGTTGGATTAGTTAGTACTATAACCTTGAAAAGTACAACTGTAAAAATCAAATATTTGCTATACTTCTGCCTAAAGATATTTACCAAATAAGCAGAGAACTTAAGCGGTATACTAATGTAAGTGCTTAATCTGTCAATGTATAAACTTGACAACTATAGAAGAAAACAAAAAAGCGGAGCCTGGACTGGTATAATAAAACTTGTTTATAAACAAGTTTTATTATACCAGTCCAGGCTCCGCTTTTTTGTTTTCTTCTATATTGTGCGGATCCTTAGCTCCTTTTTTGGTACGTAAACTTGACAACTATTACATTTTCTAAAAATATGTAATCAGCCTTAATAGAAGAAATTTGACTTGAACTAGGGGTAATCAGATTTAATGTAGATGAATTAAATCTTCCACAATGATGGTGACTGCATAAATCCTTTTGCTTGATAACCCAAATTAATAAAACTTGAACATGAATTAACCCATACTACACATTGATCTGCATGTTTTAGGTGAGCAGAACATCGTTGCAGAACACAAATTTAGAATTTGTTTAAAAGAATGCATGCAGTCCAGCAAAAGAGTCACATGTTATTGCAATTTTATTTTATTTTATTTTTTTAAAGAAATCTTGCAAACTTACTTCATTGCCATGGACCATTAGATGATGTGTTGTAACTAAGGCTTTGAAGACAACCACCCAACTACTATTTGTTGCACGTTCAAAGAGCGTGTCCGCCATCTGAGGAATATTCACATTTGTTTCATTGGTAGCTTGGATCAAATCTGAAATGAATGAAAAACATGCCATTGAAAACAAATCCGCCTTACAACGTGTACACATTCAGTTATATATAACTGTGCAAAGTGCTAAATGGAAAAGAGATCCATAGTTCTCTAACACATATAGACTGTTTCAATTAAAGAAAACACAAGTAATAGTTTCTCAATACCTATAGTCTGCAGAAGTTGGAGTATTTCACCCCTTCTTTCCTCCTAGACACTCCTTTTATATCACAATCCAAAATCATTTATAATTGCTTCCCCTGGCAAATGATCACATTCATAACATGTCATTCTTTTGACAACGTAGCTAAGACTTAGGGACTTATTTGCTCATTTAGCTAAAACCAATCATCAAATAGGGAAAAATCTTGACCACCTATTCAACTAAAATTTCACTTTTAGCACCAAGATGGTTATGGCTCCAATACAATTTGCACTGACAAACACCCATCACTGGAGCTCCTACGAAGCTGCAAGAGGTAGAAATAACACCAACTAGGGCTTGGGGGGGGGGGGGGGAAGACATAACAGCACAAATGGAAAAAGAGGGGATATGAAAAAAATGGTTTATTAGGCTGGCAGTGGAAAGTAAAGAGAAATGAAATGCCAACTTCTCTCAGCCCCCCAGCTAAGAGATGTGACAAGCTCATTCACTGAAAACAAGCTTATTCACAAAAACCACCACACCCCAACTCCTTCACAATGTTGCTGGTATCTAAGGATTTATTTCTTGCACAATAACCATCTTGAGACATAGCTTTCAAACCTCTAGACAAAATGGATTAATGAAGGAAAGATCTTGAATTCAGTGAGATTCAACAAGATAAATAGTGGATAAACAAGGAAGGAACCAAGCTACTCCTCCACACCTCCAACTTGGAAATTCAGGCATTAAGCAGCAGCTCTGAGTAGGATGAGGAGGTCTAGCAAAAAAGAGTGGGTAGTATGCTGGATTGGACTGGACTGCACATGGTTTCTATACAGAGCTGACATCTGGTATTTTTCTCTTTGTTTTTTTGTGTTTGTTTGGGGGTTTTTTTGAGAGGATGCCTGTGAAAATAAGGATCTCCTAGCATTCTTTCCCTTTCTTTTGCTGTGGAAGAAATTAGAGCAGAACACTTGTATAAAATGCTTAGATTGCCCCAGCTTCTGAGGAGAGAAGTTATAGTATAAGGTTAGCCCATAGGTAAAAAAAAAAAAAAAAAACTTTAGATCCCAGAGCGGGCTCACTATCCTGCCAGAGGAATCCTAGGGAATGTCACTGGTTGCACAATGGGTCACCGACCAGATATGCCTGGTACAGCAAGAATTTGGAAGGGGGGGGGGATTTACTTTATTCTTTTATACCACTCTTCCACAGGTCAGAGTGATTTACAAACACAACTGGGTTTTTACATCAAACAAGGTGCTGTACAACCTGGACCATTAACACAGGGGTGAAGCTCTGGTTGCTATATACATTTGGGGGGGGGGGAAGGGGGTAAAGCAGCTCAGCTATATACAGTTTAGGGGAGAGTGGCAGAATGTTTGTGTGCTAGCTTGGATTAGATAACGTTTGGGATGAGTGGCGAGTTCAACTGAAAGTATTCAAGGGTAGATTGAGTCTTGTGTCACTAATCCTGGAATCTAAGTATTGTCTCCGTAGTAAGAACATAACATAAGATATGCCATACTGGGTCAGACCAAGGACCATCAAGCCCAATATCCTGTTTCCAACAGTGGCCAATCTAGGTCATATGTACCTAGAAGTTTCCCCAAAAGACATAGGTTCCACAATGCTTGTACTGGGTCAAGCATTGATTTCCTGAGTCCCTTCTTAATAAAGGTTTATGGACCTTTCCTCCAGGAACTTGTCCAAACCTTTTTTAAACCCAGCTACACTAACAGTCTTTACTACATCCTCCGGTAATAAATTCCAGAGTTTGAGTACACGTTGAGTGAAAAAAATTGTATTAGTCTTAAATAGTTTACTCTGTAGCTTCATTGCATGTCCTAGTCTTTCTATATTCTATATGATAGTATGCTATGAAGAGGTATGTTTTTAGTTCCTTATGGAATGTCAATGCATGTGTGGTTTCTCATCTTCAGGAATGCCTACTTATTTGCTAAAGAAAGTGGAGTGGGATGGTTATGTTTACATGTTTTAACAAATATAATTTTATTTAGCTGTATTTATATCCTGCTTTTCACCGGATCAAAAACAGTTTAACAAAAGGCGTGGGGTACATTAACCAGCTCAACAGTAAGGGGGAGGGGGACCAGCACCAGGGGGGCCCAACATTGATGAACCAGACAAAATAACAGTACTTGACTTTGACGCAAGACTCTCAATTGGTAGGGGGTTAGTCCAGATAGTCTGGTTGGGAGACTACCAGAAGGCCGGCAGTAAGACATGGGTTTTTAATTGTTTCCTGAATGAGGAGAGGTCTGTTTCAGATCTAGTTGGGAAGGGAGTTCCAGAGGGAGGGTGCGTATAGATCAAATGCCCTGTCACAGGTATGTTGATTGAACCGAGTCCTTTTATGTGGGACAGTGAGTGTGTTGGTGGTCTGGCAGGTAGGTCTGTTGAAGGTAGGCTGGGGGAGTAGAGTCCCGAGCTGAGAAGTCTGCATTTGATGGAGGGCTTTGTGGATAAGTAGTAGAGTCTTGTATTTAATCCTTGCCTCGAAAGGTAGAATGTGAAGCTCTCAAGACTGGGGTGATGTGATCGTGTTTGACCCTTTGGATGATTGTAATGGTGTTGAGGGCAGTCCATAGGAGGTTGGTGTGGGTGACCGTTAATCCATGATAGATTGCATTACAGTAGTCCAGGTGGGGGAGCATCATAGCCTGCATAACCATTCTGAAATCCTGTGGGTCAATGTGTGGCCCGAGTCGTACCATCTTTGCTTTGAGGAATATCGTTCTAGCTGTTTTTTCAATCTGTTGCTTAAATGAAAGCATTTGATCAATGATCCCCAAGTATTTTATACAGGATTAAATTTGTATTTGGGTTGTTCTCAAAGTGAGGTGCGGCAGTGTGTTGAAGGTTTGATCCTTGGTCACAAAAAGAGGGCTTCGGTATTTAAGGTTAATGGATAGGTTGTTCTCTTGGAGCCAGTTTGACGTCAGTGAAGCAGTATGATAGATGATTGTTCAATGAGTTTGTGGTTCTGATGGGTCCATAAAGCATTATGTCGTCTGTGTAGATATGGTAGTTGATGTTGTGAGAGCGTATTATTGAGCAAAGAGGTTGAAGGTAGATATTAAAGAGCATGGTGGAGAGAGTTGAGCCTTGGGGTACTCCTTGATTCTGTCAAAGGGGGGGGGGAGGCTGCTACACTGATGCGGATCAGTTGTCTGTTAATACCAATCTTACTTAACTAAGGACATTGGAAGCACTGTAAAACAATCTCCTGTAATCTGCATAGGAGGGTGTTGTTGGAGACTGTCAAAAGCTGCAGATATATCCAGGAAGATTTATTGTTTGGCCTGTATTCCTTTGATTAGGGTGTTCAATAGTGAAATCATGAGGGTCTCGACCCTATGAGACAGGCAGAATCAGTGTTGCTTTGGGTCTAGTGAGTTATGTCTAGATGGTCTTAGAGCTGCTGTTGAACTATCTTCGATGATTTTGGCAGTGAATGGGAGACTTGCTATTGGCCTGTAGGATGCAGGGTCAAGGGGGGGTCCAGGTTATGTTTGAGGGTTGGACAAATGAGAGGTTTTGAGGCTGTCCAACATGTGTCCTTGCTTGAGTGATTCATTTGCTATGTGGGCTAGGGCAGTGCTTATGTCCAGTTTAGTTTTCTTTATCCACACCAAAGGGTAAGAATCTAGTGGGGAGGTAGTGGTGTTCAGACATGAGATGGTGGATTCTATCTTTTTTGGTGATCATTTCAAATGTATTCCATTCAGTGCCCTGAGCAATACAATAGGCTATTTTTGCTCTCAGAGGCAAGTTGTGTAGTTGTTGGAGCTGTTTATATTGACGTGCCAGCTGTTCTGGTGGCATGTTCAGAAGTTGGTGCAAGGGCTGGTCACTGGACTTTGATAAATTATGAACAAATTTAAGCATCTAATGGAGGTCAGAACTTCTATAGCCACACAAAAATGCTTTGGTGATTTGCTGGTCAATGTCATGTTATAAACAAATGGGCTCCCCTCATTACACCACCACTAAGTTTTTGTCAAGTCAATCTGTTACCGCTGCATGTTCGCTTTGCCACATTCTGTATCAAATTTAGGATAAGAAAGGTAATCTCATATGCGCCACCAACAGCAGCTCTGGGCCAGATTCACCTTGGCCAGTTCCACCTATGCGTGGCTGAGGGGCCACTGTAAACGCTTTGCAAGTGTCTTTTTATGTCTCTATACACACACAATACTCCAGAACAATGTGGTTGTGTCACAGGCATTTAGAGACAGGACACATGGAAGGTAAATTTTATAACAGGTTAATAGGACAGGCACCTAAGTGACCTATTTTTTAGCTTTTAATTGCAGAAAATGTCTGTGCCTTTATAAATTACTACCACAAATCCTGCAGAAGGCATTGCAAGTTATGCCAATCCCAAAGCAGACCATTTGGGGCTCAGAACTTGTCCCATCTCCAGCTCTCTGCAATGAAAAACAGTTGAATCAACTCAAAGGAGACAAACTACCCTTTTAAATGCAGCTCCCAACCAATAAGAGGCCCTGATACTTAGCCAACATGACCACAAATGGATAAAACCCAAGTATAAAGGATTACAGTGGGCTCTAATACATTCCTTATTAAAAAGGATATAGCAGAAATAGAAACTGTACAGAGAGGAGCCACCAAAATGGCAAAGGGAATGGAAGGATGTTCCTATGAGGAAAGGCTTAAAAGGTTAGGGCTCTTCAGCTTGGAAAAGATACAGCTGAGGGGAGACGACAGAAGTCGGCCTTGTAGCACTATACAAATGATCAGCAGTAAGTAGCAGTAGTAACAGTAGCAGTAGTAACTGTATAATTTAATGAATGGAGTGGAACAGGTAAACATTTATCAGTTTACCCCTTCAAAATGTGGAAAGGCTGGAGAACACACAAAAAAGCTGCAATGTAGCACATTTAAACTAATTTAAGAATATATGTTTTCACACAACACGCAAACAAAGTCTGGAATTTATTAGTATAGCTGGATTTAAAAGGTTTGGACAAGTTCCTGGAGTTGAAGCCCATAAACCATTATTAGAGGACCTGGGAAATCCACTGCTTACCCCTGGGATAAGCAGCACAGAATCTATCTCATTTTTGGGAACCTGACAGGTACTTATGATCTATATTGGTCCCTCTTGGAAACAAGATACTGGGCCAGATGGACTTTGTCTGACCCAGCATAGCACATCTTATGTTCTTATAGCTTGTGACAAAAGGAACACTCACTATCCCCAAATGGCACTACAAAATGCCTTTGCAGCATTAGAAAATTGTGTCCCCTACAAGAGCATGCAAATTGGTGCACAAGATGACAATGCTGAAAAAATCCAAGGCACTGAAAATTCAAGAGAGATTTAAAAAACAAAAACAACCCACTGTTGGGCAATTCCATTCTAAGAGGAATTAGCTTGGGAACAATCTAAAGTTAACAGCAACATGTCTTCCAGGATCCACAACCAGCAAAAACACAAGCCAAAAATTAAATATCAAAGAAAATAAGGGATTCTAAAGACTGGTGCGATAAGCTATCTCGGGGACAAGAGATCGGGCCAGAAATAGCACCCTTGTAGCACAGATTTCCCAAAGTTAGGCAAAGAACTAAATCTCATGGTAAGGACGGTTGCATTCTCAGAAATGCTTCTTAAGAAAAGAAATGCAGCATCAGATAGACAACTTCACTATAACTATGGTGCAAAGAAGGTAGTTTTATGTATTTAAGTGGCTGGAGCAATGTACAGAAAAACAAAAGTTATATTGTGATAATGGCCTACATCTTTTTGTGGCAGGACAAAAAACGTCTTAGTGAAGTTCAGGCAGTATGCTACCCAGCATTTCAACTAGACATTGTGAAAGGCATGTGGCAGTGCAGGAGCCTGGGATGTCACCCTCAGTCCAAAAAAACCCAAACAAATCCCCCCCCCCCCAACACACACACACACACACACACACACGAAGAATGGAAAACATAGCTAACAAAGTCTCAGCAATTCACTCATTTACAAAGCACAAAAGAAGATTAGGAACAAGATTAAATACATCATAAGCCAGATAACTCAAAATAGCTGGAAAGTAATGGATTACAAATGCTCTCAGCCTAGATAACAAATGGGCCAGTATTCAAAGCCCTTAAGCTGGCCAGCCAACTGGAGGTCGGCTGGCAGGCTAAGAGGGCACACTGCACTACAGAGTAGCACTATCTGCCTAGTGCCACTAAATATCTCCATAGACTGCCCAGCAGCCCTAGTCAGTTATGAAGTCCATGGGCTCAGCAGGGGCAGTACCAGTGCTTACCCAGTTAGTGTGATTTTCATTAGCAGACCTTGTCCTGACAACTTAGCTAGTGGGTTGCAAGATCCAAAGCAATGTTCCGCCCCGAGGTAGGTCATGCACAACCAGATTGATTGTTAACAGAGTGACTATAAAACTAGTCAGAAGGCATCTGCTGGATGTGGTGTAGTTAGATTTAAGAAAAGTCTTTGATACTGTATATCATAGGTGGTTTATAATACAGTGACCTTTATCACCACTAAGCACCACAACTTTCATGTCAATTTTTTTTTATTTTCAAAATATTGAATATTCTTCCACTTCTAAACTTGTTGGATCTCCACACAATCTGAGACACACACATCATTCACACTATGCATGGCTTGAAAAGAGTGCTGCATCCTTTATCTAGGCAGATATTAAAGGAAGTTATATCATATTCATTCCAACTATATTAGTCCTAAAAAGACAAATTGCACTTACCTGAACCAAACTTTTCAGCACTCCACATATTCCACATCAGATACAAAATGTTCCAGAAAATAGTGCTTTCAGGATCTTAATTTTTTGTAACATACTATAATATCCAGTTTATACATGTTGGAAACTAGTTTCTTCAAGAACTCAGATAACACTGCAGAGTCCAGATCTTCCACTCTGTCAATACAGGACACTTCCATTACATGCAAGACACCACCTCCTTTTAATGAGCTAAGGGCTACACCCCCACAATGCCATCTATTTGAACCAATATATTCCACCTGGTGAACATGCCCCTCTAGTCAATTACATTTAGAAGCTGAGGGATCAGATTTCTATTAAACTCGCAGAGAAACAGGTTGCAACTTGTAAATACATTGTTGAACCAATTTAGTCCCTTTCGCCACCTGAGGGAACAATCCTCAGAGCCTCAAAAATAAGCAGTCCCAAACACCATTCTTTAACTTCAACCTCAGTTGCTCTTCAATTCAGATCCAGACTTCACATGTTTAGACAACCTCCATCTGACGGAGGCTGAGAAATTCTGGTAAGAGGATGGCTGCACAGTATGCTTATACAGTGACAAACCAATGGTTCTCAGTCTCCATCTGCTGGTAGGAAAGCATAAAACATTCTGGACTGGAGGGATACTGAGAAATACGTTTCTACATGTCACCAGCATTTTTCATTTTCTTTTGGCCTGTCACCTAAACCAAGATACAGAACCAGATCAAAGTGTGGCAGAAAGATCCAGACCTTTCAAACATGTTCTAAGCATTAAATCTGCTTGGCTGAGAATCAAAACCAGAGCAAATGCAAGCATTAAATTCCTGAGTCTCCAAACCTACAAGAATCAGCTTAGTCATCTTCACCACCACCACAAAGCTGAGAAAAGGCTGCTTCGGATGCAGGATGATCACAAGAGGATCTCCTCTGCACAGAAGTCCGAGCTCTGGGCTTACAAGTCAAGAATTTTCCATTGAACAACTCCCTAGCTCCTAGCACAATGGCTTCAAAGATTCAGTCACCATAGAGGCCTGTCAGATCACACAAACTTAACGTGCTTTTAAGTTTTCAGGTCCACAATCCAGCCAGCTTCTGGAGTACCTGCATAGGTCTGAAGGGAAGTTATTCTTGACCTCTTCCAAGGTGCTTGAAAAACAGAAGCATGTCAATACTGTTTCTCAGTCCAACCCAACAATCTCTGCACAGCTGTTCCAGCACACATCCGTTACCAACTGCACAGATCAGACTGCAAGAGCTTTTCAGCACAGATTTTGCTCGTTACTTGACATGTCTCTGCATCACACCCTACATTAGCCCTGGTGCTAACCACAGTAGCAGGCAGACATTTTCCACATTCTGTTTCACTACTTCTTCTGGAGCAGCTGCCTTCATTCCTGTGTGTGGTAAAATGAATTTAATGTTGTAAATTGTCATAAGTCTTATGATGGTGGTAATTCATAAATTAAAAACCAACCACAAATAAGTTTGTGAAAGGCTTTTTCAGGGACATGCCAAATGGCTAGTACCAATAACCCAGAGAAGCATCTTATTCAATGCATGTTTCTCAGGACCTTATTGCATCTTCACTATCTATTTGTAATTTTAAGCCAAAGCCAGGACCTTCATTGACACCTTTTCTCAAAGTTCCAACTCCTTCCCACAGAGGAATTCTTGGATCCACTTGTTTCTATTGAGGATGCAGAGGGTTATTCCATTGGAATTTTGTCTGGTCTCTTCCCCTGGTGAGAAAACTTGTGGTAATCTTACACTAAATTCACACAAGCCTAAGACAGAATAAGTAGCAATTCCACTACAAGATGTGGACCACATGCATACACTTCTGGCCTCCTAAAGTAAAGAGGCCCTAAAGGCTACAGCTGCCATACTTAATGACCTGTTTCAGGATCAGAAATTCCATAGGCTGCACAGTCAATGTATTTTGTCACATCTCCTAAAAGGACATGAAAGAAAATGTCCAACCAGCCCAGGTCTCAAAGATTGTAAGCACGTTTACCTTGGCTCTTAAATTACAGAGTCCTCCATGCCAGAAATGCACCTTTGGCCTCTCAGCTGCATATTGTATGCCTCTTAAATAGATGCCACTATTTTCAACAACGTTTCTTGGAATTTAAGTTCCAATGCACCAATGGCAGTCACTAATGGCTTCATGTCCAACATAGAAAGCCATGGCTCCACACAAGCATCCACCATCTTTAATTCAGCTGAGCTCATCCTCTCAAGCTTTGTTGTGTGTGTGACACACACACACACACACATGTGTGTATGTGTTTTACCTTGACCCAGCAAACTCTAAAAGCAGCTAATCTTTTAGATGTTGGGGTGCAATAGCAAGCACTGCCACTTGCAGATGGAAAAAGCAGCTCTGGAGCTTAAAGTTTTCACATACTCCCGGGCTCACTGCACCACATGACCCCCCCCCCCCCCATCAGTACTCATAAGCAGCACTACGACCTCTTCTAAACCTCATTTTAATTTCTGCTTTCAACACTGCCACCAGGTGCCTACCTTGGATGCACATATTTGGATTACGTGATGTTCATTCCAAATTGACAGACCATTCCTTTCACAAGAGATGGTATTTTATATCGTCTTTCACTTTGTTTAAATATAATTGCTTCGTTCAACATTTCTGCCTGTCTATCTGGTTCACCCATTAGCCAGTACATTTTAAATATGGACCACAAAGATGGTTTATTATAAAAAGGATCTTTTACCCTTACCAAAAACATCAGCAGATGCAGCAGCCAGTTTTTGCAAGCCTCAATAAGAGAGTACAAATAAAGCAGGCTATACTTGCTTAGCCAAAGTGGCAATCCTCTTACTATGACGAACTATCACATCTAGAACCCATGCTCAATATACCATCTGCCCTTCCTGCACAGGGTTCAGTTCATTTCTTCCCGCCATCCTGGAATGTCACTACAGATGCCTGGATCTTAAAGTATGGTCGCCGCTTAAGTATTAACGCCGCTTTGACCCGGTGAAAAGCGGGATACAAATACAGCTAAATAAAAAATAAATAAATGGTCATTAAAGGCTATCTATTCTAATTCATCACCTGGCCTCCAGATTAGTCCTTATGTAGGCAAAAAATGCAATGTGTGCCTTTCAGCATAACATAAGACACAGCTGACATAGTGGGTCAGACTAAGAGGCCATCAAGTCCAATATCTCGTTTCCAACAGTGGCCAACCAGGTCACAAGTACTTGTCAGGTTCCCAAAAAAAGTACAGATTCCATGATGTGAGCAATAGATTTCCCTGGTCTTCCTACGGATTTTTCCTCCAGGAACTTGTCCAAACTTTTTAAACGCATCTACACTAACAGCTTTTACTACATCCTCTGAAAACAAATTCTAGAGATTGAACACAAACGTCCTTATCTACTTTTTGAAGGTGTGAACTGATCTACATTTACCTGTTCCACTCCATTCATTATTTTATAGACCTCTAACATATGGTATCTCCCCTCAGCCATTTATTTTTATTTAACAATTCTAATATACCATGCTATTTCTCATTAGTGCTGTTTACATCGAACAATAAACACTTGGACATACAAATTAGTCCTACGTTTACAGAAAACAGGGATTTTAACATGGATTAACTGGGGAAACTATATACATTTGAGGTATAGATACAGGTAATTAACAGGTTGGGCTCATAACAAGGTTTTACAGTTTAAGTTTAGCTTACAGCATGTTTGTACTCTGTTGGTCAAGAAGAGTTAGAGTGCTGTAGTATCATACGGGGTAGAATCAGATTGTAGTTTTATTGTGAATGCCATCTCTTTTCCAGGTTGAAGAGCCCTAATCTTTTAAGCCTTTCATAGGAGTATTCTTCCACCCCCTTTGTCATTTTGGTGGCTTTTCTCTGTACCTTTTCTAATTCTTCTAAACACCTTTTAAAAGGTATGGCAACCAGAAGTGCACACAATAGTCAAGGTGCAGTCACACCATGGAACAAAATGGAGAATAAATACAAGATATAATGCCTCTATTCCTTTCCTTATGATTCCTAGCATTCCATTTGCTTTCTTGGCTGCCACTGCACACTGGGCAAATGGT
This sequence comes from Ichthyophis bannanicus, assembly GCA_033557465.1. NCBI lineage: Eukaryota > Metazoa > Chordata > Amphibia > Gymnophiona > Ichthyophiidae > Ichthyophis > Ichthyophis bannanicus. The sequence goes on from CM066033.1 coordinate 1,334,139,716, forward strand.
TTCAACGTATTATCTATGACAATCCTTTTTCTGGGTAGCAATTCCTAATGTAGAACACCTTGCATTGTGTAACTGTAGTTTTGGTTGTTAAGTACATAACTTTGCACTTATCCACATTAAATTGTATATTTCAGTTCTTTCAGCACCCTGGAATGTATGCTATCTAGTCCACGTGATTTGCTGCTTTAGCTTATCAATTATTATATCTTCCCTATTTATGGAGATTTGTTTCAGTTACTCTGATCCTCAACACCCAAACCAAATTTAGGCATCTCTTCTCCTTCAGTCCAAGGCCATAGGGCCAGTCTAACTACAGGAAAGAAATCAGGGCTTTTATTCGGTGTATATTCTCATTCCACAGACTAGACACTTGTGCCCAATCCTGGATATCAGAGACCTGAATCTTTTTCTTTACCAAAAGTAATTCAAAATATATGCACTACTCTATAATTCTACCTTTTCCTAAATAAAATAAAAAATAAAAATGAAAACAGTACTGTGTGTTTACCTTAGATTCCATGAAGGCATATACTCACAGTAATCCATCCTGGTTATTTGTTTTATTTAGCTGCGTTTATATACCGCTTTTCACCAGGGCAAAGCAGTTTACAAAATAAGGGGGGGGGGGGGGGCGCACAGTGAAAACATGTTCTAATATTTAAAATGGAGAAGGCAGTGCAGTGAAACAGTCTCATTTACGGGGGGGGGGGGGGGGGGTTACCATCACCAGGAGGTTCGAATATATATACACATTTCAGTTGTGCAATCATCTCATTTACAATCTATAAGTATAAGTAGTATCTTTATAGTATAAGTAATATCGTTTTAAGTAGTATTTTCAATTCATTTTTCAGACAGACCATTTTCAATTACGTGTCCTTTTCAGTCTATTGTTAGTTCCCAGAGTATTCATGAAATGCTGCCTACTTCTACAAGGTCACCTTGTATACCCATAAAGCACAGTTACTTACCTGTAACAGGTGATCTCTGGGAACAGCAGGAATAAGTCTTCACATATGGGTACGCCGGTACCGACGGAGTCTGCGTAGGAACGCTCCCCAGCGTCCAATTAGAACGCTTTTCGGAGCATCCCACCACGCCTGCGTGCTGCCTCCCCGCCTTTCCCAACTGCCTCTCCTCAGTTAAGTTTTAAAGCTGAGACAGAGAAAAAGAGGGGAAAGAGATAGAGAGATACAACTCCTAGGGGAGGTGGGTGGGTTGTGAAGACTTATTCCTGCTGTTCCCAGAGATCACCTGTTACAGGTAAGTAACTGTGCTATCTCCAGGAACAAACGAGAATGAGTCTTCACATATGGGGACTCCCAAGCTAAGATGCCTGGAGGAGTCCCAGCATGTTGCAAATCTGAGAAAGCCATGCTATTCGACAGAACCTCAGGCTTCCTGGGTATGGAGGGTAGGAGTTGAACTAAAAAAAGATGTGCTGTGGAACAGCTGGAACAAACAGGACTCCTAGATAGGAGTCCCTGTGCAGGTGATATCTAGTAGTAAATATTGAACTGCAATACACCAATATGGACCTCACCTGATGGTATTGTAAAAATGTATGGAGGTTCATATGGATCTGCTAATATGAACCAGCAGAATATCCCCAAGGAGTACCTCAATGTAAAGCAGGGGTGAATAAACTGCAAAAGACAGGTTGAGGTCAGAACCTTTAGGGCGAGAAGAAAAAACCCAGTGGAAACTGGGGTAGTTCAATGAGGCAGGACTTTTGCGGGAAACGCAAAAGTCCCTATTAGATAAGCCTCAAGCTCTTTTGCTCTTAAAGAGACCTAGTTCTTATAGGAAAAGAGGGGCTTTGAAGATCCCTATATCCGATAAAGCACAGTTACTTACCTGTAACAGGTGATCTCTGGGAACAGCAGGAATTAGTCCTCACATATGGGTACGTCAGAACCGACGGAGCCTGCGCGGGAAAGCTCCCCAGCTTCCCAGAAGGAAGCTTTTGGGGCCTCCCACTGCACATGCACGCTGCCTTCCCGCCTTCCTGACCATCTCTCCTCAGTTCGAGTTTATAGCTGAGACAATAGAGAGGAAAGGAAGATAGATAGAAGATACAACTCCTAGGGGAGGTGGGTGGGTTGTGAGGACTAATTCCTGCTGTTCCCAGAGATCACCTGTTACAGGTAAGTAACTGTGCTATCTCCAGGAACAAGCAGGAATAAGTCCTCACATATGGGGACTCCCTAGCTAAGATGCCTGGGAGATCCCCTTCCAAGGGTTCGCCATCTTCGTATGGATCTCAGGCATCCATCCTGGGAAGGTGGGCAGGAGTTGTTCAAGTATGGAACAGGTGTTTGAGGACAGCCTGACCAAACAAGGCATCCCGGCAGGAGTCCTTGTCCAAACAGTAATGGGCTGTGAAGGTATGAACCGAGGCCCATGTGGCGGCTCGACAGATCTGATCTATGGATACAGAGTGAAGATGAGCCATAGAAGTGGCCATGGCTCTCACATTGCTTCCTTATTCATAGAAAAAAGTATATCTATTTATATCTGTCTGCCTAGGTTCATATAGCTATCACTCTCTCTATCTATGAGTACAGACATGCATATGTCTATATACGACACACACACACACACACACCCATGTTCCCACATAGGGATATGTGGAGAGAGAAAGATTCATCTAACAAGGGAAATACCTGCTTGAGAAGATGTTTAGAGAATCCATTCTCCCTGGTTATGAGTGGGAGAGCTAAGGGAGTGCTCTCACTGACAAGGAGAAGTTTTGAGTCCTCTAAGAACTCTAGCCCTTGAATAACCAGGAATGGAGGCCTACATGAAAAATGCAGAGGATGTTTTTAATCTGCAGACAGTAAGTCTGAATCCTTCCATAACTCCAGCATGGCAGCTGGAGAAGATGCAATGAAATTAAATACCATATTTACCCTTCTATGAGGGCAAAATGAGTATGGTGCATTCTTGCGCTCAATATGAATTAACCCATGAAGAATTGAGGGTGGAAGGAAAATACAAGACAAGGACTGGCTGTTACTAAAAGAAAGCCATCCCTGGTGAAGGGGTCCACTGGAGATGTGAACCAACCCAGGGGATTGAATAATTCTTTAGGTCTTCACTTAAAGGCCTTTGTCCTTTATTGAAGAAGGAAAACTTTAATGGAAATGGTAGGGGTAGGGAAGAACCCAGTAGTCATGACTAGGTAAAGCCCTTCCTAACCATCTGGAATTATTTGCTCTCTAGCAAGGGCCCATAGTGCAGAGCTGCTCTGTAGAGATGCAGAGAGCATGTTGCAGGTTGATTAGAAGAAAAAACCTGTAACCTGAACTACTCCGCCAAAGCCCAAGGATTGGGGAAGGCTAAGGATAGAAGGTATGCTGATACAGGAGAAAATGTCAAAGGTAAAGGCATAGCAACCTTATTGACAGTTGTTACTCCTCTGTCTACTTCGGAGGAAGAGGAGTAACTTTACTATTTGTAAAGCATAATCATGTTAAGCTCTATGAGCTAAAAGTCAGGATGTCTCTTTAAAGAGAGACATGTGTAAAATTTAGGATGGAACCGATGTAGATGCTTGTAATGCACTGTTATATTGCACTGTTCTGCTATATTGCACATATATATGTTCTGCTATATATATGTTCTGCTATATATATGTTCTGCTATATATATGTTCTGCTATATTGCACATATATATTGCACTGTTCTGCTATATTGTTGTTTAAGTTCCTTGTTTTTACTCAACTAATGTTTAATGTAATTCAATATTGCAATGTTCTGCTATATTGTTGTTTAAGTTCCTTGTAAACCGCCCCTGATCTCTGGAAGGGGCGGTATAGAAAAGCACTGAAATAAATAAATAAATAAATTGTAATGGGAAGAAGCAAACTACAGGTTCTAAACCTCAAAACAGGAAGAAGGATTAGGTGAAGAGTCTATCAGCAACCCTGCGGCTGCTGGGTTTGCTGAAGCGGTTGAGGTTGTGGTTTCTTTAGCCTGGTTTGATGTTTCCCTTGTTTGGGAACAGCTGCATGATGGGCAGAGAATGAATAAAACTTTTTCCCTTTGGGGGAATAAAGTTTGGTAGAAGATTTCCTACCACCTGGGATAGAGGAAGGTGTAGACAATCCTTTGAAAGCAACAGTGCCAGTGGTTAACTGAGCAACTTTGCGTAGTCTTTGTTAAAGAGATTCTCCCCAGTACAAGGAGTATTTTCCAGGCTTTCTTGTACCCATTTGTCCAAATTGGAAGTTTGGAGCCAGGCTATGTGTCATGCCCCTATGGCTATAGCAGAGGTTTTGCTAACAGACTCAAAACAGTGCAGGGTAGCACGAGTAAGAAACCTAGAGATATTTTGAACATGACTAACTAGTAAAGAGTAGTCTGCTCTTTTGTGATCTTGAAGAAAAGGAGTCAAAAACAGCAAACTGTTTGTGACCTCTTGAAGAGATAGTCCCATATAGAAAATATATGAGAGAATTCTTGTTGAAAACATGGATGCCTGGAAGCTTATGTCCAAAGGCATCTAAAGTTCTAGACTCATGACCTGGCGGATAAGAAGAGTGCTTTTTAGCACTTAACACGCCTCATTGCTGATTCCACAACAATAGAATGATGTGGTAGTTGAGCCTTTTGAAAACCTGGAGAAGGGGGCACCTTGTACAGAGAGTCAGTGGCCCTTGAAGGTGATACCTTTAAAGGAGTTTCCCACATTCTAAGTAAAAGATCCTGTAAGACTTGATGCAAAGGAAGCACGATGACCTCCTTTGGGTTCTCAGGGATATGCAGAAGCTCTGAATCCCCTGGTGCAGGATCTTGATCAGGTATAGAAATGGCAAGTAACCTTGCCATATCAAGCAAGAATGCTTGAAAAGAAATTTCCCCAGAAGGGGATCCTCTATCATGAGGAGTAAAGGTTAGATCTATTGAAGATCTAGTCTTGGCACTAATGGATTGATCCACTGGAGTACCAGACACGAAAGGGTGGAGCATCAAATTGTCCTGAAAGGATAGTCAGCGGTACCGCTCGAGGCCGGTGCCGCGATGAAACGGTGGAAAACTATCCATGCCAGGGATGGACTCCAAACTCAGTACCAAAGGAAGCGAGCTTGTGGAAGCAAGCATGGAAGGCAACGGTACCGGCAGTGGTATCGCAGCCGGTACCCATACCGGAAGATCAGTCTGAGGCGACTAACGGTACCAAAGGTACCGAGAGTGGTAGACTGATCTCCGGAACAATGTCTTCGGCACCATCCGAGGTCAATACCGAGACAAGTCGGTACCCAATCGTCCAGGCTAGAGATAGATTCTAGACTCGGCATAAAAAGCAGCGAATCTATCAAAACAGACCTGGAGGGTACCGACGTGGATGCCAGAATCGGTATCGGGATCGATACCGATGCTGGAAGATCGTCTGTAGCGACTCTAGTGGCACCGAAGATACCGAGAGCGCTAGACTGCAATTGGTGTGGAGTGTTTCATCCAACACCATTGCCGATGCTGGGGTACCGGCACCGCTCAAAGCGGATACCACCACCGAGCATGGCTCAGGTATGTTCGCAGAGGTAAAAACCCCGGGAACAACCTGAAACCCCGTTAATGCTTTGGAGGCCGAAGACTCCCGCCGGGGTTTTAAAGCCAAAATGTCCTCGGGGGCAAGGCCAGAGGCATCTTGATGTTGAACATGAGATCTACCACCCGAGGACTAGCTAGTCTTTACAGACTTTTGTTGGGTTACCTGATCCTATGAAAAAAGTTGTAGCTGGTACCCTCAGGTCTGACGGAAACCGCATATCGAGTTGAGCTCGATGCTGAAGACTTCTTCTGGAAATACTACTGGAGGGACACTCCAGCGGATAGTGGTCAGGACCCAAACATGGAAGGCACCAGTTATGGGTGTCTAAAACTAACTTGGTACCGCCACAGTTGAAACATGTTTTAGGGATAGTGGCTGGCGTTTCCATGAAGGAAAGTGGAGAAGCCTAGTAGGCCGAAAACCATCAGGCACTAAACAGGGAAAAAATTCCCTACCAAAGAAAAATTTTTGTAGGAGAAAAGAAGAAAACACCGGCGGTACCGGTGCGTCGAGGGAAGGCAGACACAACCACAAGAAAAAACAAAAATAAAGGAAGAATTTTCTGCGGTGACAGGAGTACGTCCTGCTGGCTCTGCGGAAAAACGAAAACTGAGGAGAGGCAGTTGGGAAAGGCGAGAAGGCAGCACACAGGCATGGTGGGATGCTCCCAAAAGCGTTCTAATTGGACGCTGGGGAGCATTCCCGCACAGACTCAGTCGGTACCGACATACCCATATGTGAAGACTCATTCCTGCTTGTTCCTGGAGATTGCAATAAATAACTTCTAATGGTTCTAGCGCTCAGCAAGACAGCAGTAGACTGACTGCAGTGTCTGGGCTTCATCTACTTTCAGAAATAAACGTCAAGGTCTATGAACACCATTTCTTTACCACTATTATGGACAATTCAGGCAAAAGCTTTTCTGCCAGATCACAAGACTTCATTTTACTTGTCTATAATACACAAATCTTACCATTAGTCATGGCCAAGGCTTACAGCTGTGCCATATAGCTGTAGTTGTCCTAATGCCATTTGCTCAATTAAAAATGATAGAACCTCAAGTTCTAATGGAGCCAGTGAAACCAGCTATCTGTGCTCAAACTTAAAAAACAGTGGTTGACATCTACTGTAAGGCCAATCTCATGACAGGCTCCACTGAACATCCACATGACCTAAACAAAAATGTCTCCAATACAGGGTTAGAAGCTCATTTGAATTCTCGTTACATACAAGGAGCCATGGAGGCAATACATGCAAGTGTCTCATATGCATATTTGTGGATATTGTGAAAACCAGAATAATTAGGGGGTACTCCAGAAATGACTTGAGAAAACATTGGTCTAGTCTAGAGAAAGGTGAAGTCATTGGTGGAACAGCAGAGAGATACTGCAAGTGGAGCACTGGTCTAATTTCCACTGTCTCCTTCCATTTCCCCGACTAAGGTGTCACTAATACATGGAACATCTTTCAGTCCTGTGTAGATGTCTTCACATGGGCTGGAAGCACAGCACCAAACCAGATGCCTGGTGGCCATGGTAGAAGCTGAAATTCTGGAGCAAGTATGAAATGTGTCATCCTCAACCAGCAGCTATATTAGATGCTAATGTGTGCACGCTTCTGGCAAGCGGCTAGATGAGAAAGCTTGTAGCTCTAAGATGGAATGAATATACTGCTCTATGTAAAGCTGATGAGCTGCAGTGTGGGCAGATAAGACTCTTGGAATACTTTCTTGCCATAGTGTTCCAGGGGTGATGCTATCTTTACTAGGAGACCACCTGGAGAACTATGCTTTCATTTTCTTCATGGCCACCTGAGGAGTGGAAATTGGAACAGATTGATAGCAGGTGCTGGCTGGACTTTATACTTCATATCTGCTTCCTTGGAGACAGGCTGTATGCTATGAAGTCGGGAACAAAGTTGTTAGTGTTGTAAAACTAAAATACAAAAAAACAAAAAGCAAGCAGATGAAACTATACAAATCCAAAAATGAACTGTCAGCTGAAAAGCATCTGTAGTATAGTTTCAAAAATATTGTCCAAAGCTTTTGCCAGTTACAGAACTACAGTACATACCTGATGTTATTTTGCCATTATAAGTCCTTGTGACCTTGTTTATGTGGGACAAACTACCAGACAGTTTAGATAGAGGATGTCAGAGCATCATTCTTGTGTCACTAAAAAGAATTGTGCCAGTGAGTTTGTATCCATTTAATCAGTTAACAAATTCAAATTGAATTCAATATGTAACGTCTGTTGAACAAGTAGCCATGTTGGTCATTTTGAGCAGTGGCTCCGGTTTGTTTATACATCTTCTAAAGTATTGAATATTTTGATTGTTTTATATTGTGAGAACATATTTACACTACAATTTTTTTTCCTAAAATTACCCCTTACGCAGCCTAATCTGTTGAAATGAGGGGCCTCCCATTGGGTTTGAATGAACTGAAACCTTAAATGAATACAGGATCAGGCTTCTGAACATTACTCAGCCTCAAGAGCATCTTTCTGCTCCAGGGCAAGTTTGCATAAATCACAATAGGATATAATGAGCATTGCACAAATCAGTATGCTGTGAGCAGTCACAATAGCAGAAAAGCTACGAGTCATATCATTTACATCAGGAACAAAGTCAGAGTATGTAATTTTGACATTGCCATAATTAGCAGAGGAAACTTGAGGCCAAAAATTGAGAGCAAGATTTAGTAAAAAAAAACAGCAAGATTACCAATACAGAATACTGAACACATTTCACTGCTTTTTGCATTACTGGACCATTTTGGATTTTGTTGGTGCTACATTTTCATCATGATGGGGTATTTTTTGACCTATGATGTTAAATGTTTGTTCCACACAAAGCAATTGAGATCAGATCTCTGCATTCTTTTCACTTTTTTTTTTTTGATAATTGTATACTGCAGAAGTCTGACTCATTTGACAGCAAGCACTTCATTTTTCGGTCTTGTAATGAGCAATGAATTGGCACTGCCGCAGTGGCCTTAAAGCCATCTATAAAAAACTTAAAGAATCTGAAATCTACTCGGGATTCTGCTTGTTTGGGGAATTTGTATCACTCGTCAGGTGTTAAGAAGTCTTGGGTGGAGGCTTGTTTCTTGCTAGAAGAGGGACAGATCAGATGGAATCCAAAATGTCTTTCCTTCCAGGAAGCATGAATGTTCAGCTTCAGACTCAAGTAGGAAGAGACTATAGGGTCTTTGATGAGAGAGTACGACTATGCACAGGAGTTACACCAGTGGATTGAGACGTTCACAGGCTGAATGGCTATTGAATATTTGGCAAGTACTTCGTGAAACTGGAAGAGGATTCATCTGCTGCCATCACCAGGCCTGGAGTTTATGGATCTGGCAGCTGGCCAGCTGAACACTATGCAAGTGGTGGACTCAAGAGCCAGAAGTCATGTGCTGAACCTATGCTATCAGAGCAAAGCACATCTTGTGCTAAATTGTTCCATTATAGCCAGTCTGTACTGTTCAAGACTACACTGGTTTAAGATCCTGGTATTGATACTTTTGACAGTGTGTTGACAACTATGTCTGTGCTTGGGAGATACTTTCACTTTTGGCAACGTTAAGTCTCAGATTCTCATATACTTTGGAAAGGATCAAGTATACCATCTTTCTCTCTGGTCTAAGTGAGGACCCATAAGGGGGTTATGTTTTCAGCCTGAGAACTGTCAAGGGACCAATTATTAGATTTGAGAACTGGTGGTGGCCCTTTGCAAAATTGAGTTTGGACATCATTGTGCAAGGAGGCAGACAACTTCCATAGCACAGAATCTAATCAAATGCAAAGATCACGGCATGGTGGCATCCTCTTCTCTTCCTTCTAGACTAAGAAGCCTTTTTGCAGCTTGATAGTAGTTGACAAGGTTTAGGTGAGTCTTTCAGGCTCATGCAGCCATGCGAGTAAAAAGCCTGCATGCATGCAGAGACTTTTCCTTCGCCATCCCACCCCTTCATCACCCACCAACCAGACATACCCCCACAGATCTTACTCTGCACCCACAAAGGCAGCCATTGTCAAGTCTGTGTTCCTATAAACCACCATCATTTTTCAGTTGGTGAAGCCTCATGTAACTCTTGCTAAAAAACAAAAGCAAATGCAATGTTAGGGATTATTTAAAAAATTAAAAAAGAGCAAAAAAAAGGATACCTAAATAAACCACATAGGTCTATGGTATGTCAGCACTTCAAGTACTGTGGGTAGTTTTGGTTGGCCAATTTCAAAACTGATAGCACAGTACTGTATTAGAAAATGTGTATGTGGGGGGGGGGGGGGAGGAAGTATCATGGGGATAGAACATCTCCCTTATGAATGACAACTAAGCATTAGGGCTCTTCAGCTTGCAGAAGAGACTGAAAAGGAATGACAGATTTTTATAAAATCATGATTTGGGAAAACCTTAACATACACAAAGAGGGCACTACATGAAACTAATCAGACATTTTTTCATGCAGTACACAATTAAGCTGTGGAATCTTGCCAAAGTACATAGTCAAGGTGACTAACATAGTAGGGTTCAAAAATTCAGACATGTTTCTGGCAGAAAAGTCCATTAAAAAATTATCTAGATAGTCTTGAAAAAAGCCACTATTCATCCCTCAAACTGAGCCACAAAATATTTTGGGGGATCTCCATATATATAGGAAGGGGGCGGGGGGGGGGGTAGAATGGCCAGAAGGGAAATGCTGGGCAAACTTCACACATGAAGTGGGGCAGGGGACAAATGCTAAATAGGAAGTGTGGGGGGATGACACAGGGCAGATGCTGGACACAAGGGGGGGGGGAGGGGAAAGAAACCAGATACTCAACAGTGCAGGGGTGGAAAGCAGATGCAGGACATGGGGTGGTGGACAGATGCTGAACATAGGATGAGGGATATAAGAAAATAGAAAGCAGATGGATATGGAGTGGGGGTATATGCTGGGCACGAACAGATAGTATAAGAAAAAGGGGAGATGGGGAGAGAGCAAAGGACAAGGCTGGGATAGATGTTGAACACAGGGAGGGTGGAAGAGAGAAACAGAAAAAGTTAGCTAAAGACTGGGGAATATGTGGCTGGGGAAGAATAGAGAGATGGTGTGAGTTGTAAAGAGGGGGATTGAGAACTAGATATAAGAAAAAAAACAGGTTGATAAGAGATAAAAAAAATAAATGGAAGCAAGCTGGTAATTTCAGTTTTGGGGAAAAAAAAAAAAAAAAAAGGGCACAAGGTCAGGTGAGTACAGAGGCTGACTTGTGCGATTTGGCCAAGAACTGCTAGACAAGATGTGATGCAAGAGCTGGGGTGTTATTGTGATGAAACCACCATTCCGGTGATACTCTGGCATCTCTCAAACATGTCAGAACTTTGATTACCAGGGTATTGTTCTTGAGTATGCTCAAAAAGGCCAACTCATCAATAAAGAGTACTACATCAAAGAAAACTGAGCATGCCCTTGACACTGCTCCTCATATGATGGGCTTCTTTGGGTCTGGGAGAATCTGGAGTCTTCCAATGTGAGTACCGAGTCTTAGTTACCAGGTCATAACTATAAACACATGATTCATCACCAGTAATAATTTATGAAATCTGAGTCATTTTCAATACATTTCATTTCAGCAACTCCCTGGCTGCAGACAGTCTTTTGGTCAGGGGACAGGAGTTTCAGCACGAATTTTGCAGATACGTCATCCTCAAATAGACAGTAAGAATGGACTGTACTGACCCAAAACTACTGTCCACATCCTCAGCAAGCTCCCTTCTAGTCAATTGACAATTTGAGTGTATTGCAACACACTGCTTCATCTTTGTCTTCATTCTTGCTCGTGAATGGCCTTCCAGAACATTCAGCACTTTGGCAGTCCTCTTGGAAATGTTTGTACCAGCCACAAACTAACAACTCATGCATTTAAAGCCATACATTTGCTGTAACTTGTCAAGTCTTTTTACATGAATTGCCAAGTTTGTCAGAATTGAATGCAAATTTGTTCAATTTCTTCACTCATCATAAATCTGATGAACTACTTTTACACAAATACCAAACATGTGATTAAAAAACAGGTGTACTGCAGCCATGCTACACTCTGCACATGCAGAGCACATAAGTCACTGCATGCTTAATAGCATCGTGGGGTGACTTGTTATATAGCTACACAAGTCTCTATACTTTTTGATCACACTGGGTATATATGCCATCTTTATTTTTTCATAGTACAGAGGGAACACATCACTGTTTCCATTTGTGTTGCACTGCATGCACAGCCTAGCTTGTTGGGATTTCAACTTAATTTTGTCTATATCAACTTAATTGTATCTATATTATTTCTACTTTACATTTGGTGAAGGTGTTAGCATGATGTTTCTCAGGGCATTTTCTCCAAATGTGTTAGTTCTGTGCATATCACAATCATGAACCTCACTTCTAAGCCAGGGTATGTGAAGTATGAAATCAGTCTCTCAAATTGACTGCCAATGCTCAACAAGATCCTTTGTGCCAAAGAGCTTCCTTCTGGAGTTTGTAAGATGTAACATGTACCATGTATCGGTAGTTTGTCAAGATTTGCTTGAAAATTCTTCATCAAGCCCTTGGCTCCCAATGATGGGAAATATTTCTGTATCTTTCTGCCACATGTTGTCTGACTGCATTTCTTGGTACGTCAGGATCTTCTGCCTCTCCATGCAATTCACAGAATCATCACTTGGAAACCAACATCAATGTGCTCTTCCGTCTGGTGTTTCTCCTTTATCATATGTCAGGTTTATGTGCATGAAATTTCTAAGCACAATCTGTAGTAATCAGGCCTACTACAATATTCATGGTGCTTCCCTTTTATGGGCAGAATACTTATATTGTTAATTTGAGAAACTGGCATCATGATGTGGTAGATTTACTTTATAGGTCTTCAATGACTTGTAGGGTTGTGTCAGTTCAGTCTGCCTGGCATTGGAGAAGCAGTTTATGAGACACTGGAATCAGACTTTTTGTTGGGTTCTATGGTGAAATGCCCTAGTTCTGCTCAGTACCTATTGTTGGAGGGGTTTTGTTGGATACAAATTAGATGCTCAAGAATAAAAAGAACCATAGCACAGCCAACACCAAAATTAAAACTAATTTTATTTTGGTGTTGTAAGAACCACAGCACAGTTTGTTTTGTCCCTTGGCATGTGGGCACCTTCCATCTTTGTTTTTTTGCAGTATATATATTTATAGGTGGCAGTATCTTAGTGTGCAAGGCTAAATTAAAAATGCAACAAATTGTAGTCGTTTAATTTTATAGCCACTGAAACAGAACCTCTGCTTCCTCCAAGCAGCTTGGGGCACCAACCCATCCCTCGCTTGTTTGATATACTGGCTTGCTATCAATTTTTTTTTAAACCACCACAATGAATATGCAAATGCTATACAAATATGTTCTCAACCTTCCCCTCCCCCCAATGAAACAGCTAAACTACACCCATGGTGCTTATTGTGCCTTTCTGTACCCAGGTCTCCTGAGATCACACCTTATCTAACCATGTGAGAAGAGAAAGCTTATTGATGCAGAGTAGGGGTGTTGTAAGATCACAGTAATACTTGATATCCCCTGGAACCGATATTTTCCTGTGATCCACCCCTGGGATAGCCCCCAACTTGCTGTTGGATTGCTGTTGACATTTATATATTAGCAAGCTTATTTAGCTATTTGTATACACCTCTTCATCTGAGAATCAAAGCAGTTTACAGTTTAAACAGACTTCAAACTATTACATATAAAGCGAAAAATAGAACGAAGGGTAAACAGGTAACTTGAACTTTGAGCAAACATTGAAGCATGAAGTTAATTACATCTGAGATAGTTAATGGAAGACTGCCCAAGTGGGGAATATGGGATGAGGGGGGAGATTAATGAATACTTTAAGAGTGAAATGTAAAGAGATGTTTTAGGATTCCTTCTGAAGTTCAAGTCAAGCCAAGTATGACTCACATGCTTTCAGGGAGCATGTTACAGATGGATGAGGCCACACAGGGAGAATGCTCAGTTAGAGGTGGTCAACTCTAAAGCTGAGATATCAAAAGGTGTTGTGTATTTGTCCTTTTGGTTCTGTTATCTTAGGCTCTGAAGGAGTGATTGCTGAAATTCCAAGGATAAGTTGTATGTTACTTTGAAAGTGGTTAGTAGGACCTTATATTTTGTTTGGCTCAGTATGAGGAGCCAGTGGAGCTGCTTGAGTAATGGTGTTATGTGGTCTGCTCTGGATGTGTCATGGATAATGCATGCAACTGTATTTTTTGCCATCTGTAGTGGTTGCAGCATGTATTTCACTAACCCTTGGAAGATTATGTTGTAGTCTAAATGTTAGAAAACCAGGGTTTGGTAGACTGTACAGAAGTTACTGGCATCCAGTAGTGGTTGAAGACAGACTTATGATTGTGTAGTTTTGTTTAAATACAAAAAAAAAAGAGCAAACAAAAGTTAAGGGAATAGTACTACCTAAACTAACAAAGGTCTTTAGGATTATATACTGTATGTTTTGCTATAATATTTTGTTTCCCAACTTATTCTTTTAAGGGTTAAACTACTTACTGATTAAAATACACTGATGTCAAATTTCACTCACAATAAGGATAACTATAAAGTGATGTGCCTGGGATGGATGGGAAAAAAATTCCCTTTTAAGGCTATAGGGGCCTCCCTAAATCTAACCAACTTTGAAACCTCTAAACACAAGCAGATTACTATTTTTGCTTTAATGCTATCAAATACACTCCTCCATTCCAAGCTGTAAATTACCAAGTTTGCCAGAGAAGAGCGGGCCTGAGCTCAACTTACCAACCCTCCTTCAGGAGCCCTATGAGGTCCCCTCTTGTCTACTCTCCAGCCCACGAGCACTGGAACCCATGGGACATAGTGCTAGGCATAGGGCAGCTGTCTGCTCAATGAAACAGGGGCTTGCCCAAGCTGAGAACAAAATATTGGGCCCATTAGTCTCAGTCTCAAAGGCAACAGGAACCATGGTATGGGCCAGAAGGGAGAGGGGCAACGACAGGCCTATCTGCAATGCTGCACCAGTCCAGACCCCTTGCTATCTGCCTAAGACAGATAATACTGGCTTCATTCAATGCTGCATCAGTGTGTATACAAACAAGGACAGTCACTGAAAGTTGTTGTGGTTGGCTGATGAGAGCATAACTGATCTGGACTAATCTAGCAGGAAAAGGAAATAAAGCCTCTGTAGGTAGTGAACATTATCTGCTCAGTTCTCCCTCAGATAAGAGGTGAAGGTGAAAGGATAAATTCAGGGAGGATAAAGGCAGTAGATGCATGGAACAGCCTTCCAGCTGTAGTAGAGATGAAGAATATCTGATGTGTTTGAACAGCTTGCAAAACTGAGAGTGGACAAGGACATGGGACCAGAATGGATAATCCCAGATACTGAAAGAGCTCAGAGGTTCTTGCAGGGCCTTTAAAGGATGTTTTTAATAGATCCTTGGAGACAAGAGAAGTTCCACAGGACTGATGCGTTACAGTGCCTTGCAAAAGTATTCCTCCTCTTGGTTTTTGTCCTGCTTTGTCACATTACATACAACCTGGAATGAAAACAGAGGTTCATTTGGCTGTTTGGACTATATTGTTAGGTCCTTTACCTAACTGAAGTGGAATGACAATAAAATACTTGTATTATGTATTCATCCCTTTTGCTATGAAACCCCTAAGATCTGGTCTAAACAATTAACCTCAGAAGTCATGGTATTAGTTGATTAGGGTCCACCTGTGTGCAGTGTCACATGATCTGTCACACGATACCCATATAAATATACCCGTTCTGAAAGGCCCATGACTCTGCAACACCACTAAGCAAGCAACATGAAGACCAAGGAGCACTCCAAACAAGTCAGAGACAAAGTTGTGGAGAAGTATACAGTAGATCAGGGTTGGGTTATAAAAAAGTATCCCAAATTCTGAATATCCCATGGAGCACCATTAAATCAATTTAACAAAATAGAAAGAATATGGCACCACTACAAACATGACAAGAGAAGGCCACCCACCAAAACTCAGACCAGGAAAGGAGGGCATTAATCAGAAATGACACAGACACCAAGGATAACACTGAAGGAGCTGCAAAGATCCACAGCGAAGATGGGAGTATCTGTCCATAGGACCACTTTAAGCCATACGCTCCAAAGAGTGGGGCTTTATGGAACAGTGGCCAGAAAAAAGCCATTGCTTAAAGAAATAAGAACACACATTTAGAGTTCACACATTCACACAACAGCATGTGGTGGACCCTCCAAACACATGGAAGGTGGTTCCTCTGGTCAAATGAGATAAAAAATTGAATTTTTTGGCCATCATGGGAAATGCCGTGTGTGGCGCAAACCCAACATTTCCTATCACCCCAAGAACACCATTCCCACAATGAAACATGGTGGTAGCAGCATCATGCTGTGGGGATGATGTTTTTCATCAGCAGTGACAGAGAAACTAGTCAGGATTGAAGGAACGATGGACGGCACCAAATACAGGGCAATTCTTGAGGAAAACCTGTGTTTCAGTCTGCCAGAGATTTGAGACTTGGACGAAGATTCACCTTCCAGCAGGACAACCACCCTCAACATACTGCTAAAGCTGGTTTAAAGGGTAACATTTAAATGTCTTGAAATGGCCTAGCGTCAAAGCCCAAATCTCAATCCAATTGAAATCTGTGGCATTACTTAAAGATTGCTGTACACCAATGCAACCCATCTAACTTGGAGTTGGCACAGTTTGCCTTGAGGAATGGGTGAAAATCCCAGTGGCTAGATGTGTTAAGCTAATAGACATACCTCAAGAGATTTGCAACTGTAAATACAGCAAAAGGTGGCTCTACAATGTATTGTCTTTGGGGGGTGAATACATATGCACACTCCTGCTTTCAGTTTGAATCAAAGGATATTTTGCGTCTTTAAAGTCATAGGCATGTTGTATATATCACATGGTGCTAACCTCCAAACACACTCCATTTTAAATTCCAGGTTGTAATGTGACAAAAACAGGACAAAGGGGGTGAATATTTTTGCAATGCACTGTACCTTTTCACAGAAGTGGTAATAGGGAAGAAGTGACAAACTACAGGCCAGTAAGCCTTACCTCTGACAGGAAAAGTAACAGGTACTCCTGAAAGAATAGTGGACTCTTTCGAAACCAATAATTGCATGATCTGAGGCAACATGGTTTTACCAAAGGACGATCATGTCAAACAAATCTGATTGAGTTTTGACTAGGAGACCAGAGAACTAGATCAAGGGCATGTGATGGATGTGATCTACCTAGGATTTCAGCAAAGCCTTTGATACTGCTCCTCATAAGCAGCTTACCAATAAGTTGAACAACCTGGGGATGGGTCCCAAGGTGGTGAACTGGATCAGAAACTGGTTGAGACACAACAGAAGGTAATGGTAAATGGAACTCACTCAGATGAAAGGAAGGTGAGTAGTGGCATGACACAGGGATCGGTCCTGGGACTGGTACTGTTCAATGTATTTGTGAGTGATATTGCTAAAGGAATGAATGAAAAAGTCTTTGCAGATGATCCAAAAATTTGCAACAGAGTGAACCCCCCCTGAGGGAGTGGATAACATGAGGAAAGATCTACAAAAGCTGGAAGAATGGTCTAATGCTTGGCATTTTAAGATTTCATATGAAGTACAGTGTCATGCATTGGGATGCAGAAATCCAAGGGACTTGTATGTAATGGGTGGGGGGGGGCGAGAGGTTTGTGTGCACAGACCAGAAGGACCTCCAAATGTTTGAGGATCTCAAGGTGGCAAAGCAGTGCGACAAGGCAGTGGCCAAAGCCAGAATGATGCTGGGTTGCATGAAGAGGAATTACCAGCAGAAAGGAGGAGGTACTAATGCCACTGTACAAGTCACTGGTGAGACCTCATTTGGAATATTGGGTTCAGTTTTGGAGACCATATCTCAAAGGATAAAAAGACTGGAAATGATTCAGAGGAAGGCAACCAAAATGATTTGGAGCCTGTGCCAGAAGATGTATCAGAAGAGACTTGAAGATCTAAATATGTATACGCTAGAGAACAGGAGGGACGGGGAGATATAATACAGATCTTTAATTACTTCAAGAGTATTCATGAACAAACCAAACTTTCAAAGACAGGGAAGCTGAAAAACCTAGAGGGCATAACAAAGCTGCAAGGGGGTAAACTGAAAGGAAAAATCAGGAAATACTTTCACTGAAAGGGAGGTGCTTGGGGCAAATACAGTGGCAATTCAAAATGGCATGGGACAGACAGTGGATCCCTTTATAGCAACAGGATAAAACCAAAATAAAACTTAAACTATCTCATATCTCAACAAATTGGGTGACCTGCATGGAGCGGTGGGTACACCCCTAAACAAAGGCATGGGGAGGGGTAACATGCACCGAGCGGCAGGTGCACCTACTCTTACCACCTTGCTGGGCAGATTAGATGGACCATGCTGGTCTATCTGCCATCACATACTATGTTACTAACAAAGCATGGGACAAGCAGAGGATCTCCAAGAGAAGTATTAAAGAGCTCAATAGTTAGTATTGATGAGTAGACTGTATAAGCTGTCTTGTGTAGACATTGTTGATTAAACAAACATTTCAAATCCTTTAAGCCACTTTAACCACCTTCCACTTCCTCAAAGATTACTAACACATACCCCCTCTTCACTTGCTCCATCACTAACATTTGTCCATGTCTACCACCAATCTCTAACATTCATCTGAAGGAGCAAAACAAATAACTCTGTATTCAATCGAGGATCTACCCTTTCAACTAACCTCCCCATCAACCTTTAAACTTATGATTGCATCCAGGTTTCTAAAAATTATCAGTTCTAGTAAAAAACACTTCCTCTCCCCATCCTACCCCCCCCCCCCCCACACACACACACACACACACATACATACATACAATCCTAAGCTTTTCTGCCCAGCAGAGTTATTCACATGCTAATCCCTTCGTCAGAGCATGAACTCTTGTATCAAATCGGGCACACTACCTAAACTTTTTTAGACACACATAGCAAACACTAAAAATGTTACAAAGCGGCAAGATGACAGCAGGAAGGTTTCCCAATTCTGCACATCTACAGTGACTCACCTCAGCACAGCTCTTCTCAATTGATGTGACCTAATGAGATGGGCCACAAAACAGAAGCAATCAAGCCAGCCTACCCTTGGGTTTGGCATCTTCATCTGTGGCTGGCAAAGAACCCTGGAGTCCTGTGGTTTCCCAGTGGCTGGGACAGCACCATCGGCAGGACTATGAAATGAGTTTCCACAGCCCTGTACACATCAGGGATATGGCTATCCCAGAGTAGCAACCCCACCCCTACCGTGACCCAGAAGGATTTTGCCTGCCAGTTCGCTTCCCTCTGTCCTAATGAGCACGCTGACAAAGGGAGACAAATAGGCATGTTGGCAGCTTCCTCACCTGGATCCATGTAGGAGGGAAATGGAGCAGCAGCCAGTACATCTTCTCCTGATGTGGAGTCTCTGCTGGAGTATATCAGGCAGATGCATCCTCTGGGAGGCCAGGGATTGGTAAGACCTCCTATAAACCTGCTCAACCACGAACACTTCTGCACCATTTTTCAGACCATTATTTACACCCACCTTGGACTACTGCAACACTTTCTACCATGGTCTATCCAAAACTTGCACACCGCCCCCTGCAAATGATACAGAATACTGCAGCTTGCATCATAACTGGCTCATTGAAACATGACCACATCACCCCCATCCTGAACCAGCTCCACTGGATCCCCATCAGCTCCCGCATCAAGCATAAGGCTATACTGAATATCTTCAAAATCTTGCAAAACATTTTAAAAACCCTCATTACCATGGATTCAAGAAACAGACCCAGATGACGTATCATACCATCTCCACCCCAAAAGATTAAGCAAAAACCAAACAAACATCTGGAAGAGCTATTTCCTTAGCCGCACCTACCTTCCCTTTGGAACTCACTCCCTGACTACCTCAGAGCCATCACAGACACTAAGGACTTCAAGAAAATGCTGAAAACCACCCTCTACTGAACACTTTGACATTGCCTAATGCCCAACCACTTCCTCCTGCCTCCTCCCCTTATACCCTTTTTGTTTTTGTACATAGTTTTCATATATAAGTTAACCTAAAATACCCACATGCCCCTTTCCCCTTGTTCATTGTAAACCACATTGATTTTACAATAAAGCGGTATAGAAATCCAGCTAAACAACTTTGGATTCATTGTGATCATTGCAGCTTTGAGCAATTCCCTTACTTCTATCATTACATTAAAAAGTAATCTTGCTGAGGTTTCCAGGATGCAAGAGAAGCAAGGTGGGAAGATCTTTCAGATGAAGAGCTTGGGCAGCTTCAGGATGTTCATGTAGCTCAGATAAAACACAAGTTACCGCTGTTTAGGTAGACAAAATATTTGGAGAATCAAATTCGCAAAAATGTAAGGCTTAAATTTTCCTAAATCTCCTAATTTGTCTCCATTGGACATAGTGAAGAGATACTTCCGGGAGACCCCAAATATCCCACCAGAAAGATCTGCTTCCCCTGACCTGGGCTCAATATCTGTCTATGGGCTCTGGCATCTGAGGCGTTGGGCCTGGAGATGTTCCTCTAAGGATATGGGAGCCTTATAGGGTTACTGGAAAATTCCCTAGAAGTAGTAACTGAAAGGTCCACCTTGTTACCTTGGCTCTGGAATCTGATAGGAATTTAATTTGTCTATATTTCAACTACTTCAGTGAGCTGTTTATGGGATCTCATGTGTGTATTTATCCAGATGTGTCTTGGACCACCCAGTTAAGGAGGGGGAGGGAGGATTTCCTGGGGTATAAGCCTAGGATTCTCTGGGGTTGACTTGTTGAAATATCCTTAAACACCACAATGAGAAGGATAAGGTTTTTCTTTATCCCAAGCAGCCCCTTGAGTTTTTGGTTGCTACAGCAGATGTAGTGAATTTGAAATGACCTACCAGCTGACAAGTGTAAAATTGATATTTTCCTTATGTTAAGGGTTCCTCTTGGGGTTGCCCTGTTAATGTGTATTTTCTAGAGTTTCCTCCATTTCCTTTATTTTGCAGACTAATTTTGCAATAGCTTCTTTTCTTTGATATCTTTCTTTCTTAAAATGATGGGAAAAAAAAGTTCTCATTCATGTATATGCTTGGATGTATTATATGAAACTGTTAAACAAAATTTAAAAACAAAATGAAGTTATACATTGCTCCAAATGATCAGACATCAGTTTCGTCATCAGGCAAGTAATCAAATGAAAGCATCTCAGCCAAGCCACGGTGAAGCAACCTAGAATGGCTGCAGCAAATGCCAACCAATAAAAGTCTATAAGGTGCTTGTTTGGCCATCCAGTTTGAGAGAATGGGGGGGGGGGGGAACAAACTATGGCTACGTGATAATCAGATTAGCAGTTGGATTTGTCTGAAAGGTTGCAGATATATAATGGAGACTTAGGAGTACAACTTGATTATTCATGCAGCCCAAGTCTGTCTAGTATGCAACACAAAGGATCGAGGTAGCCAGATGCTCTTATAACCCACTAGGCAATTATATAGGGAAGAAGCTTCAGCATGGGGGGAGGGGGATAGAAAAGATTATGACAAAGGCGAGTAGATTGACAGCCAGGGGGGAGTAAGGCTTAGAGTCTGTCCAAGGCGCCAACACCTTGAACCAACTAAGGCCGGCCGCACCTGTAACAATGCTAGCGTTTGACTAGTCACACCGATTCCAAAGCATTCTGATGGTCTTAAGAAAATTCCCTCCAGGACACTTAAATGGAGATTTCAAAAAGAAAAAGTACAAAGTTGGGGGTGGGGAAAAAAAATAAAGTTTTGAGGAGAGATTTTAAAAGCCATTGTGTTGTGTCAGCAGCTTAAAATTCAGCTTTATCAGGGTGAAAGGAATAAATGAGTAGACTCTGCCTTCAGATCACAAAACATCTGCCAAAAAGATCAAACTCCTGTCTCCGGATCTTTCGTCTATCAACTTTTGCCTAGCCTCTGTTGCAGATTGACTGGCAACTCAGACTAAATCCTGAAAAATCTCAGGCACTAAGGATCACCAAGAGTACCTCTACATTAACACATAGCCCTCAAATACTGGGTACCTCTGTACCATTGGTAAATACCTTAACACATCTTAGAATCATTTTTGACACTCACTTTTCCTTTGACTCTTAAGTGGCAACAACTGTTTGATCCTCTTTTTCTTACATCAGGTATGTTCTGTTAAACCATTCCTCCATTGATACTTTACATTTCCTTCCTGCCCTGGTTGTCTTGCAACTTGATTATTCTTCATGCTACAGAGATCAAAATGATTAGTTAAGAGGCAGATGTATTAGATAATATAAAATACTGCAAAGTACGATCAAGCCTCTCCTCTTTAATCACTGGCTCCTCTCATTTTGCTTCAGTTTTAAAGTTCTTATGCCAACTCAAGGCCTTCTATACAGGTTTGCCTCTTTGCTCTCGCAATATTGTTCTGGAAGATCCCTTTGTTCACAGAACACCAAGCTGTTATACCACCCATTTCATGGGCACATAGCAAGGCAGTGTGTCACGTTGCCTATTTCTTGGTCCCTTCCCTATGGAACGCACATCCAACATATTTGCAGATGGAATCATCATTGTGGATATTTAAATCACTTTTGAAGACTGTTTACTGCAGCCTTTTAGGGGAGAACGTGATAAGATTTCATTTTGTTTAGCCTGCCCTGTTTTGTCGCTAATCCTCTTAGCTTTCATTGTAGTTCTAGCTTTCTTTTCAAAATTGTAAACTGCTCTGGTAACCCCAGTGTCAGTATTATTTTTATCTATACATACACACACATACCCCACCTTCAGGTCGATGCCGACTCCTGGCAACCCAGTAGTCCCTGGGTATTCTTGGCAAGGCATGACCAGAACTAGATTACCTTCTATTGCCTTGTAAGAAAAGGCCTGGCAAAGTGACTTGCCCAAAGCCACAAGGAGTGCCAGTGGGAATCCAAGCCAGATCGCCTGGATAGTGGGCCGTTGCTCTAACCACTTGGCTACTCCTCTACTCCAGAGGATGGAAAGAATGGAAAGTTTTAAACAAACTGATTTGGTGGGGAGTGGACGTGTAGAAAAATTTCTCATGGATGAACTTGCTATGGCTGGCCTCAAACCAGCAGGATGCCCAACAAGGGACTAATGTACTCACTTTGAACCACTGGGTGGTTCTGGTATATTTAAACCTGAGAAAGTTAGGAGACTTGAATTTAATCTTTTAACCCTGCTCGTGAAGAACTAGGTGAGTCCAAAGGGCTTATAACAAATCTGTTGAAAACTACCTCATTCCATCAATTTTAGGGCTGTTGAGCCATAAGGAAGAAGCAATATGCTAAATCTCATATGAAGCAAATGACATTTGTATGGAGAAACATAGAAATATGACAACAGAATGAGACCACATGGCCTATCTAGTCTGTCCTTCCATAACTACAACAGTCCCCTTTTTACCTTTAGAGATCCTCTGTTTGTCCCATGCTTTTTTGAATTCCGTTACTGTCATCTCTACCACCTCCACTGGGAGACTATTCCATGATCCACTACTCTTTCCATAAAGAAATATTTCTGCATATCTCCCTTCACCCTCATCCCATGTCCCCTTGTAGCAGAACTTGCTTTCAATTGAAAGAGGCTCTCTCCCTGAACATTTATGCCACAGAGGTATTCAAACATCTCAATCATATCACCTCTAAGGTGTACATATTAAGATCCTTAAGTCCATCCTCATATGCTTTATAATGAAGACCACTAATCATTTTAGTAGCCACCCTCTGTACCAACTACATCCTGTTCACATCCTTTTGAAGTTGCGGTCTCCAGAATTGCACACTACTCCAAATGAGGTCGCACCAAAGACTTATACAGAGGCATTATCACCTCCTTTTTTCTGCTAACCATTCCTCTCCGTATGCACCCAAGCATCCTTCTAGCTTTTGCTGTCACCTTTTCTACCTGTTTAGCTACTTTAAGATCAGACACAACCACGCCTAGGTCCTGCTCTTTAGTGGACAAAAGTACTTCACCCCATATACTATATTGCTCCCTTGGATTGCTGCAGCCCAAATGCATGACCTTACGTTTAACATTAAATCCCAGCTGCCAAATTCTAGACCATTCAAGCTTAGTTAGATCCCTCCTGTTATCTACACCTTCTTGGGTGTCTACTCTATTGCAAAGAAGCAAACCTTACCCGACAGCCCTTCCGCTATATCACTAACAAAGATGTTAAAAAGAATTAGACCAAGGGCAGATCCCTTGGGCACACCACTGGTAACATCCTTCTCCTCAGAGTGAGCTCCATTTACCTGTACTCTGTCGCCTCCCACCCAATCAATTTCTAACCCAAGCAGTAACTTTAGGGTCCATCCCTAGGGTGCCCAGTTTGTTTATAAGTGGCCTATGAGGAACAGTTTATGTTTATGCAATTCTTGATATACAGCCCAGGCTGAAGGGCATCAGAGCGGTTTACAATAACTATATAAGCAGGTACTGGATACATTCCCTCGTCCCCAAAGGGCTCACAATCTATGTGTACCTGAGGCAACGGAGGGTTAAGTGGCTTGCCCAAGGCCACAAGGAGTGCCTATAGGAATAGAAACCCCAGTCCCTCCAACCTGAGAGGGACCAGTGTCAAAGGCTTTACTGAAATCTAAATACACCACATCTAGGGCTCTCCCTCGGGTCCAACTCCCTGATCACCCAGTCAAAGAAATCAGATTTGTCTGACAAGACCTGCCTCTGGTGAATCCATGCTGCCTCGGCTCCTGTAATCCGCTGGACTCCTGAAACCTCACTATTTTCTCTTTCAGCAGTGTTTCCAATAATTTACTCACCACTGAAGTTAAACTGGCCTGTAGTTTAACCACATCCTTACTTCCGCTTTTGTGTAAAGGCACCACATGAGCCTCTCTCCAGTCCTTTGGCACTACTCCCGAGTCAGAGGCATTGAAAAGGTCCATCAGTGGAGCTGCTAGAACGTCCCCAAGTTCCCTCAGTATTCTAGAGTGTATCCCATCCAGTCCCATCGCTTTGTCTACTTTAAGTTGAGTTAGTTTCTCACGAACACAGTCTTCTGAAAAAATTGTTCGAGATGTCCCTCGCTTCTGTTCCCGTTTGTGAGTGTTTTCTGAGGTCCTGCTCCTGGTTCTTCATCTGTGAACACAACAGAAATATTTAAGCAATTCTGCTTTATCCTTATCAGCTTTCTACATATTCCTCCCCTGCACCCTTGAGTCTGACAATACCACTTTTGCCCTTCCTCTTCTAACATATCTGAAAAGTGTCTCGTCCCCCCATTGTATTGCATTGTCTATTTCCTCCTTTTGAATCTTTGTCTTCCTGACTACTTTGCTAGCTTCTCTAAGTTTTTCCAAATAGATGCCCGTCTTCCTCTCTCTGTGATCTCTTGTATTTCATGAAGGCCTCCCTGTTTCTTCACTTTTTCAGCTACTTCTTTCGAATGCCATAGCAGTCTCCTTTTCCTTTTACCTTTATTTACCATTTTAACAAAAAGGTTGGCTGCCCTTAAAATATCCCGTTTCAGTTTTGCCCACTGTTTTTCTACATCCCCCAGCTGTTCCCATCCCACTAATGACTCAGAGGTATTGGCCCATCTTGGCAAAGTTAGTCTTCCTAAAGTCTAAGATCCTCACCTTTGAATGGATTCTAACAGCCCTAGTCCTAATACTGAACCACACCATCTGGTGATCACTGGATACAAAATGATCTCCCACTACATCAGAAACACTTTCACCATTGGTAAGCACCAAGTCCAGTATGGCCCCTTCACGTGTGGGGTCTGTTACCAATTGCCTGAATAGTTCTCCCTGTAGAGAATCCAGGATCTCCTTACTTCTAGATACTGCAGCAGGAATGTGCCAAGCAACATCTGGCATATTGAAATCAGTAGCACTTCCCCTTTCCTAGCAATGCTGCGTATGTCTTCGATTAAATCTGTCCACCTCTTCCTCTTGTGAGGGAGGTCTATATAACACAACAATGCAAATAGATTTCTCTTTCCCTCTTTCTAGTTTAACCCACAATGCCTCCTCTCCCTTTTAAGCTCTGTAATTTCAAAGTTTTAATAGTAGTTTTTACATATAGTGCCACTCCTCCTCCCCTACTTCCTACCCTGTCCTTTCTGAATAAAGTATAGCCATTTATAGTTACATCCCAATCATGGTTTTCTGTGAACCATGTTTCTGTAACTGCCACTAAATCCAAGTCAGCCACTCCCACCAAAGCTTCAACATCAGGGATCTAATTTCCCATGCTACGGGCATTTATACACACTGCTTTCCATATGTTACCCCTGTTACCCATTTCCATAAACGTATTTAATGTATCACCTACCTGGGGGCTTTCACCCATCCCCAACAAATCTAGTTTAAAGCCCTCTTTAGTAGATTAGCCAGTACTACCGAACTGTACTCAAGCAAGGCAAATTATATCCAGATTCAGATGCTGGGCTAGAACTGCTCAAGCATTGAAATAAAGCTGCATGTCTACTTGAGGCTGTAGCCAGCGCCCCTGTTTTATCAAGTCCTTTAAAGTAATACTTAGACTTAAATTTGCTAAATGTAAGATAAATTACCATTATGTTGCCCTTTTGCATAAAACCAAACTTGATACTCTAAAAGAGCCATCTTGAATTAGAAGTTCAAAATTTACTTCTCATTTGAATAGCCCTTCGTAAGTGAAGAAAGAAAACCAGAATACTAGATTAGTAGGACATTGAGTTTTTATGTATAGGCTTGCTACAGATTTTTCTACAGTATTTGAGCTGCTAAGAAAAGACAGAGTTACACAGGTAAAACAGTCCCTCATTGAATACAATATACATCTTTCCTAATAAAGCTATTACCTCCTGTCCCTTTTGCCTTTTATTTCTCTGTCTCCTGTCAGTACGTATCTTAGTGAGAGCAGGCTTAAAGCTTGCTGCAATTGATACAATAACTGACAATTCTGTTAATCTCCTAACACCCTTCTTACTATAATTTCATCCTAAACTTCCACCCTGTTAAAAGCTGATAAGCACTTTTATTCAGGTATAATTTTAAGGCGTGGTCTTTATGCCAGTACTCTTTACTGAACACCCATAAAATTTATACCATTCCAACTATAATTCTAAGTCTCACTTCTTCATAAAAGGTTACACATTTGAGATAGTCCAACTACAGCCTTTCTGCAGTCTCAAATATGGAAGCCTTTGATTTTAAGGAACTGAAACAAATAGTAATGACATACTTTAAGAGGAAAGGGGGTCCCTTTGAAGGTGAATTCCCTGAGTCATCATGGTATAATATTCAAAGACAAATGTTAAACCATGATCAAGAATTCAAAAAGAAAACAAAAGAAAATGCCTTTTTATCCAAGGCATGTGCAGGGGGCTCATTAGCATGAAACAGGACAATACTGAACTGACTTCTCATTGTACCCAACTGATCAAAGACCTTGAGGAGGCACAAGTTTGCATCTCTATGCAAAGGACTCAAGTGATCCAAGCCACAAATTTTTACAACTGTTAGTGAGCAATTAGAAGCACTTAAACTTGAATTGAGGCACGTTAAGGATCAATTGGCCTCTGAAAGACAAAAGAATAAATATACGCCTACTTCTCCCTCAGTCCCTTATGCCTATGACACACCCTATCAGCCATGCATACAAGCTATTGACAAACAAAATAATACTAAAGTATGCATAGCTGGACTTAGGAATGGGAAAAATAAAGATGAATCACAGGAAGAAAACCCTGATAGTTTATCTCAGCCCGAAGAGAGCAATAATCAGGATTTGTGTCAGGAGGATAATTCAGATGACTTAGACATGGCACCCAGTACTGAACTCAGAGCACCAGTTAAAGTGATGCTGCAGGACAATTTATGTTCAAATCTGTTTTATTCAATTTCCACAAACACCCAAGAGTAATACAGCCAATCAATCAAGTACAATAAATGAAAGTATATAAGAAAAGATACATTTAGAACGAAGTATCTTTGAAAATGGGGGAGAAACGAACACCCAGAACCCCATTACAACAGTATAAAAATATAACAAATACCAATATACACCAAAGGCGCCAAAGTACAAGACTGGAGACTACACCCCCCCAATGTACATAGCAGATAGGCACTCCCCAGGACAATGGCAGTAACAGTCAAAATCACGAATTCTTCCACCCCCAAATCCCCAGCAAATAGCCTCATAGCCAAGCAGAGCAAACAGAGCAAACACGATATGGATATGGTCCCAAAATATCCCCCCCCCCCAACTCCCCCTACGCCCGTTACCCCCAGAATACCACACAGCACTCCCAACACAACCATAACAGGCCCAGGGTGAGCTCTTCTCCCGGGCCCATCCTCAGGCAAAAAGTGTAACAGGCAGCACCTCCCACAGCCATTCCCAACCATGCACGCTCCCCCATCCCACCCTTCCCGCCCCCCCCAACCCCGGAACACTACCAACATCCACCAGACCAGGTTCGCAGATAAGAAAGGATTATCCAACAAGTCCAGACCTAATCCTCAAATCCCACCCATGACCCGACTATGCACTTGAGGAGGCAGGAGAGAAAGATGGGATCCCCAGCCTTCCAAGAACCGCTGCCAATGCCTCAGGTGCCCCCTAGCATATATCCTGTCCATAAGCATCATCC
Source organism: Ichthyophis bannanicus (assembly GCA_033557465.1). NCBI lineage: Eukaryota > Metazoa > Chordata > Amphibia > Gymnophiona > Ichthyophiidae > Ichthyophis > Ichthyophis bannanicus. The sequence continues at coordinate 1,334,167,997 of CM066033.1, forward strand.
CATGTAGCTTCACTCTCCAAAGGCCATATGTGGGGCCTTTTGCATCCAGCCACTGCTGTAACAGTCATGCGGGCAAGCATCAACACCAAACGCAGCCAGCGCAGCACCACTGTTCCCAAGTCACCCTTCCACGTATCATCCCACACATCCAACACCACATTGCCAGCACTCAAGGGTAAGGGTTGTTGCACACAGTTAACCAAGTGGGCCACCACCTTCCCCCAAAAAACCTGAGCCTGCGAACATTTCCAAAACATATGCCCCAGCGTGGCTCGGGGCTCATCACACCTAGGACAACCAGGGGTGGCGGCGAGTCCCGCCCTCCACGCTCTATGAGGTGCAAAATGTAAACGGCGCAATATTTTAAACTGAGCATCCCGATGGATGACCATCACGCTCAACTCAGGAAGGGCTACCAAGCCTCGTAGCAACCCGTCCGCAGTTACCACTTCACCAAGCTCAGTGGTCCATGCGCTTGCCAGCTCCTCCACAGCAATCGGTACCACAACCTCCCAAAGCATTTTATGGAGCCACAAAACCTTCACCGCTTGTTCTGCTCCCTGGAGCATTACCTCCAAGTCAGAACTAACCTCCCCGCGCAAAGCTTCACTGGGGACACTACGAAGATAGCTTCAAAGTTGCATATAGGGGAAAACATCCCACTTCCGAGGATATTGCCGACAAAGGATAGAAAAGTCCTCGACCACCCCGGCCGACATTACTACCTGTTCCAGATTTTCTATCCCCAACTGCGCCCACCGCTCAAACTGATTCCCTTCCAGACCTGGTAAAAAGTGAGCATTACCCCGTATGGGAAGCTAGGAAGAATAGCGCGCCAAGAGCTGACGGCCATCGCAAAAGTACCTCCATGCCTTCCGTACCGGGTCCAGTACCACCTCATGGAGAGCTCGGTTCATCCCCCTAACCCTTGGAGCATGGAGAAGATACCGAGGATGGTAGGGTTTAACCGCCTCCCGAAGCAACCCCAGAGGCGAACAATCCTCTAGATCCCAAAGCCAGTCTCGCACAAAGAGCAGCAGGCAAGCTATATTGTATTTCCTAATGTCCGGGAGGCCGAGGCCACCCAATAATCGGGGTTGCCGCAATACCTTCAATCGCACCCTGGGCCGCCGCCCCTGCCAGAGAAATCGATTGAGGAGAGCGTTCAGTTTCCAAAGGTCAGAGCGCTGTAAAAACAGGAGAAGCTGGAGCATATATAAAATCTTAGGAAAGATTGCCATCTTATACAATGCCACGCGATCCCCCAGCGATATCGCTACTAGTTTAGAAACGTTGAGGTGGTAAAGATCCTCCAATTTTGCCGGCAGATAGATACCCAAGTACTTGAAATGCCCCGCCGTCCATTTCAAAGGAAAATCGCCCGGCCAGCCCTGCTGCACTGCAGAACCCAACAGCATTGCTTCGGATTTGTCCAGGTTCAGTCGGAACCCCGAGGGCACTCCATACTCCCTGATAAGTTGTAACAACTGAGGTAGCCCCTCCTGAGGACTACCCAGATGTACGAGTAAGTCATCGGCGAACGCTGCAACTCTAACCTCTTCCCTTCCCACAGAGGCGCCCCGAAACCCCGTGGCGCTCCAAATCTGGTACAAGGGCTCCAACGTCAAAACGAATAAAAGCGGAGACAGTGGACAGCCCTGGCGAGTTCCCTTCTGAATGCAAAAATCTGCTGACATATTGACGTTCACCATAAGAGCCCCTTGCGGGTCAGTATACAGTAAACTGACCACATCCACAAAGAAACCGGAAAACCCCATCGCCTCCAGGACCTGGTACATGAATCCCCAGTTGACCCTATCGAACGCTTTCTCAGCGTCAAAACTAATAAGGAGAGAGCCATGCTCAGCCAACGACCCTGTGCACATAGAAAGCAAGATCCGTTGCACACTAAAGGCCGCATGACGGCCCTGCACAAACCCCACCTGATCCCGATGTATCAAATCCGGCAAGAACCTTGCTAACCGATCCGCCATGATTTTGGCCAAAAGCTTAATGTCTACATTGAGAAGCGAAATAGGACAATACGAGCCGGGCAAAAGTGGGTCTCTCCCGGGCTTTGGCAATACAGTGATCAACGCTTTATTGGCCTCAAATGGGAACCTCCCCAGCTCAACCAATTCTTCGAAATAGCCCACAAGGGGCGCCACTACAGCATCGCCCATGGCCTTGTAGAACTCACTCCTGTAGCCATCGACCCCAGGAGCCCTGCCCATCTTTAGGTTCTTAATCCCCTCCTGGAACTCCCGCCCCATTAGTTGCTGGTTAAGAGCCTGCAGGCCTTCCTCACTTAACTTCGGCAAAAAAGACAGCCCTTGAGAAAGTCTTGGCCCGCCGTTTCCTGAGCCCCTTCACCCGCATAAAGCTGCCGGAAAAAAATCAGTAAAAACCACCTCAATTTCCGCTGCTCCCCGCCGTAAGGTCCCATCTGCATGTCGAATAGCCCCAATAGTTCTCGGTCCCCCTGGAGGCCTCACCTAAGAGGACAACAGTCGACCCACCTTATTCCCATGCTGATATAGCCTGTAACGGTAATACAACAATGATTTTTGCACCCTCCGATGGAGAAGCATCTCTAGCTCCGTCTGAATCTCCCGCAACTTACACTGATTCACCACAGTCCGGCATCCAGCCACCAACCTCCGCGCTTTCCCCAGATCCTTTTCTAAACGAAGGATCTGCTGATTTAACCGCTTGCGCCGCAGACTGGTGTAACTGATGTCGTCACCTCTCAAGACGGCCTTTCCCGTCTCCCAGAAGAGGGTAGAGGAAATCCCAGGCTGGTCATTAAGAGCTGCAGTGTCCTTCCAACGTTCCCTGAGATACCGCTCGAACTGCACGTCCCCACTGAGCTCCAGTGGGTAGCGCCAGAGCCGACCCCGACCAGGATTACAGTCTCGGATCTCCAGGATTACCATCGCATGGTCCGAAATGGAGGGACCTACCTCCGCAGACTGAATCCAACTAAATAAGGAATCCGAGATCAAAAACCGAGTCTAACCCCACCTAACCGAGTCTAACCCACCTAAGAAACTAAACTAGTGTTCTTATATTCCTAGCCTTTACTATTTACTATCTCATGTATATAGTTCAACCCAGTTAGCCAAGTTGGTACTCCTGTTCCTTGTAAAACCAAACAGATTGTTGTCTTGGTCGTTTTGTTATATTGTAAACCGCGCTGATAGCGAATAGTGCGGTATATAAGCAACTGTAATAAATAAAATAAATAAAAAATAATCAATTCGGGACCATGAGCCATGCGCCCTAGACAGATGCATATATTCCCGATCGCCCAGATGTAAGGTCCGCCAGATATCCAAAAGCTTGTGGCCCTCACACAATCCCCATAGACGCCGTCGAGTCCTCTGATTCCGACCCCCAGCTGACCCAGAACGGTCCATACACGCATCCAGCATTTCATTTGAAGTCACCCCCAAGAATAACCTGATATTCAGTAGTGTCCGCCAAGAGCCGGATAAGAGCCTGAAAAAAAAAATCGGGCCTCAAACACATTAGGTGCATAGACCGAGCAGAGAACCACTTTCATACCTGCCAGTTGCCCCCACACACAAACATACCTGCCTTCTGAATCAATATCCACTCTCTCCTCAACCCAGCTCACAGACCTAGTGATTAGTATGGCCACACCCCGTTTCTTCCCTACCACCGGGGATCCGTAGACCTTGGTTACATGGCCTTTACATAGCTTCTCATGCTCTGCAGCGGACTGGTGCGTCTCCTGTAACATGATCACCCAAATCTGTTTACGTTTCAAGTGCTGGATCACTTTATAGCGCTTTATCGGGGAGCCTAGGCCACAGACATTCCAAGATGCTATCTTAGTACCTGCACTCATATACTGTGTCAAGAAGCCACCAAAACACACAAATCCAATGCTCCATATGGCGGAGACCCCCCCAGCCTAGGGTCCCCCCCCCCACCATCCACAACAAGATCTCCCGAGACTTCCAAACCCACACAAACATTCAAACAGCCAACCAACCTCCCTAGCAAACCCAGCACATCAGACACATCCCCCTCCCACCAACCAACCTCAGTCCTACACCTACCCTCCCTCCCACCCCAACTAACCATAGTCCCCCCCGACCCCAACAAGTCCCTGCCCCCCCACCCCGCCCCTCATCCCAAGCCTGCACCAACCACCAGCCCTCCTCCACCACTGGCCACTCCACGACTCCCGAAACATGTAAAGCCCCCCCCCCCCGAGGTAGTCAGTAACACTGCCCACGCCCCTCCCAAACTCTACAGGGGGCCCCTCCTCACGCTCCCACCACCATCCCCACCCCATTCCAACACCCCTTACCAAGTAAGATAGGTAAACCCAATAGGGCGCAACACATTAGCTCTCAAGCCACTGACCGCCATGGTATAATGAGTGTAAATCAGACAGTAAGACAGGCATATACAGCTGTGCACATTCTCCACTGTACATTCTACCTCCCATCCTCCCCCACTCTAGCAAGGGCGCCAAAACAGGGCTAATCGGGTTCCCACCAGGCCTAGGGGATGTTGGCAAATGCGCACCCAAGTCATTGGGAGCCCATATCCCAGCTTGTAATATATTCCATGGTGAGAGAGAGCGGCCCCATCCCCTTCGAGACAGACAACGCAGTCTGAGAGGGCCCTCTGGGGTCCCAAGTGGCCGCCACCCCCAACCAGAGGAAGCACGCACAGCAGCCCAGCCTCCAATCTCCACAGTACTATAGCTCCTGTGAGTACCATCCCCCGAGTGCCATGCTTAATACTGCCACAGCACAGCCCAGTCGGCCATTCCCGGAAATATTATGGAAGAAAATTAACTTCCTATCTCCAAGCCAACGCAAAACAATAATCAATAAAACAAATGAAGGAAAACAGAGCAACGAAAAGGAATCGAGCAGAAAATAAACCAAATAAATTAGCAAAAATATAAAAAAAAAAAAACACACAAGAGAGACGGTGAAGAGGGAAAAGCTATAACCAACGAAAGAAAAGAGAAAAAAATCCCTTAAGAAGAAAGGAAGGAGAGGAGAAAGGAGAGAAAAAAAAATCCCTCCAGGGCCTCATGCGCCCACAAACAGCAGTCACCCCCACCAAAAACACACAGGGCTGGGTTCATAATTGCTCAGTTAACAGTTTGTAGATGGTAGCAGGAGTATTCACAATCAGTTCAACTCGGGGAGTCCTCGTCGGTCATCCAAGGCAGTTACAGTAATCCATCGCTGCCTCTGGTGTCGAAAACGCTCGGCCTCCTTCAGTCAACACGCAAGGTCGCTGGGTATGCCATAGTGAATCGCAGTCCCCGCTCCACCAGCCGACCACAGACTTCCTTAAAAGCTCGGGGGCGCAGCGAGACCCCAGCAGAATAGTCCTGGAAGATCAGAACCTTGCAGGCTTCACCCCCCGAATACCACTTCTGCTGCAAGGCTCGCAAGGCTCCTTCCTTCTGGGTAGCGTTCAAAAATCGTGCAATCACCGCCCTGGGCCTATTATCTCCAGATCTGTATGGCCCCAACCGATGCGCTCTCTCCAATACTATGGCACCTAGCTCCGCTTCCAGAGGTAAGTTTGCAGGCAGCCACCGCTCCAAATACTGCCGAAGATCCCTTTTCCTGCACCGACTCCTCTATACCGATAAAGCGGAGGTTGTTCTGCTGATTCCGGTTTTCAAGATCCTCCAGTTTCTCCTCATGCCACGCCAGGGCCTCTTCGAGCTTCTTGATTCGGGCCTCATCCTGCGCACACGTGTCCTCTAGAGAGCCGATGCGGTGCTCTACTTGCTCCACCCGGCTAGTAAAGTCAGTTACCGCCTGAGCCACCACCGTGATTTGTGATGCTAAGCCTCCCAGGCAGCCCTCCAAGGCCTCCACTACCGCCTTCGAAACCTCAGCCACCATAGTCGGCGCGGCCACCAGCAGCTGCCTGTCGGGAGCCCCGTCAGCCATCTTGGCTTCTCCTCCGAGGCCTCTCTCGCCGAGGAGTTCGTTGCCATGAGGTCACTGTCCCCCGAAGATCACAGATCCAGGCACCCCCAGCTAAGGTAACCTCTCTCCCCCACTCTGGTAAAAATCAAAGGCTGAAAACAAGGTAAGTGACTGGGGGGGGGGGGGGGAGCAGGCTCCGGAGCTAAGGAGATGTCCTACTCAGCCCACCATGTCACCGGAAGTCCCCTGCAGGACAATTTAAAAGACAGACATGGAAAGAATAGTTGAGAAAATTGGCCCTATGCCTTTTAATGTAAATCATTTGTGTAAATGGGCCACTGATATTCTGATTCACTGGGGTCTAGGGAAATACAGAGGAAAACAGACTTTGATAGACTTATGCATCTGGCTCTGGGGCCACACTATTATAAAGTTGGCTCTCTCTCACCCATACCAGTTGGTTAAAAGGGGCATTGAGAAACTATTTCACTGTTCCCCAATGCAAGTATTTAAAATTATTTCACCTCTACCAAATGATACACTGGAAGAGTTTGCATATAGAGCCTAGATTTTAAAAGCAGTTCTTAATGAGCAGGAGTCCTGGCCCAATGCAGAAGATTATGGGGAGAGCATGCATAAGGCATTTTTATTAGAATTGCTATCCCTGAGATTACAAAACACCTTCTGTTATTTTCTGAAGACCCTAAAGCAACCCCTTTTGATACTTTAATGCTCAGAATTGGGTCTGTTTGGAAGACCCAACCCTCGCAGGTCATAACAGTATCAGAAGCACGGAAATGGCAAGCTGAGGGATCCTCCCAACACACAAAAAAACACAAACGATATAGGGGACAGACACCTTGGAGAGGACAAAGCAGAGGTACTTTTAGAAACTCCTCAGGTTACATTCCCTTTCAGGAGCTCAAAGCACAGAGAGATGGATTAGAAAAGGAGAAAATTAAACGGGAACAGGACAAATACATACTGCAGATAGAAATAGATAAATTAAAACAGGACATACAAGCAGCACAGGACAAACACAAGGCTAGTGCATAGGGGTGTCCTGACCTCTTGTGTTCAGATATCAAAATGTCTCAAGCGTTCATAACCCAGCCTGCCTCTGTTTTCTCAGCAGAAGACTCAATTCCAGAGCCTCTGGATGATGAAACAGACACAGGCCCAGAATACAGTTTAAGGCGTGTGACATCCTTAATACTGGACTCTTGTGGACACCCCAATGTTATCAGTAGAGTAGGGGGTCAGGATAAACTAGCTTTGATTGACACAGGGGCTGGAATTAGTTTACTAAACAGAGCTTCTCCCACTGCAGATCAGAAAAATATGGAAATTTATGAAATTCAAGGAATTAATGACACAGCTTCCAAATGTGTGGCTATCCCAGTTAAATGGGGTATCCCTGTGCACAGTGAACAAAATAAGGAAATGTTGGAAACCACTGCCTCCACTATAGTAAACACACCAAAAGAAATAATTGGAATTGATGTTCTCAACCAGTTAAATTTGGTGGTGGATATGGCTAATCTTAAATTGTGGTAGTATTCAGGAACTTCAAGTGCTTCTAAAACTTTAGTGCATGAAGTCATTCCCATGCAGTTAGCAACTCAGTGCACCAAGGCAGCTCAGCAGTATGATCTGTGTGTAACTCCCTCAGAGGTGGCTGATATTCCAGTCTGGGCTCGACAAGTTAGATTGTGAGAAAATGCACACAGAAATACTGTTGGAAGGCGAGGATCCTCCACCACAGAAACAATACCCAGTACCTCATCAGGCTATAGAACCAGTGACTAAAATTGTGAAGATACTGGAGGAGAGGGGTCTGATTAGACCTATTTCTTCCACGTGCAATTCACCAGCCTGGCCGATAGTTAAACCAGGGGGTTCCTTCAGGCTCACTATGGACTTCCGTGCCCTGAATCAAGTTTCAAAATCTGTAGTGCCTGTGGTAGCCTCATACCTTGAAATGATCTCTAAACTGAACCCCAAATGTAATCTTTCTGGTCTTGTAATCTTCTAGTCTAGTCTCCACTTGGTCCTGGGTTCATTTCACAGAGACAGTAAGCTAAGAATCACAAATAAGATAACCAAACAGGTGTGGCTTGGAAACAGGTCTTTATGTAGAAATAGGCTTATTACATAGTGAAGTAAGAGAATAGTCTATATGAAAGACTGTGTGCGCATGTGTGTGTGAGAGAGAGAGGTAAGAACATGTGGGTCAGAGCCTCATGGCAAGGTGTGTCCAATGAAAATAGGAAGAGAGAGGGGGGAGGGGTGAAGAGAATTGATTATCAGAGCCTCCTGTCCTTCATGTCCGATGAATAGCGGAAGAGAGAGCAAGAGGAAGTGTTTGTCCTTTATAGTGAATTTTCTCTAGCAACTCCCTTTGAGATCTGCTATTGTTTCTAGCAACTCCCTTTGAGGTCTGCCATTCTTGATTTAGCAGGGAGGGGCTGCAGACCATTCTCAAGAGGCCTGGAGACTGACATCAACAGGGGTCAGCATTAATATCATCTTGTAAACTACTCATTAACTTTGGAGACTGATATCACCAGAGTAACAAAGCTGCATGAAATCCAAGGTCTGGGGAAAAAGCCACGACTCCTATGCCATGTATGCTGACATCTAATTTTTTTTTTTTTTAATTTTCACTATTTTTGCAAAGTCTGTATATGGACTTGGTCAAGTCACTACTTCTTAAAAGCTGGCTTAGTTTTGGAAATAGAGTACTTGAAAAACCTAAATCACTGTGGATCAATTCAGATGAAACTTTTATGCAGTTCTTCAAGTCCGTATGCATAAAACTTGTCACTAGGCTGCCAAGTCTGAATACATGTAAGAATCTATCATAACAAAAATGAGTCCTCTGTCTAACCCCATATAGCAGAGTGCCTCCAACTCCAGTCCTGGAGGGTTGCAAACCAGACAGGTTTTCAGGAAGTCCCTAATGAATATGCATGAGATTTGCATGCAGACCCCATTGTATTCGAAAATTATCATGCATGTATATCTGACTGGTTTGTGGCTCTCCAGGACTGGAGTTGTAGATACTGCCCTATGGTAATTTCCTAGGCTGACATTCAAATGAAGGCAGTCCCTTTTAAAATGCAAGCCACTTGCAGCAAACCTTTAAGGCTAAGAGTAAGAAGGTAACATAAGGAGGCACCAAAACCTGGTAATGGTCCTCAGTCTTTTCTGTATCAAAAATAAATTTGGAAGGTTTTACTAAGTTGTTTTTTTCCCTTTATTTCAAGCTCTGTATTTCTTTGTAAACACTTGTAAAACTCATGTCAGTGATAAGCGTGTATCTTTCTTGGATTCAGATATTAAGGAAACTAGAGTCTCAAAATGGTATCTTAACCTTATGATTTCTCTTAAATAGATGGTAAGCAGCTTATTATAGTGGTAACTGGGAGCAGAAGAAAGGTATTTATTTGCGATGTAAACAAATGCCATGGGATGTTTCAGTTAAAGACAGATCATGTCTCCATCAGTACTAGAGTAGAAACAGAAATGCTGCTCAATCTGTTTAGAAGCTTCCATATCATTTGATAGTTGACTGAACTATATTGCTTTTGAACCCATCAACATATTGCACTTATAGCCAATTCACCTGAGGCCCGTGCAAAAAGCCCTGAGACAATAGATTTGATGCAGCCATGGCCATGGTTGATCTGCCCGTAACTGTACCAGGACTGCCTACCATGGGCACCTCAGTAGTCTGGGGCAATCCAGAGACCAACCCCCTGAGAGCCTCAATCTGCTGTACTATCCAGCCTATGAGTGCCCACGGAAGAAAAACACCCACAGAAGACATACCGGAGGTCACCATGCATGAGGGCCTCAAGGCCCTCCAACATACTCAGGTTGAAAAATCTGTTCGCTTTGGTTGGTGTATATGCTGCCAAAAGGTCTACGTCTGGTGTGCCCCATCTGCTCACCACTTGCAAGCAGATGTCTTGGAATAATGGCCATTACCCAGGGCCACCTGTACCTGACTCAGGAATGCTGCCATCATATTGTGTGTTACACCACAATGTGTGCTGCCAACAGCTCTTGAAGGTGCTCTTCTGGCCACCGCAGCAGTGCCTTCACTTCCACGAGGCCCCTGCTGCCCATTTCTCCTTGCTGATAGATGTAGGCAATGCTCTGGCACTGCCTAAGATCGAAACTGCTCTCCCTTGCAACTCCTGCTGGACAGTCTGGAGAGCCAGAGCGACTGCTCATTTGCCAATTTCTGGACCACCCGGCTCTGTAAAGGGACCACTGTCCCTGAGCTAACTGTCCTTCACAATGAGCTTGCCATCCTGATACACTTGTGTCAGTTCCAGGATCCAGCCTGGAGCATTCAGAGGCATCCCTGCTGCCAACTTAGTCAGCTGTAGCCACCACTGGAGGGCCTCTGCGGGATCCATTGGGCAGGCCAGCCATTGCAACAAGGGTTGTTGCTGGTGTGACCACCTGCAGAGCAGCACTCCCTGTAGCTGTTGCATGTGAGCTCTTGCCCATGGCCAGATGAGAGTTGCTGTCATGGTCCTGAGCAGTTGAAAAATGCCAAGCAGTTAACAATGCCACACTGTTGGAGCCTCCTTCAGCATGAGCTGATGCACCAGTTGCCACGATCCCTGTGCTCTCTGTACCAGGAGAAGAGCCTTCCCCTTGAGGAAGTACACCCTGAGATTCTTGATCTTCTGGGATGGTACCAAGTGACTCTTGGTCCTATTGATCAGCCATCCGAGACTGCATATAAAAAAACCACACCACTCATGCTACCACCTCTTTGCACATACGAGCCAGTAGTCTAGGTAAAGGCAGACCTGCCAGATTTCACAGGAATTACGACTCTTGCCGTAGTTTGCTAGCTTTCACTTCGGAATGCTGAATCAACCAGTCGGAGATTTGAGTACACCTGAACTCGTTCCAGGCAGCATGCAGCCACCACCATGACCATGACCTTGGTGAATTTATGGTACCTATGCTAACCCAAATGGCCATGCCTGACATTGCAAGTGTCCCCTAGGCCAGAGGTACTCAAATCCAGTCCTGGAGGGCCACAAACTAGTCAGGTTTTTGGGATATCCCTAATGAATATACATGATAGATTCAAATACAATGAGGCAGTGCATGCAAATCTCTATCATGCATAATCATCAGGGATATCCCGAAAACCTGACTGGTTTGCAGCCCTCCAGGACTGGATTTGAATACCTCTGCCCTAGGCACTGCAGAGAGGAGAACTGCTGATGTTCCGACCTTATAGGGAAGTGCAGATACACCTCAGAGAGGAAGAGGGACATCAAGAACTGCCCACTTCTCACAGCCACTATAACCAACCGTCATGCTTTCATGTGAAAACGTAACACCCTTAGACCCCTGGTTATTTGATGGAGGTCAAGAATAGGCCAAAATCCTTTTTTTTTTGGAACCACAAAATAGATTGTAGAACCTATCTGACCAGCACTGATCCTTGGCATTGGCGTGACACTCCTTAACTGCAGAAGCTGTAGCTGCAGCAACCTAGTCAAGGTGTCAATCACTTCTTGCCGGGGAACTGCCCAAAAGACAAGCCCACTGGCCTTGCCAATTTCAGTGCCTGGATGACTTCTAGGACCCACTGGTCATACATGTTCAGGCCCCAGGCAGGGAAATCTCCCACAGCCAGCCTCCCATGGGCTGCACTGCCACCTGGGCTCATCTCACTACTTTGTGATTTCTTAGCTCCTGAGGGTGAGAAGGTGCAAAGGAACCCCCACCCCACTAGGGAGATACCATCTCTAGACAAACATAAATGTCTCCTCCTTGGAGCTGCTGGATCCTGAATAGACAAGACAGTCTGTCCTTTTGGAACCAGCCCTTAGTGAAACATCAGATCTGGTGGAAGAGAAGGGTGTTGGAGGTTTGGCAATACTGATCATAGCATGACCGCAATTGATTTAATAAATGGAGTGAGGATGACAGGCAATACAGTGCTACCTTTAACCTTCAACAAGGAACTATGCTAAAAAAATAAACAGACCAGTTGCAAAGATCAAAGGCTTTTTTTTTTGGTAATGCTCCATGCTGTCAGCCCCAAAGGCCCATACTGGCCTCCAAACCTGGCAGTGCATACCCAACAGGGACATTGCTAACCTGCACTGTCCGTGGTGCTGGTGGGCCAAGCAACCCACCCAAGGCCACAAGGAGCACCAGAGGAAGAGGAAAACTGCCCCCCTCCCCCTGGCTCCAGCTAGTGCTCCAACCACCAGGCCCATCTTCCACTACATAACTACTGGTGCCCATTCCAGCCTCCTGGAACCTGGCCCACCAAACCAGTGTCAGCCACTGCTATTACACATTGAATTTTTAGAATCCCAGATTCTGCATTTTTGACAAGGCAATACAGTATCTCCAGCCCCTGTGGCAGAACCAGACAGTACTGTACTGCAAGTCCCCAGCCACAGTCCACATACAGCCCTGGAGCTCCTGGGCTTCTAGTTATTTTTTTTAAACTCCCAAAGAGGAAGGTAGTTAATGACAGCAGAGAAGTAGCCTCTACTCATCACTTTGGCTACTAAAACATGGTATCAAAGGGCCCCAGCACCCAAGATCACTCCCACTCTTCTCCACCTAAAAATAGAAGCTGACAGGCGAAATGGCAGAGTCACCCACGACTCGTGGGCAAGAGGCATCTCCACCCCTCAGCAGTTGCCTCTGCTGTTTGAGGTTTAGAGAAGGAGACGCAGCCCCCCAAGGAACCCCAAGGCACTCCTTGTTGCCCGCCTCTGCAGTCCCGCCTGCCCTTTACTTACTAGCAATGACCACTGTGGAAATCCTTTGCGGTTTAAGCTACCAGGGCCTTGGCTGCTTGCGTCTAGCTGCTCCTCAGATTGTTCAGAAGCTGCTGACTCCTTCAAATACATATTGCATTGGCCAGAGGGGAAAAAAACTAATGCTGCCTTACTCCACAGCCATAACTTAGGAAACAAAACTATGCTATGCTTGGAAAACCCCTGAAGGCCCCAGAGCAGCTCTTTGCTATCCCCCGACCACAAACATGGGGCTCTTCCCATCCTCCACAGCTCACTTTGGTCACAGCTCTGCATTGCCAACCTTTGCTGCACAAGGGCACTTTCCTGCGCTCCTGAGCAACTGCCATCAACCATGCAGTGCTCAGCCTCATGCTGACCAACACTCCCAGGGGGTTTCCTTACGTGGCTGAGTTCCTGTCAGCTCCAGAAGCCATGCCCACTCACCGGCTTGCACTGTGGTGCTTGCAAAAGAGCCTCTCCTGTTAATTGCCCCATGCTTAGCCTGATTCTTCCGGCTTCTGTGTAGGGATGGAAAGACTGCCCAGTTACATGCAGGCCTTAGTACTGCAAGCTCCTCACCCGGTAACTGGTTTGGGAGCTGCAAGAATAGTCTGACCACCTGTTTTAACCTTGAGAATCAATTAGGCCTAAGAAAGGAAAACAAAAGGCAGAGCCAAAGAAAAGACTAAACTCTCCTTATCTTCTCTATGGTGAGCCCAGCACCCTGGCTCACTACCTCCTCCGGCTGCTTGGAGACTGAGCTTACTGGGGCTGGAAGGAGGAGCCAGCTGCCTAAGTACACAGATGTCAAACGATGACATACTCCGTCTCCAAGTTGCTGGAAGAGGTACACTAACCAGAGCTGCAGGACTGGACTAGAGGGACGATAAGGAACCAGCTCTTCTGCTGTCACTCTAAAACATAGCTAGCTTATATAGAGGGATCTGAGGACATTAAAATAGTACAGAGCACTGAAGTAAGCCTTGGGCAGATTAGTCTGATATGTGCAATTAGAGCTGTAGTTTCCACAACTGCTGGCACAAGATTTGAGTTCCAATGGATTCTTGTTAAAGGCTTGAAAGTTCACTCATTACAATTATAGGTCCTCAAGCCCTGTATTAATTTTTCATCACTATCGTCCCAAGTCTGGAATTGGTAATTTGCTTGTCTGCTCAAAGCCAACCCACATTGTATGTTACAAGTGATCAAGTATGATCATTTACCATTGTCTGCTCCCAGCAATTAACTCAAAGTTACTCTAGTTTACCTCCACCACCCAAGAAAAGAAAATGGAAAATTAAAAACACAAACCCCAAACAGGACTACTTTAATTACATGGCAGTCTAGTCAATTTACATTGACAACCAAATATCTGGTTACTTGTTGAAATTCCATTTCATATAAACAGGTGGATCTGTCTACTAAATTGTCCCAGGTCCTCTGCAGGAGGGTTACACTGTAGGAAGGGATCAGGAACAATGGTGGAAAGAAATTTTTAAACACTGGTTAATGGTATATGAAAATTTTAAATTGTAAATTTACTTTGACAATTTCTCTCCAACAGAAGTTAACTTTTTTACTAAAGAAAATTTATGAATTAAGTGGAAGAAAGCTATGAACAATAGCCCTTTTTTGTAGGTTTCATTCCTGTCCTCCCATTGTGGGGCTTCTAAACCAATGGTCAACTTTTAGTTTGTTAGTTTCCTTCCAGGTGCAGCCCTAAAATGAGTTGTCTGAAATACAAGAAAAATGAACTAAAATTTTCAGATATGTGGACAGTTAAGTAAATTGTATTTAACATTACTTTTAGGACACTCATTTAAAGAGATTCTTCTCAAATTTCTTTCCTTCTGTATATCTTGATATAGATTTCTTCCGGAAAGATTCTTGACTAAATGACAAAGCTTGAGCATCAGAAAAGGAAATGTTAAGTGAAATCTTGTGCACATAAGTGACTTCTGTACTACTATTAAACATTTAATAAGCACTACAAGGTATACACAGTGCTGTACAGATATATGTCAAGACAGTCTCTGCTTGTTAGAACTTACAATCTAATTAAGGCAGACCAGACAAAAGATAAGAGAAAAAGCAAAGGGTGATGAGACATAAGGAATAAGGGGTCAGAATCTAAAAGCAGTTTCAAAGATGTGAGCCTTCAACATGGCCTTGAAAAGGGGCAAAGGTGAGACCTGACAAACACTAAGAACCTGTTCCAAACTTAAGGAGCTGCAAGATGAAAGGACCAAAGTCTGGAATTGACCAGTATTAGCACAGCTGGGCATCCAAATGGCAGATGAAATTTAATGTGGGCAAGTGCAAAGTTATGCACCTAGGAAAGAACAACCCACACTATAGTTACACGATGCAAGGCTCCACATTAGAAACCACCACCCAGGAAAAAGATTTAGGAGTCATCGTGGATAACATGTTAAAACCCTCCGCCCAGTGTGCAGTGGCAGCCAAGAAAGCAAATAGAATGCTAGGTATCATAAGGAAAGGGATGGAGAATAAAACAAAGGATATTATAATGCCTCTGTATCGCTCCATGGTACAACCGCACCTTGAATATTGTGTGCAATTCTGGTCACCGTATCTTAAAAAGGACATAGCGTTATTAGAAAAAGTACAGAGAAGAGCCACCAAATTTGTGAAGGGGATGGAAGGCTACTCCTATAGAGAGAGGCTAAAAAGGTTAGGGCTCTTTAACCTGGAAAAGAGACGGCTGAGGGGAGATATGATAGAGGTCTATAAATTAATGAATGGAGTGGAACGGATAAACGTGGATCAATTGTTTACGCTATCAGAATATAGAAAGACTAGGGGACATGTAATGAAGCTACAGGGTAAACTATTTAAGACAAATAAGAGAAAATATTTTTTCACTCAACGTGTAATCAAACTCTGGAATCTGTTACCGGAGGATGTAGTAAGGGCTGTTAGTATAGCTGGGTTTAAAAAAAGGTTTGGACAAGTTCCTGGAGGAAAGGTCCATAAACCACTATTAAAAAGGGACCCAGGATATCAATGCTTGACCCAGTACAAGCATTGAGGAACCTGTGTCTTTTGAGGATATTGCTAGGTACGTATGACCTAGATTGGCCACTGTTGGAAACAGGATACTGGGCTTGATGGACCTCGGTCTGACCCAGTATGGCATATCTTATGTTCTTACAAGGTATCAAGGTATCAAGTGCGGTACCCCCCAAAAAAATAGCTGAAACTGGGGTGGCAAGACACATGGGCCCAAACAGGTGGAATTTGGGAAGGAACGCCCCCCAAATGCTCCGATGCCACATCAGTCTGAAGCAGCCGAGCAATCCTGGCTCTCACCCACAGCAAACGAGCAAAGCAGGCAGCCAGGACAATGACCGAATCCTCCCACCCCTCCCCCCTCAAAGGGCACCAACCTTCACATGACAGAGTCCTTAGCTGTATGGGGCCAGTGCCACAGTACGAACCACACAGGTTCCTATAGCTCTTGGAGTACCGGCCCCACAAGGCTTGGAAGCTGATGCAGGCCTCTTGCTGGCTCGGGGAGGGGGAGGTACAGGTGCATGAAGGCCAATCATAGATCAGGGGCAAAAAAAAAAAAAAAAAAAAAAAAAAAAAAAAGAGGATTGGGTAGGTAATGAGAGAAGGTAGGGGTGAAAATAACCAGGATGTGGAGGAGTGTGGTGACAAGGTGAGGACAGAGATGAGGGCTGGGTAAGTTGAAAAAGAGGAACACATTACAGAAGAGTAAAGGTTGGATAAATGAGAAAAAAACAGAATGACAGGGTAAAAAAGGAGGAGGAGAGCACCATGTGGATGTGAAGGAGAAAAGGAGATAAGGTAGAGGGGAGAATGCAAGTGGAAAGAACATCTGAATGAACAGGAAGTTCATGAAGGACCAAAGGAGGATTGGAAAGGAAGAGGAAGAGAAAGGGGGAAGGAGGACGGTGAGAGAAGGAGAAATGGAATGGGAGAGAAGTAAGGGATGTGTGAGAAAGTATGCAGTATGTGAGGAAAGAGATATGGAAGAGGAGAGGTGTATGAGGAAAGGAGCATGGGGGTATGATAAAGGGGAAAGGAGAATGAAAATATGTAGCATAAAGAAAACCACAAAGGAAATACAATAAGGTAAGGAAATAATGAATAAAGTAGAGGAGTAGACCCCCTCCCCACCCATCATCCTAAATATTTGTCAAGTCGCCATGGATTTGTAGTTTTTGCCAAAAGACCTTTATTTCAAGCACAATATTCTGGTTTCCACCAGGTGAGCCTACTCTCATGCCCAGTCTTCCACAACCTACGTGTGCAAATAAACCTCATTCACTTGATGACTAACATGGCATAATAACTGTCCTTAACTACCCCTCTCCTAAACCAACATCTATGAAGTATCTGGTCCAGGAGCATATCCATCTTTCAGAATAGTTCCTGAATGATAAATGTCCGAACCTTAAGTCATGATTCCCAAAACATCATCACTATGCTGTTTTGTTTTTGGGTTTATTTTAAACAGAATCTGGCACTTTCAGTTTTTCTAAGAGACACATTCTACTGTCTCCTTATATTACCATTTATATGTTCTTTAAACATGCCAAATACTTGCAGATGCATGAAGTTTGAAATAGTTCTGGCATATGAAGACAAACTTCAGAAAGTTGCCTTTCAACCATGGGAAAATTGAAACCCGATAGTGCTGTTAAGTAGTTTTAATGAATGTATCATTAATGGCTTTGCTAGGAACAGCCTATGGACTTCCCTTACAATTTCTCTCTCCTCCCCATCCCTAAACAACGCCGGTGTATTCCAATATTGCTTTTATCCACTCATATTACTTATTTACATAATATCACAAGTGTCTAGTATCCTTTCCTTAAACCTTGGTCATTTTAACTCTTCAGCACCACTGACAGCTCCCATTAGTTTTACTTAAATTCTGGCATCACAGCATGACTGTTAAACCTTTTCTCCCTCCCAAAGCAACCACATCCGTGAAAAACCATCACAGTCATCTTTGATTTACAGGAAAAAAATGAGGGCCGCTCTAAAGTTGCTTAATTGTCCCCTACTAATGGTTTGTGCTCACTCCCTTTCCAATCTCAGCTGCTCATGCAGGGAAAGAGATGTCACCCTCCGTGGAACAAGCAGAGTGTGCCCCTATTCACTTCCATTTCCTTCTAGTATGTCAGTCTACAATCTGCATGGCCCCTCCAGCTTCTCCAGTACTTTTGCTGCTCTGCTATATTCTGTTCCTCATACCCAACCAGCACTCAGCTGCAATGCAGCCTGTCTCCTGTGGGTTCCATCTGTCAATACTGCACTGGTCAACAAGAAAAGCCACTGCTGCTGCTCTTGCAATGTCAGACTCCCCCCATCTCACCTTACGTGGGCCTGAGGCAGACACTTGTAGTGTATGAGGGCCATGACTAACTATCTCAGCTCCTTCTAGTCTCTTCACGACACAGAAGCTATGCTAATGCAATCTGGCCTTTTCCAGCCCAACCATCAGACCTCCAGGGCAGTATGAGCCCCTGGAAACCCATTAAGTATTTCTCTCCCTAGTACAGTAACAATGAAAGGATTTAAATGCTGCCAAGCCAGCCTGCCAATTTAAGGTGTGAGTCATGGTTTTCAGATTATCCTTACAAAGTGAAGCAGAGAGTTTACACAGCTGGAGTGATCATGTCAAGTGCCATTGAGTTAATGTTGACTCATTGACCCTCTGGATAGTCCTTAACTGTGTTGAGTCTTCAATCAGGAGGCTAAGCAGAGCTGTACTTCACAGGCACCATAGCAAAGCAGAATAGCACCGATTCACTAGCAGGAGTAGCACTCTGGTAGAGAGCAGCCATCCAGCTCACGCTCTGCAGCCTTTCCTGTGGAAACAGAAGCTATTTCCAACTGTCAAAGTCCCTCGAGATTGATGGCTGCTACCTATTAGCTGGAGCCATGGCTGCCATCTCAGTTCTTTGCCTTTTCTTCTCAGATGTAAAGGTACAAACTGGTTGCTGCAGCTCTGAAACCAGTTTGCCAGCTCCTGGAGTGTTTCACCCTGGGGATACTCAGATGATTAATGGGGAGCCTCCCATTCTCACCTCACTCCAGCTGGGTCTGCCATTCATCAAGTGGACTCAGCAGCTGTGATTTTCAGGACTGCGGTATCCCATGGTTACCTCCAATCTGGACTACTGCAACCTCCTCCTTGCTGGTCGCCTTCAATCTAATCTATTCAGCTACATGGCTAATCTTCTGCCAGCCCCAATACACTCATAACCCTTCTTCTGAAAATCACTTCACTGGTTTCCCTTCTGTTTCCGTATCCATTTCAAACTACTTCTAAACTATAAATGCATTCACTACTTCACTCCTCCTCTGGCTTCATTCTCTCTATGGCTCTCTTCTAATGCTATCTCCAGACTTCTATCCTTTCGCCTTGCTGCTCCTTATGCCTGGAACCAGCTTCCAATATTTTTAGATCAGGTTCTGTCTTCAAAGCCATGCTAAAGGCTTTCCCCTTTGAAGCTGCTTTTGGACCTTAATCTCTTGTTTCCCTTGTGTCCCCTCTCACTATTGTGCCTTTAGTTCTCTTGTAGTGTACTATATCTTGACTAGATTGTAAGCTCTTCAAGCAGGGACTGTCTTGTGTTTGTACAGCACTACATATGCCTTGTAACACTTTATACATTAGTAGTACTAATGGTTGATAGACCCAAATCACCACTGTCTAAAACCATACAAACACATGATCAGCCTACAAATTGTATATATTGTATATATTGTGGTTGTACATAGTTACCCTGTTAGCCAAGTTGAATATCCTGTTCATATGTAAACACAAAGTACTTTTGGAAATGTGTATGTTCACTGTTCATTGTAAACCGCGCTGAAGCTGAATAGCGCGGTATAAAAGAGACTTTAAATAAAATAAATAAATAAATGGGGCTGCCTAAATGGGGTAATCTATGCTACGACAGCTACACAGGCAGTCAATCGATTCATAAGCTAAAGTTAAGATAAACGTTAACATGACATAAGAGGCAAAATTCCAATCCCTAATTAAGGATCAAGTTTTCCTGGTGTACCAGGGTGATAATTATGATCTAGTGATGAGACTTTTGTTGGTTTCCCCCCCAACCACATTGTGAGGTGTGTATACAGTTGTGGGAAACACTGGCACCCTTGCAATTCACCCCCTTAATATCAACATCTCCTAAGAAAGTGACTATATATGTACATATATTTGACACAAAAGAATCAAACAAAACAAAACTAATTAAAAAAACCCTAGAAAATGGTATATAAACTGGGACATAAAGGTGCCATTAATCATGTCTTAACCCTACTAAACCCAGAAAATATCCCACAAACAATGATCCCAATTACAAAGAGGTATCTAATTTAAGCCCACAAATTTTTGTCGGAACTAATGCCTTGAAAATGTACCATCTTCTCGTAGCATGAACGTTCCTTTTTTTTTTTATAAACTGGGGACACAACCCCTACAAACCATACCCACAGGATATTCAAACCCTAGGGCATCCACGATTTAGTATAGGAAATAAATCCAGCCAAAGCAATAGGCAAAGTACTTGGGCATATAATAGTGATCTCAAGACTCAGCCAATATTCAATGGTTCCTATATCGGCTGCTAATTATACTTTCCCAGAAGACTCCCTGCACGATATCCGCATGTTGTATTTCCATACTTCATGTCTCCAAAGAAACTGAAAGGGAGAAATAAAGCTGCCTTCCATACATGGTTGGCTTGAGATCAAAATCGCCTAATCTTCTTTAAACTGCAACTTTACATAATGTTGACCCAACGTCGTGTTTCGAGCTCCTGATGTTCTCAGCCCTTCTTCAAAACATCCGTTGCAAGCGTGAACTAACAGAAGGTATCCTACCCCTCTTATGTGCCTCAATGCAATGACATAATTAGATGACCAATAAGACAATGGCTCCTTGCCTAGAATCTAGCCCCTTTTTTTCATATTATACTCCAATCTACAGATGTATTTAGACCCTCGGGTATCAGCGAATTTAATTGATAAAACCAGAATTGTTCCCGATACAATAGACGGGATCCCCGATCTCCCCCTCTTATCTTTTCTGGAATGTGATCTAAAATTCTCCAGCATAGATCCTGGAAAGAATGCTGAAAATTATGACAATGTTGAACTACTGGGGCAGACAATACTTTTGTGGTGATTCGACATCGATGTTCTTGCAATCTTTCATGCTACGTGTGGTTTTTCCAATATATAGTTTATTACATGGACAGATCAATATATAAACCACAAATGTGGTCAAACAGGTAGTGTAAAAATTACTATGATAAACATGATGATTCACAGGATGTTTCCAGGTCAAACCCTCTAATGTGCAGGCACAAAAATCACATTGCTGGCACTGAAAATGACCCTTAACATGTAGCGGGCAAATCTCCTCTGTAGTATGAACTACCCAGTCAGCAATGTTCCAACCTCTTTTAAAGGCTAACATAAGGGGTTTATTAAAACAAGGATGTAAAGACAAAATTGTCCAATGTTTAAGAATGGAGACAACTTCCGTAGATTGGGGCATAAAAGGTAACACCCCCACAAAGGGGTGAAGAAAACCAGAATCATTCTCCAGATTTACAGTATTCTTCTGCCACCAGTCAGTATAATTATAACGGGCTCTATGATAAGCTCTATCAATTATAGAGTGCGGATAACCCCGTTCTCGAAGTCAGATCTTCAAGCTGGATGCTTGTTTATGATATTCTTGTATGGTAGAACATAACCAGCATAATCTAATAAATTGTCCTACTGGTAATCCCCATCAAAGGTCCCGGATGGCAACTTTGAAAATGTAACAAAGCGTTAGGTTGTACTGACTTCTGATATAAACGTAGACCTTATATTATTTTGATCTTTATACAAGTATAGATCCAGAAATTCAATGGATTCATAATTGTATTTGAGTAAATTTTAAATCGTCAGACAATGAATTGTTTCAATCAAAAAATACTTTTAGCCGCGTTTCCGTATGAGTCCAAAAAAGAAGAAGATGTCAGATATCATGTCCACATCCGAATGTCGGAGAACCATACCGATGGGTATATATGTTGAACCTCAAACTGATGCATGTAGAATGAAGCAATCGATGGGGCCACTGTGGCTCCCATCGCAATCCCATGAATCTGATGGTAATAAAAGTGTCTCCAAATTTTAAAAAAAATCTTTTTTAAAACCAAGGACAATAGCTCCAACACAAACTGCTTGGGTAGCAGATATTAGGCAATTTGATCTCAAGCCAACCATGGATGGAAGGCAGCTTTATGTCTCCCTTTCAGTTTCTTTGGAGACATCATGAAGTATGGAAATACAACATGCGGATATTGTGCAGGGAGTCTTCTGGGAAAGTTAAGTAGACTTTCATTGTTATAAATTAGCAGCCAATATAGCAACCGTTGAATATTGGCTGAGTCTTGAAGAAGATAGGCAATGTACTTAGACATATAATAGCTATTACTTTGGCTGGATTTGTTTCCTATAGTAAATTATGGATGTCCTAGGGTTTGAATATCCTGTGGGTATGGTTTGTAGGGGTTGCATCCCCAGTTTATAAAAAAAGAAAAAAGGAACGTTCATGCTACGAGAAGATGGTAGATCAAGGCATTAATTCTGACAAAACTTTGTGGGTTTAAATTATATACCTCTTTGGAATTTGGATCATTAATCATGTCTTGGCAAACAATTCAAATCAATTTGAACAGAAGAACCACATTACCACTGCAGTAAAAATCAGACACACCTGTACTCAATTGTCAGTACTCATATGACTTGAATCAACCAATGAATGATGGCTCTAATGTTTAGCCTCTTAACTAGGGAAGCAGAGTTTCCTTCCTCATTTGCTAAATGACAATGGGAGGACAAGTTGAACTAATTCTTCTTCCCAATCTGCCCAGGGAATCTTAATACTTGAAAGTGAAATCTTACCTCTGCACCTATTGCAGATAAAGAGCTGCTCCTCTGATCACCTCTGACATCAGTGATCACTCAGTTAAGTTTCAGATACCACAAGTCTGGAAAACAGCAGCAAACCCTCCTGCTAAAACCATAGCAGCTCACCTATGTATGTGTGGCTGAGCTGCTATTGTTCTGATGGAAGGTGCACTGCTGAGGGGATCCACAGCTGTTTACCTTCCTGCCAGAACAGTAATAGTTCAGCTGCACACAGTTCAGCTGCTCCAATTTTGGTGGGAGGGTTTCCTACCATTTTCTTGACTGTGTGTCTGAGACTTGACTGAGCAATTGCTGATGCTGGAGGTGATCAGTGGAGCAGGCTTGATCAGCAATTGGCAAAATGCTGACTTGAGCCATGGAAGTGATATCTTACTGCACTGCACCAGAGGGTTTCCTGCTATGGCTGGGTATCAGATGTCAATGAGCGATCAAAAGGTAATCTGGACAGCAGAGCTTGATCTGGAACTTCTGTAGGGGCAGTAAGTATGCCTGCAAGTGAAGTCAGGTAGGCTTATCCATCCTTTCAGTAAGGCACTCAGTGAGGAGACACAATGGCATCCAGGGCTGGTAAAGACCATGACGCAGATTCATCTCTAGATTCAGAAATAGATGATTCTGATTTTGAAGCAGATAGTTTGGATGCAGACTACACAGGCGATGACAGTAGCAGTGGATCAGAGTCTGAATCTGAAAGAAATACCATTGACACTACCTACAATCCATCTGTTTGCTCCATAAAACTCCTTCCAGCAGAGACCCTTTTGTGTTTTCTGGTGTTGTGGGCAAAACATTTCAGATGGATGATTCAGCCAAGGTTCACTATCTAAAATTGTTCCGTACTGATGAAATAGTAAACATGGTCAATGAAACAAACCAGTATGCAGAGCTTTATATTGCCAGCCATAACTTGAAAACAAGGTCAAGAGCACAAAACTGGAAATCCAACTACTGAAATTCATGTTTTTCTGGCTCTGCTATACCTTCAAGGTCTGGTGAATAAACCTGAAACAGGACATCAGCAGTCATCCCCAATATTTTATAAAACAATGCCCAAGTTGTGATGTTCATTTCTTCTGAAATTTCTGTACTTTGCAAACAGTGCATACATTAGCGGAAATGGAATGCTTGCTAAACTTTACAAAGTTATCATGGATTTATTTAAACAAAAATTCATGAAGCTGTGCATACCCAAAAGACATCAGTATCTATGAAAATCTGATACTTTGGAAAGGGTGGCTTTCATTCAAGCAGTGCGTTCCAAATAAAAGAGCTCATTTTGGGATAAAGTCCAATGAACTAAGTGAGGCAAAAAAAATATAGTTACATCTGGGACTTTATTGTATATACTGGAAGTGACAGATTTGACCCCTCACTTTCTTTGCTTCCTCATGCTGACAGTGTTGTAATGTTGTTGCAGCCATTGCTGGGGAAAGGATATCGTGTTAACTTATTCCAGTCAAACTGTTTGACAGATTGATAAATGCTTACACTGATACAGCACAGTTACTTACCTTAACAGGTGATCTCTGGGAACAGCAGGAATAATTATTCACATATTGGTTTCGTTGGTACAGACAGAGCCTGCGTGGGAACGCTCCCCAGCATCCAATCCGAAAGCCTTTGGGAGCAACCCACAGCACCTGCGTGCTGCCTTCCCACCTTTCCCAACTGTCTCTCCTCAGTTGAGTTCTAGAGGAGAGAGAGAGAGACAGAGACAGAGAGAGATCTCCTAGGGGAGGTGGGTGGGTTGTGAAGACTTATTCCTGCTGTTCCCAGAGATCACCTGTTACAGGAAGTAACTGTGCTATCTCCAGGAACAAGCAGGAATGAGTCTTCACATATGGGGACTCCCTAGCTGTGGGTGCCAGGGGAGATCCCAGACATTGTGTGTCCCTGGGACAGGGCTGCACTTTCCCCACATGGATCTCTGGCATCCAATCAGGGATGGTGGGTAGGAGTTGATTAAGTATGGAACAGGTGTTTGAGAACAGCCTGACCAAACAAGGAATCCTGGCCGGAGTCCTTGTCCAAGCAGTAATGGGCTGTGAAGGTATGAACAGAGGCCCAAGTGGCTGCTCGACAGATGTTATCAATAGACAGAGTTCAGATGAGCCATTGAGGCTGCCATGGCTCTCACATTGTGAGCTGTGACATGGCCCTTCAGAGAAAGGTTCTTGCTCTGATAGGAGAAAGAAATACACTGGGCAATCCAGTTAGATAGTGTTCTCTTGGAGACTCGTAGTCCCAAATGTAAAGGATCAAAGGCAACAAAGAGTTGGGAAGACTTTCTATGTTGCTGTGTCCTCTAAGTAAAAAGCCAGAGCTCTTATACAGTCCAGGGTATGAAGATTCCTCTCTGCACTTGATGCATGAGGTCCTGGAAAAAAAAAAAAAAAACAGACAGGTAGGTAGACCTGGTTGAGGTGAAAAGGAGAGACCACCTTAGGCATAAAGTGTGGATTTGTCCTAAGGACCACCTTGTCATGATGGAACCTTGTATAAGGTGGATTAGCTACGAGTGCTTGCAATTCACTAATACAGCGTGCTGATGTGATTGCAATGAGAAATATAACCTTCCAAGAAAGGTATTTCAAGGAGGTGGTAGCTAAAGGTTCAAAAGGCGGCTTCATAAGCAGACCAAGAACCAAGTTTAAGTCCCATGCCACCAGGGGTGGTCTAATGGGAGGCTTTGTTAAAAGGAGGCCTCTCATGAATCTTGCTACAAGAGGATGAGAGGAAATAGGTTGTCCATTTAGAGGCTTAAGGGAAGCTGCAATAGCACTCAAATGGACCCTTACTGAATTTGTCTTAAGGCCTGCATTAGACAGATGGAGATACTCCAGCAACGATTCCAGTAGGTACCTTGGAGTCACCTTGGATCAATGCCTGGATATGAAATCACATAGGCAATATAGTCAAAGCTGTATATTTCAAGATCTGTAAGCTCAGGCATCTGCGCTCCCTACTGGACCCAGACGATTTCCGGACTATATATCAGGCACTAATCCTACCCCATTTCGACTTTGCCAATGCCATCTTACAAGGTCTCCCTCAATCCACACTTAGCCCATTACAGCTGGCTATGAATGCTGCAGCAAGGGTCCTCCACAATGCTTCCAGAAGTGACCACGTGACTCCTATTCTGAAGCAGCTTCACTGGCTCCCTATCCACGGAAGGATTGTCTTTAAAACCTTACTCCTCCATTCAAGGCCATCAATGGCCTTTCATCTCTTTCACTCATGGAACTCATTCACACAGTGCCCCCCAACAGGTCCAGAAGAGCAACAGCAGTAATTTCCCTAATAACGCCGAAGGCATTGACAAAATGCAACAGTACAACGGCGAATAGGGCCTTCAGTCTCTACGTCCCCAAATGCTGGAATGCTCTACCACCCGACATTCGTAGATCTATCAGTTCAGGAAGGCACTCAAATATCACCTTTTCCTCCAATACTACCCAGTCAGCAATGAAACCTAGGTAACCTCACCAAAGTAGTAACCATGGCTAGTTCTGAGATAGTGCCAACACCCAGATTCTGCGCATACTTCCCTTAGGTTTTAGTTGCCTTCAATCTTGTTCATTGTAATTATTTCATGTATATAGTTCACCCATGTTATCCAAGCTTGTACTTCTGTTCTATGTAAAACCAAACAGCTTGTTGCATTGGTCATCTTGTTATAATGTAAACCGCGTTGATACCGCATAGTGCGGTATATAAGAAATTGTAATAAATAAATATGGCATGGGGGATAAGACCCTTTTCAGAACACCAGATGGTAAACCTCTTCCACTTAAAAGTGTAAGAACGTCTAGTGGAAAGTTTTCTGCAAGCATAAACATCTTTCACTTGCTGAGAAAGATGAAGATCCTGGAGATCTAGGCCTTCAGCAACCAAGCCCTGAGATGCAGAGACTGGGGATTGGGATGCCATAACCTTCCGTCCTCTTGTGAGAGGAGGTCTGGAGCAGACCCTAACTAGAGAGGGAGCTTGAGAGAGATGTAGAAGCAGAGGGTACCACACTTGCCGTGGCCAATGTGGAGCTATGAGAATCATGTGGCCTCTGTCTCTGAAGCTTGAATAGGGTTTTGGGAATTAGGGGAATGGGTGGAAAGGCATACAGGAAGTCTTGACCCCAGTGAAGGAGGAAAGCATCCCT
Source organism: Ichthyophis bannanicus (assembly GCA_033557465.1). NCBI lineage: Eukaryota > Metazoa > Chordata > Amphibia > Gymnophiona > Ichthyophiidae > Ichthyophis > Ichthyophis bannanicus. The sequence goes on from CM066033.1 coordinate 1,334,194,906, forward strand.
TACCTGAGCCGGAGTAATGGAACAGAACCGGGGAAGTTTGGCATTCCACGGACTTGCAAAGAGGTCTATGTACGGGGTTCCCCAAATTCGAAAAATCTTGGATACCTGGTCCATATGTAGGGACCACTCATGTGGAAGCAGAACTCGACTGAGTCTGTCCACCCAAGAGTTTTGAATACCTGGAAGATAAACTGCCAGAATATGAATGTGATGCTCTCTGGCGAGGGCCCACAGTCGCAGAGCTTCGTTGCAAAGCGACAGAGAGCCAGTTCCTCCCTGCTTGTTTACATAAACATGGCTACCTGATTGTCCGTGTGGATAAGGACTGTCTTGTGGCTGAGCAGGGTGTGGAAAACTCGCAGAGCAAGGAAGATTGCTCTGAGTTCCAAGAGATTGATATGTAGACAAGTCTCCTGTGGGGACCAGATGCCCTGGATGGAGAGGGCCTGAAGATAACTCCCCAGCCCATTGGAGAAGCATCTGTTGTAAGAGTTGCTTGGGGTAGGGTTTGTTGAAAGGGGTACCCCAGCAACAGGTTTTGAGGGGACTTCCACCACTGGAGGGACAAAATGAGGCGACTTGTGTTTGCTATTTTGACTGACAGGCAGCCTACTGCCTGGGTCCATTTGGTGTATAAAGTCCACTGAGCTGCTCTCATGTGAAGGCGAGCATATGGTACCACATGTACAGTGGATGCCATGTGGCCTAGTAACTGTAACATCTCTCGAGCAGTTAGTAGGGGTTTCCACTCAGCTTGAGAAACTGCACCAAGCGAAGGCAACGGGCCTGGGGAAGATAGGCCCTTGCCCTTGTGGTATCCAGCAACACCCCTATAAACTCCAGGGACTGAGTAGGGACTAAATTGGATTTTGGGATGTTTATTACCAGCCCTAAATACTGAAGGATACGCATTGTGCAGGTGAGAGAAGTCTTGGCCTCTGAGTGGGAGCTCGAATGAGCCAGTCGTCCAGGTAAGGGAAGACAAATATTCCCAGGGTGCGCAGAAAAGCAGCAACCACTGCATTTCGTAAACACCCTTGGTGCAGAAGCCAGACCAAAAGGGAGCACTTTGTATCGATAGTGCTTTTCCTGAAAAAGGAACCGAAGGAACCTTCTGTGAGATGGATGGATGAGAACATGTGTACGCATCCTTGAGATCTAGAGAACAAAGCCAATCCTGATTCTGAAGGTATGGCAGCAGAGTTCCTAGAGAAACCATCTTGAATTTTTCTTTCATTAGGAATCTGTTCAACTCTGAGATCTAAGGCGGGTCTGAAGTCCCCTGTTTTCTTTGGAATAAGAAAATAGGGGGAGTAGAACCCTGTGCCCTGTTGTTGAAAAGGCACTTCCTCTATGGCCCCCTGGGCAAGAAGAGTGGCAACTTCCTGTTCCAACAGGCTGAGGAGGGAGGTTGGAGAATTGAACTGGTGCACTCTTGAGAGGGGGTAAGCTTGAAAAATGAAGCTTGTACCCCTCTTATGATGGAGTGTCCAATGCTCTGCTGTAATTTGCCCCAATCTGGGAGCAAAGTGACATAACCTTCCTGGAATGGTGGAGGGCTCTGGTCCTTCTAGAGCCAGGAAGGCTAAGTTCTCTAGCAGAAAGAAAGGCCCTGAAGGGGCTGAGGTTGCTGGGCTGGAGCAGGCCTCGCAGCCTTTGCTTTGCTCTGTTTGGAGGATTGCTGACATTTGGAAGGGAACTGAGCTGCAGAAGATGCCAGCTGACCATAAGCAGGATAGAATCTTCCCTTTTTAGGAAAAGGTGTTTTCTTGAACAACCTTTTCTTAGTAGGAGCAGCTGTAAATTTGGATAGTCTATCCAAAGTAGACTTTTCAGCATCCATCTGATTGGCTTTTGCTTGCCAATCCTTACCAAACAGGTTCTCACCTGTACAAGGGATATTTCCCAATTCATCTTGAACCCAGATCTCCAAATCAGATGCTTGAAGCCAAGCAATCCTACGTGCACCTATGGCAATAGCTGAGGCTCTGCTTACGCATTCAAAGGAGTCGAAAGCTGCACGGTTGGAGAATTTGGAGATATCCTGGGCATGTTTGAGCCCAGTGAGAAATTCCTGCCTTTTATCTTCAGACATAAAAGGACTTAAACGAAGTCACTGAACATTTGCAAACTTTAAGAACATTCCCATGTAAAGACTATAGGAATTAATTCTCGCAGCAAGCATGGAAGCCTCTTCTTCCAAAAGCATCCAGGGTTCTACGTTCACGTCCTGGAGGATTAGAGGCATGTCTTTTGGCACTTCTAATCTTTCTCAATGCAGACTCAACCACAATAGAGTGGTGAGGAAGTTGAGATTTATGGAAACCAGGACAAGGAGGGACATGATACACGGTATCCAACCTGCGAGAATGAGGAGAGGTGGTTAGAGGTGCTTCCCACATCCTCAACATGAGATCATACAGAATCTCATGAATAGGTAAGGTAGCTGCCTCTTTAGGAGTTTTAGGATATTGTAAAATATCTAACTCCTTGGCTCTGGGCTCTGATTCAGGTGCCACTGTAATAGAGAGACCGCGAGCCACCTCTCTGATAAAGTCTTGAAAAGACAAATCCTCTGGAGGAGACATCCTTCGTTTAGGAGAGGACTCCTCCTGTGGAAGAAGCATCACTGCATTGACCGACTCTTCATAATCCTCAGAGTCCTCAGAGGAATTGAAGTATCGCCTGTCCGGATGCTCTTGCAAAGCCCGATACCCATACCGACCGGGATCGGTATTGGGAATCACTGGTACTGGAGTAGCGATACTGGAGGGCTTCAGAGGACAGAGTACCGGCATAGCGGACACCGATGCCGATGTCGATGCCACCGGTACCGGGATCGGTGCCGATGGCGATGCTAGAGCCGGTATCGGCGGAGTAGTCTGTTGAGGTACCACGGGCGTTGATGCCACAAGGAAAGCCGCCAGACTGCGTTCTATGGACAGAATCCTCTGATCCATCGATGCCGCCAATGCCTGGAAGTCTGTACCGGTGGAAGCCACCGGTACCCCAGAGCATGGCACCAGGAGATCTGTCGAGGCCATGCCATCGAGATCATCCTGGAACCCTGATGATGCTTTAGAGGCCGAAGCCTCCTGCCTGGGTAATTTTGCTAGTGCAGAATCCTCGAGGGCAAGGCCAGAGGCATCTCAATGCTTAGATCTACCCTTCGAGGACCGGCTGGATTTATGTTTAGTTACCCTAGATCCATGTGAGGAAGCAGCAGCCCTGGAAGATGTCGATGCCACCGAAGCCGCATCAGAGGGAAACAGGGTACTGAGCTTGGCAACTCGGTTCTGCCGACCTCTTTTAGACTTCATGGAACAGGACACAATCTGTTATGGAATGGTCAGGACCTAAACATTTTAGACACCATTCATGGGTGTCGGTGACTGAAAAAGTACCGCCACATTTTGTGCACTTTTTAAAACCAGAGGCAGGCAGGCTTTTCCATACTTAAGGAAAAAAAGGTTTGGGCCTATGGCCCAAAACTGAAGTGCACCTGAAGAAAAAGAACGGAAAAAAGGTTTGTCTTTTTTAGAAGAAGAAAAGAACAAAGACCGGTGGTACCGGTACAGCGAAGGCGGCAGACACGACAGAAAAGAAATAAAGAAAAAAAAAATAAGGAAATTCTTTTGCGGTGACAGGAACATGACCTGCTGGCTCCGCGGAAAAAGAAGAACTGAGGAGAGACAGTTGGGAAAGGCAGCATGCAGGCGCTGTGGGATGCTCCCAAAAGCTTTCTGATTGGACGCCGGGGAGCATTCCTGCATAGGCTCTGTCGGTACCGACGTACCCATATGTGAAGACTCATTCCTGCTTGTTTTATTTACATTCTCTTATATACCGCGCCATTCTGCATCAGTGCAGTTTACATTGAACAAACTGAAATTACATTGAACAGGGCATTATAACTTGGAGATAACTATTTTACAGGGAACATGGGCTATGGAGGGTTAAGTGGCTTGCCCAAGACCACAAGGAGCACCTGTGGGACTAGAAACCCCAGTCCTTCCGGCCCAAGGTTGCTGTCCTCTAGTGGGATTTGAACGCCCGACCTTCCGGCCTGAAGTACGTTGCCCCAACCACTAGGCCACTCCTCCACTTCCTGGAGATTGGAGCTTATAAGGAAAAACATAACTGTAGGAAGGGTAAGTACATTAGATGTACCATAATGTTGTGGGGCTGTTTTACTGCCGCAGGAAATGGAGGCCAGGAACATAAAGAAATCATGAAGTTAACATCTAAAAGAACAAACAGACCGTTTTAACTGGCCAGCAAGGATGCCTGATTTCAATCCAATCGAGAACCTTTGGAAAGGGCTGAACTCTACCATTGGTAAAAGGAATCCAGGAAGCATTCATGAGCTGGAACAAACTGCAGTTGAAGAGTGGGAGAAACTACCGGCAGACAGATTTATTAGACTTATAGATGGCTACAAGAAATGTTTGGAGGCTGTCATCACTGCCAAGGGTTGTGAAACCCAATATTGGTGAAGGGTGCCATCAACCCTGTCCAGATCAAATTTTGTTTTCTCAGAAGTTACTAGGTTTACATTGCTCAAAGGTATACAAAGAGGTCTGTGCAGACTATTAAAATGATATGTAGTTAGAATATTACCAATTGTATTTATTTTATACTGCTTTTCAAAGTTATCAAAGCAGTTTACATTTAACAAGAACTTATTGGTTACATATAACAAAGGGGTAGGGAGGCATGGGAATTCTATAACTTATTTACAAGATTTAACATTTTTTAGGTAGGCGTTTGGATACATTGCTGTGAGGGCCAGAGAACGATTTGATGGGGTAGTAAGGGAACTTTAGTTGCTTGGGGAGGGGAAGGATTACACAGGTACACTAAAAAAAATTTTTTTTAAACTGCCTCTAATGTTTCGATTGATTTTTACGTTTTTTGGTGTGCTGAATCCAAATCTGGTAACCAATTTGCTCCATCACGTACAGATTTTTTGCTACATTGGGTTAGCAGTTTGAGGTGAACGTTTCAGATTGAGTGCGATCGAGATAAACGTTTCTTGGATGAATTCTTTATACTAATTGTTTAGTAGTTATTCAAATAAGAATAAAGAAAATTGTAACAAGGCAGCACATAAGAATAGAGTAATGTCAACAAAACACACTGTGATGGTAGCAAAATTGTCTGCACTTAAAACAGCCACATACATGTGCACAAACATTGAGCATATAAGAGCGAGGTTAGACACAAAGCAAAGCAATGTGCAAAAAATGTTGTACAGGTATGTATGTAAGAATAGAAAACGCAAACCGCACCATTGCAATACATGAAGACAAACACCCGATGGTGTGAAAATAAAATTCTAATAAATGAGATCCGACACTGTGGTAATAACTAGCAAATTTTTATTTCAAAGTTTAGTAAAAACACGATATTTGTCAACACAGTTTAGATTTTAAAGTCATTCTTGTGTCAATCAATCTCCTGGTGGGCCAGTTTCTTCTTCCCCCGAATGCTTCTCTTGGTGTGCTGCTTGGCGTATTTTTCATCTGGGGTTTCCCGCAGCAGCAACCAGCAGAAATCAGCCATCATAGTGGTGTTCCATCTTCCTTGGTACCTTCTCTCTGCGTCCTTGATGTCCTGGTGAAACCTTTCACCTTGTTCTTCACTGTACGCCCCCAAGTTTTCGGGAAAGTAGTTCACATGGGAGTGCAAGAAATGGACTTTCAGGCTCATGTTACAGCCTTGTTCTTTGAAGGCATTGAGCATCCTGGCAACAATATCCTTCTAGTTCTCATCCCGCCTGTTCCCCAAGAATTTGAGAACATCCTTGAAGGAATCCCAGGCTTCTTTTTCCTTCTCAGACATCGTTTCAGCAAATGCTCCATCTGAAATGAGTTTCCTTATATCAGGGCCAACAAACACTCCTTCCTTTAGCTTTGCTTCAGAAAGTCGGGGGAACTTTGAGCAAAGGTACCGAAAGCACTCACCATCTTTTGGAAGGGACTTGATGAATTGCTTAATGAGACCCAACTTAATGTGGAGAGGTGGTAATAGAATTTTATCACGAGGTACCAAGCTCTCATGAAGAACATTTTTCTCACCGGGTCTCAAATACTCCCAAATTGGCCAGTCTTTTTCCCCCAGTGTAGGTCGCAGGCCCGGCTATCCCACAAGCAAAGGAAGCAGCGATATTTGGTGAAACCGGATTGCTGCCCTAATACCATGGATAGAATTTTAAAGTCTCCACAAATCATCCACTTATGCTCATCATAACGAATCTTCTGAAGAATCAGGGCCAAATTCTCGTATTTTTCTTGGAGAATAACAGAGTGAGCAATAGGAACTGAAGCGAATGTGTTGCCATTATGAAGAACACCTTTATGCTGTCATTTGACGAATCAATGAACAGCCGCCATTCAGCAGGATCATACTTGAGTTTAAACTTTTCCATCACTCCGTATATATCGTTGCAAAATACCAAATCTTCCTCTTTGCTGAAATACTTCAAAAATTGTGTCTCGCGGTTGCGGTACCAATAAAAAGTTGTTCCTGGTGACAATAGATTTTTCTGTTTAAGCCGAGAACCTAGCAGTTGGGCAGCATCTTTTGGGAGTCCTAAATCCCGGACTAAATCATTCAATTCAGCTTGAGAGAAAAGTTCAGGTTTCAGATCTGGTTCAGTTTCAAACTCGGAAGTACTGGACTCATCGGGAAAAGCCATCTGATGAGTCTCATCATGATCAGAACCGTCCACACAAATATGATCCAAAGATTTTGGTGGTTCAGGCACAGGTACTTCGTTGCTATGAGGCATAGGCCTAATTGCTGAGGGAAGGTTGGGGTAAATTATTACGTTCTTATTTTTTAAGTTGTATCCCTTCACAATGCAAGAGCAAAAATAGCAGTCACTGCTGTGGTCTTTGTTCACGCCACATCATAGGTATTCCGAAACGAAATGCTTGTTTTTTACCTTTCATCCATAAGCGTAGATCTTCCTCACATGTCTTGCACACTTTGTGAGGAGCCCACGGTTTGTCTTGATCGCCTAACTTCAAACCGAAATAGGCAAAATATACTTTTTTAATAAATGCAGGAATGTTCCTCTGCCGCTTTTTCACGGTATATTCCCCACAAATAAAACAAAAACTGTCCGGAGAGTTGACGCAACCTCTGGCTCTGTGAGCCATCACAAATACACAGCACTGCAAACTACAACTGTAGTGAACCACTTCGGAATAAAGCTGGATTACGACTGAGCAAACAAAAGGTAATAATGAACTTGCAAGAAACTGAAATTTGACAGGAACGTTCATGTCGCAACCACCGTGTTTGAGCGAGCGAACGAGGCGAACAGGAAAGAACATGCGCCAGCGCGAGTACTGGATTTAGCCCCCCGCCTCCCAATTGTCCTGTTAATGTATAAAATGAATACAAACCACTCTAAAATATCATGAGGGAGTGTTTCTAGTTAGTTAACCATTACAACCTCTATTTTGGGCCAAGAAAATAAACTGCAGTCGGCTAAAAAGAAATTATGTGAACATTCCTTATATGGGTAAGAAATCTAATTTTGCAAGAAAACGTGACGTGATGGAACATTTTGGCTATTTTTCCTGGATTCAGCACCCCAAAATCTATAGGAATCAGTTGCAAAACTGGAGGCAGTTTTTTGGTAGTGTACCTGTGTTATGTATCTGATCTGAAAAGTTCTTGGAAAAGATGGGTTTTTGGGGTTCTCAGAAGTTGGTTACATCTTCAATAACTGAGAATGCTTGGAAGCGAGTTCCACAATAATGGTCCAAAGATAGCAAAGGTTCTTTGGCAGCTTTTTGTTTTATGAGATGGAATGTTTAAACTGTTTTGATTCTGTTGTCTTCCAGATCTGGGTGTTTGCCTACACACTTATACGGAAGACCCCCAGTCTGCAACTTGATTATCTATAGTCTTGTTTCTTAAGATACTGTACACATGCCTAAAATGCAAGTGTGAATGTTGACAAACATTTTCTGTGACTGTACCAGTCCTTTGTAACAGTCTTCCTAGTAATATCAGGCATTAGCTATCCAAATGAAGATAGGTCCTCCTGAACGACCAGGAGGACCCAGGTGTCAGTGGAGATGGACTCCCACCTGTGGGAGACATGGACCAGACACTGACAGACAGCTGCCCTGCCAGACGACAAGAGGCTGCCGATGGAATCAAAACCCTGAGGGTGGCTGAGCTGGTACTGGGGGTTGGGTCTTGGGGTCCTTCGGCTAACAAGGTTCATGGACTGTGGTCTTGCTCTGATTGCCCTAAAAAGGGGTAGAAGTGGATAGGCCAGATAGACCCTGTAAGGGAGCCCCTTCCTATGGAAGAAAGGCTTCTTGCTCTGCTGCTGCTTCTTCCTGGGGAGGGAAGAAGTTTTCCAGAAGAGGCAAGTACGAGTCATGTACATCTTTATCTCTGCTGCCTTATTCTCCATGAGCTTGCCGAATAGTTGCTCCAAGGCAGGGGACGTCCAGCAGCTTCTCCTGGACCCACTAACAGGTCCAAGGACTGGAGCCATGCCTGCCGACGGGCTCTAATGCCAGCTGCTGCTACAGACAGAAGACTCGAAGCTGTTGTACACTGCTCACAAGAGGTACTTTGAGCATTCTGATGGACTTTGAGAGGGCCTGAAAAAACACCAGAGATGATCTGTCAAGGCCTGCCGCAAATTCTGAGCTCTTTAGTGAGGTCAGAGAAACATCCCAATGTATAATTGGTAATCTTGGATGCAGCATAACAGCATGGAACCCTGATAAACCTTGCGCCTGAGGGCATTGAGAGTTCAAGACTCTACCTAGCAAGACTGACGAATGAGTCTTTGGGCTCTTTAGCTTCTGCATGGCAGATACAACCACCATAAGGTGTGGGGAAGCTGTGCTCACACTAGGGACAGAGTCCGGGGTCTCCCATATGTGGAGGAGTGTTCAGAATAGGAGGAACCAGCACAGAGCTTCTTTTGGAGGGGCTTCATATTGCAGGGCTTCGGTCTTTACTGAGGAAGATGTAGGGGTGTTACCCAAGACTGAAGTGGTATTTAAAGGTGATACTGCAGAGGAATTGAGAGAAATATCGCTACACCGGGAAGATATATTACAACTATTTGATAAACTGAATAGTAGCAAATCACCTGGACCGGATGGTATACATCCCAGAGTGTTGAAAGAACTGAAATATGAGATTGCAGACCTGTTATTGGTAATCTGTGAACTTTCATTAAAATCATCTGTAATACCTGAAGATTGGAGGGTCGCCAACGTAACACCAATTTTTAAAAAGGGTTCCAGGGGTGACCCGGGAAATTACAGACCGGTGAGCCTGACGTCAGTACCAGGGAAAATGGTAGAAGCCATCATAAAGAACAAAATTACACAGCATGTAGATAGTCATGGCCTAATGGGAGACAGCCAACATGGCTTTAGACAAGGAAGATCTTGTCTTACTAATCTGATCTGTTTTTTTGAAGGTGTGCATAAACAGGTAGACAAAGGTGAGTCGGTTGATATAGTGTATCTGGACTTTCAGAAAGCTTTTGACAAGGTCCCCCATCAGAGACTTTTGGCGAAGCTAAAAAGTCATGGGATAGGAGGCAGTGTACTATTGTGGATCGGGAACTGGTTAAAAGATAGAAAGCAGAGGGTAGGGCTAAATGGCCAATATTCCCAATGGAAAAAGGTGAATAGTGGAGTACCCCAGGGATCTGTACTGGGTCCGCTACTTTTTGACATATTCATAAATGACCTGGAAAAGGGAATAACTAGTGAGGTAATCAAATTTGCAGATGACACAAAACTGTTTAAAGTTGTTAAAACCCAAGAGGATTGTGGAAAACTGCAGGAGGATCTGGATAAATTGGAAGACTGGGCATCCAAATGGCAGATGAAATTTAATGTGGATAAGTGCAAAGTTATGCACCTAGGAAAGAACAACCCACACTATAGTTGCAAGATGCAAGGCTCCACATTAGAAACCACCACCCAGGAAAAAGATTTAGGAGTCATCGTGGATAACATGTTAAAACCCTCCGCCCAGTGTGCAGCGGCGGCCAAGAAAGCAAATAGAATGCTAGGTATCATAAGGAAAGGGATGGAGAATAAAACAAAGGATATTATAATGCCTCTGTATCGCTCCATGGTACGACCGCACCTTGAATATTGTGTGCAATTCTGGTCACCGTATCTTAAAAAGGACATAGAGTTATTAGAAAAAGTACAGAGAAGAGCCACCAAATTGGTGAAGGGGATGGAAGGCTACTCCTATGAAGAGAGGCTAAAAAGGTTAGGGCTCTTTAACCTAGAAAAGAGGCGGCTGAGGGGAGATATGATAGAGGTGTATAAATTAATGAATGGAGTGGAACGGATAAACGTGGATAAATTGTTTACGCTATCAGAATATAGAAGGACTAGGGGGCATGTAATGAAGCTACAGGGTAAACTATTTAAGACAAATAGGAGAAAATATTTCTTCTCTCAACGTGTAATCAAACTCTGGAATCTGTTACCGGAGGATGTAGTAAGGGCTGTTAGTATAGCTGGGTTTAAAAAAGGTTTGGACAAGTTCCTGGAGGAAAGGTCCATAAACCACTATTAAAAAGGGACCCAGGATATCAATGCTTGGCCTAGTACAAGCACTGCAGAACCTGTGTCTTTTGGGGAAACTGCTAGGTACGTATGACCTAGATTGGCCACTGTTGGAAACAGGATACTGGGCTTGATGGACCTCGGTCTGACCCAGTATGGCATTTCTTATGTTCTTATGTTCTTATGTTCCTCAGCGTGGGGCTCCTCCTCCAACACTGTGGTGAGCACTAGGGCCCATGCCATGTTCTGTACAAACTCCAGAAAGGAGATGTCCTTGGAGGTGACCACTGCCTCTGGGTCAGCAGGGAGGGGAGGACCAAGGGGAGGTCTTGGTGGGACCGAGTCTCCGGGGAGGTCTCCCTGTCAGACTCCCACTAGTCTGTGGAGGACTCAATGTCAGGTGGCTTGAGATGGGTCAGTGACCTGTCCAAGATCTGGAGGCCAAACCTTGCCTGGAGCCAGAGCCGGAGGCACTTGCCCGAGAAGATCTCATGCCCAAGGACCAGGATGGAGATAGACCCATGCAGAGGATCCTTCAGTCTTCTGGCTCTACGGGGTCACTGTGGCAACCCGGGGAGTCTGAGGTAGAGGTCCATGCAGTCTCGAGGTGCATGCTGGTGGGGCTGGGCACCAATGCCTGCTGGGTAGAGAGGAATGCAGAAACGCTGTGCTCCAGGGCCAGTATCCGGGCCTCCCACTGTGGAATGGGGCCCTACAACAACACTAGGGTGACTGGGTCAGGTTTTGAGGAGGGGGTCCTCATCAGAATGAGCCTTGGGAGACTGGGCGCCTTCACCGGAGGCCTCCATATCAGTTCAAGGTACCTTACTGGGCCACTCCCTCTATGACTCGAGACTGCAGAGGGGGGCTGAGAGACTAGACATGTGACCTCATGATTGTCTGGCACCCCCGACAGTCTTCGTGGCCTTCTGCTCACATTCAGGTGACCCCTGGTCAGAGTGCTGCTGGACCCAGAAAGGAGCCTTGGAGCACTCGAGGCTACTGGGGATACTGAGCAGAAGGCTACTGGGGATACTGGGACTGCCTTATGGAAGAGATCATCCAGCTTCTGCTTATGACTCTGGATGGCCTTGGAGGACATTTTCTTACCAAAGGAGCATAGCTCCGGGTCATAGTTGGCTCCTAGACACCTGAGACAGTCATGGGTGTCTGAGTGACATGTTTTTTTTAATATTGATCACATTTCTAAAAATCCCTGCGGAGTCAAAGATCCTCAATGTGGCCAATGGTTAAGGGCACGAAAACACAAAAAAGGCAAAAAAAGGGGAAAAACAGAGACCAAGGCCAAAGCAGAGGTGCTCAAAAAGCAGGAAGAGGGCCAGTGAAGGCCAGAAAGCAAAAACTGGTTGGAAACCAACTTTATGGGGACAAGATGCACATCTGAAGGGCTCTTCAGAAAAAGGGAGAATGAGTAAGATGGCACCTTTGGGCAGGAAGGGGACCATGCATTCCCAAAGGTTTTCTCTGAAAGCCGGAGATATGCTGCATATGAGCTCTGTTGGTGCCGACATCACCCATGTGAGGACAGACTTCCTGCTTGTTCCTGGAGAACACAAAGCATAGTTACTCACCTGTAACAGGTGATCTCTGGGAACAGCAGGAATTTAGTCTTCACATATGGGTATCATTGGTACCGACGGAGTCTGTGTAGGAACGCTACCCAGCATCCAATAGGAACACTGTTGGAAGCATCCCTCAGCACATGCGTGCTGCCTTCCCACCTTTCCAACTGTCCCTCTTGAGTTAAGTTTGTAGCTGAGTGAAAGGATAGAGGGAGAGAGGAAAGAGACAGAGATAGAGAGAACTCCTAGGGGAGGTGGGTGGGTTGTGAAGACTAATTTACTGCTGATCCTGGAGATCACCTGTTACAGGTGAGTAACTACACTATCTCCAGGAACAAGCAGGAATGTAGTCTTCACATATGGGGACTCCCTAGCTGAAGATGCCAGGGAGAGAGCGCCCCAGGAAGGTGCCACCCTAGAAAGGTGGGAATCCTTCCTCCCATGGATCTTTGGCATTGGTGGGTAAGAGCTGAATTATGTCTGAAAGATTTTGAAGAACAGCTTGGCCAAAGAAGGCATCCTGATGGGAGGCTTTATCCAGGCAGTAATGGGCTGTGAAGGTGTGTACCGAAGCCCAGGTGGCTGCTCAACAAATTTCATCGATAGTGGAGATTAGCCATGGAAGTTGCCATGGCTCTCAAGTTATGAGCTGTGAGACATGGTGAGACATGGTCTTGAAGAGGAAGACCCTTACTCTCATAAGCAAAGGATATGCATTGGGCAATCCATTTAGATAAAGTTCTTTTGGAGACTGGAAGTCCCAAATGACTAGGGTCAAAAGCTATAAAAGGTTGTGAGAACTTTCTATGTTGCTGTGTTCTCTGTAGGTAAAAAGCTAAGGCTCTTTTACAATCCAAAGTATGAAGGCTTCTTTCTGCATTAGAGGCGCGAGGCCTCAAAAAGAATACAGGAAGATAAATTGATTTAAATGAAAAGGCAAAACCACCTTTGGCATAAAGTGTGCATGAGTTCTAAGAACAACCTTATGATGAAACCTAGTATAAGGAGGATCAGCCACTAAAGCTTCCAGTTCACTAATGCGACATGCAGAGGTAATTGCAATTAGGAAGATTGCAAAAACGTAAGGGCTGTAGTGGCCAAAGGCTCAAAAGGCGGCTTCATGAGCTGCCCGAGAACTAGATTTAGATCCCATGCCACCGGTGGTGGCTTAATGGGAGGTTTGGTTAACAGAAGACCTCTCACAAATCTGGATATGAGTGGATGAGAGGAAATTGGTTGTCCATTCAGAGGCTTAAAAGAAGCTGCAATTGCACTAAGATGGACTCTTACCGAATTGGTCTTTAGACCAGAATTCGATAAGTGAAGGAGATACTATAGTATCGATTCTAAAGGTATGACAAGGGGGCTTAATCCCTTCTTGGAGCACCATATGGTAAAACATTTCCACTTGAAGGCATAAGATCTTGTGGAAAGTTTCCTAGAAGCCTGAAGGATATCCTTTACCTGTTGGGACAGGTTGAAATCCTGGAGGTCTAAGCCTTCAGCTACCAGGCTGTGAGATGCAGGGACTGGGGATTCGGGTGCCGTCCTCTTAGGAAAGGAGATCTGGAGCATGCCCTAACTCCAGAGGTGCAGCTTGAGAGAGATGTAGAAGCAGGGGATACCATGCTTGGCGTGGCCATCGTGCCGTTATGAGAATCATGGGACCCGTGTCTCTCTGAAGCTTGACAAGTGTTGAGGGGAATGGGTGGGAAGGCATAAAGGAAGTCCTGACCCCAGTGAAGGAGGAAGGCATCCCTTGCCTGACAATTGTGAGCCGGAATCCTGGAACAGAACCGGGGAAGTTTGGCATTCAGTGGCCTTGCAAAAGAGGTCTACGTCTGGAGTGCCCCAGAGATGAAATATCTTTGCCACCTGGCCTAGGTGGAGGGACCACTCATGAGGCAGTAGTACTCGACAGTTTGTCTGCCCAAAGGTTTTGAATGCATGGAAGATATACCACTAGAAGGTGAATTTGATACTCTGGCGAGGGCCCACAGTCGTAAAGCTTCGTTGCATAATGACAGAGCCTGTCCTGCCCTGCTTGTTCACATAGAACATGGCTACTTGATTGTCCACCTGGACTAGCACTGTCTTGTAGCTGAGCTGGGCATGGAACACTCGAAGAGCTAAATAGATTGCTCTTAATTCCAGGAGGTTTATGTGTAGACCAGCCTCCTGTGGAGTCCAGGTTCCCTGGGTAGAGATATGATTCAGGTATGCTCCCCAACCCACCTGTGATGCATCTGTTAGGGTGGCCTGAAAGAGGGGTTGATGAAAAGGAGACCCCACTGTCAGATTTTGAAGTGATTGCCACCACTGGAGGGACAAAATTAGTTGATGAGAATTTATTATTTTGTCTGATAAATGACCTGTGGCCTGTGTCCACTGTGTGGATAGGGTCCTCTGAGCTGCTCGCATGTGGAGGCGAGCACATAGGACTACATGAACTGTGGATGCCATATGTCCCAACTGTAGTAGCTCTTGAGTAGTTAGGGAGGATTTCCCTGCTGCTTGAGAAGCTAGTTGCATTATGCAAAGACACTGGGCCTGTGGAAGGAAAGCCTTTGCCTGTCTGGTATCTAGACAGGCCCCTATGAATTCCAGGCACTGGGAAGGAACAAGTTGAGATTTTGGGAAGTTTATTACCAACACCAAGTATTGGAGGATTCACATTGTGTGAGACAGTGCAGTGCTGGCCTCTGCAACTGTAAGGGCTCGAATGAGCCAGTCGTCTAAGTAAGGGAAGACGAATATCCCCAGGGTTAACAGAAATGCAGCTACTACTGCCATGCATTTCATGAATACCCTTGGTGCTGAAACCAGACCAAAAGGAAGAACCCTGCACTGGAAATGTTTTCCCCTGAAAAGGAATCGTAAGAATTTCCTGTGATCTGGATGGATCAGAATGTGAGTGTATGCATCCTTTAAGTCTAGAGAGCAAAGCCAATCCTGGCTTTGAAGGTATGGCAGAAGAGTACCTAGAGAAATCATTTTGAACTTCTCGAAACAGGTATTTGTTCAATTCTCTGAGGTCTAAAATGGGTCTGTGTCCCCCTATTTTCTTTGGAATAAGAAAATAGGGGGAACCCTGCACCCTGAAGAATGGGTACCTCCTCTATTGCCCCTTGGGCAAGAGGTGTTGAGACCTCGTGATCTAGCAGATTGTCTGCAGAGGTTTGAGAATTGAATTGCTTTAGAATTGTAGGAGGGGGCATGCTGTGAAAATGAAGCTTGTACCCTTCTCCTATAATGGACAAAGTCCAATCTTCTGCTGTTATCTGATGCCATCTGTTGGCAAAGTGGCATAACCTGCCTGGGATATGGGGGGGTTGGGGACCCCTCAGAGGCAGGAAGGCCAAGCTCTCTAGGAAGGAGTCAAGGCCCTTGAGGGGCTGAACCTGCAGAGCTGGTTGGGCCCTTGGGCCTTTTAGCTTCTTTTGCTGTCTAGTTTGTCCCTTTTGGGCAACGTGACCTTGAGTTTGACTCTGCTGGGTATAGGAAGGATAAAATTCTTTTTGCTAAAAGAGGATTTTTTATAAGACTTCTTTTTGGCTGGAGTGGCTGTAGATTGACAATCTAGAGTAGTGTTGTCAGCATCTAACTTGTTATCCCTTTCCTGCCAGTTCTTGCCGAAGAGATTCTCTCCCGTGCAAGGGATGTTGCTTAACTTGTCCTGTACCCAAGTCTCCAAGTCTGATGCCTGAAGCCAAGCAATCCGTCGTGCGCCAATGGCAATAGAGGTTCTGCTGATGCATTCAAAGCAGTCAAAGGCTGCACGATTTACAAACTTGGAGACACCTTGAGCATGATTAACTAGGGCAAGAAAGTCTTGTCTCTTGTCATCTGGGAGAAATGGGCTCATAAGCTCCAAGTCTCCTGTAACTTCCTTGAGGAACATTCCCATATATAGTATATATGAACTGATCCTAGCTGAAAGCATGGAAGCCTGAAAAGTTTGGTGCCCAAAAGCGTCCAGAGTCCTGCATTCACGACCTGGAGGATTGTATGCATGCCTCGGCACTTTTCATCCTATGCATGACTGACTCCACCACCATTGAATGGTGTGGCAGCCGAGTCTCTTGACATCCAGGACATGGCAGAACTCGATACATAGTATCAAGTCTCCTAGAGTGAGGAGATGTAGTCAGAGGTGTCTCCCACATTCTGAGCATAAAGTTATGCAGAATTTCATGGATGGGCAGAGTAGCTGCCTCCTTAGGAGCTTTAGGATATTGGAGAATTTCCAATTCCTTTTTGGCTTTCCTAACAGGGGCTCTACAGGCAACCAACTGTAAGGATTTGAGGGTTTATTTTTATTAAAAATTGCTAAATCTGACTGGGAGCAAAGCAAGGCTACTTCCTTTTTGGTGCTTTATGGAAATTTCCTTGAGCAGAGTAGGTTGTTGAACTCTAGTAACCTCCTCAGCTTTCAGAACTGCTAACACCTAATCAGGTGCTTGCTCACTAGGGGTGGGTGGGAGTCGGAGTGGGTAGGGAGGGAACTGTCTTGCTTTATAGGGCACCTCCCCATTTAACAAAGCACAGACTTGGACCAGCACATTTTGAATATAATTAAAAAGATTTAACTGCTTTTTCTCTGAAAGGACAGCTGGGAAACCGGCTGGTACTTGGTAAATCTTTTGCTTTAACAGATAACTAAGCTCCACGAACAGAACAATGGCTGGGAAAAATCGTATCGCTAAAGCTGTTGCCCCCATTACAGCTTCTGCCTCGGTCCAGACAGATGTCCTAATGCCATTTGAAGGACCGGTTCCATGTGCAGAGTGCCTGCATGCTGAAGCTCTGAGGAAACAAGGGGAGGAACTCAGAAAGGAGGTGGCGAGGCTGAGGAGCATTCAAGACAGTGAGGTGTACATTGATGAGATGCTTCTTGCAGCAAACAAGCTCTCCAGCAGAGGGGAAGATGGGTGCCAGCAGAATGTCGATGGTTGGACACAAGTCACCAGGGCCTGCAAAATCACCAATCCAACTTCTCCAGCCCTTGAATTGAAGAACCATTATGCAGCCCTGGAAGTGGTGGAGGTGAAAGTATCCCTGGAAAGGGATGAACCAGAGCTCAAGTATCCCAAAGTTGCAGAATCAGTGACCACAAGGAAATGAAGGGTAGTGGTGGTTGGAGACTCTTCTGAGGCATCCATCTGCCGACCAGACTTGATGTCCAGAGAGGTATGCTGTCTGCCTGGTGCCACAATCCAAGATGTTATGGAGAGTTTGCAGAGAATTATCAAGCCCACTGACTACTACCCAATGTTGCTAATCAATGTTGCAACAAATGATACTGCCAGATATACCTCGGAACGTATCAAAAGTGACTTCATGGCTCTGGGACAGATGGTGAAGCAGTTAGGTGCACAGGTGGTGTTCTTTTCAATCCTCCTTGTTGAGGATAAAGGCCAAGGCAGAAAGACTCGCATCCTGAAGATGAATGCATGGCTGCGTGGATGGTGTCAGAGTGTTTTGGTTTCCTAGACCATGGGATGCTGTTCCAAGGGTTGCAGAGCAGAGATGGCATCCATCTGCCCAAGAAAGGTTGACGCGTCTTTGGTAGTAGACTGACTAATCTACTGAAGAGGGCTTTAAACTAGATTTGTTGGGGATGGGTGAAGAAAGCCCCCAGGTAGGTGAAAGCCCCCAGGTAGGTGATACATTAAATACCTTTATGGAAATGGGTAACAGGGGTAACATATGGAAAGCAGTGTGTATAAATGCCCGTAGCATGGGAAATAAGATCCCTGATGTTGAAGCTTTGGTGGGAGTGGCTGACTTGGATTTAGTGGCAGTTACAGAAACATGGTTCACAGAAAACCTTGATTGGTGTGTAACTATACCTGGCTATACTTTATTCAGAAAGGACAGGGTACGAAGAAGGGGAGGAGGAGTGGCACTATATGTAAAAATTACTATTAAAGCTTTGGAATTACAGAGCTTAAAAAGGGAGAGGGAGGTATTGTGGGCTAAACTAGAAAGGAGGGAAAAAAATCTATTTGCATTGGTGTGATATACAGACCTCCCTCACAAGAGGAAGAGGTGGACAGAGTTAATTGAAGACATACGCAGCATTGCTAGGAAAGGGGAAGTGCTACTGATAGGAGATTTCAATATGCCAGATGTTGCTGGGCACATTCCTGCTGCAGTATCATCTAGAAGTAAGATCCTGGATTCTCTACAGGGAGAACTATTTAGGCAATTGGTGACAGATCCCACACGTGAAGGGGCCATACTGGACTTGGTGCTTAACAATGGTGAAAGTGTTTCTGATGTTGTAGTGGGAGATCATTTTGCATCCAGTGATCACCAGATGGTGTGGTTCAGTATTAGGACTAGGGCTGTTAGAATCCATTCAAAGGTGAGGATCTTAGACTTTAGGAAGCCTAACTTTTGCCAAGATGGGCCAATACCTCAGGGAGTCATAGTGGGATGGGAACAGCTGGGGGATGTAGAAAAACAGTGGGCAAAACTGAAAGGGGATATTTTAAGGGCAGCCAACCTTTTTGTTAAAATGGTAAATAAAGGTAAAAAGGAAAAGGAGACTGCTATGGTTTTCGAAAGAAGTAGCTGAAAAAGTGAAGAAAAAGAGAGGCCTTCATGAACTACAAGAGATCACAGAGAGAGGAAGACAGGCATCTGTATTTGGAAAAAAAAACTTAGAGAAACTAGCAAAGTAGTCAGGAAGACAAAGATTCAAAAGGAGGAGGAAATAGCCAATGCAATAAAATGGGGGGGATAAGACATTTTTCAGATATATTAGTGAGAAGAGGAAGGGCAAAAGTGGTATTGTCAGACTCAAGGGTGCAGGGGAAGAATATGTAGAAGCTGATAAGGATAAAGCAGAATTGCTTAACAAATATTTCTGTTCTGTGTTCACAGATGAAGAACCAGGAGCAGCACCTCAGAAAAACATCCACAAACAGGAACAGAAGCGAGGGACATCTTGAACAATTTTCAGAAGACAGTTCGTGAGAAACTAGCTCAACTTAAAGCAGACAAAGCGATGGGGCTGGATGGGATACATCCTAGAATACTGAGGGAACTTGGGGACTTTCTAGCAACTCCACTGACTGACCTTTTCAATGCCTCGGAGTCGGGAGTGGTGCCAAAGGACTGGAGAGAGGCTCATGTGGTGCCTTTACACAAAAGCGGAATGTGGTTGAAAACTACAGGCTGGTTAGTTTAACTTCAGTGGTGAGTAAATTGGAAACGCTGCTGAAAGAGAAAATAGTGAGGTTTCTGGAGTCCAGCAGATTACAGGATCTGAGGCAGTATGGATTCACCAGAGGCAGGTCTTGTCAGACAAATCTGATTGATTTCTATGACTGGGTGACCAGGGAGTTGGACTGAGGGAGAGGCCTAGATGTGGTGTATTTAGATTTCAGTAAAGCCTTCGACACTGTTCCTCACAGGCGACTTATAAACAAACTGAGCACCCTAGGGATGGACCCTAAAGTTACTGCTTGGGTTAGAAATTGGTTGGGTGGGAGTCGACAAAGAGTACAAGTAAAAGGAGCTCACTCTGAGGAGAAGGATGTTACCAGTGGTGTGCCACAGGGATCTGTCCTTGGTCCGATTCTTAACATCTTTGTTAGTGATATAGCAGAAGGGCTGTCGGGTAATGTTTGCCTCTTTGCGGATGATACCAAAATCTGCAATAGAGTAGACACCCTGGAAGGTGTAGATAACATGGGGGGGATCTAGCTAAGCTTGAAGAATGGTCTAGAATCTGGCAGCTGGGATTTAAATGTTAAAAATGTAAGGTCATGCATTTGGGCGGCAGCAATCCAAGGGAGCAATAGAGTATAGGGGGTGAAGTACTTTTGTCCACTAAAGAAGAGCAGGACCTAGGCGTGGTTGTGTTTGATGATCTTAAAGTAGCTAAACAGGTAGAAAAGGCGACGGCAAAAACTAGAAGGATGCTTGGGTGAATACAGAGAGGAATGGCTAGCAGAAAAAAGGACGTGATAATGCCTCTGTATAAGTCTTTGGTGCGACCTCATTTGGAGTATAGTGTGCAATTCTGGAGATCGCACCTTCAAAAGGATGTGAACAGGATGGAGTCGGTGCAGAGGGTGGCTACTAAAATGGTTAGTGGTCTTTGTTATAAAGCATATGAGGACAGACTGAAGGATCTTAATATGTACACCTTAGAGGAAAGGCGGGATAGAGGTGATATGATTGAGATGTTTAAATACCTCCGTGGCATAAATGTTCAGGGAGAGAGCCTCTCAATTGAAAGTTCTGCTATGAGGGGACATGGGTTGAGGGTGAAGGGAGAGATTCAGGAGTGATATACGGAAATATCTTTACGGAAAGAGTGGTGGATCCGTGGAATAGTCTCCCAGTGGAGGTGGTAGAGATAAGGACAGTAACTGAATTCAAAAAAGCATGGGACAAACAGAGGATCTCTTAAGGTAAAAAGGGGACTGGTTTAGTTGATATGGAAGGAAAGACTAGATAGAAATATGACAGAAAAAGACCACATGGCCTATGTTTCTTTGCTCTGGGTTCCTCTTCAGGAGCCACTGTGATTGGAAGGCCCTTGGCTATATCACGAATAAAATCCTGAAAAGACATGTCCTCTGGAGTGGATATTCTGCGTTGGGGAGAAGAGGGACCTTCTGGGAGAAACCCTCTAGTACCAGCAGAATTGTCAGTCTTTGGAATCGGAGGATTCAAAGTATTCTTGACCACAATGCTCATGCAAAGCACAGTCCCAGTATCAAAGTCGGTACCGATCTGTCGAATCCAGCCAAAGATGGTGTGGGAAGAATTCCCACTGGGGCCGGTACTGGTGTCTGTACCAGTGTAGGTACCGGCATCGGTGTCGATACCAGTGCCCGTTGGACCAATGGTACTGCAGCTAAGAGAAGAGCTGCAATGCTGCGTTCGATAGCGAGAAACCTCTGGTCTATTGACGCTGCCGATGCCTGTGTGTCGGTACTGGTGAAAACGGCCGGGACCCCTGAGCATGGCACAGGTAGTTCTTGTGAGGTCGAGGCCTTGAGAACATCCTGGAGCCCCATTGATGCTTTGGAAGCCGAAGCCTCCCGCCGAGGCTGCTTTGCCGGTGTGGTTCCCTCAAGGGCAATGCCAATGGCCTCTCAATGTTTAGCAGGAGAGCTACCCTTTGAGGACCGGCTTTTATGTTTAGTTACCCGAGATCCATAGGAGGAAGAGGCCCTTGAAGATGTTGATGCAATGGATCTGGCATCTGAAGAAAAGAGGGTACCAAGCTTTGCAGCCCGGTTCTGTCTTCCTCTTTTAGTCATCCCCATACAGGAGACACATTCAGATGGAGAACATTCAGGCCCTAAATATTTGAGACACTAATCATGGGTGTCAGTAACGGAAATGGTACCGCCACACTTACGAGGGGGTACCCAAAAAAACCAGGAACATTGCCGTGGGTGGAGCTTGTGTAGTACGCACTTCTGCCGCTAGGCGTGTATAGTGCAACTCATTGTCAGTTCAGTGCCACCTGTGTTGTCGACCTGGCTTGTTCTGTTCATCTGCAGTGATTGTTTTTGCTAGCACTGTTTTGTTCTTGTTTCTTTTTTTATGATGACAAGTTTAAGTGAACGTGCAGCTGTGAAATTTTGTTTTCTACTTGGTAAAAATGCTGCTGAAACTGTTTTAATGTTGAAAACAGCTTATCAAGATGACGCTATGGGAAAAAGTCAAGTGTACCAGTGGTTTGCTCGGTTTAAAAATGGCGACATGTCGATTGATGACAAACCTCGTTTTGGGCATCCATCAACTGCCCGAATCGATGAAAATATTGAAAAAATTAGAGAGCTTGTGCTCAGACTGTCGACAGACAATTGATCAACTGTCAGAGATTAGTGAGTTATCTTGGAGCTTGGTTCAGCGAATTTTAACGGAAGATTTGGGAATGAAAAGAGTTGTTGCCAAGTTTGTTCCTCGGGTTCTGACTGACAATCAAAAGGAACATCGAGTTGAAACATGTCGTGTTTTGAAACAGCTTGAAACTGATCCAGATTTTCTGTCAAAGGTCATTACAGGTGATGAGTCATGGTGCTATGGTTACGACCCAGAAACAAAGCAACAGTCAAGCCAATGGAAGACGTCGTCACCCCGTCCAAAAAAATATCGTCAAGTCAAATCAAACATCAAAACAATGCTGATTTGCTTTTTTGATGCCAAGGGGGTAGTTCAGAGTATGTTCCCCCAGGTCAGACCGTCAAACCTTTTATTTGGAAGTTTTAAGAAGATTGCGCAACAGTGTTTGTCAAAAAAGACCCGATTTGTGGCAGACAGGAGACTGGTTCTTCCACCACGACAACGCACCTGCACACACAGCCATCTCTGTTAAGACAGTTTTTGGCTAAAAATGGCATGGTTCCGCTGCCCCACACACCTTACTCGCCTGACCTGGCTCCGTGCGACTTTCTTATTTCCACACATGAAAAGGGGCATGAAAGGACACCGATTTGACAACATTGAAGAAGTCAAGAAAAAAAGGAGGGAGGAGCTGTCAGCCGTTTCTAAAGATGACTACAAAAAATGTTTCGAACAGTGGAACAAATGTATCAGTTGTAATGGAGAGTATTTTGAAGGGGATAAGGTTGTTTTGTAAAGAATTTGAAATAGCTTTTAAAAAATAATTCCTGGGTTTTTTGGGGTACCCCCTCGTAGTACATTTATCCTTTGCTCACTACCTCTCCTCTTTGCTCTCCCTATACCCCTCCCCAGTAACTCCACTCATCAAGTGAGTCACTTATCTATGCCTCTTTCTAATGCCAAACACCAGACTTCATTCCTTTCACCTTGCAGCACTATAGGCTTGGAAGACTACCCAAATCAGAAGGTCAGGCTCCATTAGTCCTATTCAAATCCAGGCTAAAAAAAAAGCATCTCTTCAAGGCTACCTTTGGATCCCAGCTACCTTAGTCATGTATTTAATAAATAGTTTCCCAAAAATTCCCTAACTCCCGATTGGTCTGTCTTAGGAGATTGTACACTGTGGAGCAGGGCCCATCCTGTGTCTAGATGTACAGTGCTACATATATCTAGTAGTGCTACATAAGTGATTAGTAGCAGTAGTAACAGCAGCAAGAGACTCAGACAGGAGGGCAAAGTGACACTGAATTAGAGTACTCCTACTCATGCCCCAGACCCCACCCTAACTACAGCTCTAAAAAGGGTTTGCCCACCCCTGAATCTATGGCATCCTTAGTCCTTTGAACTGTTCCTTTATTACAGGCAGCTCCACTGCTATGTATTTTTATTTCTATATTTTCCCCCTTAGTGGTTGCCATCTCTCGGGCCTTCAATCCATGTTCAAAGAATTCAGTAACTTAATTTGATTTATTTTCTTAATATACTGCCTGTGGCGAAAGCAGTATTAAAGTAGTTTATGCTACAATTAGTTCAAACATACACTGTAATAAAATACCATAAAATACTGCACAATGCGCTAGCTGGTTTATTTCACTGGCTGTGTTAGATGGTACTTCAATACAGGATACGGTCTGGTTCGTTTTACCATGTTTTTAGACATGTTTCACTGTGTTGTGGAGGCTTCAATCAGCATATGCAAAGTTCTATTTTTCTGTTTGTACATGCATAAATAGTCATACAAAACCAAAGATGCATCTCTCATCACTACCCCACCACAACACTGCTGGCTGAAGGGCTGGTTCGAGTCCTGATATCGTACCAGCCAGAGTAGGGCTGCAGCCTGCAACCACCAGTGGGAATCCCCAGGTCCCACCAGCCAGAAAGGGAAGGGGGTGGGTAAAGGGGGGTGATGTGAATAGAAGGAACAGGGTTAGACAAGAAAGGCAAAGAAAGCATAAGGGATTGGGTGGGGCTAGAGATAAGGGAGGAAGAGGGGCAGGGTTGAAGGAGGGACAGACCCTGAAAGAGTGTATACAACTGTGGAAAGAGGTAGGGTAGGGACACCCCACCCCAGATGCCCGATTGTGCAGATGGGAAAAAATGTGCCATTGAGTCACACAAGTGTTTATTTTTCAACTTTACTTTTTTCTGGTGGGTTTAATTTAGGTAGTTATGCTACAGCTCAGAAGGAAAGACTACCTGTTTTTAAATGTCCTTAGCCTCCATGGAATCAACTTTTCTGTTCTTCTTCACACCGAGAAGATGAGAAAAATCAGAACAAGAGTGGCTACCAGGAACAAGAGTTTGCATGAAGCATGGACATTTTAAAGAGACACCCCTTATCTGGCTTTCCAAAGTGTACAAGTGTACAAAAAAAAAAAGTAAGTTAAGTCAAAATGACAGCCAGCATATAGTTTAATAGTAAGGCAGAAGAGGTGACAATCAGATGGGCAGCTCTCAGAGAATGGAATCCGACCTTAAGTCAGATGTAAAATAGTAAGGCAGCCAGGCCAAGAGACTGAAGACAGCTTGCTCTAGAGCAGAGGTTCTCAACCCTGTCCTCAGGACCCACTTAGCCAGTTGGGTTTTCAGGATAACCACAATGAATATGCATGGGATAGATTTGCATATAATGGAGGCAGTGTATGCAAATCTCTCTCATACATATTCATTGTGGTTATCCTGAAAACCCGACTGGCTAGGTGGGTCCCGAGGACAGGGTTGAGAACCCCTGCTCTAGAGTCAAGAATTTATAGTTAACCCCCACCCCCAATTAAGGAATTCTGCTGGACAACCAAGGGATAAAATGAGTACTTTGAGGATAAGACAGCAGAAAAACTACAATGGATTTCTTTGCTTCAGCGTTTTCTTGAAGGGGATATTGGCTGGGGCTATAGTCAGAGTGGAAACCTCCTTTCATAGTGATCTGGAGCATCTGAAGCACATCACTAAGTCTAGAATTTAAACTAAACAGAAATTACTGGTCTTATTAGAAAATAGCTTAAACATTGGTTATTAACATATTGGGTGGTAATAGATATATCATAAATGTCATTTGTTGGCCTTTAATACAAATGTGTTGAAAGCAGGCTATAAATCATGTCAGAGCTTTTCGGTAAACTTTTACATTTCATTGGGCCATTTAAAAAAAACTTGAAGGCATCCATCTAGAAAACGATGTCTATGAATTGGATATCCAACTGACCTTAAAAAACAGTACAGTCAAACCTCGGTTTTCATTATTAATCCGTTCTAAGAAGTCTGACTAAAACCGAAACGTACGAAAACCGAAGCAATATTTCCCATAGGAAATAATGTAAATTCAATTAATCCGTTCCAGACACCCAGCTCCTGTCACTTCTCTCACCTGCCCGATCGTCCACAGGACAGCAAACACAGATATTGTACTGTACGGCACTGTAATCTGATCGCTGACTCCGTCTCAACAGCAATTTGCAAGCGTACCCTGCAAGAGAAAGAACTGCCTCCCACATTCATTCAACATCTCCTGCTTACATTGACAGCTACCCTGCTACCTCCGAGCCTGAGGGGGCGCTCCAGAGAACAGGCAGGCAGTGGAGAGATCGGGGCCTTCCTCTCTGTGCAATCCTTGGCTCTTGACTCTGACTCTTGCTCAGCTGACTTTCGCTTCAACACGCGATCGGTGAGTCCGGGGGGTAGTGCTGCCGGGACTGGGCGGGCAGTGTATACAGACCAGCGCGAGGTTGACACTTCTTCAGGAGTTGGGAGTTGTGCTGCCAGATCTGAAAACTGCACAACGAAAACCGAGGCGATATCCGATAACCGAGACATCTCAGTCAGAAAAGACGTCGAAAACCGAAACGTACGAAAACCGGGGCCAACGAAAACCGAGGTGACTGTATATACATTTCCTCAAATTTAGCCAGATAATCTGGGGAAATGCTCAGTTATTTGGTGTGTCAAACAGTTTGAATCTTATCCTCTTAGTAATAGGTAACTAATACAAATTTTGCAAAATTGGTGTAAATCCTTCTCTTCATTCTAACAAAAATCCTTTTGCCACCATGTTCTGTATCATCTGTAGTCTTTAACTTAACCATAACTTCTGAACAATTATGCAAGCCATTAGCCAACTGGACTATTCTAACCCGTTTTATCTGAGAATGAACAAAAAGCTATCTTGTGATAAACAGGCTCAGGTTGTGCATTTCATTAGACATTCAAATATGCCACCTGTACTAATTTACTTATCCACAGTTAAGATGAACTACACTAGGACCAAGGATTACCCCTAGGCATCTCAATTCAGACTACTTTAATATTTACACCCTCAATACAAGGCCCAATCCTTGGGAACTAAAGGTCCCCATTTTCCACCCAAAATACTTAGTTTTACAAGTATTAACCATTTCCACTCAACTGTCCCACCCTGTGGGACATATCATGATTGGGGATGTTGAGGAAAGATCTACGTTTATGGCCCATAAGTCACTGACCAGTCATACCATAAGCCTCCTCAATCAAATCAAGGACAGGGATGAAACTGTCAGTTTTTCTACACAGATGCACAAACTCAAAGCAATAGGACCAGACTGCATTCACACCGGAGTCCTGAAAAAGCTCGAATATGAAACTGCTGATCTGTTTAATTATCTGTAACCTACCATTTAAAATGACCACAAATACCCAATGATTGTAAGGTGGCCAGTGTAATGGGATGTTTTTAAAAAGGGCTCCAGGAGTGATCTAGGACTGGTAAATCTGATGCCAGTCCCAACCAAAATGGTTGAAGCTATACTAAGACACAAAATTACTCACCACAGATACTGATTAATGAAAAGCAGTTAGCATGGATTCAAAGAGTCTTGCTTTACCAAGTTATCAGCATATTGGAGTAGCAGCCTAGTGGTTAGAGCAACAGCTTAGTACCCAAGAGATCAGGGTGTGATTCCCTCCGGCACCCTCCACTGCCTTAGAATAAGTCTAGTAATCTACTTCTGGTCATACCTTGCCAAGAAAACCCTGGGGCTGCTAGGTGTCCAGAAGTCAGCATTGACTTGCTTTTAAAAAAAATGCAAAGTATCAGATTTGTTTTGAAGGTGTGAGAAAGGTGGATAACTGAGCTTGTCAATATAGCACATTTGGATTTTCAGAAGACATTTGACAGCATCTCATGGAACCATGAGAGGCTCCTTAGGAAACATCATGCCTTTTGTGGATTGCAAACTAGCTAAGACACGAAACAGTATGATGAAATGGTTATTTAGCCACATGGAAAATGGTTAGAAGTATCCCAAGGGTCCTCTGTGCCATTTTAACATATTCCTAATTGGGCTTGAGATAGGTGTAATGAGCGAGGTGTAGGAGTAAGCTTCTGGCATAATGCTGCCACCCTGTGCATCTTCTGTGCTTTGTATAAATTTTCTTGGTTATGTTGTGGAGTGCATAGGCATTATGTTTAATATATCTGTCTGGGACAGGTCCAGATAAACATGTTTGCAGCTGCCAGAGAAGTGCACTTGTTACTATCCCACTGGCTCTCCAAGCTTGAGCCATGTGGTGCAGGAAGTTTGGGCTAGTCTCACTGTTTTGACTTTCATAAATGGGCTCAAAAAAAGGTAGGCCTTTTCAATGTCATCAATATCAGAAAGACTCCTTTGAGGTGAACTGGGTATACAAGTGAATGGAACTGCTTCACTCCCTTAAGGGAGGTATGGGGAGTCAGGGAACATTGCCAATGAAATCCCTTGGATGTGACCTCTGTTGCATGTCAGGACTGCCACTTGAACCTTAGAAAATGCCTGCTTTCCTGGCCATCATGGATCAAGTTCCTGGAGGAAAGGTCCATAAACCATTAAGGGACCCAGAATATCACTGCTTGACCCAGTACAAGCATTGTGGAACCTGTGTCTTTTGGGGAAACTGCTAGGTACGTATGACCTAGATTGGCCACTGTTGGAAACAGGATACTGGGCTTGATGGACCTTGGTCTGACCCAGTATGGCATATCTTATGTTCTTATGTTAAGAGGCATACCATCTCCCAAACACTCTCCAGACCTGTACATAACTAAGGATGTAGAGACTCACTCTGGTAATAAGCAGGACATCGAACATCAGACCAGACTTGTCAATTGTCTGAAATGGCTGGTTAACATTGTATTTGTGCTGGTGGTCCTGTCTCTTTTGCAGACTCTTTCCTCATTCAATCATTGGGGGATAGGGGGTAGATATGGTCCTGTTAGAAGAATTTTGATCACAGGACCAGAGTTCATTGGAAAGTTAGACAGGGAGGTGAGACTGTTAGAAGCAGAGCTGGCCCAACCATTTAAGGAAGACTAGGCAGTTGCTCAGGGCAGCAGTTTTGGGGATGGGGTAGAGCAGTGATCAAAGCAAAAATAGATCCTGTCAGCCACACAAACTCAAGAGCCATCAATGCATTCACTTATCTGCAGGGAGGGTGGGCACATGCAAAGCTTAATATTTACAAGTGATGTCTATAGATTTTTATAGGTTTGTTGCTCAAAGATCAGTGTGCATATAATCAATTGTTTATTTTAAATTAAATCAAAACCTTCAGGAGGGGGAAGATCTGCATAGATCACCCAACACCTTGCACCAGCCCTGATTAGAATTATTCTCCCTTTCTTTCTGAAAGGCGCAAATGTGTAAATTTAATAAGAGATTATGGGTTAAAAAAAAAACTAGATTCCTATAAAGAATTTAATCTAGAGTAAGCGAAACATGATTCAGATTAAGCAGTTAGATGAGCTTACATGAATGCTAGATCCGTTATGAATAAATGGGCTTATTCATGGTTTTATAGTACACCGTAACAGACATTTCATTTGTTAATGTAAATCAGTTAAGTGTTTGAAATTATGAACGCTCATCCATTGATAAAGAAATTTTATTCTACTTTATTAAAAATGACTTTAGGTTTCATTATATTTGACAAATTAGAGCATATCTGACACCTCAGCACTAAATGTTGTGATGCAATGAGACTACTGTAATATTGTTTGCTTTGTGTTAAAATACCCAGATGTTTAAACAAATGTGCAAAACACTGTAGCAAAGATTTCATATGGAGACAAGATGAGAAAGTAGAAATTACATTGGCTTCAAATTATTAGAATAACTTAAGCTATGTTTTGTTTTTTAATTTTTGTATGGGATGTACCCAGCCTATGAGTTCAATGGTGCAAATTTTATCTAGTTCTATGCCTCTTTAGGACACGAATAGAAACTGAGATGTTCCTTGGACAGATTTACGAACAGCCACTGGATGGAACGGATTTCCTAGGGAGGTTAAAAGTTTGCCTATTTTTCAAGCAGTGACTAAAGAGTTTCATTTCGAAAATTCCCATTACGTGATTAGGAGGGATATGTTATAAAAATATTGTATATTTGAACTAATATGCATGCACACTTGTTTTAAACTGTTCCGGTTCATAATCTGCCTAGAACAGTTGTAAAATAAATGTGTAAAATTAAATTAATGCAACCTAGATGATACAGGTCTCAGTTGTGTTCACAGGGTTATTAAATTTTATTTTGGTCAAGGACTGGTAAAGGAGGGGGAGGTGGCATGGTAGTTTGTAGGATCAGAATTAAATTTGTTTAATTGTAATTGGGAGTCTTGAGAACAAATGGATATTGGGGTTGAAGAGAAGAACTCTGGAGCTACAGCTGGTTTATTGTATGCCATGAAGGGGGTGTGATTAGGGGTGGGTCACCGTCTTAGCTGTTCCATTAGTGAAATCATCTGATATAGCTATATCTATCTTTTTAATGTGCAGACAATCCTAGCTGCCCCACTACATGTTTTCGTTTGATGGATATGTTGCAACTGAACTTAATTGCCCATGAAAGGGGATAATCATCTTTTCCTCTACAACAGGGATACATTGAGGGCTAGAGAGCCAAATGAAGTGACTGATTAAATTACTGTGGCTCAGTCACCAGATGAGTATTTGTGATTAGGCAGGATGATCGTTTATAGACCTGTCCACATTCCAATGACAGATGAGCGCTACAGTAGCAGATAGGATGTGAACAGGTTTTTAGAGGGGGATGAACAGAGATTTCTAGGTTACTACGTAAGGATGTTGGCAAGATGACTAATAGCTGGCATACTATGCTAAATTAATTTGATCAGATCTAGTCTTGAAGATATGAATGTCTAAATGTTAGCTCTTGGATTCAGGGATTTACAGATTTTCTGCCACTTATACAGGAATTATGTTGATTAGAGCAGAAATGGGAGAAAGAATTCTGATGAGATTAAGGCCATCTGGAAAAACGTTTGTGTTCTATAGAACAGTGGTAGTAAATCAGAAAAAATATTTTGTGAGAATTCTGCAGTCTCAAAGTCCATTGCCTTTTGTGTAACTAGTTATTACAGGGGAGAAGGAAAGACCTGAGAAGGGGGCACAGTATCCCACTGAGCATAATTAGGCTACTTTTTCCAAAAAAAAAGGTCATAACATTGCTCCAATTTGGCTGGTGAATCTATGAATAGGTGGTTGGAAGTGTGGGTCCTGCATGGATCCTATAGTCATTTGTCAGCTAAACACTCGTGTCATCCTTGGAATAGACCAGCTTAAGTAGTAAAAAAAAAAAATCCTTTAACCCTCAAACCAGCTCAAACTGAGGAGGCTGACTTAGACCCAAGTTGATAAGTCAAATATCAGTCAGTGCCTAATGTGTTGACTTCAAAGGCTGTAGAAAGATGGAAAATGAGACATTTCTGCGACTCTTGGTCAATGCACTGGATGATGCCCAATCAGGATTTTGAGCTTGTTTTAGAACAGGTCTCATCTTTGCTTGATATTATGGCAATACAGAGAAGAAAAGGCTCAGTTTCTGCACTATGGTCCATATTTGATACAGTAGAACATGAACTACCAAATTATTCTGGCAATGCCAGGGGTATAGTTGTAAGATGTTTTGAGTTTCAGAAACTATTCATGTTCTTGCACAAAACAGTATTCCATCAAGAACAGTCTCCACTGACAGTGTTCTGCAATGATTCCCCTTATCACCTGTTCAATTTAGTGTTTTCATTTGTATCGCGGAAGGGATTGTCAGGATACTTGGTTTTCTACCATATATTTATGCTGCCAATATATGCCTTTTATTCAATATATATTTATTGAATTTTATCAGATTAAATACAAAGAATTAAATCATTTCACAAAAAATTTAAACATATGTGGCAACAAACAACCATTGATCAAGCTCACATTAAAGGTGCTGAACTGAGAAATTCAACATCTACATATTTCAAGGATCTAGAGATATTCAACATGCCCACATAAGAGAAGATGACATTTAATCCATTGCCACAAGTTTTTCATCCTGTCTACCTACAAGGAATTTATCCAATTGAGAGCTGTCAAAAAGTGGTCTCTGCCATGTAGGGTCACAAGACACTTACAGGGGAACTTCAAATAAAAAGCAGCACCTAAAGCCAGCACTCTAAACTGTAAGAGCTGCTTCCAGCGAGCCCAAGTGGCTCTAGTAACATCTGGAAATATCCACAATTTAAAAAAAAAAAAAAAAAATTTTACACCTTAACAGATTCTGCCATAAAGTTCACAAGTGAATGTATTACATCTAGTAATATTAGTGGAATCTTCTAGAAAATGAGAAATCCTGGCTAACTGTAGTTGCTAAGTCAAACCCATCCTCCCCAACGGGAGGCACCCTAACTTTCATTGGAATGTAGAATGTGAGCAATTTCGTCTGGTATTTTCAAAACCTTTCAAATATACATTTTTTAATAAACACTCTGCTAAGAAGTGTGTATAAGGAAAAGTCAATTTTCATAAACTACACAATTTAGCAGCATTCTCTAACACCTCAATTTTAGCATACATAATACAGGAATCTAACAAAATTAGCATTCAAGTTCACAAGAGAGGAAAGCTGAACATTTAACTGAGAAAAAAAAAAAAAAAAAAACCACACTTTGTTACCATTACTCTGGTTTCCAAATCAGTTTCTCAATTACCGTGTGTATAAATCACAGAGAAATGATAGTACTGGTGACTTTAGAACTCATAACTAATCACTCCAAGAATATCTTTCAGGGTAATCTCCACATTGACCTCTTCAGAACACAGAACTAAAGGCTGTGCAGAGTAACTGGCTTCAGAACTGGAACAATATAAACTTATCTTCCAATTGAGAAGATGACATGGGAAGAGATGGACGTGGTGGCAGAGTACGCTCCTCAGGGCTAAGAGAAGCTCCCTCGGGGGGCACTTGGCTTACCAGCAAAGAAAAAAAAACATGCCTGTCCATTGGCCCCACCAGGACTCCCTTTGAGGCAGCAGAGGAATCATCTGTCACAGTACCTTTATTCTTCCTCTTTCCCATAGTACTAAGTGTCCAAACACTTCCGGAACTGTTCTACTGTGACCTCTGGTGCTCTGAAGGTGCAAAGGGGTATGTCTGGCCCCTATGGACAGACCTTCAGACTGCAACACAGCCATGTATAAAGCTGCAGGTCTTTTAAGAGCCTGCACCTGGCAAGCTGGCCACACCTCTGCCTGATAGCACCAAAGAGACAGGGAAACTGGAAAAAACTGCAGACAAACCAAAACATTCCTCACCTTCAGCCCCAGCACAGACCAATATATGCCTTTAAAGGAGGATGTTCAGGGACGTCTAGAATGACCACAGCAGAGGTTCCCAACTCCAGTCCTGGAGGACCAAATACCATTCAGGTTTTCATGCTGTCCCTAATGAATATGCATGAGATACATTTGAATACAATGGGGGCAGTGCATGAAAATGCATCTCATGCATATTAGGGACAGCCTGAAAACCTGAATGGTGTTTAGCCCTCTAGGACTGGAGTTGGGAACCTCTGGACTAGAGGATTGTTTTACTAAGTTTAAAGATTGCATATTTAATTGGCTTCTTGCCAGTAAGCTACAAAGGACTGCAATGTTATGACTAAGTCATTAGATTCCCCATAGCAGATGAGTGTGAACTGCTGGTATTGAGATGCCCCTTTTCTATAGGAGTCTGTTGAAGTAATTAACTCATTTGATAATTATGCTGCAAATTAATGCTGTAGTCAGGACAGCTGGTGGACATTGAGATGTTACACCACATAAGCAGAAATTAATTAAATGTTAATTTTCTGTCCTTGAATCCTGCTAGACCAGACCAATCTAGATGAGCATGTTATGATCCCTGGCTAACAGGCAGACCAGATTGATTTTCAATGTCATCATCACTTGTATATTGCCCATTGCAGCACTAAGATGCCAAAAGGACCCTTACCAAGCAACAAATAAGGCAGGAAAACTCAGAGCATTAATAGCTTTATTCCAAACAACTTTTGCTGCCCTTAACATACCTAACTGCAGATACAAATATCAAGAGTGCAGAAAAAGTCAGAAGGGCTTCCCAGCCTGTAGGAGTAATCTTCCCACATTTGATCCTGTTAACCAGTCCAAGACATAGAAACATGACAGAAAAAGACCACATGGCCTATCTAGTCTGTCCTTCCATAACAACTATAACAAGGACCTATGAAAAAAACTTAACAGGTATGGAAACATTCCCCTTCCTTATCCTACTAAACCAGTCCAGACAAGTGGGATGTACCCAAGCAGTGGGGATCCTGGGTAAGAGAAAGACTATGCTCCAGACAAGACTGCCCTGCCAAAGGCACCATCTACTCCCACATACAGCCTGTATTGCTTCACAAAAAAGGTGTTCAGGTAATTATCTTTCAGATGTCTTTGGAAGACACTAAGGCAGACTCAGCCCAAGGAGGCTTGCATCCTAGTGGAGCAAGCTCTGGACCCTCCCTACACATGCTTTCCCACAGAGGATGTAGGATGTAAACTGAATAGCCTCCTTAAACCAGCAAGTAATCAAGGACAGTGCCATGGATGGTCTTCTCCTCAGAGCACCAAATAAAACAAAGATGGTCCAAATGATAGAAGCAATTACTAACTTCCAATGCTCTTCATACTCAGCAGACAAGGGGTTTGTCCCAGTGTCCGACTTCAAGGAGGGCAGGACCACTGTCAGATTATGATACATTCTTTCTCCAAAAGTGCTAAGTGTCCTAAAGGAGGCTGATGCTGTTAAGACTACCAGGGAAGAGTCTCTACAGGACAAGGCTTGTAACTTCAACAGCAATCTGAAAGACGCATTAATCACAAGGAACCATAAGTTCATGGTCACACATTTGAAAGAGGCCTTCTGAGGAGGCTCAAAAGGCTGACTATCAGCATGCAAGAGCATGCAAACACTCCAGTGGTGCCACCAGCTGCACTGATCCATTTTGCCCCTTTGAAGCAGCAAGAAATGCCAGGGTGACCACTAGAGACATCCTGAATCCACCCCCAGTAGCACTTAAGGGCTGTCACCTGAACCTTTAAAGAGTTGAGCCATGGCATGGTCCAACCCAGACTAATAAGGACAAAACATTAACAGTGCCCGATTTTCTGGCCTCCAAGGCCTGAAAGTGAAATACCATCTCTTAATAAATCTTCAGACCCTGACATATGCCAAAGTAGTGAATCTCCAGGCATTAAGAAGAGTACCAACTGCTACTCCCAAACACTAAGCAGCTTATACTTTGAGAGGCTAAACTGTTTGCAAAGTGTTAACTGAATCTTCCATGACCAGAGGACCCTGCTTCAGTAGTCTCCGAGGTAGCAAGATGGGACACCTCCAACAAGCTCAAGAGATATGCATACTACAAACTGCTTCCAAACAGGCATCAGAATGACAGTCTGGGCAAACTGAAGAAAAAGCAAAGACAGACCTCTTCTGGGGTCATTCCCATAGGGCATTCAAGCCCACCATCTGCAGATCCTTCCTGCAGCTAAAGGTTCCTCATCTTTTCCTTTCTCTGGGGTGGCCATCAGATTAAAACACTAAGACTCCACCTTAAATGATGTGTCATATGCAAGGGCTTAAGTCCCATGATGTTCAGACTCAAGGAGTCAGCCTGCACTTAAGACTATGCCTGCTATGTGAGCCACTGAGAGAGCCATGTGAGCCTCTAACCAACTCAAGAATACCATGGTACTGCAAGTCCTGCCTTACTTTATGTAAGCAAGTGACATGGCACCATGAGAAACCCAACTGCCCTTCCCTTGGTGGCAGGGGGAGGGGGGTGAAACCATTTAGAGCCAGTCAAAATCTCTCTGGCCTCTAAACTGTTCAATGTCCCTGCACAAAATGAGCAGGGACAGAATGAACTTGCCAGCCCAAAAGACTGGTATCTGCTTGACTAATCACCCAAACTGGCACCTCCAGAGGCATTCCATTCATCAGGAGGAGATTAGTCACCAGGCCAATTGCCCCTTTCCCCAGAGTTTCCAGGGAGGCGCTGTTCTAACAGCTCTGAGCAGGGAGATCAGCAAGTCAGGTGCACCTGCAGGAGATGTATATGCATTCTGTCCCAAGGTGCTAGTACCAAGGTTGGGCCATGGAACCTGGAAGCTATAAGAAATACCAAGCCCTAGCACCTGCATCACCTGATCTGCAGACAACTTGTCCAACCATTCTTGGGGCAAGGAAAACTGTCAAGTGGGCCCCCAGATACTCTATGCCCTGCCAGGCTGCTCTTGTGATAGCTGATCACTCAATCCAGCCTCTCCAACCACTGGATCATCTGAGCCATGTCTGCTTTGGACTTCTCCTTGGAGGCAGAACCAAAATTCCCTTCTTGCACAATGCCACCTCCACTACCATGAACAATCGCTCCCAAAAAGTGAAACAAAATCAAATAGTAACAAAAAGGAATCACTTAAAAAATAACCTCTCCATTGAAAAACCTTAATTCTAAATATTTTTTGTCGGAGCTAAGCCGTAGGAGGGACTAGGTGGATCCAGTCCCCCACCAGACTGCTAGCTTCTTTTATTTTATTAGTAACCCTTCACCGATAAAAAATTTTTCTTTCATAATAAAGAATCTCTGCACTTATTATGAAAGAAAAAATTTTTATCAGTGAAGGGTTACTAATAAAATAAAAGAAGCTAGCAGTCTGGTGGGGGACTGGATCCACCTAGTCCCTCCTACGGCTTAGCTCCGACAAAAAATATTTAGAATTAAGGTTTTTCAATGGAGAGGTTATTTTTTAAGTGATTCCTTTTTGTTACCTCCACTACCATGACATTCAAGGTGGTGCAAGGTGTTGTGGCCAGCACAAAAGGAAAGGCATAAGCCCAGGATACAGAGGAATCACTTATGCCTACTTTCATAGACTATCTGAGGCTACTCCCATATAGATATATCAAAGTTTTGAACATCCTTGGACCTGACAGAATGACCAACTGGAGGATTTGGGGGGAGGGGGGGGAATAGTACTCTGCATGGCATGGACCACCTCTGGTCCAGAATGAGTCAGAGGACCCTCCCTTTTTGGGAACCATGAAGTAAAAAAAAAAATACTGCCCTAACCTTGGTCTATGGCAGGCACAGGTATAATAGCCTACAACTGCAGGCAGTGCCGTAGAGATTCCACTCATGGCCCAGGAGCCACAAGATTAAACCACAAATGCATCTCTAAGAGGCTCTGCAAATTCCAGTACATGCTCCTTGTCAAGGATCTCAAAGCCCTTTGGTTTAACATATGGGTCTGTAACTAGTGGGGTTAAAAACACCACACCACACAAACCAGATGGCCTGCAACCACCTGTCCCTTGCAGTGAAATCCAGGAGGTCCCTTCCAAGGGCTTAATGGCTCTTAAGAGAGCTCCATCTCAAAACCTCTGGGGCCTCCAAAAGGGCCAGTTCTGTGGCCTTATCCTCCTAAGATCTAAGCACAAGAATTCTTTCCAGCCTTAAACTGGCTCCATGCTCTCCACTGAGCCTTATGTGAGGAAACCTTGGAACCCCTGGGAGACACTATGGGTGAGCAGCACCCAGGCCTTACACCAGTTTCTCCAGAATCTCCCCAAACCACCAGCCCTTGATCGGGAGCTTGCTCAAAATGTAGTTTGTATACAGCCTCAGTCACCTCTAGGCTACCAGAGTCAACCATGGATTTAGAAGAGATCCTGATTAAGGCAAACAGGACATCCACCAAATGTGCCATCTCTGGGCTGTACTGTAGCTGCTGGATCCACTGTAAAGTGCTTGGGCCATCACACCCACACAAATCACTGCTTGAGTGCCCATGAAAACTCTTGAGGACATCCACTCGCCAACTTCAAACCTCCTTTAGTGCAGCACACCTTCCACTGAAATAGTCATGCACTTGGTCAGAGAACTCCTTTGTTTAGGAGACCAATCACTGACAGTTCCTCTCCCCTGAGAAGGGGAACTCCCTTTCCTCCAGTAACTCACTTGCTTGAAATAGGGAATCTTCTTCCCCATATTCCCCCCACAGGGGACAAGGCTGGACTCTTGGAGGAATGGACAGGGTAAAAATGACCCAACAAGAGCATTCAAACCCCCTTGCTACCACCAGAGAAAGAAAGGGAAAGGGAAAAGGCCCCATTTCCACAGTCACCAGGGAGTAAACAGCTCCTGAGCTGTTCAAAACTAGCTAAGAGGTCTTGGAGGACCTTCACCACACTCCCCTTTCTGCCAAGGCAATGAAAGGCATCAAAGGCCACCATTCCTAGCAGCTGGGAAAAAAAAACACACCTGTGGGAGATGTGGCAGAGGCAGTAAAACTATCACAGCAAACTGTTCCCATAATTCTAAGTTCAGTTCAATCACTTATTCATTCCACCAGAGAGCCCCAGTTCTCAGTACAGGGTCAAGAGATGGTAAGTCAAGTGAGAGGCTTGTTCATCTCAAAGTACCTTATAACACCCTTCACTCTCAATCAGGTCAGTTTTTTTCCTCCATATAAAAACATAAGGAGTTCATAAGCTTAAGAATTCAATTGTAAAGAACTTCAAATTGCCAAATGTTGGTGCTTTATCTATACATCTTCCTGCAATGTTATTCTGCATCAGGGGAAGGCATAATGATCCAGCAGAGCTCTCTGAAAGTTCGACAGCATTAAGTATGTTCATCAAGAAATGGTGGACTGGTGCCCATCAGGCACAGGCCCCATAACAAGGCAGCTGGAGGGGGAAGGGCAAGAAAAGGAAGGCAAGGCAGGCCAGGGGGAAGGGAGATGGGCTGGTGATGAAGGGGGTGGGAGACTCCTTCCTTTTTCAATAGGCAATGTGGCTGGACAGAGGTCCTGAGTGGTGGCGGCATGCTGAGAAAGTTGAGATTATCTGCAGGTCCAGAGTGGGAGCGGTGGCACCAGTGGCACATTTGCAAGCGATTATAGCTTGTCGTGGCTTGCCTTCCTGGGACTGGAGCGCCTTCCTGGGGATGGAGCTTTTCACTGCTTGCAGAAGCGGTTGCTGACCCTTAAAATATCTCCCTTCAATTTGCCTATTTGCAGGGGCACCAGGAGAGGTGAAGTCCAGGGAAGGTTCAAGCAGCATGCTGGGGAGAGGCGAGTGCTGCCACCTGATGGATGCAGCAGGCTGAGCCAGTCCTCCACAGTGGAGTCTGGTCCTGAAGCACCATTTAGTGCCAGCTCGCAAGGGTAGCAGACTATGCAGTAGCATTAAGGGAGACAGTAATAAGACTGTTCTAGCAAGGAACAGCAGCATTCAGTGACGCAGACTGCGACTGCAAATGATTTGAGACACGCTGTGGCAGACATGACGAAGCAGCAGCACCCCAAGGGCAGGGATAGTGGACCAGCAAAGAGCCTAGAACAGCGACGGACCCACGTGGATGCCTGCAGGAGACAAGGAGAATAAACAAACACAAGGAAACCCAGCACTGGCAAGGTCAACACATGAAAATCCGGCAGGTGTAAGGCCCAGGTGGGAAGCTGTGGCGCTCAGCAGCACATGGAGCCTGCAGCTGGGCCGGGACAGATAACCAGCAACCTGTCCCCACTGTTTGGTATTGATGGGCTGGCAGATGAGCTCCTAGGTACGCGTGACCATGTGAACCAGGTCAGGGACATGGCTGCAGTCCACAGCAGGAAGCAGGCAGGCTCTCCCGAGTTTGCTGGATGATGTGCCAGCCAGGGACAGGGCAATCAGAGGAGAATGGCATGAGCTCTGAGGCTACACCTATTGAGGCACATCCAAGAGGTGAGCATGAACATACTTTTTCGCAATCTAATGGAGCTTGGGGGGGGGGTGGGTAGCAAGGATGGATTTGGGAGTGTGTGTATGGGCCTGAAGGGGCAGTAGAGAGTGAGAATGAGGGTGGAAGCTCAAGGGGGAGGGGGGGGAATAGGGCACAAGGAGATGTGGCTGGAGAAGCCCTGGGGGGGGGGGGGGGGAGGGGGAAGCTACTGCCATTATGGTAGAAATCCAGGTTCGGGGGTAGGTGGGTCGGGGGGGGTGTCTGTCAGGGTATGGAAGGACTGCTGCAGGCATTGTGGGTTGTAGCTGGTCCAGCTGTGGCAGCAGGCAGGATGCAGTTGGCACAAGGTGCAGCTGGGGCAGTCAATGCAGAGGGATCACCCAGCCAGCCCCCTGGCTGGTACAGGGTCCACAAGCCAGCCACTCCCCCTCTCCAGCACCCCACCTGTCATCCTGAGATATGATGGGGTTCCACAAGAGGGGCAGCCCCTGGATAAGGAGGTATGGCATCTCAGCATAGGCCAGCAGAATACATATGCATTACCAGCACACTAGACAAGCCATGTGCCATCCACCCAGAAAGAAAGTCTGGACGGGCAAATACGTGGACATTTTCACTCCTCATCCAGAGGGTCGATGAGAATTGCCAATGCTCTGGCTGCTGAAGAAAGTGCAAGCTCACTTCCAGTAAGGCAGACTCCATCCCAAGGATTACTACTAACTGGTGTGTGGCCTTTACTGTAGTGGGCAAAACATATCTGGAGCAGTGCCAGGGCTCTTCAAATACAAAGGCAGTATTTGAGGCCTACAGGGTGTATGGGGGGTACCACCTGGCTGGAGTACGATGAGCAATTTCATCAGAACATGATGGGCAACTGGAGGCTTAACTGGACAGGAAGGATGTTGACCTGTGGATTTGGTTGATGACAAGGTCAACAGGGAAGCAAACTGAATGCAGCTGCAAGGGGATGTGGGCCCAGCAGGTACTCTGGGCCCCTGCAGCCATTTGGAGGGGGAGGGGGGACAGCAGGTGTGGCACCAGGGAAGGCAACAAGCAGCTCTGGCCTCCTGGCAGGACCACCCCATGTGCTAGGGTGTATGCAGGTTCTTCAGTAAGTCCTGCAAATTTGGTGCATGCAAATACAGGTATGCCTGTGCCATGTGCAGGGGGGGGGGGCACCTGCAGGCATGATGTAGGAAGAGATAAGGGGGCAACCTCCAGCACCTATGCTGAGGTCTCCATTCTGATTTTGACCTAGATGCCCATCAGGGTCAGGGTGCTGGGGAGGCAGCTGCAGGGATACGATTGGGCAAAAGCTCAATGGTTAACTGTTTTACACAAAGGTTTGCAATCCCATATGAAGGCCCTCTGGGCCCTCAAATGGCTGGGAACTTGAAATCCGCTCTGGAGCAGAGGGTGGTTGAAGCTCCACAAGGAACAGCAGCTGGGCAGGATGGATGCCCCTTTGAGAACAAGCCACTGCCCCACCTGATCATTTCTCTGTTGGGTCTGGTCCCAAAGGAGGAGCCTGGGTAGTTCTGGCTCATACATCACCTCTATCTCGATGGTGCTTCAGTAAATGATTACCTAGACTTGGGGGCCTGCTCGGTGAAGTATGCATAGTTGACCAAGCCCTGGAGTTGCTCCAGAACCTGGGGTAGGGGCATGGCTAGCAAAGACTGTTGTGGAGTCCACTTTCTGGCTCTTACCTATACATGCAGGTAGCTTCCACCTGCTGGGGATGTGTTTCGGAGGCCAGTACTATGTAGACAAATCCCCCGATGGGGTGCTTGATATCTTGTGCCTATTTTGGAGGCATTCAGCTCCACTTTCCAATGGATCTTCAAGAAGGAGATACACCAGGGCAGAATTCACTACCTGGATGATATTTGCTCATGGTGGGAGACCAGCAGGGTTGCTGGCACCTTCTCCAAGTATTCCAAAGGAAGGCTGCGGAGCTAGGGGTACCTTTGGCAGAACAAGACGGTGGGACCAGTGCAATGCCTGCCCTTCTTGAGGATGGAAAGTGACGCCATGGAAATGGTGACGAACCTCCTGGTGGAAAAGGTGACAGCCTTGAAAGCTGCAGTACAAACAGTGGTGGATGCAAAGATCACACTACATCAGCTGCAGTCACTGATAGGGCATCTGAACTTTGCCTGCTGGGTGATGCTCATGAGTCTGATGTTTGGCAGCTGGCAGATGCCTCCACAGGGGTCTACAGAGGGCACCACTTCATTAGAATCAATGCCCCCATGAGGACCTGGAGGTGTGACAACAGTTCCTGTCCTGTTACAATGGTAGGAACATATGGTGGGTGCTGGCCATTGGTAGCAGGGAGCTAGAACTCTTCATGGACACAACGGGCAGGGGGGGGGGGCTTCAGGAGTTATTTTAAGGGGCAATGGTGCCAGGAGCCCTGGCCAGTTGAGTGGCACCAAGTCGGCATAACCCAGGACATTACATTCCTAAAGTTGTTTCAGATTGTGGTGGCCATGGTCATCTGGGGACACCATTTCACAAATAGGAGGATAGTTTTCCATTTGGACAATGTGGCGGCGGTGGTGTCTGCCATCAACAAACAGTGATGCACTTGGTCAGAAAACTGGTGTTGCTGATCCTGGAGCTGAATGCATTTATGGCCAGGCACGTACCAGGAGAGAACAATTAAATAGTCAATGCTCTCTTGTTTCCAGCTCCAGCATTTCTGGCAGCCTGCCCAGGAGGCAGCACCCAAGGTGGCCTGTATGTCCCCAATGTGGACCTTTGGATGCGGAGTGCCAACAGACTATTGATGGTCTTGACAGAAAGCACCTGGAAGGCCAGGAGAGCCTGGGGTCAGCTGAGCATTACCAGAATGCGGGGAGCCAATCTCAGGCAGGGGTGCGAATGGGCCTCCTGCTTGAGTTCCTGATGCACTTACAGGGAGAAGGGGCTTTGGACAGGCAAGCCAAGCTAATTCTGGTGAAGGTGGCCTTCATGTTGGGGGGGGGGGGGGGGATCTGAGATGTGAAAATTTAATGGTATGGAAGATGGTGGCGGGCTGGGCCTGGGAGGCTGCCCCTTGACCAGATGGTCGCTGGCCAGTTACCCTACCCATGCTAAGTGTGGCCATACAGCAAGCATGAGAGGTCACCAGGGAGGGGTATGAGGGCCAGCTGTTCCAGTTGGCAGCTCTGCTAGTTTTCTGGGGAATCTTTCGACAGGTGAGTTCCTCCCCCAGTCCACTAGATGTGATGGGCCCTGCCATGGGCGATAAGGTGCACTTGTTCCTGGCCTGGTTGAAAACTGGCTGGCTTAAGAAAGGAAGAGTGGTATGGCTGAA
The DNA here is from genome assembly GCA_033557465.1 of Ichthyophis bannanicus. NCBI lineage: Eukaryota > Metazoa > Chordata > Amphibia > Gymnophiona > Ichthyophiidae > Ichthyophis > Ichthyophis bannanicus. The sequence continues at coordinate 1,334,237,364 of CM066033.1, forward strand.
TGCTACAGCAGAGTGGGAGCTTTACCAGTTAAAACCATGTGGGAGTATTTGCAGGTGCGGCCAAGGGTGGTTAGACCCTTATTACAGCATGCAGATGGATCCTGTTTCTCTAAATATCAGTTTTGGGCCCTGTGGCTGAGGGTGGTTAAAGTGGCAGGGTTCGAGACCACCAGGCTAACCCTGCATTCCTTTAAGATCAACACTGCAACAGTGGTGCATGGGCTGCACCTGGGGGTGAAACACATTCAGGCTATTCGGAAGTGGACTTTGACCTGGTATAAGTTAGACATCCAGTAGTAATGATGCTCACTGATGCTGCTTCCTCCCCCCCACACACACCTTTTGCCCGCTAGGTCCCAGAGCAAGGTTCATATGGATTGCAGAGTACTCCTACATCTACTGGGTGGGAAGAGCAGTCGGGAGACAATGGCAAGCAGCTCGGCTTCTAACCGGACAGCATTCACATACATTGTATGTGACAAAGGAATGCGGTGGTTTGATGCCCAGTCTAAAATGGAAGACTAGGCATCAAAATGGCAGATGAAATATAATGTGGATAAGTGCAAAGTTATGCACCTAGGGAAGAACAACCCAAACTATGGTTACACGATGCAAGGACCCACATTAGGAACCACCACCCAGGAAAAAGATTTAGGCATCATTGTGGATAACATGTTAAAACGTGCAGCAATGACCAAGAGAGCAAATAGAATGCTAGGTATCATAAGGAAAGAAATGGAAAATAAAACAAAGGATATTATAATGCCTCTGTATCGTTCCATGGTGTGACCGCACCTTGAGTATTGTATGCAATTCTGGTTGCCGCATCTTTAAAAGGTTATAGCGTTATTAGAAAAGGTTCAGAGAAGAGCCACCAAAATGGTAAAGGGGATGGAAGGATACCCCTACGAAGAAAGGCTAAAAAGGTTAGGCTCTTTAACCTGGAAAAGAGACGGCTGAGGGGAGATATGATAGAGGTCTATAAATTAATGAACGGAGTGGAACGGGTAAACGTAGATCGATTGTTTACGTTATCAGAATATAGAAAGACTAGGGGACATGTAATGAAGCTACAGGGTAAAGCACAGTTACTTACCTGTAACAGGTGATCTCTGGGAACAGCAGGAATAAGTGTTCACATATGGGTACGTCGGTACCGACAGTCTGCGCGGGAACGCTTCCCAGCGTCCAAAGAGCTTTTGGAAGCATCCCACCACGCCTGCGTGCTGCCTTCCCGCCTTTCCCAACTGCCTCTCCTCGGTTAAGTTTTAAAACTGAGACAAAAAGAGAGAGAGAGGAAAGGAAAGATAGATAGGAGAGATACAACTCCTGGGGAGGTGGGTGGGTTGTTAAGACTTATTCCTGCTGTTCCCAGAGATCCTGTTACAGGTAAGTAACTGTGCTACTCCAGGAACAAGCAGGAATGAGTCTTCACATGTGGGGACTCCCAAGCTAAGATGCCTGGAGTCCCAGCATATTATAGATTGGAACATGCTACACCTCATATCGCCAGGCATCCTCAGGATGGAGGGTAGGAGTTGAAACAGAAAGGTGCTGTAAAGACAGCTAACCTAGCATAGGACTGCAGGCAAGGAGTCCTTATGTGGATGATAATTAACAAATATATTGAAATGCAATATTGCAATATGGACCTCCCCTAACAGGATTGCAGGAAAGTATAGAGGTTCATGGAATCTACTGGGGAATCCAGTAGAGGAACCTCAAGGAGGACCTCACTGAAAGTCGAGGTAATAAACCTGTAGGACAAACATTGGAGATCAGAATCCTGAAAGGTGAAAGATAACCCCAGAGATCAACTGGGGTAGTACAAAAACGGTAGGCCTTCAGCAGAAGGCTTTATGGAGCATACTCATGAATATCATAAGAACATAAGATATGCCATACTGGGTCAGACCAAAGGTCCATCAAGCCCAGTATTCTGTTTCCAACAGTGGCCAATCAAGGTCATATGTACCTAGCAGTTTCCCCAAGAAGTGGGAAACTTAAGAAGTGAGCGAAGATATCAATGCTTGACCCAGTACAAGCATTGTGGAACTTGTGTCTCTTGGGGAAACTGCTAGGTACATATGACCTAGATTGGCCACTGTTGGAAACAGAATACTGGGCTTGATGGACCTTGGTCTGACCCAGTATGGCATATCTTATGTTCTTAATGGTTTATGGACCTTTCCTCCAGGAACTTGTCCAAACCTTTAAGCCCAGCTACACTAACAGCCTTTACTACATCCTCCGGTAACAAATTCCAGAGTTTGATTACACGTTGAGTGAAAAAATATTTTCTTTTATTAGTCTTAAATAGTTTACCCTGTAGCTGCATTGCATGTCTCCTAGTCTTTCTATATTCTGATCACGTAAACAATCGATCTACGTTTACCCGTTCCACTCCGTTCATTAATTTATAGACTTCTATCATCTCCCCTCAGCTGTCTTTTCCAGGTTAAAGAGCCCTAACCTTTTTAGCCTTTCTTCATAGGAGTATCCTTCCATCCCCTTTACCATTTTGGTGGCTCTTCTCTGAACCTTTTCTAAAATCGCTATATCCTTTTTAAGATACGGCGACCAGAATTGCACACAATATTCAAGGTGCGGTCTCACCATGGAACGATATAGAGGCATTATAATATCTTTTGTTTTATTTTCCATGCCTTTCTTTATCATACCTAGCATTCTATTTCCTCTCTTGGCCGCCGCTGCACACTGGGCCGAGGGTTTTAACATGGTATCCACAATGACACCTAAATCTTTTTCCTGGGTGGTGGTTCCTAATGTGGAACCTTGCATCGTGTAACCATAGTTTGGGTTGTTCTTCCCTAGGTGCATAACCTTGCACTTGTCCACATTAAATTTCATTTGCCATTTTGATGCCCAGTCTTCCAATTTATCAAGATCCTCTTGCAATTTTTCACAATCCTCTTGGGTTTTAACAACTTTAGTTTTGTGTCATCTGCAAATTTGATAACCTCACTCGTTATTCCACTTTCCAGGTCATTTATGAATATGTCAAAAAGCAGCGGACCCAGCACAGATCCCTGGGGTACACCACTATTCACCTTTCTCCATTGGGAAAATTGGCCATTTAGCCCTACCCTCTGCTTTCTATCTTTTAACCAGTTCCTGATCCACAATAGTGCACTGCCTCCTATCCCATGACTCTTTAGTTTTGCTAAAAGTCTCTGATGAGGGACCTTGTCAAAGGCTTTCTGAAAGTCCAGATACACAATATCAACCGACTCACCTTTGTCCACCTGTTTATTCACTCCTTCAAAAAAACATAACAGATTAGTATGACGAGATCTTCCTTGTCTAAAGCCATGTTGGCTGTCTCCCATTAGGTTGTGACTATCTACATGCTCAGTAATTTTATTCTTGATGGTTTCTACCATTTTTCCCGGTACTGATGTCAGGCTCACCGGTCTGTAGTTCCCCCAATCACCCCTGGAACCCTTTTTAAAAATTGGTGTTACATTGGCGATCCTCCAATCTTCAGGTATTAGAGATGATTTTAATGATAGTTCACAGATAACTGATAGCAGGTCTGCAATCTCATATTTCAGTTCTTTCAACACCCTTGGATGTATACCATCCGGCCCAGGTGATTTGCTACTCTTCAGTTTATCTAATAGTTGTAAGACATCTTCCCGATGTATCAATATTTCCTTCAATTGTTCTGCACCTTTAAATACCACTTCAGTCATGGGTAACATCCCTACATCTTCCTCAGTAAAGACCGAAGCAAAGAATTCATTCAGTCTCTCCGCTATCGCCTTGTCGCCTCTTAGTGCTCATTTAACCTTTATCATCGAATGGACCAACTAACTCACAGGTTTTTTGCTACAAATGTACTTGAAAAGGTCTTTATTTCGCGTTTTTGCTTCCGCAGCAAGCTTCTTCTCAAATTCTCTTTGCCTGCCTTATCAATGCCTTGCATTTGACTTGCCAGTGCTTGTGCTGTTTCCAGGTTTCGTCGTTTGGCTCTTTTTTCCATTTCCTGAAAGATGCTTTTTTGGCAACAGCCTCTGACCTCACCTTTAAACCATGCTGGCAGTTTTTTGGACTTCCTTCCTCTTTTCTTAAAGCGTGGAATACAGCTGGTCTGGGCTTCCAAGATAGTATTTTTCAACACCCAAGCTTGATGTACGTCTTTAACCTTTGCAACTGCTCCTTTTAGTTTTTTCTTAACTGTTTTCCTCATTTTATCGTAGTCTCCCTTTCGAAAGTTAAAAGGTAGTACTGTGGATTTCCTTACTATCCCTCCTCCACTAATTAAATCAAAGGCGATCATGCTATGATCACTATTGCCATGTGGCCCCAACACCCTTATCTCTTGCACTAGATCTGGTGTTCCACTAAGGATTAGGTCTAATATGGCTTCCCCTCTGGTCGGTTCATGAACCAGCTGCTCCAAGCAGCAGTCATTTATTTCACCTAGGAACGTTATTTCCCTAGCATGTCCTGACGTGACACTGACCCAGTCAATACCGGGGTAATTGAAATCACCCATTATTATTACTGCGCTGTAACTTTTGTTAGCTTCCTTGATTTCTTTGAGCATTTCATCATCCATTTGGTCATTCTGGCCAGGTGCTCGATAGTACACCCCCACTGCCATGGTCTTCCCCCTTTTATATGGAATTTCAATCCATATAGATTCTACAGCAGATTTTGTTTCCTGCAAAACTTTAATCCTTTCTGAGTCAATGCCCTCTCTAACAGAGCGCAACCCCTCCACCAATTTGATCAGCTCTATCATTACGATATAGTTTGTACCCAGGTATCAGTGTCCCACTGGTTGTCCACCATGCCTCTGCTATTCCAATCATATCTAACCTTTCATTTAGTGCTATATATTCTAACTCTCCCATCTTATTCTTCAGACTTCTAGCATTTGCATACAAGCATTTTAGAGAATGTATTTTATTCAAGTTAAATTTGGCTATTGTTAGACATGGGTAAATTGGGATCTTTAAGCTCTGTCTGCTCCATACTTGAGGGCATTTGGGCTACTTTACTCTTTTGTGGAACCTCTCTGCTTTTGGTAGTATCCTTCAAGGATACATTCTTCCGAACCATCCGCTCTTGGGCGACTGTCGGCTTTCCCCTAATATCTAGTTTAATATCATCCTGGTAATCAAAGAAAACCGAGTATGACCGACATAGCTCCTCACCTGATTGGCTTCCTTGGGACAGCAGGGGGGGGAATTCTGGAGTCTTCCATTTGAGAATTGAGCCTTAGTTTCTGGTCATAACCATAAGCCCATGAGTCATTACCAGTAATCTTTGATGAAATCGGCATCATTTTCTTCAACACATTCCAACTCCTCCCTGGCTGCAGATAGACCATCTTTTTGGTCATGGGACAGGAGTCTCTGCCTGAATTTTGCAGACATGTCTCATCCCCAAAAATGACAGTAAGAATGGACTGTACAGACAAAAACTGATGTCCATGTCCTCAACAAGCTCCCTGATAGTCGATTGACAATTTGAGCATCTTGCAGCATGCACTGCTTCAACCTTGTGTCTTCATTGGTCACTGTCAACACTTGGCAGCCCTCTTGGAAATTTTTGTACCAATCAAACTCTAGCATGGCTCATGCATTCATTGCCATACCCTTGCTGTAACTTGTCAAGTCTTTGTATGAATCTCCAAACTTATAGATAAGCTGAAGAGTAGCAAATCACCTGGGCCGGATGGTATACATCCAAGGGTATTGAAAGAACTGAAATATGAGATTGCAGACCTGCTATCAGTAATCTGTGAACTATCATTAAAATCATCTCTAATACCTGAAGATTGGAGGATTGCCAATGTAACACCAATTTTTAAGAAGGGTTCCAGGGGTGATCCGGGAAACTACAGACCGGTGAGCCTGACGTCAATACCGGGAAAAATGATAGAAACCATCATAAAGAATAAATTACTCAGCATGTAGATAGTCATGAACTAATGAGAGACAGCCAACATGGCTTTAGACAAGGAAGATCTTGTCTTACTAATCTGTTATGTTTTTTTGAAGGAGTGAATAATCAGGTGGACAAAGGTGAGTTGGTTGATACTGTGTATCTGGACTTTCAGAAAGCCTTTGACAAGGTCCCTCATGAGAGACTTTTGGCAAAACTAAAGAGTCATGGGATAGGAGGCAGTGTACTATTGTGGATCAGGAACTGGTTAAAAGATAGAAAGCAGAGGGTAGGGCTAAATGGCCAATTTTCCCAATGGAGAAAGGTGAATAGTGGTGTACCCCAGGGATCTGTGCTGGGTCTGCTGCTTTTTGACATATTCATAAATGACCTGGAAAGTGGAACAACGAGTGAGGTTATCAAATTTGCAGATGACACAAAACTATTTAAAGTTGTTAAAACCCAAGAGGATTGTGGAAAATTGCAAGAGGATCTTGATAAATTGGAAGACTGGGCATCAAAATGGCAGATGAAATTTAATGTGGACAAGTGCAAGGTTATGCACCTAGGGAAGAACAACCCAAACTATGGTTACACGATGCAAGGTTCCACATTAGGAACCACCACCCAGGAAAAAGATTTAGGCGTCATTGTGGATACCATGTTAAAACCCTCGGCCCAGTGTGCAGCGGCGGCCAAGAGAGCAAATAGAATGCTAGGTATGATAAGGAAAGGAATGGAAAATAAAACAAAGGATATTATAATGCCTCTATATCGTTCCATGGTGAGACCGCACCTTGAATATTGTGTGCAATTCTGGTCACCGTATCTTAAAAAGGATATAGAGTTATTAGAAAAGGTTCAGAGAAGAGCCACCAAAATGGTAAAGGGGATGGAAGGATACTCCTATGAAGAAAGGCTAAAAAGGTTAGGGCTCTTTAACCTGGAAAAGAGACGGCTGAGGGGAGATATGATAGAAGTCTATAAATTAATGAGCGGAGTGGAACGGGTAAACGTAGATTGATTGTTTACCTTATCAGAATATAGAAAGACTAGGGGACATGCAATGAAGCTACAGGGTAAACTATTTAAGACTAATAAAAGAAAATATTTTTTCACTCAACGTGTAATCAAACTCTGGAATTTGTTACCGGAGGATGTAGTAAAGGCTGTTAGTGTAGCTGGGTTTAAAAAAGGTTTGGACAAGTTCCTGGAGGAAAGGTCCATAAGCCATTATTAAGAAGGGACCCAGGATATCAATGCTTGAACCAATACAAGCATTGTGGAACCTGTGTCCCTTGGGGAAACTGCTAGGTACGTATGACCTAGATTGGCCACTGTTGGAAACAGAATACTGGGCTTGATGGACCTTGGTCTGACCCAGTATGGCATCTCTTATGTTCTTATGTTCTTATAATTTAATGCAAAGTTGCTGTTCAATTTTTTTCATTCATTGTAAATCTGACAAACTGCTTTTACATGATACCACACATTGCATGATAAAGTACAGGTGTGCTGTAGCCATGCTACACTCTGCACATGCAGAGCACAAAGCACAGTTACTTACCTGTAACAGGTGATCTCTGGGAACAGCAGGAATAAGTCTTCACATATGGGTACGTCGGTACCGACAGAGCCTGAGCGGGAACGCTCCCCAGCGTCCAATCAGAAAGCTTTTGGGAGCATCCCACAGTGCCTGCGTGCTGCCTTCCCGCCTTTCCCACTGTCTCTCCTCAGTTGAGTTTCATAGCTGAGACAAAGAGAGAGAAAGAGGAAAGGAAGATAGAGATACAACTCCTAGGGGAGGTGGGTGGGTTGTGAAGACTTATTCCTGCTGTTCCCAGAGATCACCTGTTACAGGTAAGTAACTGTGCTATCTCCAGGAACAAGCAGGAATGAGTCTTCATATATGGGGACTCCCTAGCTATAGATGCCAGGGGGGGATCCCATAAAATGCGTGTCCGTGGAACAGGACTGCACTTCCCACACATGGATCTCTGGCATCCCATGAGGGATGGTGGGTATGAGTTGAAAAGAGGAGCTGTAGGAAAAACAGCTAACCTAAGGACTACAGGAGAGGAGTCCTTGGTATATATGATAATTACTATTAAAAATATTGAAAGAGCAATCACAATATGGATCTTACCTAGTGGATTGCAGGAAGTAGAGAGGCTGATGGAGTCTACTGGAGATTCAGTAGATGAATCCTCAAGGTGACCTCATGGCAGTGAAGGTTAAGGTCCAAATCTGGACTTGGCAGGTGACCCAATTGTCAACTGGGGTAGTATAAGAATGGCAGGTCTTCAGTGGAAAGCTTTATGGGAAAAAGCTGAACACTTTTAGCTACAGTCATTAACATTTAGGAGTAAAAAAGAGGAAGACTGACCGATTTGGACAACTAGCCCAGTCCTGGAGGGAAGAAGGGGTATGGAAAAAAGCCCATATTCCCAAGGAGGACAGATGTGAGAAGGGCTGAAACCTCAGAACTACTGAAGATCTACACTGTCTTTCCTAGCTGGTGAGAGATAGGAAAGATATTGAAGCATGATGCTTCAGGGATAGCGAGACCTACAGTAAAGTGGAAGCTGTCAGTACCACAGTAGTGGTTGTATGCATAACACCCCCAACATACTGAGGAACAGTATGAACAGTATGAACATATGCAAGCCCACTGTCTGGAACCTCTAAGAAGGTAAAAACCTTTATAGCATAGACAGTTAGGGAGGAGATATAAGTAGATATGTATTTACATACTAAGAAGCATCTCGACACATACACACACATACATATAAGGGCATAACCTATGCACACACAGTTTGTATATATCTCTACATATTTCTATAGACATGAATATGTATGTCTGAAGATACATGTCTGCAACTAAGCCCCATAAGAACATTCACATGAGATGTGAAGGAGAAAGATTCAACAAGAAGGTGGAACCTACTTGAGAAGATATATAGAGAATCTATTCCTCCGGGCTAAGGTGGTGCAGGAAAGCTATCCAGTGAAATAACCAGGATGGTTGCGTGAAAAAACAGAGGATAATATCAGTCTGTAAACAGCAAGTCCTGAGTTTTGTAGGACTCAGACATGGTAAATGGACAGAAAACGCATAGGAGATACCATGATGACCCACTGGAGGGACACAGGGGTATCATGCGTTACTAGTAGAATATGTGCTGTCCATAAAGGAGTAGGATAGCATGAGGACAAGCTGTAAGGAAAAAAAAAAAGAGCATATTCCTGCAGGATTGGAAAACTCTTTGGACATTCACGCAGAAAAGGCTTATATCCTGTATTATAACAGGAAACAGGGTGTGGAGAACCCTCACAGTCATGGAAAATGACTGATAAGCCTTTTCCACCATATAGAATAGCCATCAGAGAAAGTCCAATGCTCTCTAGCAAGGGCCCATAGTAGAAAGCTTCTCTGAAGATTGCAGAGAGCATTATGCAGGAGAATTAGGAAATAAAACTGACTGTAGGTCAGCTGTGCTGCCAAATCCAAGAAAATGGAGATGGCAAGAAAAGATAATGTGAGAAGCCTGAAGTGATTAGGATTATCCAAGAGATGAAGCACTATCTTGGAATCACTACTAAGGCTAGACAGAAAGTAGTGGAAGACAGACTGGAAACTTGTGGAAAAGTACCAGTAGGTCAATCACTGGAACTCCTGCATGAGCAGCAGCTGAAAGAGACAGCAGAGAGAATCTTCCTGTGTAAAACAGAGAAAACAGACAAAGGGAGAGGAAAAATTCCTGTCCCTGTCTGATAAGCTGTCCAGAGAATTGATTCAAGGAAAAAACTACACTGGGAAGAAAGGCTAGAGAAGCTCTGCAGTATGGTACCACTCATTCAGGGGAAACCCTGGATGAGAGGGTAGAGAAACAGGAGCTGAAGGGTGACTTACCATATGGTAAGTCTGCTGAAGGAAAAAATGTTCATGTTGTGACAGAAAACTATTATGGGATAGTTAACTTCTCTTCTTGGTAGGAAGAGGAGAAATCTATCCCATAGACATGAATATCCTGACAGCTCAGCATATCTAGGAGGGAAAAAGATGTCCTGAAGAAAGGAAACCATGTGTAGAGCTTTAAAGAAAAAAAAAAAAAAAAAAAACAGTGAACAAACTTCTGCTAAGAAGAAGTGAACTGTAGGTTGCAACCTTCAGGAACCTATGGTTGCTGGGTTTGCTGAGTTTGGCTAGTTTGGATTCTTCAGAGCAGGACGAGGTGTCCCCTGCATGGGTACATCTGGATGATGGTCAGAAGAGTAAAACCTTCTTTTCTTAGGGAAAGAAGGTTTGGTAGGACATTTCCTACTTCCTGGGGAAGAAGGCGGCTTAGGGTGGTCCCCAGAACCAGGGAAGTCAGTGGAGCAATGAGCAACCTGAAGTAAAGTCTCCCTATTGAAGAGATTTTCTCCAGTACAAGGAGAATTACCCAGTGTGTGTTGTGCCCATTTGCTCAAGTCTGAAGCCTGGAGCCAGGCTCTACGTCGTGCTCCTATGGCTATAGCAGAGGTTCTGCTAACAGACTCAAAAGAGTCTCAAGAAGCACGAGAAAGAAACCAAGAGAGATTCCGGCTATGACTAATCAGTAAGGTATAGTCTACAGCCTTGGGCTCTGATAGAAAAGGAGTCAAAAGAGATAATTTCTTTGTGACCTCTTGGAGAGATAGATTCATAGAAAATAAAAAAGATAATCCTTGTTGCCAGCATAGATGTTTGGAAGGTTTGGCGTCCAAAAGCATCAAGAGCTCTAGATGCACGACCTGGCAGATAAGAATGCTTTTTCTTGCTCTTTACCTTCCTCATTGCTGATTCCACTACAATGGAATGATGGGGAAGTTGAGTCTTTTGAAACCCTGGAGAGGGGGCACCTGATACAGAACATCAGTTGCTGTAGAAGGTGAGGAAACCCATATTCTTAAAAGAAGATCCTGCAAAGAATGATGTAAAGGAAGCATTATATTTTCCTTTTCAGCAGGAGAGCCTCGAGTAGGATCACAGCCAGGGATAGGAATAGCAAGGAATGCTGCCATGTCAAGGAGAAATTTCTGAAAAGAAGGATCTCCAATGGGAACCATCCCTGGATAGGCTAAAGTAGAAGTAGCAGCCTGGGCACCAGAGGATGTACTGGTGTGGTGCAGAAAAAGAGCCCCACTAGATGGATGCTGGTACTGGCAGTCACGATTTGAGACAGTCAGTACTGCATTGTCCATGCCAGGTATCGACTCCAAACTAGGCATAAAAAGGAGCGATGGAGAAAAAAGCATGGACGTGGCTGGTCTCGATGTAACTGCAGGAACCGACATTGATACCGACACCGGTAGCTGAGCCGGAATCGGAGGCGATAACGCCATCGAAGCAGTCATCGGAGGCTGCTCAAGTGGTACCGAGGGAGTCAGAAACCCTTGGTGAATATCCTCAGTACTGCATATCCGGAATCGATAAGGGTCGGTTCCGAGCCGCGTCGGTACCCAGTCCTCTAGACTAGATATCGATTCCAGACTCGGCATTGAAGGGAGCGAGTCTATCGATGCATGTCTAGAGGGTACCGACGCCGGTGGTGGTATTGGCGATGTTGTCGATACTGGAAAGGCAACCTGGGAGGTATCGATTGGTCCCGAAGGTACTGAGGACGCCAGATGACAATCCCTGGTGAAGAGTGGATCACTCAACACTGGTGCCGATGCCGGGGTATCGGTACCGCTTGAAGCGGATGCCACCACCGAGCATGGCTCAGGTATGTTCTGTGAGAGGTGAGCCCCAGGAACAACCGAAACCCCTGAAATGCTTTGGAGCCCGAAGACTCCCACAGGGGGGATTTAATGCCAAAGGGGTCTTGAGAGCAAGGCCGGGGCTGTCAGCATGCTTGGCATGAGACCTACCACTCAAGGATTGGCTAGTCTTAACAGACTGTTTGTGGGTTACCTGATCCTGTAGAGAAGAAAAGGCCGGTGCCCTCACCGAGGGAGGGAAAACGGTATCGAGGAAAACTCAAAATAGGGAATCTCTTCTCACAGTATTGTAGCCTGATTGTTCAGGGGAAAAAGGGTCAGGACCCAAACAGGTTAGACACCAGTTATTGGAGTGTAAAAAGAAAACTGCGTTTCCACAGTTAAGGCACTTCTTAGGAGAAGGCGGCTCCATGATGGAGAGGCCTTGTAGGCCCAAAAAATTTTAAGACAGAAACTGAGGGAAAAATACTCCCCGAGTTTGAGAAAAAGAAAGAAAAAACCCACCGACGGTACTGGTGGCGGCGGGAAAACAGCCGCGACCACAAGAAAACAAGAATTAAAGAAAATAGTTTCTGCGGTGACAGGAGGACGTCCTGCCGGCTCCGCGGAAAAACGAAAACTGAGGAGAGACAGTGGGAAAGGCAGGAAGGCAGCACGCAGGTGCTGTGGGATGCTCCCAAAAGCTTTCTGATTGGACGCTGGGGAGTGTTCCCGCGCAGGCTCCGTCGGTACCGACGTACCCATATGTGAAGACTCATTCCTGCTTGTTCCTGGAGATCCAGGTCACTGCATGCTTAATAGCATTGTGGTGCGACACATTGTTATATAGCTACACAACAAGTCTATACTTTTTGATCACATCTCATGTATATACCAGCTACATGGATTTAATAAGTCTGCTATAAAACTATTTTAAATAAAGACAATTTCCAGAAGCCATTTACCTGAGTAAATGGACTATTTGCAAGACAGCACAGCCTCCCTGCAGGTAAAGACTATGCAATGCTCTTTTCAGCACGAGTGATGGTGGGAACATTTTTGTTCTACAGTTGCCTTATCATAGCACTCCACCCATGTCTCCCCAAGCTGCTGCCCTATGTAGCCACCTAATGGTTCTGCCAGCCCCAGAAGTGCTCCCATTCCCACTGATAAAAAGTTTCAATTAAGCACAACAGCATTACTACCAAGCGACCATTGTGTTTATTTTTCAAAACTTGTGAAAGAAAATCAAGTAATATCCTGCACGGGGCAGCTGATAAAACCCTAAGCAAAGGCATGGAGAGGGGCAACTTGCATGAAGTGACAGATATGACTAGACATTAGCCTGATTAAAAAGTTATTCCAAGTGTGTTTTGCTGTATTGCCTGCATATTATACAAAGTCAGTCTAGTTCCTGAAAAGCCCTTTGGACATGCCATCATGTAATTTTCAGGAAAAAAAAAAAGCAAGCTATAGCATTCTGGATATGTTAGAACATTTTTTGGGGGGAAAATAGAGTAAACACAGATGTAAACAAAGGTTACATGCCTGTGTTCGTGAGAAACTAGCTAAAAGTAGACAAAGCAATGGGACCAGATGGGATACACCCTAGAATACTGAGGGAACTTGGACGTTCTAGCAGCTCCACCAACTGACTTTTTCAATGCCTCGGAGTCGAGAGTGGTGCCAAAGGAGTGGAGAGAGGCTCATGTGGTGCCTTTACACAAAAGCAGAAGGATGTGGTTGAAAACTACAGGCCAGTTAGTTTAACTTCGGTGGTGAGTAAAATTATTGAAAATGCTGCTAAGAGAAAATAGTGAGGTTTCTGGAGTCCAGCAGATTACGGGATCTGAGGCAGCATGGATTCGCCAGAAAAAGGTCTTGTCAGACAAATCTGATTGATTTCTTTGACTGGGTGACCAGGAAGTTGGACAGAGGGAGAGCCCTAGATGTAGTGTAGATTTCAGTAAAGCCTTTGACGCGGTTCCTCATAGGCGACAAACTGAGCACCCTAGGGATGGACCCTAAAGTTACTGTTTGGGTTAGAAATTGGTTGAGTAGGATGCAACAAAGGGTACAGGTAAATGGAGCTCACTCTGAGGAGAAGGAAGTTAGTTACCAGTGGTGTGCCCCAGGGATCTGTCCTTGGTCCGATTCTTTTTAACATCTTTGTTAGTGATAAAGCAGAAGGGCTGTCAGGTAAGGCTTGCCTCTTTGCAGATGATAGCAAAATCTGCAATAGAGTAGACACCCAGGAAGGTGTAGATAACATGAGGCGGGATCTAGCTAAGCTTGAAGAATGGTCTAGAATTTGGCAGCTGGGATTTAATGTTAAAAAATGCAAGGTCATGCATTTGGGCTGCAACAAACCAAGGGAGCAATATAGTATAGAGGGTGAAGTACTTTTGTCCACTCAAGAAGAGCAGGACCTAGGCGTAGTTGTGTCTGAAGATCTTAAAGTGGCTAAACAGGTAGAAAAGATGACAGGAAAAGCTAGAAGGATGCTTGGGTGCATACGGAGAGGAATGGCTAGCAGAAAAAAGGAGGTGATAGTGCCTCTGTATAAGTCTTTGGTGCGGCCTCATTTGGAGCAGTGTGTACAATTCTGGAGACTGCACCTTCAAAAAGATATAAACAGGATGGAGTCAGTACCGAGGGTGGCTACTAAAATGGTTAGTGGTCTTCATTATAAAGCATATGTGGACAGACTTAAGGATCTTAATATGTACACATTAGAGGAAAGGCAGGATAGAGGTGATATGAGAGTTTAATATTTCCGTGGCATAAATGCACGGGGGGGTGGGGGGAGCCGCTTTCGATTGAAAGCAAGTAGTGCTACGAGGGGACATGGGATGAGGGTGAAAGGGGATAGATTCAGGAGTGATACACAGAAATTTCTTTACAGAAAGAGTGGTGGATCCATGGAATAGTCTCCCAGTGGAGGTGGTAGAGATGAGGACAGTATCTGAATTCAAAAAAGCATGGGACAAACAGGATCTCTAAAGGAAAAAAGGGAACTGTTGTAGCTTCTTTGGAAGGGCAGACTAGATAGGCCATGTGGTCTTCTTCTGTCATTTGTATATGTTTGTTTCATCCTTAAATCAAGACCTACTTTAGCTATTACAAGCCATTTCTGACATGGATAAGAATATAATTGATTTAGACGGATAGAATAGAATCTAAATGTGACAGAAATTTAGTGAAATTAAAATTTGGGAAGGGGGAAGAAAAGAAAGGGGAAAAGACATCTCCATTTCTTGGCAACCATCAGCTATGTCTAGGAGCAGTGGTTCCCAAATTTGGGGTCACATCAGTGGTTGGGGGCACAAATATGGCCATTTTTCTCACTAGACTTTCACTGTGACCTATCCTAAGTAGTGGTAGTCATCAGTTAGCATGTGGCCTGTGAGCCAGCAAACATTGCCCTTGCCACCATCCCTCCCCCGAGTAAGCTTCCTTTTAGCTTAGAAACCCATGCAGGGTACTGTGGTCTTTAAGTACACACATACTGGACATTGATACAAGAAACCTTGTGCTGAGTGCTGCTGCTGTCGCCAGTCTTTTAGGACTACCAAAAAAGGGACTGCTACTGCTGGAAAGTCTGTACTTGTAAATATTTACCTTCTCAAATTCTCTAAATCTTGGGGAAAAAGGGAATTGTGGGTTAAAGCTGATAAATCTATTTTAGAGTCAAGTGTGTTTAAGTCAGTCAGGGCTTAGCACCAGAGCTTTTCATTTAAATCAAACCAGAGTATAGCTTAGCACAGAAGGTAGAACAGTGTAAATATTCTTTGAGTAGAATAGAAACAAATTTCTTGAGACTTTAAAGAGGCCTTCCAGTTAGGAGATCAAAGAGGCAATTTGAAAAGCTCCCTCTATCAAACCAAGGCCTTAATCTTCAAGTGTACAAAGTCCCTTAAACTTATTATTAGGTATAGTTCTATTACTACAAATATCCCTAGAAACTAATAATTGAACAAAACCTTAAAACTAAGATGCAGACAGCAGTCCAGCAGCAAGATGAGGCTATGCAGTCTTTTGCAATGTGTCAAATTAATTTTTTTCCTAGTTCGTGAGGGGGTCTTATGTATGCACTAGGTGCAAGAAGTTCTTTGCTCTCAGGGAGGCTAGACTAAAAGACTTGGAGGACCTAAGGAAGACCGATATATAGACGAGATCTACAGGGGTGTAGTACTGAAGTCCCACCTCCAGTCTGGCAGCCTCTGTTGCCATGGAAGAGAGATCACATGAAAGGAGACCACCATCTTGGTGTGGCAGGAAGTGATCTGTCCTCCAGGTAATGTAAAACCCTCTTGCACCAAGGTTTCTCCATAGCCTTGTACCCATGAAGGAAGGGTTAGGATGGCTGTTATAGTTGGCGATTTGATTAGATATGTAGATAGCTGGTGAACATGAGGCTTGCTGGGTAACGTGCCTAGTGCAAAGTGAGTGGACCTCATGCACCACCTAGACAAGGTTTTTACATAGTGCTGGGAAGGAGCCTACTGTCTTGGTACATTGTGGTATGAATGGCATAGGAAAGGTTCTGGAGGCCAAATTTAGGATTTTAGGTAAGAATTTGAAATCCAAGACTTCCATAGTAGCATTCTCTGACGTGCTTTCCATTTCATGTACAGGACTCAAAAGGCCAGCAGAGCTCTGGAGTCTGTGCATGGATGAGACTATGGTGCAAGGATGAGGATTATGGATTTGTTAGAACTGGGCAACAATCTGGGGAAGGGAGGGGCTTTTCTGAAAGCACGAACTCCACCTTAACTTGGATAGAACCAGGCTGCTAGCATTAACCTTTAAAAATGAGATAGAGCAGCTTTTTAACTAGATAATAGGGGAAATCAGTCACCCAAGAGCACATGGTTCAGAAGGATGTATCCTTGCAGGATACTAGCAAGAGGGAACTTACTGGAATCTTTTGGGATTCCCTAAAGATAAAAGTGTTCGGAACAGAAAGATTCCAAAATTACCCTTAACTGATAACCACATTAATATGAATAAAATCTAACCTCTAAAATGCCTATATGCAAAATGTCAGAAGTCTAAAAAAATAAAAAAAAAAGGTGTTAGAATATATAGCACCAAATGAAAGGTTAGACAGCTGTCATCTCAGAGACCTGGTAGAAGAACAAATGGGACACTGATGCATGCGTACCAACTATATCAATGGTAGTGCAGCCCCTCCACCAATTTGATCTACCCTATGTTAAGGGCACCGAGTCAAAGGATTAACGTTTTGTTGGAAACAAAATACACTGTAGAATCTATGGATAGAAATCCCATGTAAAAAAACACAAGGAAGGCAATGGCAGTGGGCGTGTATTACAGACTACATGCCAGAATGAATAGATGATTGATTTGTTAGCTTCCCTGATTTCTTTAAGCATTTAAAGTTACACACAGTAATCATGGGCGATTTCAATTATCCCAGTATTAATTGGGTTGGTGTCACAGCGGGACATGCTAGGGAGACAGTAACTAGATGAAATAGATAACTACTTCTTGGAGCAGCTGGTTCATGACCAGGCAAGAAGGGAAGCTATTTTGGACCTAGTCCTTAGAACACAGGATCTGGTGCAAGAGATGAGGGTGTTGGGGCCACTTTGCAATCGTGATCATAGCATGAGCCTCCATTTATTAAATCAAATGTGAAGGATGGCAAGGAAATCCACAGTACTACCTTTCAGCTTTCAAAAGCGACAGACTTAAGAGGAAAATAATTAAGAAAACTAAAAAAAGCAGCTGCAAAGATTAAAGATTTACATCAAGCACGAGTGTTTAAAAATACTGTCTTGGAAGCCCAGACCAAATCTATTCCATGCTTTAAAAAAAATGGAAGAAAGTCCAAAAAACCACCAGCATGGTTTAAAGATGAGGTCAGAGAGGTAGTTCTAGTCAAGTAAAGCATGTCAGGAAAAGAAAAAAAAAAAGGGAGCCAAATGACAAAAATATAAGCACTGGCAAGTTAGATGCAAGGCAGATAAGGCAGACAGAATTTGGAAAAAAAGCTTGCAGAGGAAGCAAAACTGCATAATACAAACTTTTTCAAGCACATTCATAGCAGAACACCTGTCAGACATGATAGAGGTAAAAAGGATGCTAAGGGAAGAAAAGACTATAGCACAGAGTGAAAGAATTCTTTGTTTCGGTCTTTACTGAAGATGGAGGAAAGTTATCCATACCTGAAATGGTATTTAAAGGCGTCAGAAGACTTGAAAGAAATCTTGATAAACAGGGAAGATTACAACCATTTGATAAAACTTGAGTAGCAAATCACCTGAACTGGATGATATACATCCAAGGATCTTGAGGGTTTTTTGGTGGTTTAGGTGTGGTGTACACCTTCCATTCCCATCATAACCTTCCAGCCCTACGAATTTTTCAGGCTGTGGCAACCCACCACATGCATGAGGCAGCCAAAGAATGTTATGGCCCTCGCATTTTGGATCTTGGCATGAACTGATGGCAAGAGGCTCTGCAGCATGGCTAAGCCATGCATGTTAAGGGACAAGGAGTCTGTCATGGTACCCATCTCAGCTGTAGATCCAGAGTACCAGCAGTACACAGCTTGATGCAGCAGGTACTGAAAATAAAACTCCATTGACAATGCTTGAAGATTAAACACATCCAAGGAGAAGGTAAGTGCCAAGAACCTCTGCAAGTCTTGAGTATTACAATACAAGTGTGCACCCAACTGAAACAAAGATGCTGGGAGAAAACCTAGCAGAGTGGGCTGAAGACTCCCTCCAGTGCACAAGGTATGCTGAATGACCTCCTTAATCCATCAGGCAGTCAAGAACTTGGCTGCTGCTTGACCTTTCATTGGACAGCTGAGAACTAAAAAATGGAGATCACCAACTCCTACTGTTTGGAGTAAGTATCTCGCCAACATCCTCCTCAAATGCACCAGACAGAAGAGAGGTGTCTGTTGTAAGATGGCGCTCTGTGAAAGGACAGCCTGTCAAGCTGAAAAAGGGAAAACTGCACTTTAGGAACTGTTCCTTCCTTACTCAAACAAGCAGTCTAGATTAAGAAAGGTTCCCTGCAAGACAAGGTCACCTAGTGGACACCAACTAGGAAAACCACCCTAAGGGTTAAATGCTTAGGCACAGCCTTACAAATGGGTGCTTTCAGAGAATGTTTCTCAGTGAAATCTATCAGATCCAGTAGAGAGTGGACCTGCTTCACCCCCTTGAGGAAGCAGGAGGCATCAAGATGCACTGTCAAGGAAAATCCTTGAATTCAGCCACTGTAGCATGCCAGAACCACCACCTATACCCCCCCCCCCCAAGAGTTCGTCCAACCCATGGACCACACTAGACCACAGTGACACAGTCTGGCCTTAGAGACCAGGAAGGTAAAGAGGCATGCTCTCTCAAAACTCTCCAGACTCTTACTTAAGCTAAAGTAGAGGCCCCTCCATGTCTTAACTAGGATGTCCCACTACTGTTATGCAGAGTAGCCCTTTCTGGATATCCTATACCTCAAGGGTCATAAGCAAAAAGGAAATGGGATCCTCCATCACAAGGGGCTCTCACCTCATGAAGCCCTTCCCTTGAGGGAGCAAGGGGCACACCAAGAGACTCAAGATATTGGCCTTGAAGATCACGATATGCAACTCTGGAGCCACAAGAAAAGCTATCCCTGGGTGGGATAAAATTATGTACAGTAGATAGCTCACCAAGGGCCACAGAAGGAAGACAAAGTAGTTTCTCATAGGCCAGGGGTGGGCAATTCCAGCCCTCATGCACCACAATCCAGCCTGGTTTTCATGATGGCCCTAATTCCATACAATGGAAAGCAGTGAATGCAAATAGATCATGAATATTCATTGGGACATCATGAAAACTGGGCTGGATTGAGGTGCATGAGGGCTGGAATTGCCCACCCCTGTCATAGGCCATTCCTGAAGCAGGGCATCCAAGCCCACTTCCTGTGGATACTTACTGCAGCCAGAAAAAGGGAATGCCAATCTGACATTCTCCTGAGTGGCCATCAAGTCAAATATTGGGAGGCCCCACCTCTGTACTTTGAGATGGAACTTGAGGACTTGACTCCCACTCACTGGGATCCACAGAGTTATGACCAAGTCAGCCTGTATGTTGTCTATACATGCTATTTGGTCTGTGGGCATAACAATTAGATCTTCCTCTGCCTGAACAAAGCACCACCACTGAGACCCTCTGGCACTACAAGTCCTGCCTTTAGAGACATACACCAAAGCGATGGCATTGTCCAAGAATACATGGACCATTTCTCCCAGCAGAAGAGAACGGAACTCTTGCAGTGCCAAGCAGATTACTCACCTCAAGTCAGATGATTAGATAGGTCTTGTGAGGGGGAAGGTCCCTGCGCAAACTGATCTAAACAGTGAGCTCCTCATCCCTTTATGCTGGCAGCCATGGTGACTATCCGATATGGTACTTAAGGGAATTCTGTTCAGATAGTTCAACCAAACCCTTCCTCTCCCTCAGGAGATAAAGGAGAAGTTGGTATGGCAATTGTTTCACAGAGAACAGGAGCCAGATGTCTCTGGACAAGGCACATGAATGCCCTAGCCCAGGGGTGGGCAATTCCAGTCCTGGAGGGCCACAGACCAGTCAGGTTTTCATGATGTCCCTAATGAATATTCATGGACCTATTTCCATACAATGGAAGGCAGTGGATGCAAATAGATCTCATAAATATTTATTAGGGACATCAAGAAAACCTGACTGGTCTGTGGCCTTCCAGGACCGGAATTGCCCACCTCTGCCCTAGCTCGAAGACCTGGTTCCAGGGTCAATGTCAAGGACTAGAAGGCAGTCCCAGACCTGGGAAGCAAACTGAACACAGGCTCCCTAAGCTGTCTATGGAACTTGAGTGACCTTTCCTGCATTAGAACACTCATGCCAGATAAGTATTGAACCTAGCCCTGAGGAATGACAAGTCCTGGGCAGTAAACACTATACTAAGGAGCAGCCTAGTATCATGAACCACAGCCTCTCCAGCCAACAAAACCCCAGAACTGTCTTCAGACTTCACTCTCAAATCTGAGCAAGATAGCCAGCTGCCCAAGCATGGATGCACTTTGATCCCTTGCCTGTGCAGAAACACTGCCACCACCATGACAAGGCCAAAAGGCAGAGTCCAGAACTGGATATGGAGATTCAGGGCATAAGTAAAAACAGAATTGTCGCTCATGGATGGGAAAGCAGTTACTTACCTGTAATAGGTGATCTCTGGGAACAGCAGGAATAAGTCTTCACATATGGGTACATCGGTACCGACGGAGTCTGTGCAGGAACGCTCCTCAGCGTCCAATCAGAACACTTTTGGGAGCATCCCAACACGCCTGCATGCTGCCTTCCCACCTTTCCCAACTGCCTCTCCTCAGTTAAGTTTTAAAGCTGAGAGAGAGAGAGAAATGCAACTCCTAGGGGAGATGGGTGGGTTGTGAAGACTTATTCCTGCTGTTCCCAGAGATCACCTGTTACAGGTAAGTAACTGTGCTATCTCCAGGAACAAGCAGGAATGAGTCTTCCCATATGGGGACTCCCAAGCTAAGATGCCTGGAAGAGTCCCAACATGTTGCGAATATAGAATGAGCCATGCTACTCCTCAGAACCTCAGGCATCCTGGGGATGGAGGGTAGGAGTTGAATTACAGAAAGGTGCTGTGGAACAGCTGGACTAGAACAGGACTTCTATAGAGGAAGACCCTGTGAGATGAAATTTAGTAGTAAAAATATTGAGTGCAATATTCTAATATGGACCTCCCTTGGTGGTATTGTAAAAAGTCTATTGAGGTTCAGATGGATCTGTTAGAACAGCCAGTAGAAGATCCTCAAGGAGTACCTCACTGTGAAGTAGAGGTAATAAACTGTAGAAAACAAAAGTGGAGGTCAGAACCCTTCAGGGTGAGAAATAGCCCCAGGGGAAACTGGGGTAGTACAATGAGGTAGGGCTTCAGCGGGAAACGCAGAAGGTATTATTAGACAAAGCTTAAGCTCTTTTGGCCGAAGAACAGTACAATCCTAGGACCAAAAGGAAAATAAGTCTGACTGATTTGGACTGACAACAGAAATAGTCCATATAGGAGAGAAGGGGTATGGAGACCCCTGTATCCGATAGTAAAGTAAGGACAGACTTATGAAGCATTACAGATTTAGATTAACTGAAGATCCGCAATGTCTTTCCTAAATGGAGGTCAATTAGGAAAGAAAAAAGGTACATGGAGAGCTTCAGAGGTACCTAACCCTGAAAGGTTATGGTAAGAAAAAATTTGCTAATTACCACAGGGAGTGTCTCCCTGACAAGGAGGAGTCTAGATTCCTTTAAGAATTCAAGCTCTTGAATAACCAGGATGACCTATGTGAAAAATGCAGAGGATAACTTCAGTCTGCAGGCAGCAAGTACAGATCTCTCTAGAACTCCAGTATGGTAAATGGATAGAAGACGCCAATGGAATAAAAAATACCATATTGACCCGCCTATGAGGGCAGGATGGGTATCATGCGTCCTTCAGTTGAACATGAGCACCCCATGAAGTATTGGGAAGGAAGCATATAAGGACGAGCTGCAACGAAAAGAAAAGTATCCCTGGTGAGAAGTCCAAAAAAGATGTGGACCAAGCCAGGGAATTGACCATTCTTTAGGTTTTCACGTGATGTAAGGCCTGTGTCCTTTGTTTTGAAAAGATTTTAGATGAGATGGTAAGGGTAGGGAACACCTAACAGTCATGGGAGCATGACTGGGTGAACCCCTCCTAACCATCTTGGATTATCTGCTAGACGAGATTCTAATGCTCTCTAGCAAGGGCCCATAGTGCAAAGCTACTCTGTAGAGAGCATGTTGCAGGTTGGTTAGAAAAAAAAAAACTGGCTGCTTAAAGCCAGTAGGTAACAAACTAATCTGCCAAAAACAAGGGAATTGGAGATGGCGAAGAATAGACGTCAAACCAACAAGCCTGTGATGATAGGGTTTCCAAAAAAGGTTGATAACCTGTTTTGGGTTTACTACCCAGGCCGGAAGGATTGCTAGTGGAGGACAAACCCTGGTTGTGTGGTGAACAGAACCAGTGGTTTAACCACTAGGAACTGCTGCATTTGCAGCAATTACCAGGGCAGCGGAAAAAATCCTTTTTTTTTCAGATTGGAAAAAGAAACAGACATAAGCGGGAGTGGTAAGACTTCCTTATTGTCTGATAAGCTGCCCTAAAGAAAGAATGTGAAAGGGGGAGACAACTCTGGAAAGGAAACCCCTTCCTGGAATAGGTAGAGAAACATAGGGGCTTACCAGTGTAATAGAACCACTCTTACAAACCGAATGTTGTAGTAAGAGGGCAGGTAAGAGTTGAAGGAGACTCACGATGTAGTAAGTCTCTGAAAGGTAAGATGATAGTTTTCCCTGTACTGTACTAGAATGTGTCTTATTGATAGTTGTTACACCTCTTTTTCCCAGTAGGAGGAAGAGAAACCTGTTAACTATAGGCATGATCATCATAAAAAACCTTAGAGCAAAAAGAAAGGATGTCTCATGAAAAGAGAGCCATGAGAATTTAGGATGAAATTAGCGTAGATGCTTCAAGTGAAAAGAAGCAGACTACAAACTCTAACCCCCAAACAGGAGATGTAATGATAATCTATCAGAAACCCTGTGGCTGCTGGGTTTGCTGAACCTGTTGAGGTTGTGGTTTCTTCAGCCCGGTCCGATGTTTCCCCTGTCTGGGAACATCAGTATGATGGGTAGAAGATGGATAAAATTTTCCCTTTAGGGGAACAAAGTTTGTTAGGAAATTTCCTACAAACTGGGAAAGAGGAAGGCGTAGACAAGCCTCTGAAAACAGCAATGTCAGTGGTTAACTGAGCAGCTTGGAGTAAAGACTCCTTGTTAAAGATATTTTCTCCAGTGCAAAGAGTATTTCCCAGTGTTTCTTGTACCCATTTGTCCAAGTCTGAAACTTGGAGCCAGGCTTTACGTCGTGCCCCTATAGCTGTAGCAGAAGTTCTGCTAACAGACTCAAAGGAGTCTAGGGAAGCACGAGTAAAGAATCTAGAGATATTTTGAGCATAACTAACCAATAAGGAATAGTCGGCTCTTTTGGGCTCTTGAAGAAAAGGGGTCAAAAGTAGTAAATTCTTTGCGACTTCAAGAAATAATCCCATATAGAAAATATATGAGAGAATTCTTGCTGAAAGCATGGATGCTTGGAAGGTTTGGCGTCCAAAGGCATCTAAAGTCTTAGACTCACGACCTGGCGGATAAGAAGAGTGCTTTTTAGTACTCTTAACACGCCTCATTGCTGATTCTACAACAATGGAATGATGAGGAAGTTGAGTCTTTTGAAAACCTGGAGAAGGGGGCACCTTGTACAGAAGATCAGTTGCCCTAGAAGGTGGGGATACTGTTAAAAGAGTTTCCAACATTTGAAAGAGCAGATCCTGCAAGGTCTGATGCAAAGGAAGCATGATGTCCTCCTTTGGACTCCAGGGAATATACAGAGATTCTGTATTCCCTGGTGCAGGATCTTGACCAGGTATAGAAATGGCAAGTGACTTTGCCATATCAAGCACGAAAAATCCCCAGAGGGAAGTCCTCTACAAAGGAGGAGTACAGGCTAGATCTGTTGAAAAACTAGCATTGGCACCCAGGGATCTATCCAAATTCATTGGAATAGAAGACCCTAAGGGGTGGAGCATGGGACTGTCCTTACAGGATGGTCGCCGGTACCGCAGGAGGTCGGGACCACAAGCAGTCGGTAGCGCATTGTCCAAGCTATGGATCGATTCCAAACTTGGTACCGAGGGAAGCGAGTCTGTTGAAACAAGCATGGAAGGTACCGACAGCGAAGCTAATGTCGATACCGGTACTGACTCCAGTACCGTATCCGATACCGATACATGAAGACCAGTCAGTGACAGCTCTAATGGTACCGAAGAAACCGAGAGTGCCCGACATGGATCATCTAAACCGTGCCTTCGGTACCGTCTGGTGTTGGTACCAAGGCGAGTCGGTACCCAGTCATCCAGACTGGAGATAGATTCCAGACTTGGCATCGAAAGAAGCGAGTCTTCCGATGCACATCTGGAGGGTACCGACGTCGGTACCAGTACCGGTACTGGGATCGATACTGATACTGGAAGATTGGTCTGCGTTGTCTCTAATGGGCTCAAAGGAACCGAGGGCGCCAGACTGCGATCTTTGGTGAGGAATGTTTCATCCAACACCATTGCTGATGCCAGGGTATGGGTACTGCTCGAAGCGGATGCCACCACCGAGCATAGCTCAGGTATGTTCGGAGAGGGGTGAACCTCAGGAACAACCTGAAACCCCATTAAGGATTTGGAGGCCGAAGACTCCCACCAGGGTTTTAAAGCCAGTGTGTCCTCGAGGGTAAGGCCAGAGGCATCTCTATGCTGTGCATGAGATCTACCACTCGAGGACTGGCTAGTCTTAACAGACTGTTTTGGGGTTACCTAATCCTGCGAAGAAGAAAGGGTGGTCGGTGCCCTGAAGTTGAATGGGGACCGCGTATAGAGGTGAACTTGATGCTGAAGACTTCTTCCGACTATACTGTAGCAGGAGGGACACTCCAGCAGATAGTGGTCAGGACCCAAGCAGGGTAGACACCAATTATGAGTGTCTAAAATCAATTTTGTACCGCCAGAGTTTGAACATTTCTTAGGGATAGTGGCTGGCGCTTCCATGAAGGAAAGTGAGTAGGCCTAGCAGGCCGAAAAAACCGTCAGGCACTAACAAGGAAAACAGTATTCCTTAAAAAAGGAAAAATTACAAGAAAAAAGAAAAGAAACACCGGTGGTACTGGTGGCGTTGGGGAAGGCAGACGCGACCACAAGAAAACCAAAAAATAAAAGAAGAATTTTCTGCGGTGACAGGAGGACGTCCTGCCGGCTCCGTGGAAAAACAAAAACTGAGGAAAGGCAGTTGGGAAAGGCGGGAAGGCAGCACACAGGCGTGTTGGGATGCTCCCAAAAGCGTTCTGATTGGACGCTGGGGAGCGTTCCCATGCAGACTCTGTCGGTACCGACGTACCCATATGTGAAGACTCATTCCTGCTTGTTCCTGGAGATTGCAAGGTACACCTCAAGCTAGATCAAGGCAGGTTTATACCTCCTGCTGGAATAGTGCAATGACAGATCTAATGGTCTCCATGTGATAGGGATGAACAGCTTGACATTGACTGCATTCATGTCCAGAAGAAACCTGCTATTTTGGGCACTACCAAATAGATGTTATATTGCCCCTGGCCTGATTTATGGAGAGTATAGGTAGAATAGTACATAACTGCAGGAGTTCTCCATAGTCACCTGCTTGAGCAGGGAGCCTCCACAAAAAAGGTGCCCCATAGAAGTTCTGCAAATTCTAGTTTAACTCTGCCTGAATACCTCAAAGAGCCCATTGGTCTGATGTGATCAGAGTCCACTTTGAGAAATAGCCAGAACCATCCCCACCGGCTCTACCACTGGATCTCATTTTAGGGCCTAACTTACTTCAGAGGGAGCCACAATCAAATCTTGTGACCACCAAGAGCTCCAAAAGGGCTTGCTTTTTCTTTTTGAGACTGGACCCTATTCAGACTCTAAACGGTCTGAGGGCATCTCCATTGTCCACCAAAAAAAAAAAAAAAAAAACACAAAACACAACACAAACACAGTAAGGTAGTCTGGTAGTCCTAATGTCCCCAAGCCTGGCTTCTGGGAGCCTCCAAGCGAGCTTCTAAAAAAGGTCTTCACCATCCTCCAGTTCAATGAGCATCCTGCTCTTAAATGGAAGTCTCTTCAGGTGTAACTTGGAGACAGCCTCAGCCAAAGTTCCCACCTAGGTGTGAGATGCCGATCATGTCATACAAGCAACTCCAGACTCCAATCTTGCAGCCTCTGGATTGTAGCAGATACTGGACCCAGTATAAGAAGCCTCGGGTCACTAGGCCTACACATAGCACTGCTGGTAAGTCTAAAGCAGAAGTCAAAGGTGCTCTGGGGATATCTCCCGGAAAGCCTTAAGCTACCAGTGTCAGGCAGAAGAATGTGCTTTTTGAGTTTCAGATAAAGGGGTCCCTCCTCACCCATCAGTGGACCTCTCTATTTGAGGGCACAGAAGGGTAACAGGAGTTTTAGCTACTGCACAGGCCACCAGCTATAGTACTTTACCACAATGATGTCATTTAAGGGTCTTAGAGGTTCCTTGATTTTCAGATCAGTTGAAGCAAGCAAGTGAAGGAACTAGCTGACTTGCCCAAGTGTTCCCAGACCGTCTCTCATTCAAATAGCAAAAGATAGGTATTTAGTAAGTTTTGCTAGAGAAGCAGCCAGTGAAAAGATACAGAATACCTAGAGCTGCACCAAAGTGAGGAAATATCCCTAACAGCAAAGGATAGGAGAGAAAACCTTAAAGAGTTGTAATGTAAATTTATGCCACCTGCTACAATGAGTTCTCCTAGAAAAGGCTAAACTATATCATCTATCAGAATTAAAGTGTTCATAAATGTGTGTTTACTCTGGACACGTGTGTTGCAATTTGTTAAAAGAAAACTAATACAGTCAGTCCTCTGAACTAGATAGTTAATCCCTTCATCTTATCAGGGGATCCAAGCCATATTTTCAGTTGGAAGGAAGGCAGACCTGAAACCCAGCAAGCCCCTACTTACGACCAGCAGAGAAGACATGCTATATACAGAATCGGATTTTGGATTCTCCATTTGAAAATGTTTCAATTTTGTAATTCATGAAGGGAGATACAAGCAGCCCAGTAGTATGGGGATGAAGTCTTTTGCATTGAGTGCCACAAATATCTATGTCTTACTATATATGTTGGAGAAAAGGTTAAGAAGAAACTGCTATATGTAGAAAATCTTCAATGTCACAGTAGTTTAATCACCTACTGTACTCCCTTTCTTAGGGTATAGCAAAGCCATTTATAGGAAAATAAACACAAGACAGTAGGTTACCACTATGAAAATACCATATGTACTAGTTACAAACACATTAAAGGGCCTCACATATCCTTACTCTGTCTGCCCTCTGTTAAGCAGCAAACGAGCTACATTACAACCAGATTCAACAAATTCCTGGTGCCAAGTTGCCATGGTGCTTAACTGAATCATGGTGCACAGCTCTGGTTATGTTCTAGCTGGTGCAGAACATCTGATACACATGGTTCTGTATTCTAGTTATATACCGCTCTATTCAGAATCAGCGCGGTTCACAATATAAGAGCCTGTAATAAATAAATAAATTCCATTGGTGATCTTAATCCTTTTGACAAGAAAACATTCATCCAGAAATTGTCAATTATTCTAGCTTAGAGTATTCACATTGAAGTTACCATATATTACAGTACAAAGCCATCTATAAGAAAAAAATAATTTTAGGAAGTAAATTAAGTTTCAAGATCTGCCCTTATTTTGGTAGGGCAAGGATTGTCTTTTCTAAAGTTAGTATAAAAGATTGATGTATCAGTTCTAACACATTTGCATTTTGCATCATAGAAATGTATGCCTTTGAATCAATGCTGACTCCTGGCAACCCAGCAGCTCCTGGGTTCTCTTGGCAATATGACTGGAAGTAGACTGCCAGGCCTTTCTTCCAAGGAAATGGAGGGTTAAATGACTTTCCCAAGGCCACAAGGAGTACTAGTGGAAGCTAAACCCTGGTCTCTTAGTTACCAAGCCAGTGCTCAATCCACTAGGCTACTACTCCACTCCAGTTTATAAGATAAAGAATATTACAATTAAAATAAAATTATGTATTTGGAACTTAGAGATCATGATTATAGGATGTCTCATTGATTTAAATATTTTATCAATTTCTCTTGCTATGGAACTTTGGATCAGCTGCTTTGCATTAATGAAGTTCCACACAGCCATATGTAGATACTGGAACAGTGATATTCTTAAAGAAAGCTGCTCAATGAAGCCTTTACAATTTTGAATGTATATTTTTTACAAAATATAGGTGGTAATTTGCAAAATCAATTTGAGTTGACTAATTGAAGAGCAATATATTGTTTTTTATGCTAATTCAGAGACAATTAAGACTTAATATTGAGGATATAAGTCAAATCATGTCCAGGTTTAGGTTTAATACTCATGTTTATGTTCATAAAGATATCCTGCATCATCACGTGTATGTATTTATTCACCCAAAAAATTATTCTTTGGATTTTATGTACTTGATATTTAAACACAGACATTTTAAACTAATGTTTTAAGATATACCCCTGATAAAGGCACATGCTGAAACAGACATGTATGGTGGAAGTTGAGTGACATAGGACAAACTCAGTTCGAAGGTGACTTTGTGGGTTGTCACCATTATTCACTTCTTTGCTTGGTGCTTCAGATTTGTGAGTGCAAGTGTGTTTGAACATAACTACAGATACCACAATAACTGTTTCTTGGCCCCCAGAGGGAGAGCAAAAGCCTGGTTGAACAGCTGAGAACAGGGGGGGACCAAGGTAACCAGAGAAACAAAGCATGTGAGCCTGGCCCAAAAGGACCAATTCAAGAGTTGACACTATGGATCCTAGAAGTTGGAAATTGTTGCCCAGTCTGTCCCAGGCTGTGGGACCAAAGTCTGAGCTAGCTCTGCAACTTGAAGGATCACTCTGGCATCATAAAATTCAACCCAAGGATGAACCTGACTCAGATCCAGGTCCTGGGAAGGCATCAGACTGCTCTTGAGTAATTTCACACCCACCCCAGTCGTTTCAGATGCCAAAATTACCAAGTCAGCCAGGTACAGGGTAATCCCAAAACCCTGCCTATACAGGGATGCTGCTGAACACAACAATTATCTCTGAGAAGGTATAAGGGGGACACGGCTAGGCCAAAGGCTAGAGTTCAAAACTAAGTGGCAGACCAAGACACAGAAGCACAAAAAAGCACAAAAAGCTGGTACTGCTCTTGGATGGGAATACAAAAAGTTGGCCTCAACCAGATTTAGGGAGTTAAGTTCCCCTTGCTGGATTGACAATGACCGATCTGATTCTCCATCCAGAAACATGGAATATGAAGCTTGGCACTGGCCACCTTCAGAACCAGAATGGGCCAGAAGGATCTGCTCCCTTTGTTATGGCACCATAGATGGAATAACACTGATACTTCTGTGTTGGAACAAGTGAGATCAGTGCCTTCTGCAGTTGCAGTGAAGTGTTTCTTCAGCTGCCACCAGCTTAAAGTGGGGAGCTGCAAGGAGACTCCACTAAAGGTGTCCCACAGAGGCTTCACTAACTTCAGTGCCACCACACCCCCAGTCCATAGAAAGGTGTGTAAAAGTGACAACTAAAGCTTCTGGTCGTGTGTACAATCAGGAGAGGAGGGATTATTATATTAGGGGTCAGATGGTCTGCAGGGAACTAGTGAGCTGACAACAGAAGCAAAAGAGATAAGGCTTCTCTGCTGGATTTTGTTAAACATTAAACTGACTGCATAAATGACATTTTAAAAGAATTGTGGCTACAGGTGTTCAAACTGTATGTTGAACTTTGTTGAAATTAAATAAATATTACTTGAACTGTGATTTGATGTAGGTAAGACTCACTTTAGGCAGTTTCTGAAGATGGCTTTAGATTCAGCATACAAAACCACATAGATTTGGTCACTAGTAGCTTGTAAAGTTTGTAAAAATAAAAATCTACCCCTAAGATTGACACACCCTACAGCCAGAGTCTTGGAGATCCAGATCAAGTGTCACAGGGCATGTCACATACACAGCACCTCACTCTAGCCAAGCAGTCTCCAGGCTGTATGACAATTGCTGGAACCAGCCAAAGCATGCTCAAGCCATCAGGCCCATACAAAGCACTGCCTAACTGCCTTTATGGCCTCTGCAGAGCTTTAAAAGAACTTCCACTCTTTAAAATTCTGTAAGCACAACACCCCTTCGACTGGGATGGTTGGGTGCTTTGTCACTGCTATGACGAGGGTGTCCACCCAAGAGAAGACCAAAAGCAGATAAAGCTGCCCTGAGAGAGTTGGTACAGCCAAAAGATGACTGGGAAATGAGTTGCTGATACATAGGTTCAGGTAGAGGAAAAGCCCCTGAAGAGTGCCTGATGCCCTCCAGAATAGGGCCCACTTGTGAAGTCTGCAATGAAGCAAACTCAACTATACACAGAGCTGCCATCACATCCTGGATCAAGGCAGGGAGAATATTTCTGTGAAAGCAGCAGATCACTGACAGATCCTCACCCTCCATGAGGTCAAAGTCCCCCTTTCTTCTTGACTCAACTTTCAGGAAAAAGAAATCCCAAACTCCTCACTCAAGGGGATAAGGCTAGGCTCCTAGACGAATGAGAGGGTGAAGGGATAGACAAGGATGCTGAAGCACCTTACCACTATTGGCAAAGATGCCCAAGAGCCCCAAGTCCACCCCATAGGAGAGGCCAAGCGAAGCCTCTGGCCTGGTGGAAACTGAGCCTGTAGCCTCACCTCATGCCTCCTCTGCAGAGGTTGAGGGCATTCAAAGTAGCCACTGGCTCTGTAGGTGGAAAACCTATTGGAGAACCAGTAGAGGCCTCTGAAGTGGCATTAGGCCCTGGACCCCTGAAGATCCTCAAAAACTTTTTTTTTTCTGAAAAGACTGCACCTAAGGTGCCACCAGAACACAGCAGGCAAAAAGATCCTGCCAGAGCAGACGCAGCAGGAGCTGCAAGAAGCAAGCAGAGCTCCAAGTGAGAAAC
Organism: Ichthyophis bannanicus; assembly: GCA_033557465.1. Taxonomy (NCBI): domain Eukaryota; kingdom Metazoa; phylum Chordata; class Amphibia; order Gymnophiona; family Ichthyophiidae; genus Ichthyophis; species Ichthyophis bannanicus. Next base: position 1,334,268,701 of record CM066033.1, read on the forward strand.
AGAAAACCTTTAGGGAAAAAAAAAAAAAAAAAAAAAAAAAAAAAACCACCCTGCAGCAAGAAGGAAACCCCCAGGACTTGCAAGGCCAGCCAGCTGAAACAAGGTGGTAAAGCCCAGCCACACCCACAGTCTGAGGCCCTGCAGTTGGAGAATTTTTTAGGTTAATTTGAACCTGCTTTATTCAAGCAGGCAAGAGAGCCTGCTTGAATAAAGAAAGAAACAAAAATAAAGAAAAAGCTGGGGGGAGGGAGATACTGGGGAAAAAGGCAAAAAGCTATGCAATAAAATGGAAGATAGTAAGAGGACCTGGGCCAAAGCTGTCCCCCCCCCCCCCCAACCAGGGCACTCTGGAGTCCTCCTATCTGCTCTCCAGCCCACCAAGCAATAGGAACCCTGGGTAGCAGCACTATACAAAGCAAGCTGTTGGTTCAAGGAAAATAGAATGTACCTAAACTCCAAGCAATGTTTGGCCTATAGGTCTTGGTCATGCAAGCCACTAGACCATAGTGTGGGTCAGGGGAGACAGACCGATCTGCACTACTTCACTAATCTAGACACCTTGCCATGAGCTGCACCAGTAAAAAATATACCAAATGACATCACTGAAAGTCGCTCAAGTCTGTCTCCACCTGCAGGCAAGGGAGCATAACCCACACATCTGGAATGGAACAATCAGAAAAATTATGTTGCTGACATTCATCTACCAATTCCTGGTGACAGATAAGCTAACAATAAGAACCTTCAAGATACTTTAAAGAAAAAAAAAACCTGTCAAACCATTATATACAGGCTAAGATGGGAAAAAAAAAAAAAAAAAAAAAAAAAAGTCAGGGGAGGCTCAACTACAAGAAAAAACAAAAGCTTCAGAAGGCAGAAAGTTTCCTGCCAGCCCTGACAAAAGGAAAACTTTATTCCTACAGAAATGCAATTTGAAGGAAAGCTATCTGAAAGGACTGAATTTGAATGTAAATGGAAACCACCATTTATTCATTTGTAGAACACAATATACCATTACAAGTTCATGAGGTGAAAATTTCCTGCTCTATGTTCATAATAACTAGCAAGGAAACTAGAATAGAATATTTACTTGGTGTCTCAGAAGTTAGTTTCTGCTTATTTGAAAAGCAGTCACCATGCTTTGAGCTGTGAGCATTGATAGCTGAACAGAAATACATGTGCTCTTCAGAGTTGATGCTTGGATACAAGATGCTGATTACAAGATGATTCCTACATACCAGACCATACTGACCATTAAACATTTTGATGAAGACACCATTTATTTTCTGTCAATTTTTAAGTATACCTATTCTACTGAATTTTGACAAAGCAAAACTGGACACTTACCGATGGAACCTTTTACAGATTTTGCATTAAGTGGGCCTCTTATGTCAGGCCTTGGCAAATTTTGTGTAGATTTAGGAGCCAGGCCAAAATCTTAGAAGCTAGTGCTTGTGATCAGTGTGCTCCCCCACCTCACCCCCAGTTGTCTCTTGGGTTGGTCTCATGTTCTCTAGTCTCACGAGACTAGTGCCAGGAGTTCCTACACTGCACGTCATCTTAACAGTTATAGCTTCAGATAGCAAGTGTGTGTCTGCTGCAATGGTGGTGTGCCTCTGTGTGTGGGATGTGGCAGTGGGTGCCAATGTGAGTGGGGTGCAGGGCTGAGATGCCATTGTGTGTTCTGCAGAGTTGGTGAGGCTGTGTGTGATGTGCAAGAGTGTGTGCAGTGTGGAGGTGAAATGCTTATGTACTGTGTACATATTGTGGAGCTGGGGTCCATGACTGTCCTACAGAGGTAGGATGCCTATATACGAGCATGAGTATATGGTGTGGAGTGCTTGTGTGTATGCTCTGGGGGGGGGAAGGAAAATGCCAAATGGGCATTTTGCCCTTTTCTCCCCATGCATTCATCCCTTTAACATCCAATACTTTGCATGCTTCCTCCCCGCCACACTTTTCCCCTCCCAGACTCTTCCTAGTATTCCCATCCCCCATCCTTTTCCTTTGTTATTATGTAAGTTACTGGCCCTTCAAGTTTTTGTAGTAGCACTCACCCCCTCTCATCTAACTTATTTCCCCTCTAAATCTGGCCTAGATCGGCTCTCCTACCTTCCAGGCCATGGTCTTGTTTTAAGGGTTGGGAGGGGGACTAAATCTCAGGCAACAGGTGCAATTTTTTAATCATGGTGACCTGGGATTTGTCGAGCCCTGTTATGAAATCAGATACTGTCATCTTGACCTGCCACCAGCTGGAAGATCCAGATAGTTTAGTCCTTATCAGTGCACACTATGAAAAGGGCGAGAGCTGAAAGGAGTAAATTCTAGGCCCAAGAGTCCATCTAAAGTGTATGCTGAAAATGGGATGTTTCATCTGTTACAGCAGGGGGAACAGTAAATACCATCTCTATATAGAAAGGGGAGCATTCTTGCTCAAAAGGAAAAAAAAAAAGCATAGAAGGGGTAGCTGTCAAAGCGCACCGAATGGAAATTACACTTTACCTGGTAATTGTAGTTCGAGTGATGACAGTTCAGTCCTCTACCTCTGGTTGTGCACCACCTCCTACAACTTGGAGACTGGGCATGTCAAAATCGTGACATCACTGGATATAGCCTGCTGATCTCACCCATCAGTCCCAGTGAACTATTGACAAAGCAGACTCAAAGGAGCAACCAATAAGTAGCTAACATGTGAACTTTAACTTAACGTCAAATATTACTATATAAACCCCCCCCCCCCCCCACACACACACACACTACTGGCAGCCTGAGCAAGAAGAAAGAGTAAGAATGAACAGGTACAAAGAAAGAAGAGACTCAGCAGGCCAGATTCCACAAACAGATCTACTGGTAATCTTCCCGTTCTCCCAAAGGATCCACTGCAAACGATAACACCCCGGGTGGGAATGAGGACTGAACTGTCATCACTCAAGGAACTACAATTACCAAGTAATTTCCATTTCCTTATTCCTCCAGTTCAGTCCTCTACCTCTAGGATGTAATAGAGCAGTAATCATTGGGAAGGACCTTTCCAGCCAGCTTGCAACACAGCCGACCTGAAACAGGCATCGTTTGCCACTGCCGCCACATCGAGGTGGTAGTGCCTACTGAAAGTACGAAGGAATGACCAGGTAGCCACCCTACAGATTTCCCCTGGTGGAACCAAACTGTGTTCCACCCAGAAAGTTGCTTGTGCTCTGGTAGAATGCGCTCGTAAGCCCGTCGGAACTGCCCAACCTTGCAGCAGATATGATGCAATTACTTCTCTGATCCACCTAGAAATGGAAGCCTTCGCCGCTGCTTCCCCTTTGCGTATGTCTCCGAACACAAAGATGGTCTGACCTGCGATAAAGGTTTCGAAGGTCTAAGTATTATCGTAACACCCGCTTCACATCCAACCGGCTCAGAGTTCGGTCCACGTTGTTCCCCTCAAGTGAACCAAGCAGTGGCAGAGACACCGTTTGATTCAGGTGAAAAGGGGATACCACCTTCGGCAAAACGGACGGAATGGGCTGCAACACCACCTCTCTTGAAAAGGATAAGAATGGTTCTCTACACGATAACACCTGCAACTCCGAAATGCATCTTGCCGAACAAATGGCAACCAAAAACACGGTCTTTAAGGTCAAATCCTTCACTGAGGCCCGGTGCAACGGCTCAAAGGGCACTTTGGCTAATGCCCCTAACACCAAATTGAGATCCCATGGTGGAACCAGAACCCTACACGATGGTCGCAGTTTGGTTATTGCTGTAAGGAAACGCAACATGTCAGCATGAGCGCCTAGAGCAATGCCTTGTACTTTGCCTCTATAGCACAAAAGAGCTGCAAGCTGGACTCTCAACGAGCTGGCTGCAAGACCCTTATCAAACCCATCCTGCAGAAAACTCAAGACCAAGGGCACGGAAACTGTAGCTGCCCGAACTCGCCGCCTTGAACACCAGTCCTCAAAATATATGCCATACACAGACGTATTGCAGAGACGTGGACTGTTTATGGGCCTTTAGTAAGGTCGCAATGACTGCCGCTGAGTAACCTTTTCCTTAACCTCACCCTTTCAATGGCCAAACCATAAGCGAGAATCAATCCACCTGAGGCATGTGGAGTGGGCCTTGAACCAACAGATCTGCCAACACCGGCAACCTCCAAGGCTTTCCGTCAAGTAGGTGAATGAGATCAGCGTACCACGGCTGCCTTGGCCAGTCAGGGGCCACCAATAGAACTCTCCCCTGATGGGCTATGATTCGCTGAAACACTCTGCCTATTAACGCCCACAGAGGGAAGACAAAGACGACCCATCGATGGCCACTGATGCATCAGTGTGTCTATGCCCTCCGACATTCGCTCTTGCCGCCTGCTGAAGAAACGACTAACTTCTGCTGACTTGAAGGTTGCCATTAAATCCATGACTGGCATACCCCATCTGCGAACTATCTGAGCAAAGACGTCCTGATGCAGCTCCCACTCCCCGTCCTGATGCAGCTCCACTCCACGTGTACCCTGCTAAGAAAAATCTGCCATTATGTTGTCCTTCCATGCAATGTGTGCTACTGAAATCGCAGTCAGCTGACGCTCTATCCAAGAGAATAGGGTGTCTGCTTCATCTTCCATGGCTGCACTTCCTGTGCAGCCCTGCTGGTTGATGTAAGCCACCGTCACCGAGTTGTCTGACAACACCCGCACTGCCCGACCTGTCACCGTTGTCTTGAACACCTGAAGTGCTCGGAATACTGCTCTCAATGCCAGCCAGTTGAATGACCAAGAGCTCTCCCGACCAGACCATTCGCCTTGCGCGAAACGATCTCTGCAATGGGCTCCCCATCCCATGAGACTCACGTCTGTCAATAATGGAAGCCACTCCGGCTGCTCCAGAGCCATCCTGGCTTTCAGCGAACTCTGAATCAGCCACCAAAGAGCTTGCCTGACCTTGAGCGAACAGGGAAGCTGTTTTTCAACGAATCGGACTAATGCGACCACCGGTGCAGCAGTGCTCTGTAAAGGCTGCATATGAAACCTGGCCGAAGGCACCTCTTCCAGGGTCGCTGCCCTTGTTCAACATGCACAGATAAGTCCACGCTGAGGGAGCCGGAGTGGACCTGAACTTGCGTACCAATTGCCGAAGCGCTTGAACTCAGTGGTCCGGCAGAAACACCTGTCCTCTCTGCATGTCGAGCCGCACCCCCAGATACTCTAGCTCCTGGGATGGTACTAAGCAGCTCTTGGTCAGACTGACCACCCAGCCAAGGCTCTGCAAGAACTTTACCACTTTGTCCGTCACTTGGATGCTCTCGGACTTGGTTCGAATTAACCAATCGTCAAGGTATGGACGAACTAGAATTCCTTCCTTGTGCAAAGCCGCCACACCGAAGGGCAATGCCTGGAATTGATCGTGTCCAAGGCAGAGCGAACCTCAAGAATTTTGATGAGCAGGTCTGATGGGAATGTGCAAGTACGCCTCCGTCAGGTTGAGGGAAGTCAAGTATTCTCCCTGTCGCACTGCCACAATGACTGACCGCAACATTTCCATCCTGAAATGCTGCACCCGAAGACACCGATTCACACCTTTTAAGTCTAATATAGGGTGCGAGGCCCCATCTTTGGCACCATGAAAAAAATGGAGTATTGACCCACACCGTAGTCTGCCAATGGCACTGGCACAACTGCTCTCATTTGCAATAGCCAATCTAATGTAGTGCAAACCGCCAGGGTTTTGTGCTGACCTCTGCAGGGAGACATTAGGAATGAGTCCTGCACAGGCTGTGCCAATTCCAGCACATAACCTGCGCAAATTCTCTAACACCCACTGATCGGATGTTGTGGGTCCAGGCAGGAATCCCCGAAGTCACCCACCTATCGGTTGGATTCCTACTGGGACCTGCCTCCTTTCATCGTGGCTTTCAAGTCGTTGCTGTGGAGTTTGCAGAGAAACTTCTATTTGCCCCCTGAAACCCCTGGGCCCAGGAAACAAACCTTCCCCTTTGGAATCCACCTAAACGAGAAGTACAAAATCTCCGGAAATCCCTAAGCTGGCCCTGAAAGGCTGGTACGGACTTCTTGTTTCAGCCTATCCTCTGGGAGTCTCCCACCCTTGGACTCAGATCCTTTACCAACTTATCCAAGTCCTCTCCAAACAACAACTTCCCTTTAAATGGAAGTTTGCTGAGACGGGACTTGGATGATCCATCGGCTGCCCAATTCTTCAACCACAGAGATCTATGAGCGGCTACCAGGGAGGCCATACTGTTAGCCAGTGCCTGAATCAAACTGTAAAGTACGTCTGCTAAATATGCAGAACTGGACTCCAGACGATCCAGCTCTTTGATTTCTTCCTGCTGCAGGCGGGTTGACTGCCGCAAACGCTGGGACCATCTGAGACATGCTCTTGCCACCCAAGCTCCACAAATGGAAGCCTGCAATGACAGTGTCCACTTCAAATGATTGCTTCAGTAAACTATCAACCTTTTGGTCCTGCGCATCCTTTAGAGCTGTGCTGCCTTCCACCGGTATGGTCGTCTTATCACTGCTGACACTGCCACATTGATCCGCAGAGACTGGAACTTTGTCCTTATCCACCAAGGGATAGAATCTGTTCATTGCCCTAATCCCTCTTAGGCCCACTTCCGGCTGATCCCACTCCTCCTGGATCATCTGGTCTACCACCTGGTGAATAGGAAAAAACACGACCTGTGCTTGTCTCACAGCTTGAATAATAGAGTCTTCCACCTCTGACAGTGGCGAGGGCGACAGATGAAGATTTAACGTCTAAAGGGATTCCATAATTAGTGCCATCAGTTCGTCCCTGCGAAAGACACGAATGATTTTCGCCCGATCCTCAGGCTCTTGGATCTCCTCCTTCCAAATCCTCCAGAGCCTCATCTAGGTCCACCTCGGCTTCCTCGGCCTCTGGCCACTCTACCTCAACGGGTGAAAGCTCACTAGTCCTCACCCTCTTAGAGGCTTTCGGGGAAACGTCCTCGGTGTCTGCTACCCCCAACTGCTGAGTAACACTAAGCAGAGACAAGGGTTCCGGTACTTTCCCTTGACTTAAACAAAAGGCCTGATGCATAATTAGCACAAAGTCCGGACAAAAATCTGAGATGTGTTCCTGATCCCGAGACGGGTAGTGCCCTGACGGACCTGCCAAGACTTCCAGGCCGGAGCCTTGTAATAAAGCCCCCACAGCCTCCCCTGCTGCCCCAGCTGGCACCTCCTGAGGCTCTGGAGTCACCTTGACCTCCATCTGCTGCTTCATGTTAGTAAACACGGTAGCACAGCCGCGGCAGACCCCGAGTCAGCCACAGTACCCCTGTGGGTGCCGCAACCACACACTGAGGGCGTGATGTCATAAGGCCAACCAACACTAAGATCTTAAAAAAAAAAAAAAAAAGTGAACGCTCCAACCTCCCCCAACATGGAGAGGAACTGACCCCAGGTCCACTGGACCAACTCTTGGAGTCACATAACGCTCAGGACTTCTTTATTTTCTTTCATTTTATTGTTTTAGAGAAAATAAGTTAAATAAAATAAACTAAGGAAATGAGGCAAGGAAACGCTCAGGACTGCCAGGGCAGTACTTCCCGATGCCCGTGCTGCTAACTGGGCAGGCAGCCATGTGGCTCACATGCACCCTTTAAAATGGCCACCGTGAACCTTGAACGGAAAACTTAGGGGAAAGCAAGGGTAACAGAACGAAGAGCCACAGCAGGTAATAAGAAAGTTAAATAACCTGAAATTTAAATTAGAATTCTCGCTGTGCAGCTTGCTGACGGACCCACCACGCGGACCGCTGTTCCCACCACGTGGTCCAGCTGTGCATTAAAAATGGCCACCGCTCCAACCTGCAAAAAATGGGTGCCAAAACCACAGCCTGACAAAGCCCACAGGCCTTACCTGAAGCCAAAGCTCACACTGCCCGCTCCTGGGCAGAGATCCGCTCCTCCAGCTGCGTTCAGCTGCAGCGAGGGCTGCCTTGCCGGCTGCACTATAGACCTTGCTGAAAGACAAAACCTGCTCTGGACATCGCTTCAGCTTGTTTGCCCGGGTCCCGGTGCTCTCTCCTGTACAGTCAAGGGAGAGAGATCCGAACCGGTGAATTACAAAAGTAAATGCAGAATGAGAGGTAGAGCAGGTAGGCAGGAACTGCTACAAACTTAAAGGGCCAGACTTGAAATTGAAAATCACTCAAAAGATTTTGCTCCCCCACCTTAAAAGGGGATTCAGACTTCAATGCCAATTAGAATTGAAAGGCCAAATAAAATGAAATTTAAATTTAAACTAAACAAACTAAAATGCTCCTTATCCGTTCCTCCTAGTGAGCCCAGAACTCAGGCTCGTTACGTCCTCCTGCTGTATGGAGACTGGACACACTGTGACTGATGGGCAAGATCAACAGGCTATATCCAGTGATGCCACGGTTTTGAAATACCCAGTCTCCAAGTTGCAGGAGGTGCACAACCCAGAGGTAGAGGACTGAACTGGAGGAGCAATAAGGAAGTTATATCCCAAAGTAAAAAGCAGAGTGGGAAGGGGGGGGGGGGGAGGTTACCTTCATGAACGGGTCTTGAAGGACTAGAAAGGGGGACTGTTACTTCTGGAGAGAAATCTGTAACTGAGTATATACTTCTGGTAATTTTCTAAAAAGAATTCTTTGTATTAAAGCTACTTAATCTGTGAACCCACTGTTTTTTGTTGGATCAGTTAGGGCCTAGTAGCAGCAATTAAAGCTTGAATTTAAAACACAGAGCAGCTTTCTGGTTACATTTCATACCCAGCAGAGAGCTTGTAGTTTAAATTTCATAAGAAGTTAGAGCCTAGCAGCAGCTAAGAGCTATAATTTAAATCAAATCAGAATTTAGCTTACCTCAGCAGCACAAGACAGGGTACTGTGTAGCAGCCCTCTTTTAATAAGTGTTACTTTCCTCCCTCCCCTGGGATAATCATAGCTTTATAGGTACTTACACATATTAAAAGACAGGAGGTGCTTTCAGGTGAAGCTCATTACCCAAAATCAGTCATACACTAAGGACCTGAGATTAATTAAACTTCAGGTGAACAAGGTATATTAAACGTATTAGGTACAGTTTTATTGGTATAAATACCCATAGCAACCCCTAGTAAGTAAGAACTTAAAGATCTAGACACAAACTTAAAACTAAGATGCAGACAGCAGTACAGCAGCAGGATGGAGGCTTTCCAGTCTTTTGCATTGAGTGTCACATGTATGATTTTCTCCCAGTTGGTGAGAGGTCTTACGTGTGCACTAGGTGCAAGGAGCTCTTTGCTCTCAGGGAACAAGTCCGTTCTCTAGAGGCTAAAGTAGCAGACTTGGAAAACGTAAGACAGAGGTACATAAACGAGACCTACAGGGATATAGTCCTGAAGTCCCACCTCCAGTCTGGCAGCACCCCTGTTGCCATGGAGAAGAGAGGTCACGTGACAGGAGAGCATCACCCTGGTGTGGCAGGAAGTGATCCTGTAACTAGGACCTGTCCTCCAGGTGATGTAAAACCCTCTCGCACTGAGGAAGTTTCTCCAGGGCCATGTGCCCATGAGGGAAGGGTTAGGACAGCCGTTATAGTTGGTGATTCGATCATTAGGCATGTAGATAGCTGGGTGGCTGGTGGACGTGAGGATCGCCTGGTAACATGCCTGCCTGGTGCGAAGGTAGCAGACCTCACGTGCCACCTAGATAAGGTCTTAGATAGTGCTGGGGAGGAGTCTGCTGTCTTGGTACATGTCGGTACCAATGACATGACATAGGAAAAATGTGGTAGGGAGGTTCTGGAGGCAAAATTTGGGCTTTTTAGGTAGGAAGTTGAAATCCAGAACTTCCAAGGTAGCATTCTCCGAAATGCTTCCTGTTCCACGCGCAGGACCCAAAAGGCAGACAGAGCTCCAGAGTCTCAATGCGTGGATGAGACAATGGTGCAGAGATGAGGGTTTTGGATTTGTTAGGAACTGGGGAACATTCTGGGGAAAGGAGGGGCTCTTCTGAAGGGATGGGCTTCACCTTAACCGGGATGGAACCAGGCTGCTGGCATTAACCTTTAAAAAGGAGATAGAGCAGCTTTTAAACTAGATATTAGGGGAAAGACGACAGTCGCCCAAGAGCGGATGGTTCGGAAGAATGTATCCTTGAAGGATACTACCAAAAGCAGAGAGGTTCCACAAAAGAGTAATGTAGCCCAAATGCCCTCAAGTATGGAGCAGACAGAGCTTAAAGATCCCAATTTACCCATGTCTAACAATAGCCAAATTAACATGAATAAAATACATTCTCTAAAATGCTTGTATGCAAATGCTAGAAGTCTAAAGAATAAGATGGGAGAGTTAGAATATATAGCACTAAATGAAAGGTTAGATATGATTGCAATATCAGAGACATGGTGGAAGGAGGACAACCAGTGTGACACCGTGATACCTGGGTACAAACTATAACGTAATGATAGAGCTGATCAAATTGGTGGAGGGGTTGCACTCTGTTAGAGAGGGCATTGACTCAGAAAGGATTAAAGTTTTGCAGGAAACAAAATCTGCTGTAGAATCTATATGGATTGAAATTCCATATAAAAGGGGGAAGGCGATGGCAGTGGGAGTGTACTATCGAGCACCTGGCCAGAATGACCAAATGGATGATGAAATGCTCAAAGAAATCAAGGAAGCTAACAAAAGTTACAGCGCAGTAATAATGGGAGATTTCAATTACGCCGGTATCGACTGGGTCAGTGTCACATCAGGACATGCTAGGGAGATAAAGTTCCTATATGAAATAAATGACTGCTTATTGGAGCAGCTGGTTCATGAACCGACCAGAGGGGAAGCCATATTAGACCTAGTCCTTAGTGGAACACGAGATCTAGTGCAAGAGATAAGGGTGTTGGGGCCACTTGGCAATAGTGATCATAGCATGATCGCCTTTGATTTAATTAGTGGAGGAGGGATAGTAAGGAAATCCACAGTACTACCTTTTAACTTTCGAAAGGGAGACTGTGATAAAATGAGGAAAACAGTTAAGAAAAAACTAAAAGGAGCAGTTGCGAAGGTTAAAGACGTACATCAAGCTTGGGTGTTGAAAAATACTATCTTGGAAGCCCAGACCAGCTGTATTCCACGCTTTAAGAAAAGTGGAAGGAAGTCCAAAAACTGCCAGCATGGTTTAAAGGTGAGGTCAGAGAGGCTGTTGCCAAAAAAGCATCTTTCAGGAAATGGAAAAAATAGTAATTACACTTATCTGGTAATTGTAGTTCCTTGAGAGATGAAGGCTTAGTCCTCAACGTATGGGTTGTGCACCTCCTCCTGCAGCATGAAGACTGGACCAATCAAATTTCAGCACCACTGGAATCAGCATACCAGGCATCCCTTGAACTCCAGTGACCAACTGTCAAAGCAAACTCAAATAGCTAACCTTTAAAAAAAAGTCTTTTTTTTTTTTGGATCAGTGTAGACAATGGCCCCAAGCCAACGGACACAGAATGTCCCGCTCCTGCCGCAGCATAAGCCGATAGCGAGAGGAAGAGAAAAACATTGGAGCGAAACAAAAGAAATCAGAGACACACTCACCTGGGAATACGGACTTCTGAACCCAAGGCGTGCCGAACTAAAAACATTATAGGGAGGGAAGGAGGACTAAGCTGTCGTCTCTCAAGGAACTACAATTACCAGGTAAGTGTAATTACTGTTTCCTTATTGTTCCTCCAGCTTAGTCCTCAACGTATGGGATGTAACAAAGCAGACTAACGGGCGGGATTCCTCCAGCCGGCACACAGAACCGCGGAACCAAAACTGGCATCGCCCGCCGCTAAGACATCAAGTCTATAGTGCTTACTGAAAGTGTGCAGAGAAGATCACGTGGCCGCTTTACAGATTTCCACCGGTGAGACCAAACTAAACTCCGCCCAGGACGCAGCCTGCGCCCTGGTAGAATGATCACGCAAACCAACCGGCGGCACCCGACCGTGCAACAGATAAGCCGAGCCAATCGCCTCCTTAATCCACCGAGCAATGGAAGCTTTCGCCGCCGCCTCACCCTTCCGAGGACCGCCAAACAGCACAAACGATCAGATTTACGAAATTCGCTGGTAACCTTCAAATAGCGACGCGAAACCCTCTTGAGGTCCAAACGACTAAGACCGCGATTGGACGCATGCTCCGCCGATGCAGGAAACACCGGGAGCAATACCACCTGATTCAAGTGAAAAGGGGAAGACACCTTAGGCAAGAAGGAAGGCACTGGCCGCAGAACCACCTTCTGAGCTGAGAAAGACAGAAAAGGCTCCCTGCAAGAAAGAGCCTGGAGCTCGGAAATATGCCGCGCCGAACAAATTGCTACTAAGAACACAGTTTTAAGAGTCAAATCCTTTACCGAACTTTGAGAAAGAGGCTCAAAAGGAGCCGCACTGAGGGACCGCAAAACCAAGTTGAGATCCCACGAAGGCACCAAAACCCTGCGGGCCGGATGCAGTCTAGAAACGGCCCTCAAGAAGTGAACGACATCAGCATGAGCAGCCAGCAATACGCCGTGAACCTTACCTCAGTAACACGAAAGCGCTGCCAACTGTACGCGCAAGGAACTGGCGGCCAAACCTTTAGCAAAACCGTCTTGTAAAAAATCGAGTACCACCGGAAGAGAAGCCGTAGCACACCGGAAGAGAAGCCGTAGCACCCCAAACCTGACGCTGAGAGCACCAATCCTCAAAGATACGCCAAACCCGTACATAGGCCAGCGAAGTGGATCTCTTGCGCGCCTGTAACAGAGTCGCTACAACAGACTTGGAATAACCCCGTTTTCTTAACCGCGCCCTTTCAATAGCCAGGCCGTAAGAGAGAATCTCCCCACTTGTGGCATGCGAAGGAGGACCCTGACACAACAGATCCAAATCCAGGGGAAGCCGCCACGGGGAGCCGTCCACTAACCTCATCAGATCGGCATACCAAGGACGTCGAGGCCAATCCGGCGCTATCAACAGCACCCGACCCCGGTGGGCCTCGATACGCTGAATCATGTGCCCCAGCAGTGGCCACGGGGGAAACACGTAAAGAAGGCCCGAGGAAGGCCAAATCTGCAAAAGAGCATCCAGGCCTTCCGACATCGGCTCCCTTCGACGACTGTAGAACCGAGCTGCCTTCGCTGAGCGCAACGTGACCATCAGATCCATGACCGGCTGCCCCCAACGCTGAACCAGTTGTGCGAATACCCTCGGGTTGAGTTCCCATTCGCCGGGATCCACTTGAACCCTGCTGAGGAAATCCACAGTCACGTTGTCTTTCCCAGCAATGTGCGCTGCCGAAATGGCTAAGAGCCGGGGCTCTATCCACTCGAACAACGTCCGCGCCTCCGCCTCCAATGCTATGCTTCCGGTTCCGCCCTGCCGGTTTATGTATGCCACTGCCGCAGCATTGTCGGAGAGCACCCGCACCGCTCGAGCGGATATCAGGGGCTCGAAGCGTTGCAAGGCCAACCGCACGGCTCGAAGCTCCAAGCGGTTGATTGACCAACCGCTCTCCTCCGGAGACCATAGGCCTTGAGCGAACTGTTCGCCGCAGTGTGTGCCCCAACCGGTCAGGCAAGCATCCGTCAATAGCAGAATCCAGTCCGGCTGCTCCAAGGGCATTCCCGCCCGGAGCGATGACTTTTGCAGCCACCATCGTAGATCCCTCTGAACCACCATCAGGCAAGGGAGACGTTTGTTCAGCGAATCGGACTGGTTGGACCAGCGACGGAGCAATGCTCTCTGAAGCGAACGCATGTGAAAGCGAGCCCAAGGTACTACCTCCAGGGAGGCAGCCATCGTCCCCAGCAACTGAAGGTAGTGCCACGCTGATGGAGCGGGGCTTTTCCGAAACTGCCGCACGAGAGATCGAAGCGCCAACACCCTGTGGTTGGGAAGAAAAACTGATCCCCCGCAAGTGTCGAACCGTACTCCCAAGTATTCGAGGTACTGCGTTGGGACCAAGTGACTCTTGCGCGGGTTGACCACCCAGCCGAGAGACTGCAAGAGCGCCACGACTTTGGAGGTCACTGCCAAGCTCTCCGCATGAGACTTCCCACGAATTAACCAATCGTCCAGATAGGAATGGACCAGCACCCCTTCCTTGCACAAGGCTGCCGCCACAACCACCATGATTTTGGTGAACACTCGCGGCGCGGTCACGAGACCGAAGGGCAAGGCTTGGAACTGGAAGTGGCCCCACGGTAGAGCGAAGCAGAGATACTTTTGTTGATCCTCCCGGATAGGGATATGGAGGTAAGCCTCCGTGAGGTCGAGGGAAGTGAGGAACTCGCCCCTGCGGACGGCAACCAGCACGGACCGTAGAGTTTCCATCCGGAAGTGAGGCACCCGCAGGCAGCGGTTGACACCTTTGAGATCCAAAATGGGGCGAAGAGCGCCATCCTTCTTTGGCACCACGAAATAAATGGAATACCGTCCGAGACCATACTCCGCCTGCGGAACAGGGACTACCGCCCCCAGCTGGACAAGACTATCGAGGGTTTGGCAAACCTGAGCGGTCTTGCGTTCTCCCCGGCAGGGAGATGCCACAAAAGAATCAAGTACGGATCTGGCCAGGTCCAGGACATACCCGTCCCGTATGATGTCCAAAACCCACTGATCGGAAGTAATCCGGGCCCAAGCGGAGAGAAAGCGTCGAAGACGGCCTCCGATCACTGGGATCTCCACCGGGGTCCGCTGCCCTTCATTGGGGCTTGCGAGCGGAAGCAGGAGCTGCAGCCGTGAATCCTCTACTGGCTCCACGAAAGCCTCGAAAACTCGAAGCTCTCGAGACATATCTGCCACGCTGGAAACCAGCAGAACGGGGAGACCGAAACCGACGAAAGTCCCGAAACTGCCCCCGAGCAGCCGGAAGCGACCGACCTCGCTTGGGTCGATCCTCCGGCAGGCGACCGCCCTTGGACTCACCCAAATCCTTGACCAACTTATCCAAATCCTCAAACAGCAGCCTACCCTTAAAGGGCAACCGGCCCAACCGTGACTTGGACAAGCCATTGGCCGCCCAATTCTTCAGCCAAAGGGCTCTGCGTGATGTTACTACGGACGCCATGCTGTTGGAAAGAGCTCTGATGAGATCATAATGGACATCCGCCAAATACCCCGAACCAGATTCCAAGCGGTGGAACTCACTCAACATTTCGGCCTCCAAGGTGGGCGTTTGTTGAAGCTGCTAAACCCAGCATAAACAGGCACGGGCAACCCAAGCCCCACAAACGGAGGCCTGCAACGCAATCGCGTCTGCCTCAAACGCCTGCTTCAACAAACCGTCCATTTTCCGGTCCTGCGGCTCACGCAAGGCCACACTACCCTCCACCGGAATTGTGGTTCTTAGTCACCGCCGACACAGCCGCATCAACCTTCAGAGAGCGGAAGAGCTCAAGATCGTTGTTTGACATAGGGTAGAGTCTACGCATGATTTTCAACCCCTTGAGGCCCGATTCAGGGGTATCCCACTCTGACTGAATCATCTGATCAATCACTCTGTGAATGGGAAAAACCACGTTAGTTTGTCGCACCGCCTGAATAATGGGGTCTGCTCCGTCCGCCTCCTCCACCGGGGGAGTCGGAGCCAAACCAAGAGTCTGAAGTGCCTCCGAAACAAGCGCAGGCAATTCCTCGCGTCTGAAGACCCGAATAATCTTTGCCTGATCCTCCGACTCAGGGAGCTCGCCCTCCTCTAAGGCCTCCCCATCCGCTTCGTGGTCGAAATCCGGATCCTCACCTTCAGGCCACTCCGCCTCCGACTGGAAGGGTTCATGCAGGCGTTGCCTCTTAGGTGCCTTGCCACCGGACAACGGACTCTGCCGGCGTGGACAGGGCCCCCACCCCTGGCGCCGAAAGGGAAGCAGTGCCCATGCTCAGACGCCTATGGCAGAACGCCCGATGCATTAGCAAAATTTAAAAAATCGGGAGAAAAATCCTCCAATGGCAAGAAACCCCCGGGGTCCGACTGCCCCCCAGAGGGTAAGGCAACCGCAGAGGGGAGCCCCGAGGACCCCTCCAGAGGCGACTCCAACTCCCCCGCTGCAGAACCGGGCTGCGCTTCCGCAGCCAAGGAATTCTCCAGGCGCTGCTCCATACTGAGAGACACTGAAGTACAGCACTGGCAGACGCCTGTCTCAGGAGCTGCACCTCTCCGAGAACCACAAATTACACAAAGAGACCCCGCAGGCATGGAAACAGTGTGAGGCAGAGCTGCAAATAGCAAACGATGCCCCTCAATGCTGAAAAGAAATAAATGGCTCACTGCCCCAGAAGAACCAGCACACCAACTGGGAACTGGGCAGCAGCTTGCAACAGCAAGGCAGAGAAGTAAATGAAAAGTGTTCCCCTTTTTATTTTATTTATTTATTTATTTTTTATATCCCCCAAAGGATTGTACCCAAGAAATGGGAACGCAGAAACAGCTGAGAAGAAAGCAACAGACCCGCGAAGAACAAGGGCAGAGAAGATAAACGCTATCCCCCCTCCTAGCCGCGGGACATAAGAACCCCGAAGGAAAGGGGACCAAAAGTGACAAAAAACACCGAAAGAAATGAAAGCAAATAAAAGAAAATGAAATTAATGAATAAAAGGAAAGAAAAAAACCACCGCGTGGGGAACACGCTGAAAAGAACCGCGAACAGTAACAAAACAAAATGGCCGCGGCAGCTAAGAAACTTTGGCGGGCTCTTGTCTCACGGGCGAAACAGCCCGAATTCAGGAAAGGTCTGCTGCCGACCAAGCACCGAACCGCCGCAGCTTCCGCGACCCAGGGGCCCCCCAAAAAAAAATACCAAATGAATAAGAGCTCCCAGAAGGGTCGTGCCGAGGCGCAGAGAACCTGGAGTGGAACGGCTCTGACCGCCACCAACTACCAGCACTTACCGGCACCAAAGCAGCACACTCTCTACCCCTGAGAGAAGCTGCTGTACAGCTGCCGCAGGAGCTCTGCCCCGAACAGCCCTGGGGCAGAGATCCCAAGTAAGAATAGAGAGAGGCAAGAGCAGAGAAGCGGCTAAGGCTGTGCAGGAGAGAGACCTTCCACAGGTCTCCCCCCTCCCCCACGGAGTGCCGAAATGAGCAAGGAAAAATTTAAAGAAACAGGAACCCCTTAAACTAAGAAATGAAATAAGTCCTAAGAGGACAAAAAAATAAAGACCCAAAAGGTTAGCTAGGGAAAAGGACACACTAAACTGAATGACTAGTGAGCCCAGCTAGGCTCATTAACGTCTTCCTGTTGCATGAAGACTGGACACAGGAGTTCAAGGGATGCCTGGTATGCTGATTCCAGTGGTGCTGAAATTTGATTGGTCCAGTCTTCATGCTGCAGGAGGGAGGTGCACAACCCATACGTTGAGGACTAAGCTGGAGGAACGATAAGGAAAGAGCCAAACGATGAAACCTGGAAACAGCACAAGCACTGGCAAGTCAAATGCAAGGCTTTGATAAGGCAGGCAAAGAGATAATTTGAGAAGAAGCTTGCTGCGGAAGCAAAAACGCGAAATAACGACCTTTTCAAGTACATTCGTACAAAAAAACCTGTGAGTGAGTCAGTTGGACCATTAGATGATAAAGGGGTTAAAGGAGCACTAAGAGGCGACAAGGCAATAGCGGAGAGACTGAATGAATTCTTTGCTTCGGTCTTTACTGAGGAAGATGTAGGGATGTTACCCATGACTGAAGTGGTATTTAAAGGTGCAGAAGAATTGAAGGAAATATCGATACATCGGGAAGATGTATTACAACTATTAGATAAACTGAAGAGTAGCAAATCACCTGGGCCGGATGGTATACATCCAAGGGTGTTGAAAGAACTGAAATATGAGATTGCAGACCTGCTATCAGTAATCTGTGAACTATCATTAAAATCATCTCTAATACCTGAAGATTGGAGGATCGCCAATGTAACACCAATTTTTAAAAAGGGTTCCAGGGGTGATCCAGGAAACTACAGACTGGTGAGCCTGACGTCAGTACCGGGAAAAATGGTAGAAACCATCATAAAGAATAAAATTACTCAGCATGTAGATAGTCACAACCTAATGGGAGACAGCCAACATGGCTTTAGACAAGGAAGATCTTGCCTTACTAATCTGTTATGTTTTTTTGAAGGAGTGAATAAACAGGTGGACAAAGGTGAATCGGTTGATATTGTGTATCTGGACTTTCAGAAAGCCTTTGACAAGGTCCCTCATCAGAGACTTTTGGCAAAACTAAAGAGTCATGGGATAGGAGGCAGTGTACTATTGTGGATCAGGAACTGGTTAAAAGATAGAAAGCAGAGGGTAGGGCTAAATGGCCAATTTTCCCAATGGAGAAAGGTGAATAGTGGTGTACCCCAGGGATCTGTGCTGGGTCCGCTGCTTTTTGACATTCATAAATGACCTGGAAAGTGGAACAACGAGTGAGGTTATCAAATTTGCAGATGACACAAAACTATTTAAAGTTATTAAAACCCAAGAGGAGTGTGGAAAATTGCAAGAGGATCTTGATAAATTGGAAGACTGGGCATCAAAATGGCAGATGAAATTTAATGTGGACAAGTGCAAGGTTATGCACCTAGGGAAGAACAACCCAAACTATGGTTACACGATGCAAGGTTCCACATTAGGAACCACCACCCAGGAAAAAAAGATTTAGGCGTCATTGTGGATACCATGTTAAAACCATCGGCCCAGTGTGCAGCGGCGGCCAAGAGAGCAAATAGAATGCTAGGTATGATAAGGAAAGGAATGGAAAATAAAAGATATTATAATGCCTCTATATCGTTCCATGGTGAGACCGCACCTCGAATATTGTGTGCAATTCTGGTCGCCATATCTTAAAAAGGATATAGCGATTTTAGAAAAGGTACAGAGAAGAGCCACCAAAATGGTAAAGGGGATGGAAGGATATACTATGAAGAAAGGCTAAAAAGGTTAGGGCTTTTTAACCTGGAAAAGAGACGGCTGAGGGGAGATATTGTAGAAGTCTATAAATTAATGAACGGAGTGGAAAGGGTAAACTTAGATCGATTGTTTATCTTATCAGAAAATAGAAAGACTAGGGGACATGCAATGAAGCTACAGGGTAAACTATTTAAGACTAATAAAAGAAAATATTTTTTCACTCAACGTGTAATCAAACTCTGGAATTTGTTACCGGAGGATGTAGTAAAGGCTGTTAGTGTAGCTGGGTTTAAAAAAGGTTTGGACAAGTTCCTGGAGGAAAGGTCCATAAACCATTAAGAAGTGACCGAAGATATCAATGCTTGACCCAGTACAAGCATTGTGGTACTTGTGTCTCTTGGGGGAAACTGCTAGGTACATGTGACCTAGATTGGCCACTGTTGGAAACGTAATACTGGGCTTGATGGACCTTGGTCTGACCCAGTATGGCATATCTTATGTTCTTATGTTGTAACGGCAGTTACAATCCTGAATACCTTGCTAGGCAGACCAGAAAGGCTATGCTGGTCTTTATTGGCAGTCATTTACTAGGTTAAAAAGGGGCAGAAACAGTTTCAGGAAGCCTACCAAAAAGGTAGGATTTACTATTGATGAGCAGCCCCCAAGAAACCCTTGCCCACCTTCCAAATCACTACCGCACAAGCCAGAGGAGCAGAGCACTACAGGAAACCACAGCTCGAGAGACCCTAGAAACCAAACAAGACTGAAGCATACTGACTAGAGGCAGGCAGGCAGACAGATAGCTGGTCATGAGGGTAGAGATTTCCGGTTTGTGTGTTTGGGCAATTTTGGAGGCCAGAGTAGCTGCTAAGTAAACAGTAGTTGGTACCAAGAATTACACATGTCAGACACTGTATGCAATCACTGACTAGGTTATGCACTAGTAAAATACTTATTACTCCAGGGAAAGCAGTGCATCGCTATTTCAATAGCGCCCTACTTATTTGTGACAAAGTTCATCGAAGTCTCACATGTCACAAACCAATTTTGCATATGCCTCAGCCCAACTCCCCACCAACAGTATATGAACAGCAATATTTTTTTTTTTAATTTATTTATTTATTTTTTAACTTGTGCGCATTTCACTTCTGGACACTGAAGCATGTAGAGCCTACACTCACATTCAGACACTGGCTTAAAGTCTTACAGGAAACTCCTAAGTGAGCAGCATTGCTCTCCTCCTACCAGGGTAGATATCTGGTAAGAGAATCTGAGACACTTGGTTCTCTGTAGTGACATCTCCGCCGCCTTCGACTCTGTAAATCATGACATACTTCTGCAACGCCTGATAGAAAAAGGGAATTCGTAGCACAGCACTAGAATGGTGTAAATCCTACCTTTCCAATAGGTGGCAACAAGTCAAAACAGGACATGAATCCTCTGAACCTTTCCTACAGTCTCAAGGGGTACCTCAAGGATCTTCCTTATCGGCACTGATGTTCAATATATATATGCAGCCGAAATGTGAATTGATCCGATCTTTCAACGTACAATGCCTGGCATACACAGATGACATCCTCCTATACAAGCCGTTCAAAATTGACCAACCAGTGTTCTCCCCAATAATCAATTGTTTCGGAGCAGTAGCTGAATGGCTGCTGACACAAAACCTGCGAATAAATCATAGCAAAACTGATGTTCTCTTTGTTACAAGGAATCGTAAGTTCATACTCCTCCATCGCTACTGGTCAACGACATAGAATTGAAGTCCAAACACACAATCTGATATCTCGGCATCACACTGGACCAGCACCTGGATATGACAATGCATGTAAAGAATGTGACAAAGACTATATATCATAAGATCAGAACACTACGCCACCTCCGTCCTCTACTTGATTATACTGACTACCGATCAACCTTCCAGGCATTAGTCCTCCCACACCTAGATTTTGCGAATATCATCCTCCACGGTATCGCTCAATCAACTTTAAATCCGCTTCGCCTGGCTATGAATGCAGCTGCAAGAGTCCTCTCTGGGTCACCAAGATCTGCACACAATGCCTATCATGAAAGATCTGCACTGGCTACCTCTACAAGCCAGACTCCACTATAAGTCACTAATCCTTACTTTCAAAGCCTTGAATAACTACCCACCTACGCCAATCGGCAAGCTAATTCACAGCACCCTCGAAAATAGAAACAGGAGGCCTACTGCTATGAACACCTTAATAGTTCCTAGGATGACGACTTAGTGTACTAAGGCTACTTCAAACAGAGCTTTCTCAATATTCACTCCTCTAAACTGGAATACACTTCCCCATGAAATCCGTGGCATCAAAAGCCTAATACTATTCCGAAAAGCCTTGAAACACCATCTGTTCACAAAATGTTACCCAGAAGTCACCCCAGACATTCACACATCTAGCAAGCTTCCCACATACCCCAGACGCCTTAGCACCCTAATACAACCAGAAAATGGTTAGCCTACATGATAGCCCACATGATAACCTGCACCATCCAAACAAAGTCACTTACTATATCCAAACGAGTTTAGAGTATTGTATATAGTTTAAAGTATATAGTATAAAGTTGACCTGTAGATAGTTCTCCCGGTTATCCCATGTGTTAATTTTCCCTGTTCTTTGTAAACTCAATGTTGCCTGTATGCATTGCAGTATGTTTTGGTCAATGTACACCGTGCTGATTTTAATAGCGCGGTATAGAAGAAATGTTAAATAAATTAGTTCATATTGGACTGCTAGGGTGGGGTGGTGGGGGAAGGAGATAAGGGACTTCAGTGTCACAAATTTTCAAATCCAATATAAAATACTCAGGGCTAGTAGATACATCCTGCATAAAATAAATCAGAAAAAACACACAAAAAAAAAAAAAGTTAAACTAACCCAATTCAACTATTTCCAACATGCATATTCTATGAAGTTAAGTCTAGGCCAGAGGTTTTGAACTGGATTTGAGAGGATCCAGTTTACTCCCGAAATCATAAGTTGCCCGAACCACTGGGTCTGGGAGTGTTGCAGTACATAGGTATGTGTTAGATAAGAATATGTACCAAAGTGGTCTGGTAAAACTAATCATCAGAAAATTAAAAAAACAGAGGTAGAAAAATACCATTGTGTCTGGGAGGATTTTCCCTAATCATGCCAGTCACCCATTTGTCTTCCCCAGATTCATTTTTCTCCTCTCACCCATCGCCATCTCTTCTCTGCCTCCTCTCCGATAGTCTGTCTTATTTTAGTTTCCTCCATTTTTCTTTACTTCTAAAAATGACCCATACAGCACTCTCTCCACTCATACCCAAGTTTAACTCCTTGTTCACCATCTTTTACCCTCCAGCTCTTACTGCAAAAAAAATAAAAATAAAATAAAAAACACAAACACACACCAAAACACACCTTTACCCCTCCTAGCTCTCCATCAATATCCTATTATCCGATTCTCTTCAACAGCTTCCCCCTCTCATAAAAATGTAAGGCTTAACTTTGATAACCCTCCATGTCCCTGTTTAATGTACATTACCAAGTTTAAGTTGCAATGTAAACCGCTTTGATTGAAATAAAGCGGTATATAAAACCAGTTAAATAAAATACTGGGTCAGACCAAAGGCTTATTCAGCCCAGGATCCCATTTCCAACTGTGGCTAATACAGGTAAGGAGTACTTGTCAGTGTCCCAGAAGGTAGACTGATGTCATTCTGCATATCCTGAGGGTATGCAGTACCTCATGTTTTATGGACTTCTTTTCCAGGAACTTGTCAATTTTTTAAAACCAGCTTCACTAATGCACTTTGGCTCTTATAACCCATCATCCCCATGTTGGCTTGTGCTTCAGCCACCCCCTCACCTCCCCCCCCCCCCCCATCTCCAGTTACTATACCATCATTCCACTCATTTCCTCTCATGCTTTTCTATTCCCTTTATTTCCTCTCAAGCTCTGACTTACCATGTCTCAGATTCACGTTTATTCAGTCATCCCCTCCCTCCCCCTACATCTTCCTCTGGTTCTCAATATACCTCCCCCCCTCTTATTGGTAATGTGAGTGTAAGACTTTTCCCCTTTGCACCATACTCCTCCACTCCTTGCACTCTGGTTTGTTACTTCCACCCCTAACCTTGTTTGCCCCACTCCAACATTCACAATCACACCCTCACCCTCCAGCTTTCCTACACCCAACTAGTACACCCTGCACCTCCCTGACGCAGTTAAGGGGGTGCATGAAAGCCATGTGTAACATGGCTCTCACCTCATTTCCACGACTTTAGCCCTGCCGCTCATACAGTTGTGGTGAACATTAAGTGGTTGAACTGCAAGGATGGCAATAATGTCCAATATCTCCTAAAATAAAAGTAGCCAGGGAAATGGCTTTGGACTACATATACATACATTTGACACAAAACAAGAACAATTAAAAAGTAAATAGTAGAAAAACTGGGACAATACCAGGCCATTGATTATTGGCACCCTTCTAACAATTCAAAATCAGTTTTAACAGAAAAACCACATTCCCACTGCAGTAAAATTAGACACCTATGATCAATTGTCAGTACTCACATGACTTCACTCAACCAACGCATGATGGCTAATGTTTAAAATGGCCACTTAAACATCACACTTCAAAAGGGGTACAAGGCCATCTCTAAAGACCTCGGGATTCCTGTGACTGCAGTTCAAGGTTAAGAGGTTTTCTGTTGGCTATATCAAGTCTTGAGAAGGCAAGATGGCGGTGTGAGAAGACTGGAGGTGCAAACACTAAGTTTTGTCAAGGGAGCGACCCACCTTTCCTGTTCTATGCTGTAACAGAAGGGCAAGCAGCTGGTCTGCTTGCAGGGGTCAGCTGTGGGAGAATGCAGACAGCTCACCCTCGATAAGGGTAGCATTAGGCCCTTGAGGGTTGGTGGTTACCTTGAGCTGCTCTGGTGGACTTTCACTGGTGTGGAGCACAGAGGGGGCTTTGTTAAGCCCCAAACAGGTTCTTCTCCAGCAACCCAGAAGCACTCCCATGGGATGGGGGGGGGGCAGGGACCCAGTGATTACCTTTGGGGTACTATGGGACTATGAAGGCCCTGAATGGATCCTTCACGTCTAACTTGCTACAGATTAGTTCAGAGGTAGATTCTCACAGAACTGAATGAAATGGTCCAGCATGTTGCTAGATTGGAGCAGTTGGAGGGCCAGATGGTGGAGATAGGGACACTTAAAGACATATGTTAGAGAGCTTGGGGTCTCTGGAGAAAGCTTGAATATATGGAGAACCAGTCAGAGGAACAAAATCAAAATGGTTCCTGGGTTCTCCCCAATCCCCTTTACCAACTCCACAGGTCCAAGCAAAAGTACCCAACTGAGGTTCTGGGCTGGGCAATGGACAATTCTCCGCCCATAGCTAGGGCATATGTGCCCTCATCCAGTGGACGTCCTAGGAACTCTACTCTGCCCCTGAAACAGCTTGACCTGCCTGGATTTCTGGAAGAGTCTTGAGTTGCTAACATCACTGCATATTGTGTGTGACTTCACCTTTGAGCAGGACATGTCCATTCTTTGCTTCTCCATATGTTGGAAGTATAAGCAGTTTATGCGTTCTGTTATATTTCCTGATATATCTAAGCAGATCCAGGCCCAATGAAAGGAGTTCTTGGCCTTAGGACCTTGTGTCCTTTTGCATGGGGGGGGGGGGGGCACCTGGCTTTTTACATTTCTTTCATGTTAGTTTTGAGGGGAAAAAAAGTATTACTTTCCTAAAGCTAAACAGCTCCTAGAGCTTAGTTTCTATGGAGGGGAAACTTAGGGCTTGTGGTGGGGGACCACAGAGTGTTTCTGCTGGCAGTGCCAATCCTGTAGCCTTCATGTTCTAAGATTTCCTGAATATATCTTTTAGTTGCCCCCAGAAATTGTGGTCAATTTGTATGAAGGTTGTGATAAGGAAGCTTATCATAGCTCAGGAAGGAGCTATAGAAAAGGTGAAGTGACTCTGAACAAGCAACCTGTCAGTTCTGGTAGAAATAAGAAAACAGAATTTTTCCATAAAAGACTACCAGTCCCAGAATGCACCAGGTTTCCAACAGCCATTAGAGGAGCTGAAGTGGGGAAACGTGTGTTCAATCAGGAGGGCTGTGAGGTAATCCCCAAGCACTCATCTCAAAGGGCAGGGCCTGATTTAGCACAGCTGCGCTGTGCTAGGGTGGAGCACTCATCTAAGCTGAATAAAGGTAGAGTTTATTCTACAGAGAATTATCCTCAGTTTCATCTTGGAGATCCTCATCTTGGACAGCTTCATCATCTGGAGGATCATCAGAAGCAGAAGCCAGTGCGGACGGACAGAGGGCAAGAAACCCTTTGGAAGAAAGAAGAGAAAAGCTTTTGGGAGGTCTAAAGGAGTCCAGAGCAGTACGTATACTGGAAGGCATTCCCAAAGGCCAACTTACACCATTGGACTGGGGAAAGCCAGAGGAATGGTGCTGCAGAGCTAGGAATCTCCAGACGGTACCTGTGAGGGAGACGGCTGCACATGGAAGGGACCCTAAGACCCGTGCCAGAAGGTATGTGAAGAGAGATCCAGTGTCCAGGGATCTGGATTGGAAGGCTGGACATAAGAACTGGACTACATACTGGCCAGGCTATTTAGAGGAACTCTAACAGCAATGGAAGCTCAGGTATGAACGCTGATCTATGCCCTAGCTATACCCTTGAAAGACAGCAGGGAAACAAGTATTCTCCTGAGAGTGCTCCATTGCGAAATTCCTCTGTGCCAATCCATGATATTGAACCCATGATTGTTGAAGAAAGGGGAGAAGTCTTAGATTCAGGCTGTGAATACATGGACTGCTCTGTCTAAACTCCTTTGGTAATTTACTGTTACAAAGTACAACCACCATCAAAGAAATACAAACTTGTTCTTTAATCTACTCAGAAAAGCTCCTGAGTAGGATTTGAGCCAAGCAGTAGAAAGTAAGCCAGCTAAGGGGTTTCAGCTGGATAACTGCTAGCAATTGAGCCCTATCTAATTGCTTGTGAGCTCTGAGGGAATCACTTCTGAGTCTGTGTGTGAAGATATAATAAGTTAACCTGAAAAGAACAGTTTTTCCCTACTTTGTGGGTTTTGTTGATTGAGGCACTGCTAAGAAAATATTAGCTAGAGCCTACAGAAAAGACCAGTTTGTTACCAACCAGGTCTTTATTCTTTTGCTTTGATTGCCTGACAAGTTCAGCTGTTTTCCTGATTTTGTTTTTCTAAGTTTAACACTGAAAGCAAGTATCCTGTTTTATGTGCTACCAAGCATATCTGTGTTGGGAGAAATAACCCCATAAATAAATATCTTATTGGCTTTACACTCAAGCACAACTAATTATTGTGAGCGGCTGTGTCTGGTGTGAATGGACTGCATTTCCCACAATCCCTTGCAAATCATATTGATATATGCCTTTGCCAAGACTGTGTGAACATTCTCACTCAGGCATCCGTCTGACAAGGTATAATGTATTCTTGTTAGTTTTTCCTACATGTCTGCATTTACATAGCTATTGCCTGTATTAGACACTTTTTCCCTTTCTTAAACAAGCCACACCACAAAGTTCTGTTCATGGAACAGTCAAGAATCTCCCAGGATGTGGCGAGAAGAGGAAAATTAATCCAAGAAGTCTTTGGTGGTTGGTGTGAACTGTTAGAAAGACACCATGTACAACATCCAAAGAGCTTAAGGCTGACCTGGAGCAATCTGGAGTGGTTCAACCCACATCATATGCTATGCACTAAACAAAAGAAGGACTTCTAGGGCAAAGGCCAAGGAGAACCACACTGCTCAAAACAAAGAGGCACACCTGACCTTTGCCCAAACCCACCTTGAGAAACTACAATCCTTCTGGGAATAGTCTGACAGATGAAACCAAACTTGAGCTCTTTGGCAATGCAGACCACTGATACATTTACAGGCAAAGAAACTAAGCTTATAATGAAACATACCCACTTCCTACAGCTCAATATGGTGGTGGTTCCATAATGTTATGGGGATGTTTTGCTGTCTCAGGAATCGGAGGTCTAGAACGTATTAAAGGAATCATGAAGTGAGGGGACCAAGGTATTTTGGAGTAGAATGTGCTACCTAGTGTCAGAAATCTAGGTCTGGGTTGAAGGTCATTGTCCTGATGGAAACCCATGACCCAAAAAATACATCAAAAAAGTACGAAAATATGGTTACAAAAGGGAACAAATGGACCGTTTTCAATCCAATTGAGAACCTTTGCAACAAGTTGAAATAGGCATTGATAAAAGGAATCCTGGAAACATTCATGAGCTAGAAGAAAATCGCAGTTGAATAGTGGAAGAAACTACCAACAGAGATGTAAAAAAAAGACTGCTACAGGAAACAATTGAGGCTATTAATGCCAAGGGTTATGCAACTATTAGTTAATGCCATATTTTGCTTTTTTCCTCAAATTAAGTCTTAAATTTACAGACCTTTGTTGTATACCTTTGAACATACTATTAAAGCATTATGATATACAGTGGGAATATGTCCATTTCTCAAGACATTATACACAACATACCTAAAATACAAGGGTGCCAATGTTGGCCACAACTTAT
Organism: Ichthyophis bannanicus; assembly: GCA_033557465.1. Classification (NCBI taxonomy): domain Eukaryota; kingdom Metazoa; phylum Chordata; class Amphibia; order Gymnophiona; family Ichthyophiidae; genus Ichthyophis; species Ichthyophis bannanicus. The sequence continues at coordinate 1,334,296,169 of CM066033.1, forward strand.
CTGCTGAAAAACACAAGGTATTATAGACCTCAGAGGTAAACATACATCTCAAATTTACACTGCTGACTAAGATAAGGAAACCGTATTCACCTTGGACTAATCCCTTCTTTATCTGCATTCATATCTGCTTCCTCCCCACATTCACTTATAGAAGTCACAGCTACAGCCTGAGGCTATTTTTTTCAACCCCTCCTGTTTGTTGGCAACAGCCAGATCCTTAGGGGAGGGAGGAGGAGAAGGGGGTCTTGGACTAACAGCAGATCAGTTACTTAAGAGTTACTAAGTGAACCTTGAGACTACAGCTAGAACCAAATGCTACCCATTGCAGCTTGCCTCTGGGACAGAAGAGAACGGGCTGCAACGGGAGATTAGGGACTCTGCTTTGCAGTGTCCATTCTACTAACAACCCCTCCTCCAGTCTCTGAATGCTGAGAGGAGGAGAGGGGCAAACAGGGCGCACTGACTTCTTTGCTCTGTTTATCCAGGCTCATAACCTTCACTCCTGTTCCCTACATGCTCCCTCATAGGGGAAGGGCTGAAAGGAGAAGCAGAGGGCTGTTCTCTGGAACTAGGCTAGACCAAGCTCCGATGAGCAGGAACTGTCTCTTGCAGGTTATGCACAGCACTGCATGTGCAATATAGTGTTAAATAAAACTAGTATAGAAAGAGGATGAAGACTGTCCTAGAGATGGGGCTGTAATCTCTTGAGCTCAGGCATAGCCATGCTCCTGGCTGTCATTAGCACAGCACACCAAAGACTTTCCCATGGCACATTGGTCAAAATGTACTGACATATTAAAGAACCCCATAAGATATGAGGGAGACTTCTCTTTACATAGCAAGAGTTACCTGATCCCAAGGAGGTATAACCCATACTGCTCTCCTGCTGCCCCTGCCCACCCCACCCCTCATCTTGGAAGTAGTGGTGGTTCAGCTGCTGTTCATGGTGTTTTCCCCCCCAAGGACACAGGTGGTGTAAGAGGATGGATGATGCTTCTCAGGGACCAGGTAGATACTGCTAAATCATCAGGATGGAACAGCTCTTTGGGAGTTGGACATACTACTTCCATCTAAGTCAATTGGAACTTCACCTCTGAAGGTGAAATTTTAGTGCTTAAGTAAAAACCCATGCTCATCCTTAGTGAAGGCTGTTGCATAAGAAATAGTTATGTATGCAGCTCATTAGCATGCACTTCTATGCTAACTGTGCTAAGATTACCACAGCTTTTTACTTTCTGCTTTCCCACCGAGAACTAAATCTAAACATAGCCTCCTTATCATTCAGGCCAATGTAAAACTGCACTAAACTCAGTGTGGCACTTTACTTCAAGTTTATCACTGATAACAGCACAGAAGGTTAGCATAAAGCAGAAGTGAACTACTGCAATGAGCTTTGCACAGTTTTACATCAGCCTGAATGAGGAGGAGTTATGTTAGATAAAGTTCAGTGGAAAACTAAATCCGATACAACCTAATGAAAGCTATAAAGTGGCCTGACCAAGATACAGGAGTATTGTGTCTTTTACCACAAGGTCTACCAAATCTCAAGTTAAATCTACAATACAAACTACTTTCAGGATCTCTTTTATCCACTAAGTAAAGCTAAGCGACCAACAGCAACTCAGCTGATGAGCAACATTTCAAAAAACTGCTCATACCAAGGACTTCATTTCTGGGGCAATAGCCCAGACCAGTAGGGGTGTTGTGTTCCAGGCAGCCTGCAGGTAAGGGAGAGGGTGAGCCTAGGATAGAAGGGGAACTGTTTTCTGCATTCTATGTAATCCAGACACCGTTCTCCTGCTGCACCCCCTTTCCTCCTCTTCAAGGACCAGGAGGGGGAAGGAGCATCCCACAGCAAATACTAGAGATCTAAGAGACATAAGAAGGGGCTGAAATAGCATTTCAAACTTGAGAGCAGCAGTGCCAGTCTTTAAAGGCCAATGTTGAAGCTTTTAACTTGTGTTAACTCAACCCCTTGTGTGTGTTACCTGGGGCTTACTTGCTGGCAGAACCACCTTACACAATGCTCCACCATCTTTCTTTCCAGTCTGAGGGAAATGGAGCAGAGCTAGCAGCAGGCACATATTTATGGCCCCTGAGAGGAGCAGAGCTGAAGTATTGGGAGCTGCTGAAAACAGCCACAAAACCTTGATTTTTGAAGGCGTCCCCCACAAAACAGATTACCATAAGGGAGAACTGAAACTAGGAGACAGGAGAGTCTAATCGGCCTACTGCTTCTTCCACTACTCAGTATTGTGGTTTCCTGTCCTTGCTGCTGCTTACTAGGCTCAAAGCCTCTGCCCCTGGCATCCACAAGGGTGGAGGTTACAGAACTAGTGAAGGAATCAAAGGGAGGGAGATGAAGGTGAGGACTAAAAGTGCTGCAGAGTCTGAAGGAGAGGATTGGAGGTACTACGAGTGAGAGGATGAGGGTAGGGAGGCAGACTGTTGAAGGTCAATGAAGGGTTGAAAAAAGGGCATGGGAGAGAGAGAGCGTAGAGTAAGAGCAAGGAGCATTATGCCCATCCATCCCACCCCTCAAAGTGGAAAGTAGGCCATGTTTTCCAAGAAAAACCCACCCATCCAAGGAGGCTGAAGAAAGCAGGTAGTGCCACCATTCTGTCCCTGTTACTTAAGAGGATATGCAGCTGATTCCAACTCAAAGATGAGATCCATGCCTTCTTGGCCAAGGAGGGAAGAGGAGAATTAATGAAGTGGGCAATTTTCCATAGCAAGGGAATCCATGATAGCCATAGGGGACTTTAAGACAGAACCAAGATCACAAATGAAATGGGACCTCTCTCCCCCCTCCATTTCTTTTGGCTACTCGCCTTGTTCAATACCCAGTGATCTGCCATCTTCTGACTCGCTTGCGTCTGGTTATTTGGAAAGTCACAGTTACTACCTAAATTTGACTACTCCTTTTGCCAACTCCACAGTTCCATTTCCTTTCTGGCCATAAATTAAGCCTTTTATAAAGCCACTTTCCTGGCACTCAACAGGACCACCCAAAGCAGCAAACAAAAATTAAGAGGGCTCAGATATATCCAAACTTTGCAGCTCTGGAGACACAAAGAAACCAACTAGCTACCAATATGGCCCCTATTCTGTTGGGAAAAACTGAATATATGTATAGTTGTGGTCAACACTGGCACCCTTGCAGTTCAACCCCCCTTAACACTAGAAGCCCCAAAGTGCGTCAATTGACGCAAATGCATCTTCGAAGATGTATACCAGCGTCACTGCTAGAACCATGTCAGTCATGTTCCATGACTGTTAGCAAGGTCAAGATGTTCAAATATGTGCATCGAAAATTAATGACAGATGCACCACCTAGAGGGAAAATGAATTTATACCTAGAAGCCCCAAAGTGCATCAATTGACGCACTCAATTGTTTTGGATGTGTCAATTGACGTACTTTGGGGCTTCTAGGTATAAATTCATGCTCCCACTAGGTGGCACATCTCACTGTTCAGTTTTACTCTAACATTAAAAACACACGACATGTAATGACATCACATACTTACTTGTTAAATACGTGCAGTAACTTCACATTAATTCACATCTGCATTTCATGCTAAAACGCAGTCGTGATAATGCGTCAACTGATGCACTTTGGAGTTTCTAGGTAAAATTCCTTTTGGGGCTTCTAGTGTTAATGTCAAATATCTCCTAAAAAAGTGGAGTGTGAAATGACTTTGGACTACATATGTACACATTTGACACATTAAAAAAAAAATTAAATAAAGAGACCAAATTACAAAAATTGAATAGTATATAAACTAGAGCATTGCCAGGGCATGATTGGCACCCTTATAAACCAGTCAAATTAGTTTTAACAGAACCACCACATTCCCATTGCAGTAAAATTAGATGCAACTGTGATCACTTGTCAGTACTCACATGTCTGATTTATTTAGCTGTATTTATATCCCGCTTTTCACCGGCTCAAAGCGGTGATCAACCAATGAATGTCTCTAATGTTTAAAATGGCCACATTCACTGTTTCCATTTTCAAAATGGTAAAGACAGAGCAGCCTGAGACTGTCAGAAAAGCCATTATCAAACTTTGAAGGGGTACAAGACTATCTCCAAAGACCTTAATATACCTGTCTATAGTACAAGCCATTAAGAAATTTTCTGCTCATGAACTGTCAAGAACCTCCCAGGAAGTGGTGGGAAGTGTACATTAATCCAAGAGGTCTTCAAAGGTTAGTGTGAACCATTGAAAAAAAAAAAAAAAACCTTGTACAACATCCAAAGAGCTTAAGGAGGACCTGGAGCAATCTGGAGTGGTGCTTTCAACCTGCACCATATACTATGCACTAAAGGACTTCATGGGCAAAGGTCAAGAAGGACCCCACTGCTCAGACAGAAAGGCACACCTGATTTTTGTCCAAACCCACTGTGAGACATCAGTCCATCTGGGAAAATGTTCTGCGGACAAATGAAACCAAACTTGAGCTCTTTGGCAATGCTGACCAGCGATATGTTTACAGGTGAAGAAATGAAGCTTATAAAAGCTAAAAAAGTCTACCCAACTAGTTCAATATGGTGGAGGTTCCATTATGTTGTGGAGCTTGGGGCTGTTTTGCTGTCTCAAACTGGAGGCCTGGAACATATTAAAAAGGAGGCACGGGGAGTTGTTGGCAGTGTGAGGAGCCTTGGTTGTGGCTGACCATCAGCCACTGAAGCAGTGCTTGGGACATGGTCAAGGAGTGGTCTTAACTGCAGGTTCTAGCAAGCAGGCACTAGAAGGGCAGCTAGGTCTGGTGAGGACCCCCTCTCTGAACACTACAAAGCGCTGAAGGGGCTTTGGTGTATGAGTATCACAGAGGAGCCATTGTCACTGTGGTGGCTGTTTAAATGGGTAACAAACAAGGGCAGCCCAAAGGAGATGTGGTAGTACAGCCAGGTAAGGTGGTAGATACTGGTTAGCAAAGGAGTCAAATGCCTGTCTATGGGATCTGACACCAGATGGAGTCTTGTTGCGCTCAATTCCCAATCCCCACCTCCGTTCCCTCTGCCTGCTCTGTCTTCAACCTATGTGGACAAAGGGGCAGTTGCCAATGCTCCTATTATCCCAATACCACAACTGGTGAAGCTGGCAGCCTCTGGTATGTTTGGAGTTGCTCCCCCTCCAGGGGAAGTAATCCTTAAGGACTTAAGGGGTGAAATACAAGATATAGATGTAAATGTAAACTAATGTTACAGTAGAAGACACATTTGGAGTGGTAGACAAACTGCAAGGTATGGATAAGTTGTTTCTTTAGACAATGCTGTTGCTCAGATGTTTACCTAAGAATCAAATGTCCTGGAACTAGTGAAGCTTTAATGAAAGATTCTTTAAGTACATGTTACAAACTGGAGGCATTTGAGAATTAAACCCAAGACATGAATTTACGTTTCCTAAAATTTCCCATCACCTACTTGCTTTCACCTAAAATACTTTTGAAGGAATACTTTGTTGAAGTATTGAAGCTTGTGGAAGTTTCTCAACTGTATTATGCACTTTGTAGTGAACTGTCCTTGTCAGGGGAAGAGGCTTCGGCCTCCTCTCATTGCATAAATGATCACAATTTGACTTGACACTATTACAGATGTTATAACCAGACGCAGCACCTTGTGGCAACATTTAGTTCTTAATCCATTAAGCAGAGAGTTCTAAGTTTATTCTTTAAGTATAGAGATATTATGTTTTGTAGTCAGAAACTTTATATATTTCCAGATGTTGGCCAAGCCATCCAGGTCCAGAGACGGCAGTTTCTGGACTTAATCACAAATGTTGGGACAAAGCTATTTTTCTTAAAACTTTCCATGCAAATGTATTGTGCTAGAGGATCAGACCTATGTTTATACAGATGTTTTTCAGTTATGGAACTTTTTGGTTGGGAGGTAAAGGGTTAAATTAGTAGTGTGGGTATGGATCAATTTGATTGCTCCCCTGATATGGGGAGTCTGCTTGTATTTAGTTTATTTAGCTGTACTTTTATACCACTTTTCATTGGGTCAAAGCAGTTTACAAGTAACTCAGTTACAATGAAAACATGGAGTATAAACATTAACTATTTACTGTAATTTGTTTTATGTTGGGTTGCATGGATGTGTTAGATGAAGCATTGGTAAGGTGGGGGGAGGGGGTCTGGAGAGAGGTTTGATTAGGTGATATGTTACAGGTCCATAGTGTTAACATACTGTGATGAGGAGAGCCCTGTTGAACCGATGGAAATAGGAAAAGATAGTGAAGTAGTAATTAGATCTTACCTGCTAATTATTGTTCCTGAAGGAATGACAGTCCAGTCCCTTTACTTCAGGGTTACGCAACCCTTCCAGCAGCTTGGAGGCCGAGCCCAACCTTTTTGGGGTGGAGCGGTATATATACCACTGGTGCCACCCACCAACTCCAGTAACCTACTGCAAAAGCAGACTTAACAAAACCTAAGCAATTCTCTAAACGGAAATAAACAAACTCAAGCGGAAAAACTCTATATACATATTCCTTTTTTTATTTTTTTATTTTTTTTTTAACAGTAGACAGTAGTAGAGAGGGACAAGGGAGGAGGCAGGATAACTGCTACTGCACGGGCCTGTCCTCCCGCATGACCTGCCCGCAAGACCTGAAACCGCCCTTGGGCTGCAGTCCCGCCCCAGAGAAACGGCCGGAATGGTCAAATAGAGCTAGGGAGGGGAATAGGGACTGGACTGTCGTTCCTTCAGGAATAATAATTAGCAGGTAAGATCTAATTACTTCTTCCTTATCGTCACTCCAGTCCAGTCCCTTTACTTCAGGGAAGTACCAGAGCAGTACCAGCTCGGGCGGGATTTGCCATTCCGGAACGTAGCACTGCATGTGCAAACCTGGAGTCCACAGAGCTCTGCACGTCCAGCCTGTAGTGCTTGGTGAAAGAGTGCAGAGAGGACCAAGTCGCTGCCCTACAGATATCCATAGGAGGAACTAGGCTGAACTCCGCCCAAGAGGTAGCCTGTGCTCGAGTTGAGTGAGCGCGCAGACCTCCTGGGACTTGCTTCCCCTTGAGGATATAGGCGGAGGCAATCGCCTCCCTGATCCATCTGGAAATTGAGGCCTTGGCCGCCGCCTCCCCCCTGTGGGGCCCTCCGAACTGCACGAAGAGTCGTTCGGATTTCCGGAAGGGCGCCGTGCGGGAGAGGTAACACTTCAAGGCTCTGGGGACGTCGAGCAGATGGAGCTTACTGTCTCCCCCTCTAGGTCCCTCCGGCAAAAGAGACGGGAGAGAGATGGATTGGTTGACATGGAAGGGGGAGATCACCTTAGGCAAAAATGAAGGCACCGTCCGAAGGACTACCTTGTCCTTGAGAAACGCCAGAAAGGGAGGTCGAGAAGACAGGGCTTGTAATTCGGAGACTCATCTAGCTGAGCAAATGGCCACAAGGAACACTGTCTTTAAGGTCAGATCCTTCAAGGAGGCCTTCTTCAAAGGTTCAAAAGGCTCCGCGACTAGGGCGCTTAGAACCAGATTGAGGTCCCAAGGGGGAATGACCGATCTTCGTTGGGGGCGGAGCCATCTGACCGCTTTCAAGAACCTGACAACGTCCGCATGAGCTCCCAAAAGCTTTTCCGCCCACCTTGCCCCTATAGCAAGCGATGGCCGCCAGTTGTACTCGCAAGGAGCTGTGGGCTAACCCCTTGTCGAGACCCGCTTGCAAGAATCCAAGTACCTCCGGGACCGAAGATGACATGGGGTTCTTTCGGCGTTCCGTACACCATGCCTCAAAGATACGCCAAATTCTTACATAGGATAGACAGGTGGAGCGCTTCCTCGCGCTCAGCAGGGTCGTGATTACTGCCGGCGAGTAGCCGTGCTTCAAGAGCCACGCCCTTTCAATAGCCAGGCCGTAAGTGAGAACCGATCCACGTGAGGCATCTGGACCGGCCCTTGCCTCAAGAGGTCCTTCCTGATGGGAAGGCGCCACGGCCGGTCGGCGATCATCCTTACCAGGTCCGCATACCAGGGGCGACGAGGCCAATCCGGGGCAATAAGGATTACTAGGCCCCGGTGAGCTTCCACCCGCTGGAGGACCTTCACGATTAGAGCCCAAGGAGGGAAGACATAAAGAAGACCCTCCGAGGGCCATTTCTGGGACAGGGCGTCCAGGCCCTCGGACATCCTCTCCTTCCACCGACTGAAGAATCTGCTTACTTTGGCGGATGAGAACCGCGCCATGAGGTCCATGACTGGAGGACCCCAAAAAGCTACTATCTGGTCGAAGATTTCCTGATGCAGTTCCCACTTGCCGTGGTCTATCTTGCACCTGCTGAGGTAATCTGCTGTGATGTTGTCTGTGCCGGCCACGTGCTGAGCTGAGAGTGCTTCCAGGTGAACTTCTGCCCACTTGAACAGGGAGTCCGCCTCCTTTTCTAAGGTCGGACTGCTGGTGCCGCCCTGGTGATTGATGTACGCCACTGCGGTGACATTGTCAGAGAGAACGCGAATCGCTTTTCCTAGCACTGAGGACTGGAGAGCCTTGAGCGCCCGAGCGACGGCTCTCAATTCTAGTCGGTTGATAGGCCATAGGGATTCCAACTCCGTCCAACACCCCTGGACAAACTGTTCCTCGAAATGAGCTCCTCAGCCTGCTAGACTGGCGTCTGTCGTCAACAGCACCCATTGTGGGGACTCGAGGGGCATTCCGCAACTCATATTCCTTGGGCACCTCCACCAGAGGAGGGAGTGCCTGGTTCGAGGAGCGCAGGGAAGCTGCCAGGACAAGGGGTGCTGTTGTGGAGACCACCGCCGCAACAGTGAACGCTGTAATGGGCGCATGTGAGCCCTGACCCACGGGACTACTTCTATTGCTGCCGCCATGGTTCCCAGCAATTGCAGGTAATGCCACGCTGAAGGGAGCCGCCTGGCCATGAACTGTGAGACTAGGGTTCTTAGGGCCTTTATCCTCGTGCTGGACAGGAAGACCTTCCCTCTGCCTGTGTGGAACCTTGCTCCGAGATACTCGAGCTCTTGGGATGGAATCAAACTGCTCTTTGCGTGATTGATGACCCACCCTAGCTCCTCCAGAACTTGAACTACTTTGGCTGTTGCCCGGCGACTTTCCTCTTCTGATTTTGCCCGAATCAGCCAGTCGTCCAAATAGGGGTGCACTAAGATTCCCTTTTTTCGTAGGACGGCCGCTACCACCACCATCACCTTGGTGAACGTCCTTGGCGCCGTCGCTAGCCCGAAGGGTAGTGCCTGAAATTGAAAATGACCGAGGCACAGCGAATCTGAGGAACTGCTGATGGGACCTTCTGACCGGGATATGCAAATATGCTGCTGTCAGATCCAAGGACGTTAGGAACTCTCTGGCCCTCACGGCCGCTATCACTGCTCGCAGGGTTTCTATCCGGAAGTGAGGTACCTTGAGACAGCGATTGACCTGCTTTAGGTCCAGGATCGGGCGAAAGGACCCCTCCTTTTTTGGGACGACGAAGTAAATCGAATATCGACCCGTACCGCATTGGTCTGGAGGCACCGGAACTATGGCCCCGAGCTCTATGAGGCGGGAAAGAGTTGATTCTATGGCTTCTCTTTTTGCTGAGGAACCGCAGGGGGACTGAACAAAAGCTGGAAGTACTTGCTTTGCAAATTCGAGAGCGTATCCCTCTCGAATCACTTCCAGCACTCACCGATCGGACGTGACCTGGGACCAGGCGGGAAGAAACTGCCTCAGGCGACCGCCCACCGGCAGTCTGCCCTCCTGGGCCCCCGGAATCTCATTGTTGTTTTCTGGGGCCCGAAGAAAAGAAGGCCGAGAAGCCTCTGCCCTGAAACCCTCGGGAACCTTGGCCCCTAGCGTTAAAACGGCCCTTGAGGAAAGGGTTAGGTCTGGTCGAGCGAAACCTCCGTGGTTCTCTAGGCTGGTTCCGCGCTGGAGCTGAGGGACGCGTTTGCCTGGGCCTGTCCTCCGGAAGCCTGCCTCCCTTGGACTCACCCAGGTCCTTTACTAATTTGTCCAGGTCCTCTCCGAACAACAGTTTCCCTTTAAAGGGAAGACGACTCAGGTGCGCTTTGGAGGAGGGATCGGCAGCACAGTTCCGGAGCCATAAATAGCGTCTGGCTGCCACCACCGAGGCCATGTTCTTTGCCAAGCTCCGGATGAGGTCATACTGGCTATCTGCCAAGAAGGCCGTACCTGATTCCAACCTCGCCGCGTTGGCTAGAGCCCCATCGGAGGGGCCCTCCACCGCCTGGAGTTGCTGAGACCACCTCAAACAGGCTCTCGCCACCCATGCCCCTGAAACTGAGGCCTGTAAGGCAAGAGCGCTCACATCGAAGGCTTGCTTCAGAAGCATGTCCAATCTTCTGTCCTGGGCATCCCTCAAGGCCGCGCTGCCCTCTACTGGGATGGTAGTTTTCTTCGTTACTGCCGAGACCGCCGCATCCATCCTGGGGGACTTCAGAAGCTCTTTGTCTGCCTCTGGGAGAGGGTAGAGACGAGACATGGCCCGGACCCCTCTTAAGGCCGACTCAGATGATTCAGGAGGAATGGGATCAACCTGATGCACCACTCTGTGGACAGGAAAAACCTTCTGAGACCTCCTGATGGCCTGGATCAGGGGATCTTCCAATGCCTCATCCTCCGCGGGGGTATCCGAGGCCACCTTGAGAGCTTTCAGGAAATCATTTATCAAGGCGGGCAACTCCTCCCGCCGGAAGACCCTGATTATGCGAGAATGGTCCTCCTCAGGGATCTCCCCTTCCTCCAGCTCCTCCTCTTCCAGCTCCTTTTCTGAGACCTCCTCTTCAGGCATGTCCTGGGAAGGAGAAGGGAGGGGCTCCTCAATCATTAGTCTGGGACGCTTTGTGGGTATCCCAGAGTCCTGAGCGTTCGACCTCATGGGTCTGACTAGTTTGCCTTCGGCTGAAGGACCCATTTCTCCTGACCCAAGTCCCTTCTTCCGCAAACAATAGGCTTGGTGCAGTAAGGGCACGAAATCAGGGGAGAAGAAATCCGACTCCCCCTTCTTCTGAAGGAAGGAGGGAGGTATAGGGGGAAGGGGAGCCTCTGAGCGAGAGGGAAGGGATAACTGGGACGCTACTTCCCCCTCCGAGGGGTCCGAGGACCCCTGTGAGGCCTGGGACATGGCTAGGCTAATTTCTTGCTCCACTGAGGAAGCCACTGCAGCGCAGCCCCTGCCTCAGAGGCCGTACCCCTCCGGGTGCCACAAGATGGACACCTCGGTTTGCCCGTCATGCTCCTCAGGGGTATGCAAATAGATGCACACCGTCCTGAGTCTCACCCTTTACCTTTTAATTAAATAAAATTACACAACAAATCAACAAAATAAATCAAACTAAATCAAATAAATCAACCAAACAAATCCCCTAACTAATCTAAGCTTCCAGGCTCTACAGATGCTCTCCGGTAACAGGCATTAAAGGAAAGAAATCCGAGGCAAACGGGGGCACAGACAAACACTTAAAATTAATTAAAGTAATAACCAGAGCCAGAAGAATAAATTAATTTAAATTTTCAGCCCATAAGCTGAATACTTGCGGTTAGAGGCTTCTCTCCAGGCCCGAGGCCATGATTCTCCGTAGTTGGCTCAACACGTGGTAGGCCGCGGCCACGTGGAGCCCTTAGAGTAGCTTGTAAAACTGCCTTTTTGTGCTGTCCCGCACGTTCCGACAGTGCAGAAGAGGATGAAAACAGAGACCCGAACGACCCGGGGCCTTGTTCTACTCCCGGAGCTTCACTCGCGACTCCGGAGCTAGTGCTGCCCTCTACCGCGCCGTGGGGAGAAGAGGGGGGGGCTGGAGGCAATATCCTACTCTCCCTCCTATACGGCGCGTCCTCTAGCGCTCAGTCGCCGGCGGGGCTTCGGCGCGAGGACGGGTAGGTCTCCTGGCAGGGCAGCAGAGGATCAGGCAGTACTGAGAGTGAGAGGAACTCTGACCGTTCCTCCTCGCTGCTGCAGGAATAGAGAAATTCTCCTCCGGTCCCGGGACCGGGCCGCGGGGGGGGGGGGGGAGGGATGGAGGAAATAAACCAAGGCAAGATTCCTGATTAAAATAAAGAAGTCTAACCATGCAACTTTGCAGAAGTAATTAAAATAATCAAATTTAGAAGAGGTTAGGACTCCAGTAAGCCCTAGGCTTACGGAACCCTCCAGCTGCTTGGAGGCTGAGAATACTGGAGTTGGTGGGTGGCACCAGTGGTATATATACCGCTCCACCCCAAAAAGGTTGGGCTCAGCCTCCAAGCTGCTGGAAGGGTTGCGTAACCCTGAAGTAAAGGGACTGGACTGGAGTGACGATAAGGAATATACCTTTAAGGAAAGACATTCCTGAAATTCACAAGGTCCAGACTGCAGTCAAAGAAAGAAAGCACGGAGTTGATAGAGCCAGTTTGCCACACCCAAGCTCTGCTGACGTAACTGCAAGCTTAGGGGGTAATGGCAAACACCTGTGCAGAGACAGAGAAAGGCTAGCTAAGAAGCAGTCTTATAAACCCTGCTCAGAAGGGGAGAAGGGAGTTGGGGTGCAGGATCACCTTGCGGTTCAAACTGTGTTCCAGTTCCAGTCCAGAATCGTGGGCAAGTTCAGAGAGTTCAGCGTGTTTCAGCTATTCCAGGAGTTTAGAGAGAGGAACTCAGAGGAGGAAACATCAGGGGAAGGAGAAGGACGTGGAAGGAGCCTGAGTCAAGAAACCACGTGTGCTTTGCTTAGAGAAAGAAAGCAGGGAAGTCTTCTACCTCGGGTCTCGGACCGAAGGGTTCAAGCTGCTCAAAGGTGGGTGAACAAGGCTATAGCTAGAAGTAATCAGAACCCAGCCTGGAGCAAGGAACCGTGGCTGAACGGAGAGGAACCAAGGCAACTGAACCAAGAAGAGATATCCCATACTAGAGATACAGACATTCCTTACTGGGGAAAACAGTGCTGGAGGGAGGTCCAGGGATTTCCCCAGAGCATTCACCGAGGAGCAGATTGTGAGAGTTTAGAGCCAGACGATATGCAAGTGGACTGTGCGGATCAAAACTCCATATCAGGTGAATTGCCAATGGATTGTACATTATGCCAGACAGAAGCTATGAAAGTCTGTTGATAAGAAATGCTTGATAAAGAAATGCTTGATAAAGAAAGGTATTTCTTAGCAAAACAAGACCTAACTCAAGAGAACGGTGCCAGCTTCTACATTGTGTTTAAAGAAGCAGAAGGTAAATGAGGACATTTAACTTTGCTTAAAACAGAGAAGCTGTATTTTGTTTTGCTGATTACCTTATGAAAACTGCACATGTTTTAAAAGCTTATGAAGCTTCCTCAGTTCCAGCTTATGTATAATTTCTGGGTTTATGCACTGAAGTCACATGCTATTGTTCTGCTGCAATTAGACGTTCAAAGCAGATAAGAGTGAGACTGCCACATCAGCTTTCTGCACCAGCCTGACAGAGGCACAGAAATATACCCATCCTCTCACACACTGCACAGATCCCTTCCATTATCCATACATCCACATGCACTCTCTCTCAGCTCTATGGTAACATCCTGCCAAATGCTCTGTAAAATAAATTTTATCTAAGTCAGCTTGATAAACACCTACCTCTATCATTTTCTACACCCATTGTCTAAGCAGACCAGCTTGAGGATGTCCGAGTATCCTCACCTTTACAGAGCTAGACAAAACTTGAGCCAAAAAGAGAATTCAGACCCAGTGTGCCCCATTCCTGACACTGCAGGGATTCTTCCACAATTCTGGCAACCAATACCTCTATTTTACAGGAGACAGTTTGATAAGCATCTTTAGAGGGTTTATTTTTTCTCCCCCCTCTAGCAAACTGGATAACAAAGTTCTAGACACTCCAATGCAAGGTCCAAGGACAGATAGCAGGCACTAGATCCTGTCATCACAACTTACAGTATACTCAGTTTCCAGTTCCAATCTGTGAATAAAAACCTTCCTGTAATATCTGGAGGAGGGGTGATGAAGGGGAAGGGACATTGCAGATACACACCCCCCCCCCCCCATTTGAAAAAATAAATAAAAACACAATATGTTTTGAGTCCGTGCTGACTCCTAGAGACCTGGCAGCTCCTGGGTTTTCTTGGCAAAATAACCTGAAGTAGATTGCCAGGCCTTTCTTCTGAGGTGATGGAGGGTACATGGACTTGCCCAAGGCTACAAGGAGTGCTACTGGAACTAGAACCCTCATCTCTTGATCATCAAGCCAGTGCTCTAACCACAAGGCTACTCCTCTACTACAGACAGCTGTAAAACCATGAATCAAAAATCAAATACACATAGTTGATATGTATTATGAAGTAGGCCTAGGGAGAGTTGGGGGGGGGGGGGGGGGGGAGCAAGCAGTGCAACTGCTGTTAGCAAAACGTAGGCCAAGTCAGTATGGCAAGCGTTTCAGAGCACCTGGCACTGACCAACAAGGCCTACTTCTTAGGTTTCCACTCTTAGGGGCTTGTTTACAAAGCCGCGGTAGCGGGTCACGATTGTTATCAATGGGGCCACGGCTCTGATTACAAAGCCACGGTAGCGATTCGCGATCGTTAACAAGCCCCTTAGTCTCAGTTTGCCTGTTGTCAGTTTAGAGGTAGCAAGACTTCTAGTTTTCTGGTAGTAATATAGTTTCTACTCCTTTCCTATTCATCTCTTATTTCATTTTCTTGCTATCTATAAGAGCCTAGGGCAGATTAGTTAATTTCTGTATAATACTTCCTGTATAACAATTAAGTATCATTTAAAAATTTCATGTAGATATGCAATTCTATTCTTAGAAAGCAAGGGGCTTCCCATTCAATTTTTACATCCATAAAAACATTAAAACAAAAAACAAACCACACATCTCTGAAATTAAATACTAGAAACATAGAAACATAGAAATATGACGACAGAAAAAGACCACATGGCCTATCTAGTCTGTCCTTCCATAACAACTACAACAGTTACTGCCAAGGATTTAACCATTTAGTAGTACTAACAACTTTTATTTGTAAAAATTTGATAAATCTCTCCTGAAAAAAAAAAAACCCGCAAGCACACACACATTTCCCTATTTTCACACCTCTTTTCAAAACTAACCTTCATATGTACTATAAAAATTAGTGTTTTGGCTGACAAACAAGCGTGTTAGGTGCTAACAGCAGTGAATTTCCTGAAGTCAGAGGGACACCAGGAATGCTGAACACCTTATCACCTCTAGAAAGGAGGGTTACTGGCAGAAGACAATTGCTGAACAGTAAACCAGAGAGACTAAGAGGCCCTTTGACTCAAGCCTGCTAAGTAGTTGAGCATTTTAGTGGGCAGTAAAAGGTCGTGTGTGGGCATGATGGCTAATTGTCCATTGCGTGAAGAGGAAGGGAATGGACAGGGTGTGAGCATGGTGTACTCTGCAGTTAGTGCTGGGGTACATATCACATGCTATGTGGCAATTCACATGGGTGCCTCTGATACCGGTAAGGGTGCCATTAGATGCACCTGTATTGGCCATAAATGCTGCTGCCACTCATTACGGTACTATCTTTCCAGTAACTGGGGAAACATGTTGGTCATGCCCCTGACAGTTACCATAGGGGCTTTTTGCTGTGTGTCAGTTTTTGCGCTAAATGTGTTCAGGTTTTGCACTTAACAGATTTTAGTAAAAGGGTCCTTAAGTCATCTCCAGCATACCTTGGCATAAGGGTGAGGTTCAAACCTGTCATGGTAAACACAAGACAAACCCCTCTGGGGACATTTCACCCACTGGTAGAGAATAAGAGCTTGTGATAAGGAAGCTTATCATAGCTCAGGAAGGAGCTATAGAAAAGGTGAAGTGACTCTGAACAAGCAACCTGTCAGTTCTGGTAGAAATAAGAAAACAGAATTTTCTCATAAAAGACTACCAGTCCCAGAATGCACCAGGTTTCCAACAGCCATTAGAGGAGCTGAAGTGGGGAAACGTGTGTTCAATCAGGAGGGCTATGAGGTAATCCCTAAGCACTCATCTCAAAGGGCAGGGCCTTATTCAGCACAGCTGTGCTGTGCTAAGGTGGAGCACTCAAAGCAGAATAAAGGTAGAGTTTATTCTACAGAGAATTATCCTCATCCTCAGATTCAGCTTGGAGATCCTCAGCTTGGACATCTTCATCATCTGGAGGATAATCAGAAGCAGAAGCCAGTGTGGACGGACAGAGAGGGCAAGAAACCCTTTGGAAGAAAGAAGAGGAAAGCATTTGGGAGGCCTAAAGGAGTCCAGAGCAGTACGTATACTGGGAGACATTCAAAAGGCCAGCATACACCATTGGACTGGGGAAAGCCAGAGGAATGGTGCTGCAGAGCTAGGAATCTCCAGACGGTACCTGTGAGGGAGACAGCTGCACGTGGAAGGGACCCTAGGACCCGTGCCAGAAGGTATGTGAAGAGAGATCCAGTGTCCAGGGATCTGGATTGGAAGGCTGGACATAAGAACTGGACTACATACTGGCCAGGCTATTTAGAGAGGAACTCTAACAGCAATGGAAGCTCAGGTATGAACACTGATCTATGCCCTAGCTATAACCTTGAAAGACAGCAGGGAAACAAGTATACTCCTGAGAGTGCTACATTGAGAAATGCCTCTGTGCCAATCCATGATATTGAACCCATGATTGTTGAAGAAGGGGGAGCGGTCTTAGATACAGGCTGTGAATATATGGATTGCTCTCTGTCTAAACTCCTTTGGTAATTTACTGTTACAAAGTACAGCAACCATCACAAAGAAATACAAACTTGTTCTTTAATCTACTCAGAAAAGCTCCTGAGTAGGATTTTGGGCCACGCAGTAGAAAGCAAGCCAGCTAAGGGGTTTCAGCTGGATAACTGCTAGCAATTGAGCCTTACCTAATTGCTTGTGAGCTCTGAGGAAATCACTTCTGAGTCTATGTGTGAAGATATAAGAAGTTAACCTGAAAAGAACAGTTTTTCCCTTCTTTGTGGGTTTTGCTTGTTGTTTGAAACACTGCTAAGAAAATATTAGCTAAAGCCTACAGAAAAGACCAGTTTGTTACCAACCAGGTCTTTATTCTTTTGCTTTGATTGCCTGACAAGTTCAGCTGTTTGACTGATTTTGTTTTTCTAAGTTTAACACTGAAAGCAAGTATCCTGTTTTATGTGCTACCAAGCATATCTGTGTTGGGAGAAATAACCCCATAAATAAATATCTTATTGGCTTTACACTCAAGCACAACTAATTATTGTGAGCAGCTGTGTCTGGTGTGAATGGACTGCATTTCCCACAATCCCTTGCAAATTATATCGATATATGCACTTGCCAAGACTGTGAACATTCTCAACCAGGCAGCCGTCTGACAAGCTGCACTTCAATATTCAGGCAAATCTCCAGGCACACAAGCAGTTCTCTATTACAAAGCACTTGGCTACAAGTAATGCACTGCATTAGTAATGAAAAATTCATAAAAATTTGATACACAGTATAGTTTTTAAACATTAAAACATCTCTCAGTTAATGCTATGAGCTCTCAGTACATCCCTGGTAACATTCAGCTCCTAAAGGCATCCAAACATACATAACCCATATAAGGGCTGTCACCTTTCACTGTATCTGGTGCTTTAGTAACATGCATAAATTTAAATACAAAATGAATAAACCCTGAAAACAATGCCCATAACTCTATATAAGCAAAGAGCCTCCCCTCCCTTGCTTCCATACATATACTAGCAGTATAGGGATTTAGGGACAACTATCCCCAGGGTTCCCTTGCTTGGTTTGCAGCTTGTCGTGCTGTGAGGGCTTGTATCAGTGATGCAGAGTACTAAGCTATTGGTAGCTTAACTACTAGCAGGGTCTCCCAAGATGGACAGGTCTCGGCTGAGGTGCCAGACTAAGACAAAGGCAGCAGCAAAATGGGACCATGTTGGAGGCAAAGGATCACATTTGTGACAAACACTAGCATTAACTGCATGGAAGAAAAGGCCTGGAAATCTACTTCCATATCTTGCCACAAAAACCCAGTGGACAGTCACAAAACAAAAAATTACCCTATACTGCTGAAAGATGTTTTAGTATTTAGCTCACACCCGATAAAGGTGAGTTAGTGTTACTGAAGGTATCTCCCTGTCCCCAGAGCACTCACAATCTAAGTTTGTACTGGAGGATTAAATGGCTTGCCTGAGGCTACAAGGAGTGCCAATGGGATGAGAGGCCTGGTCTTTCCAGCTCTAGGCCGCTGCCATGTAACCACTAGGCCACTCCCAGGTCGGAAGGCACTCGACTACTGGGGTGGAGCTAAAAAGACTTCAGAGTAAGCCAGCATTTATGATGTGGCTGGATCAAAGCCCTTGGGATGTCCAACTGCTGATGAAGCTGCACATGAAATGAGAGTGAGAAGCTACAAAGACGTCTTACACATTGGGACATGAACATACAAAACATGAACCAAGGGAAGTTGGAAGGGGTCAAGAATGAAATAGAACATGCACAAACTCAATCTGTTGGGTGTCAGTGAACCAGGGGCAGCTCAAGGCAATCTGCTGCCTGAGGCAAAGGATGAAGTGGCACCCCTTCCCCCAAGAGCGTGGGGGGAGGCTCTTGAAACTCCAGCGAGTGACTGAACCAAACCAAAAAGCAGATTAGATAATGGAGGACGTGAAAGGTGGTTACACACCAAGGAACTAAAAGAGTGAACCACAGCACTGTTTATAACACCAAATTATAACCCATTTTTATTTTGTTATAAGCTGTTATGTTCAAAAAGAAAAAGCAAGAACCATATTTTGCATCCACAGAACCCCCTCTCTCAACAATGAGGGCAGAGCAAAACTAGGACATTCACCCACAGAGCTCGGTATCTGGGGGGGGGGGGGGGGGAAATGGAAGGAATCTGATTTAGATGTCTCACTAAAACATTCTCCAGTACCAGATATATTGTGAACTAATACAAAACCCTACAAAGTCATTGAGGATCTGTAGAGCCAACCTACCATACCATACCAGTTCAACTTCAAACACATAAAGAGTTCCCCCCGCCCCACAAAAAAAAAAAGCATAAACTAAATACTGCAGTGGGGTCTGGAACATCTAAATACCTATTTGAAAAGCTGAAACAATTCAGATTACTACAGTATAGATCCCTTTGTACAAACTCCATGTTAACAGAACACCTGGCTGTGGCCACAAACAGAACAGACCCTCAAAGTACAGAATAAGTGACCATAACCTAACAAATATGTAGACAAAAATTAAACTGCAACCCCCAAGTCAGATTCTGCATATATTGTAATGCCAAAGAAATAGAAAGATGCATTTCTCTGTACTTTATAAAATATAAAGATAGCACCAAGACTGTTCATTAAATTGAAAATAAAGTTCTCTTCTACCTTTGTTGTCTGACCATTTTAATTCTTGATCATGCTGGTCGCAATCTGAGGTTTCTGCTTTCCTCCACCCCCACTGTCTACGTCCTCCCAGGAGCGGCATGAGGGTGATACAAAGCCATGTGCAGAGATTCATTGCAGCATTATTTGCATAAATTTAGTATACTTTACATTAAAATGTATATGCCACCAATTTAGTAAAACAGATGTTACAATAAAACAAAAACATAAAACATTAAATTTGATTAATGAAGCGTCACTTACACAGTGGACCCCCCCCCCCAATCCGCACATCAGATTTATTTCACTATGACCAGATCATTGGGGGGGGGGGGGGGAGATATAAAATGAGAAACTGATCCTGGTAGCCATGAATTCAAATGCTAGAGTGGATTGTGTTAGAGCTGGAAAAGTCCAGAATTCAGCAGCAGTGAAGCTATCAGACTACTAAAACAAAAATAAACTGAGACGTTCCCTTAAAGTTTGAAAATTTCCTTGAACCTGATCTAACAAAATATTTTAAAATTTCAGTCTGGCAGCATAAAGAACACAAAATCTCAGACAATACATATTCCAGTACCCCCCCCCCCCCAACCAACACCCCTAAAGTTGAGCTTACCAACACCACAGAGGACAGGACCCATAGAGAAAATCTATTCCATAACAGCACTAACTTCCAAAACTCACACAACATGGAGCATACTCAGAAAGGGCAGCACCACAAGTATTGCAGTGGGTCCTAGAACATTCATATTTCTATTCAGAAAACTGAACAAGCCGGATTACTACAGCTCCCTTCATAGAAACTCTATGCTAACTGAACATGTAGCCTCAGTCACAAAAACAGAACAGATCTTCATCAAGTAGGGAATATATCAATACAAACTAAAAACAGACATAGGTAGTCAAAATGCTTTTAACCATTACTCTTTAGGTTTACAGGATTTCTTTCCCAAAATTATACTTTACTGCAGAGTGAGGAGAGAGAAAGAACTCACAGGCATCTGCATTGTCGGCAGAAACTAACATAATGGCTCAGTGCAAGTAGTGCGAGTGCAACTAATGCCACGTCAGTGTGTGGTCTTAGTTGCACCTGCAACTGTTTTGCCACACAGAAATGCCATAACTGCAGGCGGATGTAACTGCCTCCCTGCAGTTAGCCTATGGCCCCACATAATCAAACTCTGGAATTACTTACCAGAGAATGTAGAAGCTGCTGCTAGTGTAGCAGAGTTAAAAAAAATAGATTTGGACAAGTTCCTGGGAGGAAAGGTCCATAAACTATTAATGAGGACCTAGGAAATCCACTACTTGCCCCAGGACAAGCATTGAGGAACCTGTATGCCTATTTGGGAATTTGTCAGGTATTTGTCACCTGGATTGGCTACGGATGGAAGCAGAATACTGGATCTGAGGTATCTTGGTCTGACCCAGTATGGTGCAGAGCTTAGGAAACATGCTGCTAAATATGCCAGACAAGAGGGGCTCAACAGCACCCATGCAGCACCTCCCACTTCCACAAAAACAGGAGCAACTTGGCGCCCCACCACAGTACTTCCCACCCTCTGAAAAACAAGAGACTGACCAAGGAGAGCTTGGCAACCCCACCATAACTTCTGAAAATGCACACTGGACCAACACAGCGTTAATGTAAATATATATATCTTCTGCAAAAAAAAAAAAAAAAAAAAAACACACACCCCGCAAAGGAAATGCAAGATGCTCACATACCAAGGAACAAAAGAAAGTGAGAACCGCAGCAGTTTATAGTGCCAAATTATAAAATAACTCATTTAAATTTTGTTAAACTGTGTTGTAGAATATACTTTCAAAAAGAAATGGAGAACCGTATCTACAGAAACATCTCCCTCAACAATGGGTGCAGAGCAGAAGTTTGACATTCACCCAGACCTCAATATATTAAAAAAAAAAAATCCATTTCTGAATATTCTAACATTCTCCAGTAACGGGCATATTGGGAACTAATATAAGACCCTACAAAGGTCACCGAAGATATACAAGGCCAAATCTACCATACCATGATAAACCACCACAATCCCCACACCTCCCACCTAAATATAACTCCATTTAACTCCCCTCATCCACAATATCTTGCTAATGTATATAGTTCCATGTTAATACTTTGACAGATGTTAAAGTATATAGTTCCAATTGTTCTATGTAATGGAAAATGCACATGTTTTGTATCTTCCACTGTTATATGTAAACCGCTTTTGATTGTCTGGAAAAAAAACGCAGTATAAAAATGTTAAAAATAAAATAAAATTTTAAAAAACCCCAAAAAAAACCACACACAAGAGGGGCCTACCCAGAAAAACAATTCACTATAAATACTGCTTTAATCTCTAGAACATTCATACACTTATTTGAAAAGCTGAACAAGTCAAAATTACTAAAATACAGCATAGATCCCTATGCACAAACTCCATGTTAACAGAACACAGCCTCAGTCATGCATTCAGAACGCAGATCTTCACCAATTGCAGAATAAGGGACTACAACCTAAAGTAAAAATAAAATATGTAGACAAAAGCTAAACTGAATCCCCAAGAAGCCAGACTTTGCATGAAGTGCATCATCAGATAAGAGATGCAGTTCCACAAAGATTGTGCAAAGTCCAATCACTAAATTGAAAATAAAATTTTCTACTTTTGTCTGATCATTTTATTCTCTGATCATGCTGGTCTTGATCTGAGGCTTCTGCTTTCCTGTCTTCCCTTAGCTCTTTCTATGGTGTATAATCCATCTGACATTTCTTGTCTCTTGTTTTCTTCACTTCCTTCCATCAGCCTATTTCCAGTCCCAGTAACACTCCCCAGTATCAGCCCCCTTTTCCAGTCCTCCCCTCCTAGTACCTTCCAATTTCAACCCCCTTGTATTCCCAGGACTCCCACTGCTGTCCATTCCCTTCCAGTCCCCCTCCTTCCCCACTGTCCAACCCTTTCTAGTCTAATACCACCCCAATGCTAGTGCCCCTACCTTCCAGCCCCCACTCCCATTACCCAGCCACCTACCAGTCCCAACCCCAAGTGTCAGCTCCCTTCCATCTCTCCTCCCTTCCCTAGTATCACCACCCTTCCAGTCCCCCTCCAGTACCATCCCCAGGTATCAGCTCCCTTCCAGTCCCCACCTTCCCCCCATGTCAGCTCCCTTCCAGCCCCCTCCACCCCTAGTGTCAACCCAGTTGCAGATCCCACCTTCCTGTCATGTCAGTTCCCTTCTAGCCCCCTCCCCCCAAGTCAGCCTGCTATCAGCCCCCACCTTCCCCATGTTAGCTCCCCTGCTGCAGACTCACCCTCTCCTTTTCTTGGCAGCCAGGGCTCCTGCCTCTTAGAACCGCAGCTGTGCCAGTGATCTGCAGTTTAAAGAAAAGCAAAACCAGTGTGAAGCCTTCCCGACTAAAGGAGCTGTGCAACTGCATCCTGCCCCTAAAGGAAATTGTGACTTCCTTTGGGGGTGGAATACAGCTGCACTGCTCCTTCAGAGGTGGGAAGGCTCTGCACTGGTTTGGCTTTTGTTTAAACTGCAGATCACTAGCACAGCTGTGGTTCTAAGAGGCAGAAGCCATAGCTGCCAGGAAAAGGAGAGGGTGATTGTTGATTTTGCAGAATTCTGTCTCAAGCACCTTCTTCCAGCAACATACGCAGCAACTGTACACAGACGTCAACCAATGGATTGTACAAAAATCTCAAAGAAAAACTGGAGCTGCAGATCAATTACTAGTACGCAAACAAACTAAAGCTGAAAAAAAAAAAAAAAAGTGTAAGACACTCATGAATGCAGCAAAATATGACCTTGAGAATATACCACTGGAATTTAAAGACTGCCTGTGAAATCAAGTTGCTGCTTTGGATACAAATGACAGCACTAGAGTTATGGGATGGCATCAAGAAAATTGTGCTTCTAGAAAGTGAGAATCTACAAAAGGTGAAAAAGCGAAGGGGATACAAGCTGACCTCCGAGTGATACGCTCACCCTTACTCCTTGGTGTCTTACTTAATCTTTGGCTTTTTTTGTTTTAAATGCCGAAAACAAAAGGCTAAGGCAGGTTTTCCCTCCAAACTGGAGGTGCTTGCGGTTGGACAATAGATGCTTGACATCTGTGGTTTGTTGTCTTCCACTGTGGGTGAACTTGCTTTTGGATCTGGGAAAAGCCCCGATTTGGACTGGAAGGGCTGAGGGATATGTTGCTCCCCATCTACCCCTCCCACTCCCCAGCCATCTGCTGCCAGCTCTGGAGATGCAGATGCCATCTCAAGACAGGCTGCAGTGGCAACAGCTTCTGTTGCTTTTGAAGCTGCATTGTCTTCAATCAAATTGACAAGGGGGAAGAGTTCCTCCCTCCTGGATTTGAGTGTGAGTCTAGGGTCCCTCTGACATGCCATCTTGGTCAGTTTCTGCCTCCTCTGCAATTGTGCCACTGTGCAAGCTGAAGGGGATTACCCTCGATTCTATATGGACTGCCCTTGAATCTATTCATAAATGTGTGCTCAGTCGTGCTCCAGGCTTCGGCTCTAAGCTCTTCTCGTTTGGACTGCCTGGAGGTGGTGGTCGAAGAGCAGCAGGAACAATTGTTGGGGTCTCAATCTATTCCTAATCAGCTAAGATCAAGGGACTTTAGTTCAGGATACATTGAATCTGCAGTTTAAAGGTGGAGAACCTGGAAAACCAATGCAGGACTAAACTTTCCCCCAAGTGTCTGCTTACCCCTCAAGACCTATTTTGTAGGTTTCTGAAGGAGACTTTCAATTACCCAGAAGCTACTACGTCTCCTGTCCAGAAGGTCTATTTTCTCATCCCAGATGGCTAAAGCCACCTCTTCACAGGCAGACACCTCCCAGATGGATGTCTCCTCAGACTCTTTGGATTTAATCTGACTGATGTTCAAGGGGTCTACTGAGGTGGTAGAAGCCAGGTCTACCTTAAGTTTCCTTTGTTTTCCTACAAGATAAGGAGGCTTTGTTGAGGTTTTGGGGGGTTTTTTAAACTACAAACCACCAGATGTTTTTTTTTGGGTGGGAAAATTCAGATTTCCCCAGATGTTTCAAATGGATGGGCTTAGGAAAAAAAAAAGAGTGAGCTTTGCCCTGAGACTTTGGCCTTGGGAGGCAAAGTTCCAATTAAGATTCCCCTGTAAGTGTCTTGTGGTATCAAGATAAAATATGTTTTTGATCCCTCACAATTGTGACTTTTCTGGATGCTAAACAGATAAAAGGATTAAACCATTGTTTTTGTTTATGGGTACTGAATTGTTTTTGGAAGCATCTTTTTTCCTTTTGCCTGTATTACCATCTTTCCATGGCTCTTTGTAATCTTGGATCCCTCCTATTTGCGGTCTATTATACTCTGATGTGATGTTGATTTCTTTGATATTTGTGCCTAAGCCAAAGTATATTTTCTGTTTCAAAAGGCTTTTCCATTGATTTGCCAAATTATATAAAATAGTAAGGGGGGGGGGGGGGGACAAGAGAAAAGCAAACAGCCAAAATGGATGACTGAAGAAACTGAAAATTGCCCAGAAATGCAGAGAAGCTAAAGCCAGAGGAAAAAGCAGCAATCATGGAACTCAGCAAGATGAATCAAGGAGAAGTACTACAGTAATGCATACAAGGAAAGAAAATCAGAAGCTATTAGAGGAAGAACACGATCAGTTTTCCTACAATTATGTGAGAAATTTCAAGCCTCAAATTGGAATACTATAAGATGTTCAAGGATCCATGTTGAATGATGTTAAGATCAAGAAAGATGGAAAGAATAGTCATCATACCAAAAGATCAAGTGGACCAACAGCCATTTCAACCTGTACCTCATGATCAGGAACCATTGGTTATGAGGAAAAGTTACAGTCTTTGGTAGGTCTCGTTTACTTCAACAGGTACCAAAACCTGCACAAAAGATGGTTGGGAAAATTACCAAAGCTGCTGCCCGTTACAGCTTCAGCCTCTGTCCAGACAGAGCCCAATGCCAGTTGAACTAGTTCCATGTGCAGGATCCTGAGAGCTGATGCCCTCATGAAACAAGTGGAGGAGCTCAGAAGATGTGGCAAGGCTGAGCAGCATAAACCACACTGATGAGATGCTTCTTGAAACATCCAAGCTGTCTGATAGGAAGTGAAGTTGGGAGACTACAGAATGAATAGAGTTGGACAAGAACCATTAGAACAATCCAACTCCACTAGCCCATGAATTGAAGAAAGCATATCACGAAAAGGGAAGAACCAGAGCTTGAGCACCCCAGATTGGCGACCGAGGGGTTCCAAGGCATCCATCTGCCAACCAGACTTTATGCCCAGAGAGGTGTGCTGGCTGCTAGATGCTAAAATCAAAGATGTTAGAGTTTTCCAAGACTCAAGCATACCGACTATTATCCAATACTGCTCATCCATGCTGGCACATGATACTGCTAGGTATCCCTGAGTGTAACAAAAGTGACTTCAATGCTCTGGGACAGAGGGTGAAGCAGGTAGGTGGCGCAGGTGAGGTTTTCTCCAACCCTCCCTGCTGAGGGTAAGTGCCTAGGCAAAGAAGCTTGTATCCTGGAGATAAAGCATGGCTGTGTGGATGGTGTCAGTGTTTTGGTTCCCTTGACCATGGGATGATGTTCCAAGAGCTGAAGAGCAGAGATGGCATCCATCTGTCCAAGAAGAGTCAAAGTATTTTCTGCAGCAGACTGGCTAACCTACTGAAGAGGGCTTTAAACTACATTCAGTGGGGAAGATCCCAGATGTTGAGGCTTTAATAGAAGAGACTCTTGGATTTAGTGGCAGTTATGGAGACATGGTTCATTGACAACCATGACTGGGATGTAATTATACTGGGCTATTGCATACTTTATTCAGCAAGGACAGGGTAGGAAGGGGAGAAGTGATACTAAATATAAAAAAATTTTTTAAAGCTATAGAATTACCGGACTTAAAGATCCTAGATTCTCCACAGGGAAAACTAGTCGCGCAACTGGTAACAGAACCCACACATGAAGGGGCCATAATGAATGCTTACCAATGCGGAAAGTTTCTGATGTCATACTGGGAGATCATTTCACATTCCAGTGATCACCAGGTGGTGTGGTTCAGTATTAGGACTAGGCCTGATAGAATCCATTCTGAAATGAGGGTCAGACTTTAGGAAAACTAACTTGCCAAGATGGAACAGTACCTCCAGGAGGAGTTAGTGGGATGGGAAAAGCAATGGGCAAAACTGAAATGGGATATAGGGAGGAGTGGCCTAGTGGTTAGGACAAGGTACTTCAGGCTGGAGGGCCGGTGGTTCAAGTCCCACCTGGGAACAGCAATCTCAGGGACTGGGATTTCTAGTCCTATAGTTACTCCTTGTGGTCTTGGGCAAGTCACTTAACCCTCCATTGCCCATGTTCCCTGTAAGTATTAGCGTATGTGTGTCATATCCCCTCATGTTAAATGTATCTCCCAATTGACCGCTTTGACCCGGTGAAAAGCAGGATATAAATGCAGCTAAATAAATAAGGGCAATAAACCTTTATGTTAGGCAGGTAAATAAGTGTAAAAGGAAAAGGAGGCTGCTATGGTTCTCAAAAGGAGCTGAGAAGGTAAAGAAAAAAAAAAAAAAAAAAAAAAAGAGGAGGGTGGCCTTGATAAAATACAGGAGATCATAGAGAGAAGACAGGCATCTATATTTGGAAGAAGAACTTAGAGAAGCTAGTCAGGAAAGCAATGATACAAAAAGAAGAAATGGCCTGTGCAATAAAATGGGGGGGGGGGGGGAAATACAACATTTTTGCAGATGTTAGTGAGGTGAGGAAGTGCAAGTGGTATTGTCAGATTCAAGGGTGAAGAGGGGGGAAGAATATGTATAAGCTGATAAGAATAAAGCAGAATTGCTTAATATTTCTGTTTTGTGTTCACAGATGAAGGGCCAGAAGCAGGACCTCAAAACACCCACAAACAGAAGTAATGGGGATCTTATGATTTTCAGAAGACCATGTTTGTGAGGAACTAGCTAAACAAAGTACACAAAGTGAGGACACATCTGAAAATATTGAAGGAACTTGGTGCAGCTGCTAGAACATCCAACTTACTTTCAATGTTTCTTTGGTCAGGAGTCAACCCAGAGGACTGGAGAAAGGCACATGTCATCCCTTTACACAAAACCAAAATAAGAATGAGGTCGGAAACTACAGGCTGGTTAGTCTAACCTCTGTGGCGAGTACATTATTGAAAACACTGCTAAAAGAGGCTAGTGAGGTTTCTGGAGTCCAATGAATTAAAGGATCCAAGGCAGCATGGATGTACCAGAGGCGGATCTTATCAGACAAATCTGATTGATTTCTTTTACTGAGGGAGAGCCCTAAATGTGTAAATCCTGACACCATTCCACAAACACAACTTAGAAACAAACTGAGCACCCTAAGGATGGACCCTAAAGTGGCTGACTGGGTTAGAAATTGGTTGAATGGGAGGTGACAAAGGGTACAGGTAAATGGAGCTCACTCTGAGGAGGATGTTACCAGTGGTGTGGTCAGATTCTTAACATAGTTGTTAGTGATATTGCGGAAGAACTGTCGGGTACGATTTGCCTCTTTGCAGATGATACCAAAATCTGCAAGACATCCAGGAAGGAGTAGATAACACAAGGAGGTATCTAACTAAGCTTGAAGAATGATCAAGAATTTGGCAACTAAGATTTAATGCTAAAAAAAATGCAGGGTTATGTATTTGGGCTGCAAAAATCCAAGGGAGCAGTACTTCTGTTCACAAAAGAGCAGGACCTGGGCATGATTGTTTCTGATGATCTTAAAGTGGCTAGACAAAGTAGAAAAGGTGACAGCAAAAGCCAGAAGGATGCCTGGATGCACAGGGAGAGGAATGGCCAGCAGAAAAAAAAAAAAAAAAAAAAGAGAGAAAGTGTGCCTCTGCATAAGTCTCTGGCGTGACGTCATTTGAAGTATTTTGTGCAATTCTGGAGACCACACCTTCAACAGGTCAACTAAGATGGCATCAGTGCAAAGGGTGGCTACTGAAATGGTTAGTGGTCTTCATTAAAGAGCATATGAGGACTGACAAAGATCTTAATCTATATGTTAGAGGAAAGGCGGGACAGGAGATAAGATAAACATAAGATACGCCATATTGGGTCAGACCAAGGTCCATCAAGCGCAATATCCTGTTTCCAAACCGTGGCCAATCTAGATCATAAGCACCTAGCAGTTGCCCCAAAAGACAAAGGTTCCACAATGCTTCTATTAGTCTCAAATAGGTTACCCTGTAGCTTTATTTAATGTCCCCTAGTCTTTCTATATTCTGATGACTTAGACAATCTACGTTTACCCTTTCCAATCAATTCATAAATGCACGAGAGCCTCTTTCAATTGAAATTAAGCTGTACAAGGGGACATAGATGAGGGTGAAAGGGGTAATATGCAGAAATATTTCTTTACGGAAAAAGTAGTAGATGCAGGGAATAGTCTCCCAGTGGAGGTAGTAGAGACAAAGGACAGTATCTGACTTCAAAAAAAGCATGGGACAAATGCAGAAAATCTCTAAAGGAAGACTTTAGTATTTGATATGAAAGGACAGACTAGAATCATCTTTCTGCCATCATGTTTCTATGTTTAAATTGAAGCAGCATTATTGAAGAACCAAGCACCAGGCACTGATGGCATTCCCATTGAACTATTACCACAACCAGATGTAGCTGTTACCATGTTTACAAAGCTCTGACAGGAAATTTGGAAGACACAGCAGCCAACTAATTGGAAAAGATCTGTGTTTATACCAATACTGAAGCAAGGTGATCCAACTGGCTATGGAAATTATCAGTAACTCTGATCCCACATGCCATCAAGATTCTACTCAAGATCATCCAGCAGAGACTACAACCATACCTGGCATGAGAACTGTCCAAAGTGCAAGCAGAGTTCAGGGAAGGGTGAGGATCTAGAGACACAGATGCGAGAGATCCTTGAAAATACAAAATGGCAAAAGAATCTGTTTTGACTACAGCAAGGCCTATAATATATTAATTCAAATGATTACAGCGACAATGTGTTAACGGTAAAGGAAGAGAGACGCATTTGATTTTATCATTGGGGGTCACCCCAAGTTGACCAATTTTAAAAGGAGTCATGGTACAAGAAAGGTTGAGAACCACTGATCTAAAGGGTCACCATGAGCAAACACAGACTTGACAGCACTTAATCCGCAGGGTTGCCAAGAGCTGTCAGATTCAAATAGATGGCTTTTAAACATACAGGCTTTCCCTATTACATATAAGAACTAGATGGAATTGTTTACATTTTTTTTTTTTAACAGTGAACACCCAGAAGTTAACTCTAAAAAAATGTACAAGGCCAAACTGGAAAACGTTTTCATATAGTTTAGGTTCAAGGCACCACCCCCCCACCCCCCCCAAAAAAAAAAGTTGCCACTTCATTACACCCTGGTGCACATACTGCTCTTTAAATTAGTAAAGAATACAGCAAAACAGTCATATCAAAATAGTTTAACACTCTGTTGTAAATAGGATAAACAGCTTGCTTTATAAATAAAACCCATTCTAAAAGCGAAGTTTTGAATTCTCACCTAGACAGTACTATCCACTACAAAAGAAACTCACTAAATAGTCCTAAAAAAAAAAAAGCTTCCCTACAATCCTTGAAAAAATCCCGAGGGGAGCCATTGAGGTGAAAAAAAATACTAAAAACACACACCTCCAACCACAGACAAACCTCAAGTCATATAAAGCTTTAGCCATTTTATTCGTGTCCGTTTACCAGTTGCCGCTGCACAAAAATACATCATGTAGCAAATACAGCTGTCAGAAATACAAAAAAGCCATCCTTGGCAGGGACTAACAAGATAACAGGATAAAGGTGTTGGCACCCAAGTTAACTTGTATGCCCCTCCTCCGGTGCCACTTACTCACATTAACGTTACGTAATTTAAAGAGATGTATTCTTTCCTCCACCAAGGTGGCCTCCATGAATAGTGACTCTTGCGGGCCAACGGACGTTGGCAGGCGGACTATTCGAGTAGGCGGCGGAGTTCGACAGAGTCTCCCCTCGGCACGCGGGCGCTTTCCCGCAGGAGGGGAGCGCGAGCCGGCCGGGGATCCGGACACTGCTGACGACGCTACCCCCCCCCCTCCCTCCCTCCCCCCCCTCCCCCCCCTCCCCCCCCTCCCCGTCACGAGAGGAGCGCCCCCTTGTCCCATTCATTCCCTGCCCTGGGATAAGGGAAGGAGGAGGAGGATGCTTACAGTCCAGGTGCTTCTTCTTGGGGCCCATCACTTCGTGAGTGGTGGCCTTGCAGACGGCTCTAGCCACGGCCGATCCGGTAACGCTGTATTGTGCAGCGGCGATGCGATCTGTCAGCGTTTGACCCGACATCGTCTCTCTCCTAACAAAAGAATAAAAAGCAAGATCCGTTTCACATACACACGCAAAAAAAAAAATGTATGCATACACCCACACACAGTAGCTTTTGACTAGCTCAGCAATTTTCCTTTTAAAGGATGCTGCTACCTATCGCTTGGAAGTAGCCACGAGGTGACATACCGATGGCTTTTAAATGGATATACAATCAGAGGTCTCTAGGTGTTGGAAAAGGATTAAAGCAGCGCACTTCTACCCCTTCTTCCTACTCACCCAGGGCGGTACACTGAAAGATAAGGGAAGGCCCGTTTCCCACATCCCCCACGACCGGCACTACACACAACACTCCGGGATGGAAACGGGATCGAGGCAATGAATTAGATCCCGAGCCACAGACCCATTCCTTTCCCAAGCGTGTGCACAGACACGGTAGCACGAGCCTGCACGTACATAGATATATGCGCATCTTGATACAGGCATTCATAGATCTTTACTCAAAGCCTCCCCCCACCCGCACTCACACGGGAAATTAGATCTCCCTCGCGCCCTTCCCACTTCCAGAAGCCTTCGCCTGTATTTTCTTCCTCAATTATTTACAGGCTAAACAGTATACCGCTCACCCTTTTTCATTAAATGCAAATCAAGCCAAGAGCACCATCTCGCCCGCTTACATAAAACAGCCGTTTATCTTCCCCGCTCACAACCCGACACCTCGACCCCTCCCCACCCAATGCATGCTAAGTTTAAAATAACGTGCTAAATGTAAAAAAAAAAGAGAGAGAGAATGGCTGGACCTGCTGTACGGTTTCCTGCAGACCTGTCAGGCGCTGGATATCCTGCGGCTCCGGTATTGCGATGATCTGCTTCTAGCGCCCTTCCCTCTCCCTAGAGCCCCGGCAGCGGGAGCGATGGAAGGAGGTGAGAATTCGTCCCCTGCCCCTCGTTCCCAGCTGTCGATGCGGTAGGGGATTCACAGCGGAGGGGAGGGGGAAAGAGGAAGGTGAACCGGCTGTGAATGGAGGGGGCGCACGTGATAGGATCAAAGAAGGCCGCCGATTCCAAGCACATAAGCGCTAGAATCCTTTATTATCTCCCCACCACCAAGGTTGGGCCAATGAAAGCGCTTCCTCGCACCCCCTCCCTTCTCTATCACCCTCTCCCCGATATCCGCTAGTCTTAATTCCTGCACCCCCCTCCCCCGCCCTTGTCGCACTCTTAAAGGTGCACGTCGGGGAGGGGGAGTCTGCCGAAAAGAAACACGGATCGGCCTTTGTTAAAGGTGCGTTGTGGATGCGCTGATTGGCTGGCGAGCGCACCCCCTTTTGCAGAGACGAGGGTGTGGCATTGGCTGTCAAATTTGAAAGGTCGAAAGGAAACGGAGTGTTTTGTGTCATTTACATAGTCTTAAATCCGCAATTGATTCAGAGACAAACTTTACAAAACAGCTTACTTTGTTTTGCCTGATATATTATTGCCTTTGGAATGAGCACCAAGGTAGCTTATGGAAAGACTAGAAACAAAGCGCAAGTAACTGGGGAAACAAAAAAGGGAGAATGGTAGTGAGGAAGGTGGAACCGTTTTATTTATAAAAATTGCCGAGCAAAGGTAAAAAGCGAATGAGGGCAGAGAATCAAGAGCTTCGCAGCAGGACAGGGAGGCCTGGGGCTGTAGGGCAAAGCCTGTACAAGGAGGCAAGTGTTGAGGTCCTTTCAGAAGCTTCAGTAGGAGTAGTTCAGTTTAAGGAGACCTGCTGTGTTCCAGGGGCAGGAAGCCTGGTAGCTGAAAGCACAATGGTGGTGGATTCTAGGGGATGGAGGAGGGATAGTCGAGAGGTTGATCTGAGAGGATCTTAGACAAGGATTTAGGAGATCAGAGATAGCTCAGAATATTTAGACTGCAAACCAAGCTATGATTATACATTTTTTTCCTGTGTAAGACCGGGTCAAATCAATTAGTGTGGGAAGTGTGTATGTGGGTGGGGGGCAGGATGTCAATTGGTCAGATTTGCAGTCATTAAAAGTAATTTGATGGCAGTATTTTGTATCAGCCACAAAGCAGAAAGTTGCAATACTTTTGATGGTTAGGGACCAATAACACTCTAAAGGGTACCCAAAATTGAATCACTGAAAATCAAAACAAAAATTGGACCCTCTAAAAATGGCTTTTATAGAGAGACATCTCAACATATTTGTTAATGTTCAACACCATTGCATTAGCGTTGTCGGAGCTCAGCTGATGGAATTACAGGCCTGTAGAGCTGCACCAGACCATACAACTTACAGCATCATCACTCCCTTCCAAACGCTGCAAAGATGCAACATACTTTGCTGAGTACTGCAGCTTATAACAATCTCCCCTCAGTGGAGCAGCAACTTAACATTATCAGCAACCACAGGTGTTGTCCTTCCAAAAGTGTACATAAACAATGCATGTAGCCCTATACTTAACTTTATTTATTTAGTATACATTTGTATACTGCTACTTCCAGCGATCAGCAGCGTTTTTTGATTACAGATTGGAAATTGTCAAATCATGACAGGAAATTTTTGAGGTATAAACACATTGATTAGACAGGAAAGCATAGCACACAGAGAACTATTTTACAGGGAACATGGGCTATGGAGGGTTAAGTGGCTTACCCAAGACCACAAGGAGCACCTGTGGGACTAGAAACCCCAGTCCTTCCGGCCCAAGGTTGCTGTCCTCTAGTGGGATTTGAACCCCCGACCTTCCGGCCTGAAGTACCTTGCCCCAACCACTAGGCTACTCCTCCACTCCACTTAACTTGCAATGTTGTTACATTCACTGGTAAAGCTGCTTATACTGTGGTACTACCATTCCCATATAAAGGCAGCTGTGCAACAAAGTGTCTGACCGAAGCCATTGGTTTCACTGTGATAACCGGCTTTAGCAAAGCAGTGTTCAGCAGAGTGCCACATACTTCATATTACAAACAGCTAATGCAGTGGTGTTGAACATTATTTAATAAATAAGTTGAGAGATCTCCCTATAGAAGCTATTTTTGGAGGGTCCAGTTTTTGTTTTGCTTTTCAATGGTTTGGGACCAGAATGTTCAGGAGTTAGAAAAAGATCCTTTTATTTAGGAATGGGCATATTTTTCATAGAAAAAAAATGATTTCTTGATGACCAACGAAATGTTAGGATGGAAGCTACAGTAAGCTGGGGTCCAAGGTGATAGTTTCTTTAAAGGCATTTGGACTCCATAGATCAAGGGAGCTAGAGCAGCTAAGACAGTTGTTTTGTCAAACCATAATACTTAAGCTTGCACACAGAGACAGTTACCAGTTGCGGTTAAAACAAGTATTCAGTTCAGAATAAGCTTAATATCATCAGCAAAGGAGCATCCCATGACTTTGGATCCATGAAGATAAAGATATGAGGAAGATACTGATGAGTGGGGGCTAAGATTGAGTCTTGCAGCAGGGGCAGTGGAATGCCTATTTGTTTGGGGGCTCAAGCTTTGCCCCAACTCCACCTTTACTCTGCCCTAACTCGCTTCTAGCCCCCCTCACAGCCAGAAAAACTGCACTGAGACTGCAATCTTGGCCTTCCCCTCCTGTTCTGCCCGTGGGGATCCGATCCCTCATGGGCAGGCAGAAGGAGTCCTTGCCGCAATCACAGCAGAGAAATTTTGGTAGGGCCAAGGCCCAGGTTGCCCACTCTGTTCTGACACCTGTACCTTGAAGAATTCCACATAAGAGAAGACGGAACTGGAAGATAGTAGAGTTCCATTATACCTTCAAAGAGCATTGGACAGAGGACTGAGAGCAGCCTAAGGCAACACCTTCCATACCTAGATCCTGTAAGCATAGGTGAAGTTTGGGGGGCATGCCTCCCTAAATGTTGCAGGTACTAATGGTGATTTGGTCCCCCTGCTTCCACTGCCAGTATTACCGTTATCCATTGCCCTAAGTAAGAAGGCAAACTATACCAATGCCTATAGGCAAAAAAAGCAGTTGATGAAAATCAACTCAAATGCTGTCATGTCAAGGATGGCCAAAGCTGTTTCCATAGTAAACAAGAGGCAAAAGCTGGACAGTCTAGAGTTACCTACTCAATTACCTTGGCTACAAATGGTAAACTGGACATAGGTCTATAGTGAGAAAAGATTGATTTATGTTAGCTTTCTTCAATAAGAGTTTAATTCTAGCCTCTTACCAGGCCTTAGAGATATGACCTTGAGTCAAGCTGGAGTTAATCATAGAGCAAAGATGAGAGGCTAGACTGATAGCGGGGCTTTTCATCCAAATTAGGTAGGCAAAGAATTAGATGCTTTGAAAGAACTTCTACATCTTGAAATATTTGGACCAAGGTCTAGAACTGCGGGCCTTAAGTCAGGGGACTGATATGAAAGGGAACCTTACTTGAATGTCGGATCTCTGGGATTTTATCTGAAGTGACCAGTACAAGTTCCAGCAACATGGTCCCTAGCACAGGTAACTGAAAAAGTAGGGAAACCTTAATCACTGGACATCTAAAAAGTGTCTAATAAAAGCATCTAAAAATATACTGAAGAAGGCCTGAAATCTCTGGCCAAGTTTATCCAGATAACTGATTGAATATTGCTCTATTCAGATAAATGCAGGGACCACCCACAGTCTGCTCTGGCCCTATATGGATAGTGCCTAGGTGGTCACTATGATTCACAGTACTATCCAGATAAGTGCTGCTATCCGAAGAAAAGCTTTTAAACCTCAGGCCCAATATGTTTCAATTACCATATATGGAATGCTAAGAGTTAGTAATATTTGTCAGGTTGATACTCATTTACCATCTGTTAGTTTGTAGCCAGAACTGATAAGGTTATAAAAGGATCTGTAACTTTGCTAGTTGCAGCAAGTTCTTTAGACTACTAGGGGAAGCCCCTGTCGGTCTGAATGCTCCATGTGAATTCACTTGTATTCCTTAATAAAGGTGACTGGCAGATTCTGGCCCAAACACAGGGTGAAGCTCTGTTTCTTCTACAAACATGAGCAGTAAAAGACAACTGGGTTGTTCTCAAGTGACAGATTAATGTTGAGATTAGAGACAAAGATAAACAGCTGTTCAGAGTGATTAATGTGTTCTTGCACTAAAGAGGAAAAAAATCATTTTTGCCTGATGCAAGTTTATTGCATGCATGCATGGCGGCATGGCTTACATAATGAGGTGGTTGAAATGAATTCCCTTGTGTGCCGTTGCTGCTCTGTATAGCAAGGCTTCCATGCTACCAAGGGTGGTCCTTAAGACACACAACTTCAGAATATTATGCAAACAGATGTTTCAGAAGTTTGCTTCCTCTTCTAAAGGTAAAAAGTGGAGATCTGAAAAGGAAATGTCCACCTGGGGAGCAATGCTAGCAGAGAAAATTTCATCAAGCTGCCTAGACATCTTAGATGAGATAGTATGGATGGTGGCTAGCTAAGGAAGAGCCAGGTGAAAGGGAAGGAGAAATTGATCTGATCAGGATGTAGGAAGGAGAGATATATTAGGGGAGGAAGAGGAAAGGAGACCAGAAGTGAAGATTAAAACAGGAATATGACCTGCAGAATGGATTGGCAAGATCCCATGTTGTGTGTCCACCTCCAAGCTTTGCCCTTAGGGGAGTGATTAAGCCATTTTTATGCGAAGTGGGCCTGGGTTACCAAAGGCAGGTGGATGTTAAAGATTATCAGACCAGAGTATGTACTAGAATTGTGGATTCTGGTACAATGTTTTCAACATCTCCCTGTCCCTTGCCTTGGGAAAGAGCAGCAGTCAGATGTTGACCAAGTTGCTAAGAAAGAAGGAACATTCTAGCTGGTGCTGGACTTACGGCAGGTGAATAAGATATTCAGAATGACACATTTTCATGTGGAATCCTTGACTGGTCATTCAGGCGGTGTGCTTGGGAGAATATTCGATTTGAGGAATGCTTACCTGTGGACTTTGGGGCTGCAGTTTTGGTGGCCACCAGCTCTTTAGGAGTTAATACTTAGGAACGTCCCTACCCTGGACTGGAGTGGCAGGTAAAATTATGGTTACTTGATCATTTTCTTTCCTTTAGTCCCACCAGATCAGTCTAGGATCCCACCCATCTTATATGACTTTTGTTTTACAGAGAAGGAATGATGGGAACAAAAGGCAGATGAAAGAGACTCAGAGGTGGGTAATCTTATTCATAGAGCTGGATAAATAATGAGATCAGGTACACCTTTTATGACACAAAATACTGGCATATCTCCCTGTTCCACCAAGCTTTCTAGGGAGGCGGGCAAAGACTTTTCTCTGTCCCTACTTGCTGGAGGAGATAACCCCAACTTGTCTGGACTAATATGGTAAGACAAAAGGAAAAAATGATCTGATAGCCATAATTACATCTTTTGACTCATCTGTCTGGAGAATGTGATTCTGAATGTCTTGTGAATCTGAGGTGGGCAATTTTGTTTTTATAATGCAGTGGTTTCTTGCTAGCTGTCCTCCCATGAACACCACTCCCTCACATCGGCCACACTGAAAGAGGGATGCAAATGTTAGTCTGACGTTCTTTGCGACTTTGTGGATAATTGTCCAGTTTGCTGTTGGGATGACTGTGGCAGGATGACACCTCATGGATACAGTTACCCAATTATGGACTGTCTGTCATACAGGGAATGTATGGAATTCCAACTATTTAGAAATGGTCTTGTAACCCCATCCAGACACATGACCATTGACTGCTCTTTTTTATAAGGTCCTCTGAAATGTCTTTTGTTTATAGCATAATGAGCTCTCACCAACTTTTATAGTGACGACTAAGCTCAAAATCCTTTGGGCCTTTATATAGAACAGGATGCCCAAAGTCTGTGGTGCTGATTTACTCTGCAGGATGTGAATTATAATATTTCAGCACCTTATTCTAATTGACCAGTTAACTTTGCTGAGGAAAAAAAGGGTTCATTTACACTTTCACGCTTTTTGTTCCTGCTTTGTACATTGTGTGTGAAACATATAATTTAGTTTATACCCTTTTTTTCCGTAAGAAAAAACTGGGTTCAATTAAAAAATGAATATCATGGAAAGAACTTGTAATTCTCACAAACCTTTCTTCCTCTGCATTCTCAACACCTATGTACATAAAACAAATATGTATCAGATGATAGGTGAGTGTCAATGTATCATTTGTGATTTTGGGGGTTAGACTGCCAAAGAGATATATACCTACCTGTTTAAGTTAAAAGAAATCCATGCCACATTGTCTGAAATGGCTGTCTGGGATGAACTAAGATGTTCCCCCCCGCTTGTACCCTTACAAACAAGTCTCAAATTCTTTTCTCACTTCAGTGATGATACAAACTCCCTCCTTTACCAGATATGTTGAAGTAACACAAAACGCTGCAGAAAAGCCCCTTAGAGCTTTTATAGGGAACCTGCTGTACCAGAGCAATACTAATTGCCGGAACCGCACAGCAACAACCCTATCTGAAAAGGCAGCAATATAATTATTACACCAAGCCCCAAAACAGCATTACTGTTCTTTTTAAGCAGGGAAAAGGAGCGAACCAGTGCTTAGATTGTAAGCCCTGATGAACAGGGACTGTATATTACATCTATATGCACAGCGCTGTGTGCACGCTGTAGCACTATACAGAGCAACAAACTGAGAAGCAGAGAAACTGGGATTCAGTTCCTACCAATAATCCTGTGTATGATCTTGGGCAAGTCACTTTTACTTCATGAAAGAGAGTGCAAAACACCCAGGAACATGCAAAAGTGTCAGATTTCAGATGTTTTGCATTGTTTTCTTTTCACAAAAAGTCAATTTTTGTCATTTTGCAAAAATATACTTCACAATAGCAAACTTCTGGGTGAAAGCTTTATGTACATTTCTCATTCAAAAGCTGCTGTGATGCAAATTCATGCAAAGTAACTACAGTCGTGGTCCACATTGTTGGCACCCTTGCATTTTAGGTATGTTGTGTATAATATCTTGAGAAATAATTGGAAATATTCTAACTGTATGTCATCTGTGGTGGCCAAAATGTTCTTGAGCCCCTAGAAATAGGAAAAAACACACTTTTACCTTAAGGGAGAGAAACAGGGAGCAGGGCTGTGAAACTCAAACTGCTCCTGAACAGAAAAAACCTCATCCAGTTCCTAGCTGCAAGCCACGCCCTAGCTCAGAAACAAGCTGTAAGGCTAATGAGAGTCAGCTGAGGGAGCAGCACGAGGCTACAGCTCAAACACATTCAGAGAGAGTCTCTAGGGGATTAGAAAAGGAGGAGGGCAGCAACAGGAGTGGCGGAGACAGGAGGAGGAGGAGGAGAGAAGGAGTTCCCAGGGGAGGAGCTACCAGAGTGGCAGAACACAGCAGAGTCCTAGCGTGCTGGAAGGAGGAGGAAGCTTCAGGGCAACTGGAGAGAAAGGGATTTCCCAGGACAGCCCAGGGGAGGAGAAGGAACTGCTGAGACAGACTTCTAAGAGAAGCCCAGCCTCAGAGGACACTGTGGGATCTGCTAGAGCCCTCAGGGGAAAAAGCCATAAGCCAGGGAAGAACCAAGAATGCAGAGGAGTTGCTTTGGAGCCTGGAGGCAGGAGATTCCCAACTGAGAGCCCTAAATGAGGACACTTTTACTGCAAGCCAAAGGCTTGGTGGAAGCTTACCTGTTACAAGCAGAACTGTGAGTAACCCTGTGCCCAACAGCAAGTTAAGCCAGCTACAGACAGTAAGCCAGTTAATGAGAGAGAGAGAGAATTGCCCATGTATGCTGAGAATTCTATAGGAAAGGAGAAGTCTTGCTGGAAGAAAATTCTTGAGCTGTTAGAAAGGGCGGAGCCTGGGTTTACACGGAGAAGTTTAAATCATGATACTGAAGAGTCAGCTGTAGAAGAAATGCAAACAGAAAGCTATGCTTCTGACATTTGATTCAGAATCCTCTGCAATGGAATGTTCTTTGTGTCACAAGACAAGTTAAATGTTTGAGCACTATAGAGTGTGAAGCTCAAAGAACTGTATTAGCCAGTAAAGAAAAAGAAACAGGCTGGACAGTGTTTTAAAGCCCTGTTTGCTTTTAGAAATGTTTTTCCTTGAATGAAGCCAGAAAGTTTATTCTGAATGTTGGAAAGTTTCAAGAAGGGCAAACTGGCATTTATGTTTAAAGGCTGGAGGAAGTAATGAAAGCCTGATTTGTGAATTCTGAAAGTGATAGAAGCTATTTGTGTTACGAGAAGAAATCCTACCTTTTTTTTCTTTCTTCTTGCCCTTGCGCTGAGCTTTCTAAAAGCTCTGTATGGAGTAGTAGTAAAAATCAATAAATTTTCCTGTGCTTGCCTTATGCTTCTCGGACCTCAATTTATTTGAAAACCCACAACTACAAAAAGAGTGCTCACCCTACCTTAGGCAACTGCCTAGGGTGGTGCAGAAGGCCACACATCATAATATCCGAATAGTATGTTTAAAGGTATACAACAAAAAAGATGTCTGTGCAACTTTAAGACATAGTAATTTCTGAGAATAAAAAACAAAATATGACCTGGTCAGGATTAATGGCACTTTTCACTAATATTTGGTTGCACAACCCTTAGCAATGATGACAGCCTCCAAACATGTCTTGTGGCCATCTATAAGTTTCATACATCTGCCTGCTGGTAGTTTCTCCCATTCTTCAACTGCAATTTGTTTCATCTCATGAATGTGTCCAGGATTCCTTTTACCAATGACAGATTTCAGCTCTTTCCAAAGGTTCTCAATTGGATTGAGATCAGGACTCATTGCTGGCCAGTTTAAAACAGTCCATTTGTTCCTTTTTAACCATTCTTTTGTACTTCTGTATGCATGTTTTGGGTCATTGTCTTCCTGGAGGACCCATTACTTTTGACCCAGACCTAGCTGTCTGACACTAGGTAGCTCATTTCACTCCAAAATACCTTGGTAGTCCTTAAATATATTCCAGGTCTCCAGTTCCTGAGGCAGCAAAACAGCCCCATAACATTATGGAACCTCTACCATATTTAACTGTAGAAAGGGTATTTTGTTTTTTATTAGCTTCATTTTTTTCACCTATCAATGTATCGCTGGTCAGCATTTCCAAAGAGCTCATTTTGAATTAATTTGTCCACAGAACATTTTCCCAGAAAGATTATGGTTTCCCAAGATTTGTTTGGGCACAGATCAGGCATGCCTTTTTATGTCTGTCTTTGAGCAGTGAGGTCCTCCTTGGCCTTCACCCATGAAGTACTTCTTTGCTTAGTGCATGGCGTATGATGTGCGTTGAAACCACCATTCCATATTGCTCCAGGTCAGCCTTAAGCTATTTGGATGTTGTACATGGTGTTCTTCCAAGAGTTCGCACTCACCTTCGAAGACTTCTTGGATTACCTTTCCCCTTCCCACCACATCCTGGGAGGTTCTGAACAGTTCCATGAGCAGAAAATGTCTTAATAACACTGTGAACTGTAGACATGGGAATCCCAAGGTCTTTGGAGATAGCCTTGTACCCCTTTGAAGTTTTGATATTTGGTGATAATGGCTTTTCTGATGGTCTCAGGCAGCTCACTTGTCTTCATCATTGTGAAAATGGAACAGGGATTGAACATAGCCATTTTAAACATTAGAACCATCATTCATTGGTTGATTCAAGTCATGTGAATACTAAAAGGTGCATCTAATTTTAGTGCAATGGAAATGTGGTTCTTCTGTTCAAAC
Source organism: Ichthyophis bannanicus (assembly GCA_033557465.1). Taxonomy (NCBI): domain Eukaryota; kingdom Metazoa; phylum Chordata; class Amphibia; order Gymnophiona; family Ichthyophiidae; genus Ichthyophis; species Ichthyophis bannanicus. Next base: position 1,334,337,535 of record CM066033.1, read on the forward strand.
TGATTTGAATTGTTTATAAGGGTGCCAATAATCATGTCCTGGCAATGTCCCAGTTTTTATGCTATTTCCGTTTATAACTGATTCTTTTATCTGTCAAATGTGTGTGTGTATATAGTCAAAAGCCATTTGACTGGCCGCCTTTTTTAGGAGATATTAAACATTAAGGGGTTGAACTGTACGATGCCAATAATGTTGACCACAACTGTAGTTAATGAGGGGTTGTGTGAGCTCCTTTATGTGGCAAGCACACAGTTTTTAAAGGGCTATGATGGCCCATTCCAGAGGCTCCCTGGACCCCTCAGAGGCCTCTGAGCTCTAGTGTGTCAGTGGGCCTCACTATCCCACTCCCCAGCCCCAGAGCACAGAATACAGAAAGGATCCTCCTACACCTTCCAGGGGGGCCTTATAAAGCCCTGGTACTGTAACTGCCACTTCCAAACTGATGTCATCTGACCTCTAGTGGTAATCTCATGGGACTACTGCTACAGGTCAGCTGATGCCATTTTCAAAGCTGTGGCCACCGGGCAGTAATAAATGGAGATCTATCCTACTCCCAGGACCCCTTGGGTGACTCAGGGTCCTGGAGGATGGGGGTGGGTCCAGCCTTCAATTAATATTTTTGTTTAAGGGATAAAGGCTTTTGATGGAGGGGGAACTTTAGGCATTTATGTCCCTTGTCAGGACTTGGGAGGAGGGAGCAGGTTGCACCACCACCAGGCTATTGAGGTTGCTCCTAGGAGGGCTCATGGGGGTCCCTTTTTTGTATTTATGCCCCACATCTGGGCTAGGAAGGTTGCAGGGAAAAGAGACACTGAGGGGGATCCCCTGGGCTTCCAAAGCAGAACATCAGGGTCTTCAGATTGTATTGTTGCTGCACAAAAGGACCTTTTAAAAACATGTTTTGCATGAGGCCATGACTGGGAATGCACAGAGAAGGAAAGGAGCTGGAATTGAACTCTTCCAGATAAGGACATCAACATAGAAGAGAGAAATTAACAGCAGAAGCTCAGGTTGTGGTGGGAGCAGGTTGATATCTGTACTGTACCTATGAGGGAAGGGGCTGGAGCAAGAAGCTGCCTACGATTCACTGGCAATACTCATTGGGGAGAGCTCTGTGTGCTTATGCATGGCAAGACCCTCTTGCTCTGCCTCCAAAATGGTTACATTTTAAGCATCCACCGTAGTCTGTGTAATGGAAGAGCTAGTCCCCTTCCCCGCACTCTCACTTAACCCCTGCATGGCTGGGAGCCCTTCTGGTCTTGCTGATTCTTCCATCATGCATTTTCCATTTCAGATCTCAGCTTCCTGATTCCAGGCTCATAGTCTGACAAGTATTACATTCAAGGCTTGCATTTCAAGTGACATTAAGCAGGCACAATACAAGCACCTGGGACAGAGTTTTCTTAAAGTAGATTATGCTTCTCAGTGTCTCCTGGCAACTGATGGGGGAAAAGTGCCCAAAAAGTCCCCCTCTAGTTTAGCTTCCATTTGCTTTCCTATGTGTACTGAAAGAGAGGGAGTCCAAACCTTTTAAATTGAGACCTCAATTGTCTCACTGGCCCAACAGTTGCAAATCCATGGCATATTAAGATTTGCCATATAAAGTTCTATCACAGATGCACTAGAAAGAAAACGATGCAAGCTTCAAAAGTAGCTTTACCAAAGGCAATATTTCAGAAACCTTTCTGATGGGATACACACCTCCATTTTCTATGGGGCACCTCCATCCACTGGTCAAATTAAGTTAATGAGAAATCTGATCCTGTTAATATATATAATTGTTTCATGTGGGCGGGAATGTTAATAAGCCTAAGTTCTTCCTGTACCTTCTAGAAGTGTTCTATTTTCCACTTTACTATAGGTCAGGCTCAAAGTTTACTCACACCAGTATGTTGTAAAAAAAAAAAAAAGATTGCAAACTGAAGGCATAGGGTTGAGGGTGAGCTTGCACGCCAGACAGTTAAAAATTATGAAAAATATATTTTATTCCTGCATATGAAACACAAGTGTTTTTCTAATAAAGATAAGCATGCACAAAGGTGGGCTGACATCATCAAATGGTGCCGACTGAAGCAGCCACTTAAGCTGAAAGTTCTGGAAATGCGATAGCTTGGAACCAGTTGCCAAATAACCAAGCAACCAGTCTGCCAGCTGCTATTGAGACATCCCAGTTTGTTTCTCTTCAAGCTGGTGAAAGGAGCTTCCCTTGTAACAACCAATGATTTAGCATTTTCCTGATTTTTTTTCTATTTCTTAACAAATGCCATTTGCCAAGCTGATAATTGATTCTGTTCTACTTTACCCTTTGCCTCACCAGTGTATGCTTAAAGGTGAGATACAGAAAAGGGAAAATAAACAGAAACAGCATCGATCATCTAAAACCATAAAATCTTGCCTACAAAATAAGAAATACATTAACAAGTTATAATACAATATGGAGGACATACTCAAAGGATTATGTGGCATTCATACATGTAAAATAGCTCGAAAGTACAGTAGCAATTTCAGAAAAGGTGCTACTTATGCACACTTTTGAAAGAGTACTTCATAGGCTTGCTCCTGAAAAGTATGTACATATTTCCTGTTTTGCATACATGTATACTTAAAAAAAAATTGCCCGCCAGCATTTACACCTGCTTTGAGTCATGGGTGTCAGCTACTGCTTGTCTGGCCTTAGGCTTTGGAGGAGTGAGTGAGGGGGCAATTGTATTTACATATCTGGCATTTAAAGCCACCTCAAAAATTTAAAGAAACCCAGTAGTTCTGGATCTCGGTTCTCTAATTGGGTTCGCTTGGATGTCCAGTTTTGCGAAATCTGCCATATACTGTTGGCACTTCAACTTGTAGTCTGCAAAATCAGCTGCTTGTATGTGTAAATGCTGCTACTTAGATGTCCAAAGTCATGAGTAATGCCTTTATATTAAACGTGTTTCTTTGTAATGTGGCTGTTCTTGCTATATATTCTGCCGGCTCCATGTATATTTCCTATGGCCTTTCAGGTATTTTATGAAAGGCTTCTCATTCAGTGGGCCTATTAAATAGTCTGCAAACTGGGGACAGCCAGACTTGGATGTAAATTTTTCTACCTTGACAGGCACAGCAGGGATCAAACTCATGACTTCACAGAGTAGAGGCCACAGGCTTGCAGCTGGAGCCAAGAAGACTGATCAGCCGAGCCTAAATCCTAGTAGTAAAGACCATGGGTGACAGGAGAAGCTTGGCCCCTGGAGGAGCCCAATGGACCAACAAGAGGCGCATCTTATGAAACACTATATATAAGAAAGACCAGCCATACGCACCCTTGCTGCTTCCACGGTTTTTGGTGGGCCTGGCGTAGATCTGCCGCCAGCCAGCTCCACTTTACTGCTGGGTGGAGTGTTCACTTCTACCCCTGTTTGTTGCCAAGAGCTCATATTGTTGCTCCATATCTAGTTCCTGCTCCAGTCTTGCCATAGCTTCACTGGTTAGCTCCTTCTGCACATCTCACTTCTCCTTCAGTTCTGCCACCACTGCGTCTGGTTACGGATCCTGCCTGGTTCCAGCACTGCTTCACCCTGCTCTGGACCTAGTCTCTCTACCCACACTCCTCCTCAGGCTAGGCCCTGACACCTATGCAAAGGCAGCTTTTAGAACAGAAACTCATATCCCATTTAATAAACTTTAATATTAATCCAGAAATGCCTATTGAAAAAAAAGAGGATCTCTAAAGAAAAAAAGGGGACTGTTGTAGTAGTCGATGTGGAAGAAGAGACTAGATAGGCCATGTGGTCTTTTTCTGCCATCATGTTTCTTTTTCTAATAAAACATCTAAAAATCATAATAGCTGTTATCAACTTAATCTCTTTTGTAAATACATTTCATATGCATGGAGCAACAGAAGTTGCAGGGCTTCGATAAAATATTATAAACATAGATATTAAACTTTTATAGTGATGACCTGCATTTGCCTCTTCCCATTTATAGTGATGACCTGCTTTTCTTCACTGGCTCTGGAAGACAAGGTTTCAGGCCTCATTTTAGAACATACCTGTTTTTGAAATACTGATCTCTAGTGCTTAGGCACTACCATTTTGGAAAAGCCACATTTCAAAACTCTTAAGGGTCCGATATTGAAAGTGATTAATACGGTTAGCGGACCTGCTAACCACATTAATCATGGTGACTGGGATATTCAGCAGCACTATTGCAGTTAGTGACGTTGAATATCCCGGGTGCTGCTGCTGCTGAAGGCCCTGATTCTAGCTGGCTGGCATTGGGGTTTTCTGGGTGCAGAGCAGAGGTGGCACCCGGTGGTAATTGGGCCGTGGTGATATTCAGCCACTGCCCAGTTATTTCTAAGCTGTAAAAGTTAGGCATCTTAAAGGCTTAGTATCGGTGGCTGTATATGGCCCCGGCCTTGAATAGCCGGGTCTTCAGTTCAGTGGCAATGGCTAGCCACTTTACAATGGCTAGCTGCCACCGCTGAATATTGGGCCCTCATTTTTTCATTTTTGAGATGGTTTTAAACTCTAGAGATGTAGGCAAAATTGTTCTCTCAATCATTCCTCCAAAACCTAGGCCTAGATGGGCAGTTAGCTGACACACATTACTTGGAGCAGATGTAACTGCTGATGAAACATGCGTGAATGAGGTTTTCTCATACCTCCTACTGGATTTCGCCAAATGTGGGGGGTCAGTTGGGGCTTGGGGAAGGAGAGGGGACAGCAAGAGGCCTGAGAGCCAAAGGTGGGGCTTGCAAATTGGGTGGGAGCAACTTATTTTGAACTATTATGCTTCTGGACTAGTGTTCGTATGGCCCATGAGGCCACCATGGATTTGAGATTCCCTGGGGGCAGGGTTGTCTGGTATTAGGGCCAGTGGTCCCCACAAGATTTTCATGCTGGTTTTTAAAAACATTCTCACAACTTGTTACACTGGGAACATTTAAAGGGCCAGATATTTAAAGCCATTTGTGTGGTTAGCAGCACCAGCTAATTGGATAAATGATGCTGATCAGGGTCCGCCACTGATTTTTAGTGGCATTATCTGGATAATTCCATTGAAAATGTTCACAGAGCAGCAAATTATTCATACCTCAGTGTATTCAGCCCAGAACTGAAAAGTATTTCCTTTTTCAGCTAGGGCAGGGGTCTCCAACTCTGGTTCTAGAGGGCACCAAACTAGTCAGGTTTTTAAGATATCCCTAATGAATATGCATGACAGAAATTTGAATACAATGGGGGCAGTGCATGTAAATGTATCTCATACATATTCATTAGACCTGACTGGTTTGTAAATGTATCTCATACATATTCATATTCACCTGACTGGTTTGGTATCCTCCTGAAATGGAGTTGGAAACCCTTGAGTTAGGGCTTTTAAAGTACTGAAAGAGTTTGTTTGTTTGTTTGTTTTTGTTTATTTTGCTGGTCCAGGTTTCAACACATCTTCATTCAACACAGCCTGCCTGCCCAATCGGGGCAGCCCAGAGGACCATAAAAGGGAGCGCCGTCCAGCGCACCCGCGCCTGGCAGGCCCATGCCTGAGGGCCTCGCCAGAGGGCCCTTTGGCATGGACCACTAACAGGGCCCCTACGGCGATCCCACAGAAACCAGGCCCACAACCAGAATGAGCTCCAGAGACGAACAAACAAAGGTAATGCAAGGACGTCATCACCACCCCTCAACGCAGACGAATCCTCAACGGAGCTTAACTTCCTTCAGCAAAATAGGTAATCTAAGCCTTTATATTACACATGGACCTAGCCGATGACAATACTTAAATGAACCCAACAGTGAACTTATCTGTCTCTGTCCATAATACCTACCTGTGCATGCCTACAATACCTGTCCGGGATAGTACAAACGTTGTTTATTGCAGATGCGTACTGGTGATACCTGGCTATGATAGTATATGATGTGCCTGTTGTAACTACATACCTGTGTTACCTGTCTGTGGTTAGCTCAGCCTGTGTACCTGCCTGCCTGCCTATTATAACTGCACACCTGTGTACCTGCCTGTGATAGCTCAAATGACTTCTGTATTCACTGGCCAGCCCAGACAAATCCCTTGGCCACACACAACAGGGTAGATACCAAGAATGGCCCCCTCCCTCATTGCCATAATTGGCTGCTACCTCCTCTCCGGATAGCTCAGTAGCATTATGGCCTTATCTCCTACCCACAAGCACATACCAATCCTACTGAGCCATGGGAGGAGATGGTCAAGTGCTCCCTACTACAAGACAAAGGAAGATACCTGCACGCTCCACCCCCACCTACTACACGTCATACTTCAACATACTAAGAAAGCCAAACAAGAAGAAAGTGCCCTCCCCCAAAACCTAAAATGTGCCCTCATAAACGCTCACTCAATCCGCAAGAAATGACCAGTTATCTCAGACTTGATATCACTCCATGACCTCGACATACTCTTGATCACAGAGACATGGCTATCCAGTGATGACAATGCCCTCCTCAACCAACTCCTACCCACCGATTTCTCAGTACACACCTGCCATAGAGACAACAAAAGAGGGGGAGGAGTACTCATCCTCACCAAGACAGACCTCCATTTCCACCTGATTAACGCCACTAGCACAACACACCTCGATACAATCACTATAGCAAACAAGCACTGCTCCATCAACCTTCTCTACAGAGCTCCATCAACATCCCCTAATGACCTTGCAACAATAATTGATCTCGACTCCAATGTCCGGAGCCCTTGCATACCAAGCTGGGTACTAGGTGACTTCAATCTGCCAGCCCTGCAAGATACTCAGGCGTCAGCCTTCCTCGAGGCCCTGGAGGAACTAGGATACAAGCAACTAGTCAGTGAACCTACCCATGTGAAAGGAAACATATTAGACCTGGTATTCGCCCCACAGACAACATTTGACTCAACCCACATCCCCATGCTCTCCATTACTGCAGTACCATGGTCGGACCACAAGCTAATCATATTCCAATTACCCTTACCCAACAACCGCCAGAAGAATGCCAGAAGTCAGAGCAGCACCACCTCAAAGGTTCCGACCATTCAACAAAGACTTTATTCTGAGTAAAACCCGCCCACTCCTCATCTCGACAGCACCCAACCTTGATTTTCTGGTCTCCGAATGGAATGATAACCTCAGTGCCATTGCCCAACATCCACCATCTAACAAACCTCCAAGGAAACGAGCCACCACAGCCTGGTACTCCACTGATCTGTGATCATCACTCACCCTCCTAAGGAAGCTGGAAAGACGCTGGCATCAATCTCACTCCGCAGAAGATCAGAGGGCATATAACCTTCACCTGATAAAACACCATGAAGCAATAACAGAGAAAATCAGACAATTCCACACGGACACCCTAAAATGATCACTAAACAAACTGCATGACTTGTTTAACCTAGTCAAGAACCTAACAAAGGAGCCAGCCCCTGACCAACCAAGCGAGATCCAGCCTCAAGAATTTGCAAACTACCTGCAATCAAAGCTATGCCAGACCAATAAGCCCTCAGCACCCACCACCGTACACAAACAAACCTACCTAACTCCCCTGACCATCTTCTCCACTCCCCCCAAGAAGTTCATCGAAGACACTATCACTGCGATCAACACCACTATGGCACAAACCGACCCCTGCCCCGCCTTCTGGATAAAAGAGCTACGCTGCGATTTCAGCCCGTTCATAGCCAGGCTCATGGACCTATCCTTCGCAACAGGCTCATTCCTCCAATGCCTCTGCTGAAAAACAGCAAACTCGACCCCCAGAAGGTGGACTCATACAGACCTATATCCAGTATACCACTTCTGGCCAAGATAATTGAAAAAGAAGTCCAAAGACAAATACAAGAGCACATCGAAACCGCCGCTCCGCTGGACCCCTGCCAACATGGATTTAGAGAGTCCCATGGTGTCGAAACACTCCTCACCACCCTCTACAGCAACCTAATTGCTGGAATTGATAACATCTGTCAAGGGTTTGTCCTCATCTTCATGGATATAGCTGCTGCTTTTGACTCAGTAAGCCACGAGCTCTTCCTGGGATGCCTCAAGGAGAAGGGTATCCATGACACAGCACTAGAATGGTGCAAGTCATACTTGTCTGACAGATGGCAGCACGTACGATCTGGGGCCTCAACATCAAAACCTTTCCACCAGAGGCAAGGCTTGCCACAAGGATCCTCCCTCTCCACCCTGATGTTCAACATATACATGCAGCCCATCTGTAACCTCATCCGATCATTCAATGTCAACTGCTTGATATATGCAGATGATGTACTGCTCTACATGCCATTCTCAACAAAGCAGCTGGACCTCTCCCCACTGACAGACTGCTTTGACGCAGTATCCAACTGGCTCGAATCTCAAAACCTCCGAATGCAGCACAAGAAAACAGATGTCCTTTTCATTACGAGGAATCAAAACTTCACCCCGCCACCCCACTTAAAGGTTAAGGAAGCAGAGCTACAAACCAAATCCACAATCCAATACCTTGGAGTCACATTAGACCTACGACTGGACATGAAGGTGCACATAAGCAACATAGCAAGAGCAATTTACCACAAAATCTGAACACTCAGGCACTTATGCTTCCTACTAGAGCCGGACGACTTCCGGACAATCTATCAAGCATTGATTATACTGCACTTTGATTACGCTAATGCAATCCTACAATGGCTCCCACAATCCACCCTGAATCCGCTCCAACTCGCAATGAATGCTGCGGTGAGAGTTCTACACGGAGCTTCTAAGAGCGATCATGTTACGCCCATCCTGAAGCACCTCCACTGGCTCCCTATACATGGCAGACTCACTTTCAAAACCCTACTGCTGACTTTCAAGGCCATCAATGGGCTCTCCTCCACATCACTAGCAGAGCTTATCCAAACCATGTCCCCCAATAGGTCCAGAAGATCTTCAGCAGTCAACACACTGGTAATCCCGAAGGAAATAACCCAATGCACCCATGCAACAGCAAAAAGGGCTTTCAGATTCTGTGCACCCAGATGCTGGAATACCCTACCACCCAGCATCTGGGCAATCCCTGACCTAACCCAGTTTAGGAAGGCATTGAAGCACCACCTCTTCCTCAAATACTACCCGGAAGACAGCGCTCCAATAGCCCCTCCCCCATCTAGTACAGCCACAGCAACATACCCTGCAAGCCATCCATGACTACAATTACTTTTGACACAACATATCGTGTCACCTAGATGTAAATAGTTATCACAGTTTTATCCAAGTTGTAGTACCTGTTCTTTGTAAACACAGATCAGCTTACTGCACTGTGCTAGTCATTCTGTTTCATGTAAACCGCACTGATGGTGAATAGCACAGTATAAAAGAGACTGTAAAATAAATAAATAAAAGAAATCTTCCTCACCTCCTGTTAGGTTTAAAGTTGCTAAATCCTTCTGATAAATTATTACAGGTATTCTTCCTTTATCCACTGACACTGAAACCTAAAGCAGAGAAAGGGGTTTTTTTTTTCGCTTTTGGCTATTTTTTCGTTAAAACCATCAGCATGTTTTGTTTTGTTCTCATTGAAGTTTGATCAATTTTTCCCTGCCCAAACCCCTTCATTGGCTATTTCTGGCTTTTTAAGACTAGCAATTTTTATTTTTGTCTTGTTCTCCCACACGCATGCACCATCACTACTGGAGAAGAATAATTACTCATTTTATGTGCTTACTCTCAAAAATTAAAATCCCCTTCTTTGCCACATGTTATCTTTTTTGACAAGTTAGGACTGCAATGTTTTACTTCTCAGTTTTCACAAGAAGTGCACACGGCCACATGTATATCCCAGTTAAAGAGAACAGCTTTCAGAACCTTGGACAGCTCCTTGCATGCTCAATCTGTTCCTTCTCTTCACTACACACAAGTTCACAGGCTACTTTTTTAAAATCGCACATATGAAGTTCCTTCTAGGCCCCCTCTGAACAGCCACTTCTCATTACCATGTCTGTCACTCACCTGCCTCTTACTGATCGTCGATTTACAGAGGGTGTATAGCACTAAAGCTAAATAGGGGTAAATCCCTCCAATCCTCCAACGCTAAGTAATCTCTAATATTGTCTCTTGTTCTCAACACTAAAATCAGAATATCACATTGACTTTGTATATTTGAAACGGAATTTTACAAATAATAGGTTATAAGGGGTATGTAGGTCTCAGACTTCCCATAGCACTGGCTTATCAGACAATGTCCTATGCCTTAGTGCTTGTTTGCATCAACGACCTTTGTATCCACATCCCCTAAGATGTTTAGTATTAATATTGCATTCAGATATATTATATTATTGATCGTGCTTATCTGATTAGGTGTAGACTCCCCGACACCACCATCCGGCTCTGTTCATGCGTTTCACAGGTGAGAAGTTTCTTCAGGGGGAATTTAGATCCTTTAAGCACTCAATGCGGTATTTAATGTTCAATCGTTTGGCGTATGTAGATGCTCAACTCTGATAATTTACTAAGAAAAATGACAATTGAAAATTGTATTGACGTACCTCATATTCAATTGTTTACAAAGAGAAGCCTTTTTGAAAATTATGCCAACTCATATACGATCCAGTAATCATACCTTGTTTGTTAAGTTCTAGCGCTCCTTCTTGTGATTGAAGAATCTTAAAAAATGCCACGCATGCGGACTCACTCTCTTTGGGGTTTTTAACTGCACCGCTGATGTGTGCGTCAACCACTACGTCATGGGCGCCTACCACTAATATTCATTCATCACATTTTCCAGAGAGCACGTTAGTATTCTGATGACACTGACGTATCGGGGATCATTAAACTATACAGCCTGTACAGGCTCTGAAACTGAAAGCTAAATGTTGAACAGAAAGGCACAACACTAAAGGGGCGGAACAAAAAATATTTAAGTACATTTAAATACATCCTCCCCACTCAATGGTATTGTTCAAGCCTTCAGGGTATACTGTATTTAATTTATAGATCCACCTCTGTTCATTAATCAATAGTGTTTGTTGTTGTGATTTACCTCCTTTCCCCATTGTAACCTCTTCTAAACAGAAACATCGCAGATCTTCGAAAGAATGCTGTTTCTGCAGACAATGTGCTACTAGCGGGGCTTCAGCAACTTTACATTTTAGTCTGCTCCAATGTTCAAACATTCTAGTTCAGAAAACTCGAACAGTTTTCCCTATGTACCATAAACCGCAAGGACAGGTAACGCTGTAAACCACTGAACAGGAATTACAAGATGTAGAATAACATAAGTTATAGACAAATCCATTATGTTCAAAGCATGTTCTTTCCTCTGTTATGGACATGATGGAGAAATATGAAAGAGCGACTTAGTCCCGCACAATTGCGACCTATATCGGATCCATCCATGAATGACACATTTGGCCATAGGAAATGTGGAAATTGTACCATATGCTCGATAACAGAGGAAAGAATGTGCTTTGAACATAATGGATTTGTCTATAACTTACGTTATTCTACATCTTGTAATTCCTGTTCAGTGGTTTACAGCGTTACCTGTCCTTGCGGTTTACGGTACATAGGGAAAACTTGGAGTTTTTTGAACTAGAATGATTGCACATCGGAGCAGACTAAAGTGTAAAGCTGCTGAAGCCCCGCTAGTAGCACATTGTCTGCAGAAACAGCATTCTTTCGAAGATCTGCGATGTTTCTGTTTAGAAGAGGTTACAATGGGGAAAGGAGGTAAATCACAACAACAAACGCTATTGATTAATGAACAGAGGTGGATCTATAAATTAAATACAGTATACCCTGAAGGCTTGAACAATACCATTGAGTGGGGAGGATGTATTTAAATGTACTTAAATATTTTTTGTTCCGCCCCTTTAGTGTTGTGCCTTTCTGTTCAACATTTAGCTTTCAGTTTCAGAGTTGAGCATCTACATACGCCAAACGATTGAACATTAAATACCGCATTGAGTGCTTAAAGGATCTAAATTCCCCCTGAAGAAACTTCTCACCTGTGAAACGCATGAATGGAGCTGGATGGTGGCGTCGGGGAGTCTACACCTGCTCAGATAAGCACGATCAATAATATAATAATATATCTGAATGCAATATTAATACTAAACATCTTAATACAAAACAACTAAACGGACCACAAAGACTTCCGCAAACAGCTGAAGACAACTTTGTTCATAGAACATTATGGACACATCACGTAATCAACAAAGCCTGATCAACAAAGACCCCGACGAGAGATTATAAGACACCGACAAGAGATTGTATATCGGCACAGGATCTAGCTCAAGCCCTATCTGGACAGTACCTTGTATTATAGAACATGCTGTATTATAGCGCACACTGTACATAGCTCACCCTAATCTAGAATCCCCCTCCTCACACACACTTCACACCACTGCCCCCTCACACTATTCCTCCTGCATGATCCCCCCCCCCCCGCACTCTACTCCCCCCACACTGCATGACCCCCCCAGCACTTCATCTGATTGTTTTGTTGTGACACCGCCTTGATTTTTAGGATAAGACGGTTTAGAAATACTTTTAAATAAATAAATAAACATCTTAGGGGATGTGGATACAAAGGTCGTTGATGCAAACAAGCACTAAGGCATAGGACATTGTCTGATAAGCCAGTGCTATGGGAAGTCTGAGACCTACATACCCTTTATAACCTATTATTTGTAAAATTCTGTTTCAAATATACAAAGTCAATGTGATATTCTGATTTTAGTACTCACCTGCCTCTTGGCACTTTCTCCTGCCTTCAGGGCCAGCCCAAGGGTATTTAACATGCAGGGGAACCTTCAACAATGGCCCCCCCCCCCCCCCGCCATACATTTATTTCTGAAAATTAGTTTTGAGCATTAGTATAATTTCCTTTAAAAAAAATTCTTTGCCATGTTTTATGAATAAAGAATTTGAAAATGCCTTAATCATATTGGGCCCGATTTTCGAAAAGCATTTACATGGTTTCCAGCCCAGAAAACCGTGTAAATGCCTTAAAATGGAATATTCAACAGCACTTACACGGTTAGTGCCATTGAATATTCCCTTCTAACTCCCCTATGTGCCCTGATGTTATCTGGCTAGCACTGGGGCGTTCTGGGGTGGAGTGGAGGCAGCAGTCCGGGCCAAAAAGATAGGTGAGGAAAACCCTTGCCTATCTTTAAGGTGCAGGAGCTAACCGGGCAGCATGAAATATCACTGCTGCCCAGTTAGCTTTGGCGGCTTCTGGTGTGTGCAGCGATTCCTGGATATTCAGTGCTGCCACTGCGGCATTGAATATCCAGGTTAGAGGTCAGCGGGCAGGGCTATGTGCCGACAAGGTGCATAGCCCTTAGAAAATGAGCCTAGCTCAATATCGGGTCCATTGCGACTGAAGGGAAGAGATGAATTGCTGCTACACAAGCATTAAAGCCGAATGAAGACCAAGAAGAGAATGTAGCTACCACATGGTAAAAATAAAGGCTGACGTGTGTGCAACATGTGCTCGGAGAGAGAGCATCGTGGTATGCTGTCTGGGTGAGCGGCATTATACTCTGCTTGTAAAAATATCAACATGAGAAAAGTGATGAGGAAACAGAGAAGCACTGCAGGACAGGTTCAGAGGGAGCTAGCTGAGTCAGTCAAACACGTGCCAGCCGCTGCTCTGAGTGTCTTTGTGTGATATTTCCTGTGGGAGAGATGATGATGGTCTGTAGGAGTTCTTTGACTCAGTGGTGCAGCCAGACCTGATATCTTGGAGGGGCCCAAAGTTAACATGGGTGGATACTAGGCAGACACGAGTATAATTAGTATGACTCAGACCCATCGATAAACCATGCCTTAGAGTGCACCCAGCAATGGATTTCTAAGGAAATAGTCTACAGCAGCTGTCATGCATCCTGGGCGGCAGTATGATTTAAGCACTCAGCAACTCTAAACTCCATACATACCTAGAGAAACAATGCAAGCATATTTACATTTGTCTGAAGCAACAGTATGTGATAAATTTAATGTAACCAGCACCAAGTCTACTAAAAAGCAAACCTCTCACAATGTCCTGCAGCATATTCTAAAACCCTTCCTGATGCTACAACAAAATGATCACTAGCATTTAACATAACTACTTCAACTTTGTTTAACAAATGAATGCTTCATTAATCTGTGGGCAGCGGTAATTACAGCTCTACATGAAGGTATGGGGGAGAGAGGGTACAGCCCTGACACCTTACTGAGTGTGCATCACCTCATTTACTACCTTACTAACTCATCAAGTAGTGCACTAGCCATATTTTATTTAAAAATAAAAAGTTCACCAAATTAAAAAATTATATTTTCCCTTGCTCAAAAGTGTTCTGGGCAATGCATACATTTTCTAAATATTTTCCCACCCCTGCAACTAATTCTCTTATATGAGAATGAAGTCAGAGATAGATACAGGATAAGACAGAATCTCAGTGTGAATCCTGCTCCTCCAGTTCTGCAGGCATACCCTCTACAGAAAGAATATTACTACTTATACCTCACTGCATTTAAATATGTTCAATTTCTCAGTAATAGCAGCACAAACTCTCTCCACTACTAGGAAGATTGTGAAGTAACGCAGCATGCTGCAAAAAAGTCACTCAGAACACGTGTAGAAAACTTGCCTTAGCAACCCACAGCAACGTCCATTATCTATGACAAATATTACACCTGGTGCTAGAGCATCAGTACTTCCTCTACTGGAAATCAGAACAAAATGGCGTATAGTGTGCAATTCTGGAGACCACACCTTCAAAAGGATGTGAACAGGATGGAGTCGTTGCAGAGGGTGGCTAATAAAATGATTAGTGGTCTTCATTATAAAGCATATGAGAACAGACTGAAGGATCTTAATATGTATACCTTAGAGGAAAGGCGGGATAGAGGTGATATGATTGAGATGTTTAAATACCTCCGTGGCATAAATGTTCAGGGAGAGAGCCTCTTTCAATTGAAAGCAAGTTCTGCTATGAGGGGACATGGGATGAGGGTTAAGGGAGATAGATTCAAGAATGATATGCAGAAATATTTCTTTATGGAAAGAGTAGTGGATCCGTGGAATAGTCTCCCAGTGGAGGTGGTAGAGATAAGGACAGTAACTGAATTCAAAAAAGCATGGGACAAATACAGAGGATCTCTAAAGTTAAAATGGGACTGTTGTAGTTGTTGATATGGAAGGACAGACTAGATAGGCCATGTGGTCTTTTTCTGTCATCATATTTCTATGTTTCTTTGTTTCTAATACTGGATATAGGTCTGTAGGATGTTGGATTTGTTGGATCTAGGGTGGGTTTCTTAAGTATGGACTGTATGGAGGATTGTTTGAGCTCGGGTGGGAGATTTACTTGTTTTAGGGAATCATTGACCATGGAGAATATGAAGGGTATGAGGGTTTTTCTTGCTGCTTTGATCCAAGATACTGGACAGGGGTCAAGTGGGGAGGTGGTGGTGTTATGGCCCTGTCATTGGATATTCAGGTTCAAAGTTCAGCGCCGGCAGCTAACCTATCCAAATACTATCTTGGAAGCCCAGACCAGCTGTATTCCACGCTTTAAGAAAAGTGGAAGGAAGTCCAAAAAACTGCCAGCATGGTTTAAAGGTGAGGTCAGAGAGGCTGCTGTTGCCAAAAAAACATCTTTCAGGAAATGGAAAAAAGAGCCAAATGACGAAACCTGGAAACAGCACAAGCACTGGCATGTCAAATGCAAGGCATTGATAAGGCAGGCAAAGGGAGAATTTGAGAAGAAGCTTGCTGCAAAAGCAAAAATGCAAAATAAAGATTTTTTCAAGTACATTCGTAGCAAAAAACCTGTGAGAGAGTCAGTTGGTCCATTAGATGATAGAGGGGTTAAAGGGGCACTAAGAGGTGACAAGGCGATAGCGGAGAGAATTCTTTGCTTCGGTCTTTACTGAGGAAGATGTAGGGATGTTACCCATGACTGAAGTGGTATTTAAAGGTGCGGAAGAATTGAAGGAAATATCGATACATCGGGAAGATGTATTACAACTATTAGATAAACTGAAGAGTAGCAAATCACCTGGGCTGGCTGGTATACATCCAAGGGTGTTGAAAGAACTGAAATATGAGATTGCAGACCTGCTATTAGTAATCTGTGAACTATCATTAAAATCATCTCTAATACCTGAAGATTGGAGGATCGCCAATGTAACACCAATTTTTAAAAAGGGTTCCAGGGGTGATCCGGGAAACTACAGACCGGTGAGCCTGACGTCAGTACCGGGAAAAATGGTAGAAACCATCATAAAGAATAAAATTACTCAGCATGTAGATAGTTATGGTCTAATGGGAGACAGCTAACATGGCTTTAGACAAGGAAGATCTTGTCTTACTGATCTGTTATGTTTTTTTGAAGGTGTGAATAAACAGGTGGACAAAGGTGAGTCGGTTGATATAGTGTATCTGGACTTTCAGAAAGCCTTTGACAAGATCCCTTATCAGAGACGTTTGGCAAAACTAAAGAGTCATGGGATAGGAGGCAGTGTACTATTGTGGATCAGGAACTGGTTAAAAGATAGAAAGCAGAGGGTAAGACTAAGGGGCTTGTTTACAAAGCCGCGGTAGCGGTTTGCGATCGTAATCGGAGCCGCGGCCCCATTGATTTCAATGGGGCCGCGGCTGCGATCGCGATCGCGAACCACTACCGCGGCTTTGTAAACAAGCCCCTAAATTGCAAATTTTCCCAATGGAGAAAGGTGAATAGTGGTGAACACCAGGGATCTGTGCTGGGTCCGCTGCTTTTTGACATTTTCATAAATGACCTGGAAAGAGGAATAACGAGTGAGGTTATCAAATTTGCAGATGACACAAAACTATTTAAAGTTGTTGAAACCCAAGAGGATTGTGGAAAATTGCAAGAGGATCTTGATAAATTGGAAGACTGGGCATCAAAATGGCAGATGAAATTTAATGTGGACAAGTGCAAAGTTATGCACCTAGGGAAGAACAACCCAAACTATGGTTACACGATGCAAGGTTCCACATTAGGAACCACCACCCCGGAAAAAGATTTAGGTATCATTGTGGATAACATGTTAAAACCCTCGGCCCAGTGTGCAGCGGCGGCCAAGAGAGCAAATAGAATGCTAGGTGTCATAAGGAAAGGAATGGAAAATAAAACAAAAGATATTATAATGCCTTTATATCGTTCCATGGTGAGACTGCACCTTGAATATTGTGTGCAATTCTGGTCGCCGTATCTTAAAAAGGATATAGCGTTATTAGAAAAGGTACAGAGAAGAGCCACCAAAATGGTAAAGGGGATGGAAGGATACTCCTATGAAGAAAGTCTAAAAAGGTTAGGGCTCTTTAACCTGGAAAAGAGACGGCTGAGGGGAGATATGATAGAAGTCTATAAATTAATGATCGGAGTGGAATGGGTAAACGTAGATCGATTGTTTACGTTATCAGAATATAGAAAGACTAGGGGATATGCAATGAAGCTACAGGGTAAACTATTTAAGAATAATAAAAGAAAATATTTTTTCACCCAACGTGTAATCAAACTCTGGAATTTGTTACCGGAGGATGTAGTAAAGGCTGTTAGTGTAGCTGGGTTTAAAAAAGGTTTGGACAAGTTCCTGGAGGAAAAGTCCATAAACCATTATTAAGAAGGGACCCAGGATATCAATGCTTGAACCAATACAAGCATTGTGGAACCTGTGTCCCTTGGGGAAACTGCTAGGTACGTATGACCTAGATTGGCCACTGTTGGAAACAGGATACTGGGCTTGATGGATCTTGGTCTGACCCAGTATGGCATATCTTATGTTCTTATAACCTCTTTAGCAACACTAGCTGCCGGCGCTGAATATTGGGTCCAGAATACCTCAACTCAGTCACACATACAGAAAAAGAAACAATGAAGCACATTTTCTTCCTCAGGCATTCTATGCAAATTCTTCATTGAAGTCATCCACAGAATCCCCCTATGCTGGAGGAGGACAGTGAAGACAGTGTGCTTTCTATAGCCTGTGCAGGCTGGAAGGAAGCACCAGCATAGTGCAGCAACCCACACTGGCTGAAGGGTAACATTTTCAATTGTACACAGTAACAAACTATCTATCTATCTATCTATAAGCTGCCATAGTTTAATCATGAAAATATAAAGCTTTTCTACCCATCTGGTTTGAACATTTTATTTCTCCAATCTCACTGGTTCCATTCTTGCCATGTTCACTTCTTGACTTTCCCACTCCATCCATTCCCTGCTCCCCTCAATCTAATTTCTTGCCCTTCCCTCCGCAATCAGAGCTACTCAGTCTCTCTCCTTTCCCATCCATCCCCACGGTCCCTAGTCCCTCTTTTAAGTGCTCATTCTCCAAATCAATCCCCTAGGCCCTGCTCACTCATTTTTCCTACCCAAACCTAATACAAATGGCCTGCTTTCTCCTCCCATGGTGTCACCCCTCCCCCTCCTCACCTGTGGCCCCTCCTACTTATTTAAAATACTTATAACTTATCCACTGTTCTGAGTGGGCATACAACGCCAATCCCTGAATACCTGCTTTCTCTCCCCTTACCCCACGCAATCCCCGACTCTTCTGCTCTCTCCTCCCCAGGTATCATTCTCCTCATTCTGTCTCCCTGGCCCTGCCCCCAATTCAAATTTCGTCTCTCCTTCCTTGCATTTCTATCTACTCCTTTTCCCATTCATTCCCCTTTTCTCCTCGCTGCTCCCACACTTTCTTGATACCTCTGTCTGCCTTAATCCCTCCAGCAGGAACCCGTTGCCTCTCCTTTCCTTCCCGTCGTCTCTCTCTCTCCTTCAGTCTGAGGTCATCTGCTTCAGTCTGTGCTGCTGTTTTCACAGCTCAGCCCTTTTCCCTGCCACCACCACAAGCATGGTCAAAGCTAGCAGACAGACACCGCTGATGCCAGTCTCGCCATGAAGGAGATAAGCATAGTGAACTGCCCGCACAGTGCTGTTTGAAACAATCTTGTGGTACTGGTAAGGAAAGGGTCTGAGTGGGGGAAGTAGCAGCATGGATTGCGGTAGATTGTATGTGGCGGCCACATACTTTGGAAGGATGAATTCATTCAGGCAGGGAAGCGCTCAGGGTGCATGTGTCTATCGCCTGCTTCCTGTTCTTTTAATTCAGTATCAGAGACCTAGCCAACAAAATATGGGCCACTAGTGCCACAAAGCACATAAGCTCAGGATTCCCCTCCCCCTCAACAAAAACAACAAAAATTAGTGCTGGTAGTTCACTGGGTGCTTGTGGCCCTCCAGCAGCCTTTGTCCCTCTTGGAAGTGCTCTGGCCCCATTCCGAGATAAAATCTCTGAGGGGAGGTGTTGGAGGTGTTGCAAGGCTGTTGGCTTGGGTGGTTCCATCTCCCATAGTTAAGAACATAAGATATGCCATACTGGGTCAGACCAAGGTCCATCAAGCCCAGTATCCTTTTTCCAACAGTGGCCAAGCTAGGTCACAAGTACCTAGCAGTTTCCCCAAAAGATACAGGTTCCACAATGCTTGTATTGGGGCAAGCAGTAGATATTATGGGTCCCCTTTTAATAATGGTTTATGGACCTTTCCTCCAGGAACTTGTCCAAACCTTTTTTAAACCCAGCTACACTGATAGCTTTTACTACATCCTCCAGTAGCAAATTCCAGAGTTTGATTACACGTTGAGTGAAAAAATATTTTCTCTTATTAGTCTTAAATAGGTTACCTTGTAGCTTCATTGCATGCCCCCTAGTCTTTCTATATTTTGAGGTCATAAACAATCAATCTACTTTTACCCGTTCCACTCCATTCATTAATTTATAGACCTCTATCATATCTCCCCTCAGCCATCTCTTTTCCAGGTTGAAGAGCCCTAACCTTTTTTAGCCTCTCTTCATAGGAGTATCCTTCCATCCCCTTTACCATTTTGGGGGTTATTCTCTGTACCTTTTCTAATAATGTTATATCCTTTTTAAGATAATGGTGACCAGAACTGCACACAATATTCAAGGTGTGGTCACACCATGGAACGATACAGAGGCATTATAATATCCTTTGTTTTATTTTCCATTCCTTTCCTTATGAAACCTAGCATTCTATTTGCTCTCTTGGCCGCCGCTGCACACTGGGCCGAGGGTTTTAACATGGTGGAAGAAGCATTGCTATGGTCAGAATCAACACTGCACTGCTGCTGGAAGAATATTCCGCTGCAGCTACCCCTGCCTCACTAATGCTGCCCCCCAAATTATGCTGCCCTAGGCAGATGCCAAGTCTGCCTAGTGATAAGGCCAGCCCTGCTTTCCATAGGAGCCAGAAAATTAAAAAAAAGAACCAAATGAAGAAAATAATAAACATGATAAGCACTGGCAAGTTAGATGCAAACATTGCCAAGGAAGGCAAAAAGAGAATTTGGATAGAAGCTGGCCATAGAGACAAAAACTCAGTATAAAATCTTTTCAGGAACATTTGAAGCAAAAAAGCTATGAGGGAGTCAATTGGACCATTAGATGTTCTAAAGATAAAAGTGGCACTTGAGAGGACAACCCTGTAGATGAGAGATTAAATTAATTCTTTGTTTCAGTCTTTATTGAAAGAAGATGTGAAGGAGCTACTTATGCCAATAAAAATACTTCATGGTACCAAGTGGAAATAGCTGAAGAAAAATTCAGTGAACCTGGAAGATATAGTAGAACAAACCCTTAAAAAGGAGATAGAGCAGCTTTTAAACTAGATAATAGGGGAAAGTCGACAGTTGCCCAAGAGTGCATGGCTCAGAAGGATGTATCCTTGAAGGATACTAGAAAAAGAGAAGTTAGGGCATCCTGATAGGGAGGTTCCAATAAAGATAAAAGTAACCCAGGTGCCTTTAAGAGCAGACAGAGCTGAAAGATTCCAGATTGTTAATACAAATAAAATACAACTTGTAAAATGCAAATGCAAAAAGTCTAAAAAAATAAGATGGGATAGCTAGAATATATACTGTAGTAGTAAATGAAAGGTTAGGTATAATTGGCATCTAAAAGACCTAGTAGAAGGAGGACAACCAATGGGATACCATGATACCAAGCTACAAACTACTGCAATGATAGGATAGATCAAATTGGTGGAGGGTTTGCATTCATTTTAGAAAGGGCTTTAAGTCTCGCAGGATAAAAGTTTTGCAGGAAACAAAACACACTGTGGATAGAAATTCCATGTAAAAGGGGAAAGGCAGTGGCAGTGGGGGTGTACTACCATCCACCTGGCTAGAATGAACAGATGACTGATGAAATGCTAAAAGAAATCAGGGAAGCCAACAAAAGTTACAACAGTAATACTGGGTTATTTCAATTATCCCGGTATCGACTGGGTCAATATCATAGCAGGACATGTTAGGGCAGTGATGGCTAACCTTTTTGAGCCCGAGTGCCCAAACTGCCGCACAAAACCAAAGAATTTCCTCAAAGTGCCAGCACGTCAATTTGCATAAATATTTGCATAATGCTAACATACACTAACTTTTAGTAAACATGTCTCTTAATGAGTGTATGGATAAAGACAGACTAAAAGATTTCTACATTACTATAATCCAGTGCCAACCGCCAGGCACATTAGGAACTACTACAAACACTGCCCATTTAGAACCAATAGCAAACCCGCCGTATCCTAACAGCACTACCAGGACTCACAAAGCACCACACCATACCTATCAAAAGGCAACACTGCAAATATTAAACCAATACATTTCAGACAATAACAATACATGACCTACTGGGGAAAGAGAACAAGTGGCAATGTCAAAAAGGAATTACATAAACAGAATACCTCAGCTCAGTTACACAGTTGCAATTGCTCCAGCCACTTTCTTCTGGTTTCTTCATGTTTTCTGCTAACTCTCCATCATCTGCTGTCCATTTGTCCTTTCTTCTCTCTTCTAGTTTTTTTTTCCATTCTCTCTCTCTACATCCGCTTTAACATACTAATCTTTCTCCTTTTGCTCTTTCCTCATTCCTATTTCATCCACTCAAATTTTACCCCTCCATCCTCAATCCCCACTTACTCTCCCAATACCCGGCCAATTGTAGATTTTTTATCCCTCCCACACAAAATATTTTTCCCCCTCTCCATTTTACTCTCCCAGCCCCATCCCATTCTAATCCTCCCCCAACATCAGCTCCCTTCTAGTTCCAGCCTCACCCAGCATCCATTCCCTTCTAGTCCCTGCATCAGCCCATTTCCAGTCCTAGCCCCCCATCAGCCCATTTCCAGTCCTAGCAACCCCCCAACCCAATACCAGTCCTAGCCCCCCCCATCAACCCACTTCCAGTCCTAAACCCCCCATCACCCCATTTTCAGTTTAAGCCCCCCCTATAACCCATTACCAGTCCAAACCCCCATCACCCCATTTCCATAAAGCCCCCATCCGCCCACAGCCCATTAGCCTTCCTACCCCCCCCCCCCCGCCCGCCCGCCCGCCCGCCCATTAGCAGTCCTACCCCGCCCGCCCGCCCCCCCCTGCCCATTAGCAGTCCTAACCCCCCCTCCCTCCCTCCCTCCCTGCCCGCCCATTAGCAGTCCTAACCCCCCCTCCCTCCCTCCCTGCCCGCCCATTAGCAGTCCTAACCCCCCCTCCCTCCCTGCCCATTAGCAGTCCTAACCCCCCCCCTCCCTGCCCATTAGCAGTCCTAACCCCCCCTCCCTCCCTGCCCATTAGCAGTCCTAACCCCCCTCCCTCCCTCCCTCCCTGCCCATTAGCAGTCCTAACCCCCCCTCCCTCCCTCCCTCCCTCCCTGCCCATTAGCAGTCCTAACCCCCCCCTCCCCTGCCCATTAGCAGTCCTAACCTCCCCCCCTCCCTCCCTCCCTGCCTGCCCATTAGCAGTCCTAACCCCCCCTCCCTCCCTCCCTCCCTGCCCATTAGCAGTCCTAACCCCCCCTCCCTCCCTCCCTGCCCATTAGCAGTCCTAACCCCCCCTCCCTCCCTCCCTGCCCATTAGCAGTCCTAAAACCCCCCCTGCCCATTAGCAGTCCTAACCCCCTCCCTCCCTGCCCATTAGCAGTCCTAAACCCCCCCTCCCTCCCTCCCTCCCTCCCTCCCTGCCCATTAGCAGTCCTAACCCCCTCCCTCCCTCCCTCCCTCCCTGCCCATTAGCAGTCCTAACCCCCCCTCCCTCCTCCCTCCCTGCCCATTAGCAGTCCTAACCCCCCCTCCCTCCCTCCCTGCCCATTAGCAGTCCTAACCCCCCTCCCTCCCTGCCCATTAGCAGTCCTAACCCCCCCCTCCCTGCCCATTAGCAGTCCTAATCCCCCCCTCCTCCTCCCTGCCCATTAGCAGTCCTAACCCCCAACCCCCCCTCCTCCTCCCTGCCCATTAGCAGTCCTAACCCACCCCCTCTCTCCCTGCCCATTAGCAGTCCTAACCCCCCCTGGCAAATTTTTTTAAAAAAAAAAGCAGGCTCTGGCTGCTGCCGCGGCAGATTGCAATGTCCCGCGGGGCCCCCTCCGCCCGCTAAGCCCCTCTGCAAGGGCTTTCAGATTCGCGAGGGAGAGCATCTCCCTCGCGTCTCTGTTAAGCCCGCAGGGGCTAATGGGAAATTTCCCATCAGCCCCTTTAGACGCGAGGGACTGATGGGAAATTTCCCATTAGCCCCTGCGGGCTTAACAGAGACGCGAGGGAGACGCTCTCCCTCGCGAATCTGAAAGCTCTTACAGAGGGGCTTAGCGGGCGGAGGGGGCCCCGCGGGACGCTGCATTCTGCCCTTGCCGCGTCCGCGTCAGCAATCAGAGCCAGCTTTTTATTTTTCTGCGGACCTTCCCGCGTGCCAGCTGCAAGGCCTTCGCGTGCCACAGCTGGCACGCGTGCCATAGGTTCGCCATCGCTGTGTTAGGGTGATAAAGTTTCTAGATGGTTCTTGAAACGACAAGAGGGGAAGCTAGGATCTGGTGCAAAAGATAAGGGTTTTGGGGCTACTTGGTCTGGGGCCACAAGCAGCCGCTACGGGATTCTCTTCTAACCAGCGGATGGCTGCTCGCTCCTCAGTAGTAAAGAGAGTGGACAGGAGCTGGCGACAATCAGTCCAGGTAGGCTGCTGTGTTTGCATTATACTAGACATTAACTCTGTCAATTCTTGAGGTTTTTCAGTATAGGATGCATAATGCGTTTTCCAGTTTAATAAATCAGTAGTGGAAAAAGACACATAGATTAGACTGGTTGGTCCTGGCGCCATCTAGCCCTGTTCATTTAGGATAGGTAGACCAGGCACTTGATGCAATGGCATTAGGCGCCCTGCTTTCTCCTTCTTCTTTGGGGTTACACTTCTTAAATCATACGGCTCCCGGGTATAGGCTTCCTTGGCAGGTGACCCTGAACTGGCAGGAGAGTCTCCGCTCCCAGTATCATCGGAGGACCCTGGTTCCCCTGGTGTACTTGGGCCAGACTCGGGGCTATCACTCGGAAGTGGGCTTCTTTTGCTGCTGCAGCGGTAACTGCTGAGGTACCTCTTCAGGTTCAGCTTCAGGTGGTGGAGCTGGTGGAACTAACTTATATGGGTACTGGGGTAAACGGGCCAGGATTTCTGGGGACTCTGAGGCAGAATACACAGGCGGCTTCCCCTCCTCAAACCTCTGGGTCCCCCTAGTGGTTGCTACTAGTATTCTACACTGTTCCTCATAGCAGTGCTTTATCCAAAAGGGCTGTCTTTCACAAACACCTAACCAGGGATCTATGTAGGGGAACTGATAGGGTGTGCTTTTTGTACAAGCTGATGAACACGGGAAACTATTTCCACATCAAAGGTGCCCCCACGGGGCCATGAAGTAGCTAGCACAGGCCACTCCCTATCACATAGCATTATTAATCGAGACATAGACATTCTTATTCCATAGTCTCCTGAAAATCCTTTACGGAAATTCTTGATCATACATTCCAATGGAGTTTGCGTGGACTCCACCCCTCCCATAATCATAATGGTGTACATGACAATGACGTACACGACAACAGACAGTAAGGGTAGGTTGTATGGCTGTCGGTAAGGGGTCCATACAGCCCACAGAACAATGGGGGGGACAAACACCACACGCTTCCTCCTTTTCGTGACCAGGGCACGGTCGCCCAGCCAGGAACTGCGCTACTCAGGAGTCCGCTCTCACTCGGTCTGTATCTCAAGACCTCTCACTCACACAGGCAGTCATACCATCACAAGAAATCATTTTTCAAATGCCCAAGGTTTTTCAGACTAACTGACTATCCCTACCAAAGGGTCGGTGGCTTTGGCTTCCGCTAACCCTTATGTGGAGCGTACTAGGACCGCCCTTATGAGAGGTGATCAAGCTCTCTCATCTTTGCGCACTTATGCAAGACATTCCCAGTTAGTCTATACCAAATTTGTCTCACATACTCATGCAAGACTTTTCCCCAGGCTTCACTGACTATTGAACAAGAAAATGTCTACTCACCGGATCCGGTTCCCGATACCAAACCAGTTCTTGGGTTGGATCCTGGACTCCCCTCAGGTTCGGAGGTGTTGGCTGGCTGGACCCAGTGGTCCGCCGAGGAAAGGTGGAAGCCTCTCCGATACAAGAGGAACGGTGGCGCCTGAGGTTTCCCCTGCGGTCGGACAGAAACGGTTCCAACCGGGCCAAACCTGGAGGCGAATTACGTGGAATATTCGCTTGAATACCATTCACTATCTGCATGTTCCCGGCCAATGCACCAAGAATATGAAGCAGCGAAGTGCAGACAATGAATAAATCCAGGAGTCAATTGCAGGGTCCAAGCCAATTTATTGTGCATAAGGCCCAGACAGTCAAGATTCAAAAAGGACTGAGCAAAGTTCTTACAGAGACATATTAATTTTATACATTTCTTTTCAGTTTGATACATGCAAACATTCTATTGGTTCCCATGCCCCCTGCATTTGTCCAATCAGAGACTCCTCCTGGGCCTAGCACCCAGCTCCCTCCTCTAGGATTGTTCTAACAGTGGCACAGTTTTTGGGTATGGATACAGTTCTACTGCAAGGTCGTTTCTAGCTCTAGGAATGCAAGCATTGAAACATTTCTATCCTCAGAACACAAAAGAATAATGAAAGTTTTATGAATTCATAAGAAACTTTTTATTAAGCAGTTTAAAGCAGTTTTCTCAGACTTTCACAGATTTTTTGGTTCTTTACTGAGATGGGGGTTGGAATCAGGGCCTAACTTACAGGCCTTTCATATTTGCAGGCTACCATAGGCCATAGCCTACCACAATACAAATGATAAGTAGTAGTAGAAGCCCTCTGTCCAGTGTGCAATGGGGACCAAAAAAGCTAATAGAATGCTAGGAATCATATGGAAAGGATGACATCATAATGCCTCTGTATCATTCCATGGCAAGACCACACCTTGAATACTGTGTTCAATTCTGGTCACCATCTCTTAAAAAGGATATAGCAGAATTAGAAAAGGTGCAGAGAGGAATCAACAAAATGGTAAAGGGGATGGAAGGATACCCCTATGAAGAGAGGCTGAAAAGGTTAGGGCTCTTCAACTTGAAAAAGAGATGGCTGGGGGGGAGATATGATAGAGGTCTATAAATTAATACAGGAAGTGGAACAGGTAAATGTAGGTCGATTGTTTATCAAAAAGTAGAAAGACTAGGGGACATGCAATAAAGCTGCAATGTAATCCATTTAGGACTAATAAGAGAAAATATTTTTTCACTCAACACATAATCAATTTGTTACCGGAGGATGTAGTAAAATCTGTTAGTGTAGCTGGGTTTAAAAAAGGTTTGGACAAGTTCCTGGAGGAAAAGTCCATAAACCATTATTAAAGAGGACCAGGAAAATCCACTGCTTACGCCGGGATAAGCATTGTGGGATCTGTACCTTTTTGGGAACCTGCCAGGCACTTGCGATCTAGATTGGCTACTGTTGGAGACAGGATACTGGGCTTGATGGACCTTGGTCTGACCCAGTATGGCATTTCTCCTATTCTTATGTTCTAATTTTTGTCTTTTGTAGTTTCTTATTCTTTCTTTGGTGATGGTCTGTGATTTCCATGTACAGCCAAGATAAGGGATTCCATTAACATGTAATCTCTCTGTAGAAACCTGTAGTAGTTCAACTTGTTCTCTTTCCAAATCGGGGGTTACTGGTGTTCTAGAATATTTGCAGTGCTGATTTTCCATACATAGGGTTGGTGCAATGTGAGGTCTTGATGCTGGTGTCGAGTGTCCTTTTGCAGGGTTTTGTGTTATGATGCACAATGTCTATCTGTGGAGGGAGTCTGTAGTGTTGTTACTGCTGTGAGACTTGAATCCGAATAGCATTTTTTTGTATGTTGAGATGTATCGTGAAATAACCTACTTCTGCTTTGATTCTGTGGTTGGGAGAGTTTTATTAGCGAGTCTGGGAGTTTTCCATATGAATGGATAATTACGTCTTATCAGACTGAAATTCAAAGGCAATTAGTCGTTCAATGGTAAGAGCTTAATTAACCTAACCGTGTATTTTCAAAAAAGTATACAGATAATATCAAGCTTTTAAACTGCAGAATGGCCAGGTGTTATCTGTATGCTTGTAGGGCATATTAGGGGAGGAGCAAGGGCAAGCCAAAAAATTATCCTGATAGTGGAAATATTCAGCCATTATTCAGGTAAGTTACACATTTAGGGGCTTGTTTACAAAGCTGCGGTAGCAGCTTCCGCCCGATATCGGAGCCGCGGCGTCATTGAATTTAATGGGGCCGCGGCTCTGATATTGGGCGGAACCCACTACAGTGGCTTAGTAAACAAACCCCTTAGTTTAGGTCTGTGGAATATCAGGCCTAGCCCAAACAGATAATCACTCTCTGTATCTTCAGTGTGCGATCTATATGGATAGTTGCACAGAATACACAGATTAAATTAAATGGGAGGGTGGCATGTAACAAGCCAATTAAATTAAATTAAATGGGAGGGTGGCATGTAACAAGCCAAGTGAATATTGTGTGCAATTCTGGTCGCCGTATCTTAAAAAGGATTTAGAGTTATTAGAAAAGGTTCAGAGAAGAGCCACCAAAATGGTAAAGGGGATGGAAGGATACTCCTATGAAGAAAGGCTAAAAAGGTTAGGGCTCTTTAACCTGGAAAAGAGACGGCTGAGGGGAGATATGATAGAAGTCTACAAATTAATGAGCGGAGTGGAACGGGTAAACGTAGATCGATTGTTTACCTTATCAGAATATAGAAAGACTAGGGGACATGCAATGAAGCTACAGGGTAAACTATTTAAGACTAATAAAAGAAAATATTTTTTCACTCAACGTGTAATCAAACTCTGGAATTTGTTACCGGAGGATGTAGTAAAGGCTGTTAGTGTAGCTGGGTTTAAAAAAGGTTTGGACAAGTTCCTGGAGGAAAGGTCCATAAGCCATTATTAAGAAGGGACCCAGGATATCAATGCTTGAACCAATACAAGCATTGTGGAACCTATGTCCCTTGGGGAAACTGCTAGGTACATATGACCTAGATTGGCCACTGTTGGAAACAGAATACTGGGCTTGATGGACCTTGGTCTGACCCAGTATGGCATATCTTATGTTCTTATGTTCTTATAAGTGAATGGCATTAAATGGTTTTCAGGTCTGCAAGCTACCTAAAGGCCTTTGAATATCCCTCTCCATACTTTTAAATATAAAGCTTTGCTTTGAGTGTATTCATATGCCCATTCGCCCTGTAGGTAAAAGAATATTCTGGTGGCTCTTTAAGTTTTTGAGACCATTAGAATGTATTGCTTTGCTTTGACTGTTGATGCTCTTTGTTGCCCCTCAAAAGTTGCTGCACTAGGCAGGTGCCTAGTTGGCCTAATGGTTGGGATGATCCTGTCCTGGATGCACAGGAGGATGACCTCTTTTGACTGAAAGCAAGCTCCACTACGAGCAGACATAGGATGAGTGTGAAAGGGGATAAACTTGGGAGTAATATGCAGAAATATTTCTTTATGGAAAGAGTGGTAGATGCATGGAATAGTCTCCCGGTGGAAGTTGTAGAGACCAGGATAGTATCTAAATTCAAGAAAGCATGGGACAAACATAGACGATCTCTAACGGGAAAAAAGGGGCTACTGTATTTGATATGGAAGGGCAGACTGGAAATACCATGTGGTCTTTTTCTTCCATTATGTTTCAATGTTTCATTAGATCCATAAAATTGTAAAAACTAACACCCAATATCCAGTATTATTTTGTTGAGAAAAATATTAAAGGATGTTGTCTAAATTCAGTTGTATGAGTATTTTTAGGAGCATATCCAAAATGATTAACGCGGGGTAGCAGACCAGCTAACCACGTTAATTGCATTGAGCGATATATTCTATGGGACATGGCCATTTTGTGCCATTGCTTATCCCTAATGCTGTTAAATGCCCCAATGCCAACCACGTAGCTTTGGGGTATTCCAGGGGCAGCATCGAGATAACTGATCAGCAGCTATATTCAACCACTGGAAACTGACTAAAGTTGGCCACTTTAAAGGCTGGCCTAACTTTAGCTGGTTTAGCAAACCAGTGATACTGGATATTCAATGCCAGTGAGTGGATATGACTCTAGCATTGACTAGCTGGTCCCTATGTTAAAGTGGCAACGATCAGTCACTTTAAATGCGCTGGCTGCTGCTGATTAATATCAGCCCCAGAATTTTTAGGACATCCATCAATATGGCTTTTTTCAAGAACATAACC
Organism: Ichthyophis bannanicus; assembly: GCA_033557465.1. Taxonomy (NCBI): domain Eukaryota; kingdom Metazoa; phylum Chordata; class Amphibia; order Gymnophiona; family Ichthyophiidae; genus Ichthyophis; species Ichthyophis bannanicus. The sequence goes on from CM066033.1 coordinate 1,334,367,136, forward strand.
CTGAAACATTACAATAATGAATTTTATTTTTATTTAACGTGCCATTTTATTTAACCCATCTGGGCAGCAGCAGAATGGGATAGTGTTGACGGCGGAGGATCACATTTCTGTGACAACGGCAACAACACCAAATTGAAACTGCGCGGAAGAAAGGCCCGGCAATCTACTTCTGTATCTTGCCATGAAAACCCAATGGATAGTTACAACAAAACAAATTGTGCTATAGTGCTGGAAGATGAGACCCCCAGGTCAGAAGGCACTCAACTAGCTACTGGGGAAGAGCTGAAGACTTTTCAGAGTAAAGCCAGCATTTATGATGTGGTTGGATCAAAGCCCTCGGGACGTCTGACTGCTGATGTAGCTGCACATGAAATAAGAGTCAGAAGCTGTAAAGCGTAGTTACTCACCTGTAACAGGTGTTCTCCAGGAGCAGCAGGAATCAGTCCTCACTTATGGGTGACGTCGGCGCCGACGGAGCCCTCGCGGAGCAATTTTCCCCAGCTTTCAAAGAAAGCCTTTGGGAATTGCAGCGCGCATGCGCGGTCGTCTTCCCGCCCGAGGGTGCCATCTTAGCCAGTCAGATGACATAGCTAAAAAAGACAGCATAAAAATTTGCAAAAAGAACATAAGCAGACGATTGCAACTCCAAGGGGAGGAGGGAGGGTAGTGAGGACTGATTCCTGCTGCTCCTGGAGAACACCTGTTACAGGTGAGTAACTACGCTTTCTCCAGGACCAAGCAGGAAGTCAGTCCTCACTTATGGGACTCCCAAGCTCAAGGCTACCGGAGACCCTAAGCACAAAAAAGAGCTCCCTCTAGCTCAGCAGCACAGAAGGATAGAATCTTCGCTGAATTATCACCCACCGGTAGCCCACATCCGGGATGGAGGGTAGGAGTTGCTCAGACCTCAAAGAGATTACGGAGGACTGCCTGTCCGAAAGCACTGTCCCTACGGGACTCCCTCTCGAGACAGTAATGGACCGCAAAAGTCTGGCTCGAAGACCAAGTAGCAGCCCGGCAGATGTCTGCCAGCGGGACAGAGCGGAGGTAAGCCACTGACGTGGCCTTTGCCCGAACGCAATGAGCCGTGACTCGACTTTCTAAGGAGAGTCCGGCTGCCCCATAAGCCCAAGAGATACAGTCCGCAACCCAGATGGACAGAGTACGCTTGGAGACCGGGAGCCCCAATTTATTGGGGTCAAAAGACACAAAAAGCTGAGCAGCTTTACGGTGCTCCCGCGTACGGTCAAGGTAGAAGTTCAATGCCCTTCTACAGTCCAGGGTATGGAGGACCGTTTCAGCTCGGCTGGAGTGTGGTCTGGGAAAGAAGGTTGGAAGTACCACCTCCTGATTGATGTGAAAAGGGGAGACCACTTTAGGCAGAAATTTTGGGTGAGTCCGTAGGACTACCCTATTTTTGTAGAACCTAGTGTAAGGGGGATCAGACACGAGGGCCTGCAATTCACTTACGCGCCTAGCGGAAGTGAGGGCTATCAAGAACAGTGTTTTCCAAGACAGAAAACGGAGAGAACAGGTAGCCATAGGTTCAAAAGGCGGACAGGTGATCCGCTGCAAAACCACATTCAGGTCCCAGTCAGGTGCTGGCGGGCGCAGAGGTGGTTTAAGTAGAAGGAGACCTCGGAGAGAAACCTCGCTACGAGAGGGTCATTGGAGAGAGGTCTGCCGTCCACTGGCACATGATGTGCGGAAAGAGCACTGAGGTGAACTTTGACGGAGTTGGACTTAAGTCCCAGATTAGAGAGGTGCAGCAAGTACTGCAAGATCACCGACACCGGGCAGGAGAAGGGATCCTGAGACTGTTGGGCACACCAGACTGCAAAGCGACGCCATTTAAGGGCGTAGCATTTGCGGGTAGAAGGCCGTCGTGAAGCTAAGACGACCTCCTCCACCTCCGCCGGCAGGAGAAGGGGAGCAAGGACTACCCTCTCAGCAGCCAGGCCATGAGGTTGAGAGACCTGAGGTTGGGGTGCAGAAGGGACCCCTGATCCTGAGTGAGGAGATCCGGTTGTACCCCCAGAGGGATTGGATCCTCCACCGCCAGTTGCAGCAGGAGCGGAAACCACGGCTGCCTGGGCCAGCGAGGGGCCACCAGGATCATGAAGGCTTTGTCTCGGAGAACCTTGAAAAGAGTCCGAGAGAGACCAGCGGGATGGGAGGGAAAGCGTACAGAAGGCTCCCCGACCACGAGATCAGAAAGGCGTCCGCCGCCACCCGAAGGGGGTGTGGCTGACGAGAGCAGAAGCGAGGAAGCTGCCGGTTGTGAGGACTGGCAAAGAGATCCACCGTGGGGAGACCCCACTTGAGGAAGAGCTTCTGAACTACCAAGGGATCCAGACGCCACTCGTGCGGCTGGAGGACCCTGCTGAGTTTGTCTGCAAGGCAATTGTCTTGGCCCGGGAGATAAACTGCCTTGAGGAGAATGCCGTGACTGACGGCCCAAGAGCAGAGCTTCTGTGCCTCCCGGCAGAGGAGGAAGGAGCCCGTGCCCCCCTGCTTGTTCACGTAGAACATGGCAACTTGATTGTCCGTCTGGACAAGGACGGACTGTTGGGAAGTCAGGTGGGAGAAGGCCTTGAGAGCTAGGCGGATCGCCCTGAGCTCCAGGAAGTTGATCTGCTGAGCAGACTCCCACGTGGTCCAGAGGCCCTGAGTACGTGCCTCTTGGCAATGTGCTCCCCAGCCCAGGAGGGATGCATCGGTGGTCAGCACCCGGGTCGGCTGAGGTGACTGGAAAGGCATTCCGAATATCAGGTTCGGCTGCCGGAGCCACCACCGGAGAGACGAGAGCAGCGGCTCGGAGACGCGCACTAGGTCTGCCAGGCCGCCTGTGGCTTGTCGCCACTGCTGGCGGAGACACCATTGAGCAGACCGCATATTCAGGCGGGCATTGGGGGTCACATGGACGGTGGAAGCCATATGGCCGAGCAGTCTCAGGAAGCGCCTGGCGGAGACCAGGGGCTGGCTGCGAAAGCGGTCGGCTAGGTCCATGAGCCGTTGAGCCCTGTCGAGCGGTAGGTACGCTCGTGCCCGAGGAGTGTGCAGCCTTGCGCCGATGAACTCGAGATCCTGTGAGGGGAGCAAAGTGGACTTTGCGAAGTTTATAACAAAGCCCAAGTGCTGCAGCAGAGTCACCGTGCGGCACGTGGCGTTGGTGACCTCCTGAGCGGACGCTGCTCTGATGAGCCAGTCGTCGAGGTACGGAAAGACATAGAGGCCGTGAAGCCGGAGATGGGCCGCCACGACCGCGAGACATTTTGTGAAGACTCGCGGTGCGGAGGATAGGCCAAAGGGCAGTACTCTGTACTGGTAATGATTTCCTGCCACCACAAACCTGAGGTATTGGCGGTGGCTTGGGTGGATGAGGATGTGCGTGTAGGCATCCTTTAGATCCAAGGAGCATAGCCAATCTCCCTGCTGGAGGTAGGGCAGAAGGATTCCAAGGGTAAGCATTTTGAACTTCTCCCGCACAAGGAACTTGTTGAGGTTGCGCAAGTCCAGGATGGGTCTGAGGCCCCCTGTCCTCTTTGGTATCAGAAAATACCTTGAATAAAAGCCTTGACCTCTCAGGTGGTGGGGCACCGGTTCCACCGCCTGTTCCTGCAGAAGACCTGCTAACTCCTGAAGGAGCAACTCCCTGTGCAGAGGGGGGCGTGAAGGTTCTCCCGGAAAATAGGAGGGAGGGACCTGATGGAAGTGGAGAAGGTAGCCTTCTCGCACGACCTGAAGTACCCAGGCATCTGCGGTGATGCTGGACCACCTGTGGCCGAAGTGAACCAGCCGGCCTCCGGTGCTGGGAGGAACCAGCGGGGGGGGAGAGGCTATGCTGAGCGAGTCAAAAACCCCCACCCTGCTGAGCAGGGGCTGGTGGTGCAGGCTTGGGGGCTTGCTGCCTACGGGACCCGTTACCCCGTCCCTTGGCCTGCTGGCCCTGTTGGGGAGCTGCAGGGGCCTGATAATGGGGGTACTGTTTGTAGGCAGCCGCCTTCCTCGGGTAAAAGGACTTTTTTCCCGAGCCCTTCTTTTTCTGGGAAGGGGCGGAGGTCTTCCTAGAAAGCCTGGTCCTGGTGAGAGTCTCAGTCTCAATTTGTGCAGCCTTTTCCGCCATGGGCTTGCCAAAGAGGTTTTCGCCTCGGCAGGGGACATCAACCAACTTGTCCTGTACCCAGGGCTCAAGATCCGACGACTGAAGCCAAGCCTGTCGGCGGGCACCGATGCCGGCTGCGGCCACTCTAGCCGAGGCCTCAAAGCCATCATAGGCTGCTCGGGACATGAACTTTGAGCATTCCCGAATGCCCGTGGACAAGGCTAGGAACCTCCGCAAGGGCTCCTCGGAGAGACCAGCGGAGAATCCGGCTAGCTCTGTAGCCAGATCCCGGAGATACATGCCCATGTAGAGCTGGTAAGTCTGGACACGACATGCGAGCATAGAGCCCTGGAAGCACTTCTTGCCAAGGCCATCCAGGTTACGGGCCTCCCTTCCAGGAGGCACCGAGGAGTGCATCTTCTGGCTCTTAAGACGATGCATGGCCGATTCCACTACCATGGAATGGTGTGGCAGCTGTGCCTTCTGAAAGCCAGGGCTCTTGCGGACCCGATAGATAGAATCGACCCGCTTGCTCAGGACCGGCGAGGAGGCCGGACTCTCCCACATGCGGAAGAGTAGTCGTTCCAGCATAGGAGGAACCGGCACAGTAAAGTGCTCCCTCGCGGGAGAGTCATACTGGAGGGCGTCGAGCTCTTCGGCTCGAGGCTCCTCCTCGGGATCCGCAGGGAAGGCCAAAGCCTTGGCCATATCCCTAACGAAGTCCGAGAACCGGGCATCCTCCGGGGGGGACTGCTTCCGAGGCTCGGACCCCGGTGAGTCCGATGGGACACACCGAGTCCGGAAAGAATCAGGGGACTCTTCCTCCTCAGACTCCCAGACCGACTCCGACGAGGACTCGGTAGGGTCGGCCCGGGCAGGATGCGGCGCCAGCCGCCCCGACGTCGAGGGAGTCGGCGTCGGCGACCTCGGTCCCGAACGGGAGGCCGAGGGTGACCTCGACCGAGGATCGACTCGAGTTCTCATTGACTCGAGGATCGGCTCGGTCTCCGGGGTCGACTTGGACGTCGACGTCCCGGCGGTCGGGGCAGCGGCGCCAGCGAGGCCAGCGAGCAGTGCCCGCTGCTGGTCCATGAAGGCAGACAGTCTGCTCTCCAAGGCCGTCAACCTGAGTCCGAGCTCAGGTGACCCAGCAGCCCCCGACTCGGGCCCCGACGGCGTCGGGCCCGACGTCGGCTGTCGCGGAGGCGAGTCCAGAAGGACTACAGGACTTACCCGGGCAGGCATCTCCGACTCCAGGCGAGGTCGCTTCGGGAGATGTTCCTTCTCCAAGGACCCGGGGCGGCTGTCGGGGCTATGCGACCTGGCCCTCGCGGAGCCAGGAGCGTCCACCGACGCCGCCCTCGCGGGTTTTTCCTTCCGACGATGGTCCCCGGAGGGAGAACCCCGGTCGGAGGAGCTCCGGCGACGGTCCGAGCTGGAGCCCTTTGACACGGAGGCCTCCGACGAGGTCCGGGTACGGCTGGGGTCAGCGAAGATTCTCTCGCGCTGATGCCGCCGACTTCTCAACGCCTTCGAGGACAGTTTGCTGCAGGGCCCACAGATCAGTTCCTCATGATCCGGGCCCAAGCAGCGGAGGCAAAAGTCGTGTGTGTCGGTTAGTGACATATTTCGGTCACACCGACCACACCGCTTAAAGCCACTGGCAGCCATCGGGGGAAAAAGGGCCCCTGCGAGGTCAAAGGACCGGGCTGCCAGGGAAAACGAAAATGAAAGCTGACTAAGTCAGAAAAACCGAAAAAACGCTAGAGGACTCGAGACCGGCGTCGCGAGTCCGGGCGGGAAAACGATCGGCGTCGAACCGAAAGAAAAAAGTATAAAATAAAGAGGAAAATCAACTTTTTCGTGGGGACAAGACGGGGACGTCTGCAGGGCTCCGCGGAAAAAAGAAGACTGGCTAAGATGGCACCCTCGGGCGGGAAGACGACCGCGCATGCGCGCTGCAATTCCCAAAGGCTTTCTTTGAAAGCTGGGGAAAATTGCTCCGCGAGGGCTCCGTCGGCGCCGACGTCACCCATAAGTGAGGACTGACTTCCTGCTTGGTCCTGGAGAAAGATGTCTTATGCATTGGAACATGGAACGTACGAAGCATGAACCTTGGGAAGTTGGAGGTGGTCAAGAATGAAATGGAACGTGTACAACTTATCTATTGGGTGTCAGCGAACTGAAATGGACTGGCATCGGGCACGTTGCATCCGATGATCACATGATCTACTATGCTGGAAATGAAAGACAAAGAAGAAATGGTGTTGCATTTATAATAAAGAAGAAACGTGCAAGAACTGTAATGAAATGCAATGCAGTCAGTGAACACTTAATCTCTATTCGTCTACGAGGAATGCCTATCAAAACAACTATAATTCAAGTATATGCCCCAACAACAGATGCAGAAGAGAATGAAATTGAAGAGTTCTATGAACAAGTACAAGCTGAAATTGACAGAACATGCAAACAGGATATCCTGATAGTCATGGGTGACTGGAACGCAAAAGTTGGCAACAAAGAAGAAGGCAAAGTAGTTGGAAAATATGGACTTGGCAACAGAAATGAAGCTGGAGAAAGACTGATAGAATTCTGCAAGACCAACGATCTATTCATCTCAAACACCTTCTTCCATCAACACAAGCGGCGACTGTACACATGGACTTCACCCAATGGATTGTATAAAAATCAAATTGACTACATCTGTGGATGTCAATGATGGAAAAGTTCTATAACATCAACAAAGACAAAACCTGGAGCTGACTGTGGTACAGATCATCAACTACTAGTATACAAACTCAAGCTAAAGTTGAAAAAGAGCAAACCACTCATGAATGCAGCAAAATATGACCTTGAGAATATACCACTGGAATTTAAAGACTGCCTGCAAAATTGATTTGCTGCTTTAGATACAAATGACAGAGCTCCAGAAGAGTTATGGAATGACATCAAGAAGGTTGTGTTGGAAGAAAGCGAGAAGTCTCTACAAAAGGTGAAAAAGCAAAAATAGCCAAAATGGATGACGGAAGAAACTCTGAAAATTGCCCAGAAATGCAGAGAAGCTACAGCCAGAGGAGAAAGAAAGACAATCAGAGAACTCAACAGAGATTTCCAACGTGCAGCAAGACAGGACAAGGAAAAGTACTACAATGATGCATGCAAGGAAATAGAAGCAGAAACTATTAGAGGAAGAACAAGATCGGCTTTCCTAAAGCTACGAGAGTTTAAAAAAAAAGTTCCAGCCTCAAAATGGAATGTTACAAGATGCTCAAGGTTCTATGTTGAATGATGCTGAGAAGAGCAAGAAAAGATGGAAGGAATATACAGAGTTTTTATATGATAAAGATCAAGTGGACCAACAGCCATTTCAACCTGCACCTTATGATCGGGAACCATTGGTGATGAAAGAAGAAGTTGAAGCAGCATTGAAAGCCTTATCAAAGAACAAAGCACCAGGCATTGATAGCATTCCCATAGAAGTATTACAGCAATCTGATGCAGCTGTTACCGTACTTACAAGGCTCTGCCAAGAAATATGGAAGACAACCTCATGGCCAACTGACTGGAAAAGATCTGTGTTTATACCAATATTAAAGAGAGGTGATCCAACTGACTGTGGAAATTATCGCACAATCGCTCTGATCCCACATGCCAGCAAGATTCTACTGAAGATTATTTAAAAGAGACTACAACCATACCTGGAACAAGAACTACCTGAAGTGCAAGCAGGGTTCAGGAAAGGGCGAGGAATGAGAGACATCATTGCGGATGTGAGATGGATCCTTGAAAAGACTAAAGAATACCAAAAGGATATCTATTTGTGCTTTATCGACTATAGCAAGGCTTTTGACTGTGTAAATCATGAGAAACTCTGGGTCACATTAAGAAGCATGGGTATACCAGAACACCTGATGGTACTCTTGCACAATCTGTACATTGATCAAGAAGCAGCAGTTCAAATGGAACAAGGAGCAACAGAATGTTTTAAAATAAGCAAACGTGTAAGACAAGGCTGCATACTTTCCCCCTACCTGTTTAATTTATATGCAGAACAAATCATCAGAGAAGCAGGATTGTATGAAGACGACAGAGGTGTGAAGATTGGTAGAAGACTCATCAACGACCTTCGCTATGCTGATGATACCACATTACTGGCTGAAAGTGAAGATAATCTAAAACATTTGCTTCTCACAATCAAAGAACATAGTCTCAAAATGGGCCTGCACCTTAATGTAAAGAAGACAAAGATCATGACAACTGGCAGAATCAACAGATTCATCGTTGAAGGAGAAGAAATTGTAATCGTGAACAACTTTAACCTGCTTGGATCAACTATCAATACAGAATCAACAAGCAGTCAAGAAATCAGATGACGCATTGCTCTTGGCAGAATGGCTATGAAAGACCTATATAAGATTCTCAAGAGCAGAGATGTCTCTCTCCATACAAAGATTCGACTTGTTCAAGCCATGGTATTTTCAATAACATCATATGGATGTGAAAGCTGGACAGTGAAATAGATAGACAAGAAGAAAATTAATGCCTTTGAATTATGGTGCTGGCGGCGAATACTGTGTATACCATGGACTGCCCGAAGAACAAACCAGTCGGTACTAGAGGAGATCAAACCTAAGCTTTCTTTAGAAGCTCAGATGAGAAGACTTTGACTTTTCATACTTTGGACACATCATGCGAAGAGAGAGATCATTAGAGAAAGACATCATGCTTGGCAAGATAGAAGGTCAGGGCAAAAGAGGAAGGCCAGCAATGAGATGGATCGATACAATAACAGCAGCTACTGGTACCAGTCTGTCAACAATGAGCCGCCTGACTCAAGACCAAACAAAATTTAGGATAACTATCCAGAGGGTCGCCATGAGTTGACTCCGACTCGACGGCACTTAATAACAACAAACGTGCCATTGACAAGGAGTGGAGGAGTAGCCTAATGTTTAGAGCATTGGCTTGGTAACCAAGAGATCAGGTTTCAGTTCCCACTAGCAGTCCTTGTGGCCTTGGGCAAGTCACTTAACCCTCCATTATCTCGGAAGAAAGGCCTGTCAATCTGCTTCCAGTTACACTGCCAAGAAAACCCAGGAGTTGCTAGGTCACCAGGGGTCAGCACTACAAGTTGTACTGTGTTGCATTTGTCATGCACAAGCCTGGGGCTACATTTTTAATATTTCTTGATGTCAAAGTTGCATTTGATACTGTTCTTCATCAAATTATGTTGGCAAGGATAGCAGAAGTTGGTATAGGTAAGCATATTTTGATATGGTTTGTTACAAATAAGATATTTGTATCAACGCAACATGTTTATTCTTGGTTTGCACTTAATGCAGAGCTTTGTTGAAGGCCCTGCTTATCAGTACTTTTGAATTTGTATATGGTTCTTTTCTGAAGGTCGCTTCATCAGCTTGAAATGCATTTTAGAATATATGCAGATGATATTGTTTTGCTGGCACCTTATGAGATTGGGACTGATTTATATTCTCTTGATTTGATCATTTTTTTCTAAGAATACAAGCATGGTTGGCAGAGAATGGTTTACATTTGAATTTCTCCAAAACCAAGATGTTTATAGCATATAAATATGTGGAGTCTGAATTTCCTTCATACCTTACATTTGGAGGATTTTCTGTTCCCACAGTATCAGAAATTAAGGGGCTTGTTTACAAAGCCGTGGTAGCGATTCGCGATCGTTATCGGAGCCACGGCCCCATGGGGCCGCGGCTCCGACAACTATCGCGAATCGCTACCGCGGCTTTGTAAACAAGCCCCTAAGTGTTTAAGAATTTTATTGACTATGTTACATCCAAAGATTATAAAAGTACTGCACGCAGCATTTTTCACACTGTGCATTCTTTGCAGCTTATATATAGCAGATTCTTAGATTTTCATTCAGTATCAAGTTATGGTTTCTCTGGTTTGCGACTACCGCAACTCCTTTTATGTAGGCTTTTCAGACATTTAGCGTTGCCCTCCATCCAGCACAGCAACTCAGCTCTCCCGAGAGGGATCGAGCCGACAAAGGACTCCCTGCAACGTGCTCTACCCAATCGGGGCAGAGCAACATCTTGAAAAAGCAGGCGCCATCGGGAGAGAAGTCCTTTTAGCACTGCCCTCCATCCAGCACAGCAACTCAGCTCTCCTGAGAGGGATCGAGCCGACAAAGGACTCCCTGCAACGTGCTCTACCCAATCGGGGCAGAGCAACATCTTGAAAAAGCAGGCACCATCGGGCGTGCCCGCGCCTGAGGGCCTCACAAGAGGGCCCTTTGGCTCGGCCCTTAGGCGTCAGCCCTTCAAGAAAAGACCCACAAGAGATAAAATATCCTCAGAGGATCACCCTTCACCTCTATGTAAACCCGTACAGCTGATGCAAGACGTTCCAGGCAGCGACGAGAAGCAACAGACTCCTGCTACGTCCTAAGCACCCTCACGCACTATCAGCAACGCTCCCTAACTCTTCATTCCCATCTTCTACCTCACCACCTACGGACGCTCTCCAGCCCCATCGTCCTCCCACATACTCCAACTGTGCTACCAGCCTCGACGCATCCGCCTCGGTCCAGCATTGCCAAGCATCACACAAGTGTCTAACTGAATACCTACTCGGGTAATACAAAAGGAACATGCTTTAGGAATGACTGCGACTGAGGGCCCCTTTTGGCGTGGTCTGTAGAAGCGGCAAAATACCAGTATTTATGACAACAAGGTATGGCCTACTACTATAGAATTGTTTCAAGTAACACTCAACAGCATAAACAAGACTTTTCAATTCTTCATATCTCTTTTGTTTAGCAGGTGATATCATCTGTTACCTTTGTCATAACAAAACTGTATCTCTCCATCTGCATGCTCTAACCTTAACTACAAAACTGTTATACTTACTCAAGTCCAAGACTGCAACATTGTATCAACATTATCTTGCAATTGGTATATCTACACAGGTCCAAGACTGCAACATTGTAACAACATTGTAACAATATTATCTTGCAACGAGCTCTCCAACAACTAATGTAACCAGAGTACTTCTCATCCTCCCTGTCTTTCCACCCTATTTAGTTCAGCTAATTAACAAGCTGAACTGCACCAAGCTACTACTACCACACTGTACCTAACATTACTTACTACTAATTCCCTTCCACACAGGCCTCCTTTACATTCAACCACCTCACAAACTACATAATGGCCCACAAAAACATCAAAGGCCTTCCCCTCCCTCTACTACTAATAGTTCTCCTATTACAACAAATCTTCACATACAAATCCAACCACATCCCTTATAATAGCATCCCTGTCATTCACAACCCTAACCGAAACTTACAACACACCCCATTACACAATAACCCTTTTAATCAATACTCACACTACAACTCCCACAGACACTATCCCAGACACCATCCCAGACTAATTCACATAAATCATAAACAGCATGGCATTGAAACTGACCCCCCCAACGAAGTTACCAAACTAAACCTCATCCTCATAAACATCTGTTCCATACGAAACAAGATACCAATCGTTAACGACATGATAAGTGAAAAAAAACCTGACCTCCTCTTCATTACCGAGACATGGCTAGCACCCACAGACACAGTCTTAATAAACCAACTTACAATATCACAATACGATGTATTCAATGAGGGGCTGGGCCGCCGGGCCCCGGTTCCGTGGCCGGCCTTGGTAACCGGGTTCCGGGGCCCGACCTCCTGGCTGGCCGTGCTTGTCGGGGATTGGGGGGGGGGGGGCGGCGCGCTGGTCCCGGTACTCCGGGGGGGGGGGGGAAGGGGGGCGTATTTGATTGGTCTGCGTAGGCGGACACGTGGTTGGCAGCGCGAGCAAGGAGGGCTCGTTGGCCGGTGTTCCCTCTCTTCCTCCTTGCTCGCGCTGGTGAAAAGGTTTGGAGTTGGTCGCTCTCGGGTGCGGGTGGGTTGTTTTTGGCCTACCGGTCTCGTTGTTCGGTCCCCGGTGCTCCGTGGGGGGTGCTTGTCGTCCCCGTGCCTTCCCATCACCACAAACATCAAAGGAAAAGGAAGAAAAGGACACCAACGCGCTTTCGCTTGGTTGCCTTTCTCCCCGCAGAGTCCAGCATGGCCGTTGGCTGCGGGGCACGTGGGGGGTTGGTCAGGCCTGTGTGCGGCCTCTTTGCTGGGCGGGCCCCCGACTGGCTTTGGGGCCTTGGGCGCGGCGTTCCCTGCTGTGCTCCATTGACTCACAAAAAAAAAAAAACATACAGAGAGCAGAACGGAACCCCGAAAGCAACCAGGCACATACAAAATAGCTTAAAAAAAAAAAAAATAAACAGAGAGGAGGAAATCTTTAAATACCGGGACACCTGCTACTATACAGCGGTGCTGCCTCGGTTGGTTGGGGGGCAGGGCCTTGCCGCCGGGTACCGTCCTTTGGGCTGAGTGCCCCTTTTTTCTTTTCTCATGGCTCGGCGGGTCCCGCTGCGGGGCGTAGTGAGGGGGCGAGGGGTGCTGCCCGGGGGCGGGGAGCGCTGCGGCATGGTGCCCTGCCTGGAGACCGCGGCAGAGCCCGGGCCGCGGCCCCTGCTCCCGGGGGGCCGCCTGCGGCGCGACGGAGCCGTGGGCTTAGCGGGGTGTGGCGGACTCGGGGTCGGGGGGCCGCTCGGGAGCCCCCGGTGCCCGCGTCTGCGGCGGGTGCCTCCAGGGGTGAACCAGATCCCCCTGTGGGGCCTCTGGTCGAGGGCGCTGCATTGGTGGCGTTGGGGGGCGGCGAGGGGTCGGGCGGCCCGGCCAGCGGCGGCCCTGGGTCTCCGCGGGCCCCTGTTCACGGCCTGCTGCCTACTGCAGCGGAGGGCTGGCCCTCATTTTCACCCCCTCCCCCGGGAGCGGGGGGGGGGGCCTTCCCCCTCCCCTTGGTTTTCCCCTCCTGCTACCGATTTCCTGGGTTCGGCGGGCCCTTGGCCGTTCGGAACGGCCTCGTGGGGGGGTGGAGGCCCTTGGGGTGGCTGGGGGGGTTGGTTAGGGGACGTTCGTGGGCCGGCCGGGGGGGCAGTGGCCTGGGAGGCTGGGGGGTTGGGGTCTTCGGCTCGGGCTTGGGGGTCCGGGTCGCCCTCCGCTCTCGGTACCCCTGGTGCTCTGGCTGCTTTCTCTTCCCCTTCTCCGCAGGTGCCGTGGACTTCACCGCCTCCCACCTCCATGGCTTCTGGTACGTTGGCTGGTGCGGATCGGGGGGAGTCAGTGGGGGCCTCTGCTGGGCTCGAGGTTCCGGCGCCTGGCGTGGCATCTGACGGGGCTCCTGTCGCCCCCGCTGGGGGGAGTGGTGAGTATGCTGGTGGTGCTGCGGGGGGGGGGGCCCCTGAATCTACACTGGGCTCTGTGGGGGCGGGGAAGGTAGCTGGGAAGCGCAAGCGTGCTCAGTGATGCAGGCGTGCATCCTCTTCCTCTTCCTCCTCGTCGTCGTCCTCGACTTCCTCGGTCGGTTCCCCGCGGGGGGCGGCAGAGGGCGCCTTGGGTGGGGTCTCCGTTATACAGTGCTCTGAGTTGTGGGAGGCCGTTCCGCGGAAGTTGCGGCGGCGGATCAAGTGCCGGAAATATATTGACATCTTCCGCCTCCTCGATGGTCGGAAGCACTCGGGTGAGAGCAGGAAAAAACGCAAGGAGGACGAGAAGGCGGGCCGGGTGCGCAAGGTCTCGCGCAACACCCTCAAATGGACCGGCGCCTTCTTGCGTTTAGCGAGCATATGGGGGCATTACTTCCCGGATCAGTACGGGGCCCTGCTCGCCTATGCTGATAATATCCTGGCGGCGTCCCAGGCTCACGAGGGTTGGGCTTGGTTAAATTACGACGAGGAGTTTCGGGATCAGATGGAGGAGAATAGCCGCTTGCTGTGGGGAATGAAAGACATCAACCTATGGTTGACCCAGATGTCCGTCCGGGGTCACGCTGGGGTATCCGGCGGGGTGGCCAATAGGGCGGGGCCGGCTCCGGTGCCGGCTAGCGGGCGTTCCTTTCGTGGCCCCGGCTCGGCTTTGCCTCAGCCAAAGGGTGCTGTCGTTGGGGGGGATGTCTGCTGGTGCTTCAACAAGGCATCCTGCCCATTCCCTGATTGCAAATTCAAGCATGCCTGCTCCTTGTGCGGGGGTGTGCACGCAGCTGCGAAGTGCAGCAGAAAAGGGGTCCCGGGGGCCCCCTCGGCGGGAAAGTAACTGGGGGCAGGCCTTGGCCCGTACCCCCGTTCACGTGGCGGCAATGCGCCCCTGGTTGCTGGCGTACGGGCGTTCCCGTCGGGGGAGGGCGGTGGGTTTGCTTCTGGGTGGGTTTTCCCGGGGTTTCCGCATTCCTGTCCAGGGAGCGCTTGCCAAAGGGGGGTCCCGCAATGCTGCCTCCGTTCGGACTTACGGGGATTTTGTGCGGCGGAAGATTTCCGAGGAGTGTGCGTTGGGTCGCATTGCTGGCCCTTTCCTGGTGCCCCCTTTTTCTCCCTTTATGGTCTCGCCGTTGGGGGTGGTACCCAAGAAGGAGCCGGGCAAGTTTCGGTTAATACACAACCTCTCTTGCCCTCCAGGCGCTTCGGTCAATGACCGCATACCTCGCGAGCTCTGTACGGTCCATTACTCTTCCTTCGATGCCGCCGTCTCCCTGGTCCGTCGATGCGGGCCTGGTGCCCTTATGGCAAAAGTGGATATTGAATCGGCCTTCCGTCTGTTGCCGGTTCACCCCACGGCCTTCCCTCTGCTGGGGTTTCGCTTCGAGGCGCGGTACTATTTTGATATGTGCATGCCCATGGGCTGTGCCATCTCTTTTGCATACTTCGAAGCCTTCAGTACGTTCTTGCATTGGGTCGTGGAACAACAGTCGGGGGCTGCTTCCGTGGTGCACTATCTCGATGACTTTCTGTTTGTCGGGCCTGAGCGTGCTCCCACGTGTCCCAATCTCCTCAGTACTTTTCTGCGTGTGGCTGCCGACTTCGGCATCCCCGTCGCATCTGATAAGACGGTCGGACCGGTTAAGTGTCTTACTTTTCTCGGTATTGAAATTGACACGGTGGCTATGGTGGTGCGCTTGCCGGCGCAAAAGATCCGTCGCCTTCGGGAGTTGGTGGCCTCTATAGGTTCCGCTTCCAAGATTTCCCTCCGTGTCCTCCAGTCGTTGGTCGGACATCTCAATTTTGCTTGCCGTGTCCTCCCCATGGGGCGTCCTTTTATGCGGCGACTCTCCTTGGCGATGGCGGGGCTGCGACTGCCTCATCATCGTATTCGGGTGTCCGCTGGGATGCGGGCGGATCTGCGGGTCTGGGATGCCTTTCTGGCTGGCTTTAACAGGTCCTCTGTCCTGCAGCTGCCGGAGCTCTCGAATCGCGATCTGCAGTTGTTTACCGATGCGGCGGGCGGTTCTGGTTTTGGGGCGTATTGTCATGGGTCCTGGTGTGCTGAGCCCTGGCCGGCGGATTGGGTAAGCTCCGGCCTCACCCGGAACATCACCTTCCTGGAACTTTTTCCCATTGTGGTGGCTCTCTGTGTATGGCCGGACCGCTTGCGGAACCGGCGGGTAGTCTTTTGGTGCGATAACACGGCAGTGGTTGAGGTCATAAACCGTCAAGCCCCCCGCTGCCCCTGGGTGGCTTCTTTGATGAGGGTGTTGGTGTTGGCCTGCTTGTGCTTGAATGTCACCGCTAGAGCTCGGCACGTGCCTGGTTCTCAGAACTCTATTGCTGACGCTTTGTCCCGTTTTCAGTGGGCGCAGTTCCGGCGGCTGGCTCCTCAGGCGGACGAGCTGCCTGCGCCGGTTCCGGAGCATCTCTGGAGAATTGGGATCCTGACCTAATGGTTCTCCTGGCGGCATCGGTGGCTCGTAGTACCTGGGCGGCGTACCAGTGGGGCTACCGTCAGGTGAGTGCTTTTCTGGGTGCGCATGGTTGGTCTGGGGGGGCGGTGTCGGATGGTCTGGTCGGCCGTTTTGTGTTGTGGGCGAAGCAGGAGGGCTGGGCCCGGTCGGCAGTCGCTGGAGCATTGGCGGGCTTCTCTTTCTTTTGTAAGGCTGCTGGTTGGGGAAACCCGCGTGTCTCCTTTTTAGTTGGGCGTCTGCTTGCCGGATGGGCTCGCGTACAGCCGGGGGCGCGGGATTGGCGGCTCCCGATATCTCATGAACTTTTGTTGCAGGTTTGTGCGGTTTTACCGCGGGTGGCGGCCTCCGGTTTCGAGGCGGTCTTGTTTCATGCACTGTTTACTACGACCTTTTTCGGCGCCTTTCGGGTATCCGAGCTCGTCCCTCGGTCCGCGAGCCGGGGGGCCTTTGGCGGGCTCGACTTCGGGCATGTTCGTGTGGATCCGGTGCAGGTGCAGATTTTCTTATCTCGGTCTAAGACGGACCAGTCCGGGAAAGGGGGTTGGGTCTTGCTCCGTGCTATTCCTCCCTTGTTGTCTTGTCCCGTGCGGGCTTTGGGTGCGTACGTGCAACAGCGACCTGGGGCGCGGGCCAATTCTTCATTCACGCGGACGGCAGGCCAGTGACCCAGTATCAGTTCACGGCGGTGCTACGGTTGGTTTTGCGCGCCTTGGGTTGCCCCGAACGGAGTTACGCTTCGCACTCCTTTCGGATTGGGGCGGCGACTAGCGCGGCGGCCGCGGGTCTGGACTCGCGGGTCATTCAGCGCATTGGCAGATGGCGGTCGGGGGCTTATGCTGGGTATGTTCGCCCACCGGCCTCCGGGGGGGCCGCCTAGTTCCTTGGGTACTCTGCCCGGACAGGGGGGGGGGTAGGGCAGGGCAGGGGGGGTACTAATGCTTTTCTCCCTGTTGCAGAATTGCTTGCTGGTGGCGGTCCGCTCTTTTCTGCTTGCAGGTGGTGTGTCCGGTGGGGACTGGTGGATCATCGGGCACTCTTTCGTCTACTGGGCGGAGCGTCGAGCGGCTGTTCGGCCGTTGGGGGTTCATCTTGGTCTTGCTGGGACAGGAGTGCACCTGTGCTGGATGGGCCGCCGCGGCATGCACTGGGGACAGCTCCTGGACCACGTCCATGCAGAACTCGGACGGCGGCAGCGGCCAGTCGGGCTGCTGCTTCACCTGGGGGGCAATGACATTGCTGGCTGGGCTCGCCTGCAGCTCATTCTGACGATTTCGGATGACATTGCCCAGCTGCGGGAGGTCATCCCAGGGGTGGCCATCATTTGGTCGGACATTGTTCCTCGTCCTGCCTGCTGGACCCAACGGCGTTGGTCGAGGGGTTTGTGCAAGCTCAACCGTCAGATTGGGCGTTGGGTGCAGTGGACGGGTGGGCTACATGTTCGACACCCGTGGGCTGATGTCGCTTGTGCTGGGCTTTACTGGCTGGATGGGGTTCACTTGGCTCCGGTGGGGCAAGACCTGCTTCTCAATGATTGGCAGGAGGCATTGGAGTCTTGGTGCTGGTCACAGCTTTCTTTGGTGGGGGCGACTCTAGGATAGCGAGCTACCTAGTGCCGGTGGCGGGGTAGCGAGCTGGTGCTCGTGGACCCGGTGCCTCAGTGCAGCCGTATGCCGCCTTCCAGGTGAGCGGCACGGCTCGTCAGGTTGGGGGAGACGTCCCGGATGGGGTCTCCACCCGGAAATAGGAACCCCCTCAGCCGGCCTTTGCTATAACGGCTAGGCAGGCGCGGGGGGGGGGGGTCACGGGGGGGGGTGTGTGTGTGTGGATGGTGCTCCACTTTGCTACTAACGGCTGGTGGGGGGCACCATCCGGATAAGGGGGGGGGGTTATGCGGTTATTTTTGTTACTGTTTTTTGGATTACAAATTGGCCCGTGTTGGGCCGGTGTTTACAGTCAATAAAGCTGCGACCAAGCAATGTTTGCACCATACCCTGATGTCTGTGCGGTTTGTCTTGGGGGGGTGGGGGGTGGGGGAGGGGGGGACGGGACGGTGGAAGGGGTGAGGAAAAGAAAGGAGGTGGGGGGGAGAGGGGGGGGGGGATGGGTACAGGCCGGGTTGGGCATCCGGATACCTCGGTTATGAGGGGCTGGGCCGCCGGGCCCCGGTTCCGCGGCCAGCCTTGGTAACCGGGTTCTGGGGCCCGACCTCCTGGCTGGCCGTGCTTGTCGGGGATTGGGGGGGGCGGCGCGCTGGTCCCTGTGCTCCAGGGGGGGGGAAGGGGGGCGTATTTGATTGGTCCGCGTAGGCGGACACGTGGTTGGCAGCGCGAGCAAGGAGGGCTCGTTGGCCGGCGTTCCCTCTCTTCCTCCTTGCTCGCGCTGGTGAAAAGGTTTCCCTCCCTCCCTCCCTTTGTTTGCGGGGGGGGGGGGAGAGGTGGATGTCGTTGCAGCTGGGGGGGGGGGGCTTGCCCATTTTGGGCCGGGTGAGCGGGGTAGCGAGCTGGTGCTCATGGACCCGGTGCCTCAGTGCAGCCGTATGCCGCCTTCCAGGTGAGCGGCACGGCTCGTCAGGTTGGGGGAGACGTCCCGGATGGGGTCTCCACCCGGAAATAGGAACCCCCTCAGCCGGCCTTTGCTATAACGGCTAGGCAGGCGGGGGGGGAGGGGTCACGGGGGGGGGGGGGGGTGTGGATGGTGCTCCACTTTGCTACTAACGGCTGGTGGGGGGCACCATCCGGATGAGGGGGGGTTTATGCGGTTATTTTTGTTACTGTTTTTTGGATTACAAATTGGCCCGTGTTGGGCCGATGTTTACAGTCAATAAAGCTGCGACCAAGCAATGTTTGCACCATACCCTGATGTCTGTGCGGTTTGTCTTGGGGGGGGGGTGGGGGAGGGGGGGACGGGACGGTGGAAGGGGTGAGGAAAAGAAAGGAGGTGGGGGGGAGAGGGGTGGGGGATGGGTACAGGCCGGGTTGGGCATCCGGATACCTCGGTTACTGCCACCGAGATATAAAAAGAGGAGGTGGCGTACTCATACTCACTAAAAAAGACCTACAATACACATTAACAAACTCAAACAATGTTGATGCCATGGACATCATCAATATTGAAAATAAAACCCTCGCATTCACCTTGATCTATAGACCCCCTTCAGCAGATCAAAAAAACCTCTTCTCCATCCTTGAGCTTGCATGTAACAGCATCTCAAAGCAAACCACACATAATCCTAGGTGACCTGAACCTCCCATCCCTAAACCAATCACAATCGGATAACTTCTTGGACGCTATGACACAAATGGGATTTAATCAGATAATTCAAACCCCTACCCACACAAAAGGTAACTCATTAGATCTCATCTTCCTCCCTACCCCTTTTAATAACCACCAACTCCGCCCTCCCCCAATAATAACAGAAGTGCCATGGTCTGACCATCATCTGATAACTTTCCATCTCCTGGCACAAACCCCCACAAAATCTACAAACATAACACCTCACTACTCACGTTTTGCCCATTTTGATAACAACATATTCCTTGAAAAGGTATTGCCCAAACTCACCACAACCCTACAAGACATCAACTCAACCATAAGGTTTAAGGTTTAATCATTTGATAAAAACCGCCTTTCTATATCAATCAAGGCGGTGTACAATAATAAAATACATAAAATTTTGGCCAAAGCCGGTAAAAGAAAGGAAATGTACAAAATTATAAAGGACAGAAGATAAGAGTATAATAGATAATTGGAACCTAACAATTCAAGAAGCAGCCACCCCTACAAGAGCCACCCAGACACGAACAAAGAAATCCGAAAAATGGTTCACGAAGGACCTTGCTTTGCTTCAAAAACAACTAAGAAAACAAGAAAAAAGATGGAGAAAAACAAAATCAAATGAAAACAAAACCATACACAAACATACTCAACGACTACAAGAACGCAATTAACAAATCAAAAAGGGAATACCATTCCAAAGTAATAAATCTAGCCCTCAATCGGCCAAGAGAACTCTTCGCGATTGTAAAAACATTAACAAAAACACAAAGCCCAGAACCTGACCAATCCACTATAAACGTACAAACCCTAGCTTTGCATTTTGCCGATAAACTAAAGAAAAAAACCCTCATTCCAACCATAATACTGAAACCAAATACAAAAATCAACTATCAATGGACAACTTTCCACATGATTGAAAAAAAACATCTCCTCAAAATTATAACAATGATCAATACCACAACCTCCCCACTTGACCCATGCCCAGTGTCGTGGATCAAATCCACAAAGGATTTTCTTGTTGAAAACATTCAACACATAGTTAATCAATCACTCTCACAAGGCATCATGCCCAATGCTTTAAAATTCACCTCTATCCGCCCCATCATAAAAAACAGTAAACTGGACCCAAAAGACCCAAACTCTTACAGACCCATTGCTAGCATACCATTCATTGCCAAGATAATAGAAAAAACCATACAACTCCAATTACAAGAACACATCGATGAACACAAACCCCTTGATTCTCACCAATTTGGATTCCGCCCCTTCCATGGAGTTGAAACTCTCCTAATTGCATTGCTAGACCTCCTTATCAAAGGCACAAACGACAACAACCAAGGTTTTATACTCCTCTTTATAGATATATCTTCCGCATTTGATAGCATCAACCATGACACACTGATCAATAGATTACAAAACCTAGGAATAGGTGGGACAGTTCTCGAATGGTTCAAGTCATACATCTCACACAGACTAATACGTGTTCAATTAGGCCAAGACACTTCAGAAACTTTTCCCCAAGGTCAGGGAATTCCACAAGGCTCAGCCCTCTCTGCCCTACTCTTCAACTTATACCTACAGCCCATTACAAATATCTTCAAAAAACACAAAATTAACCATTTTATATATGCCGATGACATCATGCTCGCCATCCCTATAAATACTAACAACCCTAAATCTGACAATTTATCTGAATGCATGAGTGAGGCCACCAGATGGTTTGAAACTAACCACCTCAGCATCAACTTTAAAAAAACCGAAGCAATGTTTATAACGAGAAAGCCTGTCACTGACACCTTCTCAACAGCAATCACAATAAACAAAACAATTATACCTGTTAAAAAAGAGGTAAAATACCTAGGAGTAATATTAGACCACTCACTCACCATGCTTCCACACATAAAACAGACAGTATAAACAATATTCTTCAAACTTAAGACAATACAACACCTAAGACCCCTCCTTGACACTCATGATTTTAGATCAGTAGTCAATACTCTCATCACCCCCCATTTCGACTACTGTAATAGTCTCCTAATTGGTCTACCACTGAAAAGCATCTACCTACTACAAAGAGCTCAGAACATATGTGCCAAGATGATCACTAAAGCTAGGCTAACCGACCACGTGACTCCAATATTATTAGATCTACATTGGCTCCCCATAAATAGCCGCATAAAATATAAAATCCTACTAACAACCTTCAAACTCCTTAATGACATTTCCCCCTCACACATATCCACCCTACTACACCCCCCATCAAGAACAATTTAATTTAATTTAATTAACAGATTTTTTATACACCGCTCCTTCCATTGATCAGATGCGGTTCCCATAGAACAACAATAAACAGAGCGAGCTGTTTTTACATATAACAATTTGAAACTTGGAAATTACAGGTAACAATTAACAGTTAGTGAACTATGTACAAATGAACAGAATTTAACTATATACAGAGTTATTTGTTATACAAGTGTCCTCAATACATTGTTTTATGGTTGCAGTACTTAATACATTTTTAAACAAAGGAATGATCTGGAGTAGGATTATCCTTTACCTAGCTGAGAGGTGAGTGGTGAGTTTGTCACGGATCCATAGTGCATTGTAAATAGGTGTGTTTTAAGTTTTTTCCTAAACTCCATGATTTCAGGTAATTGTCTTAATTCTATTGGGATTGTGTTCCACAAGATGGGGGCTGCATGGGAGAAGGCTTTCTTGTTTGTGGATTTTTTGGCCCTAATGAATTCTTTTGGTGTTGTTAGTTTATTTAACTGGTCTCTCCTTTGGAGATTATGGGTGGATTCTATTTTGATGAGGTTATTTATAGTCGGGGGTGCTGTTTTAATTATGGCTTTGTATGTGGTTAAGAGAGTTTTGTATTCTATTCGGCTTTGAATCGGGAGCCAGTGTAAATATTCTAAAATCGGGGTTATATGTTGGAAAGGTGGGGCCTTCGTAATGGTCCTTGCTGCCGCGTTTTGTGCTAATTGAAGTTTTTTTAAGGCTTGCTTAGTTACACCAAGTAGGATTTGATTTGCAAAGTCGAAATGGGGGGTTATAATAGCTTGTATGATTCGTTGAAAATCCTGTACGTGCATTAGGGGCGGAGTTGCTTTAATATTTTCAGTTTAAAGTAAACTTTTTTTGTTATATTTCTTACATGTGTGTCCATGCTGAGGTGTTTGTCCAGTATAACGCCTAAGTAACGTATTTCAGATTTTAGTTTGATATCGTTATTCTGCAATGTAATGTGTGATGGGGGAATGAACGTTGTACTTTTGGTTACTATTAGAGCTTCTGTTTTTGAGTGATTGATGTACAGATTGTTTTCGTTTAGCCAGGTGTTTATTTCATTGAGGCAATCATTAATGAGTTGTATAGGGATATTTGGTATTTTGAAAGAGACATACATCATAATGTCGTCCGCATATAGGTGATAGTGGACGTTGAATTTTTTAAAGATTTTACAAATGTGTTTTAAGTATATGTTAAATAGTAACGCTGACAGTGCTGAACCTTGTGGAAGGCCTAGTTCTTGGTTGTATGTTTTTGAGGTGAGATTACCGATTTGTACCATTTGAGTTCGGTCTGTTAGATAAGAGGTAAACCATTTTAGAACAGTAGATTTTATACCTATTTGCCTAAGTTTATTAATCACTGTTGAGTGGTGAACACTGTCGAAGGCTGCGGAGACATCAATGAATATGAGTAGGAATGCCTGTTTTGAGTTGTCTATTCCCCTTACAAGTGTATCAATTAGAACTGTTAGGAGTGACTCTACTCCGTGTCTGGGGCGAAACCCATACTGCTGGTCATCAAGTGGGGCTGAGCTATCAATGTACTCTTGTGTTTGAATTTGTACGGCTTTTTCAATTAATTTTGCCATAAACGGAATACTCGATATGGGTCTGTAGGATTTAGGTGATGATTTGTCAAGAGTAGTGTTTTTTAGAATTGGGCGGATCTGTGCGTGTCTTAGTGTAGGAGGTAGGTATCCATTTTTAGGGATAGATTTATTATTGGGAGGATGAATTGAGAGAGTATAGGTAGAGAGTTTTTTATCCAGGTTACTGGACAAGGGTCAATTAGTGATGTTGTTGTATTAATGTTTGTGATAATGTTCTTGAGCTCAACCTTGGTTAGGGGTTGGAATGTAGACCATTTGTCTGTGTTAAGTATTTGAGAAGTATTTACTGGTTTAGGTAGTGGGGGATGAGATGTTTTGTTCATGTAATAATTTGCCAATGTCTGTGGGGTAATGTCTGTGATTTCGTTGCTGGAGTTGTGAATATTATTTGTCAGTTTTTGGACTATTGAGAAGAGTTCTCTGGGTCTATTTATTGCATTATTTAAGATGGAGGCATGGTAATTTTTCTTGGCATTGTTTATTGCATCTTTATACTTATTAAGGAGCGTGAGGTATAAATCTTTTGTAATTGTGTTTTTATTTTTCCTCCATTTACATTCGGCTTTCCTTAAATTCTTTTTCATTAGTTTTAAATCCTTGTTGTACCAGGGGGTTTGACCAACTTTAGAATGCGTGTTTTTCTTAGTTATTTGTTTTTTTTTTTCAATATTTTATTTTGAACCATCAAACAGAACATCAAATACAGAGCATAAGACAATCGCTCCCTGGGGTGGGCTCTGATCCCCAAGGTGCAGGATACATAGATGGTTACATAGTTTTTAAGATAATACCCCTATTTCCCCCCCTCCCCCCCCGCCCTCCCCCCCCCCACCACCCATACGCAAAACCCACCCGGACCAGCATATATATATCAGTACCGAACCTCTGTAAGTCTCTACATACATCCAGGGCTATCAACAGCCTAATTGCAGGGTTACATTACGTGTCCGAGGACTCAACTTTTGAATATAGGGCTCCCACAGTAACCAGAAAGCAGACCATCGCTTCACATGACCTCGTGCAGCCCGACATTCCAGGAGCATAAGTTGATGGAAGGAGTTCCGCCACTCCCAAAAAGAGGGAGGGTGGCCGTCCCTCCACCCACGTAGAATGGGGCCTTTACCCACCAGACATGCCTTCCGCACCAGCCAACGACTCCATTTCCCCTTTGGAGAGGTGAGACCCAGGAGATCCAAGACGATCAAGGCCGCATCCCAGTATACAGGTTGTCCAAGGAGGTCGGCCATATAGAGGGCAATTCTATGCCAATAGGGGCGTATGCGCCGGCAGCCCCACCACATATGGTACAAGGTCGCCAGGGGCTCCGCACAGCGGGGACAGCTACCATCTGCGGTTAAATGGCAGCGAAGGGCTCGCCGCGGGGAGAAATGAACCCTAGTTAAACACTTAATTTGAATTTCTCGCCAGCGAGCACCATCCGCCAGGCTCGCCACCCTCCGGAGAGCCACCAAAATAGTACCATGGGGGATCTCTCGACCCAACTCCACCCCCCAGGCTCTTTCCACACCGCTGTAATCCGGCTGTGGTCGAAACTGCTCCAACCGAAGATGGAAGGTCCGAATAGACGGCCGCTCAGCGTCGCCAAACCCGAAAAACGCTATTATCTGGGCCGAGCGGTCGCCACAGAGTTCCGACCGTGGAAGGGAAGCCACGTAATGGGCCACTTGCATGTATGCAAAGAAGTGTAGCGGCCCCAATTTATATTCGCGAGATAGCATGGGAAAGGGCTTAGGTTTACCCGCCAGGTCCACCACATGGCCCAGCGCCCGCACTCCGCTCTCCCCCCACTGACGAAACGCTGCCGTGTCAGTCCCCGGGGTAAAATTGGCGTTACCCCAAATAGGTAGCCAGCTCGACACCTGCCACCGGCGGCCCCAATAGACATTCAATTTCCGCCAGGTTTTATACACCGGGCCAATAACACGCTGTCCGCTAAATGCGTAGGCCACCTACTCACCTCCAAATGCAAAAGGGCCCGTAGAGAATGGGGTGCCACGTACGCCTCCTCAAACGCTCTAGGGGTATAAAGATCATTATCCCCGAGCCAGTCCCCCAAATGGCGGGCTTGACAGGCCAGCACATAAGCACCAAGATCTGGAAGCCCCCATCCCCCCCCACGGATCCTCCCCATGAGTCTACGGTACGAGACCCGAGCTCTCGACCCCCGCCATAGAAAGCCCCGAAATTCCGCCTCAAAGCACCTGATATCCCGACGAAGGATCCACACAGGGAGGGTCTGTAGCCAGTATAAGATCCGCGGCAGGAGGACCAATTTGATCGCCGCAATCCTCCCCATAAGGGATAGGGGGAGGGACTGCCACGCCTGCAGCTGAGTCCTCACCTTGGTCAGCATCCGTCGCAGGTTAGTCCTATATAGGCGACCCGGCTGACAGGACAGTACAATTCCCAAGTATATGAACTGGCGCTCAGCCCATCGGAGGGGAAAGTCGCCCACCCAGCTACCCCGAAGTCGGCCAGAAACATCAAGGGCTTCAGACTTATCCCTATTGATACTAAACCCCGCAATCTGCCCAAAAACGCGGAACTCCTGCAACAGAGGGGGTAGGGAATCCCCGGGAGAAAGCAAGTGCACCAACAGGTCATCGGCAAAGGCCGAAATCTTAAAGACCTGAGGGCCAATACTTACGCCCCGGATTGTCCGCATACCCGCCACTCGGCGTAGAAGAGGGTCCAAAGAAAGAACAAAAAGGAGAGGAGAGAGGGGGCAGCCCTGACGGGTCCCCCTCTGCAAAGAAAAGGCTCGGAGATGACTCCATTACAGAGTATCGCTGCGGTAGGGTTGGCATATAAACTGTCGACCATGTTACAAAACAACGGCCCCAAACCATACTGAGGGAGGATGAAGCGCAGATATTGCCAGTCCACCCTGTCAAAGGCTTTTTCTGCGTCAAAGCTAATCAAGAGGGAGGACAGGTGTCTATACTGAACCCATTCTAAAGACGCTATGATCTTACGTAAGTTGCGGACCGCGTATCGCCCCTTAACAAAACCGACCTGGGACTCATGGACCAACTGCCCCAAAAACTCCGCCAGGCGGTCTGCCAAGATCTTGGCCATTAATTTAAGGTCGAAGTTGAGCAAGGAGATCGGACGATACGAGGCTGCAGAAAGAGGGTCTTTGGCCGGTTTGGGGATAAGAACAATATGAGCATGATTAACCCCCCACCGAAAAGAGCCCTGCTGCGCGCGCCGATTATGTACCGCAGTCAGCGTTGGGGAAATCTGTTCCTTGAGGATTTTGTAGAATTCGGCACCTAGACCATCGGATCCTGGGGATTTGTAGCAGCTGGCCTTGGAGATGGCCCCGTGCAGCTCGGCCACCGTAATTGGCTGATCCAACTGAGCTCTTTGCTCATTGGAAAGGCAGGGCAAGTCTAGTCCCCTCACATAATCCGCCATCTTCGCAGGAGATGTCGCCTCCGCAGTGTAAAGTTTCTGAAAGAAAGAGCGAAAGACCCGCGCTATCGCCGGGCTGTCTCTTTGCAAAATCCCAAGATCATCTCGCAAGGCGGGCACCAATTTAGAGCCCCGGGGTCCACGCAGGCACCGAGCCAATAACTTTCCCGGCTTGTCCCCATAACGGTACAATTGATAGCGATAATACAAGACTGACTTCTTTGCTCTCTGGTGTAACAGTTCGTTTAATTCCATTTGAGAATCCCATAGCTGCTTTTTTAAGCCCGCAGTGGGAGTATGGGCCCAGCGTCGTCGCAAGTTCGTCACCAATCGCTCTAAGGACCATAATACGTTCGGCCCTTAATCGTCGTTTTCTAGCAAGAAACCCAATTATGTCCCCCCTCAGTACGACTTTCGCCGTTTCCCAGAGCAATTCGGGGTCATCTTGATGACCCCTATGGTCGGCCTCGAACTCCTGCCACCGCCGCTGTATAAATGCACGAAATTGGGCGTCTCTGTATAATTCCAATGGGAAACGCCATTGAAAGGCCCGTGACGTACTCCCACTCCAGAAGACTTCCATCCAGACAAATGCATGATCAGATATCTCTACAGGCCCTATCTGGGCGTCCCCCACCTTGGCAAACAGCTCAGCGGATAACAACAAATAGTCTATACGTGCACTTGTGCCGTGGGCCCGGGATTGATGTGTGTAATCCCGCTCGCCCGGATGTAGTAATCGCCAGGGGTCCACTAGCCCCAGCCTGGAACAGAAACGTCGCAGTGCCTGCACCGTCGCCCGTCTTTCCCTTTGCTCCCCCACTTTAGAGGTATCGAGATCAATATCCATGACCCCGTTGAAATCTCCCCCCAAAATAACGGGGTGCTCCGGCAGCGTCTCAAGTGTGGAGGCAAGGCGCGCATACAGGGACAAATCAAGTACATTGGGACAATACACGCTACCAAGAACTACTGGCCTCCCCTCAAGGACGCCCTGCACCAGTACATATCGGCCCGTCGGATCAACGAGTTCCTTCACCACCTCCATCCTTACCCGTTTGTGAATCAAAAGCACTACCCCACCCTTCTTACCAGATGCTGGGGCCCCCCAGACCTGTCCCACCCACTCTCGGCAAAGTTTACGGTGTTCGTCGGCAGTCTGGTGGGTTTCCTGAAGCATAGCGATGTCTGCTCCCTGCCTAGCCAAGGCCTGCAAAATTTTTGCCCGTTTAATCGGACTACCCAGGCCACAAACATTCCAAGAGATTATCTTAAGTGGCATACATCATTAAACTGGGCACACAAATGTCTGCTAAGTACCATACAAAATATAGGGAAGACACCCCCCCAGCCCGGGGTCCCCCCCCACAGCCCTTCAAAGACCGTCCTCGGCCCGTCACTACCTCAACTGGTCCCCAAAAATACAATGTTCCGACTCCCCCCCTCCCCCTACCCCTCTTCCCCCCTTCCCCCCCTTCCCCCCCCTTAGCTTCTACCTCTCCCTCTCCACCCCTCCCCCTCCCTCCCACCACCCCCCTTCGATTCCTTGATTCTACTACCATCCTCCGCTCCTCTTCAGTGAATTCCTAGATGCGTGCGGTACCCCCCACTCCTCCAACGCCCCCATTCCACTACAAACCACCCCTCCCCCCCGGCCCCCCCCAAAGACACAGCCACCACCCGGACTACTCCCCACCCATCCCCCACACCCAAAGGAAACCAACATTTCTACTGAAAGCAGTCAAGACAATCCCAGCAGCCCTCCACCCCCACAACAATTACCATCACCATCACTTTACAGTCCAAAGCAAGTAACTCTTAGCTTGTTCATCAGGGCATTAATCTTCTCCTCCGATCCTCAGGACTCGGCTGCCACTGCGGCCCTCCGCCGTATCTCCTCCACATAGGGCGTTGCTGCTAATGCGGAGTCAAAAGTCCGACGGATCCCGTCGTGGGTGAAGACCAATCGGGCGGGATATTGCACCATGAACTTAATATTATTGTCTATCAGGGTCTGGCACAGTGGTCCGTAATCACGTCGCCGCTGTCCTAGGGCTGCTGAGTAATCCTGAACAATACGTAGCCGGGCATTGTCCTTCTGAATGGTCCCTGTCTTACGCGCTGCACGCAAGACCGCTTCTTTCTGTGGAAATCTCAGGAACCGTGCTATTGTCACCCTGGGTCAGGTATCGTTAGTCCTCCGGGGTCCAACCCGGTGCGCTCTCTCTATTTGTACTGAGGCACCTTCGGGTTCATTCGCCAGTAGTTGTTTCACCAGATCTTCTAAGTATGGGCGCAGGTCCCGATCCTCGACGGTGTCTGGGATCCCAAGAAATCTCAGGTTGTTACGGCGGGATCTATTTTCTAAGTCATCTAGTTTTGCTTCCTGCCCCTGAAGCAGTTTTTTCACCTGAACCATCTCCCGCTGTAGCTCCAGCACGTGCTCCTCGGACTGCTCTATCCGGTGCTCTGCCTCCTGTAGGCGGCCGCCCAAGGCCTCCACTGAGGTCTGGACAAGGTCCATACGGCCCCGTAGGTCCTCGAACTGAGCAGACAGCGCTCCCGCTACAGCTATGGAAATTTCGTCCACCATCGCTGCTGTGGTCTTGGCCTCCCCCCGCAGCGGTGAGGATTGCTCCCCCCCCCTGGGCGGCAGGGGAGTCTTCTCCTTCTCCACCCGACGACCTCCCTTTGCCGCCATCACCAAGGCCTCTGTTGGAACCCACGCAGGGGGAGGGGGGGGGTCCGCTCCACACGCCTGGCGATGAGGGCCTCCTTCGTCGACCTCCCTGGTTCGCAACACAGTCCCAGATCCGAGCCTCAGGTGTCGCCGGGGCTACTCAGGCCTCTGTACACAGGAGATGTAGTATAAGTTCAGGGCTCTGAGGCACTAAATGAAAGGCAAGGATCCCAGTCGGCGGCGCTCTGGAGGGAAGGCCTGGGCCACGGGTACTGACGCCCCGTAGTTAGGTACAGTTCTGAGGCCCCTAGGTGTCAAAGGTGGGGCAGTGCGCTGAAGAAGGAACACCAGTCCCGGGCCCCTACACTCAGCGAGGTATAAGCTTCAGTCTCGGGCGCCTAGACACCGGAGGCCAGGTGCAGGACGCAGGTTACAGACTCCTCAATGGTGAGAGCAGGGCTCCGGTCAGAGACTCCAGGATGCCAGAGGCAGGGGGGGCAGGATGCAGTCCAGTATATCCCAGTGCAAAAGGACAAATCTCAGGATCCCAGCTGGCAGAAAGAGGCAGGGGTCAGTGGCTCCGATGGAGGAGAGAGGAGGGCTCAGGTCATAGCCACTCGGCCCCTTGCAGGCCCTCTGGGGTGGGGGTGGAAGCAGGCAACACAAAGGGCATTTCACAGCCGGGCCCCATAAGGGATCTTAGCCTCCCCCGATCCCTCCCGCGTCAGGCAACCACACGGGGCACAGGCTGGAGACAAACTGGAGGCAAAAACAGGGGGGGGAGGAGCACCAACCGTAAGGCCGCGGCCGCCGCAGGGATCTCCCTGCAATCCCGGGCAGGTTGTCTTGGGTCGCCGACTGCCTACTCACCCCACCACGTGGCTCTCAGCGCGGCGCCTGCAACATGGGCCGCGCTGGTCCAGGCCGCCTCCGGAATCTTTAAGCGCAGGTGAGAGGGGAGCGCCGGATCATCTCTCCCTGCTGCGGCTGGTGTAAGGGAGCTCCGGGGGGTGTGTGGAAACCCCGATTTCAGCCCCGAACGGGCATTTGGCGGCGCCGGAGGAGCAAGGGGCCCAGAGCTCGAGCGGCGTGCGTCCGCTCGGGTTCACCGCATCACCGGAAGTCCTTAGTTATTTGTTTTTTAGCTGCAGCGTTATTTATAGTTTTGTGCCAGTTAGTTACTGCTGCGTCTAGGTTTAGTGGTGAGGTTGATAAGTTAGGAATTATGAGGTCTAGGAATTCTTCTTCATTGTATTTTTTAAATCTTGAGGTTGGTGCATTAGTTGGTATTCGTTTAACTGATGTGTTGTTTATTGTGATATTAAAGTTAATCAGATAATGGTCTGACCATGGGATCGGTGTGCAATTTAGGGAGGTGGGGTTATAGAGTTGGTGGAGTACATAGAGTTGGTGGAGTACAAGAACGCGCAGACGAAATGCAACCCACTCTCTCACCATAAATACAACTATCAGAAAAACAAAGACAACCACAAGCACTGGGGCCTTCTCCTTTGCCGCCCCCACCCTCTGGAACGAACTTCCACTAACTCTACGATTGATAAAAGACATACATCAATTCAAAAAAGAACTCAAAACCTACCTCTTCACAATCCACTTTGAAATCCCCCACCAACAGAAAACTTCCCCCAACATCCACCGAAACACCCCCACAGGACTCAAGACAGAACAAATGATTAACGTAAATAATTCTCTCATTAATATCCATTTACTCACTGCAAATGTCTTATGCAAACTGTTGTTTTACTGCGCCTTGTAAATAGTTCCTGTAATTTAGTTCAGTTAATGTTCCATGTAATCTTACCTGTACATAGTTTAAACACTGTTCTATGTAAAGTATACAAAATTGTTAACTGTTTCATGTAAACCGCCCTTGATCTCTGGAAGGGGCGGTATAGAAGAAATGTATAAATAAATAAAATAAATAAATTTCTTTAAGACATCTACAACTGCTTCAAAATATAATAGCTCATGTAATCACCTGAACTAGACTTCATGATCATATCCGGGGCAGCCCAAGGGAGATGCAGGGCCATGTGCAGAAACTTATTGCAGGGCCTCATTTGCAGGAATTCATTTGCATGACCATGGAACCTCATACCTTCACCTTTGTTCATAGATGAAGGGCCAGGAGCAGGACCTTAGAAAACACCAGAGAAAGGAACAGAAGTGAGGCAGATCTTGAACAATTTTCATGAGGAGCTAGCTAAATTAAAAGTAGACAAAGCGATGGGGCCAGATCGGATGCATTGAAGAAACTTAGGGAGTTATAGAAGCTCCACTGTCTGATCTTTTCAATGATTTTTTTTAGAGTCAAGAATAGACCCAGAGGACTGGAGAAGGGTGCATGCAATGGAGTATGCTAGTTTGTGCCTTAGTACTATAAAATTCTGGGTGACACACAACAGACTGGCATTGAATATGAAAACCCCTCAACATCATTCTCTTGTCCTAGGTACTTTCTGACCCAGTATCTATTATCATGCGAGCCAGTGATTGTCTGTTACTGGTGGGTTTTCAAGCTCGCGACCTTTTTTAAGCTTAATTTAATCCGTAAATTTAAACTTTTTTGGTTACCTGAGAATTTGCATTTTGTGGTTCAAGCTCTGGTTTTGTCCCACTTGACTACTGTAATAGTCTGTTTGTCAGGCTTCCCTCATATGCTATTCGGCCTTTGCCATCAATACAGAATGCAGTGGCACAACTTATTACTAATAGCAGAAGGTTTGAGCACATCTCTACAGATCTATAAAAGTTACATTGGTTACCAATTAAATTCCAAATTTTATATAAAGTCATCACATTGGAATTTAAGTCTCCTTAAGGCTTCTTTTTGAGTGTACTGTTCTCTTCATGTTTTACTCTTACAGGAGACTTTAGTGATAGATGTTCCATTATTTTGGCGGATTCATTTGCAAGTGTTTTGTTATTGGATATTTTCCATGGCCGTCCCATAACTTTGGAATACTTTGCCAGCAGAATTACGCCACATATCGGATATTCTGGTGTTTTCAAAAAAATTGAAGGCACATTTATTTTGGCAAGCCTTTTCAGCCTTTTGCATAAACTAATCTTCACATGGGTGATGCCAGGCTATTTCCTGTGTTTTAACAAGTCAGCAGGTTTATATTTTTTGAGACATGTTCATGTTATGCTGTTTGGTTATTGTTTTTAGGTGTACATTTTATGTATGTTTCTTGTTATCCATCTAGGTGCTAATGTGGAATATACATTTTTAAATAAATAAATAATAAATAAAAGTGGTCCCTTTTACAAAAGTGGAAGTATGGATGAGGTTGGGAACTACTGGTAAGTTAGTCTGACCTCAGTGCTGAGTAAATTAATGGAAACTAAAATAGAGGACAGTGAAGTTTCTAGAATTCAATGCATTGCAAGATCAGAGACAGTATGTTTGTTTGTTTGTTTTTTGAGTGGGTGACCAAAGAGTTGGACTGAGAGAGAGCCTTAGATGTGGTTTACTTAGATTTTACTAAAGCTTTTGACACTTTCCTGCACAGGTGGCTTATAAATAAATTGAGCACCCCAGGGCTGGCCCCTAAAATGACCAACTGGGTTAGAAATTGGTTGAGTGGAGGTGACAAAGGGCGCAGGTAAATGGAATTCACTCTCAAGAGAAGGATGTTACCAGTGGTGTGCCGCGGGGATCTATCCTTGGAACAATTCTTTTTAACAGTTTTTGTAAGTGATATTGTGGAAGGGATGTCGGGTAAGGTTTGCATCTTTGCATATGATACTAAAATCTGCAATAGAGTAGACACCCAGAAAGGAGCAGATAACATGAGAAGGGTTCTAGCAAAGATTGAAGAATGGTTAAGAATTTGGCAACCAAGATTTAATGCTAAAAAATGCAGGGTCATGCATTTGGGCTGCAACAATACAATGGAACAGTACAATATAGGGGGTGAAATATGTCTATCTACATAGAAGATGGGACCTGGATGTGATTGTTTCTGATGATTTTAAGGTGGCTAAACAAGGGCAACGGTGAAAGCCAGAAGTATGCTTAGGTGCATACTGTAGGGAGAGGAATGGCCAGTAGGAAGAAGGAGGTGCTCGTGTCTCTGAATAAGTCTTAAATCATTGGTGGCTACATGGGTCCCAACTCCTCTGAACCTCCGAAAGAAATACTTAGTAGCCCTGTGGGCATCCCCATGCTCTAGACCTTAACCCCAAGAACTCTCAGCCAGTCTCAGCCATGGAGGCTGTTGGGCTATGTTTGGAATGAACTCAAGCCACACAAAACTGAGAATGCAATTGCTCTGTGGTCCTGCGGGTCTTGCAACCAGGCAAATGAGTTCTAGTGCTATTACGATCATTCGACAACAAACCTCTGTATTGGTGGCTAGGCCCTTACAAAGTTCTTTAGAAGATAGGGCTGTGAACTACAGAGTAGCTCAACCAGAAGCGGAAAAAGGCCCAGATCTTTCAAGTGATCCTCTTGAAGAACTGGGTTGTTTCAACCCCTGCTGGTCCAGGAGGAAAAATGTGGACTGGAAGTTCCGTTGAACTCTAAGACACTACAAGTTCCATTAAGGGACCAGCTCTGGGCTACACAGAAAGCCAATTTATTTTTTTATTTATCAAATTTTAAAGATATGTTCCAAGCAGTGATACTTGAACAGAAATAGAATGGGCAAAAGAAATAGTCTGACATGCAGACTTACCCCAAGCAACTAATACAAGAAATAAAATATAGCCCAAATCCCTCTAGCCCTTCACATTAAGGAGACATCCAAAATAAGGTAACAAAATACAAGTACATAAAAGGCAAAAACAATACATCTGCCTAATCACCAAACCTATAAATAATACACTGTGAATTGTTAACATTAACCTAAGAGACAGCAGCAAATGAGCATTTAGCCAACTAAGAGGAGTCATAAAAAAACATTAGCTATAGGCTGTACCTTTACCAAGCATTTACAAGAAAACTTGAGAAAGAAAAGACCCCCCCCAGTTGAACCACCCCAGGCTTCAGGCGCAGAAATTCCCTCCGTCATTTTTGTGTATCTCGCGCTAAGCCTGGGAAAATATGCACAAACAATCCTTTAAATGGTGCAGGAAGCCAGCATGGCCGCATAGGAGCGATCCTCCCGGTTGACGCCATTCAAAACAGCCCCTCGCCGGCGATTGAGCCCCCCCAGGGCAGAGCTTCAGTAACCGGACAGTGAGTGAGCATGTCCGGAGGCAAACAGACGCGGTTGGATTTTGCGGGATCGACGGCTGCCGGCTCTAAAAGGTCCAAGACGGATCCCCTCTCGCCGCACAAAATGGCGGCCGGACAAGATCAGCCAGAGGGCTTAAAGGAGCTGTTGCAAGAGGTAAGGGCTATCAGGGCCCGGGTGGATGCAAATGGCGATTCTCTTGCCGAGCTGCAGGCCGACATGAAGGCTCTGGGAACACAGCTGCAAACGCTCACGGTGCGTGTAGAAGTAATCGAAACCGCGGCGGCGACAGAGGGAGAGCAGTTGAAGAGCTTTGCTGTGGCGGCTCGTAAAATAGATTGGCTGGAGCACAATCTTGAAGATATGGGAAACAGGGCCCGCCGTAATAATGTGCGTATTCTCGGCCTGCCAGAGGGCGCAGAGGGGGGAGATCCGGTTAGCTTTCTGGAGAACCTCTTGCCCAAATTGCTTAAGCTAGATCTCAAATTCCCGCTGGAAATAGAGCGGGCTCACCGCATCCCGACCACCATAGTTAGGCAGAATGCGAGACCGAGGCCTATGATCATGTGCATTTTGAGACATCAGCAGGTCCTGCAAATTTTTGAGGCTGCTAGAAGGCATCAACCGCTCCAGTATGAGGGCCAGAGACTGGCCTTCTATGCAGACTTTTGCAAACATACTGTTGACAAAAGACGGCAGTTTCTTGCCTTGAGACCAAGGTTACAGCGTCTGCAAGCCCGCTATGGACTCTTCAACCCTGCCCGGTTTAAAGTTACTTTAAACAACATTACCAAATCGTTTGATGATCCTGGGGTCTTGCAACAGTTCGTGGAAGATCAGGAGGCACTAGCTATGTAATTGACTTGAACCCGCAAGTGTGTTTATTACCTAACGCCTTGGTCTGTGGGCTAGTCTTGTCCAGGTCCAGAGTCGCGGAGATTAATACCGGATGCCCACAGCGCTTAGCTAAATGGGAATCGCCTGTTTTGATCCTGGAGTGTCGGAGGACTGGTATTCCTGGAGGGGGCAAATGATGGCTGGTGGGGGGGTCATTATTACCATATTTTCTATTTACATTCTATTATTACTACTACTTTGTGTTTGTTTGTAAGTGTGTTCAACCGGGTTGCGCTATGCTGTAATAGTGCTTGTGTTGTCTCGCCCAGATTTTTTTTGTTGTGGGAAAGGGGGGAATGGCTCTCTGGGGGTATATGATTGTTTGGTGTGCTATTTCCTTAAGATGACAGCCGCTGTTAATATCTCTTCTAGGGGGTGGTATGGCTAAAACGATAAAGATTTTATCTTTGAATGTTAAAGGCATCAACTCTCCGATTAAACGGAAAAAGATTATGGCTTACTGCAAGCAGCAGAATGCTGACGTTATTTTTTTGCAGGAGACTCATTTGTCATTGAAAGAGGCTTTTAAATTGGAGAATAAAGTTTATCAGCTGGTAGGCTCCTCCCCAGCAGATCATAAGAAAAATGGTGTGGCCACTCTGGTCAAATCCTCCCTGAGCTGCAAGATCCTTCAGGCTAGTAATGATGAAGAGGGGAGGTGTGCGAAATCATTGATACTGTTTGGAGATGCTCAGATATTACTTATTAACATTTATGGGCCGAATAGGGACGACCCTGTCTTTTTTTGCAACCTAAATGAGAATATACAGAGGGAGGGTGAGCCTTTCATTATTTTGGGCGGGGATTTTAACCAAGTACGGATGCCTTGATTGACCGGAATCCGGGGAGGGTTGAACGCCCATCTAGAGCGAGTGTGGCACTCTCTGCTCTCATGGAAGCATGTGGATTGGTGGATGTCTGGCGATTGCTCCACCCGAGGGATAAAGACTACTCTTTCTTCTCCCCTATGCACAAGTCTTCCTCCCGTATCGACTTCCTTTTAATATCCAAGACCCTGGTCTCGGACAGCTGCGCGGCAGAGATTTTATGTGTAACTGTCTCAGATCACGCAGCTGTCACGGCCACGGTGGAGGTCCCAGATAGTGAGAAGGCTCGCCCACCCTGGTCTTTCAGTAGAGTCTGGCTGGCCGAACCCACCTTTCAAGAGGAGATAAAGGAGACTATCATTTCCTACTTTCGAGAAAATAAAGTGGGAGAGACGGCCAGCTGGGCTTGGTGGGAGGCCTTTAAGGCCTCGTTGAGGGCTTCAATTTCTAGTTACCTGATCAAAGAGTCAAAGCGACGTAAAGCCCAACTAGAGGCCTTGGAAAGGCAGATTAAAGCGGGCGAGCGCCTGGGATGGAGGCAGCCGGTACCGGGCCTTCTTGTACGCCTGCAAAGACTGCGATTCCAGTATAACGAAATTCTTAGTTCGGAAGTCGAGCAGGTAATGCTCCGTCAGGCAGCCAGGTATCATATAGAAAGGAATAGAGCAGGCAGGCTGCTTGCAAGTTCTGCCAGAGGCCAGCGCTGCAAGTCTAGAATTGCAGTCATCATGGATAGTCAGGCAGTGAGGCAGACCAAGAGCACCAGTATAGTCGAAGAGTTCTCCAAATTTTATAAGGCTTTATACTCGTCAGAGACGCGGGTTGAACTGCAGGATTTCCGGCTGTTTGTTGATAAACTAGCCCATCCTATGATATCAGCGCAGCAAGCTGCGCGTCTCGGGGAAGCCATAACGGGAGATGAGCTCACCACAGTTATTAAGTCTATGTCTCCGGGGAAGGCGGCAGGCCCGGACGGCATTCCTTCTGAATTCTACGCTGTCTTTGGAACCGAACTGCAACCTTATTTGTTACAATACTATGCAGAGTTAGGGGAGAGTCAGGGCCAGACTGGTTTATTTTCAGATGCTATTATAACTGTTCTTGAAAAGCCCGGAAGAGATCCTAGCATTGTGGGCAATTATAGGCCCATCTCTCTTCTGAATGCCGATTATAAAATATATGCGAGTGTTTTAGCAAAGCGGCTGTCGGCACTTATAGGAGAGGTGGTGCACCCAGATCAGTGTGGCTTTGTGCCCGGGCGTTCCACTTTGGACAATGCCCGCCTGCTCTGTAATTTACTAGATAGGGCAGCTGTGGTACCCAGCCCTTATGTGGCTCTTTCCCTTGACGCGGAGAAGGCATTCGATAGATTGGAGTGGCCTTTCCTCTTTTATATCTTAGAATGGTTTGGACTCGGTGAGGGGTTTATTAAAAAAGTTCGGGTGTTATATGCCAATGCGACAGCGCGTATTGCAGCGAATGGTGTCCTGTCTCGGTCTTTCTCATTACACAGAGGCACCAGGCAGGGTTGCCCTCTTTCCCCACTGCTTTTCAATTTGGCAATGGAGCCGTTGCTCCTGGCGCTTCGACAGCATCGCGGGTTAGAGGGTATTGTTGGGGGGGAGTTGCCGGTGAAACTCTCCGCATATGCTGACGACCTGCTCTTATTTGTGCAGCCCTTTGAAATACCAGCAGTATTAGATCAGATAGAGTCTTACTCTAGAATTTCTGGTTATAAAATTAACTGGAGCAAGTCGGTGGCATTCCCGCTCAACAGGATCACCAATGCTGCAGAGATGGCCAGCTATCCTTTTAAATGGGAGGCGGACTGCATTAAATACTTAGGCGCTTGGTATTGTTCCTCGGTGGAGCTTATGATTCAGAAGAATGTTGAGGATTTAATGCAGGTGATACGGGGGAAGACTTTGGGGTGGTCTACTCTTCATCTTTCCTGGTGGGGCCGACTGGAGCTTATTAAAATGATACTGATGCCAAAAATCAATTATGTGTTGGGCATGCTCCCTATCCTATTGCCGCGCAATATCTTTGCAAAATTGGAGAGGTGCCTTGTTAGGTTTTTGTGGAAGGAGTCGCAACCGCGCATTGCCCTTCGGAAGCTTAAGGCTGCTAGGGAGGAGGGCGGGGTGCAGTTTCCAGATTTTTATTTATATCATCAGGCCTTGCTTTTGAAACAAGGTGCTCTGTGGCTGGAGTCGGGGGAGCTAGCTTCACGCCCAGCATGGCTAGCGTTCGAAGCAGGGGTGGCTGCGCCGTACCCTCTGCCCTCGCTATTAGGTGCTCTACAGCCTGACTGGCTTAATGCGGGGGGTGTCATTAAGGCAACACAGGAAGCTTTTCTGAACTTGGCTCGAAGGTTGGGTAAGGACAGTTTATTATCGGGCGCGTCGACGTTATGGTGGAATCCTTTGCTCCGAATTCGTGGCAAGATGTTTGCTTGGAAGGCCTGGCAACAGCGAGGTGTTTGGAGGATTGGCCAGTTGCTAGGTTCAAATGGATGGAAGGACTTCGCTGAAATACAGTCGGAATACGCTCTTCCGGATGCCAATTATTTTAAGTGGGCGCAGCTTAAGCACTGTATTGTTGCCTCCCTTGTACCTGTGCGGGATCTGGTTGGTGAGAATGGGTTACTAAAGGTGCTTCAGGGCACAATTGGTCAGCAGGGCGCTCTCTCCATGCTTTATGCGTCCCTCCGGGAAAGTGTTTCACAGGGGTTGCTGGGATTGGTGAGAGTTTGGGAGTCAGACACGTCTGACCCAGTACCGGCAGGCATATGGAAGCTTTTATGGGGTCCTGTAACCAGGGTCTCTAGGTCGGCTGCTCTTACCCAGGCGCTATACTTCTTTGCTCACAGGGCTTTTATAACCCCGGCGAAGCTGGCCAAATGGGATAAGGGAACTTCTGGTAAATGTTGGTCCTGCCAGTCCAGGGAAGGAACCTATTCCCATATGTTCTTCAACTGCCCCTTTGTAAAGTGCTTTCTATCACAGGTCTGGGGGAGAATTAGTGTCATTCTAAAATTGTCCCACGAGCTTACATGGAGAGGGTTTTTCCTGAGGTCCTTGGCGGTGTATCCAGCGCTGGGCCACGGGGAACGTTTTCTATTAAACTTTATGCTGGCCATTGCGATTAAGCAGATTTTGGCAAATTGGAAGGCCTCCCCGAAGCTCAGCCTGGTGCACTGGTGGAATTCGGTCTGCCAGTACTCTAAATATGAGAAGTTATATAGCAAACTATATCGCCCATGCGATGCAGAGCTAAATTTCCGTAGATGGGAGATACTGGATCAATATATTGCATGTGCCAAGGTTGTTATATAAGGGCAGCATTTAAGTCTGTCGTGACGGCTGCCTGCCAGCTCAGGAGCGCCTGCGGGCGCTCTAGGCTGGCGGCCATTTGCTACCCAGAGAGCCGGGTGGGGGGAGGGGGGAGGGATAGGGATACTTGTATTGTTAGTTGTATTGTTAGGTCGTAGTGTCAGTGTGCTTTCTTTGTTTGTTTTGGAAACTATAAATAAAGAATTAAAAAAAAAAAAATGGTGCAGAGCATTTATTGAAATACAATTTGAGTAGCTGCTCTTGTTCTGAGGATAGTGCCAAAGCTATTATAAGTGTCACAGGAACCATCAGTTCTGTACCAGATGACTAGAATCTCCAAGATATTCAGAATATCTGCTGCTGTTCCACAAGAGGTGGTCACGAACCATCAGCTGGAACCTTTTTACCAGTAGGTATATAGTATATATTGGTAAGAGGAGGGTGGGACTCTGAAGGAACCTTGAGAATGTCAACCAAATAGCTCTTAAACATGACTCTAGCCAAAATCAAGGATGATCTGGGGAAATTTAATAGACACAGATTGGTTGATCGGACCTGGTTTTGCAGAGTCTCTAACTTAAATGTAACTCTAATCAGATCTTAATAAGAGCAGAAGACTAATCCTCTTGCTGTTGAACATTAACCTTAAGATTCTCTACTGATTTCTTCATGGTGACAATGTCATTAGAGTTCTTTTGCATTGACACAACATTATCTTGTACAGTACTTGGGATAAGATCTTATTCGACTGCAACACCATTAGCTCACCCAACTTAGACGGCACTCCAGATTGACTTTAATGTGAAATTCTCTGGACGATCCAACACAAAAGGGGGAACAGACCACTGCTCAACTCGCACTCCTCCCCAGAGAGCTTCCATCCACTATGGGTGGCTGCATTGCTGACATTAATCCACTCATTGGCTTCTCTACTCCTTGCACCACTCTTGCAGCTGAAAGAGATGGACCCAGCATCTGCCCCAACGCCAGAGACAACTCGGAAACATTTCCTCCCATCGGGACATCCAGCAACCCTCGAGCAGGCATGGATTACCCGGATGTGTCCAGGCTGAAAAATCTGGCTGGCAAAACAGGAGGAAGATGCAGCTCCGGCAACAATTCACAGCCCGAGGAAGACATTGGGCTTCCCTGCCCCAGCATCAACACAGCTTGGCAAACACCGGTTTCTTCTTGATGACTCTCCAAATACTGAATAAAGGAATCCATCAGACCCTTAGAAGTGGCAAGTCTGGAGGGGGTCTCCTGCACCATGGGAGGTTTCCCCTGTGGTTCCCCTTCCTCTACGGCATCGCAGGTAACAGCTTACGGAGCAGTGGCAGATCACTCAGCCATCTTGGTTCTGAAATGTCTCACAGAAGCCCAATTTAGAAAAACTGGTGATAGAAAAAGAGGATGTCTTTTCAAAAATTCCACAAAGAATTAA
This sequence comes from Ichthyophis bannanicus, assembly GCA_033557465.1. Classification (NCBI taxonomy): domain Eukaryota; kingdom Metazoa; phylum Chordata; class Amphibia; order Gymnophiona; family Ichthyophiidae; genus Ichthyophis; species Ichthyophis bannanicus. The sequence goes on from CM066033.1 coordinate 1,334,408,068, forward strand.
TCTAGGTTGTCATGATATTGCAATGGATCCAAGAGTAGTAGTCCAACAGCAACTGTACTGAATTCTGGGGGCCGATTGATAAGCCATAACCTCGGAATTGGACATATTTAAACTTATAATGCTTGAAGGGTCTTTTTTCTGCATTAATTGCAGAAAAAATAATGAAGTCCCCAATCTTGATGAACATATTGAAAAACTGAGGGCTGCCCAGTTCATTTCTACACTGGAACTAACCAAGAGATATTGATAAATGCCCTTCTCCCTAAACACCAAAGAGAAGACAGTCTTTTCTACTCTTAAAGAGCTGTTCCAATTAATGGTACTGCAGCCCCAAATTACTGTTGCTTTTACAGAGCTGCAGAGTTTAAATACACAACAGCTGCCACCCCCACACCTGTTCAGCTCTAAATAACTTCTTCCGGTCCCTATCTACCAGAGCAGGGCAAAGCCCTTTAGCCTTATAACCAGGGCAATGCTGTAGTGAAGCCCAGAGACCTGCAAAGTGGTAATGGGTCTGTGACCTGTTGGTGGAAAGATGCCAATCCCATGGCTGCCACCACATGTAGCATGTCTGAGTGATCAAAATTCTAAGCCTGTGGTGATGCACCGAAGATAATCAGTAATAGCCAAGCCTAGGTCCAGCAATAAGGCAAAGAATTTATTTAGAAAAAAATAAGAAACACGTTTATTTATTTACCCATTTTTTTCATACCACTTTATATTAGAATCAAAGCAGTTTACAACTAACGTAACTTACAAAACGTTTTACAGCAAATGAGTGTATTTACACAGAACGTTTTGTTTACATTGCACAAAGGTATAACTAGGGTGGGGTAACTCCAGATAAGAAATGTGGCTATATAACACACACATTAACAAGTTGTCTACTGTTCTGTCTTTGAGTGTGTTAGGTGTCAGTTCCAAAGTGCTCCAGGAAAAGGTGGGTTTTGAACCTCCTGCAAAAATCAGATATTGCATCTGCAGTTCTTATTTCATCTGAGAGTGAATTCCAGACGGAGGGTGCATATAACGAAAAGGCTCCGCTGCATGTGGTCTGACTGCTTTTTGCCTTTAGAATTGGAATGGTGAGGTTGTTTTGGGTATGTCTTCTTGTCCATTTATCTGGTGGTTTTGGTATTAAGGATTGGAGCTAATTTGAGGATAGATTCTTCAATATCTTGAATATGGTGAGTACTCCTTTGCAGTGGTATACCACGGGTACCGGCTGAGAGGAGGATGCACTACTACTGGGTCCACACTTCAGAGGCAGCATGGCAAACTTACATTAATTGTGAGACATCGGCCCAGGAGAGAAGAGCCGCCAGGCCTGGAGTGGAGGCAGCATGGCAAGCCACGCAGTCTCCAAAGTGTGGGCCTTAAGGGAGGGCTATGGCATGCCATGGGGGGGGGAGGGGGCACCAGCCTTAAGGGGGGGTCACCCCCCTGGGTACCAAGGAGGTTGGGAATGCCACTGGTACTTTGTATTTTATGCGGATTAATACTGGAAGTCAGTGTAGTTGTTTTAGTTTGGGTGTTATATGGACATGTCGTGATGCACCGTATAGGATGTGGGTGGCTGTGATCTGGATCATCTGTAGCAGGTATAGTTTATACTTTGGAATTCCTTGGCAGATTATGTTGCTGTAGTCAAGATGTAGAGTTATTGGACCTGATATTCAAAGGCCTTACACGGGGTGGAGTGGGGGGGGGGGGGAGGAATGGGCTACACAGGTAGCTGCGATTTTTGTTGCTACCAGAGTAGCCCTCTGCATCTTAAAAATAGGTGAGAAAAAACCTTGCCTATCTTTAAGACGCAGAGCCTATGCAGGTAGCAATGAAAATCGCTGCTGCCTATATAGCCTCTGTGGCTGCCAGGGCGTCCAGGCTAACCCAAATATTCACTTCCACTGCCATGGAAGTGAATCTTGTCACACCCTCCGGGGGCCCTACCGGTGGGGTCAGGTATTACAAGATGACTCCTCCTCTTGGCTCTGTAAGAGATGCAGACAGCCCTGCCTGGCCCTCTGGGAGTGGTAGTTGTACCTTCTTTGATAAGAATCACTTATGCACACACTTCAATTTCAAATCAGGGCTTTATTCCCCGTCCACGAGGTTTTTCTTCTTTTGGCAAAACAAATAACAAAAGCCGCTCCGGGCATATAACAGAAGAATAAAATGGAACAAAAATAGCTTGCTTCAGCTTTTAAATATTTATTTATTTAGCAAGCATTTGTAGCCCGCTCCTTCCAGCGATCAGAAGCGGGTAGGATTACTATTGTGAAACTGCCGAATCAAGGCAGGTACAAATTTTGTTTACATACAGATTGTCAGAAAAGCACATCATACAGAGTTAACACTTCTTAGCTATGGGGGAGTTCATTTACATATATACATAAATACATATATACAGGATAATCTTCTTGGACACAGTGGTCAGGGGCTGCTCCATCTGTGGGTTTAGTTCAGGTTGAAATGTGATTGGAAAATGTGCGTTTTGAGTTTCTTTCTGAAGTCTAGAAGGTCATTGCTAGCTCGTAGTTCTGGTGGGAGTTGGTTCCACAGTGTTGGCGCCGCATATGAGAAAGCCCTGTGGCTGGTGTTAGCTTTGGCAGATCTTATATCTGTTGGAGTGTGAAGGATGTTGGAATTGTGGGTTCTTCTGTTTCGGGTAGGAGGTTGCAATCTTACTAGGTTGTTGAGGAAGGAAGGTGCTAAGTTGTGGATGAGTTTGAAGGTGGTTGTTAGTATTTTGTATTTTGTGCGAGCTGTTATGGGTAGCCAGTGTAATTGAATTAGTACTGGTGTGATGTGGTCACTTAGATTTTTCTTCATTATGACCCTGGCAGCTACATTTTGTGCCATTTGTAATATGTTTAGGGTTTTTTTAGGTAAACCTTGTAGGATGGCGTTGCAGTAGTCAAAATGTGGCATGATGAGTGCTTGGGCCACTGTTCTGAAGTCTTGGGGATCAATAATATTCCGAATGGGTTGGAGCACTCTAAGCTTGTGGAAAACTGCTCTGTTGGTCTTTCGGAGGTGTTTTTCCATCTTTAGGTCACAGTCAAATGTGACTCCTAGATACTTTATTTCTTTTTTTGTTTGGTAAGTGTTGTTACATAGTGTTATTGATGTGGGAGGGTCAAAATTCGGTTCTTTGGAGATATACATTACTTCGGTTTTTTTGTGATTAATTGACATACTACTTTGTTGTAACCAGTCTTGCATCTCTCCGATACATGTCTCCAGTGGGTTGTAGTCTGGGTTTTTAGTGTCTAGTTGTGTGTATAGCATGATATCATCGGCATAGATGTGGTAATTAATTTCGTGCCGTGAGAAAATTTTGCAAATATAACAAAAGAAAAGTATTAAACAGTCCTCCTGTTATCAAACAGTCCTCCTGTTATCAAAACAGCCTTTTCTTTTGCTGCCTCACTACAGCTCAATTATACTGTTTGACTGAGAAACCGTTTATCAGCAAACAGGTTATGGCTTTAACTTCTGGTTACATTCAATACTTTATCTCAGAGAGAACTCGGGGTCAACCATTGATAAAGAACAATCCATAGCTTCAGGACTTACTTGCATATCTGGAATATCACATTGCATCAATTCATAATCACTTGAACACACGTTTGTAGGATCAGCTGTTTCACCGGAGTAAAGTTGGTTTGCTCCGTCTAGCAGGAAGTTACTTTGCTTCTCTGAGCAAATGCCCTGCTGGGAATTACCATATGCTTTTGAGTGTGGCTTGTAGGAGCTCTGTCCCTGCTGGTAATTAAAAGGGAACTGCAAGCATTCACTGGCTCTGCTATTAGAATGTTCGTGATATGCTCTGAGCTTGCTCGGGCTTAGCTCCTTCTGCACAGCTGCCTGTGATTGCACTGCTCGAGACGGCACTTTGTTAAAAGCTGGGAGTTTAAAATTGCTAGCAGAATTACAAGCTCCTGCAGGTATGGAAACTTCCTTTCTCTTGTGGCTGCTAGCACAAGGAAAGAAGTTATTCTCTGCTTCCTTTGAGCTTGCTCTTGGTTGGCTTTTCCTGTTAACTCTGGGTTTTACCCAATCAGGTAGGAAACAGCCTCTCTCTGTATTTTCTGCTCTGTTACCTTCTATAGAAATCCTCCCACGTCTCTCGTGACTTTCATTCATACACACAGTATCCAGCTGCTGACTTCCAAACGTCTCAAACAGGTCCTGGGACTCCCTCAGACTTTCCTGTTGATTCTCATGCTGACCCAATGGTTCATTCTCTCTTTCTCTCTCTTTCTCATTCCATTTCCATTCCTTCCGTGGCTGCTGCTGCCCTTGCCGCTGCCTCTCTCCCTTAACTGTTTGTGAGCGTGTTTTATATATGTGTCTCTGGGCTCCACCTCCTCCCAGCTGATCCCCATCAGGTAATGAAAACTCCATTCCCCTGTTACCTGGGTGTGTCTTCCTAGCCCTTACCCACGTGTGTCCTGGTTGTTTATAGCAACCGCTTGACAGGTTTCTATTTATGCTGTCAGATTCTCCCTGATCTTCCATGCTGATCTCCATTTGTACAGGCTCTGTGAGGTCCACCTTGTGACAATATCCAGGTTAGGGGAGTTGGCGGGCAGGCTATGTGCTTGGTGGCACATAGCCTGCCCACCTCAATATCGGGCTCATTATGGTCTGGTATGGTCTGGTAAGTCGCTTATGTTGAGTAGTGGGCGAAGGTGTTATGGAATCTTTATCTTGTGGTATGCAACTTTTGTAGTTTTATTGATATATGATTGTAGGTTTAATGACTGGTCTAAAGTTATTTCAAGATAACAAACTTGGAGGGAGGAGTGGTCTAGTGGTTAGGACAAGGTACTTCAGGCCGGAGGGTCGGGGGTTCAAGTCCCACCTGAGGACAGCAATCTCAGGCCGGAGGGACTGGGATTTCTAGTCCTATAGGCACTCCTTGTGGTCTTGGGCAAGCCACTTAACCCTCCATTGCCCATGTTCCCTGTATGTATTAGTGTGTGTGTCTCATATCCCCTCATGTTAAATGTATCCCCCAATTGACCGCTTTGACCCGGTGAAAAGCGGGATATAAATACAGCTAAAATAAAATAAATAAAATAAAAATAATTCTGGTTTTATCTCCAGATCAGTGTCTGAGACGGTGGGTTGTGCTTGACTTACCTTGCAGGCCTAACTGCTTTACAACTGGGTATCTATACATACACAGTTTCAGCGTATACCTGGAGTCTTCTTTCCTCCAGTCTGGTCCTTCTTACTCTCTTCTGTGCCTGAGCTTTTAAACTGTCTTCTTGCGCCCCACCCTTGCTTCCCAGCTATTTCCTTAAGGTGGACTGGATTTAAGGAAGGCTGAGGTAACTTCTGTATTCCTCTTCTGGAATGGCAGTTTTCATGATGATTAGATTGATTCCATTTATGGACATATAGAACATGATGGCTGATAAAGACCATGTGGACTACCTAATCTGCCCATCCATAGCAACTATTAAGCTCTACAATTCCTTCCTCTCGCTCAGAGCTCCTAAGGCTTGTCCCATGCATCCTTGACTTAAAATGTGTGATGTAGCAGGCTCTTATGAAGCAAGAGAAACTAATAGTGATCCGGTGGAGAGAGCCGGTACTGCAGGGGAATGCAGGATTTTCTCCTGAGAGGAAAAAAGAATGCAGAGCTAATCAGGAACCACTCCTCACTTCAAGGCAGGTGAGAAGCCAAGTCCCTGATTGGGCACGCCCAAGCAGGTGGCAAGCAAAGAGAGGACCACCAGGAGAGGAACCAAGGATACAAGCACCTGGACGAGGATAGGTCAGATGACCAGGAAGAGGAACCGAGAGAGAGAGAACCACTCAGCAGCTGTGATCCAAGAAGGAGCAGACAGGAGCTGGGAGACTCAGGGGCAGAGAAAGATTTCTGGAAGCAAAAGAATTCTAAGGCACTGAGAGACCCAAGGCTGCAGCTCAGGAGTTTAAAGGACCCAGAAGAACCTTGGAATAGGAGGCAAAGGGATAAGGATTTACCCTGGAAGAAGCCCAAGCACAAGGTATCTGGTGGGTGTGGCACAGCTAGCAAACTTAACAGTGGAAAGCCAGAAAGAGTGAATTTTAATTGTGAAAGACAGGATAAAGGCAGAAAGTTTGATACTAACTGGCTAAGTCAAGAAAAGCCTGACTGTTTTCCTTTTAACACTCTGAGAGACTCTCTAGACACAGCTGGAGCATTTTACCCTGCACTGCCATGTGGAGATAGGTGGGGGAAGGGAAATGCTTGCACGCTGAAATGTTGTCCAAGTAAAAGCACTGCTAATTGCCTAGAGATAAGAAATATAAACAAGCATTTACCTGAAGGAGGATTTGCTCAGCCTAGCTCAGAAAATACACAGGCTGAATTACTTCTCACTGAATTCAGAGAGTTCCTTAAAAGCAGAGCAGTTTCTACTCAGAACGTAGCAAAGCCATTGATCAGCTGGCAAGAAGAAATGCCTTTAATTTCTTTGCCATCTACAGAACAGGACGTCCCGATGGATTGCTCTACTTGTATGATTCCAAAGGACATTTAAGGGATTTGCTTGCCAGTGTTGTTTGTAAGAAAATAGCAAAGTTACCTCACTGTTTGCTGTGACAGAAGAGCTTATGTGAATGGAATAAGTGGAAGCATATTCTGTGCCATTCAGGAGCAGTGCTGATATCAGAGTTTCTGTTACCTTAATGAAAAGGAGATCACATGACAGGTGAATGTGATCAGTAATGGACATTCAGTTAAGCAGTGGAAAAAGCCTTGTTTAAGTTCAGTTTCTCCATCTTGTTTTGTGCCCTATTATTTCATTGACGTCTGCTGCATTTGAACTGCGAAAGCGGGAAATAAACCTCACAAAAAAAGAAATATTCTTTGCCTTGCCTTATCACTTGAGCACCAACACAACTACAACATTAACCCTCAAGGGCATTCAAGGCCAGCCCCTCCCTTAATCCTCAAGGTCCAGGGAGTGGGTGGGTGGCAAAGTGGCGTAGTATTGAGGATACTGCGCAGGCGCAAGAAATAACCACAGCAAGAAACTGCAGAAGCTGACTTCCAGGAGGTGCCCAGCCGAAGAGCTGACCAGCCCAAACAAGGAAGGAGACTGCAGGACTACAGGATCTTCTGTTCCTGACGTGCTTGTATACCACCTGAGCCAGGAAAAGGGTATCCACCCTGGGTAACCAGAATACCAGGGCAAGGGTGAAGCCTAGTGGTGACTAGGGAGAAAGAAAAAAAAAAAGAGCAGATAGCCAAAGTGTACTCTGTTTTCCGCACTTGGGTCTCTTTTTTTTTTTTTGATTTTGTTTCAGGTATCCCAAGATGGCGATGGACGCCAAAGAAATTTTTCAATGGATGGCGACGCAGCTGGAGCACCAGAGAGACCTTGCGTTAGAGGCCCAGGAGAAAGCCAACGCAAGCATGCGTGAACAGCAGCAGCCTCTACTCACTCTCATGGAGGAATGGATGAAAGAGAGGAAGCAAGCCGCTGGACAATCATCTACAACAGGTTCCATTTTAACAGGCCCTGTACAACCTGTGGGTTTATAGGCGGGAACTGTGTTTAATTTTGGACAGCTTACCAATCAAGATGACGTTGATGACTATCTTGAGAGCTTTGAAAGAGTAGCTCGCCTTAGCTCATGGCCTAAGGAGCACTGGGCACTAAGACTGGCAGCATCCCTTACTGGGGAAGCGATGGCCGCTTACCGTGCCATGCCTGCTGCCATGGCTGGCAATTATGATGAAGTAAAAAAGGTGATCAGGGAGAGATTAGGGCTCACTCCTTTAGTCTACCACACACGTTTGAGGAGTGTGAGACTGAGGCCGAGTGAGACGCCTAAGTCATTATGTCATAGGATTCAAAGCTTGCTTGATAATCACACTAGCTGCCGCTGCTGAATATCAGACACCAAGTTACTAAATGCTGCAGTATAGATTGATAATGCCATTGCCTGCAATCTGTTTGATTATCAAGGGTGTCTATCTTACTTTGTGGAATGCACCATATCATACCCTTATATTACATAATACGAAAAAACAGTATCTAATGCCAAGATTAAATTGAAATAGCACTAAAAACTGTATTTTGTATATTAATAAAATTAGAAATGACTGATCAGTTATAGTCCTAATGTAAATTAATCCACTCTTGCCAATAAAAGCAAAAAACATTAGTTAATGAAATTCAGCCAAGTTCCATTAGCTGGACTACAAGGACTACTGAGGCCAATTCTTCAGTCATTATTTTTGGAATCCCTTCCTAAGCCCCTGGCTATATTGGTTTGTTTTAGTGCAGCCAATTATGGTCTAGCCAGGTGTGTACTCTGCCTCTTTCAGAAGGTGATAATCTAGCCCTGAGAGTCTTCAGTGTATGCATGATGCCATCTCAGAGGATCCAGCTTCCTTTAGAACAGGTTTAAACTCTAAGCATGTTATTGGAAGGTAAACTGGGCTGTATCCTGGAGGTTTTAATGCTATATCCTGAAAGCGTGAGTACTGTAGGCTCAGTGCAGCAGTGGGTGATGGAAAACTCAGAATGAAACAAAAGAGTTAGGTCACCTGAAGTTGAAGTACTAGCATTCAGGTCACATCTAACAATGTTAACTAGTCAACATACATCATCTTTGAAATTAGCAACTACTCTGTCCATTACCGGAAGCCCTGTGAAGTTTGTATGTGAAGTCTGTGAATAAAGGAAAACATTTTGAACCTTATTAAGAGTATACAGTACTTGTTCACTTGCGTTGCAAAAACAGAAGAAACCGAGATAGAAGGTAATGTTGTTCTAGCAGGAAGAAGACTACCTGATTCCTAGAAAAACCTAACAGTCCAACATGCAGTTACCCAGGTTGAAGGGGACTGCATCATAATTTCATTTATGATATAACAAACTAAGCTGTGACACACATGATTCATAGTATAATGGTTCTGTTGATTCAAGCCTGGATATCGCAGTCTCTGCGTGAATTCTACTGCCTGTTCATCTACAATGCTTTCTTAAAAACAGGTCCGAGGGAGCCTGATTCATTTTGTTTGTAGGCTTCACACTGATCCAAGGCCAAGCATATGAGAAACAGTAGTTCCCAAATTTTCACAAAAAAACCCAACCACCATCTGCTGCATCTTAGGTAGGTTAGCCAGGGCATTCTCAGGCAAGAACTATTCAAGACAAAAGGCAGCACAGCACAGTACTAAAAAGCAACCCTGCATGTAGCCAAATCAAAATGTATCAACGTTTTCCTTATTAATGTAGAAGGAAAGTCAGCAAATTCTTTTAGTAGTACAGGATTAGATAATCTTGGAGAAAAGCGATTCCTCATAGGTAACAGAACATAGAAGGGGGACAGAGTATTGGCTTAAGTACTGGTCCTATAAGAATCAAAGCTGAAGATGGCAAAGCTTGCTAGAAAGGCCCGAGGTGGCCTACTAACAGAGGTAGTTGAGGCCCTCACCATGGCAGTATTTTGAGCATCCTTGGGACTGGCATGCACTGCACCAATAGGAAAGAGGTTATAAGATATGAAACAGAAGAAGGGGAAACTGATTTGAGGTTGTGTATTAACAACATTGGACTTTATATGCACAGCTACCCAAAGAGAACAGGCAGGAAATGCCATTTTGATCCTCCGCCATCATTTACAGTATATATGGAGTGTATATACAGTGAGTGGAGGAGTGGCCTAGTGGTTGGGGCAAGGTATATATACAGTGAGTGGAGGAGTGGCCTAGTGGTTGGGGCAAGGTACTTCGGGCCGGAAGGTCGGGGGTTCAAATCCCACTAGAGGACAGCAACCTTGGGCCGGAAGGACTGGGGTTTCTAGTCCCACAGGTGCTCCTTGTGGTCTTGGGCAAGCCACTTAACCCTCCATAGCCCATGTTCCCTGTAAAATAGTTCTCTGTGTGCTGTGCTTTCCTGTCTAATCAATGTGTTTATACCTCAAAAATTTCCTGTCATGATTTGACAATTTCCAATCTGTAATCAAACCGCTGCTGATCGCTGGAAGTAGCGGTATACAAATGTATACTAAATAAAATAAATAAATATATATATATTTAACCAGTATAAGAGTTATGCACAGGTGCGTTTTGGTTTCCTGGACCATGGGATGCTGTTCCAAGGGTTGCAGAGCAGAGATGGTGTCCATCTTTCCAAGAAAGGTCAACGTGTCCTCAGAGCAGACTAGCTATTCTACTGAAGAGGGCTTTAAACTAGATTCATTGGGGATGGATGAAGAAAGCCCCCAGATAAGCAAATGCCACCAGGTAAGTGAAACATTAAATACCTTTATGGAAATGGGTAAAAGGGGCAATATACTGAAAGCGGTGTGTATAAATGCCCGTAGCATGGGAAATAAGATCCCAGATGTTGAAGCTTTAATGGGAGAGGCTGACTTGAATTTAGTGGTAGTTAGAGAAACATGGTTCACAGAAAACGATGACTGGGATGTAACTATACCAGGCTATACTTTATTCAGAAAGGACAGGGTAGGAAGAATGAGAGGAGGAGTGGCACAATATGTAAAAAATAATATTAAAGCTTTGGAATTACAGAGCTTAAAAGGGAGAGAGGAGGCACTGTGGGTTAAACTAGAAAGAGGGAAAGAGAAATCTATTTCCACTGGCATGATATACAGACCTCCCTCAAAGGAGGCAGAGGTGGACGGAGAGTTAATTGAAGACATACGCAGCATTGCCAGGACAGGGGAAGTGCTACTGATAGGGGATTTCAATATGCCAGATGTTGATTGGCACATTCCTGCTGCAGTATCATCTAGAAGTAAGGAGATCCTGGATTCTCTACAGGGAGAACTATTCAGGCAACTGGTAACAGAACCCACATGTGAAGGAGCCATACTGGACTTGGTGCTTACCAATGGTGAAAGTGTTTCTGATGTTACAGTGGGTGATCATTTTGCATCCAGTGATTACCAGATGGAATGGTTCAGTATTAGAACTAGGGCTATTAAAATCCATTCAAAAGCGAGGGTCTTAGACTTTAGAAAAACTAAGTTTGCCAAGATGGGCCAATATCTCAGGGAGTCGTTAGTGGGATGGGAACAGCTGCGGGATGTAGAAAAACAGTGGGCAAAACTGAAAGGGGATATTTTAAGGGCAACCAACCTTTTTGTTAAAATGGTAAATAAAGCTAAAAGGAAAAGGAGACCACTATGGTTTTCAAAAGAAATAGCTGAAAAGGTGAAGAAAAAGAGGGAGGTGTTTATGAAATAGAAGAGATCACAGAGAGAGTTAGACAGACATCTATATTTGGAAAAACGGACAGAAGCTAGCAAAATAGTCAGGAAAGCAAAGAATCAAAAAGAGGAGTTAATGAAATAAAATGGGGGGGGGGGGTGGATAAGACATTTTTCAGATATGTTAGTGAGAAGAGGAAGGGCAAAAGTGGTATTGTCAGACTCAAAGGTGAAGGGGAGGAATATGTAGAAGCTGATGAGGATAAAGCAGAATTGCTTAACAAATATTTCTGTTCTGTGTTCACAGAAGAACCAGGAGCATGACCTCAGAAAACACCCACAAACAGGAACAGAAGTGAGGGGCATGTTGAAGAATTTCCAGAAGATTGTGTTCGTGAGAAACTAGCTCAACTTAAAGTAGACAAAGCGATGGGATCGGATAGGATACATCCTAGAATACTGAGGGAACTTGGGGACATTCTAGCAGCTCCACTGACTAATCTTTTCAATGCCTCGTTCAAGTTGGGAGTGGTGCCAAAGGACTGGAGAAAGGCACATGTGATCCCTTTACACAAAAGCGGAAGTAAGGATGTGGTTGAAAACTACAGGCTGGTTAGTTTAACTTTGGTGGTGAGTAAATTATTGGAAGCACTGCTGAAAGAAAAATAGTGAGGTTTCTGGAGTCCAGCAGATTACAGGATCCGAGGCAGTATGAATTTGCCAGAGACAGGTCTTGTCAGACAAATCTGATTGATTTTCTTTGACTGGGTGACCAGGGAGTTGGACCGAGGAAGAGCCCTAGATGTGGTGTATTTATTTTTTTATTTATTTAATAGTTTTTATATACTGCCTTATCGTTAAAGTGATTTACATTAAACTCACATGTTTACAAGAACTTATGAAATTTGCAATTACAATGACTTATGGGGGGGCTAGGGTGGGGAGGTGGGGGATGGAGACATGCAGGTGAAGCAATGAAGCATAAATAAATATTCTCTGTACATAAGTTAACAGGTTTTATATACTGCTTTATCTTTTCAATCAAAGCAGTTTATATTGAAACTTAAACTTGGTAATATACATTAAACAGGGACATTGATAACTTGGATTTTTCTGAGGCAGTGGAGAATTAAGTGGCTTGCCCAAGGCCACAAGGAGTGCTAGTGGGAATTGAACCCTGGACTCTGGGTTCCCAAGCTGGTGTTCATAACTATTAGGCTACTCCTCCATTCCATATATATATACAATGCAGTATGTTGCATAGGTTCAGTTATTCCAGAGTTAGATGGGGTCAACTATATCCGAGTTAAGTGGGTTCATTATATTTATCTGCAAAGAGGAAGGTTTTTAGCTGCTTTCTATTTAGATTTTAGTAAAGCCTTTGACACCATTCCTCACAAGCGACTTATAAACAAACTGAGCACCGTAGGGATGGACCCTAAAGTTACTGTTTGAGTTAGAAATTGGTTGAGTGGGAGGCAACAAAGGGTACACGTAAATGGAGCCCACTCTGAGGAGAAGGAGGTTACCAGTGGTGTGCCACAGGGATCTGTCCTTGGTCTGATTCTTTTTAACATCTCTGTTAGTGATATAGCGGAAGGGCTGTCGGGTAAAGTTTGCCATATTGCGGATGAGGCCAAAATATGCAAAAGAGTAGACACCAGGAAGGTGTAGATAACATGAGGAGGGATCTAGCTAAGCTTGAAGAATGGTCTAGAATTTTACAGCTGAGATTTAATGTTAAAAAAAATGCAAGGTCATGCATTTGGGCTGCAGCAATCCAAAGGAGCAGGATAGTATAGGGGGTGAAGTACTTTTCTCCACTAAAGAAGAGCGGGACCTAGGCATGATTGTATCTGATGATCTTAAAGTAGCTAAATAGGTAGAAAAGGCAACAGCAAAAGCTAGAAGTATGCTTGGGTGCATAGGGAGAGGAATGGCCAGCAGAAGAAAAGAGGTGATAGTGCCTCTGTATAAGTCTTTGGTGCGACCTCATTTGGAGTATTGTGTGCAGTTCTGGAGACCGCACCTTCAAAAGGATATAAACAGACTGGAGTCAGTACAGAGGATGGCTACTAAAGTGGTTAGTGGTCTTCATTATAAAGCCTATGAGGACAGACTTAAAGATCTTAATATGTACACTTTAGAGGAAAGGCGGGATAGAGGTGATATGATTGAGATGTTTAAGTAAAGTCGTTTTTATTATTTTCACAAAACTTATAGGTAACAGACAGCAGGCGGGCCATTAAATGCCCAGTAATAACAACAACCATAAAGAAAATTCTAATAGCAGCAGCGGCATATAAGTACATACAGCAGACAAGCAAAACACAAGAACGAGCAAATGATCAATCCAAATAACCCGGGGTCGGAAATACCAGGGCAAAATGCAGTCATACCCAAGGCCCCCCAGAGTGTAATCTTAAGACAGTGGAGTAAATCCCGTCGTGCCCAACCTATACAAGGACAAACCGTAACAGACCCAACCCCCCCCCCCCCCATCTTATCCCATCTAAAAGAGTAGCAATACCTCTCAACGAGCTCTCCACCCTCGACGGGCTAACATTCCCTCTCAAATTAGAGTCCTCTTCCAGGAACCGTCCCCGTCACTCAAGCCCACTATTGGAAACTATATTCGGGGTTTGTAGCAGGGGTGCCCAGATGCTTTGAAAGTGGGCCCACGCTTTACTTCCAAGAAGTCGGGCCGTTCTACCCTCCATAAGACTGAGGTCACCCATCAGCCGCTCCCACTCCCTTATCCCCGGGCCCCCTTCAGATAACCAGTGGCGCAAAATACAGTGTTTCGCAACTAAGAAGCTCTTCTCACATAGCCTTCTCTGGGCGTCTGTTCCCTGAAATCCCGCACCACCCACATGAAATAAACACCACAGCGGGTGTAAGCCGACCTCCCCCTCCACCCAGAGTGACAATCTGGACCGCACCTCTCCCCAAAAAATTTGAATTAAAGGACAAAACCAGAAGCGATGAGACAGGGTACCCACATTCCTCTCACAGAGACTACACACATCCGACGCCAGAAGTCCCATCTTCCGCGCTTCAACCTCCGAGACATACGCCCGCCACAGTAGCTTAAATTGCAACTCGTGGTAGCGGACAGCCTCTGAGAGCTCTTGGATTCTATGAAAGGCTGTCTCTGCCAATTCTATCGTAAAATCCGCCATACCATCCCGGTTCCACCTCTCCACCAGCGGAATTAACCTCCCCAAACTCCCGGGAGGAATCAAGATTTCTCTCAACTGCCAAGCCGTGAGGTGCTCTTGGCATTGCTCCAGTAATAGCCAAAGGCTATGTTGACGTGAAAACAGTTCAATCCCACCCGGGACACTACCCACATAATGCCGAATCTGTAGGTAGTAATAAAAAGTTTCCTTCCGCAAACTGTACCTCCGACAGAGCCTGGAAGGAGTCCAGCAGATCCATATTCTCCATGCGCAGGTGCCCAAGGTATTCAATACCAGCTCGCGACCAGAGTTGACTGACCCCACCTACACGTCCCGGAGCAAAACTCCGATTGCCTTTCAGGGGCAGAGAATCTGTGGCTCTCCAAGGTCTGCCTCTAGACCGACAGAGATATTTCCAGACAACTCGCAGCGTGCGTAAGTAAGGGGACATCCGCCACGCCATGGGCAGTGCCACCTCTCCACAGTGAAGCAAGTAGGCCCTATGCCATTTTTCAGAGAATCGGTCGATTAAGGTGAGCGGTACCCTCTCGGCGTTCCCCACCACTACATCACTCAAGCGCCGCGTTACATAGCAAAGATTATAGGACCGTAATGGGATCAAGCCTAGGCCCCCTTCGGCCACCGGTCGCATGAGCATCTCTAACGCAATACGTGCTCTCCGTGATCTCCACAGAAAACGGCCAAGGTGTCCATGAAGTTCCCGCAGATCTCGACTAGTTACCCAAAGGGGAAGGTTCCGCAACAAATACAACCATCGCGGCCACTCAATCATCAGTACGAGCGCAACTCACCCCATCAGAGATAGGGGTAGATCCCCCCACCTCTGCAGCCTTGCTATGGTGGACTTGAGAAGCGGTCGAACATTGATCGCATATAGGGATTGCAAACGGGCTGGAATTTGGATGCCCAAATAACGTATGTGGTCCGTCGCCCAACTAAGCGGGAACACACCCCGCCATGTACCTCGCGATTGATTGTCTACGTCAAGCACCATCGACTTTGTTCGGTTGATGTGGAGCCCTGAGAACCCGCCGAAATGTTCAATCAGATTAAGAGCCTCTGGTAGGGACGCCGAGGGCCGCGTCAGACACAGCAGTAGGTCGTCCGCAAACGCACTGATCTTTATGTTCCCTCCTGGCCACTCTATCCCTGATATCTGCGGGGATGCTGATAATGAAAGCAAAAGAGGTTCCAATTGCAACACATAGAGTAGAGGGGAGAGTGGACAACCCTGACGCGTGCCACGATGTAAAGGAAAAGGTTGTGAACACACCCCCCCGACGTCCACCACTGCTCGGGGAGCGGTATACAATGCCTGCAACCACTGTAAGAACGTCCCCTGAAAACCGAACCGCTGGAGATCCGCAAACATATAACACCATGACACCCTATCAAAGGCCTTCTCGGAGTCTAGACTGACTAGGAGCAACGGGTCTTGGGTAAGTAATGTCTTCTCCATACCAAGCAGCACCCGGCTGATATTAACCGAGGCTTCCCTACCTCGAACAAATCTGGCTTGGTGGGGACCCACCAACTCAGGCAAAAACAACTGGAGGCGCGCAGCTAGCACCGACGCAAATAGCTTTTGATCGACGTTGATCAATGAGATAGGCCGGTAGGAAGCGGGATCCTCAAGATCCTTGCCCTGTTTCGGGATCAAAGTTATCCTAGCGGTTCTCATATCTCTGGGAAAAGTACCGGACTCCGCCACCTCAGCATATAATGCCACCAGTGTAGGGACAACCGACCATTCTAACATTTTGTATGCCTCACAGGTGAAGCCATCAAGACCGGGAGCCTTATGCGCTTTCCCGGCGCGAATCGCCTTCTGGAGTTCGTCTCCTTGGATCTCCCGGTTCAACACGGCAAGTTGCTCCGTCCCAAGCCATGGGAGCGATACATGCTCCAGAAAGGCATCCATGACGATCTTATCCCCTTCCTCTGATGCATATAGCTTCTCATAGAAGGAGCGAAATACCTGTGCTATTTCCACAGCCCTAGTGTGTCGCCCACCCTGCTCATCACGAATCACCATCACCCCTCGGGGCCCACCCTGCTCTCTCACCAACTGTGCCAGCAGCTTCCCCGATCGATCCCCATAACGAAAGAACTGGTGGCGATAGTATTGTTGGGACTGTATGGCTCTCTCCTGCAGCAAATCATTCAGCTGCTTCTGGAGCTCGAGATAACCCGCCACATCACTCGGTCGCCTGAGTGCCACAAGCTTGGCCACCCGAAGCTCCCCGGTTAATCGGAGGACCTCCGCGTTCACTCGTTTCCGCTCAGCCCCTACATATGCAATAATATGTCCACGAAGGACGGCCTTACCCGCCTCCCAAAAGGTCGCCAATGAATCTACTGTTCCTTCATTAAATTTGACATATTCGGCCCAATGCTGAGCCACGAAATCACGAAAATCCGGCCTATTGGCAAGGTGACTAGGAAAAGACCACTTAGTAGCTCCCTCCCACACACCACACCACTTCATGCTGACCATAGCATGATCCGACACTAGGATTGGCCCTATCTCCACACGCATCACTTTCCCGAACCATTTCTGCGATACTAGGATATAGTCAATTCTTGACCACTTGTGATGGGCGCGCGACAGATGTGTATAGTCTCTGTTATTTTGATGGAGCACTCGCCAGACATCCACCAGGTCGCCGAGCTCGCATAGATAGCTAACTCCCCTTTTACTCCAGTTCCCCCCAGTATGGGGGTGAGAGCGGTCCAAAAGGGGGTCATGGGGACAATTATAATCCCCTGCCAATACTATCGGAATCTTTGGGGCATCCAAAACTCTATGTAAAATAGTTTTAAAAAAGACATGGTCATAATTATTGGGGGCGTATACATTTCCAAGGAACAGCTCTTCTCTCTGAAGCTTAACATGGGCGAACAAAAATCTTCCTTTGGGGTCCCCATCCACCTTTAAAATTTCACACGTTAGATTCTTGTGGATCAAAATTGCAACGCCTTTCCTACGGGTATCTAAGGGGGCAGATAGAACCCGTCCCACCCAATCTCGTTGCAGCTTGGAATGTTCTTTGGCTGTCAGGTGTGTCTCCTGCAACAGAGCCACCTGGGCCTTTTGTCT
Organism: Ichthyophis bannanicus; assembly: GCA_033557465.1. NCBI lineage: Eukaryota > Metazoa > Chordata > Amphibia > Gymnophiona > Ichthyophiidae > Ichthyophis > Ichthyophis bannanicus. The sequence continues at coordinate 1,334,425,564 of CM066033.1, forward strand.
TTTAAGAGCTTGCAGAATTTTGGTACGTTTCACAGGGGTAGTAATCCCACCAACATTCCAAGTTACAATATGTAGGTCAGGGTGGGTAATGCACTCTTTCGACGCATATCTCCTTAGGACAAAACATCTGGAGTTGAGCGTGGGGCAGCCCAGCCTCCACCCCATCCCAGCTCGACAAAACTCTAAGATTGGGGAAGCCCCAGACATGGAGAGACCACAGCCCGCCCGGGGGTAGGTGCCGCTGCAAAAACAAATCTCCCATAACTATCCTCTCCCCAACTACCCACCCCTCTCCCCCCCTATTCCCCCCTTCCCGCTATCCCCTCCCCCCTCCCCATCCCTTCCCCAATCCCCCTTAAAACCCACATCAGCCATTCTCCTCAGTATCCTCGACTGAGGCCGCGGTCATAGCAATGCCGCAGGGCAGCCCTTGGAGGCCTCCCCGCTCCCCCATGCCAAGCCAAACCAGCCAGCTCATCTCGATATAACAGTAAAAAAGAGGAAAAAAAAAGACAAAGAAAGAAGAAAGAGACAATGGGCAGTCAATAATAGAGCGATTAGAAACATAACTGTAAGTCCAGAGACCCATTCAATCCCTCTGTTCCGAGACCCCGAAGCAGGGTCCACCAGCTCTCCGCCTCTCCGAGAGGGATCAGTCAGACAGTCCTCACCAACATGCGGTGTATGCCCTGTCCGGGCCCTCCACGATGTCCCCGACAGCAGGAATTGGTGGTCTGTCGATCAGCTCTCCACCTGCTCTGCGGGTAATGCGGGTAATGTCGCCAGAAATTGCTTCGCCTTCCCGACTTGTTCGAATGTATGTGCTTTCCCTTGTAGGGTGACCCGCAGTGTGGCTGGAAAGGCCAAGGTGAAGCGGGCCTTCCGACGGAATAACTCAGCACAGACTGGGGCAAACTCCCTCCGTTTCGCTGCTACTGGTGCAGAGTAATCTTGGAACATCAAAATCTTGCGGTTATTCAACTGCAACTCAGGAAGCTTCCTATATGCCTGCAGAATTATAGCTTTATGTTGAAAGTTAAGAACCTTCAATATGACCACGCGTGGTCGAGCGCCGTCGTCCTTACGGGCTCCCAGCTGGTGCGCACGCTCAATTCTGAAACAGCCTCGGAGGTCTTCTAGGCCCAGGGCCTCTGGTAGCCAATTTTCCAAGAAGGGGAGCAATTCTCTCTCAGCCTTCTCCTCTCCTATCCCCAATATTCGGAGATTATTTCGCCTCGAGCGATTTTCGAGGTCATCCAGCTTCTGTTGTATCTCCTGCAAGAGTTGCGCGTGCTTGGTCACTTCCCGCTCTCGGCACCCCTCTTCACTCTCAAGACTGGTGACCCTATGCTCCAACTCATCAACACGCTTCCCAAACTCTGCCAGCGAGTCCTCCATGTTATCAAGCTTTTTCATGAACATATCAAATTTCGGGTCCAGAAGTTTAACTACTTCCTTAGCGAGCTCTGCGGGGGCCGAATCTAAACTCTCACCGCCTGGAGAGGCCGGCTGCGTCTGCACCGACATGGAAGGCCCAGATTTGGGGATCTTTTCGCGCTCTCGCCTCGGCGCCAGCGGCATGGCAGAGGATCACAGATGCCAACCCTGGGTAGCAGGTAGCTTCAGCCACCCTCCCGGAGAGAAGGGGAGTATTGGGGAGGCAATTTGCAGAGTTTAAAGCAGAATTATTGAAGTGGCTGCCCCGGAGTGAGCGAAAAGCGTCTGCACTCACTCACGCATCACGTGACCTCTGATTGAGATGTTTAAATACCTTCATGGTACCAGTAGTGAGAGCCCAATATGTATCTATATCGGCTTTAGAGGCTGGTGTTCAGCGGGGGTTCTCTGCAGATACTGGCCCTCCTCAAATGGATCTTTCTGACTTTTTGGAGAGCTCACTGGAGGTGGTCACCAGCAGGGCTACTTTGTTGGTTAATTTTGCCTTCGAGTCTGATTGGAATACTGTGCTTAAATTATATTTCCGTAGAATGTCTGTTGCTCAGTTTTTGGGCTCAAAAATATTAGTATTTCCTGATTTAGCTAGGGAGACGCAAAAAAGGCGGAGAGCGTTCCTGGCTTTGTGCCAGAGGATGCTTGCCTTGGGTGCGCAATTTAAGTTAAGATATCCTTGTACGTGTATGGTCAGTTTTCAATCAAAGCAATTTATATTTTTTGAGTCCAAGCAACTTCTGCAATTTCTTTTGAGTAGGGAGGGGAAAGGGGCTGGGGAAGCTACCATACCGGCTGCCATATAATAATATCTACGCTCCTATGATAATATAATTGCTTTCTTTTTTTAGATGGTGAATTAACCATGTTAATTTCTTTTTTCTTGGATCATATTGTGGGTTTATTGTGGGCTATTCGAATTGTTTGGGTTATTTCTGTTAGGACTGTCCTTTTTTTTGGATAGTCTTTGATTCTATTGTTCCTTTCTTGATTAATTCTGATTCAGATTCAGATTGTTTTCTGAATTGTACTTAAAAATTGATAAATAATAAAATAAAATAAAAAAAATACCTTGTGATAAGGAAGCTTATCATGACAGAGGAGAAAGGGAAAGGAAAGGAATTCACCCTTATAAAAGGGCCTATTCTACAAGGTCAGAGAAACAGAACCCCAATCACACCTAGAAAGCAGGAAATTCCCAGATAGGATAGGTTTCAGAGTTCCCCTAGTGGAGAAAAGGAGAGTGAATACAGACCCAGGGTAAAGGACCCTTACGTCACTGAGTTCCCTAATTACCCAGCTGCCAGGAGGCAAGCTGATCTCCGTCATCTGAGAGGAGAATAGGTGGGGCTGGAGCCTTGGGGATTTAAGTCTAGGATAGAGAAAGAAGCAGAGGAGAAGGAGGAGGAGAGTCCCAGAGAGAGTCTCAGGGAGAGACTCAAGCAGAAACACAAGCTGGAGAACAGGACGAGGAAGCACAGGAGAATGGTGGCCAGAGCATGAGGGAGGAGAAACTGCTACAAGCCCAGGCCCAGGTATGAGCCTTGAAAGCTTGTTTAATACAGAGCAGTGCAGAGTTGCAAGGGATACTCTCAGCTCTAACGGAAGGCAGTCAGCTGAACCCTGTGAACTGGAAGGAGAGGTAGAGCCTATGCAACTAGGCGAACCAGACTTAGCTGTGAATGATGAAGACTCATACATGGATTGCTCCTTGTGACAATCCTTTACTGCAGAGGTATTGAAGGAAAACCACCCTTAAGAGAAAACCTTCAGTCAGGTAACTTTGAAAGCCTGTAGATGGTTTTGTGCATGTCCTGTGTTAAAGAAGAAATACGTTTGCTGAGAAAGCCAGAGCAAACTGAAGCTCTCTGATTGGGCTTATTAAACACCTGCTATCCAGAGCAGTCCACCGGCAAGAAGCCGAGCTAATGGTGAAAGGAAGTAAAGTTTTTGGCTTTGTTTTTGAATATTCCTAAAGCCTGGAATAGAGCATTATTTGCTTATGAGAAGTTTTTGTTCCTGTTAAGTTTTACTTTGTTTGTAAGAAGACAAACAGCCTGGAAGTGTTTGGGACTATGAGAACAGAAAACTGCCATTGAGAAATGCTGTTTTTGTTTGCTTTAAACAGCAATGCTAGCCAAGCTGGTAGCATTGACTGTTAGAAGGCTTTATCTTTGAGCTGAAGAGCACTATAAGCTGAAAGTTTGCTTTGAGTTTATTTATGTCCTGATGTGTATTGTGAAGAATCCTGGAGAAAGAATCCAAGGGTAATATTTGTGAACCTTTGCGTTTGAGTCAATAAATTCTGTCATTGCCTTACTATTCGAGCCAACTACAAGTGTTTTTACCTGAAGCCAAGTGAATTGTGACTGAACTACCTTTCCGAAGAGGCATTGCAAAAGAACAAGTCAGTAAAAGGCTAAAAGGTGAAACTTTCTATGATAACCATGCCCCTCCATACTGGAAGTAAGGGGCAAGGGCGTGACAACCTTCATGGCATAAATGCACAGGAGGAGAGCCTCTTTTGATTGAAAGCAAGCTCTGTTACGAGGGGATATGGGATGAGGGTGAAAAGGGATGGATTCAGGAGTGATATGCGAAAATATTTCTTTGCAGAAAGAGTGGTGGATCCGTGGAATAGTCTCCCAGTGGAGGTGGTAGAGATGAGGACAGTATCTGAATTCAAAGAAGCATGGGACAAACACAGAGGATCTCTAAAGGAAAAAAGGGGACTGTTGTAGTGGTTGATATGGAAGGGCAGACTAGATAGGCCATGTGATCTTTTTTTGTCGTCATGTTTCTATGACCTTACAAGACCAGGTGTGTTGCAATTAAATATGCACAGTATCTTGAGAGATAGTCAGAAGTAGGGGAAAGTCAGCTAGTGAAATAGTTAATGGAAAAGGAGGTGGTGAAAAAAAGAAGTTTTCGAAAAGACTGGTAATGTATTGTTTTGGAGAATCATCTATGCAAATTATTAAAGTCTTTTAACAGAATAACTGACCTAGAGGCCACCATCACAACAGAAGATTTGGATGTGGTTGCAGTAATCCAGTCTTGATGAAAATATAGGAGAGCCTTAAATGTATTCTTTACCATTGATGTCCGAGAGGAGATGCATTATTTTACAGATGCTTCCCAGTGGAAGGTGGCTAAAGTTTAGTGGTTTCTATGTGGTGGAGGAGCTCTGAAGGTTACTTATTTCCTTCTGAGTGGCTTCCAGGACAGAGTTCCAGGCTCATGGTGACTGCCTGTAGTACTACTACTACTACTACTGAACATTTATATAGCACTACAAGGCGTACACAGCACTGTACAGACACATGTAAAAGACGGTCCCTGCTCTTCAGAACTTACAATCTAGTCAAGACAGACAACACAGTAGCTATAGACACGGGATACATCTTGGGGGGAATGGTAAGGAAACACAAAAGAGATCAGGTGAGTCAAGATCTGAAAGCTGCAGCGAAGAGGTGAGTTTTCAGCCTGGATTTGAAAATGGTCAGAGAAAGCGCCTGACGTACAGACTCAGGTAATTTGTTCCAGGTCTAAGGTGCAGCAAAGTGAAAGGAGTGAAGTCTGGAGTTAGCAATAGAAGAGAAGGGCACAGATAGAAGCAATTTGCTAGAAGAGTGGAGTTCCCGAGGAGGAGTATAGGGAGAGATAAGAGAGGAGCCCTAAGGAATGATTGCTTTGAGCTGCTGTAAGGAGTTCTGAGTGGGGAGTCATGGTGGTTCCTCGACAAAGGAATTATTTCCCTTATTCATTATTTGAGTGGAATCTTCACACCACTCTGTTTAGAAAAGTAGAATTTGCACTAAGGAGTCGTCCAAGGAGTGTACATTTTATATAGTAAGAGGTTCTGCACTCAGAGAGAGAGAGAGGGGGCATTTAAGAGTGTATCGTGTCAGAGGAGTCTCATGATAGAAACTGCAGGAAGTGTTTTTCTAAACCCCTGGGATGAAAATCGTCAGCTTTTATACAAGTGCCAGTAAAAGGAGCCCATATTTTTGAGGGTTCTAAAGAGTATCCTGAAAGGATCCTAGGAGTTAGAAGAAACCCCTTCTGATGAATGATTGTTTTTGCTCGATGAACTGTACTTTTTCTGACCATTTTGAATTATATTTCTGTTATGGATATGATCAGAAGGTAGTACACATTTTGTCAGATTATTATCATGTCACCTCAGTAGTCACATTTTGCTTTTGGAACAATCCAAAACGTGTGTGGTTTGTGCAGAAGTCAGAGTTTTAAGGACCTGGAAGCCATGACTGCAGATGAAGGCTTGGATGAGATTGAAATCATTTGGGGGGGGGGGGGGAAGTGGGAGGAATATTCAAAAGCTTGGTTAGTGCTGCTGAACATCAACTCTTAACTAGGTTAAATGCCCTGGAGCTATCCAGATAACACCAGGGCATTCAGGGAATAGCACCATTGACTACCAAGTCAACGGTAATTTTCAGCCTCTGACCTGATAGTCATACCACATAAAGTTAGGACAAGGGAAAGTCTCTCCTTACTTTATGCGATTTTGCAATCTGGTTAGTGGCTGAATATCATCGCTGACTAGATTAATAAACTACATTCCAGTGAAACCAGATATTCAGCTGCATATATGGTTGTAAATTAAAATGGCAACAGCCTGTTGCTTTAGCAGCGCTCCATGCTGCCACTGAAAATGGCCTCTTAAGTTTTAATGTAACAGAAATCAAGAGTGAGAAATGGTCATCTTAGGCTATGGTATTTTCAAGAGACAGAATAGGGAAACTGGGGTGGGGAGGGAAAGGAATTTCTCTTTACATTAGGGACCTAATAGCAGAGGCTGAAATACAAGTTAAAAAGGGAAAATCCCAATTACTCTTGTTGCTATGGAAAAACCTAAAATTTCTATGGCAAAACAATTTTCCAACGCTTTATGTGAATAGAAAAAGTGTTTTGTGTGTGTTTTTCAGCTATATGAAAATAGTCTTTTACAATGAATAGACTTTAAGTCACATTAGCAGACTTTCTTGGGAGTATATTCATATTTAACACTTCCCTTTCAAAACAGGCAGGAGGTGTGAGAAATTTTACTTAAGATGTCATCTGACTGCAGTTTTTGCAGTATAACGCAGAGGCATTAATTACCAGTTTCTGCTATGTTAGAACTGCGAGCAGATTTGTAAGGTAACTGCTACTCGGGGCAAGAAGAGTCCAGTCACATTAATAGATTCTTAGAAACACAGAAACATGATAGCAGAAAAAGACCGCATGGCCTACCTAGTCTGCCCTTCCATATCAATCACTACAACAGTCCCCCTTTTTTCCTTTAGAGATCCTCTGTGTTTGTCACATGCTTTTTTAAATTCAGATACTGTCCTCATCTCTACCACCTCCACTGGGACACTATTCTATGCATCTTCCACTCTTTCCGTAAAGAAATATTTCAGAATATTACTCCTGAGTCTATCCCCTTTCACCTTCATTTTATGTCCCCTTGTAGCAGAGCTTGCTTTCAATCAAAAGAGGCTCTCCTCAAAATTTCTATGGGATACAACTGTATTGCTCCTTTGAATTGCTGCAGCCCAAATGCATGTCCTTGCTTTTTTTTAACATTAAATCTCAGCTGCCAAATTCTAGACCATTCTTCAAGCTTAGCTAGATCCCTCCTCGTGTTATTTACATCTTCCTGGGTGCCTTGGTGATTTTGGTATCGTCCACAAAGAGGCAAACCTTACCCGACAGTCCTTCCGCAATATCACTAACTAAAGCGGCGGCCAAGAGAGCAAATAGAATACTAGGGGGTATGTTTACTAAAGGGCGCTATTTGCGCTGCTGTCACATTATCGCGCGATAATGGTGCTTTACCAGGCGCAAAGGTACCTTAGCGCGCGATAACGCACACAGCGGCGCATATGAGTGCTGAAGGCGGAGAAAGGCTCCCAGAGGGTGGAGAAAGGCTCCCCAGGGGTGGAGAGAGAGGATCAATGGGTGGAGAGTGGGAGGGGAGAGGCTCCCTGCACACTAACGCTGTGGATTCCGGGTCTGAAAACTAACGCCAGTGAAACCCTGGTGTTAGAGCAGATTTAAAGGGAAGAGAAACCATTTACATCAGCAATGTACAGCAAAGCCAGGGAGACCTACAAAAAGTCATAAGTGTGATACATGTGCATGGAACAAAAGGGCAAATAAACATTGAAAAGGACTTGAACAAAATGTAAAATAAACATAACCAAGCTGGCCAATAGTGATATTAATGGGAAACAGCAAAAAACACTACCAAGAAAACTACAAAAAAAAGATATTAATTTTGGAAGGGTCTATGCTCTGTTCCCATACAAGGTGAATGATCCCACAGTGAAATAGCGCTGATCAGGGTTTCCCCTTGTTATTGGAGAGGTTTCCTATGGCGTGCACATGTTCCGCAACAGCAGGGTGGGCATGTCGGAATCGGCAACTGGACAGATGCTGGAAACGGGGATACAGAGGGCTGCAGGCGGCACATGCTGTGGTGCAGCTGGGCCACAGTGCGGACTAGGGTGATGCCTAGGTGGCCCATAGGAATGCTGAAACAGTAGAACAGCCAGACAGCAACTGATGAGGGCCCAACATGGGCACGAGTGTGCTTCCCACAGTGTCACAGGGATAGTACCCAGCAGCAGGGCGGCCCAAGGGGGGTGCGGGGCCATGTGCGGAGACTCGGTGTGGGGCCTCATTTGCATAAATATTTGCATAATGTTACCATATACTAACTTTTAGTAAACATGCCTCTTAATGAGTGTATGGATAAAGAAAGACTAAAAGATTTCTACATTACTATAATCCAGTGCTAACCGCCAGACACATTAGGAACTACTACAAACACTGCTCATTTAGAACCCATAGCAAACCCGCCATATCCTAACAGCACTACCAGGACTCACAAAGCACCATACTCTACCTATCAAAAGGAAACACTGCAAATATTAAACCAATACATTTCAGAGAATAACAATACATGACCTACTGGGGAAAGAGAACAAGTGGCAATGTCAAATAGGAATTACATAAACAGAATACCTCAGCTCAATTACACATGCAGAACATAGACCATCACCAAACAAGGAATCACAATTTAGAAATAGGAAGACAATAATTAAACTGGGAACCCCAAAAGCCAAACTTGGAATGTACAACAACACTGTAGAAATAAAACTATAAATTAATTTCCTCTTGTACTAAACAAAGCGCAGACGTTAATGATGTACATTTCCCAGAGCTGACATATTCCAATTAATAAATTCAAAATAAAGAGATATTTTTCTACCTTTTGTGCATTTTTTTTCAGCTGCAATTGCTCCAGCCACTTTCTACTGGTTTCTTCGTGTCTTCTGCTAACTGTCCATCGTCTGCTGTCCATTTGTCCTTTCTTCTCTCCTAGTTTTTTTCCATTCTCTCTCTCTACATCTGCTTTAACATACTAATCTTTCTCCTTTTGCTCTTTCCTCATTCCTATTTCATCCACTCAAATTTTACCCCTCCATCCTCAATCCCCACTTACTCTCCCAATACCCGGCCAATTGTAGATTTTCATCCCTCCCACACAAAATATTTTTCCCCTCTCCATTTTACTCTCCCAGCCCCATCCCATTCTAATCCTCCCCCAACATCAGCTCCCTTCTAGTTCCAGCCTCACCCAGCATCCATTCCCTTCTAGTCCCTGCATCAGCCCATTTCCAGTCCTAGCCCCCATCAGCCCATTTCCAGTCCTAGCAAACCCCAACCCAATACCAGTCCTAGCCCCCCCCCATCAACCCACTTCCAGTCCTAACCCCCCATCACCCCATTTTCAGTTTAAGCCCCCCCTATAACCCATTACCAGTCCTAACCCTCCATCAGTCTACTTCCAGTCCTAACCCCATCAGCCCATTTCCAGTCAGCCCCCCATAGCCCACTGCCAATCCTAACCCCCCCCATCAGCCCACAGCCCATTACCAGTCCTAACCCCATCAGCCCACCTCAAGTCCTAACCCCTCCCCATCAGCCCATTTCCTGTCCTAGCCCCCCCATAGCCCATTATCAGTCCTAACCCCCCATAGCCCATTACCAGACAGCCCCCATCAGCCCACAGCCCATTACCAGTCTTAACCCCCCCATAGCCCATTACCAGTTCTAACCCCCCCAACAGCCCACAGCCCATAACCAGTCCTAACCCCATCAGCCCATTTCCTGTCCTAGCCCCCCCATAGCCCATTATCAGTCCTAACGCCCCCCATAGTCCATTATCAGTCCTAACCCCCCCATCAGCCCACAGCCCATTACCAGTCCTAACCCCATCAGCCCACCTCCAGTCTTAATCCACCCATCAGCCCATTTCCAGTCCTAGCCCCCCTTAGCCCATTACCAGTCCTAACCCCCCCAACAACCCACAGCCCATTACCCGTCCTCAGCCCCCATCAGCCCACTTCCCGTCTTATCCCCATCAGCCCATTTCCTGTCCTAGCCCCCCCCCATAGCCCATTATCAGTCCTAACCCCCCCATAGCCCATTACCAGACAGCCCCCATCAGCCCACAGCCCATTACCAGTCTTAACCACCCCCAACAGCCCACCTCAAGTCCTAACCCCTCCCCATCAGCCCATTTCCTGTCCTAGCCTCCCATAGCCCATTACCAGTCCTAACCTCCCCCCATCACCCCACCGCCCACCTCAAGTCCTAACCCCCTCCATCGCCCATTACCAGTCCTACCCCCCCCCCCCATCGGCTCAAGGAAGTTTAAAAAAAAAAAAAGCTGGCTGCTACTGCTGCCGCCGCGGCAGCAACAGAATGGGGTGTCCTGCGGGACCCCCTCTGCCCGGCTGAGTCCCTCCCTCTGCGATGGCTGAGCCCCTCTGTGCCAGCTTTCAGATTCGCTAAGGGAGAGTGTCTCCCTCGCGTCTCTGTTAAGCCCGCAGGGGCAGATGGGAAATTTCCCATCTGCCCCTGCAGGCTTAACAGAGATGCGAGGGGGACACTCTCCCTTCGCGAATCTGAAAGCCGGCACAGAGGGGCTCAGCCATCGCAGAGGGAGGGAGGGAGGGACTCAGCCAGGCAGAGGGGGCCCCGCGGGACACTCCATTCTGCTGCTGCCGCGGCGGCAGCAGCAGCAGTGGTAGCAGCCAGGTTTTTTTTTTTTTAAAATTTAATTTTGAAAAAAAGCAGAATGTTCTTTGCGCGGGGCCCCCTGAAACGCGGGGCCCTGTGCAAAAAACATTCTTGCTCAATGGACGGGCCGGCCCTGCCCAGCTGGTACCCCCAAGGGCACAGAACATTGGCAGGCGGTGCTGGGGGGAAGCATGGACATCTATGCAGGCACCCCTACCCCAGAACACAGACCATAGGCAGCCGCCTACCGGCACACTGGATGGCCTGAGACTGCACACGACCAGCACCACCAGCAGAAGGGCATGTCAGCATGGTGGCGGAGGGGTACTAGTGGTGGAGGGAGCAGTGGCTGCTGCCCACAGCAGACCGTGGCCTAGCCCTGTTTATGTGGGTGCCGTGCACTGCAACAGAAGGCTCTGTCTGACAAACAGTCATGGTATCCCCAGGGAATGAACTGCCCCTGTGGCCACAGTGTGGTGCAGTACACACAGCCAGTGTGTTCAGGAGTGGAAGGTCACAGGTTCAAATCCCAGCTTTGGTTCCTGCCAACCCAGTCCCTATATTTTACCCACTACTAAACCGTGGTAATAAAGATGGTACCTTTATTGCAGATAACATAAACATGCCTCAAATGCCTATATTTTACCCTACAAAGCACAGACACCATAAACATGTGCATTACCTAGAGCAGAGTCTCCCAAATGCAGTCCTGGAGGGCCAAACACCATTCAGGTTCCATGCTGTCTCTAATAAAGATGCCTGTGCTGCATTTCTATGCGCCGCCCCCATGGTATGCAGATGAATCTCATGCATACTCATTAGGGACAGCATGAAAACCCGAACAGTGTTTGGCCCACCAGGACTGGAGTTGGGAACCTCTGCCCTAGAGCAGCGGCCAACAGGGGCAGAAACACCTGCACCCACAGGCTCCATTATCCAAAGCCACCTGGAGAGGCAGGATGTTGGACCCTGCGTGCATCTCCCAATACTAGCACTTGCATACCTTAGCAATGCCACCCTAAACCTGGGAATACGGTACACATATATCAAAAGGTTGCTATGATTACTGGCAGATAGCAATTCCTAAGTTAAGCATAATCTGCTCATTGAGCTGTACCATACCAACCTCTCTGATGTCTGTGGAGTGTGTTTCAGGTCTGGTGTCTGACAGTGTTCACCACCCTGGGGAGTGACCCCAACAGTATTGCGTACCATAGCCATGCCTGCACTGTGCCCAGGACTGGTGCGGTGGCCAGGACTGCCAAAAGCCTCTATAGTTGCACAGTGCTGTGTGACAAGGCAGAGCTTGCAGAACCTAAAAATAGGGGTTTAAAACACTTTTTGTCCTCAGAAGCTGTCAGTAAACCTGGTCAGGAAAGGGTTAAGGATTCAGCCCTGAAAGCTGCTCTGCACAGGAAAGCAGAAAGAGAGCCACACCCTAGCTTCAGGCAAACCCAGGGAGCTGACGTGGGAGGAAAAGGGGCGGAGTCACACCTGATAGGGCAGCCCTGTTCACATAACCAGGAAGCAACTGTTAGTCAGAGAGAACTCGAACAAGGAAGAGAGAGAGAACACTACGTGGAGTTCCATGAGCAGCAAGGAGGAAGAGAGCAGTTCCAGGAAGGTCCAGGAGAGTCAGATCCAGGGAGAGATCTGGGGACCAGGAGAAGCAAAGCCAAGAGCAACCGGTACCCGGTTGGCACAAGGTGCTTGGGGAGTTGCTGGCCAGACTGCAGAGAGACAGCCAGGTCTCAGGAGTGCCGTCTGAAAAAGCTTCCAGGAAGGAACTACCGTGAGCTGCACAGCAAACAAAAACAGGTCAGAGACTATTTTAAACCTCAGGGGAAAAGGTCAGATACCTTGCCTGGAAGGGATAGGAGTAGTTCTCTGGAATCTTCTCTCAAAGCCAGAATCATAAAGGAGAGATTGGGAAGAGAGAAAGTCCCATTCAAAAGACTGCAAAAGTTTTCATACTACAGAGAACGTGACAGGAGCTCTAGCTCTGAGTATAGCCCAGGTGCCTTTCAGCAAGTTACTAATTGCAGGCAGCACAGACACGGGCAAGAGTTAGACTCTGAAGAGCACGCTGTGTTAAAAGAACTAGTGAAGCAGTATCAAGGGAAATGTTTGCCTCTCAACCAGAAAGCATATACTAGGCAGACCAGAAGGAAGGTGAGCCCTTTTTATGATGTTTTAAAAGGTGCTGGTGATTTGGAATCCTTGCAAGTGCCTAGATATTTTAGAGATAACAAACGGAAGCAGCTTAAAGCACTAATTAAGCAGTGGCAGTCTGTAGACTCCCTTAACCCAGGTCTTAAGGACATATCAGACCCAGAGCTGGAGGATATGCAAATTGATGCACCATTAAGTGATAGCAGTGGATCAGCTATGGAATGTGGGGTTTGTTATAAGGACTGAAAGCCATATAAGTGTATCCTGTAAAAGGAGTGAAAGCTGTACAAAGATATCTTATAGAAGTGCTGAGAAAGCCTATTTGCTATAACCGGAGTTTCCACGGAGAAAGGCAGTGTTCTGCCTGTGGGAAACTCAAACCTAATTAATTCAGCTGTGAAGAGAAGTACAAGGCTGTGAAAGTTTTCCTGTGTTTAAAGCATGTATATGAAAGCAATGCCAATGGAGAGAAACAGCTGTTGTATTTGAAGCTGAAGGAAGTTTGAAAGCTGAATGTTTTGCTTTGAGTTTGTACCTGAGAAGCATCAGGGGATTCTTGGACTTTTATTTGACACAATTGCGTAGCACCATCTTTTGTCTGTGTTTGGGGAAGTAGTTCACCAAACTCCTGTGCGGCAATAAAGTTATTGTTAAACCCATGGAAGCCTTTGCTGTATTTACTTGGACCACAACTACAACGGACACCAGGCTGCAGCACTTAGAAGGTTTATAAATATGTATTCTCCTATGCATCACGTGCCAACCCCTCCTAGGCAACCGCCTATATATACCAGAGGGTGCTGAAGTGTGACAGCTGGCATAGGTGTGGGAGTGTGTGTCTGTCTATCCAGTGTGTGGTGGCTGCCAACACCTTACTCAGCCCACACTGCTTGTACTGTTGCCAGTGTTAGCCTGCCAATGTGCATAATGAGGAGCAAGGTACTGTGGGTATAGCCCGGACAAGGCGGCCTGGGCAGGATGCATCTGCACAGGGCCTAGGGCAATGGCTGGGACATTGTAGTGCCCGGCCACCACCTGCACAGACAGGGTGGCCACAGCATGTCCTGCTGGGAGGTCACTCTCACCCTGACTGAGCAGTGACCATGGCATGGCTAGGTTCCCCCATAGTGTTATATAGTATTTTTCTCAAGTGATATTTATGGGTTCTCCTTCTGGGGCCTAATCACTGACTTATCTGCCTGGTAGGTGTGCTCACATCCCAGTTTTGGGTGCACACATCTCCTCCAGGAACATGCACTATGGACTAGCTAGCAGACTGTCTGCAGTTAGTATGTGTATGGCTGGAACACCTTGCAGGGTGCAGCGGCTGGAGACTCACTGTGCTTGCTGCTGGAGAATGTCAGATAGTGGTGGGGAGCAGCTGAGCATTTGCAGGCCTACTGTCTGTCTGCTATTGCTTTATGGATGTGTACAGATCTGCCTTGACTGCCCTGTAGGGTGCCTGTTCCCAGCAGGAATGGGGTTGATGGTCCCCTCTACTGCCACCATTGCAGGGATGTAGAATGTGGATCTGTTGGTGGGAGATCCTGTCCCCCCACCCTGAGCCCCAGAGGGCAGGTTGGGTGGTACTACATAATCCGCCTATGGGTCCAAACACCCCCCCCCCCGTCACTTAAATCTTGTGACCATGGCACCCACACAGGACATGTACTATTCTGGGTGCATCATAGTCCATAAGGGCTAGACGTGACTGGGAAATACAGATGAACACAGGTGTATCCTAGGTGTGTCTGCAAGGACTACCTATCACACACTGGCACTGATGGTGACCTGCAGCATAGCCAGCTCAGTTAAGCCAGGTGCTGCGGACCTGTTGCTCGGCACCCTACCTCACCCCCAGGGTGAGCACAGTACCCACACAATGTGATGGTCTTTAGCTACTCTGTGCCAGTACCACACATGGTCAGTTCCCCCTACCAGGTCGAGGTGCTGTGGGGGTGCATACCCCATCTTGTGATCATCTGTAGACTGCTGATCTGCATGTGCAGTGCATCATGGGTACAGGTGGGTTAACCCTGTTCTGGTAACCACAGCAGACAGTTTGTGTGGTGACCTGTAGTCCCTCTGTAGCCAGCCAGGGGTTTGTTAGTAGCAATTGAGATATAGCCCACTGGTTACTTCACTGCCTGTGGAGCCAGAAGTCATGGGTTTGATCCCAAGGTGGGATTATATGATACAGCTGTCCAAGGTATTGTCTATTTTTAATGCAAATTAGTGCTGCCAGAAAAACACCCTCACAGTGCTGTAACCTTAAGGTGCCTCATAAGGTGCCCCATAAAGTGCCTTATAAGGCGCCCTATAAAGCGTCTTATAAGGCGCCCTATAGGGGACATTATAGGGTGCCTTGGTGGACAGTGCACTTTATAATGTGCCCTCTGGAGTGCGTTATAGGGCGCCTTATGCGGCACCTTAGGTTACGGCACTGTGAAGGTGTGTTTTCTGGCAGCACTAATTAAAATAAAAGTAAAATGCCTCACAAAGCACTGTTTAAACGTAAAGGGTAATGCCTCAGCTAGCCTTATTCATTAGGTGCACTGGGGGATTGAACCTATGATCCCTGTACATAAGAACATAAGATATACCATACTGGGTCAGACCAAGGTCCATCAAGCCCAGTATCCTGTTTCCAACAGTGGCCAATCTAGGTCATACATAACTAGCAGTTTCCCCAAAAGACACAGGTTCCACAATGCTTGTACTGGGTCAAGCATTGATATCCCGGGTCCCTTCTTAATAATGGTTTATGGACCTTTCCTCCAGGAACTTGTCCAAACCTTTTTTAAACCCAGCTACACTAACAGCCTTTACTACATCCTCCGATAACAAATTCCAGAGTTTGATTACACGTTGAGTGAAAAAATATTTTCTTTTATTAGTCTTAAATAGTTTACCCTGTAGCTTCATTGCATGTCCCCTAGTATTTCTATATTCTGATAACGTAAACAATCGATCTACATTTACCCGTTCCACTCCGTTCATTAATTTATAGACTTCTATCAATCTCCCCTCAGCCCTCTCTTTTCCAGGTTAAAGACCCTATCCTTTTTAGCCTTTCTTCATAGGAGCATCCTTCCATCCCCTTTACCATTTTGGTGGCTCTTCTCTGAACCTTTTCTAATAACGCTATATCCTTTTTAAAATACGACGACCAGAATTGCACATAATATTCAAGGTGCGGTCTCACCATGGAATGGTATAGAGGCATTATAATATATTTTGTTTTATTTTCCATTCCTTTCCTTATGATACCTAGCATTCTATTTGCTCTCTTGGCTGCCGCTGCACACTGGGCCGAGGGTTTTAACATGTTATCCACAATGACGCCTAAATCTTTTTCCTGGGTGGTGGTTCCTAATGTGGAACCTTGCATCGTGTAACCATAGTTTGGGTTGTTCTTCCCTAGGTGCATAAGTTTGCATTTGTCCACATTAAATTTCATCTGCCATTTTGATGCCCAGTCTTCCAATTTATCAAGATCCTCTTGCAATTTTCCACAATCCTCTTGGGTTTTAACAACTTTAAATAGTTTTGTGTCATCTGCAAATTTGATAACCTCACTCGTTATTCCACTTTCCAGGTCATTTATGAATATGTCAAAAAGCAGCGGACCCAACACAGATCCCTGGTGTACACCACTATTCACCTTTCTCCATTGGGAAAATTGGCCATTTAGCCCAACCCTCTGCTTTCTATCTTTTAACCAGTTCCTGATGCACAGTAGTACACTGCCTCCTATCCCATGACTCTTTAGTTTTGCCAAAAGTCTCTGATGAGGGACCTTATCAAAGGCTTTCTGAAAGTCCAAATACACTATATCAACCGACCCACCTTTGTCCACCTGTTTATTCACACTTTCAAAAAAACATAACAGATTAGTAAGACAAGATCTCCCTTGTCTAAAGCCATGTTGGCTGTCTCCCATTAGGCCATGACTATCTACATGCTGAGTAATTTTATTCTTTATGATGGTTTCTACCATTTTTCCCAGTACTGACGTGAGGCTCACCAGTCTGTAGTTTGCCGGATCACCCCTGGAACCCTTTTTAAAAATTGGTGTTACATTGGCGATCCTCCAATCTTCATGTATTAGAGATGATTTTAATGATAGTTCACAGATTACTAATAACAGGTCTGCAATCTCATATTTCAGTTCTTTCAGCACCCTTGGATGTATACCATCTGGCCCAGGTGATTTGCTACTCTTCAATTTATCTAATAGTTGTAATACATCTTCCCGATGTATCAATATTTCCTTCAATTCTTCCGCACCTTTAAATACCACTTCAGTCATGGGTAACATCCCTACATCTTCCTCAGTAAAGACCGAAGCAAAGAATTCATTCAGTCTCTCCGCTATCGCCTTGTCGCCTCTTAGTGCCCCTTTAACTCCTGTGTCATCTAATGGACCAAATGACTCTCTCACAGTTTTTTTGCTATGAATGTACTTGAAAAAATCTTTATTTCGGGTTTTTGCTTCTGCAGCAAGCTTCTTCTCAAATTCTCCCTTTGCCTGCTTTATCAATGCCTTGCATTAGACCTGCCAGTGCATGTGCTGTTTCCAGGTTTCATCATTTGGCTCTTTTTTCCATTTCCTGAAAGATGCTTTTTTGGCAACAACAGCCTCTCTGACCTCACCTTTAAACCATGCTGGCAGTTTTTTGGACTTCTTTCCACGTTTCTTAAAGCGTGGAATACAGCTGGCCTGGGCTTCCAAGATAGTATTTTTCAACAACACCCAAGCTTGATGTACGTCTTTAACCTTTGCAACTGCTCCTTTTAGTTTTTTCTTAACTATTTTCCTCATTTTATCATAGTCTCCCTTTCGAAAGTTAAAAGGTAGTACTGTGGATTTCCCTACTATCCCTCCTCCACTAATTAAATCAAAGGCGATCATGCTATGATCACTATTGCCAAGTGGCCCCAACACCTTTATCTCTTGCACTAGATCTGGTGTTCCACTAAGGACTAGGTCTAATATGGCTTCCCCTCTGGTCGGTTCATGAACCAGCTGCTCCAAGAAGCAGTCATTTATGTCATCTAGGAACTTTATCTCCCTAGCATGTCCTGCCGTGACACTGACCCAGTCGATACCGGGATAATTGAAATCACCCATTATTATTACTGCGCTGTAACGTTTGTTAGCTTCCATAATTTCTTTGAGAATTTCATCATCCATTTGTTCATTCTGGCCAGGTGGTCGATAGTACACCCCCACTGCCATCGCCTTCCCCTTTTTACATGGAATTTCAATCCATAGAGATTCTACAGCAAATTTAGTTTCCTGCAAAACTTTAATCCTTTCTGACTCAATGCCCTCTTTAACATAGAGCGCAACACCTCCACCAATTTGATCAGCTCTATCATTACGATATAGTTTGTACCCAGGTATCACAATGTCCCACTGGTTGTCCTCCTTCCACCATGTCTCTGATATTCCAATCATATCTAACCTCTCATTTAGTGCTATATATTCTAACTCTCCCATCTTATTTTTTAGACTTCTAGCATTTGCATACAAGCATTTTAGAGACTGTATTTTATTCATATTAGTTTGGCTATTGGTAGACATGGGTAATTTGGGATCTTTAAGCTCTTTCTGCTCCATACTCAAGAGCATTTGGGATACTTTACTCTTTTTTGGAACCTCTCTGCTTTTGGTAGTATCCTTCAAGGATACATTCTTCCGAACCATCCGCTCTTGGGCGACTGTCGGCTTTCCCCTATTATCTAGTTTAAAAGCTGCTCTATCTCCTTTTTAAAGGTTAATGCCAGCAGCCTGGTTCCATCCTGGTTAAGGTGAAGCCCATCCCTTCGGAAGAACCTCTCCTTTCCCCATCAGTCTGTAAGTACCATCAGTCAGTGTATTAACCATTGTGCTACACCTCTGCTGCTCTGGTTGCACGTCAGCGCGCCTACTTAAGATTAACGCACGTTAACGTGCATAGCTCAATCCATCACCCGATAATGTGTGCGGCGCTCGTTATCGCCCGATAATCCCAGTTTGCTACATTTAGACCGGAATGCCCACTCCTTTTATGGCATCCTGCACACTATCGCCGGGCGCACGTTAAGACTGCTTAGTAAACATACCCTTAGCTATCATAAGGAAAGGAATGGAGAATAAAACAAAAGATATTATAATGCCTCTGTATCGTTCCATGGTGCGACCCCACCTTGAATATTGTGTGCAATTCTGGTCGCTGTATCTTAAAAAGAATATAGTGTTATTAGAAATGGTACGGAGAAGAGCCACCAAAATGGTAAAGGGAATGGAAGGATACCCCTATGAAGACAGGCTAAAAAGGATAGGACTCTTCAACCTGGAAGAGACAGCTGAGGGGAGATATGATAGAGATCTATAAATTAATGAATGGAGTGGAACAGGTAAACGTAGACTGATTGTTTACACCATCTAAAAGTAGAAAGACTAGGGGACATGCAATAAAGCTACAGTGTAACCTATTTAAGACTAATATGTGGAAAAATATTTTCTCTTAATGTGTAACCAAACTCTGTAGTTCATTAACGTAGGATGTAGTAAAAGCTGTTAGTGTAGCCAGGTTTAAAAAATGTTTGGACAAGTTCCTGGAAGAAAGGTCCATAAACTATATTAAAGGGGACCCGGGATATCCATTGCTTGCCCCAGTACAAGCATTGTGGAACCTGTGTCTATTGGTGAAACTACTAGGTACTTGTGACCTAGATTGGCCACTGTTGGAAATAGGATACTGGGCTTGATGGACCTTGGTCTGACCCAGTATAGCATATCTTATGTTCTTAAAAAGAATTGGACCAAGGACAGATCCCTGGGGCACACCACTGGGGTACAGAGTGAGCTCCATTTACCTGTACTTTTTGTCTCCTCCCACTCGACCAATTTCTAACCCAGGCAATAACTTTAGGGTCCATCCCTAAGGTGCTCAGTTTGTTTATAAGTCACCTGTGCAGAATGGTGTCAAAGGCTTTACTGAAATCTAAATACACCACATCTAGGGTTCTCCCTCAGCCAACTCCCTGGTTAACCAGTTAGAGAAATGAGATCAGATTTGTCTGACAAGAGCTGCTTCTGGTGAATCCATTCTGCCTCTGATCCGGTAATCCATTGGACTCCAGAAATCCCACTATTTTCTCTTTCAGCAGCGCTTCCAATAATTTACTCACCACCGATGTTAAACTAACCCGCCTGTAGTTTTCAACCACACCCTTACTTCCACTTTTGTGTAAAGGGACCACATGTGCCTCTCTCCAGTCCTCTGGCACCACTCTCAACTCCAGTCACTGCCATCTCTTGTATATGGGTTGCATTCTGCCAAGACACACAAAAGAGATCTCCATCTGTAGTCTCTGAAACAAAATAAGACAGTTGAGAGTAACTGATCTGAGACAGGGCCACAACACAATACACACTGGCCCCAAATTTCACACAGGCAGGGGACATGGTCTAGGCCTCAACTCCCAAAAGAAGCCAAAGGTAATGTTGGGTGGGTATATTCACCAGCAGAGATGGAGGGCAGAACAGACAGGCCCCTGGGACTTGGAGAGGAACTCACTGCAATGAGAAAACGAGGGGAAGAGTTAATACAGACATCCTCCTCCCAGGCCCAGTTCGCAAAAGAAGCCCACAGTAATCCTGTGTGGGTATACTCACTGGAAGAGGTGGAGGCAATGGAAGCAGACACTGCAATGAGAAAGGGATAGCCCGCAATCCCTCCACCCATATACACCTGGTTCTTCTAGATATGTACTCACCAGACATCCCTGAGTCTATACCACTGGAAAATCCATTGAGAGCTTCAGGCTGAAAGGTGGAGGCAATCAACTGCTCCAGTAGGGTCAGCAAAGTGGAACATGGAGGCCCACCCCCAGTCTTCTGCCATGATCTCTCAATTGCAATCTTTTTTTTTTTTTTTTCTGCACATCACTCATCGCACCACCGGTGCTTCAATTTTGGTATCGTGCACACCCCTAGGGCGTTCACCTCTGCTGAAAATTGATCCCACAATTTATACCTCTGTCCAGTTGTATTCTTTGCAAGAAATAAATTGTGGTAATTGGCAACCACATGACGATAGAGCACATCCTTTTCCTCCTATGAAAATCTCGAAGCATAGGACCATTTTGCCCTCTGGCTGGCAGTCTCCTCAGCCTCACTACCTGATCTTAAATCACATTGCATCTCTTCAAATCTGAAAGAAATGAGAAAGGGGATAGCTGTAACATTGAGCATGCTTGCAATCCCACCACTCAAATACACCAGGTTCTTCTAGATATGTACTGACCAGACATCCCTGAGTCTGCAGAAGGAAACTTGTTAGAAACTGTTTAAAGTTATGCACTGTAGTGGACGCACTGTAACCCAGCATAGTTTACAACCAGAAAGAAAAGCATGGTACTGCAGCATTTATATTTATGCACCACAGTGGATGCATGAATGTACACGCTGTTGTGTGATGAAATCTACAGGGACCGGATTGCAAAATTATGTGCATGCTCTATCAACTTCTTCTTGCATTTCCTTTTGTGCACATGCGTTACCTGATTTCTAATGCCAACATTTAACAATGAATTTTTCCTTAGCACTGGGGTTTTACGCATATCACATTTGCATATGCTTGGTTTTGCATGCCCCTCATTTGCATGGTCTCTTCTTTCTGCATTGCACATTGAGACTTGCGCATTGTGGGTGCATTACGTGAACACGTAAATATTCTGTAACGTGCGCGTTTAGCACACGTTTTCTGCATCAGCCTCTATGTGTATGTGAGCAAACATTGAACACCGACGTAAGTGCTCTGAGAAAGTACTACAGTGCTGGAGGCATGGGCGACAGCTGTCCAGCAGATGAGGCAGAGGCAGTTGGTTACAGTGTGCAGGTGGGGGGAGAGGGGAACACAGGCCTCGGGTGGTGTGTTAAGCCTACAGAACACCCTATGATGCCACATCTCTCCCATAGGGATTTTGTTGTGAGGCGGACCTTGGAGTCCCTAAAATGCCAGTTCAGGACCATGAGGCGCAGGAATCCAGACCTCATCCAACGCCTTCCTAAGAAGGTAGCAGCTGCTGCAGGTGAGTCAGGAGTCATCCATGTCACAGAAACCCAGTACATTGAAGCACATGCAAACAGCTGCATGTAGCTGGGCCCCAGCCTTGCTGTCACAGTGCCACCTGCCTCTCACTACGTACCCTTAACACTCTCACTAGCAGAACCACTACACCCCAATTACTGCAGTTATGTTCTATGTGACAAGGTCCACAAACTGCTGTGGACACACCTGTAAACCACACTCCCCGCTCCTCAGCACTTCAAAGCTAGGCATGACAGACAACAGAACAGCTGGGGAGTAGAATATTCATGCTACAGGAATCCACCTTTGTAGAGCAGTTGAGAGGAAAGGTAGGATCCCACAGCAGGGTGTGAGGAGGCGAGTGTGTATTTCAGAATGGAAAAGAGCCTGACATGATGTCAGAGGTATCAACACACATAGGCAGTCATGTTCAAGAGCAGCAGCAAGGTGTATAGATATAGGTCTATAGTGGATGGGTGTAGAATTGCCACAGATAGGAGTAAGATGGCCATGACGAGGCTGATGGACAATAATGCCTGGAGGAGAATTCTGACCAGCTTGAATGAAGAGAGATGGCACATGGGGACAGCTCCAAGGTGGGGATATCACTTCATAGACAGCTGTGGATTCAACGGGGAAATCCTGTCATAGTAGGGATGCCAGCAAGGAAGGGCCACAGTGCACTGATGTGCCAGTGGAGGATGTCACAGATAGTAGCTGGCTGCAATATGGGCCTGGGACTCAGCAAGTCATGGTGTGTGTGAGAGATAAATCAGCCAGTCAGCATTTCTAGCATGGAACTGAAGTCACCAAAGGAGATCAGGGCACCCAGGGAAAGGATGAGTCCCACAGCCATAGACAATGTGCTACTGTAGCCTAGGTCGCATGTGCCCCCCTTTCTATGTGTTTGTGCAACACATAGCTGTGACATGGCAGTTTAGGCCCCATGTGCTGAACATGTACTGATCCCACACTTTTGTATATGCAGCTGAATGGCAGCAGGATGCTCCACTGGGGCCTGTGGACCCTCAGGACAACCCGTGCAGGACAACTCTACCACAGCAGCCAGCAACACACCATCGCAGCAGCAGCAGGACTGCTCCTCTACCAGCCCCACAACCACAGCTATATCCTCCACAGCTGGGAGCATAAGGCCTGACCAGCAAGGCGGCTCTGAGATCGGCCCGGAGGAGGAAGAAATGGACAATGAGGAGGAGGAAGAAAGGGACAATGAGGAGGAGGAAGAACATATGGTGGGGGAGGGAGGAGGAGGATGAAGGCGAGAGAGATGAGTACAAAGGGGATGGAGAAGAAGAGGAGGCAGAAGCTGAAGGACAGAGGAGATGCCAAGGACATGAGTGTGCAACATGAAGGCATGGCAGAAGGGCCTGAAGCTGCTGCAGTAGAGCCAAGGGAAGGGCAGCCTGCAGTACCAGTGGTTGGAGAACCAGTGGCTGCTAGGATGCTGGCAGAAGTTGTGAAAGTGGAGGCCAAGGAGGCCTCAAAGGCAGAAGGGCTGCCATTCTTCCATCCCCACCCACCCAGGCCTGGCACTCCACAAGCACAGCGCCAGGGGCTGCCCATGTAGAAGAGGGCAGGCAAAGAGCACCACAGCATCCCTCAATGTCCACCACCACAGCTCCTCCATCACCCTATGATGCAGGCCAATCTGAGCTTATGTGCTCCATGGATGTAGTGCCACAGAAGCTGCGACTAATGAGACAGGCAGTAGGGGGCAGCAGAGTCTATATGCACTAGTCTGTGAGCCCTCACTGATACCATGCTGTAGCAGCAGCACTCAGCCCAAGGTGCCCAGGGGAGGGGAGGAGGGGGGGCCAGTAGCCCATACAGGGAGTGTTGCTGTTCCTGACACATACTGGGAGTGTGGGACCCAAGCACCTATGTAACAGGGAATCATGATGGAGGGGGTTTGTTTGGGGGGGAATGGCATTTGTGAGGGGGAAATGTTGGGTGAGGGGAGGAGGAGGAAAAGGTATTTTGATGTGCAGAAATGTCAAGGCAATAGGTACATATAAAACATATGCTAAATGTTATCTCATCCCCATTTTCCATGCAAAGTTTTATGGATAAAGTTTGAATAAGTTCCGTATTTCTTGTTTATTTATTCTATTTATTTATTTAACAAATTTTGATATACCGTTTTTCTACAAGTCAAAGTGGTTTACACAGAACAGAGTTTTTACAATATACCGTTTTTCTACAAGTCAAAGTGGTTTACACAGAACAGAGTTTTTACAATGAACAAGTTATGAACAGCATTAGAACTTTTACAATGAATATGGAGCGTAATTCAGTGAACTCATAACAATGAACATTTTTTAAAGCTGAGAACAAACAAAACTATATACAAAGGGATGAAGGGTTGGTGAGTGTGGAGGGTATGGATTCATGGGGGTTTCATGAGGGTGGGACAGGGGGAGGATGGGGTTGTAGCATGAGTTTCTGCTGATTCTACATTGTTGGTTGTTCATTGCCAAAATGCTTCTGGAAGAGATGAGTCTTGAGTTGTTTACGAAAGTCCGTGGAAGACTTGATGTTTCAAATTGCTGAGGGTAATGCATTCCAGAGGGTGGGGCGTATAGTAAGAATGTTCTTGCTCTTGTAGTCTGCTTACAATTGCGAGTCCGTGATGGAATACTGAGGAGATTCTGGGTGCTCTTTCTCCTATTAGAGTTTGAGTTGTGAATTAAGATGTGTAGTTGCTCTGTTGATTTCCCGTCCAGGGTTTTGTGGATGATGGTTAGAATCTTGTACTGTATGCTTGAGTTAATGGGGAGCCAGTGGAGGTATTTGAGAATGGGAGTGATGTTGGTCTGCCACGAGGCCTGGAAGATGGTTCTAGCAATGGTGTTTTGGGCGAGTTGCAATGGATGGATTGTGTGCTTGGGTAGTCCTTGATAAATGGAATTACAATAATTGAATAGAGGAGTGATGGTGGCCTGGCAGACTGTATGGAATGTATCGGTGAATAGGAGGGGGCATAGGTTTTGAATAATTTTTAGCTTGTAGTATACTGCTTTGGTGATACTATGAATTTGTTCCTTGAAGGTCAGTTGTTGTTTGTGTATGATTCCGAGGTACTTTATGTGGGAGCTGACATGGATCTCAATGTTGCCAAGTTTGACAGAAGCAGGCAGGGTGAAGTTGGGGTCCTTTGTTATATGTAGGAGCTCCTTTTTACTGAGATTGATGGATAGATGATGGTGGAGCCAGTTGATGGTTTCAGTGAGGCAACTTGAAAGTATGGAGTAATCAGGAGTGGAAGTGGAGAATGGTATAAAAATCATTATGTTGTCGGCATATATTAGAAACTGTACTGGGGGAATTGTTGGAGGGTATCACATAGAGGTCGAATGTATATATTGAACAGTAGAGAGTTGAGAGATGATCCCTGTGGTACACCCTGGTTAAGGATGAAAGGAATTGAGGTGTCTGTTTGAGTCCTTATATGCTGATTTCAGTTGGTGAGATAGGAATGGAACCATTTGAGAGGGGGTGCCACAGACTCCGATGTGGTAGAGCTTGTTAAGGAGTAGCTGGTGGGATATGGTGTCAAAGGCGGCAGAGATATCCAGAAAGAGCAGGAGGAAGCCTTGGGTGAGTGATTCAATGCCTGTGATAAGTGAGTTTAAGAGGGAGGTCATAAGGGTTTCCGTGCCGTGATTGGGTTAGAATCCATATTGCTGTGCATTTATTGGTGCATGATGGTCTATGTGTTTGTATGGCTTTTTCAATGATTTTGGACATAAAGGATATACTGGTTATGGGTCTGTAGGAGGATGGAGCATGTGGATCCAGGTTTGGTTTCTTCAGGAGTGGTCTGATTGATGCTTGTTTGAGGAAGGGGGGAAGGAATCCTTGGGCGAGGGAGGAGTGGACAATGTCAGATATGAATGGTAGGAATTGGTCCTTAGTGACATTCAGCCAGGAGACTGGACATCGGTCAAGCAAGGAGGTTGTAGTGTTGAGGTAGCTGAGGATTTTGTTGAGCTCCTCATGTGAGAGAGTGTTGAAGGTAGTCCAGTGGTAGTTTTGAGTAGTTTCCTTGTTTGAAGTTGGGATATGGAGGCTGGTGGAAGGTGTAGGTTTGCTTTTGGCTAGCAGGTATGAAGTCATGTCTTGTGGATTGAGAGAGTGTGGTCCCAGTTTGAGTGAGAGGGGTCTTTGGTGAGTGATTTGACAATTTCAAAGAGTTCTCTAGGTCTGTTGATGGAGCGTATGAGGAGATTGTTGTAGTATTCTTGTTTGGCCTTGATGGTGGATTCATGGTATAGCTTGAGTTCCTATAGATATTGAGATTTGAGTTGTGAGCTTTGGATCTTTCTCCAGAGACATTCAAGATGATGCAAGCTGCATTTGTGTTTTTAAGGCTGAGGATACCAGGGATCATGTGATCATTTGGTTCTAGTAGAGACTTCTGGCAAGGCTATAGCAGCGTCTGAGATGGTTGAGTTCCATGAGCATACTTTGGTTTCAAGGTCTTTCTGTGCAGGTAAGGAGTTTAAAGCTGCGATGGTTTCTTGGATGAAGGCTTGTTCGTTGAATGAGAGAAATTTCTGAGTTGTTGGAAGGGAGCTCTGAGGTGAGGTCTGTGGGCAGGAGTTGGGTATGATGAATGAGATTAGGTTATGATTAGACCAAGGGACTGGGAGCGTTGATGTGGGGTATATCCATGGACACTTAGGAGTCAATTTGAGAAGAAAATCATGCCAGGATGCCACCCTTAGCGTGGTTAGGGGTGGATATGATCTGTGTGAATTGTAGATCTGTCATAGCTTCAAGGAAGTCTGATGAGTGGGTAGATGATGCAGATGGAAGATTTAGATCTCTGATTAGGATGAAGTTTTTGTGGATGGATGAGTGGAAGCAGATTTCTTCCAGTAAGGTGGTGAGCTCTTCAGGTTTGGTGTGAAGCGGTCTGTAGGAAAGGCAGATGGAGAGATAATGGTTGGAGATTGTGATGATGTTAAGCTTAGGGGTGGAGACATGGTTTATTGTGTTGAATTCAAGGCTCTGCCTTGTGAGTATGCAGACTCCGTCTTCTCTACTGGATGTCCGAGGACAGTTATGGATGTTGTGGGTGGATGTGTTACACTGGTTGATCAGGACATTGTCATTCTCAGTGAACCAGGTTTCGGTGATACATAGCCCATCAATCTTGTTGTCTGTTATATAGTCAGCTAGGGTTTGAATTTTGTTGCAGGTGGAGCATGAGTTGATGTGGGCACATCTTATGGGATTGAGCTGCCGTATGGGTTTCTTGTGCTTGGTGGTATGCTCGCTCGAAACAGCTGTGTAAAGTTTGAGGAGTGTCACGGTGTGAATCTAGCAGAGCCTATGGAAATAGGTAGAAATTCAGAAAGTGGATCTGACACTGACAGCTCAGAGAAACACATGGCCCAGAGTTGCTATAGGCAACACACACAAAATAGGTCACAAGGTGTGAGAACACGCCCAAGCAGCAGGAAGGCTCAAGGTTCATTAAGTAATGAAGAGCAGCTGAGAGGGGGCGGGGTTGAGGCACACACACATAAACCTAACTCACCTGAAGTTAGAGTTAGTTCGGAGAGTTCGGAGAGTTCGGGAAGCTCAGGTGGAAGTTCGGGTTGGAGTGGAGGTTGGAGTACAGCCAGCGTGAGAGCCGGAGAGAGAACTACCGAGAGAGCTGGAAAAGCTGAGAGGTGTAGTTCCAGAGCTGAAAGAGACAACCCAGGAGACTGCTTCAGAGAGCAGTGCACAGACACGTCTAAACTCAGTGACGTTTATCCCGAAGGTAACAGAGGATACAGTTTGGAAGCCAGGCTTAGAAAGGCTGAGAAAGCTAATTACCCAAGCAACAGGCACAGAAGGGAAAAGGAGTTCTGGCCTGAGGATATTTTTATATCTGGAGAAAAGCTAAAGGGAAAAGGCTGTAGGAAGCTTCCGTCCTGGTCCACTTCTGTGATATCAGCTGTACCGAGAAATCCCAGTTTGAGGGAGCAAGAAGGTAAGCTGATTGGCTCTAATAGAGGGAAAGCTGAATGCAGTAACTTTCCATGTAATTGTCAAAGTTGGTGGGGCTCTCAAGAAAGAAACTCCAGTGAATGTGGTAATTGTCCCTCACACACTTTCACGGAGGAAGAAAGGAAGTCTCTGTGCAATGGGGAGAGACTGCTAAACAATAATACTTCTGGCTATCTGAAGGAAAGACAGTTTGAAGGAGAAAGTGAAGAAATGCAGTGTGATATTCAAGGGGAACAGCCCTCAGATGAATGCATGGACTGTACACTGATTATTGCCGATGATATCTCCTCTTTATGTTAAAGAGGCTGTGGAAACTTTCTAGTCACTGAAGTGAAGGAGAAAGGTTTTTCTGTTGGCTTGGAAAAGGACTGTTTAAGATACCTTTTTATTTGGGTAAAGAAGCTGAAGATAGAAGCAATTTTGGTTCATATTTGTTTCCTTTATTTTGTACCAGACGATGGTCTGTTTGCCTTTGTTTTCATTGCTATAAAAGAATCCACCCGGAAGGGGAATAAAAATCCTGTCTTAAAGCCTTACCACCCGACTGCAACTCATTTCTTGGCTAGCCTGGGAAAACTACAATACCCAGAAGGCATTGCAAGGCTCTCTGCACCACTTCCTGGCTGGTTAAAGATAAGGCCCCAGTGTAATACCCTGCTTTAACCTGTGGGGACCCTCGCTGGGTGACAGGTTGGCGTAGTTTTGAGGATTTTTTTTTTCTGCCTTGAAATAAAGGACATTATTAAGGGAACACTACCTTAAGTGGAGAAACTGCTGCCATACCGGACAACTGTCTGGGAGAAATTTCGCTGGCAGATCGGCCAGGTGGAAGCTGGACAGAGACCTTTCTCACATGCTTGAGTCTACATGAAGCCTAAGG
This sequence comes from Ichthyophis bannanicus, assembly GCA_033557465.1. NCBI lineage: Eukaryota > Metazoa > Chordata > Amphibia > Gymnophiona > Ichthyophiidae > Ichthyophis > Ichthyophis bannanicus. The sequence continues at coordinate 1,334,454,277 of CM066033.1, forward strand.
TAAAACTAGCTTGGGCATAAGTGTAGAAGGACACAGGGTGAGAAAGGGGAGCTTCTGTCTACAGGGAAACAGACAGGGGTTTAAAAGACAAACGTGCCGCACTTGGTGGGCCTTCTTTTTCTTTCTCTCCACAGGTAACGCAGACTCCAAAGAAGATGGATCCAAGGGATATGATGCATTGGATGCAAACCCAATGGGACAAACAGGTGGAGCTGGTTCGGTACATCCAGGAGTGGAATGCGGAATGCGGAATTTATGAGGGAACAGCAAAAACCTCTACTAGAGACAATGGAAGCACTCCTGAAGAAGCCACTTGAGGCAGGAGCGACTAATCCCTCCATGTTTCGGGGAGTAGGGATGAACAATTATAATGCTTTTACGCTAGGACAGTTAACCCCTAATGACAATCTGGACGATTTTATAGATGCATTTGAGAGGATAGCGGAAGCTCTTAAATGGCCTATAGAGCAGTGGGCAGTTCGCTTCGCGATGTCTCTCATTGGTGAAGCTCTATCGGCATATAAAGCTATGCCGGCTATTCTTGCCTCTGACTATGCAGAGATAAAAAAAGTGGTAAAAGACAGATTAGGTTTAACTCCTAGGCATTATAAGCGAATGTTCAGAGAGGCCAGGATAAGGTTTAAAGAAACCCCCAAAGCTCTGTACCAAAGGTTGAAGAGTCTAGCCTGGAAGTGGCTGACTCCAGAAAGGAGGTCACTTGAGTCCATCATAGATGAGGTTATATTAGAACAGTTTATGCAGGCTGTGCCTCCTGAGTTAAAAACTTTCCTCACTCTACAGAATTGCCAAACTACGGAAGAGGCAGCCAAGCTAGCGGACAGATATTTTGAGGCAAAGATGGCTGATACCTCAGGGATTGGAATTTTAAAAGTGGCTGGCATGGCGAACTCTGGTAAAGTGGGAAAGTATGCAAAGGTTAAAATACCTAAGGTTGATGATGACAATGATAATAATATTGATGATAATGTTTTGTCTGTTTACAAGGGTAAATGTTATGCTTGCGGAAAGGCAGGACATTTCCGGAGGAACTGTAAAGAGCGAATGGTCCTCGTATCTGGAGCTGAGAAGCAAGTCCAGGAAGGATTCCTTCTGCAGGTCCAGGTAGAGGGTGTGGATGCACTGGCACTACTCGACTCGGGGGCTGATCAAAGCATGGTTTCTCGCAAGTTCTGGGAAACCATTGAACAGCGTCGGCAGTCAGCCCCGAGTCAAGCAGAGGGCCAGGTGCGAATAAGATGTGTACATGGGGCATCCTCACACTATCCCTGTATAAGCTGGCTGTTAGAGGGCTGGGCATAGAAAGAGAAGTACGGGTAGCGGTAGTCCCGAAGCTGCCACAGGACATTATCCTAGGTAGGGACTGGCCTCCATTTTGTAAGGGACTGGTGAAAGATTTGTGTACCAGAACAGGCCTAGTCTCCACCCGGTCGCAAGCCAGAACCTCAGAGACCAGAGAGTTGTCTGCAGGAAGAACAGAGAGGCCTGAGGAGGAGGAAGAATCCCCAGAGGAGGAGTTAGAGGAGGGGGAAGCAAGCATCCTTCCTATCCATGAGGATTTAATCCATGCCCCATCTAAAGTGGGAAAAAAGGCAAAGGCTAGAAAACGTCAGGAGAGATATGGTAGGACCCGAGGGAGGAAGGGCTGAATTAGAGGCCGGAGAAGGGTTACCCTGGGTACCTGCAACCCTGGTTCAGAAGTTTCCTTCTTTCCCCATGGAACAGAGGGCTAACCCGTCTCTTAAGAGAGCATTTGAATGGGCCCAGGAAATCAGACCTACGCTTCCCAGGTTCTTCTTAGAAAAAGACATCCTATATAGGGAAAGCGTGGATCCACATACGGATGCCGTAAGGAAGCAACTAGTAGTGCCAATGACTTTTAAGGCCATAGTTTTACGTTTGGCACATGACCACCCAGTAGGTAGCCACAAAGGAATTCAAGGCACACTTGATCAGATACTGGCACGGTTTTATTGGCCAGGGGTCTTCAAAGAGACCAAACAGTATTGTGAATCCTGTCCCACCTGTCAGAGGGTTACCGCCATAAAACCAAAGGCCGTACCTATGGTGCCCTTACCCACTATATTGGTGCCGATCCGACGTATGGGAATGGACATCGTGGGCCCTCTGATCAAAACACCAAGGGGTTTTCAGTATATTTTGGTAGTGGTAGATCACGCTACACGTTTCCCTTGGGCTATCCCGCTTAGGAATACCTCGGCCAGAATAATAGCACAGGAGCTGGTAAAATTATTCTGTGAGGTTGGGTTTCCCCAAGAGGTACTTACTGATCAAGGGAGTAACTTTGTATCTAAACACTTGGCTATGCTGTGGAAGGCATTTGGCATACGGCATATAAGGACTGCGGCGTATCATCCCCAGTCCAATGGACTTGTGGAACGGATGAATCAGTCCATAAAACACCTGTTGAGGAGAGGTTTAAAAAAGGGAGAGATGTCGGAGTGGGACACTCTACTCCCATTTGTTTTATACGCGTGTAGAGAACGTATACAAGCATCCTTAGGGGCATCCCCTTTTGAACTCCTGTTTGGCTGAGCCCCGAGAGGTATTTTATATATACTACATGAACAATGGGTAGAGACAGAGATACAAGAGGTTGGGGTACCTCAGTTTTTAAAAGACTTGAGGAGACGCTTAGAAAAGACCAAAACCTCAATAGAAAATTTTCGGACCAGTCAACAGCATCAGAAACGCTACTATGATAGAGGCACGAGACCTAGGCAATTGGCTGAGGGAGATAAGGTCATAATCCAGGTTGCAGACCCGGGACCCAAGTTTGAATCCCACTGGAAAGGGCCTGGCACTGTGGTGAAAAAGGTTGGGCCCGTCTCATATCTTATAGAAAATGAAAAGGGGCGCCGACAGGTCTATCACCTTAATGTCCTAAAACCTTGGAAAGAAAGGTCAGCCACTGCCAGTTTGGTCAGTGCAGAGCAGCACAGTAGTACCCGAAAGAAGATTACGTGCTGGCCGCTTGAAAGTGCGGCAGCCCGTAATATTTTAAGGGGGGGGGGGAATCTGTCACGGTGTGGATCTAGCAGAGCCTATGGAAATAGGTAGAAATGCAGAAAGTGGATCTGACACTGACAGCTCAGAGAAACACATGGCCCAGAGTTGCTATAGGCAACACACACAAAATAGGTCACAAGGGGAATAAAAATCCTGTCTTAAAGCCTTACCACCCGACTGCAACTCATTTCTTGGCTAGCCTGGGAAAACTTCAATACCCAGAGGGCATTGCAAGGCTCTCTGCACCACTTCCTGGCTGGTTAAAGATAAGGCCCCAGTGTAATACCCTGCTTTAACCTGTGGGGACCCTCGCTGGGTGACAGAAGTCATCCATATTTTCTGTTGTGATGAGTGCTGGATTGGTATCATATGTTTGGCGACTTGTTTGTAGGAATGGGAATTAGGCGAATGGGAGATTGAGTGAACATGAGAGCATTGGAATGAAAAGGGGAGAGGAAGATCACACTCAGGATAATCAGGCAGTAAAGTGAGAATATCATTTTGCTGTGTGATGGGATGAGGAAGGATTAATACCTTTATGCTAGTGGATGATTGAGAGCATTGAAATCCTTGGAGAGGAGCTTGGGAGTGGTGGTATTTTCAAGAGCTGGAGTGACCAATGTGGTGGTGTTTTATTGGCTTTGTGTTGCCTTCCTTAGTCCCGCCTAAGAGCCTTGCCAAAGAGCCCTCTAGTGAGGCCCTCAGGCATGGGCCCGCCAGGTGCATTAGCTGCTTTTCCCGGGCCTGATTGGCCTTAGTGGGGGGAGTGGGAGGGGCTAGTTCTTCCGCTTCCACCCCCAGTGTCGATCAAGTGCTGCTGGGGTGAGTCCGTGCGAATTCTGGTGCTTTCTTTTTAAATTGGTGATCGGTTGCTGCTTCTGAGCCCAATTGCCTTGACGGGGGGAGCGGGAAGGGCTAGTTCTCCTGCTTCCACCCATGATGCCGATCACGTGCTGCTGTGTGTGGCCTGGCTCAGTTACCTAGGCAGTGCGGGTTTGCCAGTATTAGGCTGTGTGGTGTGAATGATGTGGGCCTGGTATATGGTAGGAGTCGGAGTCTGGGGGAATCTCGTACATGCAGACCTGTCAATGGGAGTCAGCGAAGGACTGTACTGAAAGCTTCACATCCTCTACCAATTTATGCTCCACTGAGACCACCAATGGCTGATAGGGCTCGGCTACATAGACCCATATCAATGCATAGCAAACCGTGGCAGTGTAGCCATATGCGAGATCCCCGAGACAGACCCCCACCCAATGTTAATACACTGCATGAGTGTGCCACACCTGCATGCAACGATTGTTGTAATGCTGCATCTCCGTGGACACCCTGGTGTACCTGAGCACATGGTATGTTGGAGTACAGACTGGTACATGATAGCTCCCCCAGATCTCACAGTTTCAGAGGCCTTGCACAAGCATCAGACAGGATGTGTGTTGCCTTTGCACAGCAAGGTTGCAGGTTTGAGTCCCAACCTTGGACAGTGTTTTTGGACAAGTCTCTAATGTAATGTGGGCCCTATCCAGTGAAGCACAGTCACTGACAATCCCTGGTCCTTTCTTTGCAGTGAGTGGCATTATCAGTAGAGGCAAAAGTTCAAATTGTTATACATGGGGTACCATGTAACTATCCCCTAAAGTGCAGCCTCACATTCAATCTTGGAGCATTGATGGCTATGGTGTGCATCAGCACTAGCTCTATGTGGCCATCCTCTGCCATGCACCTTGAGTGATGAGTGTGCAGAAACATACCACAGTTGCCATACACCTGCAGCTGCAGCCAGCACCCACAGACCTGTGCATTCTCCCAAGTACTGGACTCACTTGCATGGTAGCCATGTTACCCAGGGACCTGAAGATGAGGGCAGAAAAGTCTATACATCAGCATGGCTGACATGTGAGCTGGCAGACATTGGTATAACATGAGAGCTGCACAATAGGTGCAACATGAGACATCGCAGGAGTGTCTCTGGCCCCAGTATCCCCTATCTTATGCTGCACTGAGCCAGTGTCAGCCACTGATGCAGAACATAGGTGTTCCAACCCCATGCAGAATTTGCACAGAGTGACACATGTGGAAGAGTTGGTGGATAGGGTCAACACATTTTGTCACACAGTCTCAGCTGTTGTGAATATGAGTTATTCATGGAGCTGTTGAAGGTGGGAATGAGATGAGGACTTCTAACTATGGGGCTAGGTGTGGGGCAAGGGGCATAGTGTCATGTTTTCCTTCTATGGGTGCTAAACGGAGTACAGGGTCATGTTCATGATTTATTTATTTATTTATCCAGTTTTATATACTACCTTTTTCTTCAATCAAAGTGGTTTACAGGGTAAAGATAGGTACATTCTAAGTAGGTAAGTAGAGAAGTAGTGGGTAAGGGTACAAATATGTACAATTTGCAAATAAGGCAGGCATTGGTTGGCTGTGGTTGGTTACGGGTTCTGAGTGGGTCCGCAATACTTGGAGAAGAGTAGAGTCTTGAGCATCCTCCAAAAATCTTTGGCTTTACTCGTGGTTCTCATTATCTCCAGAAGTGAGTTCCATAGCGCAAGTTGTCAGACGGCTGCCTGGGTGAGAATCTTCACAGTCTTGGCAAGTGCATATATCTATATGATTTGCAAGGGATTGTGGGCAATGCAGTTCATTCACACCAGACACAGCTGCTGACAATAATTTAGTTGTGCTCAAGTGTTAAAGCCAATAAGATATTTATTTATGGGGTTATTTCTCCCAACACAGATATGCTTGGTAGCACATAAATCAGGTTACTTGCTTTCAGTGTTAAACTTAAAAAAAACAAAATGAGGAAAACATTTAAACTTGTCAGGCAAGCAAAGCCAAAGAAATAAGACCTGGTTGGTACAAACTGGTCTTTTCTGTAGGCATTAGCTAATGTTTTCTTAGCATATATCAAACAACAAACCAAAAGCCACAAAGAAAGAAAAAAACTGTTCTTTTCAGGTTAACTTCTGATAACTTCCCACATAGATTCAGAAGTGATTCTCTCCTAGCTCACAAGCAATTAGGTCAGGCTCAATTGCTAGCAGTTATCCAGCTGAAACCCCTTAGCTGGCTTGCTTTCTACTGCGTGGCTAGAAAACCAACACAGGAGCTTTTCTGAGTAGATTAAAGCACAAGTTTGTATTTCTTTGTGATGGTTGCTGTACTTTATAACAGAAAATCACCAAAGGAGTTTAGACAGAGAGCAGTCCATGTAAACAGATTCTTCATTTGCTATCACCCCCTCTTCTTCAACAAGCATGGGTTCAATATCATGGATTGGCACAGATGAATCCCCCACTGGAGCACTTTCAGGAGAATACTTGTTTCCCTGCTGTCTTTCAAGGTTATAGCTAGGGCATATATCAGTGTTCATACCTGAGCTTCCATTGCTGTTAGAGTTCCTCTCTATATAGCCTGGCCAGTATGTAGTCCAGTTCTTATGTCCAGCCTTCCAATCCAGATCCCTGGACACTGGATCTCTCTTTACATACCTTCTGGCACGGGTCTTAGGGTCCCTTCCACGTGCAGCCGTCTCCCTCACAGGTAGCGTCTGGAGATTCCTAGCTCTGCAGCACCATTCCTCTGGCTTTCCCCAGTCCAATGGTGTATGCTGGCCCTTGAAATGCCTCCCATTATACATACTGCTCTGGACTCTTCTAGACCTCTCAAAGGCTTTTCTCTTCCTTCTTTCAAAGGGTTTCTTTCCCTCTCTGTCCGTCCGGTTTGGCTTCTGCTTCTGATGATCCTTCAGATGAAACTGATGATCAAGCTCAAGCTGATTCTCAGGATAAGGATAATTCTCTGTAGAATAAACTCTACCTTTATTCTGCCTAGATGAGTGCTCCCCCCTAATACAGCGCAGCTGTGCTGAATCAGGCCCTGCCCTTTCAGATGAGTGCTTAGGGATTACCTCATAGCCCTCCTGATTGAACACACGTTTCCCCACTTCTGCTCCTCTAATGGCTGTTGAAAACCTGGTGCATTCTGGGACTGGTAGTCTTTTATGGGAAAATTCTGTTTTCTTATTTCTACCAGAAATGACAGGTTGCTTGTTCAGAGTCACTTCACCTTTCCTATAGCTCCTTCCTGAGCTATGATAAGCTTCCTTATCACAAAGTGCAGTGAGTGAAGGAACTCTTCTGGTTGTGGATTGATTGGATCATTGATATTCAGCTGGTGTGATGATTTTGTTTACCATACTGCTTCGCCTGGGTCTTGTGCTGGAGTCCTTGATTACTATGTTCTGAAGGGCAGCGACCGAGATGATGTGGAATATTTTGAATATATTTATGGTTGCTTTGTATCTTGAGCTTGAATGGATGGGCAGCCAGTGTAGCTGTTGAAGAATTGGCATGATATGTTTGCTTCTTGATGTTGTGACACCGAAGTTCTACCTCATACCTGTAAGACACAGAGAGATGCAGAGTTCAGCACAATTTCTGACAGGCAGGGAGAGAAAAAGCTTCCAGGTTGCTATAGGCAACAAGGGCAGGCTGAGACACGAGGTCTGAGAGCACGCCCAGAGAACAAACACTCCCCTAGTAATCAGCAGAACAGTGTGCACATGAGCAGGAGAACGCCCCTAAACCTGAATAAAAAGCATGTTAGGCAAACAGAGTTAGATTTGGATTCTCATGGTTTGGATGTTGATTCTGATCCTGACGGTGATTTGTTTGGTGAATGCTCAGAAGCTGAGAATGACTGGGAGACTTGGCAAGTAAAAGATAACTTGAAAGTTTCAAACAGAAGGTCAGGATATTCACCAGCTGATTCTGTTGTATGTGAGCCGTGGAACAGAAAGCCCAGGAAGGATTCAAGGAGGGACAGAAAGCTTGCTACAAACAGAGGGATTAACTGGAGGAAACCCTCACCTGTGACGCAGGAAGAATTTCCTAGACACAGAGTGCCGTGGAGGGAAAGGAGAGCAGCTGATAAGGTTCCCTGCTTATCTGAAAGGAAAAACCACCAGAAGTACTTACAGCCGTGGGAAAAGGAAAGAAATGTAAGTCAGGACCTTTGTATGAGTGAAGAAGATGATTGCATGTTTGTAAAGCCTTATAAGAAACTGCAAAAACCTGTTAGGAACAGAGCAGGGCAGTTCTATGAGCTCTCTGATAAGTACTTGCCATATCATAGAGAGAGTTCTGACGAAGGTTCTGAAACTGAGTTAAGAACATTTCAAACTCTCTGTCCACAAGATAATACAGTTGAAGAGCCCATGTGTACAGATAGTTATATGCCTTATGAGGAGGACATGGACTGCTCTCTGGTCATAACTAATGAGAGTTCTCTACGCTAGCTAAGCATAAGGGTGCCGTGCACAAAGCTAGAAGAATACAGAGAAAAACTGTCAGCATTTATTTCACCTGGTTCCTGTTTTGTTACTGATTCTGTACAAGCAAGAAGCTGTTTTCATTTCACCATTTTGTTTGCCAGAAGTATGGCTACCTCTTAATTTTCATACTGTGTATTACTTTGAAAATCCTGAAACCCCGGGAGGGGAATAAAGCCTGTTTTCAACCTGACACTCCGTCGCAACTACAATTTCTTACCTGGAAGGGTCAGGCCCAGCAGTGTACCTAGCTACCTATACCTAGTTGGGCCACTGCTGGTGACAGTGTGTTTGTAATAATCCAAGCCGTTGTGTTTTGCACCAGTTGGAGAGGGAGAAGGGATTGTTTAGTGAGACCTTGAAAGAGTGAGTTGCCATAATCTAATATTGGTGTAATTAATGCTTGACAGACCGAGCGGAAGTGATCATGGTGCAGGATAGGCTTGAGCCTTTTGATGAGCTTCAATCTGTGGTGCACTTTTGTGGCAGCCTTATTAATGTGGGACTGAAGAGTTAGGTTTTTATCCAAAGTAACGCCCAGGTACTTTACTTCTTTTTTCACTGATCTGTGTTAGTCATAAATTTTGATAGTTTGCAGTGGAATAAAGGTGGTGCTTCTGGGTGATGAACATTGCTTCTGTCTTGTTACAGTTCACTGAGAGGGAGTTGTTAGTGAGCTATGTGATCATGTCCTCCAGACACTTGGGGTTATGTTTACTAAACTGCGGTAATGTCATTTGCGTTAGGTTCCGCGGTAAAGGTACAGATGCCCATATAAAGGCGTGGGTGGTGTATCGTTACAGCAAGCCGTATCAGCTAACGCATGTTACAAACTAACGCGCGCTACAAGGCGCCTCATACGGCACCATACAAGGCACCTTTTAAGGTAACTTACAAGGCACATGACAAGGCGCCTTATAAGGGGCCTTATAAGGTGCCTTGTAGGGTGCCTTGTAAGGTGCTCTGTAAGGTGCCTTTTAAGTAAGGTGCCTTGTTAGGTGCCCTATGAGGTGCCTTGTTAGGTGCCCTATGAGGTGCCTTATAAGGTGCCTTGCAAGGTGCCTCATAAGGCGCTTTGTAAGGTGCCCTATACAGTAGGGATACTTAGGCTAAGCGCTGTATTAGGCACCCCTGGACAAGGCACCGTAGAGGGCACCCTGGGTTACGGAACCATAGGTTAAGGTGGCCTAACAAGGTTATGGTGCCCTAGGTTAGTGTGGCCTAAGGGCTGCAAGGTGCTTCAGGATGGCATGCATGACCTGTGAGGAACAGAGACAGATGTAGCCTTATGCACCTAGGGAAGAACAACCCAAATTATGGTTACATGATGCAAGATTCCACATTAGGAACTACCACCCAGGAAAAAGATTTAGGCGTCATTGTGGATAACATGTTAAAACCCTCGGCCCAGTGTGCAGCGGCGGCCAAGAGAGCAAACAGAACGCTAGGTATCATAAGGAAAGGAATGGAAAATAAAACAATGGATATTATGATGCCTCTATGTTGTTCCATGGTGAGACCGCACCTTGAATATTGTGTGCAGTTCTGGTCGCCCTATCTTGGAAAGGATATAGCGTTATTGGAGAGGGTTCCGAGAGGAGCCACCAGAATGGTAGGGGGGATGGGGGGATGCCCCTATGAGGAGAGGCTAAAAGGGTTGGGGCTCTTTAACCTGGAAAAGAGACACCTGGGGGGAGATATGATAGAGATCTATAAATTAATGAATGGAGTGGAACGGATAAACGTAGCTCTATTGTTTGTTATCAGAATATAGAAAGACTGGGGGACATGCAATGAAGCTACGGGGTAAACTATTTAGGACTGATAAAAGAAAATATTTTTTCACTCAACGTGTAATCAAACTCTGGAATTTGTTACCGGAGGATGTGGTAAAGGCTGTTAGTGTAGCTGGGTTTGGAAAAGGTTTGGACGGGTTCCTGGAGAAGAGGTCCATAAACCATTATTGAGAAGGGACCCAGGATATCAATGCTTGACCCAGTACAAGCATTGTGGAACCTGTGTCTTTTGGGGAAACAGCTAGGTATGTATGACCTAGATTGGCCACTGTTGGAAACAGGATACTAGGCTTGATGGACCTTGGTCTGACCCAGTATGGCATATCTTATGTTCTTATGTTCTTATGTAGCCCTAACACTAGATAGAGCACTTAGGAAAGGCAATGAACAGGTGAGTGAAGGAGGGAGAGCTGGGAGCCGCTGGACCCGCCATATCTGCGGGCAGATCATGTGGCTGCCAGTACTGATGACAAACAAGGTGGGGGCAACTGTACCATAGCACAGGGTGTTGGCAATGTAAAGTACTGGAAAGACAGTTGGTGGCAGACGATGGGAATACGTGTCCCCCAGTGGAGGTGGAGGTGGCAGGATAGTTACAATGATGGGTGGACAGAGGAGTGGTGGTGCCATGCAGATCAGGCACAGGCGAGGCAAGCATGAAGAGGCGCAATGCAGGAAAGGGTAGCAGTGTAGGACATGGGGTGACAGCCTGCACAGGCAGACAGGACTCTACACAGCTGACAGACGCAGATAGACGGACCGAGGGAATGTTGGCAATTGTGGCGAGGGTATTATGGGCTGGCAGCACAAATCTGCAAAAATATGACTGCTACAGGCATGCACACTATTTGAATAGGACAGGCATGAGAGGAGGAAACAATGAGGAATTGAACCCATGAACACTGCCAAGAAGGGCATTGTATCAACCAGTAGGCTATACCTCCATGGTATATGTCACAGCAATGGCTGGGTACAGGACTGCAGGTCACCGCACAAACTGTCTGCTCTGAGTGCCAGAATAGGGTAACTCCACCAGTACCCATGATGCAATGCACATACTGAATAGCTGTCTACAGCTGATCACCAAATGGGGTCTGCACCTCTCCGGTACCTCAGCTTGGAAAGACGAACTGACGGTGCGTGATACTGGCACAGAGTAGCTACAGACCATGCCATTGTGCAGGTTCTGTGTTCTCCCTGAGGGATAGGATGGGTGCCCAGCACAAGGCCCGCAGTACATGTGGTGCTAGAGATAGGCCCTGCTGTACATCCCCATCACTACCAGTGTGTGACAGGTGTTCCTTGCCGTGCAGCTGAAGGTAATTTGATGTCCATTGTTATCCTGCAGTCACATGTGGCCCTCTGGGACCAGACACCATCCAGATTAGTGTGTACCCTGTCTTAGTGTCTGGCTGACATGGGCACCTGTTATCAGGGCAGAGGGGTTTCCAGTCTTGCCTGAGGTTTGTGTAGCAGTGCCCTTATAGGTCAAAGTGGTATAAATGACATACCCCAAAGGGCTCACATCACACTTTTTATAGGTAAGGGACAGGTGCTCCAGCCCCCATCAAGCAACCTCCATCCTGCTGGTATACGACAGCCCTCCAGGGTTGGTGGGCCAGAGCCATACCTGCAGCTGGGGCAGTGGCAGACCAGCAGCAATGGTGGGGTTTAGTTCTGGAAAACCCCAACTGCCTCACACCACTCTCTACCAGTCACCAGTAGACAGCACAGTCAGACTGCACCGTATAGGTGTTCCGGCCATGCACAGTCTAACTGCAGACAGTCCATAGTGCATGCTCACAGAGGAACTACATGCACCAAGCAAACATCTCAGTGATTGGGGGCCCAACACTGGAAAACAAAAGTATCACTGGAGGCAGATAATGTGGAGCGCTATGTGGGAACCTAGACATGCCATGGTCACTGCTCGGTCAGAGTGAGTGCCCTCCCAGCATGCCATGCTGTGGCCACCCTGTCCATGCAGGTGGTGGTTGGGCACTACAGTGTCCCAGCCATTGACCCACACCCTGTGAAGATGCATCCTGGCCAATCCGCCCTGTCCGGGCCATACCCACAACACCTTGCTCCTCGTTATGCACATATTCAGGCTAACGCTGGTAACAGTGGGACATTGTAGGCCCAGTGAGGTGTGGGCAGCCACAAAACAATGGAAAGACATACGCTCACACACTCCTATTGCAGCAGTGTGCCAGGACAGGGGTGGCTGGAAACCCTGCCCGCCACACTTGTCCTGATCACAGTGCCGACATTGCTAAACTGTGCAGGAGGTAGTAGTAGTGCTCTGGTGATAACTGTAGCTCAATGCTGGGGCCAACAGCCTGACTCTCCATGCATCTTTGGATTGTGGAGCCTGTGTGAGTGGGTGTTTGTACTCCTGTTCGCCGCTGCTTTGGGCTTTGCACATGTTGCTATTGTATCTGCATTGTAGGGTAAAACATAGGGACATGCTCTGCAGGAACCACAGCTGGGGCTTGAACCTGTGACCTTTTGCTTCTGGACACAGTGGCTGGGTGTACTGCACCACACTGTTGCTATAGATGCTTGGTGGTCCCTGGGGCTACCTGTACATTCCCTCAGCCAGACCTTTTATGTTGCACTGCACATCACGTACTGGTACGGGGCATGGCCTAGGTCCACTGCAGGCAGGTGCCACTGCCCCCTCCAGCACGGACACCCACATCTGCCATGCTGACATAACCATATACTGTCAGTGCTGGTAGTGCGTAGTCCCAGGCCATCCACTGTGTGGGTAGGTGGTCGCCTAGGGAGCGTGGTCTGGGGCATGGGGCATGCATGAGCATCCTCACATCCCCCCCCCCCCATCACCGCCTTCCAATAGTCTGTCCCTTCTGCTTGGGGTAGGGTTGTCTGGGGGGATGTCAGGTCGGTGCCCTGGCAACTGTTAGCTCGGGTGGACCAGGAAGATGTAGGTGGATTGTGTTTGGCCTTTGTCAGCTGCTGTCATGCTGATTTCCAGTTTCTGTGTTCCTATGTGCCACCTAGGCGCCACGTAGTCCACCCTATGCCCCTGCTGCCCTCGCTACATGTCCCTCCTGCAGCTCCCTATGCCCCACTTGCCCCATCGTCATAGTGACCTTTCATACTTGGGCACTATGCTGGTACTGGAAATGGAGCACTACTATCACATTTCTTGGGCTCCCTGTCCATGCTGTACATTGCTGACACTGAAATGGTTTCTCTCTCCTGCAAATGTGCATCTAACGGCAGGTTTTCATTCGTGGTAGGATTCAGCCCTTCAGTTCAGCGCGTTAGTGTGCAGGGAGCCTCTCCCTGCCCACTCCCCACCCATTGATCCCTTCCCCCACCCTCTCTCCATCCTCTGCGGTGTTTACCGCGGCCGGGGACATTAACGATCGTTAAGTAACGTTAAGACGCGTTAACGTTACATACTGCACGTTAAGATTACCTAACGAGTGTTAACGTTACATAACGCGCGGCCTGTAACGTTACCACAGTTTAGTAAACATACCCCTTGGTTATGGGAGATAGGTCGGGTGCGTGTATGTTGATGGGAGTATAGACCATGATATTGTCTGCATGTTGAAGAGGATGGATGACAATGCAGATCCTTGAGGGATGCCCTGCTGTATGTCAAACTTTGTAGATTTGTTTTCGCTGCATTTGACTTGCTATGTTCTGTTATTGAGGTATGTTTTGAACCATGATATGAGCTATCCTAGTGTGTAGCCCACCTATGATTACAAGGTGTAATGTGTCCACTCCTCCCATAGTCCATCCCTAGGTAGCAGTGCTGCAGGCCCTATAGTGAGCGGGAATGGCATGCAGATGAACCATCAATGAACTGTCAGACACATGCAGCTCTCTTTGCAGCCACCTCGCAACTTGACCCATGCTCATCATTCGTGGTTGGGGGAGTGTCACGCCTGCATCTTGTAGTGTCCACTGGAGGGTATATATCACTAGGCAGTGTGACTAAAGCAGCAGATTATGAAATCAGTTTTGGGCTACAATGTAGTGCTTTCAGGCAGTTGCCTAGGGTGGTAGTTTCCGGGAGCAGCCAAGCATGGGTAAGGCTGCAGGACACATTGTGGTCAGTGTTCATCAGCACACAGGTGATTTCATTAGCCTGTCATGCCAACAGCTTGCCAAAATAACAAATTAACTACCACTCTACACTATATACCCCAAACCAAAAATAGAGTGAAAATAATATTTTTGTATTTTTTATAAGCTAGCGTGTATGCATTATTGTCTGAAGAGCAGCCATGAGGTTTAATCCGCCTCTCGAAGCTATACTTCCATTTTGCTCAAATTTTTATTGAGCTCACTACGGAGCTGTATAAACACAGGTAAAGCACCACACATAAGTGCCACCTTCGTAAAACCAAACAATTCTATGGTGTTGTAAAAAGCTGTGCAGAAGTCCAAACAGAAAAATCAAAAAGATCAGGACTATGACTTATCTTAATCATCCCGTCACAGTTTTCTCTACGATGCTCTCACAGATCTTCTCAGACTTCTCACAGTATAAGCTGCAGTTACAAAATGTACACAGCACTGCGTTTCAGGCAAATACTAAATTCGTGCCCTGTCTCAACGCTTAATTTAACTGCAATGTAGAAACAGTCTCCCAGCTAATCAAAAACGCCAGCGCATGCTCAATAGCGGTCTCGCTGGGGCTTAGTATAATAAGACAGCCTTCAGTTAAATTAAAGCCAGTTAGGGTTTACAGTATCTTAACAAAGAGAATAGAATAGGGTAAATATTCTTTGAGAATATAGAGAGGAATTGTTTTCTAGAGACATTATACAAAGAGGCCTACTAGTTAGGAGGCAAGAGAACTGTGAAATTGTTTTAAAAAGGTGTTAAAGTCAAGAGACAGATCAAAGCGACAACTTGAAAAGCTCTCTCTATCAAACCAAGGGCAGTGTGAATCACCCAGGAAATTAAGAGATTGACTTAGAAGCATAGATACAAATAGGGCATTCCTCCAACCCACCATAACTCCCACCTACCCCAGGCATAATCCTTGATTTCTAGTCTTTTAAACCAATTAAGGCGAAGGGGGTGATATTACTCGATTTCAAATGTAACTGATTATCTTCATCAGCAAGTTATTAGGCTTTAGGAGTAGATTAATTAAGTCCTTGCAGTTCACCTTGAGGTGAACACGGAAAGTCCTTTATACTTATCATGTATAATTGTATTGGTTCAAGTATCCCTAATCCCCTAGCAACTTTTCATAACTTAACAATTTTAAATACTTAAATCTTTACATCTGAAATGCAGACAGTAATCCAGCAGTGAGATAGGGGCTATCCAGTCTTTTGCACTGAGTGTTACATGGAATGGAGAATAAAATGAAGGAGATTATAATGCCTCTGTATTGCTCCATGATGCCACGACACATTGAATATTGTGTGCAGTTCTGGTCACCATATCTTAAAAAGTATATTGCAGAATTAGAAAAGGTACAGAGAAGAGTGACAAAAATGGTAAAGGGGATGGAAGGATATTCCTACGAGGAAAGGCTTAAAAGGTTAGGGCTCTTCAACTTGGAAAAGAGATGGCTGAGGGGAGATATGATAGAGGTCTATAAAATAATGAATGGAGTGGAATGGATAAATGTAAATCTGTTGTTTACCCCTTCAAAAAATAGAAAGACTAGGAGGCACAATGAATATACAATTTAGAACATTTAAGACAAATCAGAGAAAATATTCTTTCACTCAATGCATAATCAAACTCTGGAATCCATTACCAGAGGATGTAGTAAAAGCTATTAGTGTAGCTGGCTTTAAAAGAGGTTTGGAGAAGGTTCTGGAGGAAAGGTCCATAAACAATTATTAAAGAGGACTGGGGAAATCCACTGCTTATCCATTGGACAAGCAGCATGGAATCTGTGTACCTTTTGGGAACCTGACAGGTACTTATAAGCTGGATTGACCACTTTAGTAAACAGGATACTGGGCTTGATGGACCCAGAATGGCAAATCTTATGTTCTTATTGTTTTGCTGGGAGTGCGGGGAATGCTAAGAGGTTGTATGTTAGTCTTCTATCGCTTATTTTATAAGCTGGGATGAAGTTTATGATAAGGAAGCTTATCATAGTTCAGGAGGGAGCTATAAAAGAGGTGAATTGGCTTTGAACAAGCAACCTGTCTTTGCTGGTAGAAATACTAAAACAGAATGTTTTCATAAAAGACTACCAGTCCCAGAATGCACCAGGTTTCAAACAGCCTCTAGAAGAGCTGAAGTGGGGAAACGTGTGTTCAATCAGGAGAGCTATGAGGTAATCCCCAATCACTCATCTCCAAGGGCAGGGCTTGATTCAGCACACCTGGGCTATGCTAGGGAGGAGTGTCCCTCTAAGCACTTTAAAAGTAAAAGATATTCTACACAGAGACAGAACAGGGAGAAACAGAACGAGAGCAGACGGAACAGTGAGAACCAGAAAGAAGAGAGAGGACTACAACAGCAGAAGCAACGTGGAAGGAAGAACAGAAAGACATCTTGGAGGTCTAAAGAAAGAGGCCACAGCAGTACGTGTGTTGGATGTGATTCCAGAGGCAAGCATACTCCTTTGGACTGGAGGAAGCCAGAGGATTGGGGTTATAGAGCCAGGAACTACCAAACGGCACCTTTGAGGGAGATGGCTGCATTTGGAAGGGGCCCTAAGACCAGTGCAAGAAGGTATGTGAAGAGAGACCCAGTGTCCAGGGATCTTGATTGGAAGGCTGGACATAAAAGCTGGACTACTTACTGGCCGGGATACCAGGAGAGGAAACCTAACAGCAAGGGTAGCTCAGGTATGAACTTTGATCTATGCCCTAGCTCTTCATCTGGAAGAAAGCAGGAAAACAAATATTATCCTGAGAGTGATCAATTAAGGAATTCCTCTGAGCCAGACCATGATATTGATTCCATGATATTTGAGGAAGGAGGAGATATATCAAATGATCAGTTGGAATACATGGACTGCTCTCTGTCTAGGCTGCTGTTTTAAAGTAGTTTCTCACTAATACAACAACCACCAAAAAGAACTGTAACTTGTTCTTTTATCTACCCAGAAAAGTCTCTGCAAGAAAGCTTTAGGGTAGGATTGAGCCACATAGAGAGAGTGAACCAGTAAAGGGGTTTGCAGCTGGCTAATTATTGGTAATTGAGCCAGGCACAAGTGCACGTGAGCTCTAGAAGGAAACTTCTTCCTTGTGTGTGTGAATAGAAGAAAGTTATCCTTGATAAAGAACAGTTTTTCTACTTTTGGGTTTGTTTTTGCTTTTTTGAGCACTGCTAAGAAGGTCATTAGCAGGAGCCATCAAAAAGACCTTTTCTGTTTCCCATCAAGGTCTTTATTAATTTATTGCTTAAGAAGTTCAGTTACCTTATAACATGCTTTGTTTTTCCTGAGTACAATACTGGAAGCAAGTGTCCTTTTGTGTTACCAAGTAAATCTGTGTGGGAGAATTAACCCCATGAATAAAATCTGTTTTTCTTTGCTTACACTCGAGCATCACAACTCATTATTTTGTGAACGGCTGATTCTGGTATAAGTGAACTACATTCCCCACAATCCTTTGCAAGTCATAATAATATTTTGCCTTTGCTAAGACTGTGGCCATTTCACGACCAGCACCCCCGTTTACAAGTTACAATGTAACCCATTTCCGTTTCTTGCAAACGAAATTTAATTTTCACATAAAATTAACCACATGCTTTCTTGCAATTCTATAAAAGTCCTTTTCAATATATAGAAAAGGCTTTGCAATCCCAGAAAGTGCCTATTTTACACCTAACTTCTGAAAGCAACACCTATGTGCCGTTATAAAATACTGTAGACTCTTAGATCAAGCTCCATCAGTGTGTAAAATAAAATGTAAACTTTTGCCTGTGCACTGAAGCTAGTGTAAAGGTTTGTGTGAGCCAGCTGTCAATAAGCCTTTCTGCTCCCTGTTAATTCTGGGCTGGGGAAGTGGGTTTGCCCTGGACATAGCATTTCAATAATGATGGGTCATGTTCCCTGAGGTGCCCAACCTAGAGGATTATGAGGTAACATTTCTAGGCCTATAAAAACTACTACTTCTGAAGAAAGGTATCTTGTCAAATGCCCTTAATAAGCAAACTGTCAATCTTGCCCAGGTGGCAGGTTCAAGAACATAAGCCCTCTCATTCTTTAGAGTTGGTGTGTTCTGTGGTAGAGCCTCATGGAAGGATGTTGTTCTGTTTTTTGGAATTGGCTCTCACTCATAAGAACATAAAAAAATGCTATTCTGGCTCAGACCAAGGTCCATTAAGCCCAGTATCCTGTTTTCAACAGATGCCAATCCAGGTCACAGGTACCTGGCAGGTTCCCAAAAAGGCTCATTATACGTTGAGTAAAAAAATATTTTCTCCGATTAGTCTTAAATGGGCTACATTGTAGCTTCATTGCATGTCCCCCTAGTCTTTCTACTTTTTGATGGTGTAAACAACCGATCTACGTTTACCTGTTCTAGTTCTGCTATATCCTTTTTAAGATATGGTGACCAGAGCTGCATATAATATTCAAGGTGCGGTTGCACCATGAAACGATACAGAGGCATTATATCATCCTTGGTTTTATTCTCCATTCTTTTCCTTATGAATCCTAGCATTCTATTTGCTTTCTTGGCCACCGCTGCGCACTGGGCAAAGGGTTTCAATGTATTATTCACGATGATGCCTGAAGATTTTTCCTGGGTGATGGTTCCTAATGTGGAACCTTGCATTGTGAAACATAGAAACATGACGGCAGAGAAAGACCACTTGGTCTGTCTAGTCTGCCTTTCCATATCAACTATAATAGTCGCCTTTTTTCCTTTAGAGATCTTCTGTGTTTGTCCCATGCTATCTTGAATTCAGATACTGTCCTCGTCTCTACTATCTCCACTGGGAGATTATTCCATGCATCTACCACTTATTCTGTAAAGAAATATTTCTGCATATTTTCCTGAGTCTATCCCCTTCCACCCTCATCCTATGCCCACTCATAGCAGAACTTGCTTCCAATCGAAAGAGGCTCTTCTTGTGCATTTATGCCACTGAGGTATTTAAAGATTTCTATCATATCTCCTCTATCCTGCCTTTCCTCTAACGTATACATATTAAGATCTTTAAGCCTGTCCTCATATGCTCTATAATGAAGACCACTTACCATTTTAGTAGCCACCCTCTGCACCGACTCCATCCTGTTTATATCCTTTTGAAAGAAATCATTGTTGTTCTTTCCTAGGTGCATAATTTTGCACTTTCCACAATAAGTTTCACCTGCCATTTGAATGTCCAGTCTTTCAATTTATCAAGGTCCTCTTGCAATTTTTTACAATCCTCTTGTGTTTTAACAACTTTGGACTGGAGGAGTAGTCTAATGGTTAGAGCACTGGCTTGAATCCCACTGGCACTCCCTGTGGCCTTGGGCAAGTCACTTAACCCCTCCATTGCCTCAGAAGATTCCAAGTCATCAAGGTCCCTGTTTAATGTACATTACCAAGTTTAAGTTACAATGTAAACCACTTTGACTAAAATGATAAAGCAGTATAAAAAACCTGTTAAATCAATAAATAGGAATTACAGTGCATGCAATGAGCAGAAAATTCGGAATGGCCGAGACTCTCTTTAGACCTGGAAAGATGTAGTAATCTTAGAAGCGTATTTACAAAAGTGCGCTAATGGGTAGTGTGGGGTTTAGCGTGTGCCAAATGCCCCATAACAATAGTTACTGCAAGTCAAAAATGCGGCCATGATACAATCCCATGCTAACAGAGTATGGGTTATGGAGGAGAATGAGCGGTTCAGGGGTGGAGTGTGCACATTGTGCAATGTTGCACTTAGCGCAAGTGGCATTAAGTACATTCACTTTGATCGCGCCAAACATAGGGTGGAGGTGGTGCAAAACTCATGCTAGTTACATGGGTGAACATGCTGGGCACGCCTCCATTTTTTAGTGTGTGTGTCCAGCAGCACCCCCATGCTCATTTTTCAGGGATGAACACATGGCAGTCATCAGCTGTTTAGTAAACATGCCCTTTAGTTATTAACCAGCAGAAAAGCAGGAAACAGGTCTGCAGAATAAATTACTGTACCGTTCTGTCTGGATTTCCTGTGTATGCCTGTGTGTTTACTGAAGGGCCCCTCCTTTGCTTAGGAATCTTTTCTCCTGCAGTGACTGCTTTAATGTGGATAAGGTAGTGTGATTTAATGTGGACATTTTCTCTTTGCTATCTACTGCATTCTAGTGGCTACCGCACAAACTGCAAAAATGCAGTATTTTTACAAGCAAATAAAAATAAAACAAAAAAAGGCAATGCTGTGTTAATTCAATAAGAAGGTAACTGTTCTAACTTGAGGAAGGAGGTTTTGGCCTCTGAAAACTGTGCTAAATTAATTCATAACACAGAAACCACACTATTTTGTCCAGTATTTTTACAAGTAAACCTAGTATCAGAATTAGCATTGTCTTCTTGAAAC
Organism: Ichthyophis bannanicus; assembly: GCA_033557465.1. Lineage (NCBI taxonomy): Eukaryota > Metazoa > Chordata > Amphibia > Gymnophiona > Ichthyophiidae > Ichthyophis > Ichthyophis bannanicus. The sequence continues at coordinate 1,334,474,950 of CM066033.1, forward strand.
TTTAGCAAAATGTACCAGAATCTCACATATAAGATAATTCAGAGATGCAAACAATTGACTGTAAACAAAAATAATGTGACTGCCTTATGGGCCATTTCCATATATATCTGGCTGAGTTTTGTTGCCAGTATTATCTACAAATTGTTTAGCCTGGAATTTTACTCTTGGACTTTATGGCATTTTATTTCCAAGGAAAAATAAAACGTCCGGTTGCAGGTTTTACACAGAAACAATGTATACACAAAAGTAGATGATATCTTCTAATCTTCACCACAAAATTTTATGTATGGCCACAAAGATGTTGTACTAAGATAATTGCTGCACCCATAGCTGCCCCAAACTGTAGGCCAGGGCCTCTGAGAACACAACAAGGGTGGTTATCTTATTAAGTTCACTGTAATGAAATTTTAAAAAAAATTAAGTTCAACCATCATTTGAATCAACTCCAACTTTCTCATTCTTTGGTAGTAGTCAAATTGTCAAAGAAGAAATTGAAAAAATGCAGGAAAACTTCTAATATGCCAGCTGGTAATAGGGTTGCCAACTGGCTCCAGATGCGCCCGACAGGCTTGCTCCAGTCCTGGGTTTACCCCATTGCATGCAGTTACTTGTAGTTTTCCTTTTCTTATGGAGTGCAATGGAGAAATCAGAACTACATATCCCTGCATGCAATGAGGTAAACCCAGGACTGGATCAAACCTGTCGGGCGCATCTGGAGCCAGTTGGCAACCCTAGCTGGTAAAGATCTCAAACTGTTGGACCATTTAGAGTAAAAGGTATTTTGGAATGAAATGTTACATAGTAACATAGTAAATGATGGCAGATAAAGACCAGTATGGTCCATCTAGTCAGCCCAGTAAGATGGTAAGAGTAGGTGCACCTGCCGCTCCATGCAGATCACCCCTACCCATGTCTTTGTTTAGGGGTGAACCCACCGCTCCATGTAGGACACTCCTGTTTGTTGAGAAATTAGTTAGTTACGTTTATTTTGATTTTATCCTGTTGCTGTGAAGGGATCCACTGTGTCTGTCCCATTCCATTTTGAATTCTGTCACTGTATTTGCCCACACCATTTCCATCGGGAGGACATTCCAAGTATCCACCACCCTTTCAGTGAAAAAGTATTTCCTGACATTGCCTTTCAGTTTACCCCCTTGCAGCTTCATGTTATGCCCTCCAGTTTTACAGCTTCCCCATCTTTGGAAGAGGTTTGTTTGTTCATTAATTCTCTTTAAGTATTTAGGGTCTGAATTATATCTCCCCTATCCCTCCTCTCCTCCAGAGTGTACATATTTAGGTCTTTCAAGTCTCTTCTTATAAGGCTTCTGACGCAGGTTCCAAATCATTTTGGTCGCCTTTCTCTGAACCGTTTCCAGTCTTTTTACATCCTTTGCAAGATATGGTCTCCAAAACTGAACACAGTATTCCAAGTGAGGCCTCACCAGTGACTTATACAGTGGCATTAGTACCTCTTCCTTTCTGCTGGTAATTCCTCTTTGTATGCAATCCAACATCCTCCTGGCTTTTGTCACTGCCTTATCACACTGTTTTGCCACCTTGAGATCCTCAGAAATAATCACACCAAGGTCCTTCTCCTGGTCCATGCACACCAACCTCTCTCCCCCTATCGCGTACATTACCCTTGGATTTCTGCTTCCCAAGTGCATGACACTGCATTTCTTCGCATTAAATCTTAACTGCCAAGCATTACACCATTCTTCCAGCTTTTGTAGATCTTTCCTCATGTTATCCACTCCCTCAGGGGAGTCCACTCTGTTGCAAATTTTCGTGTCATCTGCAAAAAGACAGACTTTTCCATTCAGTCCTTCAGCAATATCACTCACAAATACATTGAACAGTTCCAGGTCCAGGACCGAACCCTGGGGCACCCCACTAATCACCCTCCTTTCATCCGAGTGAGCTCCATTTACCATCACCTTCTATCATCTGTCAGTCAACCAATTTGTGATCCAGTTCACCACCTTGGGACCCATCCCCAAACTATTGAGTTTATTGATAAGCCTCCTATGAGGAACAGCATCAATGGCTTTGCTGAAATCCAGATAAATGACATCCATCGCATGCCCCTGATCTAATTCTCTGGTCACCCAGTCCAAGATCTTATCTGCATAGCTTGCAGCTCTGGGTGCATGTGATTCCTGGCTCCATTTTTTTGCTCTTGAGGAAGTCCTTATGCACAAAAAAGAGATCTTTGTTGGGCATAAAAGATATTTGGGAGCTCCGTCAGCTGTCGAGCAGAAGGAGTTTTGTTAATTGTGTCAGCCATCAGCAGCCAGGCAGAAGAAAATATAAATCGTCAGCTCTTTCAGCCTTCAGGTAGGAGGAGTTCCTGGCGGTTGCGTCAACAGTCAGCGGCTAAAAGATAAGTAAACTGGTTGGGACCTTGCGGGAGCAGTATTTAAGATCTCCTGATTGTTTGCAGGAGTTTGCATATGCAATGGAGTTACTATTAGCTTCTGTTGGCTGAGGTCCAGCGATTGCTATATTTGCATTTGAGCTTACCTCGATAGTGCTGTAGGGCAAAAGGGTTTGCTCCTAACTCAGAAAAAGTTTAAAGAGATTAATTAATAGTTTTGAAAACGTTTGTTCAATGGGTATTATAAAAGTACTTTCCAATATTTTAGATTAAAAGTAGCACATTTTAAAAAAGGGAGAGTTTTTTAAAGCTGATGTTGAGCTCACCATTTCCCCTATGGCTTTGATTTACCACATACAGTAGTGGGATGAAACATTATCCTGAGACTTTTTCTCCCTGGTTTTGATTTAAAAGTTGTTGTCTGAGTGGCTGGGTAGCTTTCTTTTTGGGGGTTTGGATAAATTGGAGCTCTTGGACTACTGTAAGTTTGTAGATTAATTAGTGGATTTATTGAAAAGTGATTGAATCTGGGAGTGTATTAGCGGTGTTGAAACTATACTCCCAGGAATCTCTTGTCAATGCATGAACTTACATATGTATAATCTACATCTTTTATAAAAGGTCTTGCCTGCACAGAAAACAGGATTTTTTTGTGGAAGAATCTTCATAAAACTACCCCACACATGAAGATATGAGGTCCTTGCTTCACACTTTCATTTCTCACTATTGCTTGGAACAGTCTTCACTCAGAAGTGATGCTTTCGGTCAAGCTGTGTTGACCAACCTGTCTATATAAGTTCAGCAAGTCTCACATCATTGACTGTGAGCAGGCCCACTCCTGGACAATGGATAATTATTTATAACACTGTGGGCTTTAAAACGCCTGCATGTTTGTGTGAGCAGTTATGACCTCCTGCCCCCTCCAACAGGAAGTTGCAATGGAGGGGAGCAGAAGCAGCAGGCCGTGAGCATGCACTGGCACTTTGGCCCAATACGGTGCTGAAGCGGCAGGTTAGCCGCTGCTTCAGTGCAAGGAGGGATCGCTGTGCTGCTGCCTCCCCTGGGTGATAAGATGAATGCCGGGTGGAGGGGGACCCGCGGTATGGCAGGCCAGGCGGTGCCGCAATCTAGGGGGGTGGCATGGAATGCCTGCCTAGGGCAGTAAAAGCCTTCTGGCCGGCCCTCTCATGATGCCTCCCACTTCCCAGAGAACTGCATTTATTCTTGAGTTATGGAACTGAGAGACTGAGCTGCTTCGTCAGGGGCAACAATGTATCAATCCAAAGAAAAGTTTCAGAGTTAAGGTGGTGAACCTCAGCTGTAGCGTCTGACATCACTAACCTCCCTCTTATTCAAAACAAGGACCTATCAAAGACAAGAAGAGGCCACACAGTGCTACCGATCCAGTCTTAAAGAAATATCTCTCACTCCATCAGATTGAGTCCATAGAGTTCCATTGTTCTTAAACTAAAGATCCACTTCTGCTCCCGTTGAAAAATAATTCTCTCACGATCCCCACCGCAGATGTTGGCAGGAATATGATCAATCACCATATACCTCAAATCAGCATATGCATGGTCAGACTGAATACAATAAAGTACCAGTGGAGCCTCTTCTTTTTGTTTAGATAGACAATATTTATACTGACAATCGCACCTGTAGCTGACAAGGGTCTTACCAATATATAGTTTTTGACCAGGACAACATATCATATACACAATGTAGGTGGATCATCAAGAAGTAGCATATTGCAATTTCACCACTCTTGTACCACTAACAAATTGCATATCTTCTTCGGCCATGGCACAAAATTGACATTTTCCACATTTAAAATATCACCCAAAAATACAAACTCAACCATGTATCTTAACTTAATGTAAATAATTTATACCTGTTTCACTTCCATTGTTAAATGTACCTTTCCAAGTTAACACTCCCTGTTCAATGTAACTCTAACGTTAAATTAATTGTTTCATGTAAACCACATTGACCTTCGGAAATGTGGTATATAAAAAAAGAATGTTAAATAAATGTCTTCTTAAATTGATTGCAGTGTGAAACTTAGGGACTGCAGGACATAGCAGATCCCTAAGGTTATGTCCTCTACAATATGCTATTCTCGGTGTCGTCTGATTGAAACTGGAATGAACCTGCAAAACAGGTCATCGATCTTTTATTATAGTAGCAATTTTAGAACACATGTTACCGAGCTTTGCTCATCTCACTGGGTAGCCATTTTCAGATATTTTAAGAGCTAATGGAAATTGAAATTGTGAACAACTTTAACCTACTTGGATCAACTATCAATAAAGAAGCAACAAGCAGTCAAGAAATCAGACGACGCATTGCTCTTGGCAGAATGGCTATGAAAGACCTAGATAAGATTCCCAAGAGCAGAGATGTCTCTCTCCATAAAAAGATTCAACTTGTTCAAGCCATGGTATTTTCAATAACATCATATGGATGTGAAAGCTGGACAGTGAAAAAGATAGACAGGAAGAAAATTGATCCTTTGAATTATGGTGCTGGCAGCGAATACTGTGTATACCATGGACTGCCTGAAGAACAAACCAGTCAGTTCTAGAGGAGATCAAACCTAAGCTTTCTTTAGAAGCTCAGATGACAAGACTTCGACTTTCATACTTTGGACACATCATGCGAAGAGAGAGATCATTAGAGAAAGACATTATGCTTGGCAAGATAAAAGGTCAACGCAAAAGAGGAAGACCAGCAATGAGATGGATCGATACAATAACAGCAGCTACGGGTACCAGTCTGTCAACAATGAGCCGCCTGACTGAAGACCGAACACAATTTAGGATAGCTATCCAGAGGGTCGCCATGAGTCGACTCCGACTCAACAGCACTTAACAACAACAACAATGGTTAAAATGCACTCTTTTGTAAGCCCTGCTCAGAATGTTATCAGGATATCCACGAACCTTAAATTTATTATATAGCATAGTGACTTGTGCTTGATAATCTGTTGTTGTAGAGCAGATGCTTTCGAAGCGCAAAAATTGCAAATATAGCAAACGAGGTGAATTGGATGAAAACTATTACAGCGCAACTATGTATTGCAATCCATAGGTTTTGAGTACACTGTAGTTTCAAATCTATCTACAATCTTTGTCACACAGACATCCAGAAATGTTATTGTAGATTGATCACAATTCATCTCAAACTGTAGAGCAGAATTGCAAGAATTCAGATACAGAACAAACACTTCCAGTTGAATCCTTGTACTGCTCCAAAGTACAAAAATATAGAGCCTGATATTTGAAAGACATTTGCATGGTTTACAGACCTGTAAGCCCTGTAAATGCTGCTGAATATCCCCAATTATCTCCTCTACATGCCCCGAGGCTAACCACTTCGCATTGGGGCATGTTGTGGGTCTTCTGGGGTGGCAACAGTCACTAACTGGGTAGCAGTGATATTGCACTGCTACCCATTTAATGACCTGTGGGTAAAACTAGACGAAGCAAAAGCTGGCCTAGTTTTACCTGCGGGAGCTAACCAGGCAGTGGTGCAATATCACCGCTACCCGGTTACTTCTGCAGCTCCAGTAGCATGTGCAGCGATCCCAGATATTCAATGCCAGGGCCGCATATGATCCTCGCACTGAATATCCAGCGTCAGAGGTCAGCGGGGATGGCTATGTGCTATAGTGGCGCATAGCCAGCTCAATTCAATATAGGGCCCATCGTCTATATATCGACACCACTCCACTGTATGAGATCAACAAACGGGGAACAATAAACCCACAATTCTTCGCAGGTCTGCATGTATGCATTGACCAACGAGGGAGCAAATGTTGCACCCACTGCTGTCCCAGAAATCTGCAGAAAAAAAATCTTCCTGGTACAAGAAAAAATTCCTCTTAAGGGCTTTCTCAGCCAATTGCAATAAAAAATAAGTTGGCAGTCTTTGCGGTCTACTTTATCTATCCCAAAGTTGCTGCATCACTTCAAGGGCTTCATTCTGTGGAACTGAAGTGTAGAGAGAATTCACATCCATAGACACAAGCAGTTGTACTTGCTTGACGTCAGACATTCCTTCAAGTATCTGCAGAAAATGGGTAGTATCCTTCACATATGATTTAATCAAAGGGACCTCATATTTGAGGAATTTGTCTAAATATTTACCAACATATTCCAGCAGAGAGTCATTACTGGAAAGAATAGGCCATCCAGGTGGATTTTGTCATGTCTTGTGGATCTTTGGTAGAATATAAAGTACTGGTGTTCTTGGAAAGGCATGGTTAAAAAATTCTTATTCCTTCGGTTAAAAAACCCATCTCAAAAGCAGTAGTTGTAAGCGCTCTAATTGCCTATTGTAATTCCAAAGTAGGGTCACTAGTCAATTTCTTATAATGAAGATCATTCACCAGTTGTCTCCGAACCTCAGCATCATAGCTACTGCAGTCCATCACAGCAATAGCATCCCCCTTGTCAGCACGCTTAATAAGTGAACTATCTTGCTGTAATTCATATAGAGCCTGCTTTTTGTTTTTAGATAAATGTGGGGCTTTTCTAAAACCCTGATTTTCCAGCTCCATAATATTAAGCAAGACAAAATTTTTAAAGGCTAGCAGTGCGGTGTCCAGTGGAATGGGAGGCACCCAGGTAGATTATTTTCTGAACTACTGAAAAGTCCATACTGGACTGTCTGCTATCAAAAAAAAAACCCCAATTTCAGTTGCAAACTTCTCATAAACCACTCAATAGCTATTTGACTCTGAAACGGGTCATAAAATGGACCAGGTACATAGGATAATCCTTTGATACCTGAGCAGGAGACAATTCTTTTGATGATAGGTTGACTACTGTTGATATTGCCGACATTGAGAATGTTTGATATTGCAGTATTCCTTATATTTGCCAATGAACATTCCAATTTTTGTATTTCATTCCGGGGTTTTTTGTTTGTTTTTTAAATTTAACAATTTTTATTTATTAACTTTCATCATAACATACAATCCACCTTCCATTTTTCTTCTACTCCATTTCAATGCTTCAACATATTACATATCTTCAACACATCCCTTTGTGTTCTCCTCCCACCTCTTAATGAGGGGGGGGGGGGGAAGTTATGGGTTGCTAAGTTCAGTCCTTTTTGCATAAAAAAACCCCTCACATCAATCCTCATCACCAGTAGAAAGAGGACTTTCTGAAGACAGGTCAAAACCAACTTTATAATGGTAGGGGGGTGGGTATTCCGACCACAAGTTCTGTATATAGTGCCTTCTTTCATCTCCTCCTCACCTCTTAATAATTTTTTAACCTTAATCACCCTCAGCTCAGACCTCTAACGGTCTACCTGTTTCTATATCTCAGTATGGCAATCTGCAAAATCATCAACAGATTTTAATTTTTCTAATTCAAGCTCTAAATTTCTTTTCACTTCCACATTCTTATCTATATTTATTTATTTAACAAGTTTTATATAACATCTTTCTACCAGTCAAGACGGTTTACAGAGAAGAAAACAGTCGGTATTTTTCAACCTTTTACATGGAACAATATAACAATGAGTATATATGTAAGTGAACATAACTAATTACAATGATCGATCAAATAGTTGTTTCAGTTAATAATAACATTAAATTGAGAGCACATTTGCTTCAAAATGCTGTTCCACTTAGACGCCCACCCGACAAATCCAAATCAACCTTCCTCACCGACTTCGACTCCTGGATCTCTGCCTTTATGGACCCCTTCTCCCCCACTCTTATTCTTGGCGATTTCAACATTCACATCGACAACCCCTCCGATCCCCATGCCTTAAAGTTCCTTGCTCTTACCTCCTCGTTCAACCTCAAACTTTGTTCCACTGCCCCCAAACATCTACACGGCCACTGCCTTGACCTAATACTCTTCTCCAATTCCTCTCCCTAAAACTTCCACAAATCAATCCTCCCCTCATCTGACCATCACCTCTTAACATTTACTCTTCAGCTTCCACCGTTCCAACCTCGTCCTGTCTCTTCTGACCTATTTAGAAACCTTCATAATATTGATCCCATGACTCTCTCTTCCACCATTTCTCCATCTCTCTCCTCCATTTTATCCTTTAAGTCTGTCGACGAGGCATTATCTTCATACAATGCTACACTATCCTCAGCCTTTGACACTCTTGCCCCTCCCACCCCACGTCCTGTCAAACGATCTACTCCCCAACCCTGGCTTTCACCCACAATCCGTTACCTACACATCTGCGCCCATTCTGCCAAACAAGCTTGGTCCAAATCCCACTCCCTGGAAGACCTTCTACATTTCAAATTCATGCTTGGATCCTTCCAATCAGCCTTAGCACTTGCCAAACAAGATTACTACGTCCATCTGACCAACTCCCTTGCCTCTAATCCTCACTGCCTCTTTAATACCCTCAATTCTCTCCTCAAGTTCCCCCGCCCCTGATCCCGCCCTCCCTTTCTGCCCAAACCCTAGCTGACTACTTCCACAACAAGATCCACAAGATTACCCTCCAATTCCCTACCCCCTCATCTACCTCCCCACCTCCCCAATTCTCCTCCCCCCATCCATACTCCCCCTGCCACCCTCTCCTCCTTCCCTCCGATCTCTGAAGAAGAAACCGCACCCCTCCTTTCCTCCTCCAAACCCACCACCTGTTCATCAGACCCTATCCCCACCCATCTCCTACATTCCATCTCCCTCACCATTGTCCCCTCCATCACTCATATCCTCAACCTGTCACTCTCCATGGCAACTGTCCCCATCAACTTCAAACATGCTGTGGTCACACCTCTCCTCAAGAAACCCTCACTTGATCCCACATGCCCTTCTAACTATCGACCCATCTCCCTCCTTCCCTTCATATCCAAACTATTAGAATGAGCAGTCCACCATCGCTGCCTCGACTTCCTCACCTCCCAGGCCCTCCTGGACCCATTACAATCCGGCTTCTGTCCCCTACACTCCACTGAAACAGCACTCACAAAAGTCACCAATGACCTGTTCCTGGCTAAATCTAAGGGCCTCTATTCCATCCTCATCCTTCTTGACCTCTATGCAGCCTTTGATACCATTGACCACAACCTTCTCCTCACCACCCTCTCCTCGCTTGGCTTCAGGGTCTCTGTACTAACCTGGTTCTCCTCCTACCTCTCCCATCACTCATTCAGTGTATGCTCTGGTGGCTCCTCCTCCTCCCCTACCCCGCTACATGTAGGTGTACCCCAGGGATCTGTCTTGGGCCCCCTCCACTTCTCTCTCTATACCCAAGGCCTTGGCGTGCTTATCTCCTCCCATGGCTTTCAGTACCATCTCTATGCCGATGACTCCCAGATTCACCTCTCTACACTTGATATTTCTCCGTCAACCCAGTCCAAGATCTCTGCCTGTCTTTCGGACATCGCTGCCTGGATGTCTCATCACCAATTGAAAATGGACATGGCCAAGACTGAACTCCTTGTCTTTCCACCCAACTCCTCCCCCCCCCCCCCGACTTCCCCCTCTCTCAGTCCATGTGGATGGATCTACTATCCTTCCTGTTCCCTCGGCCCATAATCTAGGGGTTATCTTTGACACCTCTCTCTCCTTCTCCGCTCATATCCAGCTTGTAGCTAAGACCTGCTGCTTCTTTCTCTACAGCATCAGCAAAATCCGCCCCTTCCTCTCTGAACACACTACCAAAACGCTTATCCACTCCTTAATCTCCTCTCGCCTCGATTACTGCAACCTACTCCTCGCTGCTCTCCCCGTGAGCCACCTCTTCCCCCTTCAATCCATACAAAATCACACTGCTCGACTAATCTTCTGTGCCAGCCTTGCTATGCCCACATTACTCCTCTTCTCAAGTCACTTCACTGGCTCCCTGTCCAATTCCGCATCCAATTCAAGCTTCTCCTACTGACCTATAAATGCATTCACTCTATGGCCCCTCAATACCTTTTATCTCTTATCTTCCCCTACGTCCCCTCTCGTAATTTGCGCTCCACTAACAAATTACTGTTATCAGTGCCTTTCACCCGCACCGCGAACTCCCGACTGTGCTCCTTTCATCTTGCAGCACCATATGCCTGGAACAGCCTACCTGTGCGCCAGGCATCCTCCCTGGCCCTCTTCAAATCCAGGTTGAAGACCCACCTCTTCACCGTTGCATTCAGATCCTGACTCCATCCTCATCTTACCCTAACCCCCATCAACGTTTATGACCAAACTATAGACTAAACTGTACCACACCGTACCTTGTGCAGAACTGACTAATGCTCTGTACTGTTTTTTTTTTAACTAGATTGTAAGCTCCAGTGAGCATGACTGATGGGCAAGGACTGTCTTGTGTATGTTGGCTGTGCAGTGCTACATGCGTGGTGCTTTATAAGTGCTGAATAGTAGTAGTAGTAGTAGTAGTAGTAGTAGTAGTAGTAGATATAAAAGATTCATCTTCCAAAAACATTCATGGCTCTTTAAACACCCTAAGGTCTCTAGGGGTAACTTCTTTATGGCAGTAGTCCACTAATGTAACACTGTGGAACTCCAATCTCTCTGACCTTTTCGATAGGTTCAAGTATGATTCCAAATCAGGGGTCTCATTATACCCCCCACCCTGCAACAGAGAGGGACACTCAAAAGTTCTTTTACACATTTGGCTGAATAACTATACTTATCCTTCCATGTCACAGCCATTGCAGTATATATATGCAAAACACCACAGAAACCTGCACAGAAGGACTCAGAAACACACAATACCAAAAATATTCTGCATACTCTATATAGTATTTATAATTTCCACTCTTTCCTTCTTAGTTTTGCACATACCATGATGGTCATGAACCACACTCTTAAGCCAGGTATGTGAAGTATGATCTCTGTCTCTCAGATTTACTGCTAATGATCTGTGTAGTACTTGCTTCATGTCAAAGAGTCTCCTTCTGGAGTTTGTAAGATGCAAAATGTATAGGTAATTTATCAAGGTGTGCTTGGAAATTAATTTTTAATTAGGCCTATGGCACCCAACACAATGGGAAGCAACTCCGTATCTTTCTGCCACTTTTTCTTGATTTCTGACTGCGTTTCTTGCAACTTGAAGATCTGGCGCTATGTGATGAGGTCACCCATTTTCATGCCCAATTAATCTTGCTGTCTATGAAAAACACCTGTTACAAGTAACAACTTTGCTTTCCATCTTTTCACATAGAGGCTTGCTTTCATATGCCATCAACCCTTTTCCATAATAATATCTATTATTAATTATATGCTGCCTTTCATGATATCAAGGTGGTTTACATTGAACAAACTGAAATTACATTGAACAGGGCATTATAACTTGGAGATAACTATTTTATAGGGAATGTGGGCTATGGAGGATTGAGTGGCTTGCCCAAGACCACAAGGAGCACATGTGGGACTAGAAACCCCAGTCCTTCCAGTCCAAGGTTGCTGTCCTCTAGTGGGATTTGAACCACTGACCTTCTGGCCTGAAGTACCTTGCCCCAACCACTAGGCCACTCATCTATCTCCTCTCTCTAGGCTTTGGAATATGCTTCAAGGACCTTAGACTGGGAAAGGATCTGTTGAGTTTCCATCAAGGCCTTAAAACCTGGTTTTCAAAGACCTCGATGACAGTTATCAGGTTAAATAGTCCCTTTATCTAGATAAGGCAACCATATCTGAATAAGAGTGAGCTTCAGCCAGGGATGCCTCTATGAACATGGTGACTTACTACTGTTTAGCAATACACATAACCATGGGGGTGTTTTCAAGGTCATGGCTAAAAGAATCCCCAGATAATGCAAATATATTCAGTAATATGAATGCGGTTTGTTGGCGACACCTATCTGGTTATAATTAGGACTGCTTTTTTGGCGTTTTCCCTACTGGTGCTGTGAATATCTGGGGACAGCTTCAGTGATTATCAGCACAATCTCCACTTGTGACTTGCACTTACTATAGCCATCAGTGGTGTGCATGACATTTACAGTAGGGCAGCGCTTCTCAATCCAGTCCTAGTGTTTTGCATGGACATCTATTTCAAGCATATTATTGTGATTATCCTGAAAACCAGACTGGCTAGGGAGTACAGCAGGACTGGGTTGTGAAACACTACACTAGGGGATTCAGTAAGAGGGTCATTTTGGAAGCCGTATTCATGCTTTGGACGTCCAAAAACAGGCATAGAGACATCCAAAACACAGAGACATTTCAGAAGCCGGGTCTGTGGCGTCCAAATCTGAATGGGGCATGGTAGAGGCATTTCTAGGAGCCTGGACATCCCTGCCTGATCTTAGAAATGTCCTGGATGCCTGGCATCGTATCTAAGTTTAGATCAGCTCCAGGCACAAACAGGCATCTGAAAAGTGCTAGTTTTGGCTGAAAAACACCAGAGGGTATAGAAAAGAAAGCACCCCATCAGCCCCAGTGTTTAGCACAATTTTAATGATAGCAGCAATGGCATTTGATCCCTGGCTTCCCTGTTCCTAGCCCATTGCTCTAACCATTAGGTTATTCCTAGATATCCAAGTTCTGTGCTACTATTCTGGGAATGTCTATGTAGATGTCCATAACAGGCACACAGGGCTGGCCCAGGAGTTTCTCAGCTTAGCATGGCAACGGCAGCAGCAGGCCAGGTGTTGTTTTTGACCCCCCTCCCCCAACACAACTTCCTATCAGAGGGCGTTCAGAAGCAGAAGACCATGTGTGCGGAAGCACATGGCCTGCCACAGGCACTGTGCCATTCTGCCCACAGAGGTCTGCCACCTAGTCTGCCTACTGGACGGGCTAGCCCTGCAGGAACATACATGTTTGTGAAATCAAGTCTGCACCTGGAAGTGCCTGGGTTTTTTTTTTCAGACTTTCTGGCTTAGATTCCCAGATTGCACATGGATGTCCTTTCTAAAATTCCCCTCTAAATGTGCTAAACAAGAGGGGCTGAACGGCACCCACATAATACCTTCCAACACCACAAAAACAATAGAAGGGGCATGTTGACTCCTACCCAGCATTTTCCACTCTCATAAAAACTAGAGAGGTTCAACAGCCCTTACCTGGCACTTCTAACTCCTTACAAAAACAAGAGGAGCTCGTGGCCCCAGTATACCACCCACTTCGGCAAAAACACCTAAAGGGGCTTGGCCATCCCAACATAACTCCTGACATGGCACACTGGATCAGTACGTTGTTAATGTACATATATTTTCTGCAAAAAGCACCAGGGAACTAAAAGAAAAAGCAAGAACCACAGCACAGTTTATAACACACCAGATTATAAAATTAAAACACATTTTATTTTGGTGTTATAAGATGTAATGTGATTTTTGCTTTTTCTTTTTAAACATATATTCTGCAGCTACTGAAACCTTTCCCCTGACAATGGGTGCAAAGCAAAATGAGGGAGTATGTTTACAAAACCGTCTTAATGTTACCGGCGCTAGTTGCAGCGATAATGTGAAGGATGCCATATAAGGAGTGGGCGTTCCAGCAAAAAGGTAGCAAGAATCTGTTTTGCGCAATAGTGAGTGCCGTGGCACGTTAACGCGCATTAATCCTAAGTTCATGCCAGCGCAGCGTTAGATGCTTTAAAGATGTAGCCCACTGGTTACTGCAATGACTGTGGAGGCAGATGTCATGGGTTCAATCCCACAGAGGTGCTACCTAAGAAGGCTGTCTGAGGCATTACCTTTTAATTTAGATCAGTGCTGTCTGAGGCATTTCCTTTTTGTAATTTAAATCAGTGCTGCCAGCAACAACACCCTCACAGTGCCATAACCTAAGGTGCAGAATAAGGCACCCTATAAGGCACTCCAGAGGGCACAGTATAAAGTGCTCTGTCCGCCAAGGCACCTTATAATGTGCCCTATAGGGCACTTTATAGGGCACGTTACAGGCTGCCATAGAGGGCGCCCTATGAGGCACCTTAGGCTATGGCACTGTCAGGGTGCATTTTGCTGGCAGCACTGATGTAAATTAAAAGGAAAAGCCTCAGACAACCTTATTAAATAACACCACTGTGGGATCAAACCCATGACCTCTACCTCCACAGTCATTCAAGTAACCAGTGGGCTACATCTCTATAGCTACTATCACACTGCTGGCTGGCTACAGAAAGACTGCAGGTCACCACACAAACTGTCTGCTGTGGTTGCCAGGATAGGGTAAACGCACCCATACCCATGAAGCACTGCACATGCAGATCAGCAGTATACAGCTGATCACAAGATGTGGTATGCACCCCCACAGCACCTAAGCCTGGTAGGGGGAACTGACCATGTGTGTTACTGGCACAGAGTAGCTATAGACTGTGACACTGTGCGGGTCCTGTGCTCACCCTGAGGGTGAGGTGGGGCGCCCAGCACCAGGTCCGCAGCACCTGGCTTGGCTGAGATAGACTATGCTGCAGGTTCCCATCAGTGCCAGTGTGTGCTAGGTAATCCTTGCTGACACCCCCAGGATACACATCTGTATTTCCCAGTCACATCTAGCCCTTGTGGACTATGATGCACCCAGAATAGTGCATATCCTGTGTGGGTGCCATGTTCACTTGTTATAGGTGAAGGGGGGTGTTTGGACCCAACAGCAGAATATGTAGCACCACACAAACCACCCTTTGTGGCTTAGGGCGGGTGAACAGGATCACCCAGCAACAGATGCACATTCTACATCTCTGCAATGGTGGCAGTAGATGGGACCATCAACCCCAGTCCTGCTGGGGAACGGGCACCCTACAGGGCAGTCAATGCAGATCTGTATGCATTACATAAGGCACTGGCAGAACACTGGAAAAGCTGAGCTGCCCCCCACCACTATCTGACATTCACTAGCAGAGGGCACAGTCAGTCTCCACCCTCTGCAAGGTGTCCCAGCTACACACATGCTAACTGCAGACAGTCTGCTAGCTAGTACATAGTGCATGTTCCTGGAAGAACTGTGTGCACCAAAAAATGGGATGTGAGCACACATACCAAGCAGGTATGTCAGTGATTAGGCCCCAGAAAAGAGAACCCATACATATCACTTGAGAGAAGTGCTGTATAGCACTATGGGGGAACCTAGCTATGCCGTGGCCACTGTTCAGTCAGGGTGAGAGTGACCTCCCAGCATGACATGCCATGACCACCCTGTCCATGCAGGTGGGGGTCAGGCACTACAATGTCCCAACCATTGCCCTAAGCCCTGTGCCGATGCATCCTGGCCAGACCATCCTGTCCAGGCCATACACAGAGTACCTTGCCCCTCATTATGCACATTGGCAGGCTAACACTAGAAACAGTGCAAGCAGTGTGGGCTCAGTAAGGTGTAGGCAGCCGCAACACACTGGATAGACATACACACACTCCCCACCTATGCCAGCTTTGTGCAACTATAGAGGTTTGTGGCAGCCCTGGGCACAGTGTGGGCATTGCTATGGTACGCAATACCATTGGGGGTCACTCCCCGGGGTGGTAAACACTGTCAGAAGCACAAACTGAAACACACTCCACAGATATCAGAAAGGTTGCTATGATGTATCTCTGACAACAAATCATGTTTAACCTAGGATTTGTTATCTGACATTAATCATAGCAACCTTTTGATATCTGCGGAACGTGTTCCCAAGTTTAGGACGGCATTGCTAAGGTATGCAGGTGCCAGTATTGGGAGATGCTGCTCCGCGCAGGGCCAAACAGCCTGACTCTCCGTGAGGCTTTGGATAGTGGGGCCTGTGGGTGTGGGTGTTTGTGCCCCTGTTGGCCACTGCTCTAGGGCAGAGGTTCCCAACTCCAGTCCTGGTGGGCCAAACACTGTTCAGGTTTTCATGCTGTCCCTAATGAATATGCATGAGATACATTTGCATACAATGGGGGCGGTGCATACAAATGCAGCACAGGCATATTTATTAGGGACAGCATGAAACCTGAATGGTGTTTGGCCCTCCGGGACTGCAGTTGAGAAACTCTGCTCTAGGGATTGCACATGTTTATGGTGTCTGTGCTCTGTAGGGTTAAATATAGGAGTTTATGGCATGTTTCTTTTATCTGCAATAACGGTTCCGTCGTTCTTACCATGGTTTTGTACTGGGTAAAATATAGGGACATGGTTTGCAGGAGGCACAGCTGGGACTTGAACCTGTAACCTTCTGCCCCTGAACACACTGGCTGTGTGTACTGCACCAAACTGTTGCCACACAGGTATAGCATTCCCTGGGGATACCATGACTGTTCGTCAGACATACCTTGTCTGTTGCAGTGCATGGCACCCACCTAAATAGAGCTTGGCCCTGGTCTGCTGTGGGCAGATGCCACTGCCCCCTCTAACACCAGCACCCCTCTGCAACCATGCTGACATGCCCATGTGCCGGTGGTGCGCAGTCCCAGGCCATCCAGTGCGCCGGTAGGCGGCTGCCTATGGTGCATGATATGGTGTAGGGGTGCCTGCATAGACATCCACCCTTCCCCCCGGCACCGCCTGCTATTGTTATGTGCCCTTTGGGATACTTGCTGGGTACTGTCCCCTGGGACACTATGGGACGCACACTCGTGGCCATGTTTGCCCTTGATCAGTGGCTGTCTTGCTGCTTTTCCGCTTCCACATTCCTATGTGTCACCTAGGCATCTGCCTAGACCACCCTGTGCCCCAGCTGCCACACTGCATGTCCCGCCTGCAGCCCCCTGTACCCCATTTGCTGCCTCACCGTAATGCCCTCTTGTACTTGGGCACTGTGATGTTGCTGCACATGTATCACTACTATCACTTTTTTTGGTTTCCCTGCTTTTGCTGCACATTGCTGACTGAAATGGTCTCTCTCTCCTGCAAATGTGCCTCTAGCAGGGCCGGCCCGTCCATTGAGCAAGAATGTTTTTTGCACAGGGCCCCGCGTTTCAGGGGGCCCCGCGCAAAGAACATTCTGCTTTTTTTTAAAATTACATTTTTAAAAAAAACCTGTCTCTGGCTGCTGCCGCGTCCGTCGCAGCAGCGGCAGAATGGCGTGTCCCGCGGGGCCCCTTCTCCTCGTCGAGCCCTCTGCAAGGGCTTTCAGATTCGCGAAGGGAGAGTGCTCCCTCGCGTCTCTGTAAAGCCCGCAGGGGCTAATGGGAAATTTCCCATCTGCCCCTTTAGACGCGAGGGGCTGATGGGAAATTTCCCATTAGCCCCTGCGGGCTTTACAGAGACGCGAGGGAACACTCTCCCTTCGCGAATCTGAAAGCCCTTGCAGAGGGCTCGACGAGGAGAGGGGGCCCCGCGGGACACGCCATTCTGTCGCTGCTGCGACGGACGCGGCAGCGGCAGCAGCTAGAGCCAGGTTTTTTTTTTTTTTTTTTAATTTGCCGGAAGGGAAGGGGGGGGGGGGCTGATGGAGGCTGTCTGGAAATGGGGTGATGGGGGGTTAGGACTGGAAATGTGCAGGGGGGGGGGTTAGGACTGGAAATGTGCAGGGGGGGGTTAGTAAGGAAAATGTGCAAGGGGGGGGGTTAGGACTGAAAATGTGCAAGTGGGGGGGGGAGTTAGGACTGGAAATGTGCAGGGGGGTTAGGACTGGAAATGTGCAAGGGGGGGGGGTTAGGACTGGAAATGGGCTGGGGGGGGTTAAGACTGCTAATGGGCTGGGGCTGATGGAGGCTGACTGGAAATGGGCTGGGGGGGTATAGGACTGCAAATGGCCTGGGGCTGATGGAGGCTGACTGGAAATGGGGTGAGGGGGGGTTAGGACTGGAAATGGGCTGGGGGGGGTTAGGACTGGAAATGGGCTAGGGGGTTAAGACTGCTAATGGGCTGGGGCTGATGGAGGCTGACTGGAAATGGGCTGGGGGGGTTTAGGACTGGAAATGGGCTGGGGGGGTTAAGACTGGTAATGGGCTGGGGGCTGATGGAGGCTGTCTGGAAATGGGGTGATGGGGGGGTTAGGACTGGAAATGGGCTGGGGGGGTTATGACTGGTAATGGGCTGGGGGTTGATGGAGGCTGACTGGAAATGGGGTGTGATGGGGGGTTATGACTGGAAATGGGCTGGGGGGGGGTTAAGACTGGTAATGGGCTGTGGGCTTATGGGGGCTGTCTGGAAATAGGGTGATGGGGGTTAGGATTGCTAATGGGCTATGGGGGGGGGGTTAGGACTGCTAATGGGCTATGGGGGTGCTAGGACAGGAAAAGGGCTGATGGGGAGGGGTTAGGACTTGAGGTGGGCTGATGTGGTTAGGACTAGTAATGGGCTGTGGGCTGATGGGGGGGTTAGGACTGGCAATGGGCTATGGGGGGCTGACTGGAAATGGGCTGATGGGGTTAAGACTGGAAGTGGGCTGATGGGGGGTTAGGACTGGTAATGGGTTATAGGGGGGGCTTAAACTGAAAATGGGTTGATGGGGGGCTAGGACTGGTAATGGGTTGGGGGATTGCTATGACTGGAAATGGACTGAGTGGACGGGGAGGCTTGAACTGCAAATAGCTGATGGGGAGGGAGCTTGGAATGGAAATGGGCTGTGAGGGAAGGGAGCTAGAACTGAAAATGGGCTGATGGAGCAGCTAGGATAGGACTGGAAATGGGCTGTTGGGGGGAGCTAAGATTGGAAATGGGCTGTGGTGGGGGCTTGAATTGAAATGGACTCATGGAGGGGCTAGAACTGGAAGTAGGCTCATGGGGGGGCTTGGACTGGAATTGGGCTGAGTGGAGGGGAGCTAGGATTTGACATGGGCTGATGGTGGGGCTAGGAAATGACTAGAAATGGGCTGATGGGGGGCTAGGATTGGAAATGAGCTGATGAAGGGACTCAGACTGAAAATGGATGGGGGAGCTAGGACTAGAAATGGGTTGATGGGGGGCTAGGACTGGAAATGGGCTGATGCAGGGACTAGAAGGGAATGGATGCTGGGTGAGACTGGAACTAGAAGGGAGCTGATGTTGGGGGAGGATTAGAATGGGATGGGGCTGGGAGAGTAAAATGGAGAGAGGGGAAAAATATTTTGTGTGGGAGGGATGAAAAATCTACAATTGGCCGGGTATTGGGAGAGTAAGTGGGGATTGAGGATGGAGGGGTAAAATTTGTGTGGATGAAATAAGAATGAGGAAAGAGCAAAAGGATAAAGATTAGTATGTTAAAGCAGATGTAGAGAGAGAGGATGGAAAGAAAACTAGAAGAGAGAAGAAAGGACAAATGGACAGCAGACGATGGAGAGTTAGCAGAAAACATGAAGAAACCAGAAGAAAGTGGCTGGAGCAATTGCAACTGAAAAAAAATGCACAAAAGGTAGAAATATATCTCTTTATTTTGAATTTATTAACTGGAATATGAAAGCTCTGGGAAATGTGCATCATTAACGTCTGCGCTTTGTTTGGTACAAGAGGAAATTGATTTATAGTTTTATTTCTACAGTGTTGTTGTACATTCCAAGTTTGGCTTTTGGGGTTCCCAGTTTAATTATTGCCTTCCTGTTTCTAAATTGTGATTCCTTGTTTGGTGATGGTCTATGTTCTGCATGTGTAACTGAGCTGAGGTATTCTGTTTATGTAATTCCTATTTGACATTGCCACTTGTTCTCTTTCCCCAGTATTCTCTGAAATGTACTGGTTTAATATTTGCAGTGTTTCCTTTTGATAGGTAGGGTCTGGTGCTTTGTGAGTCCTGGTAATGCTGTCAGGATACAGCGGGTTTGCTATGGGTTCTAAATGGGCAGCGTTTGTAGTAGTTCCTAATGTGCCTGGCGGTTGACACTGGATTATAGTAATGTAGAAATCTTTTAGTCTTTCTTTATCCATACACTCATTAAGAGACATGTTTACTAAAAGTTAGTGTATGGTAACATTATGCAAATATTTATGCAAATAAGGCCACTTATGCAAATGAGGTCCCGCACCGAGTCTCCACACATGGCCCCGCACCCCCCTTGGGCCGCCCCTGGCCTCTAGCACGAGGTTTTCACTGGCGCTACTGTTCAGAGCTTCATTTCACGGCACTAGTGTGCATGGGGCCTCTCCCTGCCCACTCTCTGCCCATTGACCCCTTTCCTCCACCCCTGGGGAGCCTTACTCCGCCCTCTGGGAATCCTTACTCCACCCTCTGCACACCTTACCGCCGCAGGATATGTTATCGCGCGATACGTGACGTTCTCGCATGGTAGTGTGCCATTATCGCACGATAACATCACGTATCGTGCGATAACATTGCAGCTGCTATGCTGCTACGTTTGCGCAGTTTAGTAAAATACCCCTAGGACATTCCCCCCAGCGTATAAAAAAATCTGATTCTGGTGTCATCTCGGTAAAACAACAAACATTCTCCAGTGCCAGGCATATTGCGAACTAATATAAAAACCCTACAAAAGTCACCAATGACTTAAAAAGCAAATCTACCATATCATATCATGCCAGCATCAACTTCTAAAATTCACACAACAAAAAGCATATCCAGAAAAAAGCAGCACTGTAAATATTGCAGCAGGCCCTAGAAAATTCATACACTTATTTGGAAAACTGAACAAGTTAGATTACTACAGTACAGATCCCTGTGCAGAAACTGGATGCTAACAGAACACCTAACCTTGGTCACACATTCAGAATACAGACAGATTTTCACCAAGTACAGAATAAATGACCATAAACAAAAATTAAAAAGATGTAGACAAAAATTAAGCTGAAACCCCAAGAAGGCAGATTCTGCATGTAGTTCAACACCAGAGAAATGGAAAGATGCATTTCCCCCTGTACTGTGCAAAATATAAAGTTGGCAACTGACATAGAATTTTAATTTCATTTTAGTGATCAGACTATTTTCTACCTTTGTTATGTGGCTTTTTTATTCGCTAATGCTGGTCCTGATCACTGATTTCTGCTTTTCTCTTTCTTCTGTCAGCCCTTTTTCCATCTTGGATATTGATATTTTCCTTTCAGCTTCTTTTTCTTTATTTTTTTCTCTCTCTATCCACTCAAATTTCACTACTTCTTCTTGCTTCCAGTCCCCAATCCCCCTCTTTTTCACTCCATCTAATTACTGCTTTTCAACCCTCATCCCAACCCTCTCACTTGCCATTTCTGTCCTTCCTCAGTTGATTATCCCCTGGTATTTCACTGTTTCTCCCCATAATCTCCCATCTCCATGTCTAACATTGATCCACTGTCTCTCCCTCCATCCAGCATCTCCTCTTTCTCTCTCCTATCCTCCTCATGTTCAGAATCTCTTCCTTGTCTCCATATCCCCCCTCTCTCTCTCCTTATTATCTCCATCTACATTATGTCTTTCTTCTCTCCTTTTACTCCATGTCCAATATCTTACCCCTCTCTCTCTACTACTCCTGTGTCCAGCATCTCTCTCCTCCCCCTCTCCCTATTACCACTGTGTCCAGCATCTCCCCTCTGTCTCCCTCTGTTCCGCCCCTCACGTCCAGCATCTTCCCCTTATTTCTGTAAGACCCCCCATGTCCAGCAGTACCACTCCATCTCAAAAATCTCCCTTCCATCTCCAAATGCCCTATCTCCATCCATCTCCCTAACCCCTCTTCCCCTGCACATCTAGCATGTTCCCTCCACAAGGGGATTGGGTGCCCTAGGTGAACTTTCAGTCTTCAGAATTCAGAACTCACTGCCTCAAGAGCTTCGTAAACAAAGCTCATATATAAAAAGTATAAAAATGGTCTGAAAACTTGTATTTTTTTTACTCAGGCCTTTCCCTAAGCCTAGTATGCTCAGCACATAGACATTATACCAGAATACTCACCTTTTGTCTGTCTGGCTGTCAATGTCTACAGGTAAACATTGTTATTCTATTGTAATCCCTCTTTATGTTTCTGTTAAGAATTGTAATTGTTATTATTTTAAGTAATTGTCCTGTTGCTATGTCATTGAATATTTTGTAACCTGCTATGATGTAACAGTCGAAGAGCGGTATATTAGATCTTTTAAATAAATAAGTGTAGGCTCACTCTCTCCACAGGGAAAAGCGTATGCTGATGGTTCTCAGAGTTTGGGGGGCTGTCGGGATCTAGTGTTTTGCTTTGAATGCTGCTACTCTTTGCTGCCCCCTCAGAAGCTGTTGCCCTAGACCAGTGGTTCACAGCCCAGTCCTCTAGGACCCCCTCAGGCCAGTCAGGTTTTCAGGACATCCACAATGAATATGCATGAGAAAGATCTGCATGCACTGCTTCCATTGTATGCAGATATATCTCATGCATATTCATTGTGGATACCTTGAAAACCTGACTGGCTTGGGGGGTCCCAGAGGACTGGGTTGAGAATCACTGCTCTAGGGGATTGCCTGGTTTGCATAATGGCTGGGCTAGCACTGCTTCTCCATATCCTTAGCCCCCCCCCCCCCCCACACAAGAATTACGCTATATTTCAGAAAATAATTTGGCAGCCTAGAAGTACCAGGAAGTGGTGGCCTTAGCCTAAGAGTTGTTCAAGCCCTGTGTAACAGAGTTGTTTGGGATTACTTGGAAGCGTAAATTAGATGATCTGTAACTAAGTTGGATAATTTTTTTAAAATTTACTTTGCTTCATCTATAAAAGTACAATGGAAATTCTGTCATGAATCTTAATATTGTTTAATGGAATTATGTAAATAGTTGAGTGTTAAAATGAAACTACAAATTCTCCACCTAAGATGCAAAGCCCCAGGCAGTTGCTTTGCTGGTCAGCCTCAAAGATTCAACACTAGTACTCAAGTTGGTAAACACTGAATAGGAGGATGAAGCGTGTTCTGCCTTCTTGGGTGCTTTAGTATGTGCTTAGCGCTTTTGATTCTGATTTTCTGATCACATGTGATATAAAATAAAATGTGACTTCCTCATCAGATCAGTGGTGTATGGCACTGGAAGCCGTAATGACTTTGAAGAAAAATGGAATCATTGCTGTAGGTTGTGAGAAAGGAGTGTTTTGTCAAGGTCCAAAATGTCGAGACAACAGAGGTAGAAAAAAATATTTTATTTTTGGTTTAGTTTTGGGAATTTTTATGCCTGCTCTGGGAATTTGAATGTACAGCATCTCTTCTGTCCTTCTATTTTGCATAGTTAAAGAGGAAGGGGGTATAATTGGTAGGGTGGCCAGTGGGATTAAAAAGGCTGGCAGGCGTCACTTTAAATAATGCTCGACTATTCAGTGCCAATGCCATATATAGCCAGTGGCCCCAAATACCCAGTTTACCCAGATAGCAATTTAGCTCTCTGGTCAGCAGCAAATTTCAGCTGCAGGCCAAATAGCTGAACTGGCTAAAGTTAGGCCTGATTTTTTTTTACCTAACTTTAGCCGGTTTAGTTAGCAGCTGAATATCACCACTGATTGGCTAACCATGGGTGCCACCTCTGGAATGCCCCAGCACCAAGCAGGAGAGAGGAGGAGGCGTAGACTAATGGTCAGAGTGGTGGGCTGGAACCAGGGTAATCATAGTTCAAATCCCACTGTGGGTCCTTGTGAGCCAGAGCAGGTCACCACCCATTGCCTCAAGTACAAGCTTGGATTGTAAACCCTCTGGGAACAGAACCATACCTGCTATACTCACCTTGAACTTCTGAGAAAAGGCATGAGCTCAGGCCAACCTCCTTTCCCTTTTGGCTGCCTGCTGAGGGGACATACAGTGGCTCACCCAGGGCAGGTGCTGCCGACTATTCCATTGAGTGGGATTAATGCAGTTAGGAGATCTGCCGACTACATTCGTCCTTTTCAATATACCCCCTGAAACGTGTTTCTCTTTCTCCACTATTCCATTGTATGGGTGTGCAAAGGCAAAAGTTTGGTTTGGACTTCAAGGAATTTTTCTAGTTTTTGGGCATTTATGTCATGGTTCAGATATTTATTCTTTAAGTCAGGGGTCTCAAACACGCGGCCCGCGGGGAGCATTTTGTGCGGCCCGCGACCCGCGACGCCACGGAGTATCCTTTCTGCTATTTCTGCTATTTTTACTCACTGTTTTCCTTAGCGTGATTCCCGGGCCTGCATGGTGTTGGTCTCACATGACCGCATCACGCGCCTGCCCTCCACCAATCAGCGATAGGCAGGAGGAGGAGAAGAAGGAGGAGGGGGGGGCCGGGCCCAGAAGCAGTCTGAGCAGCCACGAGGTACCAGCGCTTTGAAGCATCGCCTGCTTGGAGGAAGGATCGCCTGCTTGAGGATCGCCAGGGTGCACAGCTCTCCGCAGCAGGTAAGGAAGCAGTCTGCCCAGAATTAAGCCAGCCCTGCCTCCCTCAGTCCCTCTCCTCTTCGGCTTTCAGAGCCGCGAAGGGAGAGCTTCTCCCTCGCGACTCTGTTAAGCTCGAGGGGGCAGAGGGGAAATTTCCCATAAGCCTCAGCCGGCTTAACAGAGTCCCGAGGGAGGAACTCTCCCTTCGCGGTTCTAAGCCGAAGAGGAGAGGGACTGAGGCAGGGAGGGAGGGAGGGATGGCTCTGCCGGGGGGGGGCCTGTGATTTTTGTTGAGGGAGGCCTGTGATTTTTGCTGAGGGAGGGAGGAAGGATGGATGGATGGATGGATGGGGGGGGCTGTGATTTTTGCTGAGGGAGGGAGGGAGGATGGATGGATGGATGGGGGGGGCTGTGATTTTTGCTGAGGGAGGCCTGTGATTTTTGCTGAGGGAGGGAGGATGGATGGATGGATGGGGGGGGGGCTGTGATTTTTGCTGAGGGAGGGAGGGAGGATGGATGGATGGATGGGGGGGGCTGTGATTTTTGCTGAGGGAGGCCTGTGATTTTTGCTGAGGGAGGGAGGATGGATGGATGGATGGGGGGGCTGTGATTTTTGCTGCTACTGCTGATGATGGATGGGGGGGGTCACAACTGGTAATGTGCTGTGGGCTGGGGGTCAGAACCATCACCATTTCTGAACCCCCCAGCCCCACAGCACATTACCAGTTCTAAACCCCCCAGCACATTACCAGTGTGCTGTGGGCTGGGGGGTCAGAACTGGTAATGTGCTGGGGGGTTTAGCACCCGGTAATGTGCTGTGGGGCTGGGGGGGGGGGGGTCAGAACCATTACCAGTTCTAAACCCCCCAGCACATTAATGCACAAAAGGTAGGAAAATATCTCTTTATTTTGAGTTTATTAACTGGAATATGTCAGCTCTGGGAAATGTGCATCATTAATGTCTGTGCTTTAGTACAAGAAATTAATTTATAGTTTTATTTCTACAGTGCTGAGGTATTCTGTGTAATTCCTATTTGACATTGCTACTTGTTCTCTTTTCCCAGTAGGTCATGTATTGTTCTCTGAAATGTATTGATTTAATATTTGCAGTGTTGCCTTTTGATAGGTAGGGTCTGGTGCTTTGTGAGTCCTGGTAGTGCTGTTATGATACGGGGGGTTTGCTATGGGTTCTAAATGGGCAGTGTTTGTAGTAGTTCCTAATGTGCCTGGCGGTTGGCACTGGATTATAGTAACATAGAAATTTTCTAGTCTTTCTTTATCCATGCACTCATTATGCAACATTATGCAAATATTTATGCAAATGAGGCCCCTTATGCAAATGAGGCCCCCGTGTCTTATGCGGCCCCCGGGTTACTTTACAAGTCCTCATTCGGCCCTCAAAGCAATTTGAGTTTGAGACCCCTGCTTTAAGTGTTCATTGTATATATGCTACAGCTTTAGCTTCCCCAATAGGATGTATGCACATAAATTCATTGTACACTCGTGTACAAGCAATTTGTGAACAATTTACTAAATGGCGCTAACGTTGCAGCTGCAATGTTATCACGTGATAAGTGACGTTAGTGCGTGATAATGGCGCATTACCATGCGAGAATGTCACATATCGCGCGATAATGTGTCCGGCGGCGTTAAGGTGTGCAGAGGGTGGAGGAAGGCTTCCCAGAGGGCAGAGTACGGCTCCCCAGGGGTGGAGATAAGGGGTCATGGGAGGAGAGTGGGCGGGGAGAGGCTCCATGCACACTAACGCCGGAAATGAAGGTCTGAAATTTAGCCCCAGTGAAAACCTCGTGCTAGAGGCACATATGTAACGAGAGAGAAATCATTTCAGTCGGCAATGTACAGCAAAGGCAGGGAAACCAAGAAAAGTGATAGTAGTGATACATGTGCAGCAGCAGCAGCATAGTGCCCAAGTACGAGAGGGCACGATGGTGAGGCTGCGAATGGGGCACAGGGGGCTGAAGGTGGGACATGCAGTGGGGCAGCTGGGGCACAGGGTGGATGAGGCAGATGCCTAGGTGGCACATAGGAGGAGTGGCCTAGTGGTTGGGGCAAGGTACTTCGGGCCGGAAGGTCGGGGGTTCAAATCCCACTAGAGGACAGCAACCTTGGGCCGGAAGGACTGGGGTTTCTAGTCCCACAGGTGCTCCTTGTGGTCTTGGGCAAGCCACTTAACCCTCCATAGCCCATGTTCCCTGTAAAATAGTTCTCTGTGTGCTGTGCTTTCCTGTCTAATCAATGTGTTTATACCTCAAAAATTTCCTGTCATGATTTGACAATTTCCAATCTGTAATCAAACCGCTGCTGATCGCTGGAAGTAGCGGTATACAAAATGTATACTAAATAAATAAATAAATAGGAACACAGAAACAGATAAACAGCAAGACATCAACTGACCAAGGGCAAATATACCCACGAGTGTGTGTCATACATTGCCCCAATGGACATCAACCAGCAGGTACCCCAAAGGCCACAGAACATTGGCAGGCAGTGTGGTGGGGAAGCATGCATGTCGATGTAGGCACCCCCACCCAAGAAACCACACCATAGACAGCTGCTAACAGCACACTAGATGAGCTGCGACTGCGCACCACCAGCACAAATGGCAGAACAGCATGTCAGCATGGTGGTGTAGGGGTGCTGGCGGTGGAGGGGGCAATGGTATCTGCCCATAGCAGACCAAGGCCAAGCCCTGTCCAGGTGGGTGGCATGCAGTCCAACAGACAAGGTCTGTCAGATGAACAGTAATGGTACCCCCTGGGAAGGAACTACCTCTGTGGCAACAGTTTGGTGCAGTACACAGTCAGTGTGTACAGGGGCAGAAGGTCACAGGTTCAAACCCCAGCTGTGGCTCCTGCAGACCATGTCCCAATATTTTACCCTACAGAGAACATACACAATAATAATATGCACTCCCCAGAGCAGATGGTGGCAACCCCACTTCTGGAGGGCAAACACTATTCAGGTTGTCAGGCTGTCCAAACTAAAAATATGCATGAGATGCATTTGAAGGAGCTGCCCCCATTGTATGCAAATGTACCTCATGTATATTCAGTAGGGACAGACTGACAACCTGAATTCTGTCCGAACCACCAGGACTGGACTTGTGAACCTCTGACCCAGAGCATCGCCCAACAGGGGCACAAACACACATACCCACAAGCTCCACCATCCAAACTATAATGAAAAGGCAGGCTGTTGTGTCCTGAGCATAGCGCCAGCCCCCACTACTAGCACTTGCATATCTTAGCAATGCCATCATAAACATGGAAACACGTCCCATATACATCAAAAGGTAGCTATGACCAATGTCAGATAACAAATCATAACTTAAACACAACCCTCTAACAGAGATCCATCATTGCAACCTCCCTGATTTATGTGGTGTGTGCCCCCTCATCCATATCTGACAGTGTTTACCACCCTGGAGAGTCTCCCTAACAGTACTGATTACCCTACCAATGCCTGCACGAAGCCCATGACTGGTGTTGCGCATAGGGCTGCCAACCACTGCTATCTTTGCATAATGCTCTAATAGGTGTGGTAATCTGTGTATGTGTGTCCATTGTGTTGTGGCCACCCACGCCCCACTGAGCCCCCAATGTTTGCACTGTTTCCATTGTCCCACCTCCAATGTGCATAATGATCAGCAAGATATTGTGGGTATGGCCCCTACAGGGCCATTTATCCACGATGCATCTGCATAGGGCAGTGACTGGGATATTGTAGTGGGCAAATGCCATCTGCATGGACAGGGTGGCCACAGCAGATCATGCTGGGAGGGCATTCTCACTCTGATGGAGCAGTGACCATGGCATCTCAACCTTCCCACATATTGCCATACAGTGCATTCAACAGTGATATGAGTTCCTATTGTTGGGGCCCATTCACTGACATGCCTGCTTGGTGTTGGTGTGAATAGCCCACATCTGGGTGCACATTGTTCCTCTGGGAACATGTACTATGGGCTAGCACACTGTGTGCAGTCAGCATGTGTCTGGCTGCAACATCTTGCAGGGTGCAGCAGGAGCATGCTGACTGTGGCCTCTGCTGGTGAATGGCAGATTGTGGTGGGGGGCAGCTGAGCTGATCATGCCTATCACCTGTATGGCTATGGCCCTGGTACAGGTACCAACCTGCATCAACTGTCAGGTTCTCCAAAGGAAGGTGTGTGCTGGGCCCACAGCCTGTCATCATGTTGCAGTACTGTCCCTTCTGGGAATGTTCAGAAGGTGGGTATGTTGGGGCCAGATCATGTCCTCTACCCTGACCCAGAGAGGCCGGTTTGATATGTACATCATCATCATGTGAGTCTACACACACCCCTGCTCCGAGAACAAGTGACATGGCAAGCACACTGGCTATGCACCAGTTTGGTTGCATCACGGTCTACAAGGGGCAGACATGACTGTCAAATACAAACAGAAAGAGGGCATTCGCAGGCATCTCTGCAAATACCTTTCACACACTAGCACTGATGGAGACCTTCAGCAAAGCCAGCACAGGCAACTTGGGTACTGCAGACCTGGTGCTGGCCACCCCACCTGTAAGGACAAGGGAGATGATAGCTGAAAACGCAGAAATTGAATCCGCAAAATACAAACAAAAAGGTAAAACAGGAGTTATTTGTAAAGCAAAATGTAAGGCTTGATTAAAAACCTCTTGGGAGCCTTCATTGTAAGCCGCAAGAATGAAACTTCTCTAAGTTATCCAAAAATACATTTGAACTGTCTTGTTTGTATTTTTGCATACATGAATCCAGATGGTTTTTACATTTTGGTTTTTCATGATTATTAATTTTTCACTTTAAAAATTGATTGTAATTTTCAGCCTCAGTTATGGGATCTGTTCTGTTTTGGTTTTAATTTATTTATTGCAGATTCAATTTCTGTGTTTTCAACTATCATCTCCCTTGTCCTTACATCTCACATTGTCTGATGAATTGTTAATGTTTACATTATTATACTCTTCAAAAAGATTGTTGGCTGGCCATTTAAACAACAAGTTTCCTATACTCACTCCTGCTTTCAGTTTATGATGGTTCTGATATCCTTTTCCTTTTCTTTTGTTTTAGTACAAGATCAATCTGATCAGTTTATTTTACTATAAGAGGTATCATGTATGAAATTTATATTTTACACACCCGTATATGTTTTGTTTCTGTTTTTGTTTATGTTTATCAATAGTCATTAACATTCATGTTTTTAATTAATGTTTCTCTATTTATTATATTATTTGTTTTTGGACATTCCAACATTTGTTTTACCTATAATTAATGGTTTTATTCATTTTTATTGATTTTTATCATTTATTATTCTATTCATTGTATTATAATTATTTATAAGTACAGTATGTTTACAATTTTGAATGAATTATGATTTTACGGGTTTTATTTTTTATTTATTTATGAACTACTTGTATATGTATATATTCATTTTGTTTATGTGTTTATGGATATAGTATGCCAGAATCCCCCTGAAGAAGATATTTCGAAACACGGCCTGTGTCGGGTGTGTATGGCGTGTTATTGATCTATAATAAAGGTTCCTTCTTTTCTACCACGGTTTAGTACTGGGTCTTCTGTTTACGTGGTATCGTGCTTTCTTGGTGGTCAATAAAATACATACAGATATCCTTTTGGTATTCTTTAGACTTTTCAAGGAGCCATCTCACATCTGCAATGATGTCTCTCATTCCTCGCCCTTTCTTCAATCCTGCTTGCACTTCAGGAAGTTCTCGTTCCAGGTATGGTTGTAGTCTCTGATGAATGTTCTTGAGTAGAATCTTGCTGGCACGTGGAATCAGAACGACTGTGCGATAATTTCCACAGTCAGTCAGATCACCTTTCTTCAGTATTGGTATAAACACAGATCTTTTCCAGTCAGTTGGGCATGATGTTGTCTTCCAAATTTCCTGGCAGAGCCTTGTAAGTATGCTAACAACTGCATCTGATTGCTGTAATACTTCACTGGGAATGCTATCAATACCCGGTGCTTTGTTCTTTGATAATGCTTTCAATGCTTCTTCGACTTCTTCTTTCATCATCAGTGGTTCCTGATCATCAGGTTGAAACGGCTCTTGGTCCACTTGATCTTTATGATATAATGACTCTGTATATTCTTTCTACCTTTCTTGATCTTCTCAGCATCATTCAACATGGATCCCTGAGCATCTTGTAGCATTCCATTTTGAGGCTGGAATATTCTCTTTAACTCACGTAGCTTTAGGAAAGCTGATCTTGTTCTTCCTCTAATAGTTTCTGATTCTATTTCCTTGCATGCGTCATTGTACTTCTCCTGGTCTCATCTTGCTGCACATTGGAAATCTCTGTTGAGATCTGCAATTGCCTCTCTTTCTCCTCTGACTTTAGCTTCCCTTCATTTCTGGGCAATTTTCAATTTGTTTGGTCATCCATTTTGGCCATTTTTACTTTTTAACTTTTTTGTAGAGACTTCTCACTTTCTTCCAACAAAACCTTCTTGATTGCATCCCATAACTCTTCTGGAGCTCTGTCATTTGTATCTAAAGCAGCAAATTGATTTTGCAGTTAGTCTTTAAATTCTGGTAGTATATTCTTAAGGTCATATTTTGCTACATTCAGGAGTGGCTTTCTCTTTTTCAGCATTAGCTTGAGTTTACATACTAGTAGTTGTTGGTGATTTGTACCACGGTCAGCTCCAGGTTTTGTCTTTGTTGATGTTATTGAGCTTTTCCAATGATGACTTCAACAGTTGTAGTCATTTGATTTTTGTACAATCCTTTGGGTGAAGTCCATGTGTACAGTTGCCGCTTGTGTTGCTGGAAGAAGGTGCTTGAGATGAATAGATCATTGTTCTTGCAGAATTCTATCAGACTTTTTCCAGCTTCATTTCTGTTGTCAAGTCCATATTTTCCATCCACGTTGCCAACTTTTGCATTACATTCACCCATGACTATCAGGATATCCCGTTTGCATGTTCTGTCAATTTCAGCTTGTGCTTGTTCATAGAACTCATCCACTTTTTCCTCTTCTTCTGCTGTTGTTGGAGCGTATTCCTGAATAATAGTTGTGTTGATGGGCATTCTTTGAACACTAATAGAAATGAAGCGTTCACTGATTGCATTGTATTTCATTACAGTTCTTGCAAGTTTCTTTTTAATTCTAATTGCAACACTATTTCTTCTTTGTCTTTCATGTCCAGCATAATAGATCATGTGATCATTAAATGCAGCGTGTCTAATGCCAGTCCACTTCAGTTTGCTGACACCCAATAGATCGAGTTGTACATGTTCCATTTCATTCTTGACCACCTCCAACTTCCCTTGGTTCATGCTTCATACGTTCCAGGTTGCAATATGTAAGACATATGTGCAGCTTCTTTCTCTCATTTCATGCGCAGCTACATCAGCAGTCAGACGCCCAAGGGCTTTGATCCAGCCACCTCATAAACGCTGGCTTTACTCTGAAAAGTCTTCATCCCTACTAGCCATTGAGTACCTTCCAACCTGGGTGTCTCATCTTCCAGCACTATAGTGCAATTTGTTTTGTTGTAACTATTCATTGGGTTTGCATGGCAAGATACAGAAGTAGATTGCCAGGGTTTTCTTCCACTAGTGTTGTTGCCGTTGTCACAGAAATGTGATCCTCTACTGCCAACACCGTCCCATTCTGCTGTTGCCCAGGTGGGTTATCATCAGTAATGCAAATGATGGATCTATAGTGTGCACTATAGAGTCACAATGCACACTATTAATGAAATTCTGATAAAATGAAATTAAAACCAAAAAGTCATAAGCAAAAAAGAAAACTAAACAGAACATTTTGGCCTGCACATCCCAAGTAGATTTTGCAGAGAAAAAAAAATTCTCTCTGCATATTTGTCTGAATTACTGTCCAGATAGGCGCTGACTGTTGCAGGCTGACTATCCTCCTGCTCTCTGGGTACAGGATCTCCTCCTTTCCTAGGATCATTTTGGCTAGAAGCTCTACTTCATCCTTCTCAAAGATGTCCTGCTGCTTTGGAGACACCAAGATGTGCACTTCAGTGGTGAAGGGCACTAGTCCCCAGAGTTAACCAGTCGAAAGCCATTTAGAATATATGTATAACAAGCTATTTTCTGGATATGGCTGCAACACACCCACACAGAAGCTCTTTTTGGCACGGATGCTGCCATTACCTGTAGACATACCACCATTTTCAGTAGATGTACACCCAGAAATATTTGAAGTTGTGCGGCCAGCATGCTCTGTGTATACGTGCCAGTATTCATACATATACAGGTACTGTGATGGCTAAAATGATTTTCGACCATTCTGCTTAAGGGCCTTTATAAGCGGATATCACCAAGCGGCCTTCCATGCATTTTCAGCCACTACCCAAATAAGGTTTGCCAGTTTCCAAATCCTTGCTCTTAAGTGTGGTTTCAGTTCTTTGTATTTGCCGCCGCTGTTCAGTGGTACTAATGCGGTTAGTGCCACTGAATTTTCCCAGGAGCTGCTACCAAACACCCCGACACTAGCTGGCTAGCACTGGGGCATTCTGGGGATGGAGTGGAGATGGCACTTGCCGATATTCAGTCACTAGCCAGTTATCTCAAAGCAGAGAAAGTTAGATGCCTGAAAGGCTCACCCAGCTTTCACCACTTTAGCTAATGGGACAGCAGCTGAATATTGCCGCTACCCAGTTAGCTGTAGCACTATCCTGCTTTAGAAGCGCTAGCTGCCCTTGCTGGATATCCCTCCCCTGTATGTTTTAAAATTTGTGCATTGCTTTAAGATACTTGTAGAAAGCAATTAAGAAATACAAGGAAATTAAATGAACTTTGTTATAAACTAGTGGATCTTAACCTCGTCCTAGGAGCACTCTTTAGTCAGTCGGTTATTGAGGATGTCCACAATGAATATAAGTGAGGTAGATTTACATACAGTGGAGGGAGTGCATACAGATCTCTCATATGTATATTCGTTATAGATATCCCTAAAACCTGACTGGATGAATGCACCACGAGGACTGGGTACAACCATTGGTGAAGGAACAAAAAAGCCTACTTTCAAACTATAACTCTCTCTTGCCATCTAGTGATCACTGATGTACATTACATCTAATTTTAAATCCTGTTCAAGGCTTTGCAGGTGAACCATAACTCCTTTTGCAAATGTGTGCCTCTTTTACATATTTAGCAGGAATATTTAAGCCCTACAATTTTAAAAAAGGAATGGTAGCACTTGCAGATATCCCAAGGAAACTGTGAATATAACCAACAGAGAATGCATATATTTTGAGAAGGTCTTGCAGGCAATAGAAGACGGAAGAAGCCCCTGCTACATTTCTTTTTGTCTGGATTGAGAATTGTATGTTTTGGAAAAGCTCAGTTTGGAGTGAACCTTTTTGGTTTCTTGCTAGTCTACTATTTTTAAGTAAACCTTTCTGTTCTGAAACAGCATTTCGGTTATTAAGATTCTTCGATGGGTGACTGTGTGTTGCTCCCCATTAGAAGAATCCTGGTTTTGGACTGCAGCAGTACTTAGATGCCTCCTTACCCAAAAAGAGAGTTCCCTGGGGAAATAAAGGGGGGGGGGGGGAGAGAGATTTGCATAGAGTATTGGTATCTTCAAAGAATCTAATGTAGACCAGGTCATTAGAAATAGTGCACGCTGCATGAAGGCAAACAAATTCCCAGTTGGTAGCAAACGATGGAACCTGTAGTTTAAAGCCAATGTTGCTAGTTTCCCTCTGAGAACCGCAGTTCTAGTTTAAGATACAGAAACTATTGAAGGGAAGAAGCTTTCTTGCTACCAGCCTCCGGTGTGGCAGCTTACAACTGTAACTCACATTTGCAGGTGTAAACCTCTTGAGCCGGAGCCCTCCCCAGTGAGACTGAGTGGGGTAGACGTAGGTCAGGCCCTCTCCAAAAGAAACACTGGGATCCATATTCACAGTGGCAGTCAGCACAATTCAAGAGGCTGTCCATCGCTGTTTTAAATTAAGACCAGCCATATCCGGTCACCGGCATGGAATATTCAGGGTGCCTAGTTTGCATTATAGCTAACCAGGCTGCGGCAATATTCAGCCACTGCCTGCTTAGCTAAACTGGCTAAAAATAGGCCAGCCTTTTAAGCGCCTAATGTTAGCCAGTTTAAGGTTACCGGTCAGCGGCTGAATAATGTGCTTAACATCGGCGCTGCCCTTGGAATATCCTGATGTGCAGCGGGATTAGGAGGTGAGCTGTGAGCTGCTGAATATTCCGCTCACCATGATTAATGGTCTGCTAACCACTTTAATCACTTTGACTATGGCCCCCATTAGTGAAATAGAGAGAATTAAAGTGTTTAAAGAAATACATTCTCTATGAAGCAATGGGGGCATATTCAGTGGTGGGAGCCAGTGCGATTGCAGTGGCAGGCCATTACTGCTTTAAATAATGACTGGATACATTCAATGGTGGAGTCATATCTGGCAAGCGACATTGAATATCTGGGTTGCCTGGATTGCAAATTAGTTATCTAGTCAGGTGATATTCAGCCACTGGCCAAAAGCTAAACTAGCTAAAGTTAGGCCAGTTTTGTTTTTTCCCAAACTTTAGCCAGCAGCTCAATATTGCCAGTGACCATCTAGCCCTTGGTGCCATGCCCACTCCCCTCTGGTTAGCATCGGGGGCTCAGTAGCACTAGGAGGGAATAGTCAGAGACACAAACCAGCTATGTGCTGCTAAATACCCCCTCAGCAGGAGTAACGTGGCTAGCAAGTCTGCTAGCTGCATTACTCCCTTTGAATATGCCCCCAATTCATTTCACGGCTATAACACAATGGGCCCGATATTCAAATGCCCTTACACGGGTAACTTCCTTAGCTACCCATGTAAGGGCCTTATCCAAGATATTCAAAGGGCACCTATATGGGTAGTACCCTTTGAATATCCCGGCTAAATCCCTAACGCACAAAATGCTATCCACATAGCATCGGGGTGTGTTTGGGGCAGAGCAGGGGCAGAGGAAGGGTCTACATGGGTAGCAATGATTTTCGTTGCTACCCACATAGCCCTCTGCGCCTTAAAGATACATGTACTGCAATAGTGTACATACACCTTCGCGCTGGTCTGCATACACTGCCTGCCCAGTCCCGGCAGCACTACCCCCCCGGACTCACCGATCGCGTGTTGAGATGCGAAAGTCAGGTGAGCAACATCCTCGAGCCAGAGATGCAAGGATTGCACAGAGAGGAAGGCAGTTTAAACAATTTGTCTGCCAAAAATACCTCTGGAGCACCATCTTGTGGCCAGAAGTGGGATTGACTCTCTATAAAATGTATTTTTTGTGAATAGTTTTGGGTGTCTGGAACGGATTAATTGAATTTACATTATTTCCTATGGGAAATATTGCTTCGGTTTTCGTACGTTTCGATTTTAGTCAGACTTCTTAGAACGGATTAATCATGAAAACCGAGGTTTGACTGTATGTGAAAAAAAAACCCTCGCCTATATTTAAGACACAGAGGCTATGCAGGTAGCAACGAAAATCGCTGCTCCCATATAGTCTCTGTGGCTGCCGGGCATCCAGGCTAACCCGGATATTCACTTCCGCTGGCACAGAAGTGAATATCCAGGTGGGGGGGGGGGGGTCGGTGGGCAGGCTGTGCGCTGCCATGGCGCACAGTCTGCCCAACTCAATATCGGATCCAGTATTTTTTCTGCTGCTTTTTCTTTTTCTCTAGTTTTTTTCTAACACCTTGGAGGAAGGAAAGAAAGGAAAAAGCAGCAGTAGCACGAAGACTACAAAGATAAAAACAGTGACAGGGAAAATATCTTCAAGTACTAAAAAATGCAGAGACCAAGAAAATGTGGCAGAAAGATACTGAGTTATTTCCCATAGTGTTGGGTGCCACAGGCTTGATTAAGAGGAATTTCCAAGCACGCCTTGATAAACTACCCATACATGTTACACCTTACAAACTCCAGAAGGAGGCTCTCTTTGGCATGATGCAAGTACTACGCCGAGCATTAGCAGTAAGTTTGAGAGACTGAGATCATATTCCACATACCCTGGCTTAGGAGTGAGGTTAATGATTGTCACGGTATGTGCAAAACGAACCCATTTGGAGAAACTGCCCTGATAGAAACAGCAAGAGGAAGGGGAGAAAGGAAAGGGACCCGGATTCCTCCAGGTGTTCCTCGGAGCCCAAAGTACACTCAAAGGCATGACCACTCTCATTCCTGACTCAATGAACATTATCCCCCTCCTACCTAAATTCAACTTCCTGATCACGATGCTATAAGTAAGATGATTTATTGTATATTATCCCCTTTCATACAAGCTCAATACCCTGTTCATTGCAAATTTGATGTACATTATCCTCTCTAGATACAAGTACAATATCCTGTTCATTGTAAATATTTGATGTTTTCTATTCCCTTTAATCTAAGTTCAATTCCTGTTCATTGTAAACACTAAACATTATCATGTTATATGTAAACCGCTTTGAATGTAACAAAAATGGTATATAAAACTTGTTAAATAAATAAAATACTCTTAATCATCAGTGTGACCAGTTGTCTTGATCAGCAGTCTTCACAAGAACGTTGCACAGTATTTTATTTATATTCTCTTATATACCACACTATTCTGCATCAGTGTGGTTTACTTTGAACAAACTGAATTTACATTGAGCAGGGCATTATAACTTGGAGATAACTATTTTACAGGGAACATGGGCTATGGACGGTTAAGTGGCTTGCCCAAGACCACAAGGAGCACCTGTGGGACTAGAAACCCCAGTCCTTTCAACCCAAGGTTGCTGTCCTCTAGTGGGATTTGAACCCCTAACCTTCTGGCTTGAAGCACCTTGCCCCAACCACTAGGCCACTCCTCCACTCAGTATGCTTGTCTGTCATCTGCTGGAGGCAGGGAATTCTGAGGAGCATGTGATTACACACTGCCTATACAAGGCAGAGAACACTGCCTTTGTTCTTTGTCTCCATCTACTGGCTGATGGGCATAACCCACTTGTTCTGGATTGCTCTAGTAAGACGATAAGGAATCAGCCTTGGTGTTTTTTTAAAACTCTGGTCGATGCAGCTGAAATTAATCTGGTCATACAGTGCCAGTATCCAGATAGCAGCTGGTGCTGAATATCCAGATGAAGTAGTGATCTGTGCCACTATCTGGATGGCAACAATATTGAGACCACAATCTGTATAGCAAACTGGATAAAGATGGGATAGTTTTTTTGCTGTCCTAACATTATGCAGATAGTGATCTTGTTGAAAAGCTCAATATCACTGCTACATAAAAACATAAGATATGCCATACTGGGTCAGACCAAGGTCCATCAAGCCCAGTATCCTATTTCCAACAGTGGTCAATCTAGGTCACAAGTATCTAACAGTTTCCCCAAAAGACACAGGTTCCACAATGCTTGTATTGGGCCAAGCAGTGGATATTCTGGGTCCACTTTAATAATGGTTTATGAACCTTTCCTCCAGGAACTTGTCCAAACCTTTTTTAAACCCAGCTACACTAACAGCCTTTGCTACATCCTCCGGTAGCAAATTTCAGAGTTTGATTACACGTTGAGTGAAAAAACATTTTCTCTTATTAGTCTTAAATAGGTTACCCTGTAGCTTCATTGCATGCCCCCTAGTCTTTCTATATTTTGATGGCATAAAGAATCAATCTACGTTTTCCCGTTCCACTCCATTCATTAATTTATAGACCTCTATCTTGTCTCCCCTCAGCTGTCTCTTTTCCAGGTTGAAGAGCCCTAACCAGATACCTCCCAACTCTTCCCAAACTCCATCCCTGGACTACCTCGGCAGTATCCAGACAGTGACAAGGCGGTCAGAGAAAATGTTTAATGACGCTAAACTGATAGTATTGCTGAATATATCATCAGCATTAGCCCCTCCAAGATCACAGGAACCAGCTAAGTGCTTTTGAGTATCAGTCCTGCTATCCTTTCTGGCCAAAATAACTCCAAACATTCTTCTAGTTATGGAAGTTCTATACCCTGTTCATTGGCTCCTTTTCCCTTCCTCTACCTCCCTCTTCCGACAGCCCGCAACTGATAAATTCATGTACAAAGCAATCCCTGGAAAGGTATGCTATTGTATATAGTTGAATGTAAATAGTTAATTGTCATATAACTATTCTAATGTTCCATGTAAAAACTTTGTTACAATGTAAACCGTCCCTGATCTCTTGGAAGGGGCGGTATAGAAAAATGTTTTAAATAAATAAAGTTCCAAGCTTCTGGACAATGAAAGGTTTTTTGATTTTCTTTGATTTATTATATTTGCTTTCCATCAGAATGCTGAAAGCGGATTACATTAATATAAAACTAAAGGGCTCACTTACTGATGCTTATCCGTCGCTAACAGCGTTAGCATTTTATTCCCATGGGCCCTGTGGCAGAGAGTGTAAACTCAGGAAATACAAAACTGCTGGAAAAAAAAATCACATCAAAGGGTGACTTGAAACAATTATAAGTTTCAGATTTTCTCTGAAGAAAACCTACTTGGGTGAAACTGGTTGGATGTTTGGATGTAGTACAGCAGTGTGGAGAGGGAAATCTGCTTGCTCACTATATGCCTTCAGAAGAAGGAAAGGCAATGGTGGTGTGCTTTTGGACTTTAAGATAAGTTGCGTTATTCATTTTGGGAGGCATTTTCAAAGGCATTTACATGGTTTGCAGACCTGCGAACTGTGTAAATGCTGCTCTGTGGGATACTCAATATCCCCGGGTGCTGCTGCTACAGGCTCCGATGCTAAGCAGTTAGCAGCGGGGTGGCGCGGAGGTGACACCCATCACTAAGAGAGCTGTGGCGATATGTTAGTGATATGCAGCAAGAGTTAGGCATAGGAAACCCTGGTCTAACTTTCGTCATGTTAGCTAACCGGGCAATGGCTCAATATCGCCGCTGCACGGTTAACCTTGCGGCAATCCCGATAGTCAATGATATGACTCTAGCCTGAATGCCCGGCTTTAACTTTCAGTGCGGGTGGCTAATTGCATCAGCAGCTTTAACCACTAGCAATGAATATTCTCCCCTATACTTTTGGAACGATGATCATAGAAACATTGGTGGGGACAGATAATTGAAGCTTCTCTTTTCCGATGCTTGCTGTTCAGCCCCTGTCCCTACACACACTTCTTTTATGTAGAACTGCACATTACCGCTACATGGTTTGCGCGGGTGCATTTCTTTTGTGGTGCACTTTGCTGGTGACTTTGGTGGTTTTGTTAGTGTAAACTAACCATTAGTAAATGGCCTCCAAAATACAATAATTAAAGTTATGAATATATTGTCGTCACTCCCCCTTGTGGCCAGGCGGTTGCCTAGGGCTGCAGGAGTTGTGACGATTGACCTTTGTTAAAACTTGCCTAAACTCATGTAGTTGTGTCCCCGAAAGGATTATAGCCAAGTGCAAGGTCGCAGGAAAATTTCTTTTATTCTCAGAAATCAGGAATTCCAAAACCAAGTCAATTCTTTAACATGAATTGATTGAAGATAAGGGAAAACAAAAAACTC